>BSBN01000758.1:1400245-2800490 GCA_027924645.1 Cunninghamia lanceolata
GCTTTTAGAAGATCTTTCTACTTCAACATGTTGTCTAGATCAAATGCTCTCTCTAGCTCTATCATTCCCTTTGGGATTTTATTATTGGGCAACTCCAATATTTCTTCCTCTTCCTAGACATGATCCTCTACATTGTTCTCATCTATGATCTGAGCATCAAATACATCCCTATTGGAGATGAAATCTAAGATATGCTAATCATCATCGAATACTTGGAGGTTGGTTACATTGTCAAGCATAGAAGGTACTGATACCAGCTCTACTGAAAATCTTTTTAAACTAGAAATAGACAGTGGCTCCAATGTGCTGGCAGCCTGGACTAAAGCATCTGCCCTATGGTTATGTTTTCTGAGTACGTGGGTGATATTGAATGCATCAAAAGATTCTATCAGGTCCCACACTCTGTGTTTGTAATTAGATAGTTTTTATAATTGCAGGAGTAAATTCCTCTTACCTGCTTCACTACTAATTTTGAGTCTCCATAGACATGCAGAATTTTTAATTTCTTCTTAAGAGAAAACAGTATCCCATGAATTAGAGCTTCATACTCTGTGACATTGTTGGTGCAGGGGAACTGTAGTCTATAGGCTGCCAAGTAGGATTTTCCTGATGGATCAACTAGATCTATCCCTACTCTAGCACCTTGTTTGGACTTGGATCCATCAAATCTAAGTATCCACGGCTTGTCTTCAGTGAAAGGCTTATTTGAACCTTCTTTCTTCTTTGCAGCTCTGGCAGTTGCTCCACTTGATATCCATTTTATCTTAGGTATTTCAACTCTTTCAGCTTTCACCTTTTCTGTCTTCTGTGAAGTTGATGTCTCTTCTTTCTTCTTATCTTCCAGAGGACGATCCTTTGAACTAGGTGTTGGTGCTTAAGTATGTATATGCAAGCACCTTCCTGTAAAATAAAAATTTCTTTTATCCATCGGTGTGAGTTCACATTTGTCTTGGCGATCATGTTGGTAGCAGTGGTGTGTTCTCTACATCACCAAGACTTTATCTATTGGTGGCCAAGATTGACATCTTTCTGATGAGGATGGTTAGGCCAATGAGGGATGTTCAAGGTAGTCATCGGCGAGAGTTTTGTTATTGGCAGGGGAGTTTTCGGCTCCGCCGATGTGTTTTGGTCTGGCTGATGGAAATGTCATCGGCGTGTGTGTGGTCATCAGTGAAAGTATTTTCATGTTTGTTGATGGGATAGAGTCACACTGATAGGTGTGGTCATCGGCATAACATGGCATATTGATATGAGAAACAGCAAATACGCTGATGGTTTGGGTCTGGCCGAGGACCAAGCAAGGATGTTGGCATCGAAGTGACATTGTTATCGGCCAGGCAGATGATAGGGTCACCGATGAGGCAAGGTCTTGCCGATGAGGTGTGGCTTGTAAGTGCCATCGGAATGACTTGGTGCATCAGGCGAATCATGAAGAGTTGGGCCGACAAGGATACTCTTGCCGATGGAGTTGCCATCGGCGTAACGTGTTGTGGTCGGTGAAGGAGCTTTTTGTTGCTCCGATGGTCTTAGTTGCACCGACAAAGATGCATCAAAAAGGTTTGGCCGGTGATCAGGGTGTGTCAATGGAGGGATTTTTGGTCACCCCAATGGTCCGTGTCATAGCGATGGGGTTTGGTGTCGACAGGAGTCAAGGCGATGGACTATTAGCGGTTTGATTGTGAGTCGTGCAAGGCAAAAGTGCACGACACTAGGTTTTCTCGTGGCTTGGTTTATGAAGCAGTCAAGCAAGCGTTGCAGGGTGAATGTGGGATAATAGATCTCACATTTTTGAATGGTCAGCGATGGTTGTACGGGGTGCCTACTTGGCACGTTTTCGTTGGTTCTTGACTTTTCAGACTGTTTTGGCACTGTAGATCTCTATGATGGGAAGGAATTCAACAGTCATAGTTCAAACTTTCATCGGTGTGGGATTTCCTATGCTTGCTACATCCTTTCTAGTGGGAATCTTCAGAGCGCAAACTGTTGTTGCATCCTACGGGTTGGTATTCCCTTAATGGCAAAGGAATTACAGAAGTATGGTCTAATTGACAAGTCAACTGCCCAATCAATGAGGAAAATATTTAGGTGGTGGTGCAGATCCTGATCTCACCTGCTTTTCTTCCTCCTCCTTTCCACTGCATTCAATATTTTGAGCACCATTTTTCTCATGTGTACTGTATCTGGTGAATTTTGAAATCTGCCATTTAATTAATGCTGAGGACCTTCCTTGTTGTATTTAGCAAGTTGTGTTGCTCACTCTGACGGTTGTTAAAAATTGGACATATCTGGCTTTGTAATAAGATACAACTGGTTCTGGTTGCTCTGTGTAGAAGGTCTTGTGAGTTTATGTATCTCTTGTTGTATGTCTCATACATGAATTTACCGATTTTATGATTGGTTTTATATGAGTAATGTTGTATTTGCATGTGTTTTGTTATTCTGTCTCTAGTATTGCATGTGTCCTTCTGAATCTAGATATCTAAGGGATGTCTGGGATTCTAGAATATAGACTTGCTGTATTGAATGCTTGATCTTTCAACTTCTGCTCAAGGGGTAGATTAAAATGTTTTCAGATTAAGTGTTGGGAAAGATATACTGCAATAGGGATACCATAAGTATTGATAACTTAACACTCTATTTTGGGAGGTATCTGTAAGGCAGATACCACAACATCCCCTTGAAATCTAGTTTAGTGTGTTCATGCTAATCATTCATAGGTGTATGTCTATTGACTCCGAGCCCTGGATAGGCACCAATCTAGCTCTGTGTTGAGCATATACACCAAGTCCAAGTTTGCATCCAAACATAAAATCAAACTCAAACTTCAACTTCAAACCTTTAGAACTATAGAAGTAACTTTTAGGAACTAAAATCCTGTCTACAACTGAACATAGGCCCAAAGCTAGCCCCTTTGCACTTATCCCACAGTTTTGGTCTTCATATAGGAGGATTTATCTTCTTTGTGTCAACATCCCAAGCTAATCCACAAGCATATTCTCATGGGTGTTGAATAGGGAATACCCCCCTAGGTTTTGCAGAGCCTGAAGAAGAAGAGGAGATAAAATAGAGTCTATCTCCTACACTGCTGGCCCCTAGCCCAAAGATCCTGTTGATCACTGATGGCTACCTTGTAGGGAAATCTAGGAATGAGCATACAGTCAGGGAAAAAACCAACACTAGGCAATGTATGTCTTTTCAAAATGTGTAAACATAGAGAACAAGCAGTTTCTGAGTGAGGTGCCTCATGTAGCCTACACCAATTTTCAATCAGGACCTCCTGTGGAGACCTCTGCTGCTGTATCATTTTCTGAATCTCTTCTTTCAGAAACTCCTCAAATTTAGACAAATTATTTCCTCCATCTTCGTCAGATGACTCACAATCTGATTCTAGAAAATAATCACTCCCTAGGGTGATTTTCTTATTACTTGTAACATTACTCTGGTCGCATACTAGAATCTCTTCTATCATCTGAATGTGACTTTCATCTTGCTGTATAGCTTCCTCTGTTCATGTAGAAGACAAACAATAATCAGCATCACTATCATTCTCATTGTCTAATAAAATTACCTCTGATGATGGTGATGATGATGCTGAGGCATCGCTAAACACTTGTTCCAGCTCCATCTGTCTATGCATGCTTCACAGGTTTTCTTAGAATGCGCTTCATTATTCAACCTGCACCAGCCATCAATTAAAATATCATGCATTGGCACTTTTAATAATTTACATCATTTTATCTCTCTAGACAAGTGCACCTCAAAATTCTTGAAGTGATCTATCTCATTTTCATTCTCAGGATTACCATCAGATTTTATAACTATTTCATCAACCTGAGGATCATCATCATGATGATGATGAACGTCATACATCAGGATCTCTTCTATCCTGACAGTCTATGGCCTGATGGAGTAAACTCGGGGCTCTACGTCCACATACATGATCTCATTTGTTTTGTTAGACTCGGTGATCATGTGCTTCATTCTAAGTTCAGCATCAATTCTTATCTGGTTTGGTATCCCCTTCCAGGGTAACCACATGTGACTGAAATCTATAGACATGTATCCATTAAACATTTTGGACCAGTCTCGACTAAGTAACATCCCATAAGTATCAGGTATGTCAACTACCTGAATGTCTATGTAATACTGGATCCTGGGATCATATGCTAACTGCATATGGATATGAGTTAACTCTCCTACCACACTTACTTCTGTTTTGTCTAACTATGTCACTTTCTTCAAGGATTTAGCAGGATGCAGACCTAAAGCATTGCATATAGACAGGGGCATCGCATTCATGGAAGCTCCTGAGTCTACTAAACAATTGTGCAAGTTTTTGCTAAACATCCTTATGGTAAGGAGGAATGGAGGTGACTCATTTTTGTCTCTATATAAGGTCATGTGGGAGGTTTCTACAGCTTGCACAGTAGCTAGCACCTTATGTTTCAGATTAGGATCTCTAGTAGCATGATCTTTGCCACCAGGCTCACCTAAGGGATGACTATCCTCTTTAGGAGCAGGATCATCTAGTGATTTCATAAACGCTTTCTTGATGGTAGGGGTTTTAAGTAATTTAGACAAGGATAGGCTGATTTTAATCTTCTTCATTTCATTAGCTAGATATGTAACTAACTTGTCAGATTCATGAGGTTGACTCATAGCCTTTGATGCTTATTCGGTGATAAATACTGAGCATTAACCTTGGGAAATCTAGGGTTATTACTTGCCTTGGGATCTGGAGGTGTATTGAAATTATTCAGAGGCAAGGAAGAGGTCAAAGGACCAATAGGTCTGTTGGCATTATTTCTCAGGTTGTAGTTATGCTTACCCTGATATTACTGCTGGTAGGCATGTACCTCTTTATGTTCATTTGAAGGCTCATTTTCATCCTCAAAAGGGAAAACATAATTTGACTCAAAAGCCATGGCTGATTCCTCACATGCCAGAGTATAATCTTGTTGAACAGGTACTGTCTGCTGATAAGGATGATGAGTGTAACTTTCTAACACTAAAGCTGAGTCATATCCACAAGGAACAAGTTCATTTCATTCCACATGAAGTTGATTTCCTGAAGTATTAGACACTTCAGTTTGAAAAATGCTAGCAACAATCCTAAATTGAGGACAGTCAAGCTTTGCATGTGCATTGGTGTTGTGGATTCTACACCAGTTAGTCAGGGCTGCTTCTGCAAGATTAACTCTAGTAGTCTGTTTGGGTTCACCAGGAGGCTAATTGTCTAGGGGTGATGCCAACGAACCATTGTTTGGCCTAGTGTTCCACACTCTAGGCTGTCTTTGAGGATTATTATTACTATTATTGTTGTAGTTATTGTTGTTATACCCCCTATCAGGATAATTTGGTCTATCATTGTTATAGCCTCTATTCTAGTTAGGCTGGGAGTAGAAGTTTTGACTTCTCAAGTGAGTAATCTCAGTTGTAAGCTTCCTTAGCTGAGCTAATATTTCTTTGATTTCTTCTTTCTCTTCTTGAGCCTTAGCCACTACATTTTTTGTTAAAGGCTTGAAGAATGAGGATCCATTATTGTTTTGGTTCTAGTCTGCAACCTGAGGTGTTTGCATCTATCCAGGATACTACATCATCTGGCCATTTCCATTAGGAGGTGGCATTATACTCAATGGAGGTATCTGCAGAGGTGCTAGCATGACAGCTAGAGGCATCATGGCTCCATTTGGCTATTGTTGAGCAGGATAACTCAGATAACTAGGATAACTTGGATGACTAGGAAGTGTTGGGAATGCAATGTTTGGTGTAGGGGTAGGAACTAGTTGTTGATTAACTTTGATAACCTCTTGGAAAGCTCCTATTAAAGTTGTGATTTCAGGATGTGCTCTCCTGATGAACATGGAAGTTAATGGATCTAGAGCTGAATAATAAATGCTCCTAGTAGCTGCATCTGCAACAACATATGGGGCAACTAACTTGGACAACATTTTCTAGAACCTAGTGTTAAAATTGGCAATAGGTTCTCCTTCAAACCCTTTGATTGTGGCAAATAGGTGATAGTTCATTGAAGGATCAATAGGTACCTTGAATCTATCAATGAAAGCTTTTTCTAAAACATCCCATGATCCTACAGAACCCTGACCAAGGCTAATATACCAATTATAGGCTTCTTCCCCTAAGAAAAAAGGAAATAATCTGCATACAACGTCCTGATGCTCAATTCTGGCGCTAAAACAGGCTTCCTTGAAAATTCTGATATGATCATCTACATCCTGATATGGATGATACTTTGGACAGATTTTATCTAGATTTTTTGGCAAAGCATGATATGCCGTGAAATTTAAAGGTGATTTGGCTGTGAAGAAATACATAGCAACCGGTGGATGCTGAGCCTAAGGTATAACTTGAGGTATGACTGGCTGAGGTTGAACCTGAGGTTGAACCAAAGGTGGTCCTGTAGGTATTTGTAAACCAATAGGAGTCACAGGAGGATGTTCTGGTGAAGATCCTGACGCACCAGGATCAGGAGAGTGATGTATGTCTATAGTTCTCGGCCTAAACCCTCTGACAGGTAGTTCTTCAAAGATTCCACCAGATTGGGATCTGGTATTTGGCCTGTGAGCCAGGATGTCTCAAATTTAAGGTAAATAAGCTGATACTTGTAAAGATTGGTGGGAATTTACCAGCAATGACTATATTTATGGTCAGAAATGATAACTGACTGGATATTTATGGGATATTTGCACAATTAATGCAAATATGAGGTGATACTGAGGTATGGTGACTCTTACAACTAGATATCAGATTTCTAAGATAGGATACCTCAAAGGTTAGACAAATTTACCTGAAATTGGCTGATCTTTGCAAATTCACGATGATCTACCACAAAGCTTACAATATTTATGATCAAACTTGAAAACTTTACACAGGATTAGCATGTACAAGCTTAAAACAGTAAATCTTTGCGCAATACTTGAAATTCGTAGGTGTTTCAGGGTTACCTTACTTCCTGCATCATCAAATCTCATAAGCTTACTGATGATGATATTCTATATGATCTTTCCAGTTCAGGCCAGTTAATGGAATTCCAATAAGTAGGAGGGACATCTTTAATAGCTAAGGGAAGACCAAGGTAGATTCTTGAGAGCTGTCATGTCTCGTTTTTATGAACAACCTAATTAATCTAGATTAGTGAATAATTATTGTGATTGACTTTTACCTTAAGTGATTTGATATGTATGAAGGTAATTATTATTAGTTTATATTGATAAAAATTGGAAATTGATTTAAATGTTAAATATTGTAGACACGATTACAATGATTTGCCTCGGCTATGTTTTGGAGACACTAACCTATTGACATCGAGTTGAGTGCGAATGAATGCAGGTACTCGTCGAAGATGAGAACATGGTTGAGGTAGAGGTGTTCTAGCCAATTGGCAAGAACTGATGGGATGGATTACCCTGATGCAATCACACACCCACGTAGTTTCATATGCATTTGAATGGTTTTCTTATGCATCATTGTGTGGAAGAAAAGTGTGATTGATAGTTTAATATTTAGAGGATATTGTGTTTAAATTGGTACAATAGTTTATATTAAATGCATTATTTTATTTAATGTCGTAATGATTAGATGTTAGAAAAATTAGTGTGTTAGAAATCCATTTCAAATCCATAATGTAATTACTTAAGTTTAATGCCTTTTTCAAATTGTAATTAAATAGGTGTTGCAATTTAAATAAGGAAATATGTATATATGTGTTTGTTTGTATTTTAATTAAATAAATATTAAATATTGTTTTCTAATTACCTAATTTTAGATGTTTAGAAGACAATATGCACATTAGATTTAAATAAATTATATTAAATTATAATAAGATATATATATATATTATTGTATTATTATTTTATTTACTTCTTGATCTATTAAAATAAATATGTTTTAGTTAAAATAATTAAACAATGTTAATAAAAGCATTTTTATAATTAGATTTTTTTTTAAATAAATAAGAATGAAGTTAAACAATAGCTTCCTGTTATGCAAGCCAATTTTGTTCTGCATAATAGTAAACTGCATAAAAGAAACTATTTCATTATTTTAAATAGAATTATGAGTTTAATCTTATTGGTCGAATCTCATGCAAAGTGGAATGAAACTTTAGTTTTAAAATCTAAAAACTCCAGCTTAAACCTTGATTTCCAACGCCAAAAATAAGGCAGCAAAAAGATTTTATTTTTTTAAGAGGAATAAGGAGAAGAAACAAGGCGTGAAGTTGCAGCAACAAAAATGCAAGAATTTTTTATAAGAGGAAGGTGATTTGTAGCAAGAGAACTGGTATTTTCAGCAACAAAATAGAGGTTTGTAGGCCGTGATAGGAGAGAGAGGGAAGGGTAGCAATATCAACTGCAAATTCATCACCAACCACCATACTTCTTCTAGGTTTTTATCATATTTTTGCTTTTTGAAAACACGTTTTGAGATCTTAAAAATGATAAGGTTTAAACTGTGATGGGCATCCATTTAACTAATGAAAAACTATTAATAAAACCCTAGATCGTTGATAGGAATGTCCCTGTCAAACAATATGACTGGTTTTTCTTTTTTATAATGGCTGAAATTTAATTTTAGATTAGAAAAATCAACCTCCTTATATTGAAACAAAAACTCTCAAAAAGGTAGATAAAACCATATTTCCTCTTATGGACTGCATTTCAAAACATATTCTTTTACCTTACCAACAAATAACAATAAGTTTATAATTGTTGTGTTTTATTTAGTTATATTTCTGCAGTTCTTGTTACTGGCAACATGAAGGTAACATGAACAACAGGAAGTCTGAGTTTAATTTTTCTGCATTTAATTTGCTATAGCAACAGGAAGTTTAAATTATGTTTTTATGAGTTTTCATCACAAATTTGACAGCAAAGAATAATAAAATCTTGATTTCATGTGATATAGAGAAAATATGAATGAATAAATGGATAATAATATTAACTATATTGCATATAATATTGAGAGAATACGATTGAATAATGGATAATAATAGCTAGATTGCATATGATATTTAGAAAATATGATTGAATAATGGATAATAAATTATATCAAATTGATAAACTTCTGAATGCAATTTTATATGGAAATGATGAATTATTGCTTGTGGAAAGTGTCATTTTTTCAAATAATGTTTTGGGAAGGGATTTCTAAATGATTTATTAAAAAACTTGATTCTTTTATTTTTATTATTTATTTTCTTGCTTCTTGGGGAAAGAAGTAGATTTTCTTCTAGGAATGTAAATGGGTTGCTTTCTGGGCTAGGATGTTGAATGTGGATTTTTCAGAGATGGCGTTTCCTCTTTTCAGGAATTGTACCAAGTTACTTATAAAGGATTAGATCTAATCAAGATGACATTGAAATAGATGCTTATTGTCTAGCAAACTTATTTATTTATATCTCTACCACATCCTGTTGTGAGACAATTTACTTTTCATTATTTAAAATTGCACATTTAAACATCAGGGTTGCATCAAGTGTTCCCTCCTGCAAGTTGTTACCAAGTACCTAGACATTTTGTGTAGGGATAGGTTTCCTTTGTTTCATGAAGTGATCCAGGGAAGTGTAAATACTTCATGGTTGGGTGGAAAAGTACTTGGGCCATGTTCCTGTCTCTCAGCTCATAAGTGGTGGACCACTTGGTTTGTGTGACTGATGAGCGTATTGATTCATTATTCTTGTTGTACATGATTATTGTACTTGATTTGGATGTAATATGGCATGCTTGCCTATGGATTTATGTATATTATTTTATAGTGCTTGTTACCTGGATTAAGCACGCAATTTTGTAAGATTTAATGACATTGTGATTCATATTTATGAGATTTATCTTTCATTGAGATATTGTGATTAAGCAGATTAATTACATCTTTTTATCTTTGTAATGTTGTATCTAAGTGGATTATTTACATCTTTTTGTTTTGGATATTGCGATGTTGTATTTAAGTGGATTATTTACTTCATTTTCCTTGAGTTGGTTTATTGGCTTTCACATGTACTTGTGAGGCTTTATAGGAGCTCACCACTAGAACAACCAAGAATCCCCATTATTTTCTACTGAAGGTCTATAGGAGTTTTGAAGAAGTAAACCAAGCTTTTATCATAGCTTATACACTGACTTGAAGACTTTGCATAATCCTTTAGCACTTTCTTCCATTTCCTAGCCTCAACCACTAAAGCTACCCCAAAAAGGATAGTATCATCTACAAACTGTTGTATGGTAGTTGGGTCTACTATTGAAGCATGTTTTATGCCTTTGATCTCTTGATAATTTAGAAAATTCAAAAAACTTCTACTAAGAACCTCATCCATGAGAATGAATAGGTAAGGGGATAGTGGGTCACCTTGTCTAAGGCCCCTCCCAACATTAAAGAAATCCCTTAGGACCCCATTGACAAGGACAAAGTATTTAACAAAAGTGACACAAGTTTTGATAAGCTGCAAAGTTCTCTCTTGAAATCCCATTTACACCAAGACCTTGAAAAGGAAGTCCCATGCCACCCTGTCATAAGCTTTAGATATGTCAAGTTTAAAAACCATTCTAGGCAACTTATTTTTGTCCATAGAATGAATGAATTCATGTGTGGATATGGCAGCATCCAAAATTTGTCTGCCTGGAACAAAACCCTTCTGGCTAGTACTAATCAGATAGTCCAGGATAGGCTACAATCTACACACCAGGATCTTTGAAAAGATCTTATAAACTGTATTACAAAGGCTAATGGGGCTGAAGTCCCCCATGTTCATAGGATTAGGTTTCTTGGCACAAGCGCTATAAAGGTATGATTGAGTTGTCTAAGTAGCTTCCCCGTCCTAAATAAATCCATAGCAACTTCAGTAACATCCTTCCCCACAATGTCCCATATTCTTGAAAATGTTATTATTCAAAAATCAAAATAATATGACACTAATCATCATTATGTATTATATAATTTAAACTTCTTTTTCACAAATATTATTAATCGCAACAGATATCCCCTATAGTCCTTCTCATGGGTCAAATAGATAAAGGCTTGTTGAAACACTAAATCATATTTTCATTAAAAAATGGTTTATAGACAAATAAAAATCATATGTCAATTTTAAATAATGTCAAGATGAACTTCTAGATACAAAATTTTATTACCAACCACCCAATTAGTTCTCAATCTATTATGCCTTAACCCCTTAGTTTAACACTCAAGACTACTTAGATCCCAATTAATATAACAATTGTATAATTATAGTAAATGCATTTGGTTAGGAGACTTAGAAGTTAGGAATTTATCACCCATGAAATACCTCTCCATTGTTGGGAAAAGTGTCTCAACCTTGCAATTAAAAAATGTGATTTTTTGGTTTATAAAAATGAATAAACTCAATTTATTGGCTATAGAGTCAGTTTTGGCCAAAATAACTATTCCACGTTGATTGAAACCACTTCTAGGAATGTCTAATGCTTAGATCACTTCAATATCTACAATTTAAAAAAGGGCTCAATCAACCTCCCAAATCAAAAGTTATGGCCTCTGGAAGTTGGGCCTCTCACATTAGAAAATGTAAAAATGTGTTGGACATGGAAAAGAGATGTAAGGGGGAATTACACATGTTGACCAACTTATGATGCATGTTATGAGACATCATAAGGCATCTTTGATTGGATATAATGGAACCCTAAGGATTTGGACACCACTTTTGGGTGGTTTTGGGTCATGGTTTTCTCATTACCATTTAACAATTTCATGTATTGTATCTCCTATATATTAGGTGCTTGAGATGGAGGTTGTGTGTGAGAGTCTTATAGATATTGTTAAGTTGCCTCCAGATCTCTAGTTGGTGATACCCTTGTGAAGGCTTGATTTGCAAGTATATTGTAATCATGTTAAGATATTTTAAAAATACATTGGGTTACTTTTGGATTGTGGGGTTTTTCTCTTGAAAGGATTTTCCCCCTATAAATCACTATGTTGTGGTATGACTTTTATTTATGTTTATTTTTGTATAATTTCAGTAATTGTTGTAAATGTTTAAAAAAAAATTCATAATCCTCCTCGCAAGATCAGTGTAGGAAGTTGTACCTCTACCTTAGCTTCCTTACATCCATTACAATACCAAGAGCAATACCAATAAGGATATGACCTTTCATGATATGAAACTTAGGTGCATGAGGAAATTTACTACATCTGAGGATGTTTCTTGGTGATTGTAACATAGAAAATTGTGTACCCTTGCAATTTCATGTTGTGTTTTGACTCACTTTGGTGTCTGCTCCCATAGTATGTTTCTAGGGCCACTTGAGCCTAACCTTGGCTTATTTTACCCCTCATCAAGGTTTTCCAGATTTCACATTACATATCTATTTCTTTTAATTATCTAAGAACACATATTGAGTTTTGGTAAATTTTCTAAGGATGAAAGCGTAACTCTCAGACATCTACACAACGTCTTGGCATCTTGAAGATTCCAAGATTCAAACCATTGATTCTCCTTCCTTGTCACTTAATTGTGTCAATTACAACACTCATGTGGTAGTGAAACAACCTCTATAAGCATGTCTAACCTTTCAAAAATTGATTCTTTCAGGCAAAAGAAAGAACTTGAAAAAAATAATCTCTCTTCTCTCTCTCTCTCTGGCAACTCTAGATTATTGAATAAAATCTCTCTTGGATTTCACAATAGAAAATTGGTGATTCTAGTGCTCTTCTAAATTATAGTGCCTCCTCTTTCAGTTTTGTGGGGTTTTTACTTGCAAATTGTGCATTGTGGAGGCTCTCTTCCAAGGGTTTGGAGTTGTTTACACACATATTTGGCCCTCAAGGAGCTTGCAGCCTCCTCCATTGCTTCAAAACCTAGTAACATTGTTTCATTGAGAAGGAATAGTGTTACTCATTGGTTTTATTATATATTTCTCTGTCTATATTTTGACAAACTTGTGGTGTAGAACGCCACCATATTTTTCCTATGAACACTAGGGTATTCTTCCTTGTAGACTATGGTTGATACTCAATTTTATTTATTTGTCACTGATGTTTTTTCCTAGACGTACTTAAGAAGTAAGATCACAATTTTTTATTTATCTTTTTCCATATTGGCTATCTGTGGAGGTCAAAAGACCAACATTGGGGCTTGACCTGAAGGCAAGCTCCTAAACAACCCCAAAAATATTTCTTGGTTTTTGCGATTGCAGGTGTTAGAAGAGGCTCAACTGCATGAGGGTTTGATAATCTCTTCCTCTTCCTTTCCTTATTCTATTTTATATTTTCAATCTCTCTCTATTATTATTTCAATGTGTTCATCTATTGGTTCTATGATTTATTATGTTGTTAGGTCCTCATTATGGTTCGGTGTGTAGACTAGGCAACTAGGTGTACCTAGACAATAGCATACAGTAAGAATTTTTTGGATTTTACTACCATACAGATGTAAAAGTGATGTGCAGACATCTGCATGACATTCTAGCATCTTGGGCCAAGGCTTTCTCCTTTTGGTGTTAGGTGCCTTTGTTACCTCTATTATCTATTATGAGTTCATTTTTGTAATCTAATGTTCATATTTTTAGAATTTATAGTTTCATTGATGTACCTTTATTGTTTTTTCTTATCGAAAGTAGTTGATTTATTAGTATAAAGTAAAAATAGGATTTGGCTAGAGTTATTTTTTTCTTCCTGATTGGACAACAACAATATACACTTCCTTGAAGCTAGTTAGATCATAGTGTAATTGCTTGGAAATTAATTATAGTTAGATAGCATAGTCTTTCTTACAAAGAACCCAAATTTCCTCCATTACATTTTGGTGATCCCAAATTCATTCACTTTATTTTCTCTTCTATTTTTCTTTTGTTTGGTACAAATAAGAATTCAACTATGTCAGATCTATTTCTCCAAACTTTCACAACTTTCAATGACCCTTTTAGTAGTGAATATTTTGACATGTTAGACGAATCCATTGATGACTTCATACATGTCACTTCTTCCTCTTCTCCTTCAAAACATTTTCCTTCTAAACAACTAATTAACACAATTTATGTTTCTGATCCTACACAAGAACCTATGAAACTAAAAATTATGGTACATCATCATTGTAATACACAATAAACTTTTAAATTAGTAATCAATGTTCAAGGTGGTCCAAACACACATCGACCTTCAAATTAATTAACTCAAATTGGGGTGCTGCCACAATAATGGGTTACACTTTCTGGAACATCCTGATTTTTGCTGAAATCACATATTTTTAGAAAATATAATGATTTAAGCCTTGAAAGTTTCCATTTAAAGGATTTTAATTGAAGAGGGTTTGATCAAACCCCCTTATATTCAAACCCCCTTGGATAGAACCCCGCTAGTTTGAACCACTTTTGATTTACCTTTTGAGGGATCAAATGAATTCATTTAAAATTTATGTTTTGTAAGTATGTAGTCCTTATTATAAGCTTCCCAAAAAATATAATTTTAAATATATTTAATTTGATTATTATATTTATTCTTTATTTCTTGTGAATGTAGGTTTTTCACCGAACATCAAGTTCTTTGTCCTACACACATGGAAAATTAGTAAATTAGTGAAAAAAAAATTCTAAAAAATATCTATGCCATAGGTATTGATGTCCTTGTTTCAACAAAAAAAGAAAAATTGATTTTTGATACATATAGAAAAAGTTATGTTTTACGGAATACACCTATGTCTAAATTATAATTAGTTTGACTTCAAAACTTAATTAAAAAACAAATATTCAACAAAAATATTATGAAACCAAATGCATGCCCTATATATCGGTGTTACCAATCTAAATTCAAAAGAATTAGAATTTTATCCTTTGTATAAAAAAAGTTATGTGCTACGGAATACACATCACTTTAAAAAAATGTTGTTTACTATTAAAAACTAGTTATCAAATGAGACACAAAAAAGATTACAATTTAACTCCAAATTTTTTTAAAAATATATATTTAGAATATAAAACCAAAATCTCACAAATCACTAGTTCACATCATCTTCAAATTCCTAATGGTTTAGCGGCTATAGGTGTCAGAAAATGAAGATTTAGTTCAAAATGTTGATTTTAATGTCAAGTTTGGCCAAAAAGTGTAACCCATTATTGTGGGATGACCCATTGAAAAATCTATAACATTAAACCTGTTAGGGCCTCCTCATTATCATGTGGTATCCCACATGTATAATACAAGGAAAAACAAACAAGCTACACCTATCCATATTTCCCTCCCAACTTATTCTACTGTTCTTCCTCCAACTCCCCGTCTTTCCCAAAAGCTTACAATAGAATACAATCTTATAGAGTAGCTTCATGCTACTCCTTCCAAGATCTCTCTTTGGGAGTCATTCAAACTTCACCCACATATCAAGGCATGCTCCAAGAAGCCTTACAGAAGATCCCACTAGCATCTTGTGCTAGGCCGATTGATGTATCTTCCTTGCTTGATTATATGTATACAAAATCTCTGGACATCGTGTTCCAACAATATGAATTGCCTTCTTTAGAAGTGCAAAAACAAAATGATCTTCTTGTCATTGTTGGGGTTGATTTTAGGACCTATCAAATTTGACCTTATTGATAACGGTTTAGGTCTCAATGTTTGTGGTGTAGACCTGTTAAACAATATCAATATTGATACATCTTGTATATCTCCCACCAATCTCTCTATCCATGGATTTGACAACATAGGTAGATAAAATTTGGGTACAATCATGTTACTAATTGAATTGGGGCCTATTACTTTGCCTACTCTTGTCTATGTCTTGCCCAATGCTTTATCTTATAATCTCCTTCTTGGTAGGTCGTGGATTCATGCCATGGGTGCCATTCTATCTGCCTTGCATGAATCTATGAAATTTGTCTATGAAAACAAAACTTACACAATAAAAGTTGATCCAGATCCCTTGCAATATTGTCAACAAGCAGATCTTGTGAATTAGCCTAACACTTCTCCAACACTCCAAAATCTTATTCTTTCTTCAACCAAAGATGGTTCACCATATTCAACCCCTACTCAGGAGGTTGATAATGGTGAAGATTCATATTTGAATGCATGCCTAGGTGATGATTGGGGTTTGTTGGATTTTACACCATCCTTTATAGGAGAGTATAAAATCAATCCATCTCATTCTGACATTCCAAAGGTTCATTCTATTTCCTCAGTTCTAAATACTTCATCTATATTGACAAAAGATTCTTCTCCATATTCTCCTAAAGATTCATGTGATTATACTTCTTGCATTGATTATGCCACTAATGGTAATCCTCCATACTTTATAGAGATGTAATCCTGTTATGGCCGTGGTATTCATATTCTCTCTAGGATTAGTTAGAAAGGTAATGTGTGTGGATGAAATTAGCACGGTATTAAGATCCCCTTAGAATTTAATCCACATTATTCTTCCATGGGTCTTGGATATCATCCTAATCATCCCTCCAAACCCTCTTACCATGACTACATAGATGTTAATATGATTTCCATGTCTCACAATTCTCCTTCCCTTCCTCTCTTAGATCCATAACGCATAATGTGTGATTATAATTCTCATATTCCTCCTCTTGATTCTTTTTCTACAAATGAAGATCTTGTTGAATTCCTAGGGGTTTATGATCATATACTGACATATCATCATGATCATGGATTTCCCTATTGTCTCAATGCACAAGCATACTTTAGGGAATCTATAGACTTATTCGATGATGTCTCTTTATCCCATAGTAACTCTTAGGAATGTTCGTCATCTGATCTTCATGACCCTAGCACTCTCCTTGTTGGAGATACTATCAATATCTTGATGGATCCCAAAGACAATGATAAGGTTATATAGATAAGCCAATGCTTGTCCTTGGAAGAGTGGCAAGTGCACTCAAATCTCTTACACAAATTCCCTAATTTATTTGCTTGGTCATGCGAGGATATGCCCAGTATTGACCCACATGTTGTGGTTCATAATAACATGTTTTATCTCGATGCTTAGCCTGCAAAGCAAAAAAATTATAAAATGAATATGAATGTAGCTTTAATGGTCAAGGTAGAGATAGAAAAGCTCTTACAAGTTGGTTTTATCCATCCCAAAGACTATTCATCTTGGATCTTGAATATCATGACTATCACTAAGCCTGACAACCATATTCAAATTTTCATTAACATTCAAAATCTTAACAAAGCATCCTTAAAGGATGAATTTCCTCTTCCAAGTATCAACATGGTAGTTGACTCAACAACCGACCATGCCTTACTTTCTTTCATGGATGGTTTTTCAGGCTACAATCAAATTCTCATCAACCCCCAAGATTAGTATAAAACTACATTTGCTTCACCTTGGGTAAATTTTTGTTATGTGGTCATGCCATTTGGGCTAAAGAATGTTGGTACAACTTACCAACATGCAATGACCCTTATTTTTCATAATTTCATTCACAATATCTTAGAAGATTATGTTGATGATATCTTGGCCAAATCTATTTTGTGCTAAGATCATGTACAAAATCTTTGTCGCATCTTTGAATGCATTCACCTCTACAACATGTGACTAAATCCTCATAAGTGTGTCTTTGATGTTGACACTCGTAAACTATTGGGATTTATTGTCTCGCATCGTGGTATTGAGGTTGATGCCAACAAGATCGATGTCATTGTGAATATGCCACCATTGAAGAATATCTCTAAACTTTAAAGTTTACAAGAAAGGGTTCAAGCTATTCATCATTTTATCTCACAACTTGCATATCACACTCTTCCATTTACACATCTTCTATAAAATAAAACTATTTTGATTGGGACAAGAATTTCCAAAAGGCCTTTGATGATTTTAAGTGCTATTTGGCTAATCCTCTTATTTTAATGCTAGCCATTATGGGACATCCTTTTCTTCTTTACACTTGTATGTCACCTCATGATTTGGCTACTTTATTAGCCTAGCATGATGATGTAGGTGCATTGTGTATTATATTAGTTGAAGCTTATTAGATTATGAGACTTGTTATTCAACATTAAAGAAACAATATCTAGCTCTTGTATTTATGACACAAAAGCTGAGGCATTATCTTCTCCATGCTAAGATGCATATTATTATAAAATTTGATTCACTTAAGCATCTCTTCTCCAAAACAAACTTATTAGGTCACTTGGCCAAATGGGTAATGTTGCTAATTGAGTTTGACCTTAAGTTTGTCTCTCAAAAGGCAAAAAAGGACAAGTGTTAGCCAACCATTTGGCTGAAGCCCCTTTTCCTTTTTCCATCCCTAATCAAGATTCTTTCCCTAATGATCATATCCTTTCTTTGGATGATTATCATCTATGGGAATTATTCTTCGATGGATCTAGGTGTAGAATCAGCTCCAGAGCTAGTGTAATATTGGTTCCTCCTTTGGGTAAGATGATTCCTCTTTCCTTCCATCTAAATTTTCTATGTATAAATAACATCATTGAGTATGAAGCCCTTATTTCTAGCTTACACACCATGCTATCTCTTAATATCAAATTTATTTATGTTTATGGTGATTCACAATTGATAATAAAGAAAGTCACTGGATATTATTAGGCTAAGCATGATAAGTTATCTCAGTATCAAGATTTAGCTTTATCACTGCTCAATCAATTCTCTTCACATAAAGATAATCATCATGTAAATGTAATGGTGAGAGCTACCTCCCTTTTACCCTTTGACAATTCCACTACTAACTATCATTTTATAATTCACACTCTTTCTCTACCTTCCATCTTTGATAATTCCTCTTCTGATACTCTCTTTTTCTATAATGTCAACTTTGAGGAATGGCACTCCCATATATTTAATTATTTGTGTGATGGTACATTCCCATATGCTTCTTCAAAAAGTGCTCAAACTTGAATATGAACCTCATAGCGTGATATTATTCTTTCTAATGTTCTCTATCGTCGAGGCTACAATGATCTCCTTTGTTGCTTAACTAATGCTGAAATTCTCATCGCTCTTAAGAAGGCCCATTCAGGGGCCTATGGGGGATTTCAGTGGAAGAGACATAGTTCAAAAGCTACTCAGAATGGGTTACTATTGGTAGAGCATGGAAAAATATTCCTTTGCTTTGTTAAAAAGTTCCCTCATTGTCAACAACACAGCAATTTGATTCAAGCTCCAGCATAACAATTTTGTGCCCAAGTATCACCTTGGCCATTTTTAGTATGGGGCTTCAATCTTATTGGAAAAAACTCTCCTCCTTCTTCTAATGGTCACATATAAATATTATCACCGCTACAAATTACTTAATGAAATGGGTTGAAGTTGTCCCACTTCGATGCACAACTATTGAAGTTATCTGTTGTTTTCGTCTTGATAATATTATTTCTCGATTCAAAATTCCTTCTGCCTTTGTTTCTTATAATGGCACCTCATTTAAGAATAAGGATGTGAAGCAATTCCTTGAGAAATTCCACATTCAACAATGTTGAACTCTATGCTATACTATCCACCGTCTAATGGCTAAGTAGAATCTTACAATAAAACCATCGAACAAATTATTTGTAAAACAGTTAACAAACATGGTAAAGATTGACACACTCAACTTTATTACACATTATGGGCCTATTGCATGAGTATTTATATTACTATGGGAACTACTTCGTACAATCTCATCTATGGCATAGATGCTATCATGCCTTGGGAGTTGGAAAATCCTTCTTTATGAGTTTCCCTCCAAGGCCTCATTGATGACAACACTTATTATGATCAACATTTTCTACAACTTGAAATGCTCTATGAACAACATATCAATGATCTTAGACATCTTCAAGCCTATCAAAATACTATGAATCATAGCTATAATCAGCGATTTCTACATCTATCCTTTGAAGTAGGTGACTTGGTGTTGTACAAAAATTAGTGTAATGTGAATGCACCTCTTGGTACTAAAGGAAAATTTAGTCTGAATTGGTTGGGGCCCTACGTTGCCACCTTGGTATATGGATCTAGTGCATATGGTCTCTCTATGATGGATGATAAGCCTCTCAAAGAGCCCATTAATGCTATGCATTTGCATCATTTTTATGCTTAACATTCTTTCTTTATGTGATATTTGAGTAGCAAGTTTATTCTTAGGAATTTATTCTTGCTTATGTTATGTCATTCTATCATTAACACAATCATTAGGTGTTATGATTTATTTCAAAATTGTGTATTTTCTAAGTATGCAATTTTTCTTCCTTAAAACATTATGCACTCATTTGTTTAGTATGATAAAATACTTTACATTATTTTTTATGCTTGTTTCTATTGTTGACACAATTCATGTTGTCTTCAATGTTAGTTTTAGTTTTCATTTATAATGGAAATTACCTCATTCTCTTTACCATGTCAATTATTTAATTGTGCAAACAATTAATTAATCCCTTTTAAGTCATTTAATTAGATCTTTCATAGTGTTTAATTAAACAAATCTCATCATAATTTACCAATTAGATCTTCATTTTATTTAATTGGGTAAATTTTATCCTTCATTGTTTAATTAGATCATTTTTGTATTTATTTAAATAATCTTATTAAGTTGTTTAATTAGATCTAAATGACATTTAATAAAACAATTCCCATCACATATTAAAAACATACCAAATTTCATAACACAAACATATCGAATAAAGTGTCAAAATCTCATATATAATCAATTTCACGATACAAGTCATATTCAAAAAATCACCACTATATCAAAATGTGGTATGTGTCAAAATATTATATACAAAAATCTGCATCACTCCTAGGGGACATGGTTGCATGATCCCTCTGGTCTTGATGGTGGCTTCTGTAAAAAAGGCTCATGATGTGAGGCCACATACTGTGAATGGGTATGAGATCCAATCCACATCTATAGACCCCTCATCGTGCCTCTCAACTCTATTGCCTCAACTGTGAGATCTAGCTCAATCTGCTATAGTTGGGCCACCTCATCTCGCAACCTATCTACCTTGACCATCAAGCCACTACCCTCAGGTGATCTATATCTATCACTAGTGTTATCTAAACCCTTTGAAGGTCTGTCCTAATGCAATCTAGTAGGCTCTGAAGAGTGTCACGTGCACTCTCTGTACTCTTTGCTCTCGTCACGACCTGATCACACTTTATCGTGAGTGTTGTGAATTGGGAAACCACCTGGTCTCACTCCAAAGTAATCGACACGATATCAATAGTGACTCAATCTAGATAGACATGACCCTCCTCATATGTGGCTCTTAGCTACACCACCAATTTAAATATATCCACATATCACCTAGCAGTCTACTGACCTATAACTAGCCCATACAACTTGCATGAGCTACACAGTGGGTACCATCTCTACAATGACTTGACCTATATAGTCGAGCCAATCCCATGCACTTACTACAAAACTTAAACAAAGATATAATCAAATCTATCATCATATCAGTCCAAAATCACATGAGCATCTAGTATTCTACTCAAATCATAATGCAAAAATCAAATTCTCACCTGGGTCTCTAACCTGCCAATCTAGATCTATCAAATCTACCCACCTAACAAGTGCAGTGCTAGGAATTCTAACAAATGTTGTCATCATCATTGCCACTAGCACTAATGAGAGCCTTGTATCAGCTGCACTACTTGAGTCCCCTCGCTCCCTCTAACTAGGGGCACTCCTGGCTAATGGTGGTGCCTATGTCACTCAAGGTTGGGCACCAGACCTCTCCTCTATAGTGATACCACACTCATCCCTTTTTCATCACCTCCCCACCTATGATAGTGCAGGCTCCTCCTCCTCCTCATCATCATCATCATTAACCAACTCCTCTCCTCCCTCCTCATCCTACCCCTGCTCTGTCAATAGTCAGGGATCTCTAGCTGGTGCATCTAGGGGGAAGATGGGCACTAGCCATGATGCAACTCACCATGCTATGAACATCAAGGTCCCCCATGTTGTCTACATCAAACACACGTTTTGCATCCTACTCCTCATCATCTAAGTTTCTTAGATCCACATATGTTATCATGGGATGAGGTCGATCCCTTGGCATCACTACACTATGATGCAAGCACATGTATGTTGACATGGCTATAAGAACCCCCTATACCTACCCAAACTACCACATCACATGCTAGTAGTAGAATGACACAATGAAGTGATCGAGGTGATCGACTAAAAATTAGTCCCTCTACATCTACGCTAGATATCATGTCTGCTCTGTCCACACCTACATGCTTCAATATGGTCCCCAGAACACATCAGTTCTCTGTAGATGATCAAATGTATACTCTAATATAATAAATATCCAAAATTCCATGGCCTCCTCAAAGCATAAGCATGGGCTCATGGTGATTCCCATATGATCATTGTGGGTACCCCCACCAACTAAGTACATTGAATGTGTTCAAAATCCCACTCTTGTAAGAGCATGTAGGTCATCAAGTTGTGGCCCTCATAATGCACATAGTGGCTGAGGTCACGGTATAAGTGGGAGAACATGCTCCAACCCCACATGAATACTATTTGATCCTCCTACATCACCCTAATGGCATGGACAAGGCCACCATGAAGATGTGCACCTCGCCTATCCAGTGCTATACATAGGGTGATGGTAGGGATGAGCACATGTCATGCCAAAGGGATCACCATTGATCCCTACTCCAACCATCATAAGTGAATGTTCCCCAAAGGGTCTCCAAGGATGATCCATTCGATTGTGTATATTTGTCCTTCCTAGACATAGGTCGTTGATCATTGCTTGATGATCAACATTGTACGACCTTGTCCCGACAATCACAAAATCTGGTATACATCCTCTAAGGTGGTTGTCATCTCTCTTGTCAATAGACAGAAGACAAAGGCATTTGTGTCCCACCTCTCCATCAATGCCATCAGCATGCAATCATGAAATCACATCTTTGGCATCATGTATACCCAGTATACACCCACTCTACGTAGCAATGCAACATCCTCCTAGCTCAACACACTCAGATGATCTCGCAACAATGTGAAGATCAAGCTGCCAGTGTGCTCCCGCATCACTAGAGGATACTGAATTCATGAAAATAAAATTATGTTAGTTTAACATCATTATTTATCAAATTTTGAATTCAAAAATATTAAATTTCTCTAAGTTCCTAATGATGCTAGCACCCCTAAACAGCAATGCATCCTTCGAATCTTAGTGCCTTTTTTAAAAACTAGTGTGCTCAAAGGACCGGAGCATGCCCTAAGGATGCCAGTGCACCCTAAAGACTCTAGCACATGGATGGGATTCTAGTGCTCCATGTGGGCCCCATCCGCCATAAAAAATGAGAAATTAAACATTTAAAATTCAAAATCTTGACTCACCTCACACATGGCAAAACCCTGCTTGATGCGCTCCCTCACAATATCCAGCCTCAACGGTTGGAAATCTCATCTACATGGAATTCTGGCTCTCTAAGGTGCTTGGTTGCTCAAAAAATTCTAAATGAGGTAAATTCAAATGGATAGTAAATTTGAAAATTTCTTACTATTTATAGTAAATTTTCCAATTTTTTTGCGATACCCCTCTCACAAAAACCTCCATAATTACTTCCCCTTGCAAACTTTGGTTTTCACACCATTAGTTGTGTTGGAATTATGGTTCCTCCTATTTCCTATTATATGCTCTTCCCTCTAGTGTTATTTTATAAAATAACCATATGGAAGGAATATTTATCAACGTTTACAAAAAAATTCAATGTGGTGGATTTCTCTCCGTATTTCTACCTTATCCATTAGTATGCACAAACATGGGAGGGGGGACATGTCCACCCTTATTTTCATTCTAACTCATTTTCTCTTCATATCATCTTTCTTAGAATTTTAGATTCCCTTGTTTTAGCTCCAATTTTTGAACTAACATATTTTGACCTTGCATGATTATTTGGGTTCTAACAAAATGATTTTATAGGATTGTGGTACCTAATGATGCGGTTTTGCATATTCCTAGTCTAGGTTCATCATTCTTCCACCTGGAAAAATTTTGCAACCTCTACAGTATCCTTTTGGGTATCCTTTACATGCTTATTTTCTTTCATCATTTCAATTTTTGTACTTCAGATTAGCTTATCACGTAGTGTAATCAACCTGCTAAAGTGGGGCAAAATGTAACGTAGAAAATTATGTACCCTTGAAATTTCACGTTGTGTTTTCACTCACTTTGGTGTCCACTCCTGTAGTATGTTTATAGGGCCACTTGAGCCTAACCTTGGCCTATTTTACCCCTCACCAAGGTTTGTCAAGTTTCACATTACTTATCTATTTCTTTTAATTTTTTGAGAACACGTGATGAGTTTCATTAATTTTTTTAAGGATGACAATATGACGCATAGACATCCCAAAGATTCCAAAATTCAAACTGTTGGTTCTCTCGCCTTGTCACCCAATTGTATTGGTGGTAATGCTCATGTGATAGTGAAGAAACCTCTGTATGTATGGCCAACCCTTTCCAAAATTGATTTGTTCATGCAAAAGTAAGAAATTGAAAAAAAATCAATCTCTCTTCTCTCTCTCTCTTTGGAAACTCCTGATTATTGAAGAAAATTTCTCTTGGCTCTTACAAAAGAAAATTGGTGATTCTAGTTATCTTCTAAATTACAACACCTCCTCTTTCATCTTTGTGTGGTTTTTACTTGTAGATTGTGCATTGCAGAGGCTCTCTTCCAAGGGTTTGGAATTGTTTACACACAAATTTGGCCCTCAAGGAACTAGCCTCCTCCATTGCTTCAAAACCTTGTAACATTGTTTCATTAAGAAGGAATAGTGTTATTCATTGGTTTCACTATATATTGCTTTGTCTACATTTTGGAAAACTTGTGGTGTATACCACCACCCTATTTTCCTATGCACACTAGGGTATTCTTCTCCGTAGACTAGGGTTGATACTCACAGTTTTATTTATTTGTCACTACTGTTATTTCCTAGATGCACTTAGGAAGTAAGAGCACACATGTTTATTTATCTTTTTCCATATTGGTTGTCCATGGAGGTCAAAATAATAACATAGGGGCTTGACCTGACGGCAAGCTCCCAAACAACCCCAATAAATTTTCTTGGTCTTTGTTGTTGCAAGTGTTAGAAGAGATTCAATTGCATGAGGGTTTGATAATCTCTTCCTCTTCCTTTCCTTATTCTATTTTGTCTTTTCAATCTCTCTCTATTTGTTATTTCAATGTGTTTATCTATTGGTTCTATGATTTATTATGATGTTGGGTCCTCATTCTGGCTCTATGTGCAAACTAGGTAATTGGGTGGACCTAGACAATAGAATATAGTAATGATTTTTTAGATTATACTGTCATATGGATGACAACACAATGCATAAATGTCTGTGTGACACATTGGCATCCTAGGATGAGGCTCTCTCCTTTTGGTGCTAGCTGCTTTTGTTACCTCTATTCTCTATTTTTAGTTCATTTCTACAACCTAGTGTTTAAATTTTCATAATCTATAGTTTCATTATTGTACCTTTATGCTTTTGCTTATTAAAAGTAGTTGATTTCTAAGTATAACACAAAAATAGGGTTTGGTTGGAGTTATTCCATTCTTCCTAATTGGACAACAGTATAATACACTTCCATGAAGCTAGTTAGATCCTAGTGTAATTTCTTGGAAATTAATTCTAGTTAGATAGCATAGTCTTTCTTACACATAATCCATATTTCTTCCATTACAGTGATAATTGCATAATAAACCAAGCGTATTAGAGATTTTTGCTTGCTATGAAATATTCATTTCCAACTCCATTCATGGATACAATTTTGGAAGAGGTATCAAGAAATGAGTTGTACTCATTTATGGATGGATTTTTAGATTGTAACCAAATAGATGTTACTGAGGAAGACAATTTAGAACCCAATTTATGAAGAATTATCCCTTTTATATTTAGAGACGTTAACAAAAGATTTCAAAAAAATTCTAGATGATTGGTGCATGCATGATAGAAATGATTATCACCTAAGGCCAAGAGACGTGTTTGTGTTTGGAAGCAAGATAATATTTGAATACAAATAAGTCTTGGTTATTTATGTCTTATGGAAAATTAATGGTATACGTTGTATGTAAATAGGGTATGAAAACAAATCTAGATAAAATCAAAACATTAAACAAGTTGCAAAATCCCAAAGATGTGAGCAAGTTAAAGACCCTTCTTAGGACACACTGGTTATTATCTCAAATTTATTAAGAATCTTCCAAGTTTATTTCATTGATTGGATTATCTATTAAGAAAATATGTGCTATTTAAGTGGGATCAAAACAACAAGAAGAATATCCCATGATTTCAAGGCAATATTACCAAAGAATTCTCAGTCAAACTAAAAAGGTGAAAATAGAACTTCCTATGGTTTCCAACATAACCAACATCAAGCATGGAGCTCAAGAGATGAAACAATGCAAAGAATTCCAAATTCTTAAGTATAATGTGTCTTTAGATCAAAGGAATGCAATCACATGTGGCCATGTGCAAGAAAAATTTTCTAGTTGGTATTAGTGCACTAATGGAAGAAGTAGGGCTAGTTCTCATATCACTAGGTGCCATTATGCACATCGATGCCCCAGCGGCTGAAAATATGTAGCACAATGTTGCATTACATAGGTTGTCTTGGTAATAATAGAGATAATATTTATATATTTTGTTTGTTAATGGCTACTTGTGTTTCCTAATTTCTCTAATAGCTTCTTATTCATTTCCTCTTTAGACTGGATGTTTGCATACCACCCACAAGTTTTGTCCAAATGACCAACCTTTGAGGTTCTTGTATCTATTGACTTTATTTACTATCATTTAAAAAAATAGAAATGCATCATCCCATTGGTGAATGCCTTCAACTAGATGGGCTAGATACAATATATTTTTCACATTGTAATGAAAGGACACCTCACCATATCATATTAAATGACAAAGAGCATGATTTCATTATTATTTCTACTAGAAAATCCTCATTAAGACTCTGAAAAAGTGATTTAGGAGGTCATAGTTATTAATGTAGATATTATTGACATTGATGAAATACAAGAATCAAATCACCTTCCTTGATTTCTTTTTTATTCCAAAAGAAACATTTGTGAATTATTAGTGCAAGTGAGCATGGGTGAGGCCTTTGTATTGCAAATTCTAAAAGTGCAATAGATATCTTACACCATATATATATATATATATATATATATATATATATATATATATATATATATATATATATATATATATATATATATATATATATATATATATATATATATATATATATATATATATATATATATATAGCTTGGGGATCTTGAAGGAAGGGCACTGACCTTATTAATATGAGGCAGGCATCTATAGTAAGCATGAATATGTATGAAGTTGTAAGATAGATCCCTAAACCACTGATTGACAAGAACCTTAATACTAGCATGGTTGCCACCTCCAACAATGCCTAGAATGCCAAGTTTCTTTTCTCACACCTTATTACCTCTTACTGACATTTATTATAATAATATTGTTAGGCTTTGTAATTAGATTAGAACTTTCTTTACCAAGGAAGGCTACAACCATCACATTACTTCCTCCAACAAAATGATCACCTTCTTCCCTCTTGCAAATCTATAAGAGAGTTCATGCTTGCAATCAAACAAACAAAATACATATTTTCTAGCTAGACTACCTCTTCTCCTTCACTCCCAACCATTCCTTTTATGGATTTGTCTTAACTTGAGAAGTTACGTAAATTATTTTAATACTCAGATTTATTTGCTACTCTCTAACTTCATTTTCTCTAAAGTGCTTAGATCATTAAATGTGTAGGGTGCATGTTCATTTTAGAGAGAGCTTGGAGTTCATAGTCTAAATTTTTAATTTATTCATCATGAATTGAAGTGCAACACACAATCCCATAGAATGTAATTGACAAGAAATTCTAGCCATTTTAGGTAGTTCATGTCTTCTTTTATTTAGGGGTCTCAACTAAAACTAATGGATACACTAGAAGACAATATCACTTACACCTTCATTCTAGTATCGAGGGATGACATGGATGAACATCATTGACTTTAGAATTTAAGTGGGTACCAATATACCCCCCCAATAGAAATACATAACCTACATCATCACACTTTGCCATCAGTGAATCAATTAGTGTCTATCCAAGACAAGTTAAAAATAAGTGCTTTTGAGGGATGTGCTAATAATATGGAGGCTTCTCAAAACTATTGCAGTTTCAATACATCTGACTTAAAAAAAATTAAAAACCATTGTCAAGTTTTTTTTTGAATACTGCATTCATTAAAACGTCAAGTTAACAAAATAGAAAAAACAACATTTACTATAAAAATGGGGTCCCTTAACTTCATTTTATGAGCTTTTTTTCAACAATTAAATTATAGTGTCAATTTTATAAATGAATTATATCCAAATAATATTTAAATTTAAAAATAAATAAATAAAAATTACACTTAAAAATTTATATTTCACTAATTTATGTCATTTTAAAATTTATAATATATTTTTGACTTTCAAGTTATAAAGAACTAATGTTATTCATTTCTTTTATAAAAATGTAACATGATAGTAAACTTTCACCCTTTTATATGACAATAATAAGATTAAATAATATTTTGTGATATACAAAATACTTCCTATTTACATTATAGGCCCTCAATCCATGTGTTCCCTAGGCATCGTAAGAAGGGTTTACTATAACTCTATCAAGAAATTGAGTAGTACATTTAATGAGGAAGTCCCAACCTATTCTCTTGGATTCCCATCAAAAGACATTCCTACAAATTTAGATTATTGGGCCATACACTATATTCATTTTTTGATTGCCATTATGTATTGAAAAATGTCTTGTAGTGGTGTTTCTTTGGGAAGAGTAATTATATAGGCACACTTAAAAAGTTTTTTTTTTTAATCACATTCTAATAAAAGTAAAAAGAATATTTTAAAATATTTTGACTATATATTATAAATTTTAACATTTATTTAGAAAAAAAGAGTGATTGATATTTTTTATTAGAAGATAAAAGTGGAGTTTTCAAAGGGTTTTAATTTTTTACACAAAAGATCTAATAAATGTAGTAATGAATCAAACAAATAGTCTGTAAAGTTAATAGGAAAAAACAAAAGACTCTCCTTACAATAAAGTTACATTCTAATAACTTTAGAGATGACTCTCCAACAATAAAAGGATTATAAAAAGATTATAAGAAAGTTCACGGATATGAAGAAGAGAGGGTCAATGCCCCTTAAATCATTTCGTGGAATGAGTTACACCTTCACTTCAAAGAATATGTTGCACTATGGTATTTTGTGTAACCTCCTCGCAAGATAAGGGTTCAAATTGTAACCTATCTTCTCCTATAGGACCTTTGAAAGAAATAGTCTTCTAGAAGATATTGCTCACAACTCTAGGAATCATAGTCTTTAGCAATGTAAAAACCTCACCCAATTCTTATTCATACCATGATAGGAGTGGATGCTTGAAGGGGTTGACAACTCATTATGGAAAAAAAGATTTTGATTCACTTTTGTGTGGAAATGAGATTTCAAATGCTTAGGATAATTTTGTTTAACAACATCATGTTTAAGATTCTCTTAGGTCACTTTTAAAATAAGCAAATGACTACATATTAAATTTAGTCTTTTCTTTTTACAATTTTTACCATCACACAGGGGAGAAATAATTGGACTCTTAGGAAGGGGGGGATTCAACAACCATCTATCACCAACAAAGATTAGAAATGAACAAAAAGATAGACATAGGATTACACCTTGACATCCTCCTCAAACCATTTTTGAAAACTTGACCCTAAATGCCTTTATTAGCAAACCAAATAGTTGCCTTGTTACCTTCTCTATAAACATGACAAATTATAACTTCACTAATGGCCTTCATAGTTCAAGAGCATCTTTAATAATGGTTTGGATGATCCAACGTAGGGGCCTTTCTTTTTTAAGACATTTGATTATGTGCAAAATCTTTATCTCTTTAGCCAATTGTATTCTTAGAAGGCTACTTTGGTTTTCGCATAGTGGTTTGTTTGAACTCCAATACTACCTACATAAGCTACAACTAGCATTATTTCACTATCTCTTATTACCTCTCCTCCCTTAGCCTTACTTGGATTTTCTTTAGAGGCTCCATCAAAGTACAACTACCCTAGTCTCAAACTCCAACATTTTCTTATTGTTTTTGTTTTTCCTGCTCTTTATCACAGAGAAATTTTCTTGAATTGCATTAGTAATCAATAAAGTTTAAACAAATTGATGGTTTAGACAATTTATTTCTATTAAACAAGTAGCATATTCTAAACTATATTTAGAAATATACTAGACTCTAACTTTAGTCAAATTAAAGTTTAAGTACAATCAATAAAATCTAAAATATATAAGAGATTATCTACAAGATATTGTGAATGTCTTAAAAAAATATTTTTTAAATTTACTTAAATAATGAAAAACTATATTGTTAAAGAGTTGTAGTTTAATTAGTTGAGTTCAATTGGTGTGGATGACGTTATGTTTCTTGATTACACTATCTACTAAGGTTTGGGGGTGTAATTGACCTAAGTTCAACCTCTATGCGACTTTAATGAACTAGACCCCCTACTCATGACAACTTAATGGTAAGACAACTTCTAATTTAAACGTATACTCCCTTATAATATCTTAAATTCATTGCCCATATAAAATTTTCAACTTAAATGCCCAACCACTAAGCTAACTACAACTTTTTATTTTATTAAAATTTAATTAAAGCTAAATCCAACATCAACATTAATCATCAAACTTTCCGGCAAGCTCGAAGTACTAAGATTTTTGTAGAATCTGGTTGTTCATCACTCACCATGGCTATCAATTTTAATGATAACTACCAATGCCAAAGCTAAAATGTCACAACATAGGTATGCCCATCTTAAATATTATTGGAAATTTCAAAGTTTTCACTTTCATGGTTAGTAGGTGGCACGTTCATTCGCATATAATTGAAAGCAATACTATCATCATTAGCCTTATTATCCTCCTCTCGTGTTTCTGTCATAATCCACATGTTCAATGGAAGGAAATTTTGTCTATCACGCGCACTTCACCAAAAAAAGAATCATTTTATTTATTACCTCTCCGTTAAAATATTTATGCAATTCCTATTAGTAACTGCCACATAAAATGTATACCACTCATATAGTTGTGAATAGCTTATTGTGCATGTCTTTGTCGTCTTTTGAGGGAAAAAAATTGTGTATTAAAAGTGATAAAGACATGTTCTTAAGTTAGACTGAAACATGTATATTAAGATAATAAGATATGTATTATTGGTGATTTTATTTATTATTATATGATGAGTTGATTTTTGATATGATTGTGAGGATGAAACTTTTTGTCTATTTTTTAGGTACAAATATAATGGTTGGTAATGCTTGACTTTATAAGTAATGGACATAAAAGTTTTTAAAAATGTCAGATCAACTAAGTAAAAGATAAGTTATTAAAAAAACACTCTCAGAAAAGTTAGACTGAAAAATGTGCATCAAAACATGTATAATCAATCACCTTGTGTGTCACCATATGATTGTTTGTTTATTTGATGTGACTTGTGAAAATGAATACATTTTGTCCATTTTTAAATACAAACATAATTACTACTAATTTTTAATTTACAAGGAATGAGTAAACATTAAAAAGAAGATCATTGATATGTATAACCATAGAAACTTTTAGAGTGTGCTCAACAATTGGACCCTCTCTGCTAATATTTATTTTATCCTAAATTAATACTTTAATTCCTTACAAGTTTCATAACTATTTACTTTTTATCATAATTTCAACATTATATAATACAAATAAATATATTAAAAAATATAATAGTAAATGGTTAAACATTTTTTTTAAACCACAAAACTCTAATTTATTAAAGAAAAGAAGTACAAACAATGTCAACCCAAAGAAAGGGGAAGGTCAAATCTACAAACAACGACAACAACAAAGCATAACAAAGCTACAACACACTAGGAACTAGCTCTTCTTAATACGAAAATCCCTTCATTGAGCTTAACACACTCATTAACAAGAGAATCAACTAGCTAATTATGATTCCTTCTAATATGATCAGACTTGATGAAATGAAACCTTCTACATAAATTAACGATTTCTTGTAATATGAAACTTAGCAAGCGACTCTCCACTTTTAGCTTCCCTAACACAAATTTGATGGCAAACAACGAATCACCAAACACTCTGAAAACTTTGAATCCTTTCAAAATTGTAACTTTCATGCCTTTAGAAAGATCCAAAAATTTAGCAACATTATTTGAATTATTCCCCAATCTTTCAACATAGTCAATAAGAACATTCTTTTCCCCATTCATAACAACTTCCCCAGCGCTCGCAACACCAAGGTTGTCTTTGGAAGCACCATCAAAAAATAAATTAAAAGAATCCTTGCAAAACTTGGGGGATTATCCTTCTGAATAATATTAGGCTCATAAATTTTAGTTTCAAAAATTTGAATCAATCTGTCACACCTCGTTCTAAAGCAAACATACTTATCATGTTATTTAAAGCAGACAAATAGTTAGTCAATGAAATTATTATGATTAAAGTAATATTGTGCTGTATTAGAAAATGCATTTGATTTATATTATTTTATATGCAATGAATATTGTATGTCGCATTATTATTATGCATGTGGTTAAATGATATAATGGACTAACTACTATTGTGCGACTAAGGTGGATGTAGAGATAGTGTTTCCCCTCTTGGATGAGGAGGGAGAGCATGGAGAGCATCAATAGGGAGAGGGTGATAGATCACGAGAATATAGCAATCATTGTGTCATTTGAGAACCACACACACCTAGTAGTTGTATTGTGTTGGTATGCCATTTGATTTTTATATTTTCTCCTTTTATCATTTTGGTGTCAACCTGAGTCATGATTATAACTTGATGACTATTCTCGTCACATTTGTCTTGCAAGAGTTGTTGAGTCATGCATCAATGCCTATACCTTATAATGTTTATAATGTTTATGTCTCTTATTTCAGAGACCCGTGGACATAGGATATAACTGTTTAAAGTTATTATTGTTATAGTTATGCTCCAAGTCTATTTACATTTATTATTTTATTCCTAAGTATGAGGATAAATCATTGTTTTGAGTTAATTGTAAACTCCTTGTTAGTTTGTGAGGAGATTCTAATAATTCAAGAAATCTTATCCTACATCATGGCTCCCTAGATTCTAGGGAGAGTGGAGGAGGGGAGCGACAAGTTCCATCATGCCCAAATTGAGGCATGCCAAGAAGGGAGATCACAGGTAGTTATGGAGTAAGCTTGTTTAAAATAAAAAAATTCACTCTTTTTTGGAGAGAGAGGGGGGAGTCACACACACACACACACTAGAGCCAAACATGGAATTGACAGTAAAAAATTAATCTATAGTGTTAGCCTTTGAAGAGGGAAAGGACAGTGAAAAGGGAGACTCTTGCAGGTTGTAGGAGTAACCTATGTAGAGGCATCGATGTTCAAATGCTCCAAGACGAGGTAAGCATGCTTCTAGATAATTAAACTTCTCCTTCTTTATGAAGAAGCGTTACTTTTGTAGAGATAGTTTTGGAAGAATATACTTTTTGTGTCATTGAACTGTACATACTTCCATTGTTTAGATGTAATATAATGCATGTGCCTATGTTAAAGGCCAAAAGGTAGCTCCACATTGCTTGTTCCTGCATAAAGCCATCTAATAAGTATGTAAACATGTGGTAGAGGCTCGATAGACAAGTATTCCTTATGTATACTTATATAGAATGATGAAAATGTATTTATCTTTATGCCTATAAGAGGTCGATAGGAAATGAACCATTCTTGTTGTCAACAAACATCATGAGATTTGCATTTATTCATGTGCTTTTAAAGGCCAATAATATTGTGTTAATTCATTTGCCTATAAAGGCTGAGAGCTAAGCATTTTCTCATGCGCATGGGATAAAGGTTGATATATATATTTATAAACTCTAGCTTGGTAGTGAGTAGTTGACATCTTAACAAGTTGTAAGGAAATAAGAGCATCTCATAACGTATTTCAATTGCTTCAAAAACACACACAACTATGCCACAAGGCAGAAACAGACATAGTTTATTTCCCCATCATTGAACCTTCAGAGAAAAGACTGATGCAACTTTACAATTTCAACAACAAATAATAGATTCAACTTACAGAATCACAACCATGAAAGAACAATAATAAGAGCACATAGATTTACGTGGGGAAAACCCTTTCGGGTAAAAAACCCCACACTTCAAAAGCCAAAGATCATTGTATTAATTAGCAACAAAAATACACAGTTACAATACAATATCAGACTCTCAAGTCTTCACAGAGTTTTACATCTTGTTCTTCATCTAGAGAATCTCAACAGCAACATAGCAAGATCAGCCTCGCTCTCTCTCGACCTCTATTTCTCCTCTTCTCAGTTCAGTCCCTTCACATACTGTTATCATGCTGCATACAACATACAGCATAGGACTTCCCTGAAGAAGAATATAGAGCATTTCTCACTAGATTCAACTCTCAATCTAACTCTATCGATCCAAGACTATCCATCTCCAACCTTGTAACCATCTAAGCAACCAATCGATTCAATTACACTTAGTCCAACCATCCAAACTACCATTTGACTGTTTGCATTTGTGAGAACTCATTAGTCCCACATGCATCCATCATCGGTCGATTTTCTAGTTTATATATACGACCACATGTATGATAATTGTCAGCACTTTTGTTGACAAGACCAATCAATCTACCATTCACTAAACATCGAGAAGATCTTGGTCGACATCTTCATCGGAGTGACCATAACCTTTGACGTGACTTCTTCCTTCTTCGCCAACAATGTTCCTCCTGCCGATGCCAAACACCATCAGACAGACCAAGCTCATCGAAGACCAGTCCACCATCCACACCGATGGTTCCTTGTCCCACTAATACCCAAGTCTTCATCCTTTGTTAGCGTGACCAATGCACATCAGAGAAAGCATTCCAATCCACACTAATAAGACAAGTCTTGCCGATACACTACTTACATGTATGTCGGTCCACACCTTCCATCGGAGAGACACCAACTATCGCAGAGACAACACAACACTTTGTCGATGGTTACAATTACACCGATCAATGTAACATAGGCGATCAAAGAGAGAACTTCAGCCAAGCCCGATAGCGATAGTCAAGCTAATCGGTGAAACAAACTCATCACTGGAACATAAGCAAGTGACACCGATAGAGCCTGTCAGGCCAATAACAAAGGGTAATCGACCAAGACCAAGAGATCACTGAGACACAGAGCAGCTCTTGCCGATGCCTGTAATTTGAGTCACAAGTACTCAACATTCTCCCACTTGACGAAGGAATTACAGGAAACCAACAACGCTCCAAGTCACAGAACCAAAGCAGATACTGCCTCCACTCCATTGTGCTCATAAGCTACACAAAATCTCTAACATAACCAACTTCAAAGCTTCCAAAACATAGCCATGAAATCATCCTCCAGAAACAAGATAGAACATTAGCTAGAACAACAATCAGAAAGCTGACTGCTTCCATCCAACTAAACAAAAAACCCACTTGATTGAAAATAGCACACACAACTAGTGCTAAAACATCCAATCACTCATACCTTGAAGGTATTAATATCAGTAGACTCATGCCACCTACATATACACCCATCAGTAGCAAATACAAGTTCCATGTGGTAACCAGTTGAAAAAGACCAAACACATCCAAGAACTGCCACTGCATGGATAATGCAGATCTAAAAAAGATCATGGCATACAAAGTCCACCAATAGCATCACATAGAAAGTGTAATCATCATGTAGTACCAAGGAAAACATCCACCATAATATGCAAAAACTATAAATCAATAACCTGTACATCTCACCACCAGTCTAGAAATCTCTCAAGTTCTTCACACCCAACAATGAAAGAGATAATAGAACCTTCATGCTATCACCCAAGAACATAAGTGAAAGCACATGATCACAAACTAGTGATCACTTTAGCTCTGAACAAAACCTCAAAACAATGTAATGTGAAACACACCATTAGAAAAATAACTGAGACCATAGAGAGTAACTCTGCACATCATATACATGTAGACAGTCCTTCTACATACACCTCTGAATGCCAACTGTGTCAAGTATGATCTCCTTCAAAACACCCCAAAGAGAACAGCATAACAACACCCAAACAAACATTCAATCTCAAGAGATCAAATTAATCCATTTCCCATTTCAGGAAATCAGCCCATAAAACCATCTCCTAACAATTCTCATCAATAAATGATATCTTTAAACTCAAATGCACAAGGAGATTAAACATGTTATCCATCTCTCACAATGAATCCTACAGAACCATATATCAATAGTTCAAGATCCATGTCTATGAAAGAAAGCATAAAACACATGAGAGAAACAATGGGCAATACCTCTTAGATGATTATCTACCGAGAAGACCAAGAGTGGGGAATGAGAATGCTCCTCTAGGGTAACCAAGTCTACAAGACTTCTCCAAAAGCAATCTCCTCATTGGTCTCTGTTGAACTCACATCCAACCAAGGTAAAGACTCCTCAGACTTCCTGCTGCAAAATCTGAATAAGCACAGCATATACAGTCTCACCTTATTCTCCATGTATCCATGAGTACCTACGAACAATCACCTCATGCTAAACTCCAACTGCATCACTACATCACTATGAAGTAATCAAGAAAATAGTAAATGTACCCAAACATAGAGAAGTTACCAGACCACTGTCAAAGCTCCAATCATCTGAACTAGGAACATATCATGACATCATGATCTTATCATCCCCCTTAGTAGATTCCATGCTCCAGGTGAACATAACCATGGTCTCAAGAGCAATGTATCATGCTAAAACTCAAATGCAGAAAATAAGAAAATATCATGACATGAAACAAACCAACTCTAAACCAACATCACCTGTCAAGCACCACCAACACCTCAGCCAAGGATTTCATGAATCCTCCATGACTCCAAGATGTTACCCATCCTCAAGTAGTGCCCTTGCAAATGCGAAAGAACCATTCTACAGCAACATGATCTAAGAGCTCCTCCTAGTAACATCTGTGACACTAAAGAAGATCATCCATCACTAAGTGATGAAACTGCAGTCATTGCTAAAGCTCCCACTGAACTGTGGCAACCAAGCTTTCCAAGCAACATGACCAAACATCTTCTCATCTAAAAATCTTCCAGGTCCACATATTATCTCATCAATAAAAAACAAATGGCACCAAGATCTCCAAACCAAGAAAATACAACATCACTGTCAAAAGCTTACACTAAACTATGTATCCAAGCTATACATGACATCATGATACACATACTATAGGTCTCCATAACTGACTATTTAGGTACTCTACAACATCCATCCTCTCATCCTGAAACAGTCACACCAATGCACAAGTGACCATTGACAAGGCTAGCTAACAAATCTACAAAAACACTGAAATAATCTTGTGGATAAAGACAATCCACATCCGAGTCATCTCACTGTAGCTTAATAGGTGATCAACCCACAAAACTACATAACTCGTAGATCCAACCAATGTACCATGCAAACTCACTATCACATTGGAAACTACAAAACTGAGATCTCAAGGAACAGATAACAATGTAGACAACATGACTCAAGCATCAGATTACTTACAAATCTAATTCACCAAACATGTCCACAACCTGAGCACCATAGTACAGAAAACCAAAAGCATTGCCACAGAAATGCTAAGTGACATATCACATACCAGAACTCCCATGCAGAGAAAACATTTCACCTCCTCTCACCATGCACAGAGCATGCATGCAAAACTACAACTATATCATCCAGCAACACCCCAAAAGCTAGGGTCTAGAAATAGCTTAACTGTAGCTTCACAAAACTGCAAGTTTTTCTCTTGACTTTGTAAAACTTGCAAAACCGTTCATGCACATCCATATCTTCTTCACATCTGGTAAATTCTATAGTCAGAAACCAAAACACCACAATAGTTCAAACCATAAAAAGATTAACATAGATGAGCATCATAGATTTTAAGGAAAATCTATTAAACCCTTCCAATGCAAGTACGAAACAACCACAAGAACTGCAGGCCTAATTCAGACCAATTCCAAGACCACCATCATGTACAAGCATCCAAGAGAGAAAGTCAGGTTATATCGGAAGCTTCCAGACCTCAAAAGGATCAACTACATAACCAAAATGCAACTGGGGCATCATATAATCAACACCTTCCAATACCAGGAACAAATCCCAGCATAAGCACAATACTCCATGGCTGAGAAACAATGCAAACTTTTTCATATCATCAGAGAGCCTCTCACATAGACACCCAATATGAAAGTTACTGTAGCAACACAACCACAAAGAAAAATTCTACCCCATGCAACAGGAACATCTTACTGTCAACAAAAGAGCCTTAGACCACATCATTTCAACATGATCAACTCCTTCTTCTCCAACTTCATCATCCTTCAGGCTGCATGTTGTCACTTGAAGCTGAAACAAAAGAAGCAACACTTTTACTCACCAAAGGATCAAACATCAGATGATTCCTTCAGATTTCCTCAGGCTTCCAAGACCAAGAAATCTTCACAGAAAGAATCCAGAACCTACAACACCAGAACCAAACCAGTCCCAGAAGAAAGCTCTGATACCACTTGTATGGAAATAAGAGCATCTCAGAACATATTTCTAAGAACAGTGGTGTCATCGACCAATTTAAAATTCTTTCAATTGCTTCAAAAACACGCACAACTATGCCACAAGGCAGAAACAGACATAGTTGATTTCCCCATCATTGAACCTCTAGAGAAAAGATCAATGCAACTTTACAGTTTCAACAACAAACAACAGATTCAACTTACATAATCACAACCATGAAAGAACAATAATAAGAACACATAGATTTACGTGGGGAAAACCCTTTTAGGTAAAAAACCCCACACTCCAAAAGCCAGAGATCATTGTATTAATTAGCAACAAAAATACACAGTTACAATACATTATCATACTCTCAAGCCTTCATAGAGTTTTACATCTTGTTCTTCATCTAGAGAACCTCAACGGCAACATGGCAAGATCAACCACACTCTCTCTTGACCTCTGTTTCTCATCTTCTCAGTTCAGTCCCTTTACATACTATTATCATGTTGCGTACAACATACAACATAGGACGTCCTTGAAGAAGAATATAGAGCATTTCTCACCCAATTCAACTCTCAATCTAACTCTATCGATCCAAGACTATCCATCTTGAAACTTGTAACCATCCGAGCAACCAGTCGATTCAGTTACGCTTAGTTCAACCGTCTAAACTGTTGTCTGACTGTTTGCATTTGTGAGAACTCATTAGTCCCACATGCATCCATCATCAGTTGATTTTCTAGTTTATATATACAAACACATGTATGATAACTATCGGCACTTTTGCTAACAAGACCAATCAGTCTACCGTTCACCGAACATCAAGAAGATCTTGGCCGACATCTTCATCAGAGTGACCATACCCTTCGACGTGACTTCTTCCTTCTTCGCCGACAATGTTCCTCCTACCGATGCCAAACACCATCGGATAGACCAAGCTCATTAGAGACCAGTCCACCATCCACACTGATGGTTCCTTGTCCCACCAATACCCAAGTCTTCATCCTTCCTCGGCATGACCAATGCACATTAGAGAAAGCATTCCAATCCATGCCAATAAGACAAGTGTCGCCGATACACTGCTTACATGTATGTCGGTCCACACCTTCCATCAGAAAGACACAAACTATCATAGAGACAACACAAACTTCACTAATGGTTACAGTTACACTGATCGGTATAACATAGGCGATCAGAGAGAGAACTTCAACCAAGCCTGATAGCGATAGTCAAGTAGATCAGTGAAACAAACTCATCACTAGAACACAAGCAAGTTACACTAATAGAGGTTGTCAGGCTAATAACAAAGTGCAATCGACCAAGACCAAGAGATCACTGAGACACAGAGCAACTCTTGCCGATGCCTGTAATCTAAGTCACAAGTACTCAACACAAGTATTATAACATTTTGGATATGAATATCCAATAGTTAACATTTTCAACCTTATCTTGGCAATAATATAACCTTTTGATATAAACATTTGACTTTATCTTGGAAATGGAAGTGTTAAGACCTCAAATACAAACAGTTACTTCCAACTTAGTTGTGATACAAGCCAATAACTATAAATTAATATCTTTATACTGGTTGTGTTAAGGCTGATAAGAATAAGCTTATAGTTTTATACTGGCTGAGTTAAGGCCGATAACTCTGTATGAAGTTGATAGCTCAGTATAAATCCAATAGTTCTATAAGCATTCATATATAGATGGGAATCTAAAAGAAAATTATATTCCCTGTATATTATCATTTGGTTCAACCTATGAGGAGTATACCCTCTATATACTGTATAAGACCCAGTCTATAGAGAATTCTTCACTGTATTTATTTTGTATAGGTTCAGCCTATGGTAAGTGTATCAACTGTTTGTTGAATAAGGTTCAACTAGTGCTATGAATATCACTTGTACTTTGAATATGGCTCAGCCTGAGAAAGATTTGTCACTTGTACAATATTATATTACATTGTATGTGGAGATTATATCATGGGTATGATGTAATAAGAGCAACTTATAGTAGTTATATTACTTATGTAATGATAAATGAATATCTTGTGTTAAAAGAGAGCAAACTATTCTTTATTTAAAGAATAAACTTGCCTTGAAAATTTGTGTATGAGTCTTTACCAGTATGGAGGCCATAAGTAAGAGCCTTATGTCTAAGTGATATCATCCTTCATTAATTACTATTTATAGCGTGATTCTACTTGCTATAGTTAATATTAATTGATCTATTCTATTCCACTCCTACAAATTGCCATCAATAAGACTTAATTAGTGCTTGATTGTCGCATTTAATTAATTAGTCTAGATTACCCCTAAGGAATCTTAAATATCATTATTTTTCCTTTTGTATTTCTAAACACAATATTATTTAGAATTTTCTTGTGAAAATAGTAGAGTATTATACAAAGTGAGAACTATATTTGGTACAGATCTTGAGTACCTCAGTAAGAGCTGATAAATATTCAGAGATGTAATCTATTTTGTTTAAGTAGAACAAAAGGAATAGCTCACCATGTATGTCTTTTGACTTATGATTTTAAAGATTGATAGACCCTTGAGTATAGTGGAACTATCGAGAGTCCAGAAAATGTTCATAGAGTTTAAGATAAGACTCGTTTACCTTGGTTTGAGTCCTTCTAAGGGTTGTATGCTCATACACCTCTGTCTAGACTTGAGAGGATGGAATTAGTTCTTGGATTTTGATAAAAATGTCTATGTAAACTATTTGACTATGTTTTGAGTTAGAAAGATGGGTTTGTTGGCCTTTGAGCAGTTGACAATTATCATAGGCTTGAGATTGTGAGAACACATAGAGGGGCTCAATGCATGGTCATGAATTGACCAGTCTTTATCTTATGACTGTCTAGTTTACCCTATTTAAATAACTCAGGGTAAAAGCAAGAAACTAGGTCCACATCTAGGGGAAGTTGCGCAGGGAAAAAAATTCCTGACAGGAACATGCACCTAAACCTAAACGGGTATGCGTTTAGTAATGGGTACCTGAGCCTCAATAGGTACCCGTTTAGCTTTGGGTGTGTGTTACTAAACAAGTACTCGTTACTAAATAGGTACCCATTTTCAAAAAAGTATATATTTTTAAAAAATAGCCCTACAGACTCATTTTCTTCCACCTCTAGCCGATAGCTACAGCAACAGTGACAAGCATAGAATGGGTACGCATTGTTGAAGGCCAAACGAGCACAACTCTAGAGTTGTTTTTGCCTTGTCACCTCCTCCCATGACCTCGTCACTACTGAGCTCCTCCAGGTTGGTTGTTTGCTAGTTTTTAACTTGTTTTTTATGTTTTTTTTTGTGATTGTAGGATTAAAATGAAAATTAGGGTTTCACTTGTTATTAGAGTTTTATGATTTTTTTGTGATTGTATGTTACTGCAAACCCTAAAACCATGTTGTACTGCAAACCCTAAAAACCTAAACTATAAACCCTAAAAAATGAAATTATAAACCCTAAAACCATGTTGTACTGCAAACCCTAAAAACCTAAACTATAAACCCTAAAAACCCAAATTATAAACCCTAAAATCATGTTGTACTGCAAGCCCTAAAAACCTAAACTATAAACCCTAAAAAACTAAATTATAAAGATTTAATTGTGTGTGAGTATGATTCGAATGCATTCAAATTTTCAGTGACTTCTAACAGGAACGTAATAGCATTCAAAAGAAGATTTATGAATTGAATTGTTGTGGTCAAATAATTTCTATATTGAATTGACTTTCAATTCCAAATAAGCCACTCTTCCATCCTCCTAAAAATGCAAACTACTAATAAAAATATCTTATAATTACTTTACTATATATATCTTCATCATCATTTACTAGTATTCCATTTATGACCTCTACAACTGTTATTGCTTTTGAGGATCCCATAGTTTCATTTGAATCCCATGCCATGCCCATTGACTACACAGTTCTCCATCTCCTTAGATTCTCTCTGCTTTAAGCATTCTTTTCCTCCTATTAATTCCATTACAACCACCATTGTTGAGACATCATCCACACTACACATTGTTCCACCACCACTTGATAGTATGCTTGATAATCTTGCCCACAATCAACCATTTTCATCCATCTTTACTGCTTATGTTGACATAGATAGCTAGTTTGACAACATCTTTAAATGTTGATTTAGAGCATGATGATCTTATGGCTAATAAAGTCCCACTTGGTTGTGATCCTTAGATGCCTCTTTCTCTACCCTACTTTTGTACATATCTTCTTTCACCCTTATTCTTATGTTTGTGTTTATTGTCCCTTGTTATGTGGATGAGCTATTATACATGCCAACACTTGGGGGACAGCGTATGATATGTTTTTTTGGTACTCCTTAAATCTTTCCTCTATTTGTTTCTTACCCTGATTCTTCTTTGTACCTATTATCCCTATCCTTCCTTGACCATGTTTAAGGAGGATGCAAACCATTAGGGACCTCTTCATGTTGACCTAAATATAACACATTTATCCACTTTAGCCCTTGTCATACTATGTTTTTATCCTACAGTTTTCTTCCCCATGGTTGTGTTGTTCTAGACAATGATGAGTCTATATTCATAGTACCATTTTATGTATTATTAGGATTGACTCCATTGGGCACCAGAACCCTTTGTTTTCATTTCCCATATATCCTATAGTAGATCATTGCATCTCTCTAGATTTGCCTCTTTTTTGTACCCCTATCTCCTATCTCAATCATCTCTTATTGTCTATATACATCTTTCTTATACATATTATACATTCATTATTTATATCATCTATGCCACAATAAGTCATTTATTCCTCTTCTATTTATCTCTATCATCATATCCTATTGTTATGATTGCTATCATAATTCTCTTTATATAGTGTTATTGACCCCCCTATGACTCATACATGTATCTTACTATCATATATTTCCACATGATATATGTATATTATGACAATCTTCTATTACATTATCAATTCTCATCTCCTCGCTAAGACTCTATCACATGGCCATAGATGTACCTAGTGATGTACCCTTCATTCTATGCATTCTAGAAGGAATAGATTTTGTTGATATTGATAAATCCCTTTTGGTAATTTATATATCCTACTTGTATTTACATGTTTTATATTCCATCTTATGTCCTACTCATATCTTCTCATATTTTTCATAGTATATTTTTCTCTTGTCTACCCTCACCTTCTTGCCTATAGCAATTTCATAGACCTAGTCACATTATTCTTGTATTTTGTAACTTTCATTATCCACATTTCTATTATCATTATTCTTACTAGCATTTTTTGTATTTATTACCTTATGCTAAGTAGAATTCCATGATTTTTCCATGCTTGTATTTCTCATCCTACTTTCCTAATATCAAATCCCACTTTTGATTCCTATAGGCTTGTAGGTGGATCTTTCATGTTTTCATTCATCAAGTGTTGAGTTCTAAAGAGTTAGCTTACCATGAGCCACATTGAAAAGAAATACATTCTTCAAAAGTTATTAACTCATCTACATGCATACCCATCTATCATATCATTACTAGCCTAGTCTAATCTTTAGTGATGGGCCCTTGCATATTACTCTAGTTGCATGGGGTTAGATCTAGGAGGTTGTTGGCCCATGCCCCAAAGTGCAAATTTTTATGTTTCTTATGTGCCTTATTGCTTTGGTAAACCCTACATTGACAAGTGATTGGAAATATTATACATTGGGGTTTCATGTTTGTTTGATTAGGCTTTTAGTCCAAGCATTTGTCTTAATGAGATTCAAGTTGTCTTGTGTATGTATTTCTCCCACAAAAGCATGTAAATTCGATGTATCTTTAGATTTTTTTTGCTACTAAAAATATAATCCCTCTCTTCTAGAAATATTACTCAAACTAAGAAAAGGGGAATAAAATATCTCAGGTAGAGAATATGAAACATTGACAAGGAGAGAACAACTTTGATCCAAGTCATAGGGTATGGTATCCCCTCTTCTTTTTCAAGATTTTCAGAACCTTGGAGGGTGATCCTTGAGGTCTCTCTAATAGGATAATTAAAAAGAAATGAAGAAATATGAATAAGTTCTTAGAAACCGTGAATAAACCTACAAGACCTCACAATAAGATGTACACAAGCATGCATATGCATGTTATAATGAAATTAATGTACACCCTACAAATTTGTTATTATGTTTTTGTGTCCATATCAACCTTAACATGTTTGTGTGTGTCTTCTATCATTTTGGCCCCTTTTTCTTAGTCTAAATCACCCCTAGCCATCCATGTTCCCCTTTCCTATGTTGTTCCCATGGTCTTACATTTAGAGTTCCTATATGTCCATTTTCATCTAATTTTTATCCCTATTCAATGTCCTTTAATTTCCCTTTAATTTATCCCCCTTTACCCCCTTGCAAAACTGTTAATATTGTGCTAACCCCATCTTATGTGAAAAAGCCACCTTTGTCCTTCCTAAATCTTTCCTTCACAAGATTATCATGGTTGTTAAAATTGTGAAGGTAAAGCAATCACTTAGGAAAATGGTGGTGTGATTGAATGGAAGAGATAGAGGGTTAAACCAAGTATTAGAACTCTTACATCTCATGAAATATCAATCTCATTATTTTAATAGTAGAATAGTTTTATTCAAGTAGTAGGTGCATGACCTTTTAATAAGTTGTTGGCTTCTTTTTGAAGTCCTTTGATTTTCAATGACAATGATAAACTGTGCATGGGAGACATGTGTTTGAGAAGATAGATTAAATAAGGGTATACAAGATATATTTAGGGTTGATGCATCATCATTTGATCATATTATATGATAAACTTGTGCATGTTTAATTTGATTTAATGTGATAAATGATCAAAGGGTTAGATTTAATGTGATAAATAATGTGATAAATGATCAAAGTAAATAATCAATGATAGTTAAATAAATAAGACAATGGAAATAGAAATTCACACCAGATTAGAAAATAGTAAACTATAAATACAAGGGTTTAGATGCACTTGTAGGAGATGGTTACCACTACAAATGGACTCAAAATAAACATTAACTAATAAATTTTTGGGTGTGTTTAGAATAGTTTACTAATAACTTCACTATCTAGAAACCAATCAAGACAAAAAGTAGAAGATGGTGCAAAATAGTAAAATATGTCACAATTGAGCTTAACTAAGCTAGAATTAGGATAATAGAGAAATGGGAAGAATATACTTGGCATGGGTGATCATGCACTTTTAAATTTGGACTACATAAGGTGTCAAAATGTTTCCATTATAATTTTGAGAAAAATGATGATAGGACAAGGTTGTTAGGTAGGGTGACACCTTGGGTGTCACATGGCCCTCTCCTAGTACCTTGGTGTATGACTAGGACCTAGAAGGGAACCTTGTCCACTATGTGAAAATGATCTAAAAATTTAGACATAGCTTCATCTTGTGATTTTTTGCATAACTTCCTCTTGGTAATTTGTGAGATTTTTTCTGATTATTCCATATTTTATCTATAAATACCAATTCTATAGAAGAAACCCTCTAAAAAATGGTTAAAGAGGAATGAAGTAGGAAGGAGAATATAATATTTTAGGGAAATGTTGGATTAATTTAAGGAGACATTGGTATGAAAAACTAAAGCAAGGTAAACCAAGGTTTGAAGGAGAAAGAGGGAATAGGAGATGGAAAAGGAAGACTCAATGAAAAAAAGTAAAGGGGAATAATATGGATATAGAGAGGACTAATATGGGAGAAGAAATGAAATAATATGGAAGATACTTGATGAAAAATAAAGTAGAAATGAGAACAAAATGAAATTAAGGAAAGAAAATGGTTTAGAAAGAGGTAAGGAGAAGGAATGTGGGTTTGAAAAGGGAAGATAAAATGTATAGTAGAGGAAGAATGGAGTTAAAACCAACAAATATAGTAAACACTAACATTCCTACACTTAGTCAAGAAAGATGGCTCCAAAATAGCAATCAAGTGGAAACTTCACAATTTTTCTATGTTCAAATGGGGAGAGGGAGGCCTATTTTATATATTTTCATACAAAAATAGAAGGAAATAATGTGATAAATGATCAGAGGGTTAGATTTAATGTGATAAATAATGTGATAAATGATCAAAGGAAATAATCAATGATAGTTAAACAAACAAGACAATGGAAATAGAAATTCACACCAGATTAGGAAATAGTAAACTATAAATACAAGGGTTTAGATGCACTTGTAGGAGATGGTTACCACTACAAATGGACTCAAATGGTTTAAATAAGGGTATACAAGATATATTTAGGGTTGAGACATCATCATTTGATCATATTATATGATAAACTTGTGCATGTTTAATTTTCAAGTATTACTTGCTCTCTAAATTCATGGATATTTTAAACTTTCATTTATAGATCTATTAGATTAAGTTTAAATTTATAGATATTTGTTTGTAAGTTTTCAATATGTATATATTTGTGAAATTATACATTTGTAAGTTTTTCATATGGATACATATTTGGAAATTTTTAAGAGACATCTAATGGATGACCAGAGTCTAGATGAATTTTTAATAGATGACATTCTTTATGAAAACCCCCCACCCCATGATCCACCTCAAAACCCCCCATCCCCTCCACCTCAAAACCCCCCACCCCCACCACCTCCACTTGATGAGGCCTAATTGCGGCAAAGCATTAATGAAAATATTAATGCAATTGAGGATAACATTAATTTGATTAATAATCAACCTCACTTGATGCCTCCTCATGTGGTTCAGTTTGCATCTTCGATGCAAACCATTATTGATTTTGTTAGGTCTATCGATGCAGACCTAAACAGATTTCACCTTTGGTAGGAGGAGAGGAGGCAATTCTGTGTGGATGGTCTTTCATATAAAGACATCCATGATCTCCACATAACAAAACAAACATTAGCCCCATTTTTTTGCCACCCAAAAACTAATCAACCTATAGCTGCAACAAAAAAAAGAATATCAATTAAGTTGTGTACGCATGAGGTGATTTCGAGACATTTTTGGGATCGGTGGTGGATGGTGTTTGATCACCCACTACATGCTAATTATGAGGTACCGCTATATTTTTTGAGAAAATTATGGGTGGAGTTTCAATTGGGTCAAAAACCCAATTATTTTAATATGAGAGAATTTCAGGGTGTTGGTCATGGCATGCCACAACATATACCAGGGGCACAAGTTGACCCCAATCGACCCGTTCCTCCTGCTCCTATGGTTTCTCTTGTTTTAGCCACGATTCTTGCACCTATTCAGTACCAGGCAGTGTTGTCGACATTAGGAGCATTGAGTAGACCCTCAGGCAATCTCACTGAACAAGCTGCCCACATGGCAGATGAATTCAGTGGTGGAGAGCATCATGGAGGAGTTGATGCATCTCATCATAGAGCCTCAGGCATGTCAAGGGCACATTTGTGTACAAATTGTAATCAACCATGTTATGGTCCCACTCCTACATCCACATCAGATGCAACTACATCAGAAGTGGAGTCATACTTGGATCTACTATATTCAGATGATAATCCTACACAAGTACATTGACCACATTTTATTAAATATTTCAAGTGCATAATTTGAACGTATCAAAATTTATATAAATAATTGAATGAATTAATATATAATTGTGAACTATTTTTTGTACAGATCTCAAGTCGCTCTAGGGCCACGTCACGATTTGATACATTGAGTTTTGCATCGACAGTTGTAAAGATTGGCACACCTTACGGGGTAAACCAATATATCTTAACCCTAAATACATATGTATCTAATTCTAGTTTAAATTTTCTTCTTGAAACTTATCAATATTATATTTTAAATTAACAAGTGTATAAATATTTATAAATAACTATATGTACATGTATGTGAAACACTATTGTTGTAGCGAGGCTGAAATCATGTGGCAGTTCCCATGTCTAACTGACCACATGGCTCAGGTGTTTCTTCCACTGATCCTCCATTGTTAGTTGTTATGCCTGAGTATTCCTTAGTGTGTGTTTTAAAAAATTGTACTAAGTTTCTTTTTTGAGTTTATATAAATTTATATATGCACCCATATATGTGTAAGTGCCGGATGATAGGAGTGCGACTATTGGTCAGGTTGCTAGTCAGGGACAATTTTATGAGCCATCCACACATTTTGAGGTCCTAAACTTTACTAAATTTTCTATGTGCAATTTCTAGGTCTTTATATGCTAAATAAATTCTAACTTATTTCAAACTTGCTTTATTTGAAATTCTAGCAATTAGCAGGTCAAACTTTTGGTCAAGAAGATGAAACAACTATACCACCTGCACAACAAAATGTGGGAGTAGATGAGCATGATTGCACGGTAATTTAAATGCACACTTTAAAGCCTACATTTACATATTTAATTTCATATATTTTTATAAATTAAATTAAATTTGGATGGTAACCTGATTCTTGAGTGTTTTAAATTTGAATATCCAGGAATTAGCACCTGATGCTTTATGATCACTTGGACAACAGAATGTGGGAGGAGATTACCAATGGGTAAGTGCAAGAAGATGGGGGGCCAAAAAGGGGTCTTAAGTGGCCACTTTTTTTTTTTGAAATCAGGAAATACTGGCCTTGGATGAGAAATTGAGCATAGTTACACTCAAAATTTAGAGATGCAACCAAAACAATGTTCGGAGTGCTCTGAGTCTACTTTCTAAACTACTATTTTGTTTTGAAAATGGCATAGATTAAAGGGTTCAAAAGAGGGAGCCACAGAAATTGGTGTTGTTTCTGTCAAAAAAACATAACATAGCATGTTTTGTGGCTCCCTCAAAAGGTCAACTTTTTTTTGGTATTTTTAAAATCGCTTCGGTGAGAAATTAGCTAATAGCATGTAGTTTATGCCCGATTTTTCTGATAATTTTTTGATGAATATTTGATTTTTTACTAATTTTTAAAGTGGACACATCCTAAAAAATAGAATTTGGGCTGTGCTACCCCTATAAATTTTGAAAACTAATTGAAAATCATTTTTTTTTTAATATTTGTAGAATGGAGTCTAGTTTCTAAATATGTAATTTTTTTGAAATTTGAATGAATAGTTATTTTACAATGAAAAAAAGACCAAACAGTGGTTTTTGCATAAAAACGGACACACAAACAAAAGAAATTAAAGATGAAAGGCTTAACATTGTTAAAATGTGAAAAAAATCACATCGTCAAATAGCTAAGAGAAAGCCTAACATTACCCATGTGTTTGATTTGTTCAACCTTGAAACACGTGCAAATCTGAGGGTTAGCACGAACGAAATTATGTGAAATTTTGAAGAATATAGAAAAACACGTCTGTGACTGTTCATAAGGCACTCCAAGCCTTTGGGTTGGAAATCCAAAGCAAATCCCAAGCCCAAGGCTTGGGATTCCCAAAGCAAGAAATAATGCGAGCGCGTTATAACGCGCTCGTGTTATGTTTCGCCTTGCATTTTTCTTTCCCGTAAGTCTGTCTTTTGCCATGTTTGACATAACGCGAGCGCGTTATAACGCGCTCGCGTTATGTCCCACTCAAATTTTTTTACGTTCAAGGCTATTAATCATGAGGGTTAAGGCATAAGGGATAGAGTTGGAAGGTTTACGGATAAGGGATTAGCGTTTAAGGTATAGTATCGAGCCCGTTGAGGGTCTAGGAATAGCGATAGCGTTTAAGGTTTAGGGATGAGGGATGACAGATTACGGTTGAGGGTCGAGGGATCAAAGTTAAGGGTTGAGGGATTAGGGTTTGACATTAAGGGTTGAGGGTTGAGGTTCAAGGGTCAAGGGTTTAGGGATAGGGTTTAGGGTCGAGGGATTAGGGTTAAAGTAGAGTGTGGAGGGTGTAAGGATTAGGGATAGGGTTGGAGGGTTTAGGGATAAGGGATTAGGGTTTAAGGTATAGTATCAAGTCTGTTGAGAGTTTAGGAATAGGGATAGCATTTAGGGATTAGGGATGAGGGATTATAGTTGAGGGATGATGGATTAGGGTTGAGGGTTGAGGGATTAGGGTTTAGGGATAAGGTTTAGGGTTGAGGGTTGAGGGATTAGGGTTTAAGGTATAGTGTTGAGGGTTGAGGGTTGAGGGTTTAGGATCAGGGTTTAGGGTTGACGGATTAGCATTTAATGTCGAGGTTAGGGTTAGAGTGTCGAGGGTAGAGGGATTAAGGATAGGGTTTAGGGTTGAAGGTTTAAGGATTGAGGGTTGAGGCTTTAGGGATGAGGGTTTAAGGCTTGAGATATAGTGTCAAGTGTTGAGGGTGTAGGGATAGGGTTTAAGTTTTAAGGGTTAAGGGTTGAGGGATATGGATTAGGGTTTAAGGTATAGTGTTGAGGGTCGAGGGATCAGAGTTAAGGGTTGAGGGATTAGGGTTTGACGTTGAGGGTTGAGGGTTGAGGTTCGAGGGTCAAGGGTTTAGGGATAGGGTTGAGAGTCGAGGAATTAGGGTTAAAGTAGAGTGTGGAGGGTATAAGGATTAGGGATAGGGTTGGAGGGTTTAGGGATAAGGGATTAGGGTTTAAGGTATAGTATCGATTCTGTTGAGGGTGTAGGAATAGGGATAGCATTTAGGGTTTAGGGATGAAGGATTAGAGTTGGGGGATGACAGATTAGGGTTGAGGGTTGAGGGATTAGGGTTTAGGGATAAGGTTTAGGGTTGAGGGCTGAGGGATTAGGGTTTAAGGTATAGTGTTGAGGGTTTAGGGATAGGGTTTAGGGTTGAGGGATTAGGATTTGACGTTGAGGGTTGAGGGTTTAGGGTTTAGGGTTAGGGTTGAGAGATGAGGGATCAGAGTTAAGGGTTGAGGGAATAGGGTTTGATGTCGAGGGTTGAGGGTTGAGGTTCGAGGGTCAAGGGTTTAGGGATAGGGTTGAGGTTGAAGGGATTAGGGTTAAAGTAGAGTGTGGAGGGTGTAAGGATTAGGGATAGGGTTGGAGGGTTTAGGGATAAAGGATTAGAGTTTAAGGTATAGTATCGAGTCTGTTGAGGGTTTAGGAATAGGGATAGCATTTAGGGTTTAGGGATGAGGGATTAGAGTTGAGGCATGAGGGATTAGGGTTGAGGGTTGAGGGATTAGGGTTTAGGGATAAGGTTTAGGGTTGAGGGTTGAGGGATTAGGGTTTAAGGTATAGTGTTGAGGGTTGATGGTTTAGGGATAGGGTTTAGGTTTGAGGGATTAGGGTTTAGGGTTGATGAATTAGGGTTTAATGTTGAGAGTTGAGGGTTGAGGGTTGAGGTTGAGGGATAGGGTTAATGGTTAAGGGATTAGGGTTAAATAAGAGTGTTGATGGTAGAGGGATTAGGGTTTATGGTATAGTATCGAGCCTGTTGAGGGTCTAGGAATAGGGATAGCGTTTAGGGTTTAGGAATGAGGGATTAGAGTTGAGGGATGACGGATGACAGATTAGGGTTGAGGGTTGAGGGATTAGGGTTTAGGGACAAGGTTTAGGGTTAGGGTTTAGGGATAGTGTTTAGGGTTGAGGGATTAGAGTGAAGGGTTGAGGGATTAGAATTTGGCGTTGAGGGTTTAGGGTTTAGGATCAGGGTTGAAGGTTGAGGGATCAGAGTTAAGGGTTGAGGGATTAGGGTTTGATGTTGAGGGTTGAGGGTTGAGATTCGAGGGTCAAGGGTTTAGGGATAGGGTTGAGGGTCGAGGAATTAGGATTACAGTAGAGTGTGGAGGGTATAAGGATTAGGGATAGGGTTGGAGGGTTTAGGGATAAGGGATTAGAGTTTAAGGTATAGTATCGAGTCTGTTGAGGGTTTAGGAATAAGGATAGCATTTAGGGTTTAGCGATGAGGGATTAGAGTTGAGGGATGAGGGATTAGGGTTGAGGGTTGAGGGATTAGGGTTTAGGGATAAGGTTTAGGGTTGAGGGTTGAGCGATTAGGGTTTAAGGTATAGTGTTGAGGGTTGATGGTTTAGGGATAGGGTTTAGGTTTGAGGGATTAGGGTTTAGGGTTGATGAATTAGGGTTTAATGTTGAGAGTTGAGGGTTGAGGGTTGAGGGTTGAGGTTGAGGGATAGGGTTAATGGTCAAGGGATTAGGGTTAAATAAGAGTGTCGATGGTAGAGGGATTAGGGTTTAAGGTATAGTATCGAGCCTATTGAGGGTCTAGGAATAGGGATAGCGTTTAGGGTTTAGGAATGAGGGATTAGAGTTGAGGGATGACGGATGACAGATTAGGGTTGAGGGTTGAGGGATTAGGGTTTAGGGACAAGGTTTAGGGTTAGGGTTGAGGGATTAGGGTTTAAGGTATAGTGTTGAGGGTTCAGGGATAGGGTTTAGGGTTGAGGGATTAGAGTGAAGGGTTGAGGGATTAGAATTTGGCGTTGAGGGTTTAGGGTTTAGGATCAGGGTTGAAGGTTGAGGGATCAGAGTTAAGGGTTGAGGGATTAGGGTTTGATGTTGAGAGTTGAGGGTTGAGGTTCGAGGGTCAAGGGTTTAGGGATAGGGTTGAGGGTCGAGGAATTAGGATTACAGTAGAGTGTGGAGGGTATAAGGATTAGGGATAGGGTTGGAGGGTTTAGGGATAAGGGATTAGAGTTTAAGGTATAGTATCGAGTCTGTTGAGGGTTTAGGAATAGGGATAGCATTTAGGGTTTAGGGATGAGGGATTAGAGTTGAGGGATGAGGGATTAGGGTTGAGGGTTGAGGGATTAGGGTTTAGGGATAAGGTTTAGGGTTGAGGGTTGAGGGATTAGGGTTTAAGGTATAGTGTTGAGGGTTGATGGTTTAGGGATAGGGTTTAGGTTTGAGGGATTAGGGTTTAGGGTTGATGAATTAGGGTTTAATGTTGAGAGTTGAGGGTTGAGGGTTGAGGGTTGAGGTTGAGGGATAGGGTTAATGGTCAAGGGATTAGGGTTAAATAAGAGTGTCGATGGTAGAGGGATTAGGGTTTAAGGTATAGTATCAAGCCTGTTGAGGTTCTAGGAATAGGGATAGCGTTTAGGGTTTAGGAATGAGGGATTAGAGTTGAGGGATGACGGATGACAGATTAGGGTTGAGGGTTGAGGGATTAGGGTTTGATGTGGAGGGTTGAGGGTTTAGGGTTAGGGTTGAGAGATGAGGGATCAGAGTTAAGGGTTGAGGGATTAGGGTTTGACGTCGAGGGCTGAGGTTCGAGGGTCAAGGTTTTAGGGATAGGGTTGAGGTTGAAGGGATTAGGGTTTAAGGTATAGTGTTGAGGGTTGATGGATCAGAGTTAAGGGTTGAGGGTTGTAAGGATTAGGGATAGGGTTGGAGGGTTGATGGATTAGGATTTGACGTTGAGGGATTAGGATTTGACGTTGAGGGTTGAGGGATTAGGATTTGACATTGAGGGTTGAGGGTTTAGGGATAGGGTTGAGGGATTAGGATTTGACATTGAGGGTTGAGGGTCAAGGGATTAGAGTTGAGGGTTTAGGGATTAGGGATCTATAGTAGGATAAAACGCGAGCGTGTTATAGCGCGAGCACGTTATAACACACTCGCGTTTTGTATTTCTACTGAAACGGTAAAAAAGTGGTTACCCCCGTGATCCAGGCCCACATGCTCTGTTTTCTTACTGACTCTGCACGTGCTCCAACAAAAAAGAAGTGCTTTCATGCTATTGGGAAGTTCACATGCACATTTGACACATTGTACCACCTTTGCATGATCTTTCCACCACCTTTTCTGCTTTGCCAACTTGAGAAGGAGGAAATAACATAGTTTTCAAACCAAGTTTGATATATATCTATTCAAGTTTCAATTTTTGTAGTATTGCAATGTTACTTGTGATTCAATTTTAAGAATTTAACATTGAAAAGGAAGCAAGTGGTGAAAAACTCAAATTGTTGAGGAGTTTGATGCAAGAAGATAAAAACACTACATAATTGGGTACTCTCTCCATTCAAATCTTCATTTTTTAGGTATGTCAAGTCTTTACATGCATGTTCTTTACATTTTCCTTATTTCGGATTGAATTACTTTATCATGCTTTATCATACATGTTTAAAATAGACACATTCCCAATTGAGAAAGCAACCTACAATCTCACATGATGCCATGTATATTTTCTACACTTGGGCTCTTTAATAATTATGTGTAATAAACAAACCTTAGTTCATACCATGATGTCAAACTATACAAGAATAAATCCTTACAACATAAAAAAAATACAATCCCACTATTATCATGTATTTATTTCTTAGGAACTAATATTGGTCTCTTTATCATGCTATAGACAAATTCTCCATCATGCAGAGGGAACGATTAAGAATTAAACCAACACAGGAAGAGATAGAAGATAAGAATGTAAAGAAAGCAATGGCTATGAGGGAACTTCGTGAGAAGAGGAAATTGGACACGATAAATGAAGACATACTAATTGAAGAGAAACCACAACCATCACAAAGAGATATGGTATTGGCGGCACAAAGAGAACGAATGCAAAAACTTCGTGGTACGAGAGATTTGAATACCATAGTTGGAGACACATCCTTTACTGCAAGTCAACATGTAGGGACACCATCTACCACATCTCAAGTTGAGAGTACATCATCACTCACATGTGATGAAGGAGGTATGCCATCTAACCCATCTCATTTAAATATTGATGAAATTCCTAATGTTGAGATGAATTTACTTAACTTGACACCACCTAGAATTTTGCATAGAAAGCCAAAGTATTTGATTGATATTGATGAGAATATTTTGCAGCCAATGGAAGGTAAGATTCCAAAACGCACTTGTAGAAGATATGCTAATACGATTTGGAGATTGTTCTTTGAAAAGTTGAATGAGACTGCAAGATGTCAACTATTCGTTGAAATGATGCGAAGTATAAAGTATAGGTCTATCATGAAGATTCTTGGGTTGAGAACATCAGAGGCTTCAAGTGAAAAATCTATTGTCAAGAATCTAATGAGTGCGTATGAGAGTGTGGGTAACACCTCACGCACAAAAGATAGTAATGCAACATGGCGTGTGATTACATCGACTATAGTAAGTAGTCAAACGAGGAAAGCTCGTCTCATTAGAAAGACAAGTCAAGAATTGAGAATTAATAGGAAAACTTTATCAAGAGCCGTTGGAAGATGCCAAAGAATTGAGGACACTAATGCCAATGAATTATGGGCGTTCTCAGGGAGACTACCACGAAAAGATAAACCAATTGTTGAAGCATTGAGATCACTAATTGAAGACTTTTGGAAGAATTACACAAGGGTATCTCCGAATCAAAGGGATGTGGTAAGAAGGAGAATTGGTACTCAGAACCGCGAGCCACATCCAAAGCATTTTTTGGATGAGACTCAAACATAGTTTTATGGTAAATTTCTAGAGAAGTATCCTCAAATTAAAATTTGTCAAAGATATTTTGAAATGCTAAAACTTTTCTATGTTAAGATAAATCACACACGCACTACTTGTTGTTGTAGATTACATATTGAATTTTCTAACCATTTTGATGCTTATAGGTCTATATGTTTAGATATGCATACTAACAATGATTTGCAGGGTTGTGCCATATGTGCCCCACCAACATCTTCAAGAGACTTCATATCAAGAATTTTATGTGAAAGAGAGGAAGGTCAAATATTCTACAAGAAATTATGCTTGGATGGCACATGTCATCGTTGCGGTGGCTTGCAACATTTGCCAATATGTGAACATATGGAAATAACACATGCGGTTGGAAATGAACTAGTAGAGTTTGGCAAGTATAAAACAGTGGCATACAATACAAAAGATGGTAAAGAAGTAAAGAGGTGTGAATTAGTTATTGAAAAGATTCCAGTGTATCAGTTTATGCCTATATTTCGTGACAGCATAGTGTATGAGTATGCAAGACATGCCCATAGAGCTCGATGGTTGGACTTACAATTCAAGTTATGCAAGGACACATTTCCAGTTGGTAGCATTGTTTCAGTCATCAACTTTGCAGAGAACTACAGTCTACAGCCACAGCGTGAGGTGCAATCACAATATTACAACTCCACACAGGTTTCTATATTTGTGCACATCGCATTCATTCATGCGAATGATAGTACAAAGGATGACAGAAAGATCATAAGGGAGTATAATTTCTATATTAGTGATGATCGCACGCATTCTACGGAGTTTGTGCAAGGTTGCTTTCAGGTGTTCTACAATGATTTGGCTAGAAGGGGCATATCGTTCAGTCAGCATATCATATGGTCAGATAATTGTGCATCACAATTCAAGAACTCGCAGAATTTCTATTGGCTGAGTAGGAGGCATAATTTTACAGGTATTCAACATATGTGGAACTTTTGTGAGGCCGGGCATGGAAAGGGGGAGCATGATGGTGCAGGAGCATGTATCAAAAGAGCCATAGCACGAGAAGAGTTAAAGTATAAAGACAATGCAAAGTTGACAGATGCAAAATCGATTGTCGAGTGGTGTAATGCTTCCATGGGTCCAGGTAATGAAGGTAAGTCTTTAGTTCGTAGATTTTTTTGGTTGATAGATGATACTAACATTGCACCATATGAGGATTGTTGTACACTGACATGATCAAATGAGATGCACTCTTTCAGAAGCTCAATTGCAGGTTCATGGAGTATCCATACATGAAAGATGTCATGCTTTTGTTCTTCCTGTACAATTCAAGTCTGGGATGAGTGCGAGTCAAAGGAGTGGGTTGACGAATGGCAGTTAAGTTATCTTAGCCCACTTGACACGTATCGACCCCCAACAGCACTGGAACTAACACAGATGGAATCGTCAGTTGACTTTGACCACATATTAGATTTAGTTCAACTAGGTAATATAGGGCACGTATATGCATCTAATTTCATCTAGTTCAACCAGGTAATGTCATCTTACTTTGTAGTGTTTTTGTAATGTTGACTAATTTCATCTAATTTGCTACACATATCAATGTAGGACATGTATATGCAGTTATTGCAGATGAAGATAATGAAGAGGGAACCGATTATTACTTATGTCGTTGTGTTGAGGCCAAAAAGAAATTGGAGGCCCCTGTTACAGATGGAGAAAACATCGAATACCCTACAGGATCAGTGGTTATTACTAGAACATGGCTTAGAAGGTACCCACATAAGAGTGTTAATATTTGGCTATTTCAGGACTTTGACATGCATCGAAAGATTCTTCATTACTCGAACCTTGTCATGGCATCCAATGTTCATTTGATAAAGTATCGGGGTAGACCTTTGAACAAAATATTGTGGAAGGTGCGTGAGTCTGACCATGAAGCAATACTTGACACAATAAAGAGTAGAGCAGATCTAGATGGTTCATTGGATTAATTTGTAAGTATTCACATTGATTTTGTAAAGTTATGTTACATTGAGTTGTAAGTATGCACATTAATTTGTAAGGTTTGTCTTTTTTTATTTCCTCCTGCATTTTTACACATATGTACACATTTTTACATCATCATGTTATGCATTTTTGGTGTCCTGCTCCTGATGCGACCAAACTCATAACTCACCCTACTAGACATCATTTGATGATCTCTCCAACACTCTAGATCCAAGGCGCCCAATCATGATGATTCTCCCAAGGTGCTCATAATGAATGAATGATAAGGAGTGCCTCAATCTCTATAATCAAGGTGATTTTAAGTCACTTTGAGTCATTTGGGGTCAGTTTGAGTCTTTGAGTCATGTTGCAAAAAAGTGTCAATGTTGTCAAGTTGCACAAAGCAACTTTTGCATTTTTGGTGTCCTGCTCATGATGTGACCAAACTGACTGTTCCAACATATTCAGATGGGTACATTTATGCTAGGCATGGTCCTATTTTTCATCCAAACATGTCGAAACAGTCTGAGCTTAATTGTACCAACGATATCCCTGAAGAGTCCAAAGTGCAAAAAGGCTGCAATCTTTGACGAGATGTTACTCAAAAACTGTGTCACTTAGAAACATTCCGTCTGAGGCAACACTATCATGTAGAGTGCCTCTACAATAACCTCTCTCAGTTTTTTATAGCTCTGAGGCATTTACCCGTGGTGAAAGGTTTTCTGCTGCCCCAAAAATCGTCAGAAGGAGGCAGTGTAAAGTTGCAAAGGGGTGTAACTTTTGTCCTGCTCCTGATGCGACCAAACTGACTGTTCCAACGCGTCTGAATGGGTACATTTATGCTAGGCATGGTCCTATTTCTCACCCAAACATGTCGAAACAATCGGAGCTACATTGTACCGACGATATCCCTGAAGAGTCCAAAGTGCAAAAAGGCAGCAATCTTTGATGAGATGTTACTCAAAAACTGTGTCACTTAGAAACATTCCGTCTAAGGCAACGTGATCACATAGAGTGCCTCTACAATAACCTCTCTCAGTTTTTTATAGCTCTGAGGCATTTGCCCGTGATGAAAGGTTTTCTGTTGCCCCAAAAATCGTCAGAAGGAGGCAGTGTAAAGTTGCAAAGGGGTGTAACTTTCATCCTGCTCCTGATGCGACCAAACTGACTATTCCAACACGTCCGAATGGGTACATTTATGTTAGGCATGGTCCTATTTCTCACCCAAACATGTCGAAACAGTCGGAGCTACATTGTACCGACGATATCCCCGAAGAGTCCAAAGTGCAAAAAGGCAGCAATCTTTGACGAGATGGTACTCGAAAATTGTGTCACTTAGAAACATTCTATCTAAGGCAACGTGATCATGTAGAGTGCCTCTACAATAACCTCTCTCGGTTTTTTATAGCTTTGAGGCATTTGCCCATGGTGAAAGGTTTTCTGTTGCCCCAAAAATCATCAGAAGGAGGCAGTGTAAAGTTGCAAAGGGGTGTAACTTTTGTCTTGCTCCTGATGCGACCAAACTGACTGTTCCAACACATCCGAATGGGTACATTTATGCTAGGCATGATCTTATTTCTCACCCAAACATGTCGAAACAGTCGAAGCTACATTGTACCGACGATATCCCTGAAGAGTCCAAAGTGCAAAAAGGCAGCAATCTTTGACGAGATGTTACTTGAAAATCGTGTCACTTAGAAACATTCCATCTGAGGCAACGTGATCACGTAGAGTGCCTCTACAATAACCTCTCTCAGTTTTTTATAGCTCTGAGGCATTTGCCCGTGGTGAAAGGTTTTTTGTTGCCCCAAAAATCTTCAGAAGGAGGCAGTGTAAAGTTGCAAAGGGGTGTAACTTTCGTCCTGCTCCTGATACGACCAAACTGACTATTCCAACGCGTCTAAATGGGTACATTTATGCTAGGCATGGTCCTATTTCTCACCCAAACATGTCAAAACAGTCGGAGCTACATTGTACCGACGATATCCCTGAAGAGTCCAAAGTGCAAAAAGGCAGCAATCTTTGACGAGATGTTACTCGAAAATTGTGTCACTTAAAAATATTATGTCTGAGGCAACGGGATCACGTAGAGTGCCTCTACAATAATCTCTCTCGGTTTTTTATAGCTATGAGGCATTTGCCCATGGTGAAAGGTTTTCTGCTGCCCCAAAAATCGTCAGAAGGAGGTAGTGTAAAGTTGCAAAGGGGTGTAACTTTCGTCCTGCTCCTGATGCGACCAAACTGACTGTTCCAACGCGTCTGAATGGGTACATTTATGCTAGGCATGGTCCTATTTCTCACCCAGACATGTCGAAACAGTCAGAGCTACATTGTATCGACGATATCCCTGAAGAGTCCAAAGTGCAAAAAGGCAGCAATCTTTGACAAGATGTTACTTGAAAATCGTGTTGCTTAGAAACATTCCGTCTAAGGCAATGTAATCATGTAGAGTGCCTCTACAATAACCTCTCTTGGTTTTTTATAGCTCTGAGGCATTTGCCCGTGGTGAAAGGTTTTCTGTTGCCCCAAAAATCGTCAGAAGGAGGCAGTGTAAAGTTGCAAAGGGGTGTAACTTTCGTCCTGCTCCTAATGCAACCAAACTGACTGTTCCAATGCATCTGAATGGGTACATTTATGCTAGGCATGGTCCTATTTTTCACCCAAACATGTCGAAACAGTCGGAGCTACATTGTACCGACGATATCCCTGAAGAGTCCAAAGTGCAAAAAGGTAGCAATCTTTGACGAGATGTTACTTGAAAACCGTGTCACTTAAAAACATTCCATCTAAGGCAACGGGATCACGTAGAGTGCCTCTACAATAACCTCTCTCAATTTTTTATAGCTCTGAGGCATTTGCCCATGGTGAAAGGTTTTCTGCTGCCCCAAAAATCGTCAGAAGGAGGCAGTGTATTAAGTTAGGATGAAAGCCTATTCACTCTAGGCACCTGTTTTTGACCAAATCACACATGCGCCTTGAACAACTCTGTCTTCAAGGTGCTTTTCTCTAATCTCTGTAACTCTCCAAATCCACTAAGGCACAAATTTTACCTCTTGGGCTCAAGATATAGGTTCTTCATCCAAGGCGCCAGAATGGTCCAAAGGTGCATTTCACCTCTAACCTCACCTCTGACCTTACTTGGAGGCGTTAAACCTTTTGACATTTCAAGTAACTTCAAGAGAACTATTTTTCCTTAAGGTGGTTCACTCCTTGCAATTGGATGTATGGTACTTGTAACTCATTTGATTGACTTTGTAATGTTTCTTCTTCTTGCATAGTAGATAAGGATGATATAAGCTTACTTCATGAATCAGAGTATAAATCTCTCTTGGACTTGCTAGGTGAAAGGACTTGAACTTGAAGGACTTGAAGTTGATGAAGTGATCCTTCATGATGGCCTTTGACATTACCTTCTCGGAGTGTAGATGATAACACCTTCCTTGGATAAAGTGGATAACCTCTAACCTAAACTTTGAAGCTTGATGAATCTTGAAGATTGGGTTTCCTTCTACTCCCCTTCTGGGCTCCACTCCATCAAAGGCGTATTTAGTTGTCCAAGGTGCCAACATTCACTCAGGGGCGCCCAAAGAGAAAGTTTACAACTCTAAGGCGCTAAACTCTTATGCAAAAATGGTCATCATCAAAGGCACAAAAATGGGTCTCTGGGCGCCAATCTCTACAAGACATTCCATCTCATTGCTCTCCTCCATTACAAGCGCTCACTTACCTCAATCTTGGGCGCATACCAACATCCCAACATCCAAATCACCTAGGCGCTCAAAACCTTCAAGACTCAAGGCGCATTTTATGATCAAACAAGGTATCTCCTGAACAAGGCGCTCATAGTCTCATCAGGGCGTTAATCATCATCATGAGCGCTCATATTGTTCTAGGTGCACAGTTATCTCTAGAATGCTCAAGGCGCACATACCCTTCTCTAGGCTAGTTTACACTTATTCAAGGCACTCATTCCAAACTTACATGAACTCCTCATTACAAGACGCACAAACTAGATGATCCTAGGGCATAAGGGCACTCAAACTAGATCTTTGCAAAAACTCCCCAAGCATTCAAACTTTTAAGGTGCCAAAAGTGGTCTTTTCTACAACTTCTCTAGCCATATGCCTTGGGTGCTCAAACCTTCCTTGAACTCCAATTATTCAATCCAGGGCGCTCAACTACCTCCTCAAGGCACTCTATCTCAAGTATCATTACTCTTCTTAAAGACCTAGGCGCACATTGTGGGGTATTCTACTCAATAAGACCTAGGCGCTCATTATGAAGACTCCAATTATCAAGGTTCACTTCAACTTTCAAAGGCACATTTTGGACTCCAAAGGCGTTAGGTTAAAGCCACTAGGGTGCTAGATACCAAAGGGGGCAAGGTGTTAGAACCTCCTTTAAGATGTAAGAAAATCTCCTCAAGGCACAGCTAAAGGCGCTCCAAACCATACGAAGGCGCTAATATCCACTCTAGGCAGTGTATTAAGTCAGGATGAAAGCCTATTCACTCTAGGCGCCTGTTTTTGACCAAATCACACATGTGCCCAAATCACACATCACCCCATCAGATTGGGGACCCCCTCTTTTCTTACTCAGGTGCTTTGCATAGGAGTTGTTATGTGTCATTTTGGCCAAAGTTTTCCGGAGCAGTGAAGACATTAGGAAGGGGATGATCGTTTGGATAGTTTTGAATGCTTTATTTCTCCTTGTTTAAAATAGGTTCTCACTGAGGATTGGAGTAGCCTTTGCACCCTCACATCACGTTAATCGGTGTTTCAGAGGCAATCATAGTATAGGAAGATTTGCGCCTTGAAGAAGAGAGTTATCTGGTGAGCACTTAGGAGTTCTGGCGCCTAGGGGAAAGGTCTAGGTAGAGCGCCTTCAGACTTTGACAGTGAAGTGCCTTAAGGAGTTGGATGATGTTTTTGCCTAGAGTGGAGATGATGTTTTTAGCACCTTAAGGATGATGATGGAGCACCTTGGAGTCAGGTTAGTCTGGAGCACCTTAAGAAGGTAAAGCACTTCAAATGTAAACACAAGTGTTTTGAGCGCCCTAATGAGAAGTTGTCTTGGCACCATAAGTTGTTCAAACGAAGATATGCACCTTGGATAGTTGCAAAGACCTAATTTAGCGCCCAAGGTTGGAAGACTCTTTGTGAGCGCCCAGTGTTTGAAAGCTCTTTGTGTTTGGTGCATTAAAATGAATTTGGCACCTAAGTAGTATTGAAACACTCAACTGAGCACCTAAAGCCCATGAGAGAAGTGATATGCGCCTTGATAGGAATATCATGGAAGATGAGTTTACTGAATGGCACCTTGAATGACTTGGTTGATTAAGTGTTTTAGCGCCTAGATATGGGATGAATCATTGAGTGCCTTTGGTTGAGATGATGTCAGCACCTTTGAGATTATAACACCTTGGAGTCAAGTTCGAAGGAGCGCCTTGAGAAGGTAAAACACTTCAAATGTTTTCAAGGAATTGGAGAAGTCACTTAGTGCCTAGAAGGAATTCTAGAGCAAGAGGGTTGGAGCGCCTTGAGCTTCAAGTCAGATATGCGCCTAGACCTCTACCCTTTAGCAAGTTGAAGCCCTCTGAGCCTTGACAAAGTGAGAATGCCTTATAGTGAATATGCGCCTTGGGCAAGGTTGAATACAAAATTGAGGAGTATATCATAATGAGTAAGTGCACTGTAGGGTTAGATGATAAAGACTAGTGCCTTGAGTGTCTTGGTCAAAATTTTGACGTGAGAAGTCTTGCAAGATCAAACCCTAGAGTGCGCCTTAGAGAGAACCTATTGATCCTTTGCTTTGACAAGATTTGGGTGCCAGAATGATCCTTAATAAATGGAATGTATCTACACCAATTTTGCACCTTTAGGGAAGTGATGGTGTCCAGATGAGTTTTGAGTCCCTTTGAGTGTTGAGATTGTTAGAGATAGGTGCCTTGATGAATGAAATGTGCCTTGAAGACCATGTGCGCCTAGAGAAGATAAGTGCCTAGTTGAGATAAAGAGGTGTTTCTGGCACCTAGGGAAGAAGAGAGGTAAGTTCAGGGAGATAAGTGCGCCTAAGAGTTTTAGCGCCCTCAATCAAATTGCACCTTTTTGCCTTGGAGAATATAAGGTGAGGATTTGAGTTGAAAGTTTGAGAAAGTAGATTGAGCGCCCTGTGTTGGAGGAATCAAGTTGGATAAGCACTTGAAGAACTTGTATTAAGTGTTTTAGCGCCTTGGTATGGTTTGGAGCACCTTGTTGAGGAGATACCCTGATTTAATCCAAGATAGAGCGCCCTAGAATTGAATATGCGCCTTGTTGGAGGAATATATGCGCCTTGTTGGAGAAAGATATGCACCTTGAATGAGAGTTTGTGTGCCTTAACCAAGAATGATGATTGAAGTCACAATCTCATGTTTGTGCGCCAAGGTCTAGAAGCAAGATTTGAGCGCCTTAGGATAGGGTTTTTTGCACCTTGTCTTGGAGAGTGAATTTGCGCCTTGGATGATGTTGAAGCACCTTGGGATGAAATGCACCCAAACTTACAGAGGGCCTTCAGTGAGGGAGTTGAAGAGAGTGCTTAGAGGAAGGATAGCCTTAAGATCAAACTAAGTACTTAGAAACTTAAGATTAGCGCCTTATTTGAAGTTATACACCTATTCTGGCACCAGAGAGTGAGTTTGAGTGTGAAGAAGTGAATGTCTGCGCCTTGAAGGGGATACAAAGGAAAGATGATGCACCTTGATGGGTTGATGATGGAAATTTGCATTTTGGAGCTAAATGTGCACCTTGAATCTAAATGATATTTGAGTGCTTAGAGGTAAATAGGGGCGCCTTTGAGAATTCTTTGTGCTTTAAGGAATGGATTGTGGCGCTTTGGACTAAGGTAAGTCCTGAGCACTTCCAATGATTTTAAGGAGTGCCTTGAAGGAGATAGTACCTAGAGAAGAAAAGATGTCAAGTTTTAACACCTTGGAAGAAATTCCAGATAGTGGCGCCTTCACAGGGTTTTCCAAGTTGGCGCCTTGGTTTGGGATGATCATGCTAAGAAAGAAAATGCGCCTTCAGCAAGGTCACATCAAGTCCAACATGTCAATACTCTTCATCACTAACGTCATGTTGAAATTTCAAGGCATCTATCCATCCAAGTTCTCCGAGGAATATCTTGCAAGTAACTTCAAGTTCTCCGAGGAATATCAAATGAAGAATGAGTTAGCCTATTCCTCATTCCCGGAGGCTAATTCGAAATAATGAGGGAATGAATTGGTTTTTGACTAACTTAACTTTTGTTTTTTGCAGGAACAAAGTCAGAAACTTGAAATTAGTTAAGTCTGGATGCTAAACTTGACTAAGGCAGGACTCCTAGAGTCAGGGCGCACTTTCTTGCTTGCTCAATGTCAAATGTGCACCTAACCAAGAATCATGGAGCTTTGAAGCACTTTAATCACATCAACTAGGGCACCTAAGTGCATAGAGGTACAATGAATCTTCCGGAGAACATGGATAGACAACTAAGTCTCCAACTTGAGTCTTCTAAGTGAATTGGATGATGAAGAGAGTCTAGTCATTTTGGGTGCTAGTATCAGGATGAATCATCCAAAATGGGTGCCTAGAACTAGAAGGCGCCAATGCATGAGTTCAAGGATCCTCCATTGGAGCGCCTAGCCCAGATGGCTATAGATTGAAAGTTTTAAAGCTAAGTGATGTCTCTTAGGTGAATTCCTAGCCCAGGTGCATGTGTTGGGAAAAACTCTTTGGCTCTGGCGCCTAGAATTGGGAGCTTTGTAAGATGCACCAATTGATGAAACATTTCCATTTTGTGCCTAGAATAGAACTCTCTCACATAGTTGAAATTGACTTGATAGAAGGAGATAAGTCTTAAGGAATAGTTTGGCACCTCACTTGCCTATCTCACCTTTGAAATGCGCTTTGGTTGATGATCATCATTGATGGCGCCTAGTGAAATGTAAAGCTATTTGCATCTCCAGAGGATCAAAATTGGATTAGGAGATCATCCTTGCAGTTGAGATTGACAAAGAAGTGTTAAAGGAATCACTTCAAATGGGTGCCTAAGCTAGTTGAGGCGCATATCAATTCCACTGTAACTCCAGACTGACGCTTAGGATCCAGTCATCTCCTAAGGCGCAGTTCCATTCACCCATGACCTCGCTTGGCATCTAAAACTTGGAAACTCCTTTGGAAAGCTCCTGTTGCGCCTAGAAGATGAGTTTGGGATATCAACTTGCAAAAGGCTTAGAAACTCTTCAAAGATGTTAGGCACAATCCCATGGCACTGGAGCTCAGTTTTGGCACCTTCAAGGAATAGCACATGAAGGAACTTGGGAGGTCAGGTGCTTGTAAAAGGGAACACCTTGGAACATCTTCCAGGGGTTGAAGTAGTAAGAAAACATCAAGTGAGTCTAGGTGCACTCCCTTGTGTGAACAGTTTAGCTCTGGCACCTAGCCACAGAGTGAGCCAGAAGAAGTAGTTTGGACATTAGAAGATAGGCGCTCATTCTACAATGAAGCATTCCACCTTCCTAATCAACAAAGACTTGCAAGAATTGACAAAGGAAGCTAAGGTGCACCTTCTACTTGTTTCCACCTCCAGAATGCACCTAACCTTGAAAGGGGGTTCAAAGATGTTTGTTAGACCTTTTCACTCAAGGTGCTCACCTTAGGTGCACTTTCTAAGTCCTTGTCACCTCAAGGAAACACCTAGTTTGGAAGGTGCTTGCCCTGTTCTCCACTCCTTTCAATTGGCGCCTAGAACACAGAATGCATGAAAGGAGTGCCTAGACTCCAGAGGGCTCATTTGGGCGCCTAGCATTTAAAACACTTTCATAATGATGATGTTTTGGCGCCTACTCTTGGAAACAATCCAGAGCATCCATAAACTCTAATTGGCGCCTAATGTTGACAAGGCGCAACTTCAGGAGGAGGTCACCTCAACTTGGCGCCCAAGTCAAAAAAACCTGTAAATCCTTCAAATATGTGCCTACCTTGTGAGGTGATGAGTTGAACATTCCAAATCTTCAAATGTTGCTCAAGTAAGGAAGACATTGTAACATCAAGGCTTCAAGGCCTGTCCTTGTATTTCCATTGAATGAGTTGTACTTCATGCTATTGAAAGCATTTTCCATGTAATAAGACATTGCAAGTTGATTGAATCAAGTAACAAGACAAGTACCCAACTCTAATGTTGTTTCATTCAAATAGTTATCTTGATGTATATCTTTATGTTATTGAAGTAGTTGATGAATTGTTAGCAAGTAAAAGTGTTTAAGTAAGGAAAATTTTTCGTAGAACTAGTTGGGTATCTTACACTTACACCATGCCTATCCATCAAACATCACAATGCAATCAAAATCCTAACAACATGCCCATGATCCAAGATCAAGTGCAATCATGCAAAGATATTATCAATCACAAGCCTATTAAGAATGAACTAGAGTCTTCTAGTACCATACTTTTCCATCAAACACCATCATGTAATCCATGGCCTATCAAGCCTATCAAAGAAAATGCAAACATCCTATGTAATACAATCAGACTTTAAATATTTGAAGTAGCCATCTACAAATATCCATTCAAAAGTGGATTTATAATGCAAGTATGGACGCCATCAATAAAAAAGATTTGTATTAACCAAATATCCATATACGCATACATCAATATCTGTCGATATAAGTATAACATATATACAAAATAGCCATATAGGCTTACAAGAATGCCATATAGGCATACAATGTCAACTATGTACAATACAAAATATATGTCCACAAATGCCATATAGGCATACAACAGAGGAACACAATAAAAAGTCATTCCCCTCTAGCTGGTGAAGAGAATAAATCATGAGCAGCCTTTGATCTTCTAGGGGATGGAGACATGCATGTGGGTGGTCTACTACGAACCCGAGGGCTACTCCTCCTATTTAGTTCTTCCTGCACCTTTACCTGTTACAAAAAAAAGTATAGATATTAATATATAGAAATTACATGTTATTAAAAAATGAAACATTTAACAAAATAATCACTTACCGCTAACATATAATTTGTCTCCTCACTTGCCTCAGTAGTAGGAATAGGCCCTAGTGATGTCATGTCCTATAGAAACCATCCAGATAGAAATTAAACTTCAAATCAATAATCTTTTGATTTTTCAAAAATAGACAACTATAACAATGAATGTAAATTGAAATTTACTAATCTGCCTCATACCCCTGTCAATGCCATAGAGCTATGAATCGCAGAGGCCACACCCTGCTCCATTGCCCTATGAACATGGGGAGGTGTATCCCCAGCCTGCATCATTTGGAAATAAAACAACATTATTCAATTACGAAAACTATAATAGTGATGCAAATCATGGCTCCTAACATACACACACGCTCATCTAAACATGGAAGTACACACAATAAAACACACAAATCACATACAAAAATTTAGTAAGTACAATTCATTCATTAAACTATTTATTTTATTACCTCCGTAAAGCTTTGAAGTCCACCACCGCTGGCAGGTGTTGCCATGAAATCTACAGTGTTAACCTATTCAACATCTAAAATCAGAAATTAGAATACCATTCATATAACGATGCTATTCACATGTAATATTTATAATTGTTTACTAGTTACATACCTCGACAGTAGATGATCTAGTGAAAAATGTAGGTGGAGAACCACTGAAAACTGCATCGACGCTATGACCCTGAAATTTCATTAAAATCATCAATTTAAATTAGTTAATCTTGTATTTCAAAAATAAAATTTAATAAATTAAATTCAATAAACTTGCTAATATTTACCTGAGTATCAAGGCCGAAAGTCTCACTCAGGAGGGTATCTGTCATCACCATCTGCTCAGCTGCAGATGTAGCCTGTGCACCTGCGTCCTGACTGTCCATGGGGTCATAACCACAGGCTGACTCGCAAGCCTGGCAAGTATGTGGTGGGACCCTACTCCTCGCACTATCTCCCAACCCACTCTGTGTTGCAGGATCGGCATGCTCTATGATGCTCTGGGTCAAGGCACTAATCAACCCTAGTGTATCAACCTCAACACTCTCCTTCACAATGGAAGGGATAGAAACATGCTCGTGGGCTGGTCTGCTGATTACTCGTCTCACTACCCGCTGTGGGTCAAGACGTGCCCCTGGTCTATCCTGTGCTGAGCCCCCACCTCTACCCTGGAAGTCCCGCATATCAAAATAGTTTGGCACTTTATTGAGGACAAACTCGGAGTAGAGTTTCCTCAAAAAGTATTGCAGGACCTCATTGTTATTGCATGGAGGATGGTCAAAAACCATCCACCACCTCTGCCCGAAATTGTCCCTTATCGCTTGGTTGTTGCACCAATGGATAGGGAACCTCTTGCATGTAATGGGTGGAGGTTGATTTGTTTGTGGGTTTGTGAAAATTGAACACAAGTCTACTTTTGTAATTTGTAATTTTTTGACATCTTGGTATGAAAATTTATTTGCATAGTAATCTCTAACCTCTCTCTTTTTATCGGTCCAACTAGTTATTTGCTTGCTAATTGAATTTACATTTGATAACATAGACTCAAGAGATTCGGCAAGCGTGGACCTATGCAAGGTTGAAGTGGAAGGATCTTTCAACCTTGCAATTATATCTTCAATTTGTTTTTTGTTGTTTTCAATTTCCCCCATTATATTATCTTGTGTTCCAGGGGCATGTCGAGGAATGAATGGAGGAGGTTGTTGTTCTATAGGTATTTCTTCCTCAAGATTTTGTGGATTTTGAGGAGGAGGAGGAGGTGCATTAACATTTCCTACAATTAATAAAATATACATCAAAAATCAACAAAAACCTACCTATTTAGGAAGAAATTCAAACAAAAAACCAAAGATAACTCACCCCTTTGGCGTGCTCGACGTTGCGGTGGCATTTCGACGATGAATCAACAAGTCTTTTGTGTTGAATGGCATTTTGTAGAACGTGAGCACGTTTTTGAAGGTTTTTAAGCCGCGGGCAGAGGAAAAACTCAGATTGAAATAAAATGACTGCGGTTTTTTTTATTTATAGCACTTTATAACGCGAGCGCGTTATGGCTCGGCAATGACGAGCCTAAGGCTTGTCATTGCCAAGCCATAACGCGAGCGCGTTATAACGCTAACGCGCTAGCGTTATGCCTTAAATTTTTTTGAAAATTTTTTGGCCACTTTTTGGCCCCCCATCTTTTTGCACTTACCCCAACATCATATGGTAATTTAATCATACATTAAAGTCTAGATTTAAATATTTATATTTATGAGTATTTTATAAATTAAATTAAATCTTCAATCAAATGAAATTCAAAATGAAATTTACATTTCAGAAGAACATGTATGTGTTATTTTTAATTTTTTAAAATCTGATTGCAAGTTTCTTTCTCTTGTGTACATCATGAGGTAGATCCATCTATTTCATGAGGAAGAAAGAGGCCTATTTCAGATTTGAACTTGAGTGATGATCATACCTGACATAGATATTTATTTCATAGACTGAACTGTATGATGTGCATTATTTTTTATATATGTTGTGCCAGGACTTTGACTATATATCTTGAACTTGCTCTTACATGTACTTCTAGATATATTTCAGTATTTCATGAACTATGATTTGTATTTATTTATATGTTGGCGATGAGTAGATGTTTTAGTACACATTTCATGGGTCCTACCTATATTTTATAGTATTTCATGGACTTATCTAGATAGATCTACAATTATATATTATTGACTATATGATTGAACATTCTAGTATGTTAGATATAATATGTTAAAGATAATATGTTAAATATGCTTCATTGTTCACTTCTAGATTATAAATTATTTAATTGAGACATGTTAGAATATTTCTCTCTACTACAATTTTCAATTTAAGAAGTGATTATGCATTATGGTTCAATAGTTCTTCTTGAAATAGTGAACAATCTATTAACTGCCAAAATTAATTAAATGTTTTCATTTATATTTATATTCAAAATTCAAAATTCTAATACATCACCTCACAAACCTAAATTAAGTTAATTTACATAGTGGAATAGATAGGTTTGGTGTTACAATTATCTAATAGATAAGTTTGGTGTTACAATTATCTAATAGATAAATTTAGGGCACTTTATAACAAGTTAATTTACCTAGGATAATCCTTGCATTTCCCTTCATGTATGTGTTAAAGTAGACTTTGTAGTTATAGTAGCAACAATGTTGGAACTAAAGATGGGGTTCATGTAGATGCATGCATAATCAAAAAGTAAGGTCATTCACTCTAATAGTCTAGTGTACACAAGCATACATACTCTATAATACAACAATTAATTTGGCAATAAAACAAGATGTGTGCAATCCAATGCAATATCTAGAGTGATTTTCTTTAAAAGATAAGTGCACCTATATTACAATTTTCTTCAAAATTTGAAACGACCTACAAAATAAAATGGTGTAAGGCTCAACCCACTATGTGAGCAATTCAATACAAAATTTGGACTAATCTTCTTCATAAGGTAACATACCCAGTCCAATTTGCTACATATCCTAAAGTGAATTGAAAAATATGATAAAATGATAAGGATGTTAGACTCACTTTGATAGTGTCCAAACAAAATCGTCGTTAAAAAAAAATTCAAAACATGATTCAAATGAAGCATTCAATTCTTGTAGAGAAACTAAATCTTTAGAAGAAACTAGAAGGAAATTTAAATCTTATCCACACAATATAAGCTACAAATAAATTTATCACAATTTGAAATTATTCAAGAGAGATTTTGTGCATTATTTCTTGTGAGGGTTGTGGTGATCAGAAGTAGCACTTGCAACTAATACATCTTACAAAAATCCACTTTCAATTATGCTTTGATCGATTCTCATATGTACATGTGAATATCTAATGTGTACATAATTTTTTCCAATTTTTGAATAGATAGTATATACCTTATCAAGGCCCCTCAATTTTCCTATTTTTGACAATCCATTTTCCGCTCTTTCCAGAACTTCCAGTTTCATGTGTTTACCTTTAGTAGCCTTCTCCAAGTGATCTCTTCTTGTATTTATACATTCTCTTGAGATCTTCTCTTTTATACCTTATCGATTGACAATGTTGGTGCATTAATCAGGCTTATAATGATACTCAGAATGTTTCTAGTGCTAGGGAATTATTTCATTTTTGAGATTCCTTTTGCTATGTAGATTCTTGTCTTGGTTTGATTGGCCATTCTCTTAGTAGTTCTATTGAGTGGGTATTAGGGATTATCTTCAAGTTCTTAATAACATCTTTGATTGGTCATGAAGGCAAGTGGCTATTAGGGATTGTTATGACAATCATATAGGTGTTTGGATGACTACTTATGCATTTTACAGTCCTCTCTTGTTTCATTAGGACAATCCTATAATTGGTTTGGTAGCCTCTTATGAATTTCATGATGGCCACTTGTTGCCATAAATACATGTCTATCTAACTAGCATATGACCATTTAGAATGATATAAGATCATCGATCACTGTGAAAACCTCTTGACTAACATGATTACTTTATTGTTTCATGAGTGTCCTATTTGTTTCATGACTATCCTATTTTTTTAATTATTGTCATATGGATTTTTGCAATGGACTTTATATGATATAACCTCATTATGACTGATTTTTAGATTTGAATTTCTCTTATGAGAACATCTCAATGATTTATGACAGTCTAGATTGGATATGGCAATAATCTTCATGCATGACAATAATCTTCTATTTGCTATGACAATGAGTAACCTTTATGGTAGTCATTTAGTTTGAAATAATGACTATTTACTACCTTACCTATGCATGATAACCCTTATTATTATCTTAGTAGTTGTAAATAAGTCTACAACACCAATGAATCAATCCATACCATGATACTTATGACTACACCTAGGTAATATGATAGCACAGTCCCATATTTATTAGTGATAGCATTAGACTATTCAAGACAATGATTGAAGGATATAGAGGACGACCATGGCATTCATAGAGGTGATATTAAACCATGTTTCAAATATGCAAACTATCCTAGGACTATTTCCCTTTAACTATCATGACACTACTTTTCAACTTTTGTGCATTTAAATAATATAAAATAAATGCTAAATCAACACATCTCAAAACATAGCTAAAGTGGGTACAAAAATGATAGGAAAAATACAAACTATATACTTATTGAACCTCTACACTAACATCATTTGTGGCAATCATAAAATAATATTCAATCCATAAAAATTAAATACATAGACCATAAAAAGAGTCATAGAACAAAAAATAGGTCCATTATTAAACATATGAGTATATCTATACAATTAGCTTATAGGTCCATGTTATTAGTTTGACATGACTACAAAATTGATCTACCATTGACATTGTGATGAAATCTTGTAGTGGCAATCATGGAAAAATCTACTTGTAGGATAAACTTGCAAGAAATAATGAATGTAAATGAGAATGAAAGAATATGTACCAAAAACACAAAATATTAATGCAATATGTAACTAAATAACACAAAAGAGGATGTAAGATGATGGCTTAAGGGGAGCTAAGAGGATGTCTTAAGGGGATACATAATAGGATGGCTTTAGGGGATGTATAAGAGGATTAATTAAAAGGGGAGCTAGAAGAGGATGTCTTAAGGGGATACAAAATAGGATAGCTTACTTGGAGAGATGTACACGAGTCAATTTACAAAGTATAAGATAAAATGTGATGGCTTAAGGGGATGTAAGAGGATGGCTTAAGGGGAGATAAGAGGATGAATTAAGGGGATGTACAAGTGGGTGTCTTTAGAGGATGGATGAAAAATATATGAGTCGATACAAAATTTAAGACAAGGGGAATAATATAGAAGGTGAAATGAGAATGAAAGAATTTATATACCAAAAACACAACATATTGATGCATTATGTAACTAGATAACATGTTGAATGTGAAAGCCATAATGTAAGTATGTACAATTACCTAATTTGCATTCACTTTTAGTTGAAGACTACAAAAATGACCTCACATACTTGTATGGTGAAAACTTCTATTGACAATCATGCAAATTTGACTACTTGTCTAAGGTACACCTGCAAAAAGTAATGTTCAAATGTACAAGTAAATTAACTATATATTTACATGAGTAGATACAAAATTTAAGACAAGGGGAATAATATAGAAAGTGAAATGAGAATGAAAGAATTTATATACCAAAAACACAACACATTGATGCATTATGTAACTAGATAACATGTGGAATGTGAAAGCCATAATGTAAGTATATGTAATTACCTAATTTACGTTCACTTTTAGTTGAAAACTACAAAATTGACCTCACATACTTGTATGGTGAAAACTTCTATTGACAATCATGCAAATTTGACTACTTGTCTAGGGTACACCTACAAAAGTAATAGTCAAATGTACAAATAAATTAACTATATATTTACATGAGTTAATACAAAATTTAAGACAAGGGGAATAATATAGAAGCTGAAATGAGAATGAAAGAATTTATATACCAAAAAGACAAAACATTGATGCATTACATGTAACTAGATAACATTATAGGATACATTTAAGAGGATGGATTTAGGGGATGTAAGAGTATGGTTTACATACCTAGAAATTTATTCCATTGTACCATCTGCATCCTCATTTTTTTGTAATGCATCTATAATTGACTCATGTTCTTCCATCGAGAGTGTCCATAACTATTTATTAGAAGGTTTGTCTTCATATCTGACTAGTTTTATATTTGTTGCCACAACCAAATGTGAGTAGTATATGATCTTCTTATGTGTTTCATAATCTTTAAAAGCAGGCAAACCATTCCTTCTTATTAGATATTTTCGTAGCCAAGTGCCAACAACAACCACAGAACCTATTGGATACTCCATGTTATCATCATCTACTTTAGGATGTAACAACTTTTGTTTTGTCTCAACACATCGAGCCAACCTATACTCAGTTTCCTCTTCATTGCCCTCAGGTGCAACAATAGCATACACATGTCCTACAAAAAAAAATGTAATTCAATAAAGTGTGACGTGTATCTAAATCACTTAAATTTGTGCATGCATACATATATAATTAATTATATATAGATGTACAAAAAAATGACAATAAAAAAATATTGAAAATAAAAGTACCTTCTTGTGCAAGGTCTGAAACACGATCATAGTGATCTGATGCAAACATTTGATTATCATCTTCAATTGTTGTTTCAAGTTGATCTTGTGTTTCTGTAGGTGTCAATGATCTTTATTTCCATTCTTCAACCCATTCTGTATTTTCACATGCTCCCCAATCACATGTAATACAAAATTGACAAAAACATGCAAGCTCCCTAGTCCATATAGTCCATGTGCTTGCATTTGAACTCTTAAATGAATGCCATTTTGTTGATCCAGTTATTGTCTCACAATCAAGTCGAGTAGGAATATTCTCTTCTTCAACTAACCAAAAGAATCATCAAATTGTAGAGTTCTCACTTGATCCCGTAGATAATTTTTTATTACACCAATCCACAATTGCACGTGCATCTCTAAATTTGGCTACATCCTCAAATTTTAGTTGCTCTCTAGCAAGAGCTCTTTTCACACATGCTCCAGCTCCATCATGTTCTCCTTTACCATGTCTAGCTTCAAAAAAACTCCACATATGTTGGATATTGATTTCTTTGTGAGCCATACATAGCCAATAAAACATTCTTGCATTCTATAATTGCCTTGTACAATTATCTGACCATATGAAATGTTGTGCCATCTGGATTCCTCTTTCTTTTAAACTTTCATAAAATTTTGTGAAACAATATTGCACAAACTCTGAAGAGTGTAACCGGTTATCACTCAAATAGAAATGATACTCCCTCAAAAAATTTCTATTATCTTCTATACTATCATCTGCATGTCTATATACAATATGAACAAATATGGTCACTTGCACTGAATTATAATACTGAGATTGAATTTCCTCTTGTGGAGCAAAAGTATAGTTTTCTGCAAAGTCAACTACCGATAGGATAGTTCCAATTGGAAATGTGTTTTTACATGAATGAAATTGTCCATCAAGCCACCGAGCATATTGGGAGTGTTTGACATATTTGGATACAATATTATCCTTAAAATCTTTGATGAATGCATGCACACAATTTTTTTCAGTGACTAACTCACAACGCTTTCCAATTTTTCCATCCTTTAAAGAATATTCAACATTCTTGAATCTTTTCACATCCACTAATTGTTGTCTAAATTCATGTGAAATATTTTCATGCATACATTCTCCTAACAATGAAAAGTTGCCACATCTATTGCATTGTCCAGAAATACATGCTTTTGAATAAAATAAGTATCCAGTAGATGTTTCACAAAACAACCTGCTACAAACTCCTTAATTGTTTGAGGTGGCATATTAATACCACATTCCTACATAATTTTGTCAGTATGCAAAGTAGAACATATATATTGAAAAACATCATAATAATAACGAAATTGCACATGAGTTTTACAACAACAGGAGATTCGTTGTTTATTAATTTTCACATACCAAGGTTTATATTTCTCGAAAGATCTTTGGCTTATGGTAATATTAAATGGTTCTAACACTAAATCATCTAAGAATTTTTTATATAATTCAATTTGATTCATGTCTAATAGATGTTTTGGATGAGGATTATGAATTTTAGACCCCACTCATAATTTTAAAACATCTCTAACATTAGATGATACCCTTGTATTATCATGCCAATATTTTTCAATTAAAGATTTGATTTCACTATTTAATTTCATGTCATACCTTGGGAGTCTACCACTAAAACTCCACCATTGGTTAATTGGATCTTTTTCAATAGATTATCTTCTCTTTGCTGCTCTTCTCAAAGTTTTAGGATTTATCTTTAGAATTTCACTTGTCTTACTTATCATTCTTTTATTAGAAGATGATTTATTGACTAAAGCAGTTGTTATATCTCTTCGTGTTGCATTGCTATCTTTAAATCAACTCTTTTTACCAATAGAATCAATAGCATTAGTAACACTAGATAAAACTTGTTTGATTGATTCATCTTTTTTTTTTAGGTTTTACAAAGATGCCTAAATTTTTCATTACTTTTCACAATTTCCACATCTTCATCAATTGCATCATAAGTTGACATTGAAATCCAAGACTTTTTCTATAATTTTTTTTATATAATCTATTTGCATGAGTTCTCATTTGCCTCCAAGAAATCTTACTAGGAAGATTATCTAAGACATTTCTTTCAATCTCAAATAAAACATTTTCATTTTCACTCCTAAAAGAGATATCATTCTAATTCATATCATCAATAGGTGGGTTTGAAGACATACCTGAATTTATTTCTATAGTCATGTTTTCCATATCATTGAAAGTCGGCTCCGAAGATACACTTGGATTTGTTTCTATAGTTTTGTTTTCTGTATCATTGAAAGTTGGCTCCAAAGACACACCTGAATTTGTTTCTATAGTCATGTTTTCCATATCATTGAAAGCTGGCTCTGAAGACATACTTGGATTTGTTTGTACAGTCACATTTTCCATATCTTTGAAAGTTGGGTTTGAAGACATACATGCATTTGTTTCTATAGACACATTTTCTTCCAAATTCACCATTTCCACATTTGCATCATCTACATTCATCCCATCATTTATAGTCTCTTGAATGTCTTTCTCTTCAATACTCATGGAACTAGACACTTCAATATTCTTCATCTCTTGAATCCTTGCTCTTCTATCTCTTTGCCTTTTTGCTTCCTTCTCTCTATTTGCTTCAATTTCTTGAGGTGTCATTACCCTCCTTTGTTTTTTTCTTTGACGTTGATTTTATCCCATGATTACCAAACCCTCTTCATAAAATAACAATTGATACTTAATCCAATCTCATAATTGATGTACTTATTTGAATTTTTGAAGTAGAATTAGATGTAGATCCTTTGTTCCATAGATTTTGAAGTAAAAGGTAGATGTAAAAACAAAAACCTTCTTTCTTTATTCCTCTTGAAAATAGCTCATGCACTTGATTTCACTTCAGAATTGTTCATATGATTGACTCCTTGCAAAATTTGAATAGAATATGACTTGTCAAGAGATTCCACAAAATACATGTAAGTAAACAAATGCAGAAATTGTCGCTGTCACGCCGTACTGATCAGACTTGCAAGTTGCAGGGATATAGTAATAGTACGTTTTTCCCTAATATGGGAAATAACAGGTATAATAGAAATGGGTACCCGTTATAAAACAGGTACCCGTTCTTAAAAACATAACGAGTACCCGTTATGTAATGCGTACCCGTTTTATAACAGGTACCCATTCTTTGAATTTTGAAATCATCGACCACCTTTTCCCTTCCCTTTGCTTGGGTTTTAGGCTCAGGATAGGCATGGTTGGCCGACCTTGAGCCTTGGACCTGCAAGGTTTTTTCTAAGTACAGAACAAGAAGAAACACTGAGCTTACCTATATGGTTGAGGACCTTTTTTCTGATTTTTTTACGAAATGAAAACCCATTACAAATGACATTGTCTAGTTTTCAAATATGTAATTTTTTTTGTTATTGGACATAATCTTTTATTTATTATTTAATTTATGAGCAAAATGGTCCAAAAACTTGAAATGACAGGTGTTTGTATTTTTTTAATAACTTTTAATTTTTAATTTTTTTAAAAAAAAATTGTATGTCATCAATCTACACATTATTCTTTACACAATGAATTTATTTTTTAATTTTATGATTTTTTTTACTCAAATTATGTTGGCCGTACACGAGGGGTTTTCAAAAATAGCAATTAGGCCTAATAAAAAATTAATAAAAAAATTATTTGGAAAGAAATTATAAAAAAAATATCCTCATCAAACTTCACTATACTGCACATCTTTTAACAAAAGAATTTTGAAAAATAATTTTATTTAGGTCAAATTATGTTGGTCATACACATGCATGGTATGGTTAAAAAAAGTGACTCTTAAATAGTGGTTTTTAGAAATGCCTATTGAAAATCAATTTGTATCATCTGGGTATTGAAAAAAATTACATATTTGGAAACTAGACTCCGAGTACTATATTTTATATTTAGTAACTTTTTTAAAGATTCCATCTCTAAGTGCTTCAAATTTTAAGGTCAAATGTGACAAATTCTAAAAATTAAGGAAAACACTTCCACTTTTTGGCCAAAAAGTGGACCCAACTTCTTGCATTAACCCCTTAGTAGAGATAGAAAGTCAGTTTCCAAGCCAAGAAAGAGGTGTGTGAAAAATTAACTCATTGATATGAAACTTTGTCCAAAGTAATGCAAAATCACTGCTTACATTGTTGGTTCACTATGTTCTAGATTGTATGAATAGTCAGATGGGTTGTACACAACTAGAGATAGACTAGAAGTTGTAAACCCGATTGTTTCTTCCTACTACATTGCACTAGTTCTTAGATGGCACATAGAATCAGTTGATTCTCATTATCTATACCCTCATGAAGCATATGGCCACTTCTAGTAAGAAGGTGTTTGGGAGACCATCAGTTTGTGGTTGGAGGTAAAGTACTCGGGCAATGCTCTCCCTCTTGTAGTTGACTACTGAAGACTTTTGAATAGAAGACATCACTTTATTGTACATGTAATTACATAAAATTTGTAAGTCGCATGTAAAGAGACCATCAATTGATGTATTCTATCATGTAACTTGTAAATGCAAAATTACTTGCTTTACTTTGTAAGATTAAAAAAAGAATAATGAAATTTTAGCATTTGTTGCTTTTATTTTTAAATGTTTTATTTAGCATTTAGGTATGGATGTTACACATGATATCAGAGCTACTGAGTTCAAAACTTGGACTTTGGAGATCATTGCAAAGTTTTCATTGATTAGAAAATAAGCTAACTTCAATACTGTTCTTGTGCCAAAATGGCAAGAAAAAGAATGTGAAAGCAAGCTAAGAAAAGAAAAACTAAGAGCTTTCCCAAAACTACTGTGAAGAAAGAATCCCCTTCTGAAAACACTAGACCAGTAAGTTATACTAGGTGGGATTGGCTTACCAACTCTAAGACTCTTACCAATGCACTTAAGCGCATCCGTCTTGAGAGACAAAAGTTAATGGAAGTTGCAGAGAAGTCAATTGCCCCCACAGTTGTAAAACTTAGTAAACCCTCTGCTCATCCTGGCATGTCCTTTGGGTGTGGTTGTGAGTTGCCTACTATGGGAAGGGAGGTGATGGTAGAGTACTTGCATGTACATCCACCCTCCTAGTTTGTGTTAGTAGATTTTGATGGCGAAGAAGAACCTGAAGAAATTCCTCTATCTGATAGTGACATGTAGTCATGTTTTAAAGATATATTTTGTACTTAAATTGAGATGTTTTGATTGCTTCTATGTGAATAAAGCAAAATTTTAGATTTCTGTATAACAATGATGTTTATGAAATATTATGAGCTTTTTATTATGTTCATGGAATGTTCATTTGGTAATTAAATGTTCCAATCTTAATTTGTATCACTATATGATTGATAGGTGTAGAAAAGTACCAATATGGTATGCACAAATATCAAGCCAAGATTGTTCGAATCCTACAGAAAACCCTATGAATAAATTAGACCAGATTTTTTCTATCTTAAATGAAACCAAGGAAAGGTTGGGTGTTTTTGAATAAGAGGAGACTAGGAAAACACTAAAGAATTTAATCCTGAGAAAGTCGAGAGTAACATTCATGAATATAGTTACCATAGTGAACTCAAGGAAAGTAATCAGGATTCTAGAATCCAAGATGAAGTCTCATCTCACCCATGAATTGGCTAGGGATATTAAAAAGATTACACCACCTAAGTTGGATGGAAATGTAAGTGGGGATGGCGTCGAGGCTTGGCTCACTGAGATGGAGAAATATTTTAAAATACGTAATTACTCTGAGACTACTAAGGCCATTTGAGGAGCCTATTAATTAGTAGGAAAAGCATCCACTTGGTGGATGAATGAGAAAATAGAACTAGGATTAAGTTCTTTAATTCTAACTTGGGATCAGTTTGTGAGCAATTTTAGAAAAAGATGGTTGCCTCATTGTATTTTGACCAAAAATTAACTAACTTCTAGAATCTTCACCAAGGAAATATGACTTTTATAAAGTATTGAGATAAGGTTACTAGGCTACTAAAATACGTGCATCAATATCAAATGGACGAGAGGTTCAAGATAAGAAAGTTCATTATGGGTTTGAATGCTCTAATAGGGGGAGAAGTGGATGTCCATGGACCCATGACCATGGATCAATTTTTTGAGAAGGCCGTTAAGTAGGAACAAAAACTTAAATCCATTTCAACTTATCAAGAAAAATCTCACAAACAATATAACTGGATCCATTCTTCCCCACCCTTCAATAAGAAAGGTGGAAGCTAGGAGGGAAAAATAAAGAACCAAGGAAAGAGGTTTATAGATTACAAAAATGAACCTAGAAAGGAGAAAAGGGATAATAACTCAAAGAAGAATGGTGATAATTCTAACCGCTCCTCAGGCAAGAAAGGACATCTAGGAGGATGCTTTATATGTGGAGGAGATCATTATTCCAATCAATGCCCTAGGAAGAATCAAGGAAACCCATATCATGGAAATCCCTTGCCATCTCAACCAATGGCCTTCTAGTAAAGAATTCATGCCACCTTGGATAACTACCAAGCAAAGTACTAGATTACTCCTAGATTGAAACTACAAGTACATTATTTGGAATCCCAGTTGCAACTGAGTATTTTGTAACTCCTAGAGTACTTAATAAGATGCCTAGAAAAGTTGGTTTCATGGCAAATTCATGGACAATAGAGTTTGCAAATTAGTCAATAGCTCAAATAGAGTAGTGTTTGTTTGAAGCCAGATTAAACCTACCAGCCTTTTCCACATAGGTCAACCTATATGTAGCACATCTAGGGTCTTATTATGTCATCTTAGGGGTGAATTGGTTATGGGAACATAGAACAAAGGTTGATTGTTTCTCTAATATAGTAGAATGCCTATAAGACATTGGTAATGTCTTCCTAATTCAATGGATCCAACATGAAATAAAAATTAGGCAAATTTCCACTATGAAACTGAAGAGAGCAAGGAGGAAGGGCTACCAGATGTTTGTAGTTAAGATGGAGGAGTTAAATGAGGATGGAGAAGTGAAGGAAAAGTCTAAGGAATCCTTAATGGAAGCATACCCTTTTCTCCATGACTTTTTGGATGTATTTCTTGAAGACCTTCCAAGTCTGCCCCCAAAAAGGGACTTTGATTTTTATATTGATATTATTTCTGGCTCTAAACTAGTGTCCAAATCACCTTATCAGATGACCACCACTAAAATGATGGAGCTAAAAGATCAACTTCAGGAGTTGTTGGCTAAGGGGTTGGTTAGACCTAGTGTTTTGCCATGGGGAGCCATGGTATCATTTGTTAAGAAGAAAGATGGAACCCTATGCCTTTGTATAGATTATCATATACTCAATAAAGAAATGATAAAGAATAAGTATCCTCTACCTTGTATAGATGATCTCTTTGATCAAATGCAAGGAGAAAATGTGTTTTCTAATATTGACTTAAGGCCAGGTTATCATTAGCTAAGGTTGAAAGATAAAGAAATTCATAAAACTACTTTTAGGATGAGGTATGGGTATTATAAGTTCACGGTCTTACCTTTTGGGTTGTCTAATGCCTCATCAACATTTATGAATTTAATGAAAAGTATCTACAAATATTTGTTTAGACAAATTTTTTTAGTGTTTTTAGATGATATACTTATATATTCTTGTAATAAGGAAGAGTATTTCCAACACTTGCAGATAGTTCTGCAATGACTCAGAGAGCACAAACTATATAGAAAGATATCCAAATGTACTTTCTTCCAAAAATAAGTGTAGTATTTAGACATCATTTCTGTAGAGGAATTATAGCAAACCCCTTGAAGATAAAGTCTATTCTAGAATGGCATGTGCCTAAAAATGTGCATGAAGTGTGTAGTTTTATGGGATTGGTAAGATACTATAGGAAGTTTGTATTGAACTTTTATAGAATTGCTCATCCCATTAATTCCTTGCAAAGGAAAGGAAAATGATTTCAAGGAGAAATTGACTTCGATACCAATTCTTAGAGTGCCAGACCCAGAGGGTCATTTTGTTGTTGTGACCAACGCTTTAGGAGAAGGGTTGGGTGAAGTTCTAATGCAAGAAGGCCAAGTTATGGCCTATGAATCTAGGAAGTTTGTAAGAACCTTTCCAATATAGTGGGATAAAATGATACTATTCTTGTAAAATAGTGAGGAAATAGCAGAGAATAATTTTTTTCCCATAAATAACACAACTCATGAAAAATGCTTTCATCAATATAATAAAACAATATTAATTACATCAACTAATCAAGTAGCTTAGATAAAGGAGTATTCCTTTACATTAAACTAGCCATATAGGCTCATACAAAAGTATCTCACAACAAAAAATGTCTTCATACCAAACCATATCATCGCCACTAAACCTGGCAGAGAGAGCATCATCAAGGTGATTTACCACCTAGCCATGAGGCTCATGCCTCCCCAGTCTTCCTACTAAAGGGAGAAGACCGACCCTTTGCAAGGGGTCTAGCAGACTGAATCCGGCATATGTGAAGGAATTTGGTGCAGCATGATTTATCTATCATCCATATAGCATGTGTCAAATGCATATACTGATCTAAATCATAATATGGCAGAGAGTAAAATCAAACATCAAATAGCAATAATTACTAATTTGACTAACAAGCTTTGGCCAAGGCATCTTTTAAGCCACTAATGGGCAGATAGGTTAAAAGGAACCTACCCTTCTCTATTTCTTCAGATCCAACACCCTTCCGTGCTCTTTCTCTAACTCAACATACATAGATGCAAAATAGAAAATTCTTTTACAACATCAAACTCAACATCCAAAGATGCATGCAAGATCGCAAGAAAGGTAACATACATATGCAATATCATACCTCTTCTCAAGAAAGCATTTATACAATTGAAGTGAAATCAGCAACATGTAGTTGAAACATATATGTGCAAATGATGCATTCATGAAAATAAGATGATCTATAAGTCAAGTTATAGATTGATAATTTTTCAACATTGTTCAAGAAGACAATTAATCCATAAATTGATCTATAGTACTAGGTATTTAACCTCTTCCACTAATCTCATACAATAATAGTGAGAAGGATTCTAAACATTGATTCATACCCTAGACTCAAATGGTTAATCTTAGCAAGCTGGTTGAGCAACAACCTAATCCAACCTCTATAGCCATGCTCAAAGATTAGCAATTTCATTAATTACTGACCAATATTAAAACAAATGAACCCTTAAGGTAAAATATCACTACAGATGATAAGATGTCATAATGTGATGAAAGGAAGAGAAAACCAAAGTTTTCCTACATTTATCTCCATTGAATATGATTATGAGAATGGAATCTTATATAGTAATATATTCGACAACTAATGCTATTAAATTTCACCTCATGCTACTAACATTTCAACTTATATCTATCTAGCCCTTTTGGATAACCCCATTCTCTAACTCAAATATAGCTACAACAAAATACTACCTAGGATGGTAGTTAACATAATAATATAGAAGAAGATATTGTTACAAGTTTGGCATTGAGATTAGTCAAGACAAATCCTTTGACATTCTACAATAATCTAGTTGTAATTTACCAAAGTTATAGACTCTTATGCCTAATTCCTTGTTCATACATAATAGTGGACTTGGTGCTATATGAAAGTGGCCAAGCCAACAGAGATACAACAAGCAAGCTATCTTGATATCGAATATACTCCATAATCATCAATAAAGTTAGATGCATATAAAAGGATGATAAAACATGATGAAAAGAAGTCCAAACACTATTCAAATGGTTAATAGATTTACTGTTAATGGCTTCAAACTAATGTTGTTAGCTAGTTACTATTAGATTCTTCTTGAATGATTGGGATAAGGGAAATCACGTTTAAGAGTTAAACAATTATCAACCCTTGATAGATGTCACAAACTACTTAGAATAATTGAAGGTCCCACAAATTGTGTTGTAGAATAAAATATTCATATGGGTTACCTAGAAGTTCTCAGACAATAGGAAAGCTCTACCCATACATCATAGATAACTACCAAATGTCCATTTCTGATTGTATATATGAAAGGTGTTTATCTGTGAATTCTAGAAAACAACACGTTTCCTTATCCTTGTAAGGACCAACACAGGTCTAAATATTTTATTAACTTGCAATGTGCTAATAGGTATTTTTTGAGTTCTGGTTCTATCAGATGGTAAGGGTGATAATCTTTGTTCTAATATTCAATTCACTAAAAACTATGGAATCGACACTATGTACATAGATGATACCAACACCACATAAAGTGTACTGAAATGGACTTTTTCCTTTAGCAAACAAGACGTCTATACCTTCCACAAAACACCATTTCTAAAATCCAAGCAACTCTAATGAGTTTAAAATCTTTACATCTTATTTATCAAGGAGTTCGGTAACCTCCTATAGTGAGATCATTTTATTGTATCATCAAAAAAATCAAGCCACACCCCGCAAGCACGAGCATCTTAGAATGCTAAGAATAGTAGTGGGAAGGTTCTAGGATTGAATCCTAACTCATCCATTCAAAAATAACATACAGAACAACAACTCACATCCTAATCAGTACAATTATCAAAATGCATGACACAAGTGAGCTTCAGGGTTGAAGCAATCTCATGCAGGGATTTCAAATTAGCTCAATGATGAACATGCCAAGAAAACCTCAATCAATTTAATAACAAGTTAGTCATAAATACATAATCCACTCTCAAGTAAACATTATGATCTGAGTTGATAAAAGAATTCTAGAGAGCTAGCCACTCGAAGGAAATAGATAAGTACTTTTATATTCTGTGAATGTGTTTGTTGTCTTCTGTGGAATTTATATTTTGTTCTATGTTGTTCTATTAAAATGTGTTATGATAGAATGGTGTTACCATACACGGTGTCATGTTTAGTAGTTTTCAGTGAAGTGTAACTTGCAATTAAAATTTTTGGATTTCTGTGTGTTATTCTAAAATTTTTAGAGTTTTGGTGTAGTGCCCCTCCATTCTCACCCTGGATGAGCAGGTGGTTAGGCCAAGCATGAAGAAGAAGGTAAAATACTCAAAATACGTAGGGTATGATAGACATGTTGATGGTACGCTTACTTTTATGATATAGTTGATGACACTCATTGATGTTTATTATGATGACATTGTTGATACTTTATGATTAATATATTATGCTTATGTTGTGATTAGTTATAGGTTAATTGATTATGTAAATTAGTTTTACTACGTGATTAATGCATTATCTGGTTGTTTAGTCACTAATGAATTTGTTTAATGTAGATACTTGTGATGTATTTTGTGAAGGGATAGTGTAGTATTACTCATAATGAGTACCCTACTATGCTGCGATTCTCTGTCACTATGTGCTTTCTTGGATGATTATATGTATGTATTCGACACTTTTGTTTGCTATAGGTTGCAGGTACCAGGTATCGACTCCACCTGAATTGGCAGGTCTGAGCATGCCTTCATATGAATGGAAGTTGTTGAATGGAGATAACATATGGTCCCCTAACCTAGCCATCATCCTTGAAGAGGATGAGTATCCGATTGTGTACCCTATCAGTGTTGTCGGTTTGGTCATGATAATCAGTCATTGTTGTGGTGGTCTTGTTTTTTGATCTTGCATAGTAGTTAGGTATGGTTTGATAGTTGGGTTATTTTGTTGGTATTGTTTTGGTTATTGTTTCCTTAAAATAAAATAATTAGTTATGAAGTATTTTTTCTAAGTAAATAAATATATAAATGTCCTTATGTAAATTTAGTTTATGAAAAATATATTATTCTAGAAGTTAAGTTAATAAATAATAACAATAATAGTAATAAATGTAATTGCAACTAGAGTTAAATAAATAAATAATATTTATGTGTTGCCATAAAATATATTTATCTTGGTCTAGTTGTAAAATTTTAAAAATAGCAAACTGTAAGATATTGTTCTTGCAGGAGTTATTGCCTCTTGTGGGGGGAATCTTCTAGAAGATTTTAGGGGATTTCTTTCTCTAAATAGGGAGTTTTTGGACTGTATTTAGGGGGGGATTTCTCTCTCATAAGAATCTTCAGCAGATGGAACTTTTTTTTGGGGGGGGGGGAGAGAATGGTTTGTGGCTACAACAGTTGAACCTGACATTGAATCTTTAGCCAGTCAAGCAAGCGAAATCAGGTTCTTTTGGTTCTAATTTCTGTCTCATTTTTCTGTTGAAGCAAATGTTTGATTTATAATTTTTCCTATTGATTGTAACTTTCTTGATAGGTTAGAAACCTTGTTTTCATATCCAATTGTGCATGTCTGTATCATTGCATTTCTAGGAATCACTAATTGATGTGACTGTCTATTTCTTGCCCATTTCATCTCTATTTTTATAGCCTATTTCGGTAGACATAACTTTTGTTTTATGAACTGGGTTCCTCTAAATATTTTATATATGGTGTATGACCTAGTTTTCTAAATCATATCCAAAATTTGTCCATATCTAGTTTGTTGTTCTGGAGATATGAATGTTTTGTGACTGTCTATCTCTCACCCATTTCATCTCTATTTTTATAGTCTATTATGGCAGCGATAAATTTTGTTTTACGAACTGAGTTCCTCTAAATTTTTGATATATGGTGTACGACCTAGTTATCTAAATCATATCTAAAAATCGTTCATACCCAGTTTGTTATTTTGGAGATATGAATATTTTGTGGCTGTCTGCCTCTCGCCGGTTTCGTCTATCTTAAAACAGTTAGTTGCGTCACCAATAACTCTATATTTTCGAATTGGGTTTCTCTAAGTTTTTTTCAACAAATTCATTTTGTGCATATCCTATGATCATTGCTTTCCATCATATGACTCTCTTTGAGGCATTCCAGCAACCAGTCTGCATGCTCTGTCTATGCTTTCACATTTTACATTGTTGTTAGCTTCTAAAGCCTTTTTAACAAATTCATATTGTGTTAATCCTATCTTATGTATGTGGCTAAAAATGTGGTAGATTTGATGAAGATGTTAGATCTATAGGAATGTTTTATTGTTCTGTATCCTTTCCTCTCAAGCTAACCTTAGAACAATGTTCTTCCATTGTATCTTCGGGTTTAGTATCTTGTGATTCTAACTAGTGTAAGATATTTATAGCATTCTAATATTATAGGCTTTTAGCCTTGCTTTTACATTTATATTTAATAGTATTTACAATTATCTAGATTATTATTATATGTGTATTAATCTAATTATTATTAGAGCAGGTCTCTTTAATTTACTAGTGTATGAAATTAAGATATGTAATTAGTATATGAAATCAAGACATGTAATTATGCCTATCAATTTATGTATTGTGAGGGAATGGAATAAAGGTAATTTAATGTATTGAATATTTTTTTTATAGGTTTGAAAATAAGAGTTTTAGATTAATGTAATTAGTTTGGTATTAGAATTTTATTATTAATGTTCTATGAATTTGGCTATGTTGAGAGAACATTGTATGGTATTGAATTAGATTATAAATGTGTTATTTGCCATTAGTTTTAAAGCATCATTTTATCTGAGTCGTGTTGCAAGTGATATTGTTGAAATAATTTTGATAACCGGTTTGAGTTAAGATCTTACTTCTTAGAAACCCTAATCTATGGTTGGAATAGGTGAGTTTAGGAGTTGTTCTACTTCGAAAAGTAATGTTGGTTATAATCTTGGTCATTAATACCATCGTCGAGAATAATGATCTTGTTAAGGTTTTATTCTATTAATTAAATAAGTTAGAATAATGTCATTATGATCATCATATGGGAAATTATAATCCTAATCTTATGTTTTCTCTTTGATCTATTTGAAGGAAATGATATCTTATACCATTCTTGAAATCTAGTGCCTTAATGAATGTTATTAAGTGTGTAGGTAATGCAAATATGAATCATGCCAATCTAGTAGACATGAGGTATATAACTTTAGAAGATATTAAACGGGTGACTAGTTATGATGTAAGTGCTAGAATATTAAGTCCTGCATTGTAGAGATAGATCCACCTTATGTTTGTTGAATGTTTGACCATGTTTGGAATTAATTTTACATTCTTTTAGTCCCATGCTTGGTACAATATTTCATGTGTTTCCATTATGTGTTGTAAGTGAATTATTGGTTAAAGTTTTTAGTCTATGTTGTGCATTTGGAAGTGAACGTCGAATGGAACCATTGTGTTACAGAGGTGTCATGTGTCTGTGTCATTAGAGAAGTTGATTCCAGAGGCCTAGAGGGGGAGTCATGTGTATGACTCTAGTGGTTTTATGTAGTGTTTAATTCCCTCTATTTATGGATTCATGTGGTTATGACGACTGAGCAAGAAGGATAATACCTTGTTTAGTGTTCCTAATTCATGCAGTTATGTTTAAACTCATGTTGATGTTGTTTTCATGATGAGGTGTTAGAGTCCTTTATTGTTGTGGTTCATTATTGTATTAGGCATGTAATAAATTTTTATGTTGGTTCATTTTATGGTTGAGATTTTGGGAGCAAGAGGACCCATGCCTTGCTCTAGATTACACTTTGTTTCAGTTGAAATTTTTGGAGCAAGAGGACCCATGCCTTGCTCTGGATACTTTTGTTGAGATTTGTATGCAAGAAGGTAAATGCCTTGCATGGTACGTGGATACTTGTTGTTATGCTTGTTGGTTAAGAGTCTTCTAGATGCAGGAAGGGAAGTGGCTTCCAATGTGGGGCTGACACCCAAAGTGGCTGTCAGGGTAACCCATTGGTAGTTGTTAATCCAGTGATAATAATCAATTTGGAGGGTTGGAGAGCTTTCACATTAATCAAGATAATTGGATGCCTCACTCATGTCTGTAGTGCTCGTTCAGGCTAAGGATGAGATGAGAAGGCCGTGGTTGGAAAAATCAACTTCCTTGTCCTCATGAAAGGGAGGTTGATTCAGCATGTGTTACCCTATGGGGCTGCTGTCTAGTGAGAGACTGTTAGGGTAACCATAGATGGGGGTTGGTGCCTAGTAAGAGACTGTCAGGGTAAGCCATGGATGGGGGCCAGCGTCTAGCTAGAGACTATTAGGGTACCCATGCTAGGACCATGCAATGACACTCATCCCTATTGTAGTCTAGTATTCCCTCTTTGCTATTTTTTATTATGTTGTGTGAATGCCTCTGGAAGTCCTGTTAAGTGTGGAAGTGTTGTTTATGCTTCTTGTGTTGTCTTGTTGACCCATGTTGTACTTGAGTCCTGTGTAGTCCTTGTAGTTGTTAGTCTTTGTCTCCTTGGCTGGTTGTTGCTACAAAACCTTATGTTATCTCCTAGCTCAGGGGGTGGACCTAGGGTTCCACATGGTCGGGTGGAAGAGCTTATTCCATTGGTTTTCCCTTGCCCTGATTTATGTATGAGAAGGATGGACCTTGTGTTGCAGTTTCTAAATCATGTTCCAGTTTGATGAGACAACTATTTGTGCTCATGTGCTAGTTTGGTGTATCAAATTTATCATATTGTAAGTATTCCAAGGTAATTCAGAAAGTGATAATGTGAATGATATAATGACATACCCTTATGTATGGGAAATTGTATATGCACTTGTAATTCTAATTATATGATCTTGTCAATTTCTCATTTAATGTTATTTCATGGAAATGTATGTGTTCTCACATGTGAAGCAATAGATTAGAATTGAATTATTGATGTTAGTTAATTCTTGATCCTGTAAATAGTTTAGTAAGTAATGCAGCTATGGAAACCTTAGAGGACAAGATAGTTTAATGATATGTATTGATGTGGTTGACATTACTTTGTTATTCTATCTTTAAAAAAAAAAAATTGTCATATTTATTTAGCATAGTTGTGTTGTCCTCTGAGGTTTCCTAGCGAGGTGTTACATCTGGAGTTTGTTTTCTATGTAAAGAAATTCTATAGCTCCTGCACAATTCAAGAGTTTATTAGAAGTTGATAGTATAAGTTTCAGACTTGAAATTCATATGTTTTCTTAGATTAAAATGTTTCTTTCAATTTGTAGTTTAAATTTCCATGCTTTGTAGTTTAAGTTTCCATGCTTTGTAGATTAAGTTTCCATGCTTTGTAGTTTCAAATTTCCATGCTTTGTAGTTTTAGGCTTATGTTACAAAGGATTTTCTTTAAGGTAAAAATTAGAAAATCATTACTAAGCTGAGGTGTCTGAACCCTTCCTATTGCATATAGCCTTGGACACAACCTGGTTGATAAAATTGATATATTTTTAGCTAAAGTGTTAGGTCTAAATGACAACCTGTCAGTACCCATGTACAAATATTCTCCCCCAAAAAAGAAGATGCCCCCCACAAATAAAGAGAGAACACCCCCCATAATAGAGAGAGAAAAGAGAAGGACAAAGAAGCCCCTTGAAAGTAAGAAACTATGCTAATGGTTGATGCTCAAAACTAGATGTATAAGATGGTCCACGATCATCGAACAACATTTCTCCCATTGGGAAGAAATAAAACCAAAGGTGTCTGCAGAATGTCTTCCCATTCTTGAAAGGAATATGATGGAAGAAAGCTCAAGATGTATGAAATCTATGAAAATTGCTCATGTTTCTCCATGTCGATGCTAAAAGATGCCACAACCAAATTAGGAGTCCTAGGTCTAACTAATGAAAGTGACAAACTAGAACCAAGTGGAAACTGAAATAGAATAGGTGTTGACCACAATGAGATGCTAAGAGGGGGGTGAATCAGTATACACTAAAACTTAATTATATATTTGCACATAAAATTGAATAACTTGAAGAATAGAAATGAAATCATGAAACACACATAACACTAGTATTTTATGTGGAAAACCCTAAAATAGGGAAAAACCATAGTGAGGATTAGCTCACAAAATATTATGCTCACTACAAAAGTATTACAACATTGTTTTAGGGCTACAACCCAAGGAAGATACTACTTGATTTAGTGCTTATAGCAATTACAACTTTGATTTAGACCTACAACCCAAGGAAGCTACTTCTCCCTAAGTATTTTTCTCACTGCAATAGGATTTACAAAATGGACTACTACAAAAAGGACATCTGACTTTGGTAATAATGCAATCTACTTTTTCTGCTCAATACATATCTTCAAATTGATTCTGTAGACTTCATATCTTGCCTTCTGCTATGCTATTCTCACCTTCACATCTACACTTCTCAAAATAAATTTTATCTTCTATAAATACCCTCCGCAATACTTCAAAACATTGATTAAGTCAGCTAGAAAGATGAAACATGTAGCTTGTGGTGAGTCAGCCTATGCACACTTCAAAACATCACCATATGCACTTGTGGAGATGAAACATAACATGAACTTCATCAAAATAGATTGCAACACTCTTCAATCACCCTTATGATTCCACTATCCATATGAACAGTCACCGCTCAATCATCAAGTCACTTAGGTCAGGCCTGCACATAGATGCTATTGATGATAAAGCAAGAAACAACCAACTGGTCATAATAAATGGTACTTACAAAACACCAAACACTCTAAAATTTGGATAGAGTGAACTTTTTTAACCACTGCTGATCATCTCCTAAAAAACTTATGCCAAAAAGGTCAAGTGCAGTGGAAAGCAGAGCATTCCAATTTGATCTCTGCAACTCCAAGATCTGTCTGCATAGTCTAGTACTCTGTTGCATCTAACTTTCACTGTAGAAGGAGTTAAGAGTTGAAACTTTGGAATTAGACTCCTTGAAGACTCATAATGCTTATTCTAGAACTGTAAGCCAAGATGTTGCAATGAGGAGAAATGCGGAGCAAATGACCAATCTCTTGTCTTAGGAAAATACTCTATTCATTCCTTAGACAAATTTCTCAAAAAGCACTTGGATGAAAAGATAGAAATACCACTATTCCATAATTTCCTAAAAGACACTTATGAGTGCATACCAAGTACCAAGTATGAGGAAGTTCAATATGAACTTCAGACGATAAGGTGCTTACAAATCACTCTTCTAGACTTCAGTAATGCTAACTCTGTATCTGCCACCTTGTCTGCTTCTGCAACATACCATGCCAAACTCTATACATCATGCTGACTCTACATCATATTATGGATAGTCATCATTATGGGTTGATATCAATGACAATACTATATACATATTGCAAACAATAGGATCCAAAGAAGAAGATATATCCTCTGAAAACAAAGATGCCTCCTCCAAATGTTGTTTAATGAGCTCTAAGCCAATTAAAAACTGTGGCAAATATTGATATGGATCAGTACCATAGGAGATGTTGGTACTTCTGCAGAGAGTGTCAACATGAATGATGACTGAGTCAGATATGTGGACTCATGAATGTTTGCAAATATTGTCACTATAGAAGAAAATGTAAGTAAATAAGGAACATGAGGGTCTAAATGTGCCCTCAAAACATCTGAAGAAGAATCAGCTCCATTAAAGAGAAGATGAATGCAATCAATAGTGTCTCACAAATCTAAAATATGGGAATCTGCAAACAAAGATGAGATGTTTGGTAGGAATGAGTCCCAAGGAATTGTCTCTAGAAGACCAATATGAACCTCCTATGTTTTTGCAATGCTGACATCTGAAGAAATATGAGGAGGAGAAAAAATACAAGGCTTAAGAACTAGATCAAATGTGAGAATACCCAAGTTCAAGTAACCAAAGTTCTCCTCAAAATCAAAATTCACACAAGGAATGTGGTCAACAGCCAAAGGATCAAATCCATCATTAGGTGCAAAGTCTAAAAAAGAGTATAATTGAGATGCATGATCAACCATCCTAGTAGCAACAATCTCTCCACTCTCCAAGTCTCGAATGACAATTGAATCAAGTGTAAATTCCACAGCCTTCCCTGCTCCACCATGGGTAATCTGATAAATGGAAAGAAGATTTTTTGTCAAATGAGGTACACAAAAAACATAATTGAAAGTGTCATCCCCAATATCAACAAATCCCCTCTCAATTACATTCATGTAGGTGCTATTTCCCATCAGAATAGGTGGCATAACACAAGACTCAAAAGAAGAGAACATGGATAGTGAAGAAGCTCCAAAATCAAGAAGCCATCTCCCTAAACAAGACTTGTAGAAGCACAAAGATCTTTTCCTTTCTTTGACTCAGAAGCAATGAAGAAGAAGCAAACTCAGACATTCTAGAATGTAGACTGATATTTTTTTTCTTAAGATGATGTTTCAATCCATCAATATCCTTCTTATAAAAAGAATGTTCTTCATGTCTAGTCATCTTGCAATATGCACAAGTAGACTTCTCCTTCTTAGATGAGTCCTCTTTTGAAGAGGATTTGTTCTGTGCTTGATCTGCATTTGGAATTTTCTTTGATTTCTTTTGTTTCTTGTTAGAAGGACTTGCCTCTTTTTGTCCCTTACGCTAACTAGCCAACAAGGCCTAAGTCTGTGATGGCTTAATGAGACCCATAGAAAAAAGGTTATGTTGTTCATGCATTAACAACTCAGAAAAAGATGCAAATGAAGGCATAGTGTATGTGGCTAACATAGTTAGTCTGTGAGTGTGAAAGCTGGAAATAAAAGCTACAAATTAAGGACTAAGCTTGTTCAGTACATTATAGATTAATTGAATGTCCTTTTTCTCAATACCACAGACATTGTGCTCTCAAATCGTTAACCTTAGTTATATAATCTTGAATGTTGTAAAAGTTCTTAGGATCAAGGCTCATCAAATCATTGTCAATCTGGTAGCCTCTACCTTCATCAATTGTACCATACAATGTTTTCAATTTTTTCCAAGCATCATGTGAATTTGTACATGCTTCAATTTCAAACAAAAGATCAAGGGAAATAAGGCCACAAAGACATCCAAGGGCTTTTGTATGTTCAAGCATCCATTTTATCTTTTCCTTATCATCTATGGGTTAAGTTAACTTTTGTTCAACATATGGAGTATACCCAAGTTGCATTATGACTTTCCATGCATGTTGATGCCATGTTATATAATTATAAGGTGCTAGCAATGGAACCTTAGAATGATCCATGTGTGAAGGAAAAGAAGACCACAAGTAACTAGATCAAAAACCACACCAAGAGACCCCCCATTTTTACACAATCAAGAATCCCGCCCCAAAAAAATGATTTGTCACTTTATAGATCAGTGTGTTTACAATGTTGGAGTTGTTTTCCAGAGTTTTAGAATGTCCAAAAAGGACTCAAATACTAAAAGTATAGAAATATCTCAGAATGAGAGCCTCAAACTAACACCAATGTGTAGGTCTAAAAAAAAAAATCCACTTTCAAAAAATAATAATCTTGATCCGAGATCATATGTGAAAGCTATAGCCGTTTGAAGTTCTAAAAATTAAAACTACCCATTAGATCTAATGAGAAACTGAATTTCTAGAAAAATGGGATCACTTGAGAGAAAAATGCTCACACCACTATGAAGAGCATGAAATTCTACCCCTTCTAAAAAAAAATTGCACTAAAAAATACCTTTATATGACTGAGAAAGAACCTCCTGAAATTTAGGTGCAAAAATGAAAGTTACAATGGTGAGGGGTCCAAAAATGCAAATTTTTTTACTCCGCCAAATTTGGTGAAACTGCCCCAACTTTATATGGACCACAAAAATTAACACTCTACCAGTTAAATAGACCTTCACTAGAAATAGAGATTCTCTAACTGAATATAGGCCCTACCAAAACTAGCAAAATAGCCAGAATCACTGCCAAATGTTGAATCTCCTGCCAAATGTAAAAAACCTCTGCCAGATAAAGATAGTGGACACATAAAAAAACTAAACTCACTAAAGTAATTGCAAAACTGGCAGACAAGGGCATGTAGGCCGGAGGAAGATGCAAGGTCAAGGGGCCAAAAGGCCGAGAGCAAAGACAGGGCCAAAAAAAAGGCCAAAGGAAATATTTGAGTGCCACACCCCCAAACCCCAAGTTTAGGGGTCCACGGACCTTGAACAGGTCATGGCCTCTAAAGAGGGGTGTGGAGTTGAAAGAGCACCCGCTTGCCTGCAAGTATGAGGGGGTACCTTGCGTACTACATAGGGGTACCACCCTAACAATTTTTTTTTTTTTTTTAATTTTGATTTAAAAAAAAAGTTTACAATAAAAAAATTTCGTAGTATATTTTTTATGAATTTTTTTCCCCTGCCTTGAACTACATGCAAGGGTCGTATAGGTCTCTGATAAAAAATTTTTTGCCTCTCGGAACAACTTTCTTTGATTTGACGTATAGATAGGTGATCTTAGGGTTTTCAACCCTGCTGAGTACAATGGTAAGGTTAGATTTGACCCAAACTGCTCCAAAATGGTGGCTCCCTGTTGGATTTGGCAATGAACCTCCTACTTCAAACCCTCATAAAAATGACTTCCAAAGTTTGATCTAGACAAAAGAAAGGGCTATTCTAACTTTTTCAGCAGATCTGAACTCAATGGTGAGCTCAAATTTGCTCTAGGAACCTCCCAAAGAAACCTACAACATAAAGCCACATACAAAACCCTCCTCAGAAACTAGTATTTCTGTTAATCTTTTCTGATTCTCTAGGTCATCATCAGATGCAAGAAAAGAGTATACTTAACTTTCAAGAGCAACCAAGATCTCAAATCCTAGATCTTCTAAATGACTAGCCCTAGGCATTCACTTGCTCTGATACCATGTTAGATTTTCAAATGGAATAGAAACCCAAAATCTAGAAAGTTAAAGGCAAGCACACACAGAAGATCAAAATGGAGGAAATGAAGAAGATCATATCAGAATAATCTGAATATATTGCCCACAAATAGAATAGAATGGATCACCAAATACGAGCTAGGTAGTGAGTTTATATAGACTAGGAAGAGGGTGGAGGTGGTAAAACTGACCAATAGGGAGAGACTACCAAGTGGTCTAAACATAGTAAATGCAACTCCCTCATATGATGGTGACACCTCAAATGACCCACTTACCTAATTAAACTCATTTTATTAACCTAAGCAAGATTAATAATATGTGTAGGAAAAACCTTATGAAAAGGAATAAAAAACCTACACTAACAATGAAACTCATTCAAAGGGGTTAGTTATACATTCTATTTCTAGACAGCTACAGGTGCAAAAGAGGAAAAGTTTTCTAGGTCAAAAGGCAATGATTCTAGTTCTTCAAGTGAGCGACAAAGAAAATGAAAGATTAGATATTGCTATGAAAACTAGTATATTGTATGTCTCCATGAGTGAGGGTGCATTTTTAAGGAAAAATTTAAGCCAGAGCTACGGTTTTGGTGCAGGCGCACCATAGTAAAATCTACTATGTTGAAATAAGGCCTATTTGGCCATGTCATCTTCTTCATGTTTTGTTTTCTAAAAAACCTAGAAGTCTTTGTATTCCATTTGGCAAATAATGGACACATTTGTCAAATTGTAATCACATAGTGCCAAAACGGGGCAGTAGGACAGTTGGAGGCAGTTTTTGGATTAGTTGGTCTCCCAACTATTTGCATCAGTTAGTTTTCCTCAACTATTTGCATCGGTTGGCCTCCCATAATAGTGGGTTAAAAACATAGCAAAATGAACATTTGGGGGTTTTGTTCTGTGTCTCGTTGTGTGTTAATTTATGGAAGTATGTATGAATTATGCTGAAGAACAATAAAGCTCTGTTCCCTCCCCTTTGTGTTTTCTTATTCTTAGATTCAAGGATTTTGTAATTGTGCTTAGTAGATTCCCTTTTTAGTAGTTTGTTACAGAATGGTTCATTGAAGCATTCCTCTGGTATGATTCTTATCAAGATCAGTGGAATGGCTTCGTTGTACAAGTATCTATTTTTGTTTTCTATTTTGTTTCCTTGTTCAGCAGCACAGAGGACCAAATTGGAGTGTTCTACATAGTAGATGGCCTAGCATCTCCATGTGCTACGGTTTGGTTGGAGAATAAACGAGTTGTAGAAATAGCAGAGGAGTTGAAGTCATTGTTGGTGAGATCGAGACCATCGGCAAAATATTTCTCTTTCGGAGAGATAAGGATAGTCTAGCCAAAGAGAGGTTTAAGCTGTTGAATGGAAGTCATGGTCTAAAGATTCATATCGGGATGATAAGTTCATTGGATAGATAACTTGATGTTGGGCCGACAGTATTGGTCTTACCGATCGAGGCATATTGGGGTGATAAGAGATAAGTGATACTGACGAGAAATCCATCAGTGTATCGGCGTAGCAAAACTGGAGTTCACCGATAGAGTTGAGTCTCACCAAACTTGAAGTTGGAATGCATAGGCACATTAGAGAGAACAAAAGGAGATTTGCCGATTGTATCAAGTCTTACCGAAGACAAATGCCATCGGTGCATCAACCAGAGTTTGTAAGTGCTCACCAACAAGAAGAGTCTCACCAAAGTCAAACAGAGTCAAAAGTCATCAGCGTATCGGTGGGGCAAATTCTAAAGTAACCGATAGCACTTTTCTTGCTGATAGGCAAGAAGTGTGGAGTCACCCATTGGCAAGAGTTGTGATGTCGGAGTGACAAGTTCAAGGAAGACCGATGATGTTTTTCTTACCGATAGGCAAGGAGTGTTGAATTGTTCAAAGGTTCAAGAGTTCAAAGGTTCAAAGATTTGTTCATTGAGACTAGAAATGGTTCAAAGGTTCGGGGGTTCAAAAGTTCAATTTATGATCAATTGTCCCTTCCGCTGTGTGCTTCTCATCATATTAGTATCAGAGTCATAAAAGGTTCTTTTGTTGGTCTAGTATATGTCAGCAGAGGAGAATGAAGGAGAGGCTAGCAATATGCCTCCAAAGGGGATGACCACTGAAGTGGTCAAGAAATTTAAGGAGATGGGAGAGAAGATAAAAAATGGAGTCAGGGAAGCACTCCAAGCAAAATTGAAGGCACTGAAGATAGGAAAAAGGATAGAGGAAGGTTCAGATGAAGAGGAAGAGAATGAGGAAGAAGAAGAGGAACAAGAAGAGGCAGAGATACTGATTGATCAAAAGCATTTCCTAGAAGCCATTAAGGCTATTGGCAAGGACTCTTTGGAGGCTTGGATAGATATCCCCATGTTTAGTGGGAAGATGAATGCTACTAAAGTCATGGAGCGGATTGAGGCTCTAAAAAACTATTTTGAGTACAAGGAAGTTCCTGAAAGTAAGAGAGTTAAGTTTGCAAAAACTAAACTCAAAGGTGCTGCCCTTACATGGTGGAATTACACCCAAGGAGAGGGGCTAAAGAATGGGAAGAGTATGATCTCTTCGTGGAGTAGAATGCTGAAGAAGATTAAGTCCCAGTTCCTTCCATCTGACTATGAAGTGCAGATTTATAGGAAAATACAGAACCTCAAGCAAAAAGATATGGATGTAGCTACTTACACCGAGGAGTTTCACAAATACACTCTTTGTTGTGGGTACATGGAGGAGGAAAAAGCTAAGGTGGCTAGGTATCTAAATGGTCTGAGGTTTAATATTCAAGATGAGATAAGTTTATTGACCCCTGAAACCATGGAAAAATGATTTCAAGTAGCATTAAGAGCTGAAGAGAAGTTGAAGAGGAAAGGTGAGTAGCAAGGTAGAGGAAGAGGTGGCAGAAAGTTTAGAGGTAGAGGTAGTTTTAGAGGAAGAAGTCCTAACCAGAGGCCTAATGGTGAGTCTAGCCAAGAAGAGCAAGTTGGGGACTCAAGTAGCAGAGGAGGCTATCGAGGAAGAAGGCCTAATGGAAGAGGTGGGACAAATGGATCAGGCAGAAGATCCAAGTTCCCCAACATGAGATGTTATAACTGCAATCAGATAGGGCACCTGGCATACAAGTGTCCAGAGAAGGCCTCAACTTCTCATGGTGGTGAGAAGAGAACCACTTTGATTCAAGAGGATGCAAGGAGTGTGACATCTCCTGAAGTGAATCTAGCATCAGAAATGGGAGAAAATCTGATGATCAAGAGGACACTGCTCAAGGAACCAGTGCAGACTAAATCATCTCAAAGAAGGGCTTTGTTTAGAATCAACTATAAGATCCAAAGTAAGGTTTGTAAAGTTATTATTGATTTTGGTTCTACTAATAATATTATATCTTTGGAAGCAGTGCATAAGTTGAATCTAGAAAAGATACCCCATAGTAGTCCATATAAAGTCAGTTGGTTGAATAAGGGACATCACATACTCATCAATGAACAAGCATGGGTAGAATTCAGTATTGGGGGGTATAGAGACAAGATTTTGTGTGACATCCTTCCAATGGATGCTTGCCATCTTCTGCTAGGCAGACCATGGCAGTTTGATAGAAAGGCTCATCATGATGGAGAAAAGAATGCTTACTCATTCCCAAAGGATGGTGTAACTTATAGGATACAGTCATTGGTAGAAGGGGATCCATAGCATGTAGGGTTTAGTGTAATGCTGGTAGGAGAAAAGGAATTCCTTGAGATAGTAGAAGAATTAGGTGGAGTAGGTTTTGCTTTGGTTGTGAAACCTAAGGAGAAGAAAAGAGAAAATATGAGAGAGGTAGGGCCTAGGGAGGTCAGGGAACTACTTGAGAGTTATAAGGAAGTAATTGTAGCAGATATACTAGACTCACTACCACCCATTAGAGATATCAGCCATCAGATTGATCTCATATCAGGAGCTGTACTTTCCAACAAGGCAACCTATAAGATGACCCCTCAGCAGAATGAGGAGATAGCTAGGTAGGTTCAAGAACTTTTAGACAAGGTGTTAATAAGAAAGAGTTTGAGTCCATGTGCAGTCCCCACTGTTTTAGAACCAAAGAAAGATGGCAAATGGAGACTGTGTACTAATTCTAGGGCAATAAATAGGATAACCATCAGATACAGGTTTCCTATTCCTAGAATTGAAGACCTAATGGACTATTTGGGGGGTGCTACCTATTTTTCTAAGATAGACTTGAAGAGTGGGTACCATCAGATAAGGATAAGAGAAGGTGATGATTGGAAGATGGCATTTAAAACCAATGAAGGGTTGTATGAGTGGCTTGTGATGCCTTTTGGTCTTTCAAATGCCCCGAGCACCTTTATGAGGCTGATGAATGAGGTGTTGCAGGAGTTCATAGGGAAATTCATGGTAGTCTACCTTGATGATATCTTGGTGTTTAGTAAGAGCAAGGAAGAACACTTGAAACATTTGGAGATAGTCTTGAAGAGGCTGAAAGACCAGAAGTTGTTGATAAACTTGGACAAATGTGATTTCATGAAACAAGAGTTGATCTACTTGGGTTTTCTCATTTCCAAAGGTGATCTAAAGATGGATCCTTCAAAGGTGGAGGCTATTCTGAATTGGCCCACACCTAGGACAGCAGGAGAGGTTAGAAGTTTTCATGGTTTGGCCATATTTTACAGAAAATTTATTAAGAACTACAGTGATATTTGTGCATCTATGTTGGAGACCATCAAGGGTGGAGGTAAGGTGAAGTTTATGTGGACAAAAAAGGCAGAACAGAGTTTTGAAAGTCTAAAACAAAAAGTTGCTAAATTCCCTGTCTTAGTGTTACCTGATTTCAATAAGGTTTTCACAATTGAATGTGATGCAAGTGGGTTGGCCATAGGAAAAGTGTTGAGCCAAGAAGGCAGACTAGTAGCCTTTTTCAGTGAGAAAATGAATGAGGCTAAGATGAAGTACTCCTCTTATGATTTAGAATTATATGCCTTGGTACAAGCTCTAAAAAAGTGGAAGCATTATTTGCTTCCTAAAGAATTCATTGTGTACACTAACAATCATGCTCTCAAATTTTTGAATGGACAGGAAAAACTCAGCCATAGACACATGAAGTGGGTGGAAAGTCTTCAAGCATACACCTTCACCATCAAGCATAAGAAGGGGATAACCAATAAGGTTGCTGATGCTTTAAGCAGAAGGGTGTTGATAGTCCAAGAAGTGCAGTTGCAAAGCATGGGTGTTGAGTCACTCAAAGAATTGTATGAAGAAGATCAGGATTTTAGAGAAATCTACAAGGTGTACAATGAATTTGTCAATACTTTTCATAGTGAGTTTTCATATTTTACATTGCAGAATGGACTATTGTTCAAAGGATGTCAGTTGTGTATCACTAAGTGTTCAATGAGGGATAATATGGTGAAGGAAAAACATAGTGCTAGTTTGGGTGGACATTTTGGGTTGAATAAGACTTTAGATTTAGTAAGGAGATTTTATTTCTAGGCAAGAATGCAGTCTGACATTAGAAAATTTGTTAAAAGTTACATAGTATGCCAAAGGGCAAAGGGAGTCTCGACCAATGTAGGATTGTATCAACCTTTGCTAATACCCAATAGGCCTTGGGAATGTTTGAGTATGGATTTTGTGATGGGGTTACCCAAAACAAGGGCAAGTTGTGATAGTGTGTTTGTAGTGGTAGATCGATTCAGCAAGATGGCTCATTTCATTCCTTGTAGGACCACTAATGATGCTAGCTACATTGTAGGTTTGTTCTTTAAAGAAATTGTCAGGATTCACAAGCTACCTTTGAGCATTGTGTCTGATAGGGATAGAAAATTTGTGGGACATTTTTGGAGGACTTTGTGGAAAAGATTGGGAACAAATTTGTCTTTCAGTTCAGCCTATCATCCTCAGATTGATGGGCAAAATGAGGTGGTGAATAGATCTTTGGGCAATCTCCTTAGATGCTTAACAAAAGAACATGGTAGCAATTTGGTGCAGGAGCACCCCTACAAGATAGGATATAGGTTCATTGTCCGCATGACAGGACATTAGTCTAGTTTTAGCATGTTTGACTTCATAATGTAATAAGGTCCATTGGACCAATGCATATGTATTAGATCAGCCTAGGAGAGTGTGCAGGTAGTTAGAGTTCGTTATCAGGTTGTCTGAGCTGTCTTCTCCCAGCCGCTTGGAAGCTCCCAGCTGCTGGGAATCGAGTTGGTAGTACTCGTAGGATATTGCTATAAATAACTCAGATCAGTTAGGGTTTGAGATGAGAGAGTAGTAGTTATGTTATGTTGTACTGGTGATTGAGTGAGATCCAGAGATCAGTCCAGACATTGTGAAACATTGTTGTTCGATAGTATTTTAGAAACAGGACATTTGTGTTTCATCTAAATAAGATCTCATCAATTGCATTATCTGGTTTATCAGCTGTTTATGTTTTGATTTCTATTCTGATTACAGGTTAATGGATTCTTTCAACCCTTCCACCGGTTGATTCTGTGAATCGGTGGAATGGTCATGCATGTTAGTTTAGGTTGTATTTTAGTTTTCTATTTATGCATTTCATTGTGTGGGAGATCGATTGGTAGCATGCTATGAATCAACCTAGCATCCTCATGTGCTAGGGTATAGGAAGATAAACTGTTAAGTTTTGATTTGAAGGTGACCCGGCCCGACCATCATGTTTTCTTTGTAAAATTGTGCGGTTCTGTGAGTTTGCATGCAGCTGATGGATATACAGGGATCTGCATGTGCTTTTCCAGACGGAGTGAATCGTATCTTCATCTACGAGTATATCACTATTAGGATCAGGTTCTGAAGTTGGCAAAAATTGCATGTTTCAAGTGCATTAGGATGATATAGGTTGGATATATACTCAGTGTGTATATCATCGTCAGGATCATCTTTCGTGTGTATCCATCGTCCGCATATCGCTATCGCATGCAGAAGTGAAAGTTCACTTTTTGGCTAAGGACCGGAAAGGTCATCATCAGGATATTGAAAAGATCACCAGATATTCATTATCATGTTGCGGAGGATATAAGTGTCTTATATCCTGTTGACATCATCATCAGGTGCATTGACATCATCATCGGGTGCAAGTGACGTCATCGTCATCAGGATATTGCGAATATCACCCTATGCAAGTTTATCCTGCTGTCGCTAAGTGTTTTGGCATCGGCATAAGTCATCGGCATAAAGTTTGGTTAACATCATCAGGATGTTTCAATATGACCTGATAAGTCATATCCTGATGCTGTTTGTTTAAAGAAGGTCGATATCAGGGTGACGTAAGCATCGAAGAAAAGGTGCATAAGGAATATCGTCATCAAGATATATGAGAGGAACCGGATATTTCATATCCTACTGACGAAGGGTGATGATGATGCTAAACATCATGATGCTGCCGATAGAGTTTGGTGCTAAGTGAATAGTGATCATCAGGAGGATAATTGTGTTCGTCGAGTATCATGATGCTGCTGACAGGCGAAAGGCGAAAGGCGATAAGGAAGTGAACAGTAGTTAGCAGGAGGATATTTCATGCCTCTTCGAAATATGATGATGCTGTCTGTGTTAGCAAGAAATATGATGATGATGATAAGCCGATAGGTATTACATACTGCATGTCCAGGATTTTAACATGCTAGTGGATTAATGGCTTTTCCATCCTATTTGTAAGCTTCTGTTGCGTTTCCTCTACATCATAGTGGTATCAGAGCAAAGGAAGGATCTTCTGGAAAAGATCAGGATATAGCAGGATGTCAGATGAAGAAGGAACATCTGAGATTCCGGCAAGGATGACCAACGTTGAGTTGGCAGTTCTGGTAAAGAAACATATTGCAGAGAGCAAGGCTGTGAAGGCTCAAAATCAGGAATTGAAGGATGAGTTAGAGAAGTTGAGGAACAGAGTAGGTTCTGGTAGAGAAGAAGATAGGGAAGAAGAAGAGATCCCTAGTTGGAACAAGGAGGTCATTCCTGTAGACCAGAGACCACTGTTGAACGCCCTCAAGGCCATGGAGAGGAGAACCATGGATGTGAAATTGGATTTGCCAGTGTTTACAGGAAAGATGGAACCTGATTCAGTGATGGAGTGGATAGACTCCTTGAACAATTTCTTTGAAACGGAGGAGATACTAGAACAACAGAGGGTGAAAATAGCCCAGTCAAAAATGAAAGAAGCTGCCTTGACATGGTGGAATTTCATCCAAGATGATAGAGTACAGGAAGGAAAGCGTAGAGTCACTACATGGAAGAAAATGATGGCATTAGTAAAGGAAGCTTATGTCCCATTGGATTACAGTATCCAATTACACAAGAGGAAGCAAAACCTGAAGCAGAAGGAGCTAGATGTCAGCTCATATACAGAAGAATTCATGAAACTTTGTATGAAAACAAAGGTAAAGGAAAGTGAAGAAGAGAAGGTAGCCAGATACCTTAATGGATTGAGGTTCAACATTCAGGAAGATTTAAGTCTGCATAATCCAGATACAGTTCAGAAATGCTTTCAGTTGGCATTGAAAGTGGAAGAGAAGTTAAAGAGAAAACAAGAACAACACAATAGAGGAAGAGGAAGACAACAAAGGGGTGGAAGAGGTCCTTTTAGAGGTAGAGGACATGGACATGGATATCAAGGAGAATCCAGTCATGACAATAGTAAGGGAAACAATAGTCAGAACCAGGGGGAAAATTATAGTCAGCAAGGAAACTTCAGAGGTAGAAGACCTTTCAGAGGAAGATCCCAGGGTAGAGGATCCATCAGATGTTATAACTGTAACAAAGAAGGCCATATAGCCAGCAGATGTCCAGAAAAGGCCACAAGCTCAATAGGAGAAAGGAGAACAAATCTGATCCAAGAACCTGATAATCAAAGTATGACAGGCTCTAATTCTTTTCAGAGTGTGAATGCTCCTGATAATTATGGATACCCAGAAAGTGGAGAGTCTCTAATGATGAGAAGAATAGTGACTACCATGAATGTACCTGACAAAAAATCCCCTCAAAGAAAGTCTCTTTTCAGGACTATTTGCAAAGCAGGAGGTAAGGCATGTAAAGTTTTGATTGATTCTGGTTCTACTGAAAATTTTGTGTCTAAAGAAATGGTGACAAAGCTTAAGCTTAGGAGATTGCCTCACCCATCCCCATACAAAGTCTCATGGCTTACCCAAGGTCAGCAGACAATTGTAGAAGAGCAGGCTTGGGTAGAATTTCAGATTGGAGCATATAAGGATAAGTTGTTGTTTGATATTACCACGATGGATGCTTGCAATCTTTTATTTGGTAGACCATGGCAGTATGATTTGAAGGCACAACATGATGGTGTTAGAAACACCTATACAATCACTAAAGATGGTAAGGCTATAAAGTTACTACCATTGACGAAGAAGGAGGAGAAATCTAAAGGAAAAGAGGTGAAGGTAATGCTGATGGAAGGTAAACAGTTCATGAAAGAAGTAGCAGCAGAAGGTGCAGTTGCATATGCCCTAATCCCATGTATGAGGGTGAATAAAGAACAGCAGCAAGAAGTCAAGGAAGAGAAGAAGCAAAGGTTCATAGACTCAGCTATCCAAGAGCTATTGGATAAGTACAAAGGTATCATCTTAGAGGGAATGCCAAGATCCCTACCACCTGTCAGGGATATTAGTCACTGCATAGGCTTAATTCCAGGGTCAACACTTCCAAACAAAGCAGCCTATAAACTAACTCCAGAACAGAATGCAGAAGTAGCTAGACAAATTGAAGAATTATTGGATTCAGGTCTGATTGGGAAAAGTTTAAGTCCATGTGCAGTACCAGCTGTACTAGCACCAAAGAACGAAGGTACTTGGAGGCTTTGCACAGATTCCAGAGCTATTAACAAGATCATAATCAGGTATAGGTTTCCAATCCCTAGGATAGAGGATTTACTTGACTGTTTGGGAGGTGCTAAGTATTTTACAAAAATAGATCTAAAGAGTGGATATCATCAGATCAGGATTAGGCCAGGAGATGAATGGAAAATAGCATTCAAAACTAATGAAGGGTTATATGAGTGGAAGGTTATGCCTTTTGGTTTATCTAATGCACCTAGTACTTTTATGAGGTTGATGAATGAGGTTTTGAAAGAGTTCATTGGTAAGTTTGTCATAATATATCTAGATGACATTCTGATTTTCAGTAACACAAAAGAAGAACATCTCAGACACATAGATTTGGTTCTTAAGAGGTTACATGAAGAGCAACTGATGATAAATTTAGACAAGTGTTTGTTCATGCAAGAGGAGATCACATATTTGGGTTTTGTCATTTCACAAGGAAAGTTACAAATGGATAAGGAGAAGGTAAGTGCCATATTGTCTTGGCCAACCCCAAAGACTATGAATGATGTCAGAAGTTTCCATGGGTTAGCAACCTTCTACAGGAAGTTTATAAGAGGGTTTAGTCATATTTGTGCACCCATGCTTGATACCATCAAAGGAGGACAGAAGTGCAGATTTGTTTGGACTCAAAGAGCAGATGATTCTTTTGAAACATTGAAGAAGAAGGTGGCACAACAGCTAGTCCTTGCACTTCCAGACTTTAACAAAATCTTTTAGGTGGAATGTGATGCCAGTGACATGGCCATTGGAGCAGTACTCAGCCAAGAAGGTAGACCTATTGCATTTTTCAGTGAGAAGCTCAATGATGCTAAAAAGAGGTATTCCTCATATGATTTGGAAATGTATGCTTTAGTCCAGTCACTCAAGAAATGGAGACACTACTTGATGCCAAAGGAATTCATAGTATTCACAGATAACTAGGCTCTGAGTTTCATAAACAGCCAGGAAAAGCTGAACCACAGACACATGAAATGGGTAGAAACCTTACAAGCGTTTACTTTTACATTGAAGCATAAGAAAGGAGTCAAGAATAAAGTTGCAGATGCTTTGAGCAGGAGAGTTCTAACAGTCAACCAGATTCAGTTAGAAAGTGTTGGCATTGATTCACTAAAGACCATGTATGAGACTGATGAAGATTTTGGGGAGATATATCATGTATGTACTTCTTTTGGAGAGAAATATCATGCTGAATTCTCTGAATTTTTGATCCAGGATGGATTGTTGTTCAAAGGTGGACAGTTATGTATTCCAAGGTGTTCTATGAGGTTAAACATCATTAAGGAGAAACATTGTGGAGCTATGGCAGGTCATTTTGGTCTAGATAAGACTCCTGATCTTGGTTTGTCCCCTATATTCAATGTATGTGATTTAACTCCATACAAGTCTTATCCAGATGTAGATCAGGATCTCCTACAGGATACAGTCCATGATAACATTCCCAAGCATGATCCTCCATAGTTGCAGAAGGTTTTGGACACCAGAGTGGTCAAACAGACCCGGAACAAATAGTACTTGGAGTATCTAGTCTCTTGGAAGGGAAAACCTAATTCTGAAGCAGTCTGGATGACTGAAGAGCAGATCCAGAAACATGGTGCAGATCTCCATACACTCATCTCAAGTGGACTTGAGATTTCTTCTTCTGGGGAGTATGGTACAGGAGCACCCCTACAAGACAGGATATAGGTTCATTGTCCGCATGACAGGACATTAGTCTAGTTTTAGCATGTTTGACTTCATAATGTAATAAGGTCCATTGGACCAATGCATATGTATTAGATCAGCCTAGGAGAGTGTGCAGGTAGTTAGAGTTCGTTATCAGGTTGTCTGAGCTGTCTTCTCCCAGCCGCTTGGAAGCTCCCAGCCGCTGGGAATCGAGTTGGTAGTACTCGTAGGATATTGCTATAAATAACTCAGATCAGTTAGGGTTTGAGATGAGAGAGTAATAGTTATGTTATGTTGTACTGGTGATTGAGTGAGATCCAGAGATCAGTCCAGACATTGTGAAACATTGTTGTTCGATAGTATTGTAGAAACAGGACATTTGTGTTTCATCTAAATAAGATCTCATCAATTGCATTATCTGGTTTATCAGCTGTTTATGTTTTGATTTCTGTTCTAATTACAGGTTAATGGATTCTTTCAACCCTTCCACCGGTTGATTCTATGAATCGGTGGAATGGTCATGCATGTTAGTTTAGGTTGTATTTTAGTTTTCTGTTTATGCATTTCATTGTGTGGGAGATCGATTGGTAGCATGCTATGAATCAACCTAGCATCCTCATGTGCTAGGGTTTAGGAAGATAAACTGTTAAGTTTTGATCTGAAGGTGACCCGGCCTGACCATCATGTTTTCTTTGTAAAATTGTGCGGTTCTGTGAGTTTGCATGCAGCTGACGGATATACAGGGATCTGCATGTGCTTTTCCAGACGGAGTGAATCGTATCGTCATCTACGAGTATATCGCTATCAGGATCAGGTTCTGAAGTTGGCAAAAATTGCATGTTTCAAGTGCATCAGGATGATATAGGTTGGATATATACTCAATGTGTATATCATCATCAGGATCATCTTTCGTGTGTATCCATCGTCCGCATATCGCTATCACATGCAGAAGTGAAAGTTCACTTTTTGGCTAAGGACCAGAAAGGTCATCATCAGGATATTGAAAAGATCACCGGATATTCATTATCATGTTGCGGAGGATATAAGTGTCTTATATCCTGTTGACATCATCATCAGGTGCATTGACATCATCATCGGGTGCAAGTGACGTCATCGTCATCAGGATATTGCGAATATCACCCTATGCAAGTTTATCCTGCTGTCGCTAAGTGTTTTGGCATTGGCGTAAGTCATCGGCATAAAGTTTGGTTAACATCATCAGGATGTTTCAATATGACCTGATAAGTCATATCCTGATGCTATTTGTTTAAAGAAGGTCGATATCAGGGTGACGTAAGCATCGAAGAAAAGGTGCATAAGGAATATCGTCATCAAGATATATGAGAGGAACCGAATATTTCATATCCTACTGACGAAGGGTGATGATGATGCTAAACATCATGATGCTGCCGATAGAGTTTGGCGCTAAGTGAATAGTGATCATCAGGAGGATAATTGTGTTCGTCGAGTATCATGATGCTGCTGACAGGCGAAAGGCGAAAGGCGATAAGGAAGTGAACAGTAGTTAGCAGGAGGATATTTCATGCCTCTTCAAAATATGATGATGCTGTCTGTGTTAGCAAGAAATATGATGATGATGATAAGCCGATAGGTATTACATACTGCATGTCCAGGATTTTAACATGCTAGTGGATTAATGGCTTTTCCATCCTATTTGTAAGCTTCTGTTGCATTTCCTCTGCATCACAATTGGGATGTGATACTCCCACAAGCAGAATATGCTTATAATGACTCGACAAACAAGAGTATAGGTCTGAGTCCCTTTGAAATTATATATGACAGTCACCCCAAGGGTATTTTTGAATTGAGAGATGTCCAGGGTTTGGACAAAAGGAGTGGTAATGCTGATGCATTTGTAGAAGCCATGAAAGAAATACACCAACAGGTCAGAGATACTTTACACCAGAATAGTCAGAAGACAAAGGCTGGAATGGATCAAAGGAGGAGGGATGTGTAGTATCAGTAGACGACTTGGTCATGGTTCATCTGAACAAAAATAGGTTGCCAAAAGGAGGCCACAACAAAATGATGATGAGGAAGATTGGACCCTGTCAGATTCTAGAGAAGTATGGTCCAAATGCTTACAAGATTGAGCTTCCTAATGATATTGCCATTTCACCCATGTTCAACATTACTGATTTGACATTGTACAAGAGTCCTAATACAGGGGAGAATGTAGAAGACCCTATCTAGGAAAATGAAGACTGGTTCAAGCACTTACCTTCTAGGGAGCCACCAAAAATGGAGTACATTTTGGAAAGCAGAGAAGCTAGGAAGACAAGGCACAAAACATACTTTGAACATCTGGTTAAGTGGCAAGGGCTTCCAGATTCATAAGCTACATGGATGTTGGAGGAAGACATTCTAAAGCAAGGCGGAGATGTACAAGAATTGGTCTCTAAGAGGACTTGAGATTTTTTTCTTCTGGGGAGTATGGTGCAGTGGCACCATAGTAAAATCTACTATGTTGAAATAAGTCCTATTTGGCCATGTCATCTTGTTCATGTTTTGTTTTCTAAAAAACCTAGAAGTCTTTGTATTCCATTTGGCAAATAATGGACACATTTGTCAAATTGTAATCACATAGTGCCAAAACAGGGCAGTAGGATAGTTGGAGGTAGTTTTTGGATCAGTTGGTCTCCCAACTGTTTGCATCAGTTGGTTTTCCTCAACTGTTTGCATTGGTTGGCCTCCCACAGCGATGGGTTAAAAAAAATAGTAGAATGAACATTTGGGGGTTTTGTTATGTGTCCCATTGTGTGTTCATTTCTAGAAGTATGTATGAATTGTGCTGAAGAACAATAAAGCTCTATTCCATCCCCTTTGTGTTTTCTTGTTCTTAGATTCAAGGATTTTGTAATCGTGCTTAGTAGATTCCCTTTTCAATAGTTTGTTATAGAATGGTTCATTGAAGCATTCCACTAGTATGATTCTTGTCGAGATCGGTGGAATGGCTTCGTTGTACAAGTATTCATTTTTGTTTTCTATTTTGTTTCCTTGTTCGATGGCATACAGGACCAAATTGGAGCGTTCTACATAGTAGACGACCTAGCATCTCCATGTGATAGGGTTTGGTTGGAGAATAAACGAGTCATAGAAATAGCAAAGGAGTTGAAGTCATTGTCGGTGAGACTGAGGCCATCGGCAAAATATTTCTCTCTCAGAGAGATAAGGATAGTCTACCTGAAGAGAGGTTTAAGCCGTTGAATGGAAGTCACGATCTAAAGATTCATATCAGGATGATAAGGTCATTAGATAGATAACTTGACGTTGGGCTGATAGTATTGGTCTTACCGATCAAGGCATATCGGGGTGATAAGAGATAAGTGATACCGATGGGAAATCCATCAGTGTATCGGCCTAGCGAAACTAGAGTTCACCAATAGAGTTAAGTCTCACCGAACTTGAATTCGGAATGCATCAGTATATCAGAGAGAACAAAAGGAGATTTGCCAATTGTATTGAGTCTTACCGAAGACAAATGCCATCTGTGCATTAGCTAGAGTTTGTAAGTGCTCACCGACAAGAAGAGTCTCACTGAATGCAAATGGAGTCAAAAGTCATCGGTGTATCAGTGGGGAAAATTCTAAAGTAACCGATAGCACTTTTCTTGCCGATAGGCAAGAAGCATGGAGTCACCCATTGGCAAGAGTTGCAATGTTGGAGTGACAAGTTCAAGGAAGACCGGTGATGTTTTTCTTGCTGATAGGCAAGGAGTGTTGAATGGTTCAAAGGTTCAAGAGTTCAAAAGTTCAAAGATCTATTCACCGAGACTAGAAACAGTTCAAAGGTTCGGGGTTCAAAAGTTCAATTTATGATCAATTTTCCCTTCTGCTGTGCGCTCCTCATCAGGTTTCCTCCCTCCCTATTTTAGGGTAGAATGCAATTTTGAATATGATAAATATGATAACATTTTAAAGCATTGCTAAGTTGGACAAGGTCTCTTTTGAATTACATATGGATTTATATGGTGAGGTGGTGGATTATTAAGTATGAGTATATACCTGGTGTTATAAGAAAAATGTATTTTATGTTCTTAGGTTAGTTCTCCTTTGTTTCTACTATGTTATTCTTCTTTGGTAAATTAGACTCTATTGCCCATTAGATAGACACCGATCTTGGAGGTGATAACCAAACACACATTTTAAATAAACAAATCTCAATAGTTAAATACACACCAGTGTTTTTCCTTTATGCAAGATTGCCTATTCATCATCTCAAAAGAGGTTTTTTAGTGCAGTAGGTTAGTTTTGTTTCAGTGACAACTTTGGTTCTAAAACTACAGTTTGGGTATTGCTACCCTATTTTAATGAACATATTCTATATATCATTGTCAATCCCTATTTAGGGATACCTCTAGAAATACCCTCCTTGGTTCAAATGAGCCAAAAGAAAAGAGGAGATTACCCACTCCTAACCATTATCCCTTAATCACCTTCAACCTATGCACAAGCCCCTTTCCTATCTCTCTGATGACACCCCTGGCCTAGAGATTAAGAAATAACTCTAGGGTTTTAGGTTAGCTATTTTGGGACCCAAAATACTCCATGAAGTGGATTTAAATGCATTAAATGCATTAAATGAAGGACTATTTTGAAGTGAATGTGGAGATATACTCCATCAAGGTTCCTTCATGCAGACACCACTTCAATTGTGAATAAAAGTGGGTAGAGTGGAAAGTAAATGCAGAGAGAATCTTGAGTTTAGTTGAGGACATTTAGGGGTTTTTCATGGCCCATAATGAAGGAAAAAGAGGAAGAAGAGAGTAGTGTAGAGAAGGGAGGCGACAAAAAGGAGGAAGTTAGCTCTACAATTCTTCATAGGATTATTGCTTGAGTTTGGTATGTTAACAGTATTTTTGAAGCATTTGCTTAAGATTTTTTTCTTTGAAACCTCTGCAATATTTAGAAGTTGGGTTCAAATACCATTTCATTATTTTAAAATAATGCATGTGTAATTTTGAGAAGGGTTTTTTATCTGTTCTTTAATAGATATTCTTTTAGAGTTTAAAATTGGTTTTATTTTTAATTCTATAAGCGACCTATATATTGGGTTCCTTTATGTTAAGTTCATAGACTGTGATGCATCTGAATATTATATTAATGAGTTACTTAAGGCCAATATTGACCTGTATGCAGGTAATATTAAATACATATAAACTTCCCATTCGGCACTGTATTTTGGAGAATCTGTGGTATGATTTAATGACCACATTATATATGTGTTTTAACAATATTTTGTTACACTTATGATAAGACCATTTTTGATCTTGATATTGTAATATATTTTCCAAATAAAATTAAGTAGTTGTCAACCTTAACAAGACCTACCTCTATTTGAGTTTTGTTATCTTTTATTTGACTACTAACAAGTTGAAAGTGTGGACTAGATAAGTTCATAGAAACTTGATTAACCTTCTTAGTATGTACTCTACAAACATATATATATATATATATATATATATATATATATATATATATATATATATATAATTGGATTTAGGTATTTCCCTTATTGGTTATGAATCTATTTAGTTGTCACTTGACCTTACATAGGTTTACAAACAAAAGGAATTTTTATTAGTGTTGTTTGACCATATAGATGTATGCAAATGTTTTGGGTTTAAATTATATTGTCTTTCGACCACCTATAGGTTGACATTTTGTGGAGGTTTAGGTATTATAAATACTTGATCTTATTCATCACTACTTTTATTAGAAGCTTATGTATATATTAGTATTTTGACCATACTCAAGCTTGTCAATGAAATTTATTATGTGTTTGTTATTTCTTGACCATCTTTAGGTCTGCAAGTTATTTAAGTTTTGGTTGTTAATTTTTCAACCACATAAAGACCTGTAATGTATATTAGAGTGGATTCTTTTTGTCTAACTATATACCACTCTATATATATTTATGATTTAAAAAAATAGGGATCTTGTTTCTCACAACTTTATATAGGTTGATTGCCTAAGAATCTCTTTTATAAATTAAAAGTTGTTTTTATATTAACTTGGGTTTGGAGATATGTGAAGGGTCATCAGTTATATATAGATCTTTTACTTCATCCTAATTCATATTATTTGGGAGAAAATTATGATCATGCTTCATTCTCGAGGGATTATTAATCCATCCTATTATATTTCTTATCAGGTACTTAACCTAGGAATTCTATAGATTTGGTTTTTCATGAATCATGAGAAGAACTCACCGAACAAACCCGCGAGAAAAAAATTTAGTTTCATTGTTAGTTATTGTTAATATATAGATAGTTATATATGTATATATATATTATACATATATACATATACAAATATATATAGATCTATATAAACAAGAACTTTATTATTTTTCTTTAGTTAGAGAAGTGCTTAGATAAGAGCAAAGATAGTTTTGGATTTTAACAAGGTTATATTTATCTAAATACTATAGCTCTTGTGCTATTAGCAAATAACTATAAGATTTGAGCCAAGAGTGATATCTATATTTTTTTGAATCTAAAATTTTCATTTATGCTTTGTTTTACACAAGAAGATTTATACATGCATGTATTAGAATGGAAACATAGAAATATGAGAATGAGGACATCAGAGAATTTTACCTTCTGTGAACAACTGATAGGTCTTATATGATGTCTTTTAGGTAAACTTGATCAATTGAAAATAATGATATAGAACATCTGATAAAATGTAGGAGGCAATTTCTCAAGTGTATTTGATTATTAATTACACGAGTCTAGAAATTAATGATAAGACTGTTAAATAGACTAAATGCTAAAAATGCATGGTAATGCACAGTAGTATCATTAGTACTTAATTGTTGTATCTATCATTTAATTGACTAGATGGGTTCATGGTTGGCATAAATTCCTTAAATCAACCAGTCAAGTTTGTGATAGTTCAAGACTAATTTCCTGATGCAAATATGCTTATGTTTGGGATATTATACTTTTATGTATTCTTATAAGTGAATTAAATGATTCTTGTTGACAAGCTTGAGATAGAAGTGTGTGAACATATGACACACATATACATCCTAGAATGTGTATTTGATTTATCAAAACTTTGGCCAAAGTAATGAGAAATTGATGCTTGCATTGTCGGTTCATATTGTCTATATGATTGCATGTCAAACATGTTTTGTCATACTTAGCTAGATGGAATCTAGATTCATATGGAAAATTGTTTGTGATTAGACACAACACTAGTTCTTGGATAGTATGATGTTCTTATAGATTTCCTTTATCTACTACCCTCATGAAGGGTAGGGCCACTTCCTATTGGAAGGTGTTTGAGGGTCTGTTGGTCTATGGTTGGAGGTAAAGTACTCAGGTGATGCTCTCCCTCTTGCAGCTGAAGAACGTTTAAGAGATGGTTACACATAGGCATTATTTGTATTCTACATGTTAAATGTATTATTGAAAGTTTACAAATTTTTAAAGTTTGACATTATGTTGTAAATGTTACTTTGTATTATATTATGGATGATGGTAAATTCTTTTATTATTCTGAAATGAAAATATTCTTTATGAATCACTTTAGTGCAAGTATATGATATTATTTTTATTATTTTTTTAAAAAATTTAGTGTTTTCATGAATAAAATGTAGTTAAGTTCTTAGAAATAGACAAACATTTGTTACAAAGGCCCATAAGGTAGAATCTTAATTCCATAAGAATGTATGTGTTGATTGCTTTAATTTTTTGTACTCCCATGTACACATTGTGACTATTTGTAAGTTCCCTCTGGAGGACCTATATGTTACCCTCTAGATACATGGATATAGGAGGAACACCAAGTTGTGAGTATCATCTATTTGTATCTGCATTCTATCTATTTGTTGTCTACTTTACCCTTGAACATTTTGGGGACAATGCAAAGCATTGAGGCATTTAGGTCTCTTCCATCTTGACCCAAAAATTTTATTTGTTTTCTTGATATGTGCTACTTCTCCTTTGTACTTGTACTTCTACATGCTTGGGGGATGATGATGATCTCATCCTTATCCCCTAATTATTATTCCTATAAACATATACTAACCTAAAGCATGTAGATCCCTCTATGTGCCTTCATGAAATCTTTCTTGTTTCCATGTGACATTGCCTCTCTTCTTGATGTCATTCCATGTGCACAATCTTTGGTGTATCATGTTTGCAACATCATATTTTGTGGCTCTCCTTGGGCGTACATCTTGCACATTGGTGACTTTAAGAACATATCTATTCATATATGTTTCCTAAAGATCCATCACCTTTTTCCTTTGTTCTACCTTAAAATTAATTGCATACTTTTAATTTATTCAATTATTTTAAGGGGGACATACTTTTCATTCTCACATGTGCATCCACACATATGCACACACACATTGTTGTCATGCTCCTTACAACACTAGTACTTTGTAGTCTCGAGAACAATTTTTTTTTGAAATGGCCAACCTTATCAAGATTACCTAGCCACAACACATGCTAGTCTATGTGATACATGATATTCCACTTACATGTGAGTCACCTAGTGACACATTATGCTAGACTATATGCTCCATTTGATCTACTATTCATACTTTTTGTGAGTCACCTAGAAACATAGTTTGCTAGTGCTTGTGATTTAGGAAAGTATTGTATGGTTTCTATCCACAGAACATGCTAGACCTTGAACCATACCTTGTATCCTTTCTAGCAACACAAAACACTAGAAAACTCTTGTTCTCTTTTCATTTCTCCCTTTTCTTATGTGTTCTTCTTGTATATTTGTTAGTGTTCTTTTTTATCTATCCTTTCTTTTACACATGTTTAGTATGCATTAGATTATATTATTTTATAACACTCTTTTTTTGTAGATTATATTGTCTAATCCGTCTATCTTGCAGTTTTATATGCTATTCTGACATTGCACTTGTCAAGAAGGTTCTTGTTGTCTAACATATTTGTTTTGCAAGTTCTCATCCTAAGAGCATGATTCCTCTAATTGAAGAACTTTTTGCATCCTCTAAAGTATCCTTTCATGATGGTATTTAAATTCTATACTTTATCATAGCTTATCACCTAACTTATCATCAGCCCACTAAAGTGGGTGCAAAATTTAATGTCCAAAATTGCATACCATTGCAATTTATTGAACTTGCTTTAGTATCTGTAATCCCTAGCATATTTTTAGGCTTATTTGGACCTTGCCTTAGCCTTTTCTATCCTCGGTGCTAAGGTTATGCTTGTGTTTATGACTTCGTATGGCCTCTTTTGTGCAAACTATCACTTTTCTACATTAACCTCACTTTTCCTAGTGATCAAAGCTTTTAGAAGTTGATGCTACCTAGATGCTAGTGTAATGCATAGATATCTACTTGATGTACTAGTGTCTTCCAAAATTCCATCTTACAGAATCTTTTTTTTTTAATCATTTTGCCACCTTTTTGTGTGCCTAGGTTTTTAATGTTGGCCCTGAATCAAAACCGAATGAAAGTTTCAAACCTTAGGCCTCCTTATTTTCTCTCCCAAGTCTATTTTTGAGTATCTCTTTGAATCTCTATAAAATTTTCTCAATCTGTCTAAATCTTTAAGCATTCGTGATCAAATTTTTAACTCTCTTTGGCTCTCACAACAACAAGCTATCAATTCTCTTGGCTCTTGGCATTGAACAACTCTCATGTGAATTTGAATAGTAGTATTTATCAACACTCTTTGAAAGTTTTGAATACTGTGTAACCTATCGGGGTTTCCTTGGCATATTTACCTTAAATGAGGTGATAGTGTTTTGGCCTGCTATTTTATTTTTGTTATTACATGTAAAATTGATTGTTGTGTTCTTGGCACCTATTGGGTTCTCACACAAACTAGTTTATCAATCCTTGTAGACCTAAGATTTGATATTCATAACATTTTTTCATTGTTCTCAATTCCTAGACACATATAGGATAAGAGCACACACTTCTATTTTCTATCTTGGCTTCTCATGAAGGTCGAAAGACCAAAGTAATGGCTTAAACATTTGAAACAAGCTTCTAAGTATCCCCAACCTTCTTTCTTGTCTTAACTACTGGTGTTTGGAAGATATTCAATTGCATAGAGGTTTTCTTGTATCTTCTTCTTTCTTATCATTTCCATTTTTATTTCAAAATAAATTAGATTAGATTAATTTTCTTCATTTGTATATCATTTAGTATCCCATGGATTGCTATTCTTGTTGTCCTTATTTTTGGTTGTGTAGCTGGGCACGAGATTTGGACACAAAGTTAATTTTTATCATTATTATGAACCACAATACACCATACAGATGATAACACAATGTGCAGACATTCACACGTTGGACTAGCATCCTTGACAGAGAGTTCCATTTTTTGTCTCCAACTTCTTTTTCACTTGTCATTTACAACTATGAACTTAGTTTGTCAATTCTTTGTTTCATTTCTTTTTAAATCAACATTTTTTTCATTTTTCATTATGTTTTAGCTTAGCAAAAAGTACCATTTTACAAGTTTAAAACATATTAGGATATTCTAGTTTGATTTTGTTCTTTCTATTATAGAAAAGTAGTAGATCGTTCTCTCCTAAAGAGCTAGTCTTATCCTAGTTGTAGTGCCCCCTCATTTTTGGCTTGTGATAGTGGTAGTTCTACATTGCTCTTTGTCAATCAGAGACAGTTGTTAGTCTTTCATTGCATTGATACAGTTCTGAGACATTTGATTAGTAGGTTATGATTTATGTTTATTTTGATCTTGATGGACTATGTTTGACTGATATAATTAGACATGTGTTATGAGTTTATGATGGCATTACTATTATTCTAGTTATGATGAGCTTGACATGTTTAGTAATGAATTAATATTATCATGTTTCATTTGATCTATTTGTATTTGAATTCAGATAAAAGTTGTTATGATATTGTTTCAAGAGCAGAGACGGTGTAGTACTACTCGCTTCGAGTACCCTACTATGCCGTGATTCTCTAACTCTCTATGTGTGTTGACATATATGTATTTGATCAACCAATTGTTCAGATGCAGGCTGCAGGTATCGAGCCTTGACTCCACCTGATATAACAGGTTTGAGTGGGCTCTTGCACCAATGGGTATCAGTGATGGGAGATAATGTGAGGTCTATTCCAATAGGTCGGTCCTTGCCTTCTGTTGTGGTCTCGTGTCATGTTGTGACGCTTGGTCCTTGCCTTTTTGTTGGTAATCTTGTGTTGTGGAGTATCGTCAAGTTGTGTTTAATTATGCTTATGTGTAGTTTGAAAATGCTTTAATGATTTGTTATTAAAATAATAATAATGCTTCTATTATGTTTCTATTGGATAATATTTGGTTTAGCCTTGAACTTAGAATAACACCTTAGTAAAATTTTAAATTAGACTAGAATTAATTATCTGCTTATCCAAGAGTATTTGTGTCATAAGTTGTGGTTTTGGGTTATTAGTATCTAGTTAATTAAATAATAATATTGGTTATAAATTAAGGGTTGTTGGTTGTCGGATATGATTCTAGATTTGGGATCTCTTTTTATAGCAAGATTTTGAATTCTCAGAGTAGTGGGATGCTGGGTAATGGATGCATGTCTGTGTTAATTTATGAGGTTGAGCCATTTTTATTGGGGGGATTTTTGTTCTGAGGGGGAGTGGGTAAGAGAATTCAGAAATTGGGGAAAAAACAAGGTTTGGTTGCGAGATTGCAGAGGAATTTTGGAGGCTCCAGTTCAAATTGTTGTTCTGGGTATGTTTCTATATAATTCTTGTTGGAGTGCTTTTTATGCTTGGTCAAATTATTTCTTCTCTCGTGCTTTTGAATCAAAAAAATATTGGGGTTTGTATTGGTCTACCTGTGGCTTCTTCTATCTCAATGTCTATAGATGTTCATCTTTGAAATGTTATAATCAATTTTGAGGTCATCTTGGATCCTTGTATTGAATCAAAACTCATTCAGTTGTGTGTTAGGCCATCTTGATTTAGTCACCTATTAGGGCAATCATTTTTAACTCCATCTGCAATCAGGGATCTTTTAATCTCTATCTCTTCTTCCCATTTTTATATGTGAGCTTCCCCTGAAGATGACTCTTAAGTTGATTGTTCACTCTCCTCAAATCTTGTGAAGTGATTGATATGTTAGCCAGAGTCATTTGATTTAAAACTATTTTGGGCTAAGAGCGACTGGTAAGGGACATTTAAATGACCTAAGATGATTCAGTTTCCCCATCTCTTTAGACTGTTTGAAAATGAATTGAGATTTTTTTTGTCAGTCTACTGTTGTAAGGGTTGGCTGTCATTGCTTAGTCATTGTTAGCCACTCCATTACCATGGAGATCGACCCTCCTCTTGGGTATCGATGGGTGTCTTTCTGGTCCCTGCAACATTTACACCCATTAGTTCATATTAATTCCATGTAATTGAGAATGATCTCAGCCAACAATTTTGGTCAATCTTTCTGATGGCATTATGCCATGAAATCGTAGCCTTCCTAGTATACGTCTGCTAGTGAATGCAAAACGCTCTATGTTATCCTATGATTTTACCTATGCAACATTCTGACAGATTTTGAGTATGTGTCTCCCCATATCTCGCTACTCATGATATTCATCATGTCATGGTGATAATGACGACCCCCTTCCTTGTGGTGACCCCATTTGATATTTAATCTTTTGATGTATTGAAATTTTGTGGCAGGCTGATCCCCATTATAACATTTCTCTTTTGTTATGCTTCTAAAATTCAATGTTAACTGAAACCATTTGAGCAAGAGATCTTTAGTTGTAATAGGAAACTTCCCTTTTGGCTCGCATGGGACTGTCTGTAAAGGTTGACCAAGGGAGTCGTGGGTGGTAGTTTTGTTAGTTTCATAACTATTTCTCTGCTACATCCTATGTTAGGTATTAAAAGAAACTTGTGAAGTGGTAATATGGTTATTTAAATATCATAGACTTAGAAGATATAATGGAAAGAAGTCACTTTTAGCAAAATAGATATTATGGTAGTTGTTTATATTAGAAATTTTAAGTGATAAAACAATATATGGAAATCCATGCTCATAGGAAAATACATAAGTTTGTTTTGATATTATAAGTGGTTAAATGTTAGGGAAATAGATATGTTTTTTTTAGTGTTTTGATTTGAAATGATAAATGCTAAAATGTTAGTTAGGAAAACTTAGGCTTATAGTTGTTTTATTAGAATTATAGATGGTAGGTATAGTTAGAAACTTATTACAATAGGAAAATGCATATAGTTGTTATCGTGTTTATTTTGAAATAGTAATGGTTGTATATTAGATGAAAAAGTTTTTCTTATGGGAAAAGAGGTATATTCATATTTGTAAGTGTTTTTATGTCAATGGTAATTCATGCACATAGGAAGATATTTATATAGTTGTTTTGTTTTTACTAGGATTAGCAGTTGGTAAATGTAATGTAAGTTATGCTTATAGTGAAGTATATAGATTCATAAATTTATAGTTGGTTAAAAATTATTGGGAGTTTATGCTTTTGGTAAACATAGATATATATTATAGTTTGTTTTTAGTAGAAAATGGTAGATAATAAATTATTAAATAGGAAATTATATTGGAATTGTTAGAAATTATTACCTTCGTAAACTAGAATTTCTTGGAAAGTGAAAACCTCATATGTACTTTCTCATTTGAAGTAAAAGTATATTGAATCTTTTACTTGCTTTTGTCCTTGTCGCATCTTTATGCTTGTATTGGATCATTATGTTTACTTTGGGGTGGAGTTTTTGTCTATGATTTGGTTAACTGTGAAGTGGGAATCTTGAGGGATGTCATGTGTACTTGGTGTCAAGACATGAAAGCATTGTCCTTGTCAGATAATGATCACCTTATCATTGGTTATGTATCTAACTCCAAAGGTGTAGTTCTTGGTTTTGGTTCAAAAATTATGGTATGTCAATGTAATGGGTTAACTGAATTTTTGAGTTTTGTAAGGAATGGGAGATAGTCTCTTGGATATGGAACTTGATATCTTTTATGTATCATGATGGGTTGTGAGAAGTTAGATGCCTTATAGCCCTCACTCATGCATGTTGTTTGTTTTAGATGTTGTATAAAATTAGCTAGTGTAGAAGGAGAGTGGCTTCCATGGTGGGGCCAGCACTCGAAGTGGCTGCCTGGATAACCTCATGGAAGTTATAATCAAGTGATAACTTTAAAATATATCTAGGTGGGTTGGGTAGACTTTCACATAACAAGATAAGTATGTTACCTCACCCATGCCTTGAGTGCTCTCAAAGGCTAAGGATGGGATGAGAAGGCTTGGTTAGCAAGGTTGACCTCCTTGTCCACATGAAAGGATGTGTCGGCTCCACATGTGTCACCCTATGGGGCTAGTGCCTAAGGGTCACCATGATAACCATAGATGGGGTTGGATTCTAGTGAGAGATAGCCTGGATAACCCATGATTAGGACCATGCAATGACACTCGCCTCGCTACAGCTTAGCTACTTCCCTCCTTTGCTTTCATTGTTACCTCTGGAGTGATGTCTTGTCTTGAGCTGTTTTGTTGATATGGTCGGTTGTGTCAAGTCTGTTGTCATTGTTATTTTGGATGTTGTTACTTTAGCTTAGTGGAATCCTCATTGTTATCTCCTAGCTCGGAGGGGTGGACCTCAGGGTTCCACATGGTTGGGTGGCCAAGCTATCCATTGGTCTTCTTGGAGATTTGGTTCGTGTAATGCCCCTCACTTTTGGCTTGTGATAGATGTTATTTTCATATTTCCTATGATAGTTCTGGTTTAGTTGATAGTCTTATATTGCATAATTATAGTTTCAAGACATTTGGACTAGTGTGTTATGGTTTATGTTCTCCTTGATCTTGATGGACACTCTATTATTATGCTAGCTAATTATGGATCTATGTTAGGGTGATGCTTGATTACTTGTACTTTATGCTTTCACAGTTCGATGGACATATTTGATGATTATAGATTAATGTTATTTTGAGTTTAATGTGTTATTTGATCATGATTATGATGGATTACTGATAATGGATGTAGTTATTTAATGATGTGTTTACATGAACGGAACAATGTCGCATTACTTGTGTCTGAGTACCCTGCCACGCTGCGACTTCTATTCATTGTGTCTGTGACTACATGTTTATATATGTATATATGCACAACCTTGTTGTTTGTTGCAGGATACAAGTACCGGGCATCAACTCCACCTGAACTACCAGGTCTGAGCGTGTCCTAGCCAATGGAGTTGTTGAATTGGAGTTAGCATAATGTTCCTTACTCTGTCAACATCCTCAAAGAGGATGAGTTCTCAGTATTGTATCATGTCGTCACCGTTAGTTGGACTGTTTGTCATTATCCTGTCGTCATGTCTTATGGCTTTACATGGGGTCAAGTATCATCCAGTAAGTTGGGTTTATCCAATCTAAAATGTTGATTTATGCTTGGTTAGTACTTTATTATAAATAAGGTTAAAATTAAGCTAATGTTAAATAAACATTTGCTAGGGAAAGTATGTGTTGTTATTAATTATAAATGATTTAATTGTTTAATAATTGGTAAATTAACATGAATTAGTAAATAAATAAATAAATTAGATAAATGATTAAATGAAATAATAAGTCACAAGTTGTAAGCGAAAAAATTAAAAGAAAACAAGATACATAAGTAAGATGAATAAACAATTACAATCTTGATAAAATAAATTGATAGTAATAAAGATGATATTCTAAAGTTAAAAAAATGGGGTTGTCGTTTGGTATCATGTAATTAGTATTTTGGGGATGTGCAAATTGAATGTTGGGTGCCATCAATTGCAGATTGGAGGTATGGGAATCCTTGGGTATAGTGTATTTTTGAATGCCACGAGAGAGTGGGTTGTTAGAAGAAGAGAGGAATGTTTCTGCATTTACTCGAGGAGTTCAACTCGTGTTTTGAGAAAGTGGGTTGTCGGGAAGAGAGGATGTCTCCTACATTTATCTAAGGAGATAGAGTCTTGGTTGAGCAGAGGAAAAAGAATTCTGGAGGAGAAGGAAGGGGATTGGCATTTAGAGAGAAAAGAAGACTCTGGTAAAAGCTTAAAAACTTCAGTTATGCACTGTATATGTTATATGCCTATTTCATATGAAATTTTAATAGAATTAGGTTAATTGTGTTTTCCTCCATTGATGGGATTTATTCAGGATTGGTATTAGATTCTTTAAGAGAAAACTAGAAATTACTCTTGACCTCCAATCTAGTTGTGAGACTTGTCACAAATCTTCCATTTGCTTTAGATTCAATTAAATATCTCGAATCCGACATGCCCTTATACCCCTTTTGTATTCTTAAATGCTGAGTTAAATTCTTCCATGAAATTGAATCTGATTTAGATCCACAGCTCAACCTAATCCTGTAACCAGGTCCCTATATCTCTATGAAACTTATCTCTGATCTCTTAAGTTAACCTATAGTAGAAGTGTAATAATCTCTCTACTTGTCAAATGATTTTTGGAGTTTCTAATGTCTGATGCAATCTATTTCATCCTACAACCATTGTATCCCAAAGTTCTCATCTCTGAGGGGATTTATTCATAGCCCATAGGATTTATTAGGTAACGTACTTTAACTCTATAATGTGAGACTAAAATGCCTCCTGGGCTTTGTGGTTAAAGATGTCTGGAAGTCTTCTTGAGCCTTTGCAACAGATTCTGTATGTGCATAAGTTGCACCTATGCCGTATGTCGCTGGCCTTAGAAATCTGACTTAGTGGTGTAAAAAAAAATAATATAATAAATAAATTTGTATAGAGAAAACAAATAGAAATGGACAATAGATCGGGCCAATGCAAACTTCACGTTAACATTCAAATTGTATATTGCTGTAGAACTACAAAAACAACTATTCTCAATAGGTATTCGGTTATAAATTGCTTCACCTTGTGTTCCCTTGGCTGTTTCAAGTTACTCATTCTGCACATAAAGGATTAAATGCTCAGCAATAGCTTCTTCATCACATGTATAACAGTGTATGCTTCTACAATTGTCATTCTTCTTCAAACCGCTGTTGGGTAACCCATTGCTCCAAGATAAAGTGTAGGATGGTCTCTAGATAGCTGGACTACAGCAAAATTGTTGCAACAAGAATTGTTGTGAGAGATGTGAAACATATTCTACAAAAGTAAATAGCTGGTGGGATGTAGAGTCGTTTAAGATTTGCCATCATATCCCATCATCACTGCCATTATAAAAAATCTTAGAGGAAAGGGCGCCATCACACCATTACACATCTTAGTACTTTCCGTGTAGTGGCGATCTGATATGGGGTGTTAAAACTACTTGACTGAGCATACACAGAAACATACCTTAGCAAGTTTCTAAAACCTCTTCAATAAACTGACGTGAGCAAGGAAACTTGCATGTATCTAAACATTTCCTTTCATTAGTCTTTTCTCCCTCATTATGCATGTCATGTCATCGTCTAAAATTGAAACACAAGCCATCATTTTTTTTAATGTTCAGTGGGAAATCGATATTAATAACTACAAGAAATACAATGATCTTAGGGTCTCACAAATAAAGAAGTTTTCTTTTTGTTTTCGTCATTATTATTCATAACCTTATGTTGTTTAATACTACCCTTGTCTACCGGAATACCACTGAACCCCTATGGATGCAACTGCGAGTTAAGTATGGATGCCAACTTGCAGAATTGGGTTAAGGAAGATATTACATATATATATATATATATATATATATATATATATATATATTGATTCAAGGTTCTAGATAGATACGTATGAGATCATATAAATATAATGTATTTGATTATAACATAGTTATGACATCAATTTGTTTTCAGGCCAAATTCAGGACATATATATATATATTTGTCTAGATGAATGTTCTGTAAAGGAAAGTAGTTGATATGAAACTGTATTCTATCCCATTAAATGAGAATGGATACGATTATTTATAAATAGAGATAAATGTAATGAACGTCTTTGACGAATAACACTATCCAATGTTCGATAGGTTACACTGTGATATGTGAGGAAAAGAAGTAGGTTGCTTAAGGGACATCATTAAGGATCATTAGTATTTTCAAGCACACTTCGATAGTCAATTTTTCTGCTAAATCATCCACATGACTCACAGTTCAGATTTCTGCACCGAGTTCAGTGCCACACTTTGGGAAATCAATATACACCCACATAGGTATGCCAAAACAATGAGTCCCATTGGTTAGGGTCTAATATCATGAAGTTTCCAAGTATGAAGTGTATAATGATTATTTTATTATTACATTGAAATAGGTTAATTTAAGTATAATGCATATGCTCAAGACAGGTAAATTATGTTTGATGTATTTGAATTATTTCAATCGATATGTACAATATTGAGTTGTTAATGAATTTTATTTAAATTGTTAGATTATTGATCTATCATGAAATGTGGTTAATAGGAATTGTAATGTAATGATACAGTTTTATAATTTTAATGAGGTGATTAATTATATATAGTAGATTTGTTAATAAGGTGTAACGTTAAATATTTAATGACCTTGGATGAAAGTTATTTGTTATCAAACGATCTGTGGAATTTTATTATTATTATTATTATTATTATTATTGTTGTTGTTGTTGTTGTTGTTGTTGTTGTTATTATATTGGTCACGTGATTTATTTAAATTGAGCTAATAAAATTTATATGACCAAATTATTGAATTTAGAATGTAAATGGATCATGATAAGGAAAGATGGTATATTAGAGTGGATAAATGAAATTTAATGCGGTTTTGGACTCTATCACCTTCTCTTTACAAATGACTTGTTGAACTTGATCTTTAGACCAATAATATTTGATCCATAGGTATTTATAATCAATGTTTATGTAGAAGTAATTAAAATTGTTCTTTTCACCTTTAAGTTAAATAGGTTATTACGAGATTTAGGGGTTTTATATGGTTACAAATAAATAGGAACCCTCTGCAAGAATTGAATTTAGATTACATTGCAATTATTTAATTTACTTGATTTATAGCACGAACAACAGTGGTTTACTTTAGTTAGGATTTGTGTCTTTGTAAATCAACTAAACAATTGTTTTAACAAATATTTACATGTAGATATTTTAATGTAATTGTAGATTTATTCTTAACAAGAATACAATCAATGATACACTATGTTTTAATATTAATATAATAGTTTTCTTTGCAAATTAAATATAGAATAATGTTATTATTAACTTTAGGGTTGGGATTTAAATTGCAAGTAGATATTTACTCAATTTACATTATAGGTATTATAGTTTTATAGCTATACATTTCAATAGGTAATTATATCTCTACCCTCATATTTTAATTAAATCTAAGTCAATATTAAGGAGGCCTCGAACCTGATAACAAAGTTTATGCCAGAAAAATTAAATATTCTTTTACAATAAGAAGTATATTTACATTGTGTTATGTCCTTTAGAATGTATATATATATATATATATATAATTGGCCAATAATCTTATGTAATCTGTTGATTTATCCCAAATTAGAAATGAATTACAAGTTATGTTTGAATTTGGTAATGTTAAATTATTTAATAGATATTATTAATTGAAACCTAATATAGTCAATTAGTGTTTAAAATAAACATAAATTATTGTTTTAAAATGGCTTCTTGTAGAGCACAATTTGCTTACATAGTAGGGTTGTGAAACTTGAATTATGGAAAGTGAATTTGATATGTCATCATGGTCTCTATGTATTACATCTACCTAAGTGGTTAGTTCCAGAGGCATAGGTTATAACGTTTGTTTACATGTACATGGTATGTTGAGAATGCATCATGGTGTGATAATGAAGTCCCTCATGGATGTCGCAATTATTTATTTGTTTTGAGTATGTTAAATGGTATTGTGTTGGTTAGGACAATGGGGACACATTGCCATCTGTCAAGAAGAAATTTCTCATGTGTTACTTCATCTGGAAGCCATGGATAATGTATTGAGACTATGTCCTTGTGATTATGCCATAGTTGCAAGAGGGTTAATTCCTTGCAATGTGTATGCAAAGTTTATTGTTATGATGTATTGTGCATGGCTTGATGGATGGGGTTTCCTAGGTGCAGATAGGGGAGTGGCTTCCAATGTGGGGCCGGTACCCAAAGTGGTCGCCAGGGTAACCCATTGGAAGTGTGTAATCAAGTGATAACCTAATAATAAATCTAGGGGTTGGGTAGTTTCACACTAACAAGATAATTAGATGCCTCACTCATGCTTGTAGTGCTCATTCAGGCTAAGGATGAGATGAGAAGGCCGTGGTTGGCAAAATCAACTTCCTTGTCCTCATGAAAGGAATGTTGATTCCGCATGTGTCACCCTATGGGGCCGGTGCCTAGAGAGAGGCTGCCAAGGTAACCATAGATGGGGGCCAGCTTCTGGTGATAGATAGCTTGGGTAACCCATGCTAGGACCATGCGATGACACTCTCCTTACTACAGTCTAGCATTCCCTAGTTGTACTCTCCCCATTTGTTATGTGTTTGCCTCTAGAAGTACTATTGTGTTGTTGTGATATTGACTTGTGATGTTGGAGTCATGTGTTGTCTTATAGTCTACTGTTTACCTGACTGTATGTTGTAGTGGGGACCTTATGTTAACTCCTAGCTCGGGGGGTGGACCTTAGGGTTCCACATGGTCGGGTGGAAGAGCTTAATCCATTGGTTTTTCCCTTGCCATTGTTCGTGAGCGAGGTGGATATATCTTGTGTATCAAACACCAGATATTGTACTTGTTTATGAAGACAGTTGTTATGCTCATGTACTAGCCTATGTATCAGTTGATTCATAATGTACGAATTCAGATGAAATTAGGATAGTGATAATGTAAACTACATGATGATGTACTCATATGTATGGACTTTGAATATGTATATGGAATCTTGATCAAGTTGATTATCTAACTAATGTCATGAAATGGAGATGTATATGTATAATCATTAGTGTAATAGATTTAGAATGTTTTGTCGATGTTAGTTAGTAATGCATGTAAATTATGTTGATTAATTTGTTAAATAATGCAACCATGGGACCTTAGAAGAAAAGTTGTTAGTTAATGATGTGTATTGATTTGCTAAACATCACTTTGTTATCTTATACAAAAAAAAAAATACATTCTGCATTGCATAGCATAGATGTGTTGTCTTCTAAGGTGTTCATGGCGGGGCATTACAATTTGAGTCCTATGCAGAGGAGTTCTAGTTCTAGATTGCTTCCCACATTCAGTGATGTTGTATACTTTCATATATATTCTGTTGTAAACCGATAGGATCGGTCTTGTAATCGTGTATTGTAACTTTGTAAATAAACTATCTTGCATATGTAAAAGTTGTTCATATCTGTAGTAGCAGTATAATGTTTATCACTTGTGTGGTTTAATTTTCATTGCACTGATGCAGTTATGTTCCCCTAGAGGAGTTAGAAGTGAACTTTTCTTAATGTTGAGTATTATGATATCTTTGGTTATTAATGTTGTAATTTCATGCTTTCCAAAAAAAAAATTCTGTAATTTTGCACTTTTCAGTCTAGCACTCTAGGGTTGCATGATGGGGCATCACACTAGTGGTGGCTTGAAAACATTTAACTTAGAAAATAGAGAACATTCTTAGTTAAACAAATTTTATACACTACATTATTATGAAAACCAATATTATTCATATAAATCGAATAAAATAAATACTTTGAAAGGGATGCATGGGAATATTTGACAAACATAGATAGGGCATGAATTCATAGTAATAATATGATTTAAACTATCAACAATGGTCTTTTAATTTTTGACACAAGCATATGCATCAAGAATTCAAAATAATAATATCATTTCAACTAGAACTACATTCATATAAAAAATAATGACTTATTTTGATCTTGTTATTTGTAATGACATTTGTTTTGTAAAATATTTTAAAAATAAAAAATCATAATGAGTTTCACTCAAATATTAATGAGCCAAATTCTAGAATTGAATTAATTATTACACCTCATGCTTGAATTTTCTCTATTTAAATGTTATTTCGATCAATGAAATCTACAATCATCCCTACTATTGTGTTCTTATTATCAAATGTTTTTACAAACAAACAATTTTTATATATATTATCACTTTCTCTAGTTTTTGGTTATTTTTGGGGCATGATTAACACTAAATGTGTCACTTCTTTGTCCTTGAAAAATTGCATCTCCTAGAATTTTAATAAGGTGAGCAATAATGATTATAAGAATTTACCAATGAAAAATTCAAAATGTTAGAAAATAAGTAGGTAATCATTGCACAATAGCATAATTAAATTTATATAAAAAAATTACATGTGATGTGTAAATGATAACTTTGGCTAGTCATTTCCTCTTCTATATGAGAAACATGTTCTCTAAATTCCTCATGCTGAAAAATTAATGAATAGTGATTAGAAATGATATATATTGATTAAAAAGATTATTAAAAAGAAAAAAATTGATGTAGTATGGGCTCAAGGTATTGATGAGTTAAAAAACTAATAATATATATAAATTATTTACCTATAGTCTATAAAAGAAATTCATTCTCTTCTTCCATCTCCTCTTGACCTTCTATCCCTTCTTGGTAGGATGCCTCCTACACATCTAAAGGTCAAAAGTTTCACATAAGCTAGGTGTGTAACAATTGTAACAAGTAATTGGAGAGTATTGACAGGATAATATGTTTCATAACATTAATTTTTATTATAAAATATATCAAGTTGTATCCATTATGGTGGACATTTCCATATATTAATCATGATAGATTAAAAATCACTCATTCCATAAATTTTAACCTTTTAGGATTTTGTTTTCTTTAGATGGAATTGTTATAAACTGAATATATTGCTCACTTGTCCTTCCAAATGCACATTTTATATAATTTTCTTAAGTTGAACAATATAATTTGTTATAACTCAAAATAACCTAAAAATTAAAATGGCTAAATAAATAGTCATGCATTACAAAGTAAAATATTTAACTTTGTATAGAAATTATTTACTAGTGCCATCAAAGTAATCATTTTGGTTTGTCATTTCATCTACTATGGCCAAATTGTTGTCCTCTAAATTCTAAAGGAACTAAAAATAATGAAAAATGGTAAAAATTTGTTCTTTGGCATAATATGTAATGCAAGAATTGTTCAATAAATATTTTATTTATATAGACAACTTAAATACTCTATAATGGATTTACATGGACAACTTCCTTCTCATTTCCTTCTCTTCTTGCAAAGATATTATCTGCATATTTGATGGATGTATTATTTTTAATAAATTAAATCTATTTCGAATACATGAAATGGTTGGAATGTATCACTATGGTAATATTTATTAGAACACGGGATGTATTGCCAAGGTGATACCTATCAAAACATATAATGGATTGTCATGGAAAAATCTATCAGCACATGGAATGTAGTGCTAAGGTGATAAATATCATAACCTTAAGAAATTTTAGAATAAGGCTTGACACATAGAATTATTTGTAATAACTATAAGTTATTGTTATTCTTGTAAAAATTACTAAGCAATATCATGGAACCAAAACATTATAGTACCTTACTTTAAAGTGCTAAGATAAATACAATGTTTTTTTTTCTATAATACATCTATTCCAAACACATTAGCAATTAGAAGGAGTAAATCTAGCTTCAATAGCCAATAACATCATTGATGAACTTGTTAGATTCTACAAACAAGCATTTATAGCTACCTAAAACCTACTACAAGGATTAGATACAATAAAATTATAACTATAGATGATCAAAAATTATAATAGTATAACAAAGTTAGTTCCCAAAAATATGAAAGACAAGTAAAATATCATAAGGAAAGCTCACAATAACATTGCAAAAGCAAGTTGAGTACATATACAAAATGTGAGGGAGAAGAGGTATCAAGATAGGATAATAGGAAGTGTAACTACAAAATAGCTAAATATAACAAGAGTAACTTCATATGGAAGAAGATGATACCTCATCCCACATGAATCACTCTAATAACCTAAGCATGCAAGCTTAATAGAGTGTAGGAAAAAAAAAAAAAAAACCTCCAGAGATGAAAATAAAAACCTACACTAATACCCTCTAAGCGCAACCTAGGTGTGTAGTGCCCCTCATCTCATCGTCCATCAGATTGATGTTTGCTTAGACCTTATGATAGTGTCTTAGACCGTAGATGATGGATCTCTTGTTATCTTGTTACTTCATTATGGACCTAATTGTTGTGATAACAGATGTTGATGTTAGAATAGGTTATTTTATGCTTTAGAATTTGATAAATAAACTAGATGTTACAGGTGTTTTGATGTTAATTGCGATATAGGATTGTAAGAGGATTGAATGTTTTATGTTGTTGATAATATCAGATATCTTGTTCAACATAGTTAATTGTTTATTCATAAACGTGAATGGAACATTGTTGTATTACTCGCTCTCGAGTACCCTACACCACTGCGATTTCCATTCACTATAGGACTGTATGTGGATATATATCTTGAATGTTTAACCGTGCGTTGTTGCAGGAATGCAGGTACTAGGCATCGACTCCACCTGATTACCAGGTCTAAGCGTGCCCTCGCCAATGGATTAGTTGTTTGGAGTTAACGTGAGGTCCCATGTCAGTGTGGTCTAGTTGTCAGTTTATCCTTTTGGTTATTGTCTGTCATTCGATCATGATTTGCGGACAAGTAATATTGCACCTTGGAGTCTAACTAGGTTAGAAAGTGTCTAAGTGTGTAAGGTGTCATTGTGCTTTTATTAGAATCATATTACGGAAATTATAATGTTGATAATTAAATATATTTATAAAAGATAATATTGAGTCGATAGTTGTTAATTATTGTTGTAAATAAATTATTATTTTATTAGTAGTATAGTTGTTAAATAAAGATTGTAAGAGGTTTTGTATTATTTAATATAATATTATATGCAATAAATATTTAAATAAATAAAACAATTGTAAGTTATGTTGTAATTAGTGATTTGCAACTAAATTAATAAAATAAATTAATATATAGTTGTACAATTAAAGATTGTTGTAATGTTATAACTTTATTAAATGCAATTTGGTTGGTCAGCTTTAAAATAATTAAATGTTGTCGGAATTGTGTGTTAATATTTAAAAAGGAATAACCTCTTGGGATTATTAAATTAAATAAAAATATTAGTAGAGGAGGGAGATGCACGGGATCACTTGCCAAGTCCCTTGAAAGAAGGAAGGGGTTGTGTTATAAAAGAAAAGCTTGTTGAGGCAAAGAGGACAGCGTTGCAGGTAGAAGAAAAGTGAAGAAGATCAGGAAAAAGGCTTGGACTGCAGTAGTTGAAACGAAATTGTCAAATCGGCATCGCAGCCAGACCAGCCACTCGCAGTATGATTGAATTTTTGGAGTTTGAGTAATCGGAGACTCGGAAGGGTGGGTTGTTATTTCACTTAAAGTAGTAGCCTGGTTATTTTGGTGAAGGTGCCTGTATAAACTCAAATGGCGACACCAAGAGAGCACATTGAGCAGATACGGAGAAGTAAGTTTTCGATTGGTAGACAAGACAATCCGCTTACAGAAGACCTTTATCACACAGTTAAGCATTTATCTACAGAGCTCTACACCAAGGATATTCATTTTCTAATGGAACTCATCCAGAATGCCCAAGATAATGAGTATCCGTCTAATGTAGATCCCTCGTTAGAATTTGTGGTGACGAGTATAGATATCACTGGTGTGGGTGCCTCTGCTACTCTACTTGTCTTTAACAATGAAAAGGGCTTCACCCTCGAGAACGTTGAATCGCTCTGCAGTGTAGGAAGGTCTACAAAAAGGGTAAAAGAGAGGATGGTTACATAGGAGAGAAAGGCATTGGGTTTAAGAGCATTTTCTTGGTAACGAGCCACCCCCATATCTTCAGCAACGGATACAAGATTAGATTCGATGGGAGCCCTGCAAAAGAGGTGAAAATAGGGTATATTGTTCCAGAGTGGATTGATGATAAGCCAACCGTTGAAGATCTCCTTAACGTCTACTGTGGGCACCCCCAAGGTGAGCTTCCCACTAGTGTAATAATCCTCCCTCTGTGTGAGGAGACACATTTCTTGTGTAGGTGGAGAAGAAAGTGGAGGGAAGGGAAAAGGTCGAGAAATGGGTATTGACGCTGGTGTTTCCTATCCAACAAAGGGTCAGTGTGGGAGTCGGCGTTGGCATTTACTCTTTCCTTCCCACAGAAATGGTGACAGGATTCCCATTTATTATACAGGCCAGCTTCTTGTTGACTTCTTTGAGGGAGAGTATAAGGTGGGACAACAAGTGGAATCGGGGTATTCTCGACTGCGTTCCCTCAGCTTTCTGTGCAGCCTTTCTATCTCTTGTAAAAAGCCAGGACTCGGCTCCTCCCTCCTCCAGATCGTATTGTTTCAACAAATACCCACCTCTCAATGATCCTTCTTACCCGGAGCTGACTAGTGTTCGGGACGCCATTCAAGCTAAACTCAAGGCAGAAGAAATCATATTCTGTGAAGGGCACAAGACATGCTGCACCCCCTCTCAAGCTCGCACAATACTCCCTGCATTCAGAGTTATAGTACAAGAAGCAATGAAACAAGGCCTAGAGAAGCCCTGTGCTCTATGGGCTACTGGAATATTTATAGTTCATCCCTGTATGGACCATTTGCGCTCATTAGAATTCTTAGGGGTGCAACAGGTGAGTTATGATTGGTACTCTCAATGTATCAATTTGTGTGGCCATTGTTGGGTTGCCAAGCTCTCGGAGGATTTGTATGTTCAACTCCTTTGTTTTGTTGCCCGCTACTGGAATCCAGGAATTTGGTCAGGGTTTTACCAATTCCCTCTGTTTAAGTATCTCACTAGCGATTATCGTCAAAGTGTGGGCTAGGCAATTTTCCCAGAAATATCTTCTGCTCAAGGCCTCAAAATATATTACTCCTCTGGAGAGAGAGACATCTCATGGTTGACAAGATGGGGTGCGGCACTTGGAGATGCATTTTTTTATAGCATTTGGTTGCAAGCAATGAAAGTAGAAATGGAATCCATTGAAGGGAAGAAATATTATCTTACAGGGCATTTGTCCACTAGTGTATGGCCTGTTTATGGTAAAGCTTGCAGGTAGCACTAGTGCAGGGCTCACTATAACTGCAGCCAAGGATGGAGGTGAATGGATGCTAGAGGCAGGAGCACTTGTTTTGGCTAATGGTGGCCTTTGTTGCATTGATGAATTTGATAGGAAGAGGTGGAAATAATGCGGGAAATGGGAGTGGAGATGTACAGGTTCTCCATTACTTGGTCTCGTATTTTTCCTAAGGGTAGTGGAAAGATCAATACTCTTGGAGTCAAATACTACAATAATCTGATCAATGAGCTTCTCAGCAAAGGCATTCATCTTTCCATTTCCTCTTCCTTTCAAGCTGATAAAGAATTCCTTAAATCAGTGGTGGATCTCACAGCAGTGCCTGATTTAGATACAAAAGAGAAGCATGCATAATAACTGCACAGAATCTGATGCACTTCACTGAGGAGAAGTCACATTTTGGAGGCAGAAACAGAGTTTTCTTATTTACTTTCCGTGCATTAAGGTTTATCGTTTCAACTCTAGTCTGCAGAAACCCGTCATTGTTAATCCAAGTTAGTTGTGCTTTCTTGTATGCATTTCGTCTGATTGGCTTAGATTAACCCTAAGGAATGTTTATTTACTTTACAATGTGTTTGAATGCATATTAATAGAAGTACTATTAATATCAATGTTGTTATTAGTATCATTATTATAATTATAATTATTATTATTATCATTATTGTTATTATTACAATAACAATGATAATAATTATTGTTACTATTATTATTATTTCAAAAGTATAGTTGATTGTTTTAAAAGCCAAATAAATTGGGAATTTAGAATAATGTTGTCATTATGTATTTGATTAAAAGAAAATCGCTGTGATTATATATTATGGTTAATGAAATTCAATTTAGATTGACATCAGTTTTAATATGGTTTCTTCATTTTGTAAAGATAATGGATTAAGGATTAGGTATATGATTATTGTATTGGAAATTTGATTTAAAGGTATTAGATAATTAGTTAGTGTGAATTGAAATTGTATGAAATGGTCAAAGGGTAAGTTGTCAAGGGTTTAGTTCCAGAGGCCAAGGTTGTTGTGTTTCGACTTCATGTAATGTGTTGATAAGTGTCCTGAGTTATTGAAGTCATGTCGCCTTTTGTTATGTATAAGGAATTTGGTTATGGTATTGTGAAAGAATGTAAATATTCTGAATGCATCTTAATGTGTAGAAAGGCTCTTCATGAATGTTGCGATTTATTTATTTGTTTGTTTGGGATGTTGTGTTGGATTAGACACTGGGGAGACATCGGTATTCATGAAAAAGTATTTTGTCTTATGAGTTACTTCTTTTGAAGCCATGGAAAATGTATTAAGAATATGTCCTTGTAATTGAGATGATATGCAAGAAGGTGAATGCCTTGCATCATTACATATATATGTTCATATCAGAATAATGGTTATGCAAGATGGTTAATGCCTTGCATGGTTCATGTATCATCGTCGTCATGATGATGTTTGCTATGTTTGTTGAGTAGGGTCTTCTAGATGCAGGTAGGGGAGTGGCTTTCAACGAGGGGCCGGCGCCCAAAGTGGCAGTCAAGATAACCCGTTGGAAGTAGATTAATCAAGTGATAACCTAAATAATGAATTAGGGGGTTGGGTAGTTAAGCACACTAAACAAGATAAGTGGATGCCTCACTCATGGCTCAAGTGCTTGTTTAGGCTTGAGATGAGATGAGAAGGCCTGGAATGGCAAGATCAACTACCTTGTCCTCATGAAAGGTATGTTGTTTCCGCATGAGCATTGTATGGGGGCCGGGAGTCGGGAGAGGCTACCAGGACAACCCTAGATAGGGGGCCGGGGCCTAGGAAGGCTTACCAGGACAACCCATGACAAGCCATGTGATGACACTTCTCCCTACTGCAGCCTAGCATTCCCTAGTTGTACTCTCCCCATTCGTTATGTGTTGCCTTTGGATGTTAAGTTGTGTTGTGTTGTTTATGTTATTGCCATGTGTTGTATTGGCATTTGGTCGTCCTTTGTTCTTGTTTGTCTTTTGTCTGCCTGACTGTCATTGTCTGGGACCTCATGTTAACTCCTAGCTCGGGGGGTGGACCTTAGGGTTCCACATGGTCGGGTGGAAGAGCTATTTTATCCATTGGTTATTCTTCATCAAGTTCATATGCAGAAAAGATTTATTCCAGATGATTGTACTTGTACCAGTTGATGAAGATGTATGTGTATAATCTTGTGCCAGATTTGTGTAACAGAACATTCATTGTGTATGTAATTTTGATGTAGTTTGAAAATGGCAATGTAATGATGTCATGATGTACTTAATTATGTAGATTGTATTACATTATTTGACGACGTGTAATGAATTGTGCTTTGGATTCAGATCAGTTACTGATGAATGTTAAATTATGTTAGTTGAATTGTTAAGTAATGCAGCCTTGAATCCTTAGAGAATATGTCGTAGTTAGTTATATTAACATTATTTGTTATCTTAAACATTTTTTAAAAAAAAGTTCCTGTTTCATGTAGCATAAATGTGTATTTCTTTAAGGTGTTCAAGGCGGGCATTACAAGGTGGGTGAAAATATGGTTCCTAACAAATGAAGCCTAATGAGGTAGATGTAACATCCCTCTTTTTAGTTTCTAATTTTGGATTATTATATTGTTTACTATTTTGTTGAGACACTATGAATTCTATTGTATACGGGTATATTAAATTAATATAATAATTATCATATACTCTGATGGTTGAGTGTGATGAAACTTATTTGAGATGTTATGTTATTTTAGACATTTTGATATATTGATAAATGCATGGTTATTGTACTCAATTTTAGTAACATTATTTTGTATGTGATTAGTTTAAATTTTGTAATCATTTTTTATCAGATGTACTGGTACTGCTGATGTCATTTTTGTTCTCAAGTACAAGACAAATTGGTCAAGGATCAATTAAGGTATATAGAGTCAATTCATGGAAAGAAACATGATATATTATTATTATCATTGTTTTGGTATGATATTTGTGATTTTGGAGTTGTGAGTCATCCTAATTCTTGTATGTTACATTTTGTTCTAGTTGTCATGTCGACTAATATTTTTATTATGGATGGGTTTGGTTGGTATTTTGGACATGTTGCACTATATACACTTGAACATATAATTTTTGATAAAAATTCATGTCACATTTCGACAAATGTATATTCAAAAGCATATATGTATACTCATGGTCATAAGTAACATCATGATTATGTTTTGAATTTTTCTAATTTATTTATTTTATATCTAATATTGTTGAGTTGTCAAGTGACTCTAAATCAAAAGCATTGTTAAAGTATTTTGAGACGATCATATATTGTTTTAGATCTATTGATAGGTTGTTAACATTATTTTAGATCACCAAAGGTCATAGACTTAAAATCCTAATCACATATGACTAAGGTGGTGACTTTAATTAGCCATGGCATTTGGATTATGCTAATATCTAATGAGTTTGAATTTTATAAGTAAAAAGAACTAAGATTTAAAATCCTATTATCTATAGTGAATGGGTTTAAGGGAAATATTTAAACCATTCTCTAAATCATACCATCGACATTGTAAGAGGTCATGGAATTTGCATTTGTTTGGGGAAGATGGAACAACGGCTCTAGTTTATAAGTCACCACCAAGAGTTGGAAGTAAATGACTAGGAATTTAATGCATTGGCCAACTAGCTATGATGGAATTCAATGTAATATAATTGGTATTCATAGTGTCTTGTCAACTTGGATGTATTCATTTTGCAGTTAGTAGTTTTGGTGTGGTGAATTTTCTTTTTTTTTTGGCAAAATGTTGTTCAGATGATGGCTTGAAAGTAGGAGAAAATAATGGGACTATTGATCATGGTAAATGGGTTAATGTTGGCATGAAGATAAGAGATAATGGGTTTAAGTTTGGTGTTTGTTCATTATCTTTATCAACTTCACTATTTTCTTTTTTTTTTAAGTAGTTTTGGTCATGAAAATCATGGTTTTAATTTTGGGCTATTTAGAATGGTTGTCAAGGAGGCATTTTGGAAAGTATGGGTTGGTGTATTCTAACTACTAATTATGGGAAGTTTGAGAATCTAGAAACTACATTTTTGTTAAACCATGTTTTGGGTATTATGGATTATGTCATTTCATGGAACATATTATTATGTTATAAGTTGAATGTGAAAATGGATGCAGTCAGGGTTTGTGTAATGTTTAACTATTATCATGTATTTTGAATATTATGTGCAATATTAGAGTCCATCTAATGCAACTAGTTTTGTAGTAAATTTGATATCATGAACTTGGTTTTGAATTGAAGGAAAACAATAAATAATAAATTAGGTTAAATATAAACTATGAAGGAAATGATATCTATGTATATATGGTTATTATCAAAATCTCTATGTATATAAACTAGGTTGGATATTATAATACCATCATGTATATGTATCTACATGGCTTTATGGTGTAAAAATGAGAGAACCATGGTCTAAACAAAGTATTAATCATTGTTATTTTTAGTTTTGTTATTAAAAATATTTTTTGATATTAACTTCATGTCAAGTGGACATTGTGTGGGGATTTTTGTCAAAATAAAGAAGTTGCTTTCAACCTAATATTTCTTAGAAAGATGAGAATAAAATAGTCATGATGCTTTTCAATTGTAATATTAACTATTGGGTCAAGTAATGACTACACTATTATTTTGTCTTGCCAGTTTGTTTCGATTAAGCCACAACTATTGTTCTCATAGTCCACTTTGGAGTTAGGAGAAGGGTTAGATGTGAGATTTCTTGTCTTAAATTGTGGCTACATGATATATAGTTTGGTTGGATTTGATGTTGGAATATTATTTTGTTAAGATGATAGAGTTTTTACTACTTTTACAAATATATATAATATTAAACTAAATGTATAATAGTTATACATTTTGGTAGATAGAAAAACACATAATTGTTATACATTGTTAGGGATTAGTATACACAACTATCCTACATGGCTATTATACATGATTGCTCTATATTATGAATACATGTTTCATATCACTTATGAGAATGACAAGTTTATGATATTACGTATACTTATGGTTGTGATAAGAATATGTTTAATGATCCATTACTATGGGTGATCAAGATAACACTATGGCTAGTGGACTATACACATGATGGATGTTAATAGAAAATTATGCATAACTATCTAGTAAAATAAGTTATGACAAGTGCACACATTATAGTGTAAGTAAATCACAAATGTTAAGTACCAAGATGGTAAATTGAAATTAATTTTTGCTAGATGAATAAATTTCTTTTCAAGATAGAGGTAAAAATAATTGTAAATATTTATTATGCTTGGTTTGTGGTAGACTTTGTTATTGAATGATCAATAATAAATTATTATTATTCAACTATGGAACATGTGTACTTTAATGATGACTTTTATAGTTTCCTAATATGATAGTGTATTCCATAAGTTGTTTATTGTATTTGTCATAAGGTGTAATGTACTAGTCAACATGTGTAGAGATTGTAATATTCAATTGTGTAAAAATAATTTGATTATCTATCATATCAACTCCTTTCAATCATATTGGTAATATATCAAGTACCATGAATTGTTTTCTTGATGCCTTATAGTTGGAGTTTGGTAAGGGCCACCAATGGATGGTACTAATGTTGAACACACCTAGATACTAAGGGGGGTGAGTCAGTATCCAAACAAATCTCAAATCCTCCAGAGTAGATTAAAACTTAAACTTTACAACATTAATAAAAACATAAAAGATCAACACAATGCATAACACCACATAACACCAGATATACATGGAAAACCCTAAAGGGGGAAAACCATGGTGATGATTAACTCATAATATATGAAGCTCACTGCTATAAAATATTACAACTTTGTTTTAGGGATACAACCTAAGAAAGCTACTACTTCCTGCTAACTTTGTTTTAGGGCTTCAACCCAAGGAAGCAACTACTCCCTAAAGAAAGGTTTTAGGGTCACTCCCAAGGAAGCTACAACTCTTTGTAGACTTTGTTTTAGGGATACAACCCAAGGAAGCAACTACTCCCTGAACTGAAATCAAACTCAAAAATGATTATATCATGACAATCCTTCTACTGCCTAGAATTGACAATGAAGCTCACTCCTTTGATTATTGCAATTATGTTCTAACACTCCTCTTTTGATGATTGTTCTTCTACTTTGACAACTTCTACAACTTCTTCAATTGCCTTCTCTGCAACTTACTAAATTACTGCTTTTAGCCTTCAAGAATTTTTTCCTTTGGCTCACTACCTTCAGCAATCAGTTAGGCACACTCTTCATTTCCCTTATGTCTCAAAAATGTCTTCAAGATGAATCAGGACATGATCTATTACTTTCACTCTTTCTCCTTCATTTGCACATCATAATGCATTACACATTCATATTCCCTTCACACACTCATACTCGTAATCATATCTCACCTAGATCAACTTGGTTTACAATATATACATGATATTACATTATTTACACTACAAGTCAGCTAGAGACAACAAGAATATTACAATTACAAGTCGGCCAGAGATCAAAAACCATGAAAAATGTATAGGGAAAGCCTTAAAATGAACAACATGCAATACTAGGAAGAGGAACATGCCTTATAGATCCCATCACATTCTTAACCTAGTCCTAAACATCCTTCATAGCATCATCCTTCAAAGAATAACATCTGCATGCTTCACACAATTGAATTAGGTCACCCTTAAACCAGAAAACATAAAGCTTGTAACACATTGGTCATTACAACTTGGCGGTACTCCTGGATGATTAAACATTACTTGTTCTTCTCCCAAATGAGTTGGCATGACCCATACAACATCTCCAAACACTCCTTGAACTTTGCATAGCAACAAATTTATGGCACATACCTCCAACATACCTCAGTCGACCTCAACAACAATGACTCTTCACAAACTAACTTGAAAACTTTGTACGGTACCAGAAACATGAAAGATCTACATGTGCTTTAAACCTGAGAAACATAGAGACATGTACAATGTCCACATAAACTCATATAATTGATCTATACAATCTTCAACTGACACAGGTACTCAAACATATGTTCTGTAGAACAATTGGGCATTTGAAACTACCTATAGCACATTGTCATTTGAAAACTGAACTTGCAGACCTCCAAATCACCTAATACTGCAAGGTAGCATGTATTGAACATCCCTAAACATGTTCACAAAACCACATGGACAAATCTTCACTTCCAGATGAATGTGGAGCATTCCAACCATCCTTCATCATCACTTTATTCTGCTAGAGCACAGACTAGAACTTTGTTATTTATAACTTTCACTGCGGAGGGATAAATGATATGAAACTTTGAAAGTAGCACCTTCTCAACATACTAAACTTAACTTCTAAACCACATGACCATATCTTCAAATGCAGAGGAATGCAGAGCATTCTCTCAAATAGTCTTCAAGGCAAATTCCTACATAAAAAACCTTCACCAACATCTGGAGACTAGAGTCTTCTTGTAACATCACATAATTCCTTAGGAAAAATAGGAGAGAGTATAAAACATGATAAAAACTATCAACACCATCTTTCCAATATCAGCATTACTTTTAATCATCATCTTAATTCTTCTAATTTTCATCTTACTACTTCTAATTCCCATCTAAATATATCATCACGATATCATCTCTGCTAACAACAAGCATACTTAACACAATCTTAATTGAGATTAAACAAGGCATGAAATCCAACCATGAACATCAACAACATCACTGTTAGCACACCATCATAGTATATCATCAACATAAGCATCCAAGATGAGTGTTGACATCAATGACAACCTTAGGTGGCATATGTACAACAACTAATCCCCCACCAATTCCTTTAATTAGTAGAAGCAAAAGATGGATACACATGGATGCAATTGTACATGAAGTTATTAAATTGTTATTATACATTGTATTATTTGGTTATTTTGAGATGTATACATGTTATTTGTGATAGTGGGTTGATATTACCCATTATGTATTTGTGAAAGGGTATATATATTGTAACTTTACAAAGTGTAGTTGATAATGGAATATATGGTTTATGATCTTATTTATATCTTTCTATAATCATTTGATAGTTATTTTATTCATGAGTAATGTAGGAAGAATAGTAGATTGTCAATGAACTATCTCTAGTTGCAAATATGAAGTATGAAGAAGACATTTTAATAATTTATTTCTAAATGAATTATACATTGAGAACCTTGGAATAGATTTCAAATGTGATGAAAAAAATATTTTTTTAGTTTAACAAAATTGATCAAGCTAGATATATAACCAATAATTAATAAATTTTTGTTTCCATATAATCCTAAGTAAGAACTTGGTAAATGTTAGCCTTAATCATCAAATATCTAGAGTCTAATTTTAAAGACTCTAAAATTTAAGTGAATTGACGTCACTTGAGTATATGAATAACCCTAAAACATCAAGAGATGTTTAAGTTTCAAAATCTAAAAGTGAATTGGTCATAAAGAGGTAAATTATAATTTGTAAAAACTATCCAATGAAAACATTTTATGATCTACTCAATAAGTTTAAGGAATTGAATACTTGTGATGGTTATATAAACAAATTATCAAATTTATTACACTTTAGTGGGTTTAATAAAAAAATTGGCCTCATAGTTTGGGGTTATTATAGTACCCATATACACAAAAATACCTCCCAAATAGAAGAAGCCCATACAAAAAGAGAGAATACCCCCAAACAAAGAGAGAAAAGACCCAAAAAAAGAGACAAAATAGAAGAGAGGATTGGCCAACTCCCCTAGGATGTAGCCTCTCATACTCTTAGTAAAGCTCATAAATGAATAATTTTTCTTTCTGTAAAGGGTTTGACAAAGACTTTGACTACATACTTAGTAGTTGAGCTATAGCAAAGATGGATGGCTTATCCATGAATGAGATTATAATTTTAGTAAATCTGGAACTCATTTTATTTGTTCCACTAGTGATGGACAAAGTTTTGTGAGATCATGATAACACTCTAGTTATCACAAAATATGACAAATGGTCTATAAAACTAGATACCAAACTCAGTAAGAATATGGCTAATGAATGTAAGAATTTAATACCTAATTTAATAATAAACAAACATCTAGAAGTTGTGGTTTTCTTAGGTATAGGCCAACTTCCAAGATACACATTGGCCCTTATAGATGGGTTGACCATAGCATACAATTTCCTTCAACATTGTCCATTCTAAACTTAAATTTTAAGTTACATTAAATCAAAAGGGCTTTAGTAGTGACATTCACAACCCCTTGATACTTGAATTTTAGGGAAGAAATATCAATAGCATTTTTCTTTTCACTCGACCAACATATAGGATCAAAACCAAGTGAAGCTATAACCAGAAGTGGACTTGTGATCTTGAGAATTACCTATCCTATCTAAGTCTATGTACCCAACCAAGTTAATTTAAATTCTTGTTTCATAGTGAATCCCAAAAGTATGATTTTCTTGAATATAATGGAGTATCTAGTTGGATACCTTCCGATGTAGCTCATGGGGATCTTGAATAAATTGAGAGACCAAGAAAATGGCATATGAAATTTTGGGCCTCGTATGAGTCAAATAAATGAGGCTTCCAAAATATACATGAAAAATAGAATCAACTAATGGTGTAGAGAATTGTGTCTTAATTTTTATTCCAAAAATAAATGAAGTTAAAGGAGGTTTGTAGTTGTCCATATGGAACCATGAGAGAAAATCAAATGTATACTTTGACTATCCAATTCTAATCTTGAAAGAATACTAATATATCTCAACTGTGAGAAAATAGTTAGACAAACCCAAGTCAGTTATCAAAAACTTTCCATGAAGGGCAACTTTTACTATCACAATGGAGGATGAAGTGCTTGCTATGATCGGTAGGTTATCAACATACAAAACTAGAAGTAAGAGAGAATCCTCCTACCATAAGTAAACATTTGGATCATAATGGCATCAAGTAAATCTAACTAAGAGAAGGAACGGATCCATATTGGAATACCATTCTGGAGGGACCTATTTGAGGCCATATATAGATTTCCTAAGTCTACATACTAAGGAAGAGTCCTATAGAAAACTTTGTGTCTACTCCATATATATGTCCTTATCAAGATCCTTGTAAAGAATTCCACTCTTTACATTCATTTGATGAACCTCCCAATGATGTGTGGTGGGAATAGAAAGCATGAACTAGATAGAGTCCATATTTATAATGGGTGTAAAGGTCTCAATGTAGTAAATACTAGGAACTTGTGAAAATCCTTTAGCATCTAGGAAAGATTTGAACTTATCAATTGATCCATCTATAATAAATTTAGTTTGGTAGATCCAATTAAATTGGATGAGTTTCATTCCCTTAGGAAGGGAGACTAAATCCCAAATGTAGTTCCTCATCAAGGAACTATACTCCTCCTTCATAACTACATCCCACTTATGAATACTAGAAGCCTCATGAAAAGACCATGGATATAATTTGAAGGAAATAAAAACATGATGTGATGCCTAGAACTGTGACCAAGTCTACCTAATATCTAAATGATCCCCAACCCAATTACCTATAGACTATAACGTTTGTTTATCCCAAAGTGGACCAAAGATAGAGGAGTCGGGAGAAGATTATGCATCCTCCTAATTATGACTAGGAGAGAATGGAGGATGATATTCATCATTACTATCATCATCAAAAGTAAAGGAAGAAGAATTACCATCATAATAAATGTGCTCAGTTGGATTTGCATCATCTTAAGAACTATAATTTATCCCAAGTGTACCCCAAGTGATTGAAGGAGGAGAAGTGTCAAGAGTTGGACTCAAAGAGCCCTCCTTAAAGTGAGAACTCCCCTTAATAAGTATCTCATGAGTAACAAGATGAAGGAGCTAATATTTCTTCACACCAACTAGATAACCGACAAAGTACAAGGCTTTCTCTGAGGATCCATAGCCTTTTGTTTCTTTGCAAGAACATGGGCTCATGTTGTGAAAGGAAGCTAGGTGTGCGTAAATCGCTTCCTAAACTAATCTAATGAGGGGAGAGGTATGCAAACTCATTTTAACCCTTACAATTGTAGAAATATTAAACATATATCAGAGATATTATAGCAGCAAACACAATACAAGAATGTAGACAGAGAGAAGTAGACACAAGATGTATCATGGGGAAAACCTTTTTAGGTGAAAAACCCCACACTCTAAAACCTGTACAATGTATTATTTGAAACAATAATAGTTTACAATACACTTGCAATACAAGTTCTTCCAAGAGTCTTCAAATGTCAATTTTTTTGGAGTTATTCTGATAGCATAACAGTACTTGTAAAAACACTATACAAATACAACTCCAAAACAATGCATTTTATAGAGATACAAGGCATATTCTAGAAGCTTCTTGAGATAGGTGTCCACCTTGGCCACATGGCCATTATCCCACATCAAAGAACACTTGTCCAAGCTGTAAATACATCTCTTACATCTATCATACTTGCAAATTTGACTTTCCCAACATGGAGTGCTCCAAGGCTAAAAATAGACTATGACGGATGCTCTTACGCATCTTACAGTTGTCATAGATTTTCCCAACATAACAACCTTAAATATTGTAAGAGAATCCGTCATACAATGCTAAATATAGCATATTCCTCTTACAACATGTCATAACTCAAATTGGATGCCCAAAGATGCCTTTCCCTCATGCAAAGATACTCACTGACACTTGTCACCACTTGTCATAGGAATCTCCAAACTTGGCTCTTATGCGTCATAGATTCTGTCATATAGAATATCCTCTTCCACATACCACAAGATGTCGACTCAGGCATAATAGTGCCACCTCAAATGGAATGCCCAAATCCATGTAGGTTTGACTTGACCATCCAAGTCACATTCCAAGTAAGATGACATGTCACCGTGCCACCTCAACTAAGTGATCAAACTGGATGTGCAAGTAAATACAATATTAGGCAATAAATAAATATACAATTAAATAAATAATTCTAGGAATTTATAAAGGTTGAGACAACTTAATTCCCAACATTCTTCCACTTGTTGAACACCTTACAAGAGCTAAAAGAAATGACAAGATTTAACTACTAGGGGCCAAGAGGCCCATAGACTTTGAACACCATCTGAACTTGTCTGTGCCCACTGGCTTTGTCAATACATTTGCAACATTCTTGAAAGTGTCTACTTTCTCCAATATCGCCTTCACATCCTCTACCACGTCTCGTACAAAATGAAACTATACATCAATATGCTTTGTTCTGGCATGGAAAGTTGGATTCTTTGCCAAGAAAATCACACTTTGACTATCACAATAGATAGTAATCTGTCCTGCATCAACACTAATATTTGTACACAACCTCTTAAGCCAAATGGCTTCCTTACAAGCATGAGTAGCTACCATATACTCAGCTTCTGTCATGGACAAAGAGACCATAGGTTGCCTCTTACTCATCCAACTAATTGCACCACCGACCATAGTAAACACATAAGCACTTGTGGATCTCCTACTGTCAATGTCACCTACCCAATTAGAATCTACAAATCCATGAATACATATAGAATGTGGAGGTCCTATAGGATGACCATGATAACATAGGGAATACTTAGAAGTACACCACAAATATCTAAAAAATTACTTTACTGCATCCTAGTGTACCTGACTAGGATTAGCCATAAACTGACTAAGGACTCCCACTGCTTGGCCAATGTCTAGTCTTGTACAAACCATAGCATACATCAAGCTACCAATAGCACTAGCATAAGGTACTCTGCTCATATCCTCCATCTTGGAAGGAGACTTTGGACAATCATTAACAAATAATTGTTGGTGTAACTAAATATTTAATTACACTTTATTAAGTTGACTTAGGGCTTATTTTTAGTCTTAGGTTATTATTAAGTCATTTTAGGGTTTTCTCTAACTTACAAATATAAAAGAAAGTTCTCACATGTAATTCAAGATTTTATTTTCATTAATTCATCCAATATTGATTATTCCTCTTTGCTTTTTTCTCTTGTGGAAGGTAAATCTTAGGTTTTGCAAGTGATCCTGTTGCTTGAGTTAATTATCAACTCCAACATGGTATCAGAGCAGAGAGCCATTTGTTGGGTGTGTTTTTGTGTAAAACAGAGTATTCCATTGGATTCAAAGCAGTTGGAAAAGGTAGATTTATCTTTTGTTTGGCTGAATTTGGTCTAGGGAAGCTAGTTCTGTGAAGGTTTCAAGAGTGTACTTTTTGAGATCTAGAGGGAACTATAGTTTTGAAGAATTTTTGGCCAAAATCATCATCACCAACGCACTTAGAAGGGCTGAAAACCCTAGAATAACTTGTTAATTCACAAAAATCAGAGACTTCTCTATGATTTTTTGAGGGCGCATCCTTTTATCTAGTGGTTCGAAGGGTGCTTCCACATCTTTTTATCTAGCAGTCCAAAGGGTGCTTCCATAGGGTACATCATTTTATCCAGTGGTCTAAAGGATGCTTCCACATTCTTTTATCTAGCGGTCTTGTTGTGTGGTTACACAACACGCCCCATTTTGACTTGGCAAAACAGGGACCCAACTTTTCTTTTGGCTTGTGTTGTCTGCTTTCTGGCGGTTTGGTAAAATCAGTCATGTTCATCATCATGTGGAGTCAAGATGAGGTAAGCCCCAATATGAGGTCAGTCTGTCAAAATTTGTATTTCGTATATATGACCACATATTCTGAAAGAGCATTAAAATTCATGCAGGTTTGCTTTTTACATCACCCTGATATTCATCAGGATGTGAGAGTTATGAACAGTCAAAGTCTTGGTCAAACCTGATATTCGCAAAAAGAGGGTCATATTTTATAACCTCAGTTATGCTGTGTGAAGAACAACATCATCATATTTGAAACGTCCCCCCCCCCCCCCCCCCCGATAATATCCTGCGGTTCAAATATCTGGACGTCAACGTTAAGTGATAGTAAGTCTTCCCCGTCGAACGGTCTTTTGTATAGCGAGCATCATATTTTGAAAGTAACCCGATATTCGTTAATATCATCCTGATGCAAAGTATCACCCTTAACAAACATCCTGATGACATCATCTGAATCCGATAAACAAAAAAGCAAACATCCTGATGACATCATCATCATATTTACATTTCGACAGGATATTTTGTAAACATGATCATGTTCACCCAATGTGGCGATGACATCATGAGACATTTCCAATACAAAGAACAAATATCATGATGACGTCATCCCGATATTCAAAGAGGAGAATGAGTAAGTTTGAAGGTCATCATCATATTTTGGAATATCACCCGATAGACCGAAATATCCTCCTGATGTGCTAAAGTGTAAACAAAGGTGCGTTGTCACCCGAATTTTGTCACGATAACAGTTCCAATGCTGGGGAGGATGATATCGAAACTCAACCCGATATTTGTGAAATGTCATCCTGCTCTCATGATATCATGTCATATGGATATTCCCTCGCTCCCTTTGCCGCCATTGCTATTAAATGCGCGCAGATATGGTAGGTGATTCCCGCCGATCCTGGAACCCAATGAAACGTCTGGCGAGATCCTGAGTTTTCACACGAATGATCAAAGATTATGATCTAACTTGTCAGAGTTACCCTAAGTTTACCCTAACTGCAAGGTTAAAAGGTAATTCAACCGCCATTGTTACATTTACCTGCGTTAAAATTGTTTTACAGAGCACTAGCCTCCATTTCTGCATAACAGCTACCGTTGCGCGACTGGAGCTCATAGACTGAGGGAGGAAGGTGATCAGCAGCTGAATCAAGAGCGTCTTAGAGATATACTGGTATAAAAAGAAATCGGCATAACCAGGTAAGTGAACTGAAACCCTCATCATGTTGTTTTTTAAATAATGTTGAAAGTTCTGGTTATGTATCCATGCAAGTAAGTAATGTAGAATTGATACAATAAGCATGATATTTACAGTATGTATGCATGCATATCCCGTTGTGAGAAGAAATGTTGTTAATTGCAGGTACCCATGGCTGAAAAATGCTTAGTCAAGTGTCAGGAAGAATTCAGCAGGCCTATGTTCTCTTCTCAGAGAGGGGTCCTGTTTAAATTTGGGGCAATTATAGACACCCATCAGGGAAGTACCAACCTGGAGGCTTGGTCAGCCAAGCTGAATGATGGGCAGGATAAGAGTCCGGTGCTGGATGCTATGTTTGTATCAGGTATGTGGAACGCTGCTAGCTTCCCCTACTCTATGGAGTCTCTGGAGCTAGTTATTGAGTGCACCCAGAATTACAACCCTCAGACGAGGCAGGTGGTGAAGCATGGGAGAATGTATGCAGACCTATCCATCAAAGGTCTATCCCAAACATTTGGATTGCCAATGGGCAGCAAGGTAAAGAGTGTAGACTTGAAGAAGTCTGAAAGAGAATATGAGGCCAACAAGAAGACGGCCAGAAAGAACATGTATGCTTGGCGGGCCGAGAACAGCACATATAATGCAGCGGCCAAGCTCCCTGTGCGCATGTTCAAATTTGATTTTAATGAAGAATATCAGTATGTGATTGCCCTACTGAACAGGGTGACTGGCTAGCCTAATACTGGAGAATTCAGAGACTGGATGTACGGCATAATAATGATGTGCCTATATGCAGACATCAAGCCACTGTGGGGCCAAATCATAAGTGATGCTCTACATGAGCAGCTGCTGAACCTGGGAGGTTTAGATTGTGCCTTCTACATGACCTCCTATATTGTTTATTCCTGTGCTTATAGAGGCACTTTTGATGCCCTAGTCACAGATGGAAAACTGACGGGCACGAATGCAGCATATATATGGGATCATCATCCCCAGCTGCAAAGAACCAAATATATCAAGGACTACAAATTGGTCAATGATGCATTTTCTATGCATCTGGTAAGGACCATGGAAGATGACAGAACTAAAAGACTGAACATGGAGGCTCAGGAGGCAGTTATCAGGCATGGGGCATGGTACATCCAATTTGCCACCTTTTCCTACATCAGGATAGAAGGTTTTGAAGGGCATCCCCTGATGCTGCCAAGGTATCCTACAGATGCAGTAGTTTTAATGGAGTTTATCAGGCAGGGCTCCACCATCATACAGACGTATAAGGATGCCAAGAAGCTGCCACCAATTTTGTTCCCAGTCAGCATCGGCAACTACATGTGCCCTGACTCTGACAATATTCAGAAGGTGATGGTCACTCTGAACAAGATGAATTTACTGCCCTTCCCAGTAACAAGACCATATGATCCTTACGGCCGAATGCAGAAGATCCTAGGAAAGCCTATTCACCAGAGGCACCTAGAAGATTTTTGGGCTGACTGTGAAGATGAGGCAGAGGCCAGGAGGAGGAGGTATTAGAGGTTAATTCTGAACTAGATTAGAACGTTCGACTGCATCTCCCTCCCTCAGCAGCTGAAGAGTGATGACGGCAGGATCATGGCAGATGAATGCAAGCAGAAGAAGATCTACAATGATACCATTTCTGCCCCTGACCTCACCATGCAGGAGGATATGTCCTTGGACCCATTCTTTGCTAGAACCATACACTTGACCCAAGCTTGGGTAGATGCACAGGTAGAGGCATTGAAGAAAAAGGGTGTTGCCATCACAATAGATAGCAAGAAGAAGGGGCAGGACATCCCCACAGATGAATATGATGACTTCCTGCTGGAGAAGCGGAAGACTAAGGGAGAGAGGACCCCTCCACCACAGCAACCTAGCAAAAGGGCCACAAAGGGCAAGAAGGTGGAAAAGGGACCCAAAGGGGTCATAGTTGACAGGGCAGTATTCACAGCGGAGGAGGTAGCCAAATCAGGGTTAGAATCAGATTCTCCTCCAAAGCCCAAGAAAGCCAAGACAGCAGAGGCTGGAACCACAGAGACCCAAGAAGTGGGTCAATCATCCAGACAACCAAGCAAGGATATCCTCATGGAGGAAGAGCCTGAAGAAGAGGAGGAACCTCCATTGATAATCAGAAGAAAGAGGAGAGCTCCGCAGGTGCTGGTTCCTACCACACCTAAGAAAACAAGAACCTCCATGAGAGGTGAGATGAGTCAACCCCCAGTGCAATTACAAGGGGCAGGTAGTGAAGTGCAGAAGGAACTTCAGCACAATGTTCCACTTCCTACCATTGTCAAGTTCAAAACTGAACTGGCAGAAGAGAAACAAAAGGAAGCATCCTAGGCGCAAGCAGAAAAGCATGTCTCGCTAGACGAGACAATAAACTTGTCTGATGATGAGGTGGTGCAGGATGGAGCTGCACAAGAAATGGAAACACTTGCGGCTGCTGGCATCAGTGTGACTCCTCACAAGCCTCCAACAGTTCAAACAGTGCTTGAGGAGATGAAACAAGCAGAAGCGGAGCGAGAAAAGAGCCCAGAACTAGAGAAGAGCCCAGAGCAGGTAGCTCAGAATATAGGGCTGGATACATTGATCGCTGAGGTGACAAGTCCTGTAGTGGTAGACTTAACAGAGAAGAAGGATGCAAGTCCTGAATAGCCAGCAGGATCACCTGATAAGGGCCACTTAATAGAAGAGATAGAGATGGCAGAAACAGAAAGCCACGCTCTTGAATCAGGCCAACAAAGCCCACAAGATACATCAGCAGGACCTGCTATAGTAGAGGTCCAAGAAGCAAAGGTGGATGATGAGAAGAATGAAGCGATAGAGGATCCTGCTGATAAGGCACAAGAGGTGGATGCTACAGGTACAGAACAGATAGCCGCTGTGGAACAGATGCCATCACCTCAAGTAGATCCAGTGATATCAGATACGGTGGACATGCCGCTAGAAATAGAGAAGCAAGAGGAGGATGATCAACCTCCACAAGGGGAAGAACTGGGGACAGGTGAAGAAAGGATGGAGAAAGATCATGATCATCATGATCCACATACAGGTACACCACCAGGTTCCCCACACGGAGAAGATGCTCCCCCAGAAAAGGAAGTTCCTCAATAGGAGGAGACACCATAGGATTCGCAGCAAGGTGAGCATCAAGAGACAGAAAAAGAAAAGTCACCATCTCCACAACGCGTGTTGGTGGAAACGGGATATAGAGGTGAACAGCATCATGATGCTGAAAAGCATGATCAGGTGCCTCCATGGTTAGAAAAGGAGGTAAATGTTGAGGAGGAGCTAGAGATTCAAGAGTTCGATGTCTCCACCCTGTTCGCCGCAGATATAATGAAACCCAGGAGGAAGGCCAGAATGACTTCGGCCATCAAAAGAGATCCGGCGACAGGGAGAAGGACCGCACAAATTGCTGTACCTGTGGTAGAGAAAGAGAAAGGCAAAATCACTGTGGATGAATTCCAGATAAGCACAGTTGATTTGGGTTTTGCCAATGAAGAGCAGGAAGGTCAGGAGGGAAAGGATATCATTGACTCTCTGATTCAGAAAGTGAAAAGAGAGAAAGAGAAGAATAAGCAACATAAAGAGCACATTGCTCAGTTGCGTGCATATATTGAAGGCTTGACCAACCCTGAAGATACCACAAGCGAAGCTGCAGTCCCATTGACTGCCATTTCTCAGGAAGAAGTGAATAGACTGGACCTCATGAAACATGAGGTTTCCGTAATAAGAAAGTGGGTGTCATCCACATTGGATGATGCCATTGAAATAATGAAAGGTTCTTTGAAGAGGTGGAGCATCCTAAGTGACTCCAAAACTAAGGTGGATAAATTACAGATGCAGACCGGAAAAAGGTCTTATAAACTGGAGAAAGTCCTCAGCCTGTTGGACGAAATAAGGAAGATAAATCCACAACTGCTTATCAGTAAGCAGGTATTGAATAATAATACCGCATTGTTAGTGGATATCTGGTATAAAGATGTACAGTTTGAATGCGGAGTCCTCAAAAGATGCAATAATAAGCTGAGGGAGATCAGCATGAGGCTACGCGATTTAATGGGCATTAAGGCAGACATGCTAGAAACGCTAGAGGGCAAGGTGGAAGGGAAAATTGAGAATCAAGATGAAGATTCTGCCTTTAAGGCTTTGCGTAATAACTTCCATATAGAAGATGATGGTACGCTTGTCCACTTGACAGAGGAAGTGATAAATAAAATGGTGAGGATCAAGGTCAAGATGGAGACCTACAACGAGACACTGCAGGACAGAAAGAATAAGCTGGACAACAGTAGGGATAAGTATGAAGCGCACAAACACGCCATCATCAAGGCAAAGACTCAAGATGGCGGAGGAATAGATCAGGTTGTGTAGTCATACGAACAGATCCAAAGCAGCATGCAACCCCATATGCAACAGCGTCATTATCCGGATAGCGAAAGTTCAGAAAGCGATACACATGATGATGACCCGCATGCATCAGATGAAGAGCATGATGAAGATACATCATGGGGGGGGAGTATTTTGCATATGCAGTATAGATAGTTGCCAGCTGGCAACTTGTGCCTTTTTGTAATATTGGTAAGTCATGAAATGATGACCGTTGATTTATATTGATAAATCAGATCCGTGGATCTTTTGTAACGGATTCCTCACCTTATTCTATAAAAGGTGGTGGAATGCCTTGTTATATTCATTCGAAACTTAATTGAAATTTGATTGCTGAAGTATTCAGGACTTATTTCAAAGCTGCTGTATATATACATGTCTTTTGCATACTTAATGAAAGGGAAGAGTATTTTGATTACAAATCTTCGTAAATCTTGAGTAATCTGTGTCTGAATTCTGGATATGTGCTTTGATTTGCTGCGTCCCTTGGAGTGCTCATCATGTTGCATGTATTGTTTTCATTCATTATCCTCTGAAATTTGCATCAACTGTATCTAGCTGTGGAATGTCCTGGTGAACATATGGTTTGATTTCTTCTCCTCATGACAGTATCAAGCATGTATGTGGATCAAAAGCTAAAGTTTCAACTTAATTAGAAGCATTTCCTTTAATTTCTTTCAATTTCAGAGCATCTCACTATCACAATTGCAAATAAACTAATAATCTTAAGCAAACAACCCAAAATATGCAGACATCTCATAGATAATCGTAAATATTTAGCATATTTGAACACTAAGCATGCACAATTGAAAATATCATGCAAAGATCTAGGTATTTTACTTCCTTTCATCAAAAACCCGCATAATTTGACTTCTCTGTAAGGAATTTCTGCAGGAACGTCATGATGATAGTGCATTTTCATGTAAGGCCCCAAAATGGAAACAGCAACTCACATTAACCACTGAGTAACGTCAGTCGATTAAGACCTAATCACCGGAGACTTGGGATCATGAATTCTTTGAATTCACTGTATCTTTCAAGATGAATAAAGGTTAATGTGTACTTTTATTCTATGTTTGTTTGTGACTAACATCAGGACCAACAGGTCTAAAGGGTGCTTCTATGTCCTTTTATCCAATGCTCTGAAGGGTGCTTCCGCAGGGTGCATCTTTTTACCCAGTGGTTCAAAGGGTGCTTCTGCAGGGTGCATCATTTTATCCAATGGTCTGAAGGGTGCTTCCACATCTTTTTATCCAGCGGTCTGAAGAGTGCTTCCGCAGGGTGCATATTTTTATCCAACGGTCTGAAGGGTGTTTCTATAGGGTGCATCCTTTTATCCAGCAGTTCAAAGGGTTCTTCCACATCCTTTTATCCAGTGGTTCGAAGGGTGCTTCTGCATGGTACATCATTTTATCTAGTGGTCCGAAGGGTGCTTCCATAGGGTGCATCATTTTATCTAGCAATCCTCCATCTTGCCCTCTTCTACATGCCGTAATGGAGCAATTTCATGAAAATTGTCATAACTTTCACATTCTTAGTCAGTTTTTTGCAAACAAAATATTTCCAGAAAGCTAGTTCTACACACTTTCTAATGGTATGATCAGTTTTTTCTAATTTTATTTTTGAACACCTTTTTTTTTCTGTTTGAAGTCAAGGCATATTTTTGTCTTTCGAGCTCCGTTCTTGCGTCCATAATCTCCCTTTTTCAAAAATGAATAGGCATTGGAAAGGTATCAACGAGCTCTACATAGCCACCTATATAATTTTTTTAGATTTAGTCCCAGGTATCTTTTAATCAGTTTGTCAATTTTATGGCTTTTGTTGGATATCCTGGACACATTGCCTCTTGGAAAGGTTCTATTTGATTTGATAGGCTTCTATTATTAGATTAAATCTATTTGCATGTTTTGATCTCTAATCATCTAAGGAGATGGGATTCTACCATCATCATAAATCTAATTGTAGATATTGTGGAAGTAATCAACATGAGAAAGAGATGTGTCCTCATTTCTCACATCATCTTTTTGAAATACTTGCTTCGATCACTTCTCCTCCTGATGAGATCATTGCTCCACCATCACCTACTGCTACTTCAGAGTTCAGTGTTGTATCATCATTGGCCTCTAGTGATTCTATGCATCAGGTCAATATTAGTCTTCTTGAGCCACCTCATTGGGATTCCTATCTTGTAGACATATCATCTTTGTTTGTGGAGTCTAACATTACTGATTTGGATGACACATTTGAGGGTTTATGTCTCTTGTTCGATGCTATCTCAGGTGGCTTCGCATCACCACCTTCATCTACTGTGTTTCCTGATGTAGTTCAGATCATATCCTCTCCTGGTTCTTCTTCTTTGATTGGGCAGACAATTTATGTTTTGGAGAAGACATATTTTCCTAGTATGAGGTCACTTGAGTTGCATTCAAAGGCACACATTTTGATATGGATTCCCTATTCATCCAAGATGTAGGAATGGCTTCTACATTCACCAGTGGATATGTTTCTTCTGAAAGGGAGAAATGTTGTTTGCAGGAGTGGATTGGATTTTGTCTTCAAGATCTCTTCATTGGTTCTGGAGCTTCTTCTTGGAGGGGATTCATATTCACTTTTCTCTCTCTAATGGGGGCATTCATAATTATACTTTTGTGATGGATTTAGTTCTTGGGGGTCTTAGTGTTAGTCCTTCTTCCATCACATGTTTATGTACTTCTTGTATTTTCTCTCTTTTGGAGAGGAGTTTTCTCCCATTGGATTTTTCTCCTTTTCTCTACTTTATGAGAGATTCTTGTTGTTCATGGGTACCTAACATGGCCTTGTAGTTGAGACCCATTCTTGCATTAGTTGCATGTTTTTCAGTTCTCCCTAAGTTACACTTAAGGGGGGTGTTGGTGTAACTAAATATTTAATTACACTTTATTAATTTGGCTTAGGGCTTATTTTTAGCCTTAGGTTATTATTAAATCATATTAGGGTTTTCTCTAACTTGCAAATATGAAGGAAAGTTCTCACATGTAATTCAAGAATCCATTTTCATTAATTCATTCAATATTGTGTAAATTATTCCTCTTTTCTTTTTTCTCTTGTGGAAAGTAAATCTTAGGTTTTGTAGGTGATCCTGGTTGCTTGAGTTAATTATCAACTCCAACAATAACTTTGTCCCCAAAGAAATATGAATAGAGAATGGTCTACAATCTGCCATGCTAAATCTATCCAACACAGTCTTCACATACTTACTCTTGCTTAACCAAAGTTTTATGTTTTCTCTCTCTCTTTTGATTTCCATTCCTAGAATGTACCAGGCTGCCCCTAAGTTTTTCATCTCAAACTATGCTTACAACTGAGACTTCTAATCAGAAATCATATTCTTACCATTCCCAATTAACAAAATATCATCAATACATAATGCAATAATGAGAATGTGATCATTGTCAAATTTGTAATACACACAATGATTTGATTTTGACCTCAGAAATCTAATCGACAACACAAAGGTATCAAATTTCATGTAGCACATCCTAGGAGATTGCTTCACACCATACAAAGACTTATTTAACTTGCAAACCAAATTTTCTTTACCTTTTTCTATGTAATGCTCTAGCTGTGACATATAAATCTCTTCCTCCAAGTCACCATGAAGGAATGTTGTCTTCACATCCATCTACTCCACTTCTAAATTATAAGCTGCTGCAAGAGATAATATGAACCAAATAGATGTCATCTTTGCAATGGGAGAGAAAATTTCACCATAATCAATTCCCTCCACTTGTGAGTACCCCTTCACAACCAATCTAGCCTTATACTTCTCAACACTGCCATCTACACCAAATTTCTTCTTGAACACCCATTTGCATCCAACAGGTTTCCGTCCATCAGGCAAATGCACCAAGTCCCAAGTTTTATTCTTTTCTAAAGAATCCATCTCATCTTCCATGGCCTCCTTCCAAGAACCTACATCTTTCATGCCCATAGCCTCTGTCACAGTTCTAGGTTCATCATCTTTAGTAAGCAAAGTAAAAGCACAACTAGAATCAAGCAATGTATAACCAAACCTCTCAGGTTTCTTTATGTTTCGTGTAGACCTCCTCAAAGGCTAAGGTTGAGGTTCTGCTTCTTCTTCTAAGCTTTTAGAGCTGCTAGAGCTCTCCTCTCATTAGGTCTCATAGGGTCTGTTGGTTTAGTCTTCTCAAGGGTAGTGGGAAACTGAACCACATCCTCTTTCTTTTCTTTCTCTTCTGGTTGTAGAACAGTGGAAGAAGGTGTTAGCTCTCTAAAAATAACACTTTTGCTATACAACACTTTTTCAACTACAAGATCCCAAAGCTTGTATCCTTTCACACCAACACCATAGCCAATGAAGATACACCTAACAGGCTTGTTCTCCAATTTTGACCTCTTCTCGCTAGGCACATAAGCATATGCCTCACAACCAAAAACACGAAGATGTCTTATTGAAACCTTCTTACTAGACCACACCTCCATGGGTGTCTTGTCAACAAGAGTTGATGTAGGAGACCTGTTTACCAAGTAGCAAGCAGTGGCAATAGCTTCAACCCAAAACTTCTGTTTGAGGCTAGTTCCACTAAGCATACTCCTAGCCTTCTTTGTCAGTGTCATGTTCATCCTCTCTGCAACTACATTTTGTTGTGGGGTGTATGGAGTTGTCTTATGTCTTTCAATCCCATGTTATTTACATAACTTATCAAATTCTGTGGAACAAAACTCACCACCATTGTCAGTTCTCAAACACTTAAACTTTTTACTAGTCTAATTCTCAACAAAAGCTTTAAACTCTTTCAACTGACTAAAGATTTTAGATTTGCTTCTGAGAAAATAAATCCATGTCCTTCTACTGTAATCATCTATCAAAGATACCAAATATATAGATTTAGAGATTGAAGGAACATTAACTAGACCAAACACATCAGAATGAATAAGATCCAATACACTAGAAGACTTATGAGAACTTGAGTAAAATTAAACATGATTTTTCTTTTTGTATATACAATGTTCACAAAAGTCAAAATCAAGATTACAATAATCTAACCCCTCAATGAGGTTTTTATTTTTTAGGGTTCTAAGACCCTTCTCGCCAATGTGGCCAAGTCTCTTATCCCATAACAATGTCTTCTCAATAGGAAGTTTAACTTCCAAAGCACAAGCACCCTTAGGTACCCAAATAGTACTAACATTAGAAGTTGATACATCAGATCTTTTAGTTGCCAGTTCCAATGGTGGAGATGAAGTGACTACAACTCTTTTCTTCAAGTCAGAAGAACTATTGCATTGTGAAATACATGCCTCGAGCTGAAACAAAGTACCTCTCTAAGTACCCTTCACAAACACCATAGCTCCTCTAGTCATCTTGCATCCTTCTTTCAAGAAGACAACCTGCACACCTGCATCATTCAATTTACTTACAAAAAGTAGGTTCCATGCCAAGCCTGGGATGTGCATAACCCAAGAGATCCCCTTCACTCATCCATCAGGGAATTAGATTGTGAGTCTTCCACAGCCAACTATCTTCAGATGAGATTCATCACCCAGGTACACTCTTCCACCATCGAACTCTTCATACTTTGTAAACCAGTCTCGATGCGAGGTCATGTGGAAAGAGGCACCATAATTAATCAGCCACACATCATCAGATACATGGGTGGCCAAGGCTACAATGAAAGCATCACCATCATCTTGTGACTTATGAGAATCTAAATCTGGGACATTCTTCATCCTTTTCTTTTTCTCATCTTTGCATTCCTTTCAGAAATACCTAGTTTTTCCATAGTTCCAACATAGTACCTTGGACTTTCCAGGAGATGTGGATCTCCCACAGGATTTGGATCTACCCTTCTCAACTTTCTTGTCCTTCATTTTTCCTTTCTCCTTAGGTCTTCTAAGAACCGCAAGAGCCTATTTGGCTAGCTTGAATGACTTTCTCTACATCTCTTCAGATAATAGAAAATACACTGCCTCATCCATCTTGAAAGTGGTTGTAGTGCTTACGATGTTCATTACAAGATGATCCCACGAATCCGATAAAGAACAAAGAAAGGTCATACAATGATCCTCCTCCTCCATATTCACACCAACAGATGTCAATTGTACAACTAACATATTAAAGGAATTCATGTGATCAGCAATAGATCCTCCATCTTCTATCCTCAAAGAATATAGATTCTTCCTTGGGAATAACTTGTTTACCAGGGACTTAGCCTGATAAACATCACCAAGTTTCTTCCACAGCTCCTTCGCAGTTTTCTCTTCATGAATATTTAACAGAACGGAATCAGCCAAAAAGAGTCTCACAAGACCCTTGGATTTACAATCTTTGAGATCCTAATCTACCTATGCCATTGCCATTGGTTTTGTATCAGAAATTGTTTTCCATAGGTCTCTATCAATGAGCATATCTTCCATTTTGAGTTACCACAACTCAAAATTGCTGCCATTAAACTTTTCCACCTCTATTCTTTCAAGTGTACCTTCCATCTCCTTCCTGCAACAAGGTTACATAATACTCTACACAGACTCCCACTCAATCTAAGATCAGTACAAAAAAATCCCTACCCAGCAGCTAGGACCAAAAGTGGCCAGGCTTTGATACCAACTAAAAGGAAGCTAGGTGTGTGGAAATTGCTTCCTAAACTAATCTAATGAGGGGAGAGGTATGCAAAAAAAATTTAACCCTTACAATTGCAAAAATATTAAACATATATCAGAGATATTATAGCAGCAAACACAATACAAGAATGTAGATAGAGAGAAGTAGACACAAGATGTATCGTGGGGAAAACCTTTTCAGGCGAAAAACCCCACACTCTAAAACCTGCACAATGTATTATCTAAAACAATAACAGTTTACAATACACTTGCAATGCAGGTTCTTCCAAGACTCTTCAAATGTCAATTTTTTTAGAGTTATTCTAGCAGCATAACTGTACCTATAAAAACACTATGCAAATACAACTCCAAAACAATGCATTTTATGGAGATGCAAGGCATATTCTGGAAGCTTCTTGAGATAGGCATCCACCTTGGCCACATGGTCATTATCCTGCATCAAAGGACACTTGTCCAAGCTATAAATACATCTCTTACATTTGCCATACATGTAGATTTGACTTTCCCAACATGGAGCACTCCAAGGCTAAAAATAGACTATGACGAATGCTCTTACGCATCTTACAGTTGTCATGGATTTTCCCAACATAAAAACTTTAAATGTTGTAAGAGAATCCATCATACATTGCTAAATATAGCATATTCCTCTTACAACATATCATAGCCCAACTTGGGCACCCAAAGATGCCTTTCCCTCATGTAAATATACTCACCGACACTAGTCATCACTTGCAATAGGAATCTCCAAACTTGGCTCTTACGCGTCATAGATTCTGTCATATGGAATATCCTCTTCCACATACCACAAGATGCCGACACATGGCATAATAGTGCCACCTCAAATGGGACTCCCAAATCCATGTAGGTTTGAATTGACCATCCAAGTCACATTCCAAGTAAGATGACATGTCACCATGCCACTTCAACTAAGTGACCAAACTAAATGTGCAAGTAAATACAATATTAGGCAATAAATAAATATACAATTAAATAAATAATGCTAGGAATTTGCAAAGGTTGAGACACCTTAATTCCCAACAAGTTGGACATCTAAAGACCTTGTAATGTTTCACTATGTGTTTCTTGCATCTTCAACCTTCAAAAGGACTAACTCCTTTCAGGGATTTATGATGAGACCTATTCTAGATGTATTTCACATAGTTGCAACCTCTACCTAAAATTATGATGCAAGGGATCTAGAGTAGATCATGCAACTCACCATTTCCTTCAAGGATTTGTTCTTACATTCAATTGCTATGTTCTATTAATGAATGTACATGACAAGTCAATCCCCTCTAAAATATGTATCAGTTGTTTATGTGTATATGTAGATATACATAAAAAACTAATATATATAAATAATTATAATATATATGTTGCTTATGTGTATATTTTTTAGTTTTTTTCTTAAATATAGATTATTTAAAGTTGTTTGTGTATATAGGTTCAAACTAATACTTACATTAGTTTATAATTTATAAATTTTAGTAATATATAATATATGTGTTAAAGTTCAATATACAATGGACATTAATTGTAAATTGATTAACTATATACAAAAGAATATAATTAGACCCCTTAACTCCCCTTACACTAACATTATCCCTTGTTGACTGGTTTCAAAGCTTTAATAATTACAACCCTACTACCTCTAATTATCACCATATGAATCTCATTCCTTTCATTACCATTAATTCCAAGAGTACCATCTAGGACCAGATTCATGAATTGGTCAAATCCTCACAAAGTACCAACCACCATATGGTTTGTATTCAATTTTATGTTGATTTTTTTGTCCATGTACTATTAAGTTTCATATTTTAAATATAAGAAAATAGTCTCAAACTCTAAATGCTCTAAATCCTAATCTAAAAATTCAATTCCTAAAGATTACAATTTACAATTTGTACATTAATTTATAATCTAATATACAATCTACATAGTAATTTAGAATTTGTACATTAATTTGAATGAAGATATATGCTAGATTGTAATCCCTCTTTGGGAATTTTATAAATACTTATCTATTAATATATTATTTTTAGGTGCTTGTACCTTTTACCGATCAAAAGAAAATAATTCTACACTTACATAGAATCTATACACTAATTTATAATTTCTAATTTGTATAGTAATTTATAATTTGTATATATTAATTTACAATATACATTAATATGTAAGCCAATTAACTAAATAAAATAATTTACTTGATATAAAATATGATTCAAATCATGGAAATTATAAAAAAGAAGGCTTGTATAAAGTTCTTTGTTAGGTCTTGATACCATTTCAGCTACCATAAAGTATAATTGTTAACTAGATTATGAAAAATAGGAGTATCATTAATACCCATCTTTTATTTTGAAAAAGAATTGATGTTTAATAATTTATCCAAACATAAAAATGGAGTAGACCTTTACACCTAGAAGAGGAAATAAAAGATTGATTATAGTCACATATTCCCAATCAGTTTGATGCACTATATTAGCTAGAGCATAGATAATAACATGATCATCCCATTTGTAGTGTAGGGATTCATCCACAATGTGATAACACACTAGAACTAGATTGATATATGCACATAATTATGTGGATACCCTTTGAATTTATTTTTTGATGAATTCTTTGTATTGACAATGTTCCTCCCTTTTAGGGAGTGTATGCAAATTTGGTTATGTGTTACTTAATTTGATGGATTTCCCCTTCATATTGTTGAACTTGAGGCGAAAGGATTGATTTGTGTTATATTAAAGATATTACAAATTCATTTATAATTTACATAAATTAGCGAGAATAGGATCTTGTTGTAAAAACTCCAACTTGTTGATTTTTCTACCTTGCATAATTTTTTCTTAAACAAAAGTCTTTTTCTTCAATCTCATTAAAATAATATTTCCTATAATTAACACCATGCTAATATCATTCCATTAATTTCCATTAATTTTAATAGTACCATTCAGGACTAGAATCATTGTACTTTATAAGAATAGGGACTAATGATATTTTGATAACACCTTTCTAATTGATAGATGTAGCTTCATAGAACTTAATGCATCCCCTTAGAATCCCCTAGTCCACTTAATCTATCCCCTTAATTTTTCTTAAGTCTCCTTAATTTCTCCTATTAAGTCCCCTTAATTCCACCCCTTAAGTCCCCCTAGTCCACTTGAAAACTATTTTATTCACACATTATGACATTGTTTGTGTTGCACTTTCATAATGATTATCACCTAGTTGGACATTACTCTTAGGAATGTTGTCAATTTTTTAAATTCCATAATTTTTTTATTAATATATTATTTTTCTTCAATCTCATTAATAAACTATTGACTCCAATTTACCACTATGCCAATCTTATTCCTTTCAATGCATGATGGTAACTAGAACATATGCAATAGTTTTGTAACATGATTAAATAAAACTATAGGTTTGAATGTATTGTATTGAACATCTTATAAAATAGAGAATGCAAGTAATAAAATTAAATCACATCATATTGAATGAAATCATGCATCATATAAAATATTGGGAATGAAATTAAATCACATGATACTTGTTATGGAGTAAAATGTGTACAATGGAATTTTACGCCTTGTTTAGCACCTGGTTGGAGGTCTAAAATGTTTTTGATATTGATAAGCTATAAAAATGGGTGTAGATCCCAATAACAAAAGCCCCATAGACAGAAAAATAGGCCCAAGGCCACAAATAACACAGAAACAATTGTCTAGTAGCACAAGTTCATAACAATACTAAAACTAAACCAAGACCAAAACACAAAACATAAGAAAAAGATAATTAAATAGTTCTTTCTAGTCATCCTTAAGCATATTGATTAGCTCCTCCTTTTTCTCATACATAGAATCAACACTAGCAATATGATCCTCCTGCAGAACAGAAAAAGTAGAGGCCACCCTATGAAAGACCTTCATGCAAACTTTCAACAGAACCTTGACTTTACTTTCCATAGCAGAGAGATGAGACTTAACATCCTTTAGCTCCTGAGCAAGCTTCCAATTAGAAACATCCTCCCTAGCACTCACCACCTCCTTATTAGGCATCTCCAAGATTTCAACATCATTGGGTTCAGTGTTGTAATAAGAATTATTCATGGATTCAAAGTGACTAGTTCCTTCTTGCTCCTGCATCGGTGTGGTTTTGACTTCCTTGATTTCCATCTCAAGCTCACAGTCATCATGATCAAAGGTCAAGGAATACTCAACAATCTTTAGCACCTGGGGTTTCCCACCTGCTAGCCTAGATGACCTTCTAATGCTCGGTCTTCTCTTAGAACATTCCTTACCCACAACTTTCCCCTTAGTATCAATAGTATCCTCCACTTTCTATTTTTGGGAATTGTCTAACTTTTTCATAGTCTCCAGTTCCTCCATCCTCAAACCTACATCACCCTTTTTGGTTTTCTTCTTTCCTCCTTTGGCAAGGGTAGGTTGGCAATGTTGTCTTTTTCATTTTTTACTACCATGAGGAGGACTATTTCTCAGACCACAAAGGCCCTCAACAACTTCTTCATGGGGTTAGCCATGGGACCCATCCACCCCACTAGAAATAGAGATCACCAAGGCCCGACCAGGCTGGGCCCTAGGGTGAGAGATATCCTTCATGATGAGAGGGCTAGAACTAGGAATAGTAGGAGAATTGGAGAGGGGGTCCATAGGGTTATTAGGGTCAACAAAAGCAAGAGCCGGGGCTTTAGATTTAGAGGGGCTGCCATACTTAACACTGAGAGGAATATTATCATCCAAATCTTCATTGACATTATCTTCGACAAGACTGGCCTTAAGGGGCTTAATAGGGCACAGGGCTAAATGACAATGGTATAGGCAAAAAATAAGACCCTGGTGTAGGGGAATAACCACCACCGCCGGGTTACCCTCACAGGTTTTCTTAGTCAGATTAACAGAGGACTCTAGGCTAGTAAGCAGGTAGAAGGGGAAATTCACCAACATTTTGTGTCTGAAATGATTTAATAGAGCAAAATGATAATAGTAAAAGAATCTATAGTGACCTTCAAGGGTAAAAAATCTCATAACGAGGTAGCATACCCGGTCCTAGGGGTTAACCAAGCTCTTATGCTCAAAGTCACCTTGAAGTCTAACCTATTTCTCACCTTCTTGATAAAAAAGCTTCAGCCCCTCCAGGTCTTGGACTTTAGATTGTTTATTCAGCTATTTTCCCTTGCGTTACAGGCCCGTGGCTTTGGCAATGGCTTCCTTAGAAACCACAAACTACACACCTCTAACCCACACCTTCCTCTCTGCATCCCATGACATAGCATATTAGATGGACAGGTTTTCATCAAATCCATTCAGACATTCAAGAAATGGCGTCACCCCCCTCATAGGCAATAATCCAAAACTAGGAGTCTTCCTTGTATTCCCTACAAGACGTAGGCTTAGTACGCACTTTGTCACCTCCCATTTTCCTTAACTTACTAAACTAGTGATGCCAAATGCAGCTCCAGAAATTGGCAAGATACTGTGTTTCTTTGAAGAGTCTAGAAATGAACTGATACTTATTAAAATTAATGCCAACCATGCCCCCTAAATTCCCATGAATGTCCTTCAAAATCCCTAATGTGTTTGGAGCATCATTACTTTTATAATATGACTCGTGTGAGCTCGCCACATCCAGAGTGGCCAACCAAGAGTCAAAAGACCTATGAAGCCAGCATGGAAACAGTACACAAGGGTTACAAAGTTGGCAATTGTCAACGTGAAACCTAGGAGTCCAGCTCAAACATAGATAGTGAGTTGTCATGACCATGATGTTATCCTTGATACGCCACCCCAAGTAATGAGGGATAGGCAAAAAAGCACCAACAAGGGCAAAAAGAGAGTTGATTATAGCCATGAAACTTAGGAAGATGCCTTGACTTGAATGCATTTTATAACATTCGAGGGAAGATTAGAGATATTTCTCCAACACCTTTAAGGGTAGAGATTTATCCCAAGGTTAGCCATTAGGTCCATAATTTGATTGCCTTCTCTATAGATATGCACCACTTCAATACCTTCAAAACTTAGAAGAAGGGTTTTAATATCTTGAATGATGTCTTCAACCTGCCAACTGACCCTGACCTTGTCTTTAACAGCTTCAATGATAAGATTAGAATCACCTTCAACTACCAAATGACTGATGCCAGTAGCTAAAGCAACTTTGAGGCCCTAGAGGAGAGTTGAGGCATTCGCAACATTATTGGTATTTTCACCAAGTCCCCCCAACAAAGGCCACGAAGAGAGCTCCCTTATGTCAGGGATTGAATGTAGAAGCTATCAATTAAATGTAAATAAAGATTAAATAGAGGAATGAAAAATACATAGAAATAATAATAGCGAGAGACAATTTTTAATGTGGTTCACCCAAACTTGGGCTACATCCACCAATAGAGAGTCTAATATTATTATCCAGCAATCAAACCGAACTGACAATCCTTGCAACTCAATACCATTGCAAATTATACAATACAATGTCAACAGAAACCCTAATGCTTAGTTGCTTTTATCAAGCCTTATGTCAGTTACAAAATAGGGTTTTTTTATGTCGACCAATAGAAAAACAAATCTTGAAACCTTTATAAAATAATAAAAATTGTTTGAGGTTTTAGGTGTGTTGCCGCTTGACCCCACCCTGTATCATGACATGGAGCACACCAGGGGTGCTACCCCTAGACCCCGCAAGGGGTGCTACCCATTGACCCTGTCTTGGGGGTCCTGCCCCCAAACCCCCATTAAATAATTTGGGGGGGAAACTGCATTGATAAAAGAGGGGAAAATTTAACCTCCAAGTCTGATTAGGCTTCATATAACAATAATCTCCCACTTGGAGATTGATCAGACTCCACACCATATCATCTCCTACTTAGAGACTAATCATAACACCGCTGATCCTGTAGCTCCCACTGGAAATAAACACCCTGAACCCTGATGTTCTAAATTTTTTTGTTTTCAGTCTTGAAGACCAACCGAAGCTAAAGAGGAGCTCAACTTCTCCCTTGTCACTACCTTTGTAAACATATCCACTCAATTTTCATATGAATATATCTTTTCCAGCCTTAATTGTCCATCATCCAACATCGATCGAATGAAGTGATACCTCAACTGTATGTGTTTGGACTTTGAATGCAAGGTAGAATTCTTTACAAGATGTTGTTAGAATTAGGTAGAACGACTGAGGGGGGGTGAATCAGTTGTCTAAAAAATTTATCATTTGAAACAATATCACTTAGAACTAATTAAAATATTTACAACATGAGTCATCAACACATGAGTAGAAACAAATAAACACACATGACACAATGATTTTTGATGTGGAAACCCAATTAAGGGAAAAACCACGGTGGGGGTTAACCTACAAAAATTATACTTTGTTAAAAGTATTACAATTGGGAATGCACATGCATTTGGGCTCACTGCCCAGAGCTCATTGCTCAAAAGAAGGCTCACTACCTATAGAAAGAAGATTACAATAAATTTGAACTGATAATTAGCATCAACCAATGCAAGGATTCAGTTCCGGTTAAGCACAAAATACTGACTTGATACACTTCATCTTTGTTCTGCCCTGTTTACTACTCTACCATAATTCAGATCTTAGATCTCTTCCTTTTTGCACTCCTATCTACCCTTTTGGCACTTACTTAGTATTCACATCATTCCATCCTACAATACACTTGAATCCATTGGCTATATATATCCGCCTCAAGAAATTCAATCACTTTCTGTCATCCTAGTGAAGAACTTAGCAAACAACACAAATACTTTGTTTTGTCGGCTAAATCCATACACCAATGTTGATGCGTACCAGAAATAACACTTTAAGGTCACCATTTATGTCGGTCACTAATATTATGTCCCATACACAACTCCCCAAAACACTTCTACCAGATCCACATAAGGATCTAACATAGGTTGGCCTATTCTTTACTGAACTATTATGTCATATTAGTAACCGGTACTCAGATGCTCATAACTTTTAATCCCCTTGTCATCAGAGGCTGACACCTTGGATTTAGACTGTCCTAACATTCCTCTACACTACCTTAGATACACAACACACAATGATTGACTGGATAAATTTGCTGACCAAAATATTGAACTCTGCCATATACTCTGTTCCTGTCTATCTAGACTTGACAAATCTTTAAACTAACTTCCGGTATGATCTGATACTACATTGTGGATGTGTGGAATGAACTTAGTTGCCATCAATGACAACACTAGTCATGTGTAGTAGTGTCTCTTGCCAACAATCTACCCCTTTGGCATTGATGGTAACACTTAGTGAAAAATGACTAAGTGTTGAAGTTAGTCCCCCGTATTCTATACACTTGTGCTCTCCATTGTTTCCAAAGACCCCCTTTGCTGGATTCCTCATTTTTCACTACTCTTCACTCCCCCTTTGACACCAATGGAAAAGGATGGGATCCACAAGCCAAAATTCTCAAAAAAAAATTGTATATAGTGCCACATATGTGTTGCAAGTAAGGGTTGAACTGGTGTTGTTATTGATGTCAACATACTCATGTTGCATTAATGAGAAGGATTGGATGAGCTGTGGGCTGAGGATATTGAGAAAATTAGTCTCAATCAGGAATAGTGAAGAACAGTGATGATAACAAGGTAAAAGTCCAAGATAGGTTGAGGATCAGAGGATGCGGTTTAAAGGGTTTGTAGATATAAGTCTTGAGATGCTCTAGTCAAGTTCTCAGGGATCCGCATGAAGATCTGAAGAAGTTATGGTTGCTCAAGTAGAACCAGTTCTGACAAGTGCTCAGTGGTGAGAAAGTGAGACAGATAGGTCCGGTAAGGTCTAGTAATGCACTATCCCACTCTACAAATTTGAGGAAGTGTTTAGGACATCCATGTGAAGTGTCAAGTAGATCAGTTTGTGGTTTGAAGGTTTGGAAGAACCTATTCCTTTGTGACAGTGATGACAGACTGTGTTCTTGAGGTTCCAGATGTAGGAGAGAAGGATTTCAGTAAGTAGAGGAAGTGCGGATGTTCCTGGTGATTTAAGAAAGCTTGTGAAGGTCCTTGGATTATGTCCAGTTCGTGTTGATGGTCCACATTAGAATTGGAGCCCGAAATTGAAGAAATACTTATGGATGAAGGTGTTCTTTCTATGACTAGCCGACCGGATGAATTATACACCTTGTGAATGGTCTTGTGGTTGCTTGCCAACTTAGATGTTTGTTCCTAAGTTGATGTCGTGTATAAATAAAGGTTTGCAAAGTCATTTCAAGTGTGTACTCATGGAGATGAGTGTGTGGTAACGAAGAGAAGAGTAGAGCAAAAGGTTTGAGCTTAAATGGAACTGACTCAAGCATAGTGAAAATGCTATTTACTAGTTCAAGTATGTGATACTTATTCCTTTGTAGACAGTGTGTCTCCTATAGGCAGTGAGCCTCTTGTGAGCAGTGTGCTTGGGCAGTGAGCCCTAATTGGCATGTGCCATTTTGTTCTCTCTATTCTTCTAACAGAGAATATTATCTTGGGTTAATCACCCCATGGTTTTTCCCTTAACCAGGTTTTCCATGTCAAAAATCTTTGTGTTATGTGTGTTAATGTGCTTTTGCTCTTAACTTATTGCATTGTGCTTTCATGGTTGATCTTATATTATGTTGTTAATTAACATTGTGGAGTTAAGTGGTTAAGGAAAGAGAAAGTTTTATACAACTGATTCACCCCCCCTCTCCGTTGTGTGCCCTAAATCCAACAATTGGTATCAGAGCCAAGTTCCTCTAAAAGGAGCTTAACCACTTGAGGAGATCCAGGATGTCATCCTACAAGAAGGATAGTCTGAAGTTTGATGGAACTAACTTTTCTCTTTGGAAAGGTCACATGGAATGTCACTTGCAGTGCATGGGATTCGCATACTGTTCCATGGTGACAAAGGCTTATGTACCTCCACAGGGTGGTCCGACAACCCTAAATGAAATCATAGATGTTGAAAATAATCTGCAGACCAAAGAGGCTCTTTTAAGTGCATTATCCAACTCAGAACTCTCTAATGTTATTCATCTACCAACTGCCTTTGAGATTTGGAAGAAATTAGAACTTTTGCATGAAGGAGACCAGTTTGTTAAATGTGCAAGATTATAGAGTCTAAAAGGGAAATTTGAAAGACTGAAAATGAGAAATGATGAAAATATTACCTCTTTTATGCCAAGAGTGAATGAGCTGGTTTGTGGAATTAGAAATGCAGGTGGAACCCTGAGTGAAGATGAGATCATTGGCAAAGTTCTCAGATCCCTTCCTGAGTCTTATAAAATCAAATCTTTTGCAATCAAACAATTTAGAGCTCACACAACAAACACAAGGGATCAATTGGTTGGTAAGCTAGCTACTTTTGAAATGGCCAATTTTGGAGATGATCCTCCAAAGACTGAATTTGCATTCAAAGAAAGTGCCTTGGTAAAAGGAAAACAAAGGTTTGATCTGGGAGAAAACTCTTCAAGGAAATCATCATGGTATGAAAATGCAAGAAAAGACTTGGAAGGAGAAGAAGCTGAAACTGCTCATCTTGAAGCTCTTATTGCAAAAAGACTACGAAGAGGATCTAGTAAGTATGAAGGGAAATTACCTTTTAAGTGTTTTAACTGCAATAAAATTGGTCATTTTGCTTTAAGATGTCCAGAAAGATTCTCAAGACCAAACCCTAACAGACCAAAGTTTTAAAAGAATTGTTACTATGTTCATGAAGAAGATGATAATGAAGGAGTAAGAGATGATGAATCAGAGACATGAAATAAATCTGGTAATGAATGGGTGTTTATTGCCATCAAAGAAGAGGAACAAATATCCTATGTATTTGTCAATCATGAAGTTGAAGAAAAAGCTCTGGCTACTCAAGTTGAAGCAAAGGATGATTGGGTCATTGATAGTGGATGCTCTCACCATATGACAGGTGACAAAAATACGTTCTTAAATTTTGAAAAGTATGAAGGAGGAATTGTAAAGTTTGGAGATAATTCTGCTGGTAGAATCAGAGGTAGATGAACTATTTCTCTTGATGGAAAGAACAAAATCGGTAATGTACTATATGTTGAAGGATTAAAGAACAATCTTCTCAGTGTTGGATAGCTAGTAGACAAAGGCTATGATCTCAAATTTAGGAATAGAAAATGCAAGATCTTTGAAAGTTCTGGAGCAAAGATTGCATCCAGTACTCAAACAAAAGGTAACATCTTTCACTTGGCTAGTACTGGTAAAAGTTGTTTATTTGTTCAAGTTGATTAGAGTTGGTTATGGCATAAGAGACCTTCCAAAATTGGTAAATAGCTTGTGCAAAGAATGTCAGTTGGGAAAACAAAGCAGAATCTCTTTCAAAAGTAAGGAACAATCTTCTACCAGATTATTAGACTTGGTTCATACTGACTTATGTGGTCCGGCAAGAATCAGGAGTGTGCAAGGTGATAGATACTTCATGTTGCTAATTAATGACTATTCCCAGATGATGTGGGTAACCTTTCTGAAAGAGAAGTCAGAAGCTCTTGAGAAATTCAAAATATTCAAGGCTATGGGGGAAAATGAGACCAGATTAAAATTAAAGTGTCTGAGGTTTGATAGAGGTGGAGAATTCACATCCAGTGAGTTCATAAAATTTTGTGAGAAACATGGAATAAAGAGACAGTTGTCTTCCCCTAGAACTCCACAGTAGAATAGAGTTGTTGAGAGAAAGAACCAGACCATCCACGAAGCATCTAGGACCATGATGATGGAGGCAAATGTTCCTCAAATCTATTGGAGAGAAGTTGTCAGCACTATAGTCTACACTCTCAACCGAGTTCAAATTAGAAACTATACCAATAAGACTCCTTATGAACTCTGGTTTGGCATTACTCCCACTATGAGATACTTTGGAGTTTTTGGTAGTAGATGTTACATTAAAAGGGATGAAGATCTAGGAAAGTTTGATGCTAGAAGTGATGAAGGAATATTCTTGGGTTATTCTACTCAAAGCAAAGCATACCGGTGTTACAATAAGAGACTGAGAAAGATTGTAGAGAGTATAAATGTGAAGGTTGATGAAGAAATTAAAAGACCCTCAAGAATTCTTGAACATGATGAAGATAATCAGAATTGTGTTTAGATTCAAGGTATCCAAATCTCTTCTGAGAAACAAAGTCAAGTTGATCCGGTAAGATAGGAAGAAGAGATAAGTCTCAATGAGACTGATCAAGAGTTAGAAGTGCAAGAGACTCCCAAAATTCCAAGGTATGTAACTCTAAACCACTATGAAGATTAGATCATAGGTGACAAAAGCAAAGGGGTGCAAACAAGGAGGAGAATTGCTCAAAATTCAGATGAGTATTGTCTAATTTCAAAGATTGAACCTAAGACAGTAAATGAAGCCTGCAATGATGAAAATTGGACTAAGGCAATGGAGGAAGAACTGATACAAATTGAGAATAATCACACTTGGGATCTTGTTCCCAGACCAAGAAACAAAAATATGATTGGAACCAAATGGGTCTTCTGGAACAAATTGAATGAAGCTGGTGAAGTAATCAGAAACACGACTAGATTAGTTTGCAAAGGTTACTCTCAAATAGAAGGAGTTGATTTTAAAGAAACTTTTGCTCCGGTGGCAAGAATTGAAGCAGTCAGATTATTTCTTACATTTGCTGCCTTCAAGGATTTCAAGGTGTATCAGATGGATGTCAAATCTGCCTTCCTAAATGGTAATTTGGAAGAAGAAGTGTATATTGAGCAACCGAATGGATTTCAATTGTCTGATCATAGTGACATGGTCTATAAATTAAAAAAGGCACTGTATGGACTGAAGCAAGCCTCAAGAGCCTGGTATGAAAGATTGGATAAGCATCTCTTCAAGACTAGTTTCAATAAAGGTACTGCTGATAGTAATTTGTATTTCAAAATTGATCATGAAAATATCTTAATTGTTGAAGTATTTGTTGATGATATCATTTTTGGAGGAAGAGACAGTATGTGTAAAACTTTTGCAAGTTAAATGAAAAGTGAGTTTGAGAGGTCAATGCTTGGAGAAATGAATTTCTTTTTGGGTCTACAAATTACTCAAACAAAGAAAGGAATCTTCATCTCTAAGTCAAAATATGTGAAAGAATTGTTGAGAAAATTTGGGATGGAAGACTCAAAGCCAATGAACACTCTAATGGCAACCGGATGCAAGTTGAGAAAAGATGATGACTCTCCCAAGGTTGATCAGACAAAATATAGGTCAATGATTGGAGGACTATTGTATCTCACTCAAACTAGACCAGATATTATGCAGGCTATTGGTCTTGTTGCTATATTCCAAGCTAATCCTAGAGAATCTCATGTTATGGCAATCAAGAGGATTTTTAGATATCTAAAGGGGACAGTTGAGTATGGTCTATGATATCCTAGAGATCATGATTTCTCTCTTCATGCATATACAGATGCAGATTGGGTAGGAGATGTGGATGACCAGAAGAGTACCAGTAGTGGAACATTCTTTTTGGGAAAAAGATTGGTTTCTTGGCTAAGCAAGAAACGAGAGGCAATATCTCTATCTACAACTGAAGCAGAATACATTGCAGCAATAGGTAGTTGCACTCAAATCTTATGGATGAAGCAGATGATAAGAGACATTAAAGTAGAATATGAGGAGCCTATCACAATTTTCTGTGATAATTCAAGTACAATAAATATTTCTAAGAATCCAGTGTTGCATTATAAGACCAAGCACATATCTATCAAGTTTCACTTTCTGGGAGAGCAAGTGAACAAGGATGAAGTTAGATTGGAGTATGTGCCCTCCAAGGACCAAATTACAGATATCTTTACTAAACCTCTTCCCAAGGACTCTTTTGAGTATCTTAGGGAGAAGTTAGGGGTTATTGCCCCTTTGGTGATGAACTAGGATGCACTAATGTGCATCAGTCCGGTGGATATCATAGTCATATCTTGTGGTCCAGATTGGTGTTGGGGAGCTGCTACTCAGGTGGAGTAGTAGGTGTGATTATCAAGTTGCAAGTATGGGCCCTTTGCCATTGATGTCAAAGGGGGAGAGAAGACATGTGAAAAAGAAGTGGTTGATGATCAAGGGGGAGTAGTACAAGAAGAGAAGACATGTGAATAGTTGTTGTTGATAGGGGGGGCTATGACAGAAAGGAGAAGTTCTTGTCTTGATGGTTTTTCACATAATATGTTACCATCAATGACAAAGGGGGAGATTGTTGCAAGTATGGGTTGAACTGGTGTTGTCATTGATGTCAACATACTCATGTTGCATTAATGAGAAGGATTGGATGAGCTGTGTGCTGAGGATATTGAGAAAATTAGTCTCAATCAGGAACAATGAAGAATAGTGATGATAACAAGGTAAAAGTCTAAGATAGGTTGAGGATCAGAGGATGTGGTTTAAAGGGTTTGTAGATATAAGTCTTGAGATGCTCCAGTCAAGTTCTTAGGGATCCGTGTGAAGATCTAAAGAAGATATGGTCGCTCAAGTAGAACCGGTTCCGACAAGTGCTCAGTGGTGACAGAGTGAGACAGATAGGTCCGGTAAGGTCTGGTAATGCACTATCCCACTCTGCGGATTTGAGGAAGTGTTTAGGACATCCATGTGAAGTGTCAAGTAGATTAGTTTGTGGTTTGAAGGTTCAGAAGAACCTATTCCTTTGTGACAGTGATGACAGACTATGCTCTTGAGGTTCTAGATGTAGGAGAGAAGGATTCTAGTAAGTAGAGGAAGTGCGGATGTTCCTGGTGATTTAGGAAAGCTTGTGAAGGTCCTTGGATTATGTTCAATTCATTTTGATGGTCCGCATTAGAATTGGAGCTTGGAATTGAAGAAATACTTCTAGATGAAGGTGTTCTTTCTGTGACTAGCCTACCGAATGAATTATACACCTTGTGAATGTTCTTGTGGTTGCCTTCTGACTTAGATGTTTGTTCCTAAGTTGATGTCATGTATAAATAAAGGTCTGTGAAGTTATTTCAAGTGTGTACTTGTGGAGATGAGTGTGTGGTAGCGAAGAGAAGAGCAGAGCAGAAGGTTTGAGCTTAAATGGAATCAACTCAAGCATAGTGAAGATGCTATTTACCAGTTCAAGTATGTGATACTTATTCCTTTGTAGACAGTGTGTCTCCTGTAGGTAGTGAGCCTCTTGTGAGCAATGTGCTCGAGTAGTGAGCCCTAATTAGCATGTGCCATTTTGTTCTTTCTATTCTTTTAATAGAGAATATTATCTTGGGTTAATCACCCCGTGGTTTTTCCCTTAACCAGGTTTTCCACGTCAAAAATCTTTGTGTTATGTGTGTTAATGTGCTTCTGCTCTTAACTTATTGCATTGTGCTTTCATGGGTGATCTTATATTATGCTATTACCTAACATTGTGGAGTTAAGTAGTTAAGGAAAGAGAAAGTTTTATACAACTGATTCACCCCCCCTCTCAGTTGTGTGCCCTAAATCCAACAATATGTACAACCAATATTTAAGTTATATTTACATGAACTTGAGAATATCTGCAAAACTAATTTTCAATTGCTCATGTTTAGAGGCCCAACTACTTTTCATGCCATCCAAAATTGAGATGTGTCCACTCAGTAGAAATGCATATGCTTCTACCTTTGTCAGATCTAAAGGATCACTTGTCTGAACTACAGTTATAGCTTCTGATAGTGCATTAAACATTGTTTCTAACTTGGGGACAATCAATCCTCGGAGCTCACACATTCTCTTCACAATATTGCCTTTTTCTTTAACAAGATTCTTTATTTCATCAGTCAAGCTGATTACCTGACATTCCTAACTTATAGGAGAAATAGTTAGAGGATTAAAGTTTTGAGACAGATTTGACAATTTTTGTTCTTGCTCCTTTATCTTCTTCTCAATATCCTTATTGACTTTAGGCTAGGATAGATAAACTTTGTATATATCACCTCCATCACTTAGAGCATTTTGAATACTCTTTATAGTAATACCAAGTATCATCCTATCATTCCTTATTAGGCTCTTTATTTCACTAAACTTCTTATCCAAAAATTCATTTGTGACTTTAGTCTATGCAGACTTCTCAAAAGACTCAAAATGTGTACTTACTAAATTTACAAGATTCTTCAAATGTCTGGAGGGAGAGTTGGATGGATTCTTCTAGAAGGTTGGCATTATCTTCTCCAATTCTCTGGTTGCAAGGCCTAGTAGCTCACTGTCCTCAATGTGAGATTTCAACATCTTCTCTCTTACCTTGGCTTGTGTAAAAGATACTATCTTCATTACTTGAACCGGAGAGAGCATCTAGATTGATCGGTCCTTGAAACAGCTCTGGTTCATCAACCTCAAGCATTTCTTTACTCAGGAGACCTTTTACTACATCTATAGTGTCTCTTGCTACAATTCCTAAACCACCTTCCTTCCCTTGAGATTTCTCAGCATTGAAATTTATTTGTGTGGGTGCATTAACATTTGCACCATCTTCTTCTACCTTTCCTTCTTTACCCTTTCTTTCTCTTTCTCTTCTTTTTCTATATCATCTGTAGGGGGGATCTTTTCTTTGTCTTCACCACTTACTACCTGTTCCAGAGGGCTTTGAGTAGAAATATTATCTTCTTTTCTGGATTGACTAGGTGGAGTTAGAGTTCTCCTGCTTCATTAGATTTGTCTGCCATCTCTGTGTCTTCTTTGTTTATTTTCTCCTCTTCTAGAACAGAGGAGTCATCAACTTTAGTTTGTTGCTCACTGATGTTTACTTTTTCAACATCTAGAATCGATGAACCAATCCCATCATCTATCTCCTCATAGGTTTGCTCTGGAGGATCTAGAGTATCACTTTGGTCATCATTTCCTTTCTTAATCTCTTCTTCTGGAGCTTCTTGTTCTAGAACTGAAGGATTGTCTTCCTCAACTTGTTCCTATGAAACAATATAGTATTTATCTCTATCTAGGGCCTTCCTCAAAATTTCCTCTGTTTCCTTTGCAACTTCCTTAGTTTCACCAAGCATTAGCTTGTTCATCCGGATCTTGCTTCTAAATTTCTCCTTAACTCCCTTGAGGATTTTATCTGCTTCCCTTCTGGTCATTACTAGACATAGGGTGGAGAGGACATATTCTCTGAGTTCTAGATCTTTAGCCTTGGCTACTTCCTTCCTCATTTCTAGTATTTCCTTAAACTTTTAGGAAGTTTTTGTAAAATTTCCAGTAGAGCTCTATTGAATTCATTCAAGTATATGATGGTGGCATCTTCCAAATTTTTCTTATTTGCTTGATCAAAATTATCATAATAAACTTTGATAGGATTTAGATTTCCATGAACAGTAATTGTTTTTACAATTTCATCAACTGTCATAGCAACCTTACTAGTTTCTTGCTTTTTACTTGCATTTTTGCTTCCAGAAGGCTGGTCCTCAGAAGCCTTTGAAGTCTTGGATTTCTTGGATCTTATCTCTTTAACTTCTTCATATGTCTCTGTCTCTTCATCATCTTTTGTGCTCACATATGTTCTTGTAGCCTTTTGGTGCAGGAGCACCCGCACATGATCAGGATATAGGTCCGCATGATGACATACATGATCAGGATGTAGGATAGTTATCAGCATGATGACAGGGCAGTAGGCTATTTTTAGTATGTTTGACTTTCTCATGTAATAAGGTCCATTGGACCGATGCTATGTATTAGTTCAGCCTAGGAGTATGTGTAGGCAGTTAGAGATCGGGATAAGATAGTCTGAGTTGTCCTCTCTCCCAGCCGCTTGGAAGCTCCCAGCCGCTGGGAAGTGAAGTTGGTAGTACTCGAAGGATTTGTTATATATACCTTCGATCTGTTAGGGTTTAGAGACAATTGAGTTCATATTGACAGTTCATTTTGATTTTGATAGATGTTATGTGCAGGAGAGTAGTACTGGTGATATGCTGTACTGGTGATCAGTCCAGATATTGTGAAGTAGAATTGTAAAAGCAGGACATTTGAATCTCAATTGAATAAGATCTCATCTTCTGCAGTATTTGAGTTGATCAGTTGTATCTGTGTTGATTTCCTTTTCTGTTTGCAAGTTAATGGGCACTTTCAACCCTTCCACCGGTTGATCCTGCAAATCGGTGGAATGGTCCTGTATCATAGCGTAGGTTGCATTTGTGTTTTCTGTTTATGCATTGCATTGTTCAAGAGATCTGTTAGGAGCATGCTGTGAATCAGCCTAGCATCCTCATGTGCTAGGTCTAGAAGATAAGTTGTTAGATTTTGGTTTGAAGGTGATCCGGCCCGGTCGTCACATGATCTTTGTGAAATAGAGCGGTTCGGAGTGCTTACATGCAGTGGAAGGATACACAGGAGTCTGCATGTGCGTTTCCAGCCGGAACAAGCCGCATCGTCATCTGCGAATGCATCGCCATCAGGATCAGGTCGTGAAGCTGTTGAAGTTTGCATGTTGCAAGTGCATCATGATGTTTTGAGTTGGATATATACTCAGTGTATATATCGCAGTCAGGATCATCTCTCAGGGAAGTTCATCATCCGCATATCGCTGACAGATGCGGGTGTGAAAGTTAAGTTTTTTTGGCTAAGTGTTGAAGAGTTCATCAGGATGATGTGTGACGCCATCGTCATCAGGATATGACGTCATCGTCATCAGGATATTAAGAAATCCCTCAATGCGAGTTTATCCTGTTGTCACTAAGTGGTAAGGTATCGGCGTAGGCAGGAAGTTGTAGTAGCATCATCAGGAGGTTTTGAGGAACCGGATGAACAATATCATGATGCTGTTGCTTGTATCGTCGGGCAGTGGAGCATCGAAGACAAGTTGTTGAAGTGCAACGTCATCAGGATATTTGGAGCAACCGGATATTTGGATATCCTGCTGACGAAGGTGATATTGAATATCATGATGATGCCGCTTGTATTTGGCACCCGATGAACAGTGCAACCGGAGGATGTTTGCGCCCGTTGATTATCATGATGATGATGATAGGCGACAAACGGAGGAGATAAATAGTAGTCGACAGGAGGATATTTGCGATCATCCGAAATATGATGATGCTGTTGAAATGTGATGATGCTGTTGGTGTCTCTAGGAAATATGATGATGATGTTCAGCCGATAGAGAATTTTATCATGCTGTTTGTATTGTTGGCTACTCCTTCCTGTTAGTTAGCCTCCGTTGCGTCCCACTCTGCATCACCTTTGTTTTCTTTCTCTTACTTCCTTCACCAGTTGGTCTGTCTTTTGGTTTTGTAGGTTTAGGGGGCACAGAAGCAGAAACAAAGCTTCTAGTAGTCCTTGAAGTGGAGGATGGTTCCCTTGAAGCATCTTCTTGTTTCTTTTCCTACCTTTCCTTTTCTTCTTTTTCAATTCTTTCTCTATTTTGCTTCACTACTTCCTTGGTTAGTCTAATGCTCTCAGCATACTTTTCAACTTGCTTCTACACTTTCCTTTTAGTCTCTAGCTATCTGAGCTCCACATGTAATTTTAAACTTAGCTCCTTGTATGTCCCAAACCTTTCCACAAATGTGTCTTTTGATTTGTTCAGGAGATGTTGAGCATATATTTCCAAAAATTTCTCATCAACCTCATAGCCCATTGGCATAATCCATATGGTTCTGGGTTCCACAGCCTCCATCAAGCACTAATCAGTGTCAACCATAAAGCATATTTCATTCTCATATTTCTCCACAACTGACTTAGGGATTCTCCCTCTTGCATGCATCATATTTTGAAAGTTTTTGAAGTAACCCCAAATGACTTTCTTCTGAGCTTGGTAATCACCAAGGCTGAGTAGATAATATTTTATTTGCCATGCAACTGGCCTGTCATTTGTCCAGTGCACACTTTGAACTCTAGGCACTTCATTCATAAAATAGAAGAACAAACATATAATCAAGGAACCATATTTGAAGGTATTTTTCTTATCTGTATTTATTTTTCTTAGATTTTTAATCAACTAATTTTACAACAATTCACATAGGTCATAATTAGCATTTAATAGGCTACATATATTGCAGTTCTGGAGAGAGAATTTTCCCTGCTAGAGTGGTAAATCTTGTACCCAATCACCATGGAGGCAAATTTAACATCTAGTTCTATAATATCATTGATGGCCATTGCTCTTTTGTCAAACTTGGCACTGGTAGCATCAGTCACTGTCTAATTTTTCATGGCTTTCAACATGGGTAATCCACTGGTTGAATTTAACCTAGTTACAATCTTTATAACATCCTTTATAATCTTAAATGGTTTCAATAGCCATATGAACTCATCATGTATTCAGCTCAAGATATATCAAACCCATTCATTCTCATCAAATGTCAGAAATCTAATGACTTGCAGAAAATGTTTGCTTTCTAGGGTTTTGTATTCCAGTTTCAACTTACAGCTATCATCCCTTAGGTAGTTGTTAAACAAATCCAAGAGTTTCAGGTTTCTAAATTCATCAATGCTACAGTGGATATATGCCCTAATATCCTCAACATGAAGTACGCCATATGGAACTCTAGAAAATGCACCTAATGGTTCAACTTCAACTAATTTGTATGGATGCTTCTTAAATATTGGTTGGGGCCTTTCAGTTATATCAACAACTAGAGGTGTAGCCATCTCAACAGATTTTAGATTCAAGGCTTTATAGAGAAGTACCTTTTTCTTCTATGGGGTTAGGGTTGATCAATTACCAGTTGAATTCACTCTTTGTGCTTTAATTTCTAGATTTGCAGCTCAAATGCACTTCTTCTTGTTTCTTTCGAATGCAAAGTGATTCAAATGCATGACCAAGTGACCTTTTATCCTCTACAAAACCTAATTTTGCATTGTAATAAATGTGTTCCCCTAACTTCATCTAGTTATTCTATTTTTTAATAGTTCTTCATGAATCACTCCGCGAATTTCCATATCAACATCTTTTCTTTCGAAAATCCTTCCAAAGTTTCTGAAACAATTTAAAATATCTTCTCTCATTGTGCCATATCTAGGCACCTACTTACTGGCTGGCGAAATTTGATTTACAATGTAGCTCCCTCTAAGCCAAAGCTCCAAATTCAATCCCTGGAGGAATTATCAATACCAGACTCTAGTACGGACCCATTACTATTGTTCACAATTGTTTTCTTGACTCATGTATTACTCATTTCATTCTAGATCTCATTCACATCAATTTTTTCTTTGCCTTTGTCTTGTCTTTGCTCATCCATTTTTATATTTACCAGACCTCTTCTTTCATTATTCTTACTTCTGCAGAATCTTGCAATATGACCAGATCTATTGCAATTAAAGCAAACAACATTTCTTTGCTTATGTGCTTGATTTCCTTTTGATCTGCACTAATTAGCCATGTGTCCATATCCATTGCAAGTAAATCAATAACCATTGAAAGAGTTTCCATTTTCTCTACAATTATTCATTATCATACTTTTGCATTCATTTGATTTATGACCATACCTCTTACACTTGAAGCACTAATTGGAGAAGGATGGACCATTTTGATTTACTTTGCTTCTGCATTGAGTAGCTCTATGACCAATTTTATTGCAATTAAAATAATTTCCATTAAATGATGGATATCTTTGAGCATTAGGCTATCTTACCAGAGGTCTTCTAGGTCTATTTCTCCCATTCCTTGGTTGAAAATTTCTTTATCTAGATCCAGAGCTTTCACCTTTCTCATATCTAAGACCATGCTTGTCATCAGCCTTTTTCTGTCCTTGAAGCAGTGCTTCAAGTTTAGCTGAGCTTATCTTGAATTTCTCCTTGTATTCATTTGCAACTTATAGGTCATTTCTGAGAATGACAATTTGCCTTTCAAGTTCTCTTTCATTATCTATGCTTTCTTGTAGGTCAAACTTTAGATGGTCAGCTACTCTGTCCAATCTGTAGCATTCTTTAGTTCTTTCTTTTAGAGTTTGATTCAAGTCTTCTTCAATTTTCTTCCTTTGCTCAATTTCTTTGGTTAGCCTCATTGCCCCAGATTCCATCTCAATTTTTAGAATAGAAACTTCTTTTGACAGCTTCTCACACTCCTTTGTCTTTTCTTCCAAGGCTCCATTCATGCCATTATCTTCAGTTAAACAAGATAACTGCAGAAGTAGATCCTTTCTCTTTTCCATAGATTTCTTTAATTTATCTTTAACATTTCAATGGTATCATCAACATCTTTAAGCTCATCTTTTAGATTAGATACTTTTGCTTTAGACTGACCAAGATCTTCTAGGGCCAACCGAAGTTGATCTTTGAGGAACCCATTGAAACTCCTTCCAAGATCTTTTCTTAAACTATTAGGCTTCTTTCAAGGAACCTTTCTCTGATACCAATTGTTAGAATTAGGCAGAACAACTGAGAGGGGAGGTGAATCAGTTGTCCAAAAACTTTATCATTTGCAACAATATCACTTAGAACAAATTAAAACATTTAAAGCATGAGTCATCAACACATGAGCAGAAACAAATAAACACACATGACACAAAGATTTTTGATGTGGAAACTCGGTTAAGGGAAAAACCATGCTGGGGATTAACCCACAAAGATTATACCCTGTTAAAAGTATTACAATTGGGAATGCACATGCATTCGGGCTCACTGCCCAGAGCTCACTACTTAGAAGAAGGCTCACTACCTATAGAAATAAGATTACAATGAATTTGAACTGATAATTAGAATCAACCAAAGCAAGGATTTAGTTTTGGTTAAGCACATAATACTGACTTGATACACTTCATCTTTGTTCTACCTTGTTTACTGCTCTGCCATAATTCAAATCTTAGATATTGTTTACTGCTCTGCTGAGGTGAATCAGTTGTCCAAAAACTTTATCATTTGCCCTTTTCACACTTACTTCATATTCGCATCATTCCATCCTACAATACACTTGAATCCATTGGCTATATATATCCACCTCAAGAAATTCAATCACTTCCTGTCAGCCTAGTGAAGAACTTAGCAAACAACACAAATACTTTGTTATGTCAACTGAATCCATACACCAATGTTGATGCATACAAGAAATAACACTTGAAGGTCACCATTCATGTTAGTCACTAACATTATATCCCAAATGCAACTCCCCAAAACACTTCTAATAGATTCGCATAAGGATCTAACATAGGTTGGCCTGTTGTTTACTGAACTATTCTGTCATATTAGGACCTAGTACTTAGATGCTCATAACTTTTAATCCCCTTGTCACTGGAGGCTGACATCTTGGATTTAGATTGTCCTAACATTCCTCTAAACTACCTTAGATACGTAACACACAATGATTGACTAGAGAAATCTACTAACCAAAATACTAAACTTTGCCATATACTATGTTCTTGTCTATCCAGACTTGACAAATCTTGAAACTAACTTCTGGTATGATCTGATACTGCACTACGGATGTGTGGAATGAACTTAGTTGCCATCAATGACAACACCAGTCATGTGTAGCAGTGTCTCTTGCCAAGAAATGTATGGCACTCTGGCTGTCCATAAACAAATAACTATTAGCCTATTGTTTGCCCAATTCTTCCATGAAATATTGCAGCCATATCATCTCCTTGCTTGCCTCTGTTGTAGCTACATACTCTACCTCCATGGTGGATAAAGAACCACCTTTTGCAACTGTGAGATCCAACTCACTGTTGTCCCACCTACAGTAAAGACATAACCTATAGTACTCCACCTGGTATCAATATCCCCTGCCAAATCTAAGTCTATATAACTTGCTAAATTAGTATTAGAGCCCCCAAAACATAAGTGTTTACTAGATGTACCTCTCAAATATCTGAGAATCCATTTTACCACATTCCCATGCTCCAATCTAGGATTACCCATATACCTACTTACGACTCCTACAACATGTGTAATATCTATTCTCGTACATAGCATAGCGTACATTAAACTTCCTACAACTGAAGCATATGGTACCTTGGTAATTTTTTCTTCCTCCTCTTGTTTCTTAGGACACATCTCCTTAGTCAATTTCAAATGACCAGGCAAAGGTGTGCTAACAACTTTTGCATTCTCCATATGGAATCTCTACAACACCTTTTCAACATAATCACCCTGAGATAGAGTTAATTTTTTGTTCTTCCTATCTCTACAAATTTTCATACCAAGGATTTGTTTTGCTGCCCCCAAATCCTTCATAGAAAATGATTGTGCTAACTGTTGTTTTAACTCTCTTATGTGATCCATGTTAGACCCTACTACAAGCATGTCATCAACATATAAACATAAAATAATGTAGCTGTCATTATCCAACCTCTTAAAATAAACACAATAGTTAGAATTACACTAGCTATAGCCTTTCTCAGTCATAAAACTATCAAATTTCAAGTACCATTGCCAATGTTCTTATTTCAAGCCATATAAACTCTTCTTCAATCTGCACACCACTTTCTCCTTACCTTTGACCTCAAATCCCTGTGGTTGTTCCATAGATATCTCCTCCAAATCACCATGGAGAAAGACAATTTTCACATCTAGCTATTCCAAATGCAAATCTTTAGTAGCCACAATACTTAAAACAGTATGAATAGAAGTCATCTTAACAACTGGAGAAAAAATCTCATCAAAATCAATGCCCTTTTTTGTGTAAATCCTTTTACAACTAACCTAGTTTTAAATCTTTTCTTACCTCCATCGTCCTCTTTTAGCCTATAAACCCATTTGTTTCGTAAAGCCTTTTTACCTACAAGCAAATTTTATAATTCCCAAGTCTGATTTTTCAGCAAGGAGTCCATTTATTCTTTCATTGCAAGCTCCCACTAAACCTTTGTATCCACCTACATAGCTTCATCATACCCTTTTGGTTCACCAGCATCTATTAACAAAATAGAATACAAAGAGAGAGAAAACCTTTCAGGAGGTCTACTTAGCCTTGTTGACTGTCTAACATTCACTAGATTTTGTAGTATTTCTTGTTGCTGTTGCGGAGCATGAGGAACCACTAGAACATCACTATTTGGAGTATCATCCAGCACCACATAATCCTTTTCTTTCTTCTCATGCTGCTACAACTGATCTTTGTACAACACCTTCTCATTGAATACAACATCCCTACTCACAATTTTTAGATTTTTAACATCCCAAAGCCTATAACCAAATTCATCAATGCCATATCCAATGAAGATACACTTTTTTAATTTTGTATCCAACTCCATTCATGCTATTCATGTGCTTAGCTGCTCCATTTGCCTATGGATTCCCTGGAACCATTTTCTGCCTACGAATTCCATTAAAGGAACAATAATCCTCAAATTCTTTGCTGCAATACTCACCACAATTATTAGATCTGAGACATTTTAATCTTTTACTCGTCTCATTCTCAACCAAGCTTCTCCATTTCTTAAATGTTTCAAATACATCAGATTTCTACCTAAGGAAATAAATCCAAACCTTCCTAGTTGCATCATCTATGAATGTAACATAATACTGAGAGCCACTGAGAGAAGATACCTGAGCTGGTCCCCATACATCTGTATGTACAAGCTCCAACTTTTCATCTTTCTTTTGCTTCCCATCCTTGAGAAAACTAACTCTCTTTTGTTTGCCATACACACAACTTTCATAGAAATCCATATTAATACATTTCAGACCTGGTAAAACTTTCTTAAAATGAAGTACCTTCATACCTTTTTCACTCATATGCCCAAGTCTGTTATGCCACAGTGTTGTCTCAGAACCTGCAGCAACTGTTTCAGTCTCTTCCTACGAACCTGTAGCAACTGTTTCAGTCTCTTCCTGGGAATCTGCAGAAACTGTTCCTAAACCTATTTAGTTTTTCTCTACAACAACTAAAGTAGAAGGAACAATATGACCTATACAAAGATATAAGGTGCCTACTTTCACACATTTTTCTAGTATTAAGGAACCTCTTGAAACCTTCCAACTTTTATCACTAAAAGTAACTATGCAACCTTCATCAGCTAGTTGTCTTGCTAAAATTAAATTCCTACTCAGCCTTGGAACATGCCTTACGTCTTGTAGTAGCCAATGATTCCCATTTTGTAACTTAATCTTGATTCTTCCCTTTCCAACAATCTGACAAGGTTTATTATCTCCCAAATAAACCAGCCCAAAATCCCCTTGGACATAATCAAGAAAATAACTTCTATGGGGCATAGCATGAAATGAGGCCCCTGAATCTAAAACCCATGAATCATCAGTTTTATCTAGGGAAAGAATCAAAGCATCATCTTTAGATTTATTACTTACCACATTTGCCTCCTTATTGCCTTATTGTTTGTCTCCTTCTTTATTCTTCCGAGACCAACAATCTTTCTTCAGATGACCTAGTTTCCCATAGTACCAGCAATCCTTATGTCCTCTAGATTAGGACCTCTTGTCCTTTGATTTTCCTCATGACTTCCCATGACCTCCAAAACCTTTTCCTCTCTCCTTTGATCTGCCTCTACTTTCTACATTCAAAACACTACCTGATGTGGACCCTCCTGAGCTTTTTCATCGTATTTCCTCGCTAAGGATAACACCAACAACATCATCAAATTTCAAAGTATTTGAACTAGAGGTAGAGTTACTTACAACCATTACCAATCTATTCTAGCTTTCTGGCAAAGAACATAAAACCAAGCGAGCCCTCACTTCATCAAATTTCACTTTTATAGAAGGTAACTGACTAGTAATCATATTAAACTCATTTAAATGATCTGTCATAGATCCACCTTCAATAATTTTTAGATTAAACAAACGCTTCATGAGAAATGCCTTATTTGAGGCTGAGTGTTTTTCATTCAATTTAGCCAAAGCTTTTATTAGTTCATCTGTTGTCTTCGCTTCTATTATATTGAATGCCACAGATGGTTCCAGGAACAACCTAATGGTTCCCAGTGCCTTTCTATCCAGAAGATTCCAATCCTCATCAATCATTGCTACCGGTTTCATGGCTATTCCTCCCAACGGCCTCCATAAATCCTTCTAATAGAGATAATCCTCTATCTGCATCTTCCATAACTGATAGTTCTGCCCATTGAATTTATCTACCTTCAATTTACCCTTGTCTGCCATTGCTCCCACTCAACCGTGAGACCTTCCTACATACGATAATAAAATTCAACCCGCTTTGATACAACTTGTTAGGGATTGAATGCAGAAGATATCAATTAAATGCAAATAAATATTAGACAAAGGAATGAAAAATACATAGAAATAATAACAATGAGAGACAATTTTTAACATGGTTCACCCAAACTCAAGCTACATCCACCAACAAAGAGTCCAATAATATTATCCAACAATCGAACCGATTACAACCAGCAAACCTTGTAGCTCAATACCGTTGCAAATGCTAAAATACAATATCAATAGAAACCCCTACCCTTAGCCACTTTTGTCAAGCCTTATGTCGGTTACAAAATAGGGTTTTTTTATGTCGGCCAATAGAAAAATGACTCTTGATGCCTTTATAAAATAATAAAAATCATTTGAGGTTTCAGGGACGCTACCCCTCGACCCCACCCTATATCGCGACAGGGAGTGTACCAGGGACACTACCCCTAGACCCTCCAAGGGGCACTACCCCTTGAACTTGTCTTGGGGGTGGTGCCCCCAAGCCCCCATTAAATAATTTGGGCAAGAAACTATGCTAATAAAAGTGGGGAAAATTTAACCTCTGAATTTGATTAGGCTCCATATAAAAACACCTTATCCAACCTAATAACACCTCTCCCACTTGCCAGCCCAGGGTTACCTTTGGTAACACCATTGAAGTTTAGTTTTGCCTATCCAACAGGGGGGTCCATTTAGTATTAGCATGGGATCTTCTTCTTATGTCATCCACCCTACAAATACTTATCAAAATATTCCACTCCTTTATGATGCTAGTTTCCAGACTATTGCGAGGTTCTCTGCAGCTTTTAAAGTGTTGTTAGAGATATTATCCTACAGGAGTTTGGCCATAATACTAAAGACCTCCTTAGGATCTCTATATTTTTCTCGAAAAAGCCTAGTATTCCTCTCTTTCTAGAGGCCCCAAGTCAAAATGGGAGGAAGTTGGGCCCATATTTCTTTGCTATTAGGGTGGGAGAGAGAAAAGTACTGAGACCTTAAGAAAGCAGGGAGGTCACCATTCAAACACTAGGGAATTCCCAACTTATTCATGGCCAGGCTCTAGACCTCCCAAGAGAAATCACAATGCAAGAGGAGATGAGAGGTAGTTTCTTCATCCTTTAAGCAGAGGGTACACCTGTTGGTTATTTGGAAACCTCTAAGCCACAAGTTATCTAAGGTTAGGATTTTATTTTGCACCACTAGCCACCAAAAATGGTTGATTTTTGGTACAAGATTGTGATTCCAAACCCTCCTCCATAATTTGTCTTCAGTCCTAGGCATAAAGAGGTTATATGCTAATCTAACAGTAAAAATCTCAAACCTCTCCCTGGCCCACAACATTCTATCCTTTTGAGGGAAGATGGGAATTTTGCAATCTCTAAGAGAGTTGGACTTCCTCTATTTTTGAATAAGGTCAGCCTAGCTCTAACAATAGTCTGACAACTACTTCCACTGCCCACGATTGGGAAGGATATAATCATAGGCCAAACTACCAAAGAAAGAAACAACCATATTGACCAACCCTTGGATATTCTGAATCCTATTTAACAGCCCTCCTTTAAACCATCTATCTTCCCAAAACCTTATAGTTCTCCCATCTCCCAACTTCCACTTGATGCCCTTCAGAAGCATAGACCTGCACTTAATCACATTGTTCCAGATGATAGAACCTTTAGGGAGGTCATGGTGATGTAAGAAGTCCCCAGGAACTAGATTTCCAAGGTATTTAGCTCTCATGATATTACCCCAATCCTTATCCCCAAATAAGAAATTCTGACCAATTTTGGCAATAAAGGCTTTATTAAGCAAGTTGATCTTTCTTATACCTAGGCCTCCTTGAAGCTTCAGCCCGCACACCTTGTCCCATCCAACTAGAGCCAATCTCTTATTATTTTCCACCCCAGACCATAGGAAGTTCCTTTAGATTCTTTCAAATCTTTTAGCTATATACTTGGGAATTTTGAATAAGGATAGAAAGTACACATGAATGCCTTAAAGAGAGGCTTTTAGTAGTTGGTACTTACTGGCCTAGCTTAGCATTTTGCCTTTCCATCCAGCCAATTTCTTTTGGATTCTTTCTAGAATTGAGTTCTAATAATTAGGAGAAACATCCTTAATCGTAAAGGAGAGCCCCAAATAAATACTAGGAAGCACACCACTTGAGCAGCAAAGAATCCCCATAATCTTTTGTTGAAGTTCAATGGGAGTGTTAAAGAAGTGCACCTAGCTTTTCTCATAATTGATGCACTGGCCAGCCGAAGTAGCATAATCTTATAAGAATTTCTTCCATTTCCTAGCCACCAGAACAGTTGTTGAAGCTGGTTTAACACCCTTAATCTCCTTGGAACTTAATAACATGAGGAAGCTTTTACTTAAGACTTCAGCTATAAGAATGAAGAGGTAGGGGGACAGAGGGTCCCCTTGCCTTAAGCCCCTTCCAACATTGAAAAAGCCCCTAGGGACACCATTGACCAGAACAGAGAACCTAACAGAGGCAACACATAATTTTATAGTTGCAAAATCTTACCTTAGAAGCCCATTTGCTCTAGAATTCTAAAAAGGAATTCCCATGCCACTCTGTCAAGATTAAAGGCCATTCTAGGTTAAAGGCCATTCCAGGCAGTTTACTTCTATCCATGGAGTGAATAAATTCATGTGTAGAAATGGAAACATCAGTAATCTATCTACTCAGGACAAACCCCTTTTGACTGCTACTAATAAGTCTATCTAGGATGGGTTGAATTCTGGAAACTAAGATCTTAGAAAAAATCTTATAGACAATATTACATAGGTTGATGGGTCTAAAGTCTCCCATACACACTGGATCCAATTTTTTAGGAATAAGAGCAATAAAGGTATGATTAAGTTGCTTCAAAAGCTTACTAGTCTTGAAGAAGTCCTGAGCTACCTCAGTGACATCTTTTCCCACAATATCCCAGTATTTCTGAAAAAAGTAGGGGGAAAACCATCCAGCCCCAGAGCCTTAAAAGCACCCATGGAGAACAGACAAGAATGGAGCTCCTCCTCAGTAACCATTTTCCCAAGGCAAGCATTATCCTCCTCATTAAGATAAGTAGGGAAGTTATTAATGAGCTCCTGATTTTTCCTACACTCATGAACAACCAGAAAGTTTTGAAAATAAGAAGCAGCAACTTGCCCCACCTGGTAGTCTGACTCCACCAAAATTCCCTTATCATCCATAATTTTAGCAAAGATATTTCTTTTTCTATGCCTCATAGTAGACTGGTGAAAGAATGAGGTGTTCCTGTCCCCCTCTCTAAGTCACTACACCCTCAATTTCTTTTTCTAGTGGATTTCCTCTTTCTTGAGTATTTCTTTTCATTCCTTTCTTAGTAATTCTTCCTCCTTAGTAGTATCCTCAAAATTGTCACCTTCCTCCATCTGCTTTGGATATGACCCAACTAGGCAGAAATCCTCTTTTTATTATCAAAAATATTGCCAAAGGTGCACCTATTCCACCCCTTAACCTTGTTCTTAACCATTAGAAGCTTTTGAGCCAGCCTAAACATGGGTGTACCTTGGACAACAATATTCCACCAACTGGCTATCCTATCTTTGAATTCGGGATGCTGGGTCCACATAATCTTGAACCTAAAAGGATATGGTCCTTTAATATCCTTTTATTTCCAAGAGAGAAGAAGGGGGTTATGGTCCGAAGTAGTTCTGGGAAGAGCTTCCAAAGTGGACGTACTTATGAAATCCCAACACGACGAGACCAGGATCCTGTCTAATCTCACTTGTATCAAATTTCTCTCCTTTCTCTGGTTGGACCAAGTAAATCGGTTTCCTTGAATATCAAGATCCATAAGGCCTTCTTTATTTAGGAATTCAGCTAGGTCCATCATGCTGTCAATGTAGTCCAGAATCCCACCACTTTTTTTTTAGGGGAAGAGGGGGGTGTTAAAGTCCCCAGCCAACAACCAACAACTAGTACTCTTTGGAAATCAGTGAGGAAAGATGGTCCCATAACTCCCTTCTAGGGCCTCTCTGGTTAGGAGCATAAATGTTAACAAGGTTCTAATAATTGTTGTTGGACTCCATTCTAACAACAAGACAATTTTTATTACTTTCAATTAAACTCCCTTTAATAGTCTTATTGTTCCACATTGTGACTATACCCCCAGATGCTTCAGAAGAATCACTAATAAAGTAATCAACGTTAGGCCAAATACTCATAGCAATGGAGTGGAACCCCTCACTTTTCATCTTCACTTCTTGAAGCATCAAAATGTCAATCTTGTTATCAAAGATACAACTCTTGACTAAGAACTATTTTTGAGGGTTGTTAAGCCCCCTAATGTTCCAAGACAGGACTCTCATTTGTTTGGGGCCTTCTTGGATCTAATCTCTAAGGTCCTCTGTCTTCCCAAAGCAATATCCTCATTGATTGATTTCTATTTAGTCTCCCATTGTGAGGTTCTACCAAATTTAGTGTCTACCCCCACATCAATGGATTTCTTAATATGCTCTTTTCATTTCCTCCTAGCAGTGGACCAACCCTCAGAGTCCGTGACACTAGTGTTAGAGTTGACTATGATTGAAGCCACCCAAGATCTAGGACTGGTGCAGGGGCACCTAGGTATATATTGTAAATAGGGGTCAAATATTGAGTTTTGTGTTGTTAAGTCCAATTTTCATGTAATAAGGTCTATTTAGACCATTTTTAATGTAATAAATTTCATGGGGTCAGTTTATGTAGAAAAAACAAGTTAAAAAGCTACAAAAGTGGCATTTTTAGTGTGTTTTAAGGAAGTTGAAAGGTCAAGGATGTGAAAAGACATTGGAATCATTTGTTTTTTGGTAGAATACATGTAAATATGGGAGAGGATGTTTGAATTAGGTGGAGAAGTGATAAGTTTGAATAAAAATCAATAAAATCTTAGTTTTTCCTACAGTTTTAGTTTTTTGTTGTTTCCATGACTTGTACAGCCTGGTACAGTATGGTCAAGGCTCAAAACTAATTGTATGTGATATAACTATGAACTATATTTCATTTGAGTCTAGTTTGGTTGGTTTTCATTGAATTTTGAATAAGTTATAGCACATTTTGTGAAAACTACCTGTAAAACCTAGTTAGCTAGGGTTTAAGAGGGAAAAAAATGGAATTTTGAGCCATTCCACTAGTGGAAAATTATGAAAATCAGTGGAATAGAGGGGTTTATTATGTTCTTTAAGATTTTGAAATTGGGTATTGCAGGAAATGGAGTTTTGGGTAAATTTCAAGCAACCCTAGCCTAATATTCCTATGTTTTAGGCATGTTTGTGTAACTAGAGGTAGGGTTTTGCAAAAAGACAAGGTGGGTATTGCTCCAATTGATGAAATCTTCATTTTGAAATCCCATGTGACCTAAGGAGAGTCCTAAAATAGAGTTTTGGATTTTGGGTTTAGATTTTCTCAGACTTGCTTTGTAAAAGAGGCCTAATTTGGCCTAGTTGCAGAATACTAGCGAATTGTTGAGGGTGTTATTCCAAAATAACTACATCCCAAATCTAGATATGTTGAAGAACAACCAAAAGGGTATTTGTAATGATGTTTGGTTTCTAGATTTGAAGTCTTGTTGGAATGTTATGCTTGAAAACCTAGTTTTGTTGTCCTAATCAGGTCTTGTGAGTAGCGTAGCAACAAGTTTTTGAGGTGTTTGTTCCAAAACAATCATACTTGCACTCTTAATATGTTTTGAAACTCCCAAAAGGGTATCTAGATCAGTATTCAAAAAGTGGGTTTGAGTTTTTTATTGAAAGTTATGGCAAAAATACCCAGTTTGTTGTCCTACTAGAGAAATAGTGGATTTTTTTAAGGAAATCATTGTATTTGGGATGTTGAGATCTTGTCAAAGGTTTGTTTGAGTTAGTTTTTGTTTTCCCATCCTCCTCTACATCAAATTAGTATCAGAGCCCAAAAAGATCTGGGCAAGTGAGTTTTTGGAGTTTGTGTGTTTTCCTTTTGCAGGTTGAAGCAAGAACCTGGATGCCAAAAGACTAGGTAGTGAAGAAAGGAGGAAACCCAGGTGAGATATCATGAAGACAAGAAGAAGCAAGGTGAAAGATACTTTCTTGAGAAAAAAGAATGGAAGTGTTGAGGAGAATAGTCCATGGAGACTTGCAGAGTAAGAAGGTACCAAGCAAGATGAGAAAAGAGGAAAGCGAGACAAAGAAGAAGAATGAGAAGGTCAAGTAAATGGATGCTAAGAAAGAGATAGAAGAATTGAAACAAGCCTTGAAAAAAATAAAAAAAGGTATGGAAAGAAGATATCTAGAGTTCCAAATGAAGATGCAACTTCTTGAGAGAGAACAACAAGAAGGTAGTTGGCATTTACCCATAAGGAAAATGGTGAAATGGCCCATCAAGAATATCATTAAGAGGAGAAGGCATGTTGAGGGTGTTTTTCCAAAATAACCACATTCCAAATCTAGATATGTTGAAGAACAGCCAAAAGGGTATTTGTAATGATGTTTGGTTTCTGAGTTTGAAGTTTTGTTGGAAAGTTATGCTTGAAAACCTAGTTTTGTTGTCCTAATTAGGCCTTGTGAGCAGCGTAGCAGCAAGTTTTTGAGGTGTTTGTTCCAAAACAATCATACCTACACTCTTAATATGTTTTGAAACTCCAAAAAGGGTATCTAAATCAGTCTTCAAAAAGTGGGTTTGAGTTGTTTATTAAAAGTTATGGGAAAAATACCTAGTTTGTTGTCCTACTAGAGAAATGTGGATTTGTGAAGGAAAACATTGTATTTGGGATGTTAAGATTTTGTCAAAGGTTTGTTTGAGTTAGTTTGTGTTTTCCCATCCTACTCTACATCAAGGACTTCATGAAAGCACAAGAGAGATCAAATGAGAGAATAATTCTATTCCATCAATGAATGCAAAAGATTACAAGATTGTTGTTGGATTGTTCTTACAATGCACATGATATGCCTTGCTTATAAAGCCAAGGATGAAATGTGGGATGTTGTAGTCATGTGACAATTGTCATTATCCTATGACATGTGACAACTATAGAATAATATGACAACTATCAATAACTATCAACAACTAGACAACTAGAAACATCTAGTAGACTCACTAAGTCAACTTAACATGTGTGAAATATGTGTGATGTGTAGTTTAACTAATAAATAGTTAAATAATATGAATTATCCACACAAGGGTAAACCAGTTAGGTGATAACCCTGTTCACACCAACAACTAGAACTTGCCCCCGGAGTGAGAGCTTTATTACTAGGGTAAAGGGCTCCCTACACAGCACCATTGTTGCCTTCCATTTTGTTTGGGCTTCCAATTCTTTTGAAGACTAAAGGGCCTTCCAAGCTGCTCAAATTTGTCACCTCATTCTCAACTAGGACTTCTTTGCCAGAGATTTGCTCTTGGTGGAACTTGCGCCCTCTTCCCGACCACCATCATAGAGGAGAGTGTAATCCCCCTTTATGGAGAGGATGGGGATCGTTTAGGAGAGGCAAATCCCAGGCTTCTCCAGCCTAGGGGCTCTGATCCTTTAGAACCACCAGGGGATGGGGACTCTTTTTACCAGCCAAATCTTCCTTGTCTTTACCATTTTTAGGAGAGATGATGATGTTTAGGAGATCATCTTTAAAGGGGTACTCTTGCTCAATAGTGTCTGCCTAAATCTTTGGGTCAGAGGGGGCTTTTCTAGTTGTACACTGGGAGACCAGATGTCCTTTCTTATTGTAATTTTGATAGAAGGAGGTATGGGTTGGACCCATTGGCCAAAATTAGATTCCAGAGTAATGTTGTTAGGAAAAACTTTGTTAATATCAACACTAACATAGAACCTAGAAAACACTAACCTAGATTTGTTAAGATGGTTGTGTTGTCAAGCACGATGAAGTGGCCAAATGAGTTGGCTATCCATATAAAAATCTCCTCATCGTAGTACTCCAATGGGAAGCCTAGGAGTTTGACCCAAACACAAGCAGTTCTATTGAGGTTGATAGCAACATCAAAGCCTAGCTTCCATTTATAGAGAGAAAGGCTATGCTTTCCATACATCTAGGGCCCCCCACTAAGATAGAGGAAAGGTCTTCTCTAGCTATGAATTTGAAGAGAAAAGTCCCTGCAACCATAGTGTTAACTATTACACTACCTTTCACCTTCCATTTGGCAGTCACCCACTTCCTAACCAAATCGATATTAGGTCTGAAGGAAAAAAACTTTCCCACCAAAGCATTCTCCATTGCAAAGACTATTCTTTCCATAGTAATATCTAGGAATGAAATCACTGTCCCATCCACAGAATCATGAATCTAAGGAAAATCCCATAGGCCCTCCTACTCATCCCCTAAAAGTTCATTCTTCTAGGCTTTGGAGCCAGACGCCTTGTCCTGCAGTACGTGAATGGAGGAACCAAGAGCCCTGTCACAAGTCATGTGACCAAAGAAGTCCTACAAATTGTCATGGACATCGGGGTTAGAATCATTACCTAAAGCATGCCCAAGGCTACCCCAAACCAAGGGAGGAGGGGTAGGGGGACCCCCTGGGTCCCCTGTAGCCTTGAAAATTCAAATTCAAATTCAAAATGCAAAACTAGCAGGAAAATGGATTTAGTTGCAAAGCTCAGAGCTACCTGTGAACTATTTGAAGAAAATAAAAAAACTTACTAGGAGGTTTGAATCTAGGTTGTTGGTTCTACAGGATGAAGCCCCACCATTTCACCACAGAGTCTCCCCTCTTGGAGGGTAAGCAACCTTAATTTTTGACACAATAAAGGGCAACCTCATGGGGTTTGAACCATGGTTGTTGAAACTACAGGCAATAAGCCCCACTATTTCACCAAAGGGTCATCCCAAAAACTTACAAGGAGGTTTGTATCTGGGTTGTTGGCTCTATAGGCCAAAGCCCCACCATTTCACCATAGAGTCTCCCCTCTTGGAGGGTCAGCAACCTCAATTTTTGACATGGTAGAGGGCGAGTTTGAACCTTGGTTATTGGCACTATAGGCAAGAAGCCCCACCATTTCACCAAAGGGTCATCCTATTAACTTTGTTAATCATGACCTATTTTAACACCTTTTTGAGCATAAAATGATAAAATGTTGATCCCCATGAATAACCCCGATAGAATAAACTTAGGACTAGCCTAATCCCATGGTATTTGACACTCCCCAAAGTTTGTGGGGCTAAAGGACCAGGGCACCCAATCACCCTGGTCCCAGATGGGTTCTTTATCCCCTGTCTTGTGGTGTCATCTTAGAGCACCTCCCTAGTTTGTACATGTCAGCCCCATTTGGTTTTATTCATTGTTTGTGATAAAAAATGCATATATAAAGGAGTTTTACAATTCATTTTACACTAAGATGCCTAATGAGAAGTTAGAGTTTGCTCACATGTTTTGATCTTCTATGTGAAAGTGTTCTTCATGCTTGGAAGTGCTATCTACTTGTGGATGTTATGAAGTTTGTTTGTAGTTCTTGAAAGAAGTTTTAAGCCTTCTCCATCACTCTCCTTGTTGGTGCATGATCTTGAGCATCTACTTCAACTAGGTTTCTACATCTAGGGTTTGTGATTTATATTTAATTTTAGATTTTTCTATTGTCATTTGAATTTAAAATCTGATTTTACTTTATTCTACAACATTACAAATGCCATTTTTTATTGAAGTTTGAAACTAGGAACAATTTTGAGTTGTTGCATTTAAAAAAAAAAACATTAAAATTTGGGTTTGATTTAAGCATTGGCATTATTGATATCTAAGTAGATTTGAGTAGAGTTGAAATTGATCAAAGAAGATATTATGTGCATTATGTTTGTTTACTTCACTTAAACCTTTCTTTTGCAACATCATTTATTTCTTCTATTTGTGCATCTTGTGTGTTACTAAAGCTTGTAAATGCTTTATGAACTTTGTGACCTAGTGCCTTGATTCTAACATTCTTATGAGAATAAGTCTTTGAATTATGATTTTTAATGCTTTGCATAATGATAATACCAATAAATTGGAACCCCAAATCCCTAGTCTTTCACACAAGAAGGTGAAACACTTCTTCCTGATATCCCTACTTCACACTTTCCTAAAGCATCGAATTTCCATGAATCCATCAACATTGATGACCTTGTGGCTCATGTTCCTAAAGTTCAAATTCAAAGATTAGACAATGAGTTGGCTAATTTATTTAAATTTGAAAGCTCAAAACACATAGCTAAAGAGGTCATACCTATTGTTGAGAGTCTAAGAAGTATTTTTATCAAAGGACAAGAAAGATTAGAAGTCCTGTGTGGCCTTTCTCATATAGTACATAATAACATTCTATCTACATCTAGTTGTGCTGAGATCATCACTAATGTCACTTCTAATCAAATAGGAACTCAAGTGTCGGAACCTATACCAACACTCCCTATTCCAACATAGACTTCTATTATTCTCACCACTACTACATAGCCAAGTAATAGTGCTACCACATGTGTTTTGTTATCTACTGGGAATCATGTTCACCTTTATAGTATCGTTCCATATAATTACATAAATTCCACACCTAATGTTACTCCACCTACATCTAGACCTCATATCATATTCCAAAAAGCTACTCATACATTGTCACCTAGTCCTTCCAATTCATTCCAATCTCTACTCGATTCAGCTCCCTACCCTGTCATAAACCATTTGTTGAAAATATTACCTCCATCCAACAACAATTAGATAGCATGATTAATAGTACACCTAAACCTAATATGAAAACACATTATATCCATATCCCTTTGTCCTATTCAATCCTAAGAACTCAAATTCCTGAGAAGATTGAGACCCCTTGCTTTGAGAAATATAATGGGAAGGGAGATCCTAACAACCATGTGACAGTCTTTACCGCTATGTGTAATGATTTCTTCTTTGAGGATGAGATCTTGGTAAAACTCTTTCCTAGGTCACTTAAGGACAAGACCTTGGATTGGTTTTGCTCTTTACCTCCTAATTCTATAACTTCTTTTTCGCAATTAGTCAATAAGTTCCTAGAGCATTTGCAATAGAACATTAGACCTCAAGTCTCTTTAATAGACTTGGTTCATTGCAAACAAGGAACAAAAGAAAAAATAACATATTTTATGGGCCATTATCAATCCCTCTTCTCACAAGTCCAATATTCTATTTTAGATGCTACTGTGCAAAGAATCTTTATTGGAAACTTACAACCTCGCATCCATGATAAGATATTGTTGATGTGATATGATTCTTTCATCATCTTTGCATGGCTCTCAGTGATTACCAACTTAAGGTTAGTTAATATGAGCATAATCCCTCATCAGCTCCAGTTGGTCAATCCAAAGCTTTTCACAATCATTATTTCAAAAGAAACAACAAAAACTTCATCAAGATCAATGCAATTCCAACTAATAACATAATAAAACATGTGGTGGCAGTGTCATCTTCTTCTCCTGCCACATATAAATTGAAACCAAAAATAAGAAAATTCACACCATTATCAAAGTATCTTTACTATATAATGACACAACTTTTGAACAAAAATCTCATCAAGCTTCCATCCATTAGACCTTTCAATCCAAGAAATATGTAATCATCTTCCTTTGATTCAAAGCCTTTTGTCAATTTCACTGCTCCATTGGCCATGACACTAAAAGATGTATGCATCTTAAACATGAAGTTCAAGACCTCATCAAATCCAATGTCATCTAAGTTTCCAGTGTGAATGACAAAGGGAATAAATTAGTGGATTCTCCTAATCAAAATCTTCAAATATATATTGATTTTTTACCTTATCATGAATATAATGTTGTAGATCTATCTCAAGAGAAAGATTATAAAGCTGATATTTGGATGGTGGATGCTCACCATCACAAGGAGCAAGTGGAATTGGAATCTTCTATATCTTTTACTCCACATTATGCTACTATTGAAGCTCCTGATGGACCTCTTTACATCACTATTTGAATCAATGATAAACCTATTCGAGGTGCTATGATCGATACTATATGCATGGTAAATGTATTAACTAAAGAGTTTCTCTACATGAATGGTTTACATAGAGATACCTATGATGTATCGAAGATGGTGATTAGAGCACATGATGGGTCTATCCTTCTAACTCTTGGTGCCTTGACCCTTGGTGTCAAGGTTGGGCCAAGAACTTTCAATGTTGATTTTGTCATCATTTCTACATCAAACTTATTTCATGTGAAGTTGGGTCACCGATGGCTCTATTCCATGAAGGCACTCCCCTCTATGGTTCACAAGTGTTTAAAGTTTCCATTTGAGGGATGTGTGCATATTGTACATCATAGTCAATACCTGTCCATTTCTTGACATGGATATTTTACACTTGACTACTTTTAGACACAACTAGTTGGAGTCATTCGAGCTAGAGATGATTTATTCTTCTTAAGATATCAGAAGGTTAAAGTAAAGAAAATAATAGAGTTATTACTTAGTAAAATACCTCCTTGTGATGTCCCCAAACCTCCTCAATCTTCTGAGGCTATGATAATAGTTCTCCCTATTCCACAGGTGGTGAATGAAGCTAATCTTGAATCGAAGGTTCTTCCCCATCTCTGAGCGTCTGGTAGATATGTTGAGGTTTACCCTTTGCCATCCCTTCAAGGACAATGAGGCAACCTTCAAGAACAAAATAGACCTACATGTAATCGCAATGTTACTTTTATCCCACCTACCTCCATGGAGACTAGTCGAAATCAATCGGTTACGCATGTGTTATTTCTTGAGGTTTCTCAACTGCTTGAGGATGCTCATGTACTTCCACCTATTTCACAAGTTGATAAGGAATATCAGACCATGTTGAGGAACCCTTCCCCCATAGTCTTCTAGCCTTCAGTGGTTCCTCTTGTTACTTCTAATGTTTTTGAAAAAAAGGAAGAAAAGGAACCCATGTTGGAAGACACTACGGTTCCCCTCACAAACATCACAAATAAAGCTAAGCAAAATACATTTGCAAGAGAAATAAAGAAGCATTGTCATGCTATGGATCACCTTACCACAAGAGAGGAGAATCTCCCTCCTCACAAGCATTTATCACTAATAGATGCGAAAAATACATCTACTATTGTCTTGTCTCCTATAGAGAAAGATAAAGCTTCACAAGCCACTATGGAACCTATTGTACTACATTTCGATAAAAAATCTAAAAATAATACAAGTATGGCTCTTGTTCCTTATACCTCACATGCTATAGTTCCTTTTGCATCTTGTCCATGTTTCCAAATAGATGATGACCAAGATTGGGAGGAGGATTATTTTCTTTAGGTTGACTCTTAAGTGGGGTCCCTTATCTTTATTATGTTATGAGTGTTTCCCCCCATAATGTGTTGATTGATGCTTCATTTATGTTGTTATTGTTGTTGTTGTTAAGCTCTCTTTGGATGACCCTTGACACCCTTGTAGGTGCAAGGATACAAATAGACCGAAATCCATTGTGATATTCTCTCTATTTGTATCATCATTCTTCTATATGTCGTAAGTTACATTATTGTTATCTTTTGGGGATGATAAAAGGCATAGGATGCTTTGGCATTCTCCCTTGTTGACCTAAAAGGATTTTTATTTTTGATTTCATGTGATATTTCTTCCTTTGTCTCCATAGTTCTACTAGCTAGAAGATGATGATAGTTCCAAATATAAATATATATAGTCTCGATATATCTCCTATTATACAACCATTCCTATATTGACACCAGTCAGGTAGATCCCTTTGTGTTATTACTTAGTATAACTTGTTTCTTTGATGTTTTGATTTATGTGGCACCTTGTTGCTATGTTCAACGTCATACCATGACTACACAAGCAATTGTGTACCATGCTCGTAGCATTGCCTTAATTTGTCTTTTGTGGGGGAACCCCTTGTTGCGATGTAGTTTTTAGGAACACATATCTTATGGGCATGTGCTTCTAAAAAGCTCTTGTGCCTTTCTTGTAGTTTATTCTACCTTAAAGCAATTGCTCCCTAATAGGAGTTAGCAATTCCTTCAAGGTGGGGGCATACATCGTACTATACTCTTTTTGGTTACATACTTGTTTATTATAGTTGGCATGGGACTCACCTAGTGATTCAGTGGTCCTCACTAGCTTGGGATGTTTCCTCTTTGGTCCATGAGCCACCTAATACAATGAAGTTTCCTAGCCTGTGTGCTTCATGTGACTTGTCATGGTCACCTCGTAATTCGGCAGTCCTCACCAGTGTGATCCTTGATGGAACTTCTTTTCACATGAACCCTAGCGACAGAGCAAGCTAGCATTAGAGTCATGTGTCTTTTATGTTTGTTCTTGTGTTTGTTTTTATGTTTGTATGATGCCTTTGTTTGAACTTGTATTTTTTGGGTCTTCATCATGTTTTCCATGTTTTTATATGTATTCTTTATGCCTTATCTGTATGCTTCGTGTCAAGCGTGTATGCATTATGTATGGTATGTATTACCTTTGTGTACTACATGTCTTTCACATGTATTCCTATGAATTATTTTAGTACTCTATGTATGTGTGAATTATGTTGCAATGTCTTGGATGTTTGAAAATCTCTTTGCTTATGTGTTTGCAACCTTAGAATCCTAAGCTTGGGGGCTACCTATAGTCCACAACTTGGTGGAATTCTTTGGGCTTCTATGTTTTTGTGTTTGAAATCTATCTTCTCCCTCCATTTAGTGTGTATTTAATCATAAGTTTGTACCCATGCTAAAGTGGGGGCTAAATGTTATGGAGTAAAATGTGTACATTGGCATTTTAGACCTTTTTAGCACCTAGTTGGACCTAAAATGTTACCTTTGTTAATTAGGACCTATTTTAACACCTTTTTGAGTATAAAAATGATAAAATCCTAATCCTAATGAATAAATCTGATAGAATAAACTTAGGACTATCCTAAGCCCACAACATTTGACACTCCCCAGAGTTTGTGGGGCTAAAGGACCAAGGTGCCCAAGATCCTTGGTCCTAGATGGGTTCTTTAGCCCCTCTCTTATGGTGTCAGCTTAGAGCACCTCCCTAGTTTGTACATGTTGGCCCCATTTGGTTTTATTCATTTTTTGTGAGTGGGAATGCATATATAAAGGAGTTTTACAATTCATTTTACACTAGGATGCCTAATGTGAAGTTAGAGTTTGCTCACATGTTTTGATCTTCTATGCTAAAGTGTTCTTCATGCTTGGAAGTACTATCTACTTGTGGATGTTATGAAGTTTGTTTGTAGGTCTTGAAGCAAGTTTCAAGCCTTCTCCATCACTCTCTTTTTTTGTGCATGATCTTGAGCATCTACTCCAACTAGGATTCTACATCTTGTGGTAATCATCATCATTTTTATTCATATTTCTATCATATATTATAGATTTGGCCTCTACCCTCCTAGGACATACACTCTTGGATCTAATCATCACTGTAGTCAAGGTGGAAATACCAACCATAGGGTTTGACTAAGGCAAGCCCTTATACACACCACAACCTTTTCCTCTTTCCTTGTGTTTAGGTTGAAGATATAGGTTTCGGAGGACAAGATCTAGGAAGAAGAAGGGATTTATAGGTACAGGTCTAGTGATACTCAAAGATTCTACTAAACTATAATTAGGGTCTAGGGTACCCAAGTGCCCTAGTATTTGGTGCCTCTACATCTAGATCCAAGTTTTTCTTTGCTTCTTGATCTCTATTGTGCTTTTAGATTTCTGATATCTATTTCTGACAGTTAGTTATCAATATATCTTTTTCATTTAGGGTTTGTTCATTTGCCCTAGTTTTCTTTCTAGATCTTGGTTGAATTTGGTTGACTCTTCTCTATACAACAAAATGCCAGAACCCCTGTAGTTTAGCTCTCCTTCATGGGTAGAAGCCAAGCTCAGTTTGTGCCCCAATGTTTGTGGAAGAGGGTTTGACCTAGTTTAACTCCTTAGACTAGATCACTCTTTTCCACACAACAATACTTAACCAAATCATATTATATAGAATCATTTAAATGAAACCACATCGTGCATTATTTATCTAACTAAATCATTTCATATCATATCTAATCAAGTCATATTATATATAGTATTGAAAGAATGAAATCAATTAACATGATATGGAATTAAATCACATCATATATAGAATTTGTGGTCAGACCAAATCACATCATATAGAATTAAGAATGAAATCAAGGTTCTTCTCAACATTTTGTTGGCAAGAGACATTGCTAGGCATGATAGGTGTTTTCATTGATGGTAACTATCATCATCCCAATCATCTGCATAACACAATTTGTTCACACCAGAAGTCAGAATCAAAATTTACCTAAGTTTGGGCAGTTAGGAACAAAGCAGGTGACAGGGTCCGCTATCTTGGTCTAGATCTCTCCAGCGGAAAGGTATGGTTTACTATGGATCTGAGGTAGTTGTAAGCATTGTCAAGACACTCTAAATCTAGAGTTTTGTCCTCCAGTTATGAAGGACTCAAAATATATTAGCTTTTGAGTATCAGGTTTCAGTTTGACAGAACAAACAAAAGAACAGGTTGACCTTGTGAACAATCTTAATTCTAGATGTATAGAATTTGTTTATTGGGGCAATTGGTCATGATAAGTGATGGTAGTTGACTTGAATGATGATTTGAGAGTACAAGTTTTGGTCCACATCTCATATTATGTATGGATCTAGCTGACAAAACAGAGTACTTGACAAAGTTCTAAATGTTCTTGAAGCCGACTGGTAAAATAATTGTAGATCATGTTGCGGATATATATATCTATGGAATTGGATGATTTTGGTGTGGTGTGTGTGAATAAGGTGTAAATGTGAGAAGAGAAGAAAATCTAAGGTGGGAATGAAGGCAAAGAAGTAAGAAGAGCAAGTGAAGATGAAATGTGTAAGATCAGTTTTTGTACTTAATTAGAACTGAAACTCTTGCATGGGTAGATGCTATTTATCAGTTCAAAATCTCTGTTATTCTCTTGTAATATTTATGTAGGCAATAAGCCTCTATTTGAGCAGTGAGCTCTAGGCATGTGCATTCTCATTTGTAAAAATACTTTTAATAGGGTATCATTTTTTGTGGGTTAACCCCCACCGTGGTTTTTCCCTTAACCAGGTTTCCACGTCAAAAATCTTGGTGTCAATTGTGTTATTTATGTTTCTGCTCATGTGTTATTGATTGATGCTGAAATGTTTATATCATTAATTTGATTATAAGTTGTAAAGGAAGATTAAAGGTAGAAAAGATTAAAATATGTGATAATTGATTCACCCCCCCTCTCAGTTGTTCAAACCTAAACCAACAATTGGTATCAGAGCAAGGTTTCTTTTGAAAAGTTTAACAACTTAACGAAGATTTGGGAAGTCAGTAAAAATGGATGAATATAACCTTCAAGGACAACTGAATCTTGCTTTAGATGATCTTGAGTAGTCCAAGGCAGAGGTCCAAGAGTTGCAAGATAACCTCAAAAAGGTTGAAAACTTCATTGAGATTTTAAAAGAAAAATTGAGCAAATCCAATGCGAAAGGAAAGGAACAACCTCTTCAACTAGAAGACTAGGCCCTAAAAGAGAAGACAAAGGAATGTGAAAAGTTATCTAAAGAAGTTGTTGTCCTAAAACATGAGATGGAAACTAGGGTGATGAGACTAACCAAGGAAATTGAAGATAGGAAGAAAACTGAAGAAGAAATGAAGCAAAGTCTGAAAGAGAGAATTGAAGAATGCTGCAGATTGGATGGAATAGCTGGTCTCCTAGAATCTAATTGATGTAGGAGCGACCAGGGTTGAAGAGCAATCTTGCATCAACCAAAAAAAATGTTGTTTCTTTTCAATAAGGGCTAAATTTGGCAGGGTTACTATTTTTAGTAAGTTTGCATTTGTGCACAGTTGGATACAAAATCTTACATGGACCTCTAGAATGGTGAATTGAAGCTAATGGTGAAGAAATCACTTCAATATCATTTGTCATTTGTGAGATATTAAAATTTCAAATTCCAAAAATCCTATTGAAATATTCAAAGTCAAATTTGAGGCACTTAGAGGCTCCGGATGGGCCCAAAATTTGGCGGGAAACCCAAGTAGTCTACCTTTAGGTACTACTTTTGCACAACCATCTTTTTGAGAGCTTTCCGAAAAGGTATCATAATAGAAAATCTAATAGTCAGATCAAATGTTATGGCTCCGCGAAGTTGACCTATTTTTAGGGGGAGATGTAAATTTTAAAATTAAGCTGGTGGCCGCCAAAAAGGGCTATATATGGCCATTTTTGGGAAACCTTGGAGTAGTAGAGTTTAGGGGAAAGGTCTATAGTTAAGAAAATGTGGGAAAATAGAAACCCTAGTTGATTTGGGGTTACAGAAGGCTGAAGATTATAGTCTTGAGAGAGGGAGCTGTAATGTGTTGTAGCCTATAGGGGATTCATCCTCTAATTGTATTTGAGCTTCTGTAATGTAATGTTTTGCCCATATTAATAAAATATCATTCTATTTTCTATGTACAATTTCTATTATTGTGTGTTTTATGATTTACCCCCTTCACCAAGTGGTATCAGAGTAAGGGTTCCTAAGTGTGTAGACAGATCACCGACTATGAGGTAGTTTGCACCAGGACCTAAGGTTGTGGATTTGCTGCAGAGATCAAGATGCCTCCACGAAGAAATCATGGTGGGAGGAATGCTTTGATGGAAGAGGGTTATAGAGTCCTGCAAAGACAAATCAATGCATTGCAAGAGGAGCTACAAAGAGGGTTCGAGCTGAGAAGGATAGAGGAAAATGAAGATGAAGCTGAAGAAGAGCTATCTGAGGAAGAACAAGAAGCTGTGAGAGATCCTACAGAAGTCAGGTTGTTGAGGGCCATTTCAAAGAGCAGAAAGAGGCCCAGGATCAAAGTTTCTACCTATTCTAGAGATTTGAATCTAGAACAACTTATTGATTGGATCAATGATATGGAGGAGTATTTTGAGTATGAAGATGTGGAAGACCCAGAACGGGTCAAATTTGCAAAGACAAAGTTAAAGGGCCATGCCAGTATTTGGTGGACGGAGGTCTAGGTAGAGAGAAATAGAAGAGGAAAAGCAAAGATTACTAGATGGGATCAGATGGTGGAGAAATTGAAAAAGTAGTTCATTCCTGTGGACTATGAGATGGAGTTGCTAAAGAAGTTGCAAGGATTAAAGCAAGGTAACAAGTCTGTTAAGGAGTATATAGAAGATTTTATAAGATCACTATCAGGACAGGGCATGGAGAGGCCAACAAGGAGAAGGTAGACCGTTACATTAATGGGTTGAGGCCAAGTATTCAAGAAGAGTTGAGCCTGGTCAGAATGACCACCATAGAAGATGCGTACCAATTTTCCCTGAAGGTGGAAGAGAAGTTGAATAAGAGATTTGAAAGCAAGCAAAGGGGAAGAGGTCAAGGCGGAAGGACTGGTGGAAGACCCTATGGAGGCCGAAATGAAGATCCAAAGAAAAGTGAAGAAGATGGAACCAGTTGAAATTAGAGAGGAGATAATACCTATTGCCCTCGTGACCAGAATAATGGTGAGCAAAGAGGAAGAGGAAGAGGTAAACCTAGGCAAGGACCTGGAAGAGGAGGTTTCAGAGGAACCTGTTTCCAATGTGGAGAAGAAGGGCATCGAGCATATGAGTGTCCACAACATCAAGGAAGGACAAATAGAAGACCTAAAGGTAATGTACAAGTTGCACATGGAGATGAAGATGTACAGTCTGAGCATTTTGAAGATGCTGAAAGGGGAGAAACCCTAGTTGTCAGAAGAACTTTGTTGAGTGAAGAGAAAGAACCCAATCAGAGGAAGAGTTTATTCCGTACAAGGTGTAAATGTGAAGGTAAGTGTTGTAATATTATTATTGATAGTGGAAGCACTGACAATCTTGTTTCAGAGGAGATGGTTGACAAGAAGAAAGCATCCACATCCATATCAGATTGCATGGTTGTAGAAGGACCATAGAGGTTTGGTCAATGAGCAATGTTTAGTGAAGTTCAAGATTGGGGACTACCATGATGAGGTGCGGTGTGATATCATACCAATGGATGCATGTCATATGCTATTGGGGAGGTTGTGGCAGTATGATAAGAGTGTTGTCCATGATGGACATGCAAACACATATTCCCTTACAAAGGATGGGTTTGTCATAAGTTGAAGCCCTTGAAGGAGGTGGAAGAAAAGGTATGTAGTACTGCCAGAATTTGCTTGGTAGATGGTAGGAAATTTTTGGAGGGTATGAAGCATGAGCATCATTACTTTGCATTGATTCCTAAGATTAGTTAAGAGAAATGTGAAGATGTACCATTAGAAGTCTCCGAAATGTTGGAAGAATTCCAAGATATTGTCTCTGATAATGTACCAAAAGGTTTACCACCTGTGAGGAAGATAAGTCATCAAATGGATTTGATACTAGGAGCCAGTTTGCTGAATAAGGCAACCCATAGAATGACTCCAGCAGAGAGTGAAGAGTTGAACAGACAAGTTTAGGAGTTGTTGAGGAAGGGATTGATAAGAGAGAGCCTAAGTCCATGTGTAGTACCTGTAGTACTAGCATCGAAGAAAGATGGAGAGTTGAGGATGTGTACAGATTTCTGAGCCATCAACAAGATCACAATCAAGTATAGATTTCTATTGCCCAGAATGTATGACATAATGGATTGTTTGAGTGGAGCCAAGTACTTCACGAAGATTGATCTAAAGAGTAGGTATCACCAAATTCAAATCAGAGAAGGAGATGAATGGAAGACAGCCTCCAAGACAAAGGAGGATTTGTATGAGTGGTTAGTCATGCCATTTGGGCTAACCAATGCACCGAGCACATTCATTCGGCTCATGAATGAGGTATTGAAGGAATTTTTGGGAAGTTTTGTTATTATTTATTTAGATGATATTTTGATTTTCAGTAAGACTTGGGATGAGCATATGATGCATATTAGAAGAGTTTTGGAGAATCTGAGGGAGAAGAATTTGTTGATCAATTTGAAGAAATGTAGTTTTGCAAAGGAGTTGGTATACCTGGGATTTGTTGTCTCAGAGGAAGGTCTTAAGATGGACCTAGAAAAAGTAAGGGCTATCATTGAATGGCCTACGCTAAGGAGTGCAATGGAGGTACGATCTTTTCATGGTTTGGCAAGTTTTTACAGAAAGTTTATCAAGAATTTTAGTAACATTTGTGCACCCCTAATTGAGACAATGAAAGGGGATAGAAAAGAATTTAGATGGACTATAGGAGTAGATAAAAATTTTAATACATTGAAGCAGAAAGTCACAGAACAACCTATTTTGGCACTTCCAAATTTCAATAAGGTATTTCAGGTAGATTGTGAAGCTAGTGGCAATGCTATAGGAGCTGTTTTGAGTCAAGAAGGTAAGCCCATTGCCTATTTTGGTGAGAAGCTTAATGATGCCAAGAAAAAGTATTCTATTTATGATCAGGAGTTTTATGGAATAGTTCAAGCTTTGAAGAAATGGAGACATTATTTGTTGCCAAAGGAGTTTGTTTGATATACTGATCATTAGGCTTTGCAGTATCTTAATAGTCAAGGAAAGTTGAACTAGAGGCACTTAAAATGGGTTGATTTTTTGTAGAGCTATACTTTTGTTTTGAAGCACAGGAGTGGGAAGTACAACAGAGTTGTAGATGCCTTGGGCAAAAGGTAAAATTTGTTGACAGAGATGAAGATAGAGGTTGTTGGGTTCGATGAGCTCAAAAGTTTGTATCCTGAAGATCTAGATTTTGTAAAGGCCTGGAAAGCTTGTTTGGAACCTGTTACTTTGGACAGGATAAAATGGTTGGATTTCATAATCCAAGATGGCATGTTTTTTAGAGGAAGCTAGTTGTACATTCCAAGGAGTTCCATGAGATAGAACTTGATTAAGGAGAAGCATAGTGGAGGATTGGCTGGACACTTTGGTTGAGATAAAACCATTGCTATTGTTGGCCATAGTTGTAGCAGGATGTGAGGAAATTTGTGCAGAGTTGCAGAGTGTGTCAGATGGCAAAATGAACAAGTTAGAGTATAGGGCTATATCAGCCATTACCTATACCAGAGAAGCCATGGGATGATATCAGTATGGATTTTGTGCTTGGTTTACCAAGGACATAGAGAGGACATGATTCCATTTTTGTGGTGGTGGGAAGATTCTTAAAGATGGCACATTTCATTCCTTGCAAGAAGGCTAATAATGCTGTTCATATTGCTGAATTATTTTTCAGAGAGGTGGTGAGATTACATGGTCTACCAAAGAGCATAGTTTCAGATTGAGATACCAAGTTTGTTAGTTATTTCTGGAGGACATTGTAGAAGAAGTTGAAGATAGATTTGAAGTTCAGTTCTGCACAATATCCACAGAGTAATGGACAAACAGAAGTGGTGAATAGGAGTTTGGGTAACCTGCTATGATGCTTAGTAGGAGATAAGCCCAAGGGATAGGATTTGATTTTACCACAGACATATTTTGCTTACAACAATTCTGTCAATAGGAGCACAGGTAAATCTTGATTCTAGGTTGTGTATGGGAGTAGCCCAAGAACTGCTTCCGAATTGAGGAGGATGGATAAGGGGGAGAAGAGTAGTGCCAAAGCTAAAAAAAATTTTGAGCACATGAAGAATTTGCATGAAGAGGTGTTGTTTTTTTCCCAGACTAGATGCTTATTCCCAGATTTCCCTACAAGGTAGCCATCAATGATCAACAGGATCTCTAGGCCAAGGGCCAACAATATAGGAGATAGACTCTATATTTTATCTCCTCTTCTTCTTCAGGCTCTGCAAAACCTAGGGGGGGATTCCCTACTCAACATCCATGGGGATATGCATACAAAGGCTGGGATGCTGACAGAAAGCAGATAAGTCCTCCTGTAAGTAGACCAAAACTGTAAGATAAGAGCAAAGGGGCTGGCTTTGGGCCTATTTTCAGTTGTAGACAAAGGACTTGGATCCTAAAACTAATTCTAATGTCCTAAACATTTTGACTTTGATTTTAAGTTTGGATGCAAAGCCAGACATGGTTGTAACACAAACACAAAGCTAGATCGGTGCCTATCCAGGGCCTGGAGTCAATAGACATACGCCTGTGAATGATATGCATGAACAACTAAAACTAGATTTCAGGGGGACACATATGATACCTGCCTTACAGATATCTCCTAATACAAAGTGTTAAGCTATCTATACTTATGGCATCCCTACTGCAGTATACCCTTGTCAATGTTTAATCTAAAAATAGTTTAATCTACCATTTGAGCAGAAGTTAAAAGATCAGACATTCAACACAGGAATTCTATGTTCTAGAGTCTTAAACATTCCTTAAATATCAAGACTTAGAAGAAAGATACATGCAATACTGGAGACAAAATTAACAAAACACATGCCAACATAGCATTTCTCATATAAAATTAACCATGAAATCAGTGGATTCATGCAAAAACATACAACAAGAGATACATAGACTCACAAGTTTTTATGGACAGAGCAGCCAAAACCAACTGTATTGTATCACAGAGCCAAAATGTTCAACTTTCAACAATCAAAAATGAGTAACACTTCCTGCTTAAAATAGCCAGAAGGTGTACTCACAGGAATTAATTATATGACGGACACAAAAAATGTCAGATACAGTCCTCAGAATGAATGGCTCTTAGAAAATATTAATGCAGCAGACAAAGGGGGGCCTCGAGCCATGCGCCGCCATCTAAAAGTTTTCATCCACGATCAGGCAACTTCACCATTTGTACCATCGCCCATACCCTGGCATTGTCACCATTAAGAGTCTCAACCACCCGCAGCCACTCAGAAACTGTCACAACATTTCAAATAGAAGTTCCCGCCAAAAGTGATTCGCTCAAAGTTTGAAAATACACAGGGGAATAATCCCACATGCATGGTGAGGAGATCACATCAGTAGTTCATAAACATGGTCACACACATGATAGGTGTCGAGCATTTTGCCACGCTCGACACACAACCCTTTGCCAAATACCCATCGCTGTGACATAAACCAACAGCCTACTCCATAATTCTCCTACCGACCTTACTAGTCTCACCGATGCAAAACTACATACTCTACCTCCGCAAGCCTCCGTCGGCCAAACCACTGCCATCAGAGTATCCAGAAAACCTCTGGCTGACTAACCAAGTCTCACCGATGCCTACTTCACATTTCCCATCAACGGCCAGACCAGAACTATCGGGCAAACATCTCGAACCTATGCCGACACCTACGTTCATACCGATGAACTATGGCCTCATCCTTCTGTCGGCCAAACACACGCCGATGACTCTTCATCGGCCAAGCTCCTCACATCAGCAGATCGAAACAATGCTAGCCCGATATACCATCTCACTCCAATGGCACTCCCCATCGGGGTGACTCCCTTCATCGGCAAACTACAAAACGTCACAGCCAATAGCCAAAGTCTTGGCGATGAACACACAAATTAACCTCATCGGCTAGACCCACGCTGATGACATCGCATCGGCCAAACATCCACTGTCGGCCAAACTCAGAAACCCTTCGCCGATAGCATAAATCACACCGAAGGCACCATCGGTAAGAACAAACCCGTCGGGGAACCAGAAAAAAGACATGCCGATGATGAACGTTATGCCGATGGCACATCACTACCACCAACCTGATCGCCAAGAAGCCTGCGAGGTCATGTCGATGGGCAAGAAAATATAGGGTTTAAATGAAGAAACGCTTTAAAAATGAAAAAATTGACCTCCAGGTCAAAATGAGTGCCAACAAAAGGTAAGAAAGAATATCCATAAGATGAATTCTTAGTATAAGGCTAAAGCAGATCAGAGGAAGAGACATAAGTAGTTCCAGAAGGGTGATGAAGTCATGGTTCACCTGAGAAAAGAAAGATTTCCAGTTGGTACATATAATAAGCTGAAGATGAGGAAATCTAGACCATGTAGAATTCTGAAGAAGCATGATTCAGGAAATGCATTTGAGGTAGAGTTGCCTGATGACATCAATATTTCACTAGTGTTCAACATTTTAGATTTGACGGAGTATCATGATGATGGACTTGATAAAGGAACATAGTGGGACATTCTAGCACCTACTTTAGAGGAGGAGATAGAGGGCATTTTGGATAGTCGTATGGGTAAGAGTACAAGAAATAGGTAGTATATAGAATACTTGGTGAAATGGAAAGGAAGGCCTATTGAAGATTCATCAGGGTTATCTAAGACTGATGTTAACCATTTTGGTTTCCCTCTAACTCATTAGAAGTGACATGGTTACTTTTCAAATTACCTCAGGTGTCTGATGTAGGAGCATCTAGGGTGTAAGAGCAATCTTGTATCAACCAAAAAATAAATATTGTTTCTTTTCAATAAGGGCTAAATTTGGTAGGGTTACTATTTTTAGTAAGTTTGTATTTGTGCACGGTTGGATACAAAATCTTACACGGACCTCCAAAATGGTGAATTGAAGCTAATGGTAAAGAAATCACTTCAATATCATTTGTCATTTGTGAGATATTAAAATTTCAAATTCCAAAAATCCTATTGAAATATTCAAAGTCAAATTTGAGGCACTTAGAGGCTCCATATGGGCCCGAAATTTGGTGGGAAACCCAAGTAGTCTACCTTTAATTAATACTTGTGCACAACCATCTTTTCAAGGGCTTTCCAAAAAGGTATCATAATTGAAAATCCAATGGTCGGATCGAAAGTTATGGCCCTACGAAGTTGACCTATTTTTGGGGGGAGATGCAAATTTCAAAATTAAGCTGGTGGCTGCCAAAAAGGGCTAAATATGGCCATTTTTGGGAACCCTTGGAGTAGTAGAGTTAAGGGGGAAGGTGTAGAGTCAAGAAAAGGTGGGAAAATATAAACCCTAGTTGATTTGGGGTTATAGAAGGTTGAAGATTCCAGAGTCTTGAGAGAGGGCACTGTAATGTGTTGCAGCCTGTAGGGGATTCATCCTCTGATTGTATTTGAGCTTTTGTAATGTAATGTTTTGCCCATATTAATAAAATATCATTCTATTTTCTGTGTGCAATTTCTATTATTGTGTGTTTTATGATTTACCCCCTTCATCACTAATCTACAAGAAAGCAGAAACAATGAGAGAAAACTTGAGAGACAAATTATCCAGAGCTCAGCTAAACTTGAAGCACTAATTGAAGAACAGAAAAAGAATGATGACAAACATGATCTTAGATATGAGAAAGGTGAAAGCTCTGGATCTGGACAAAGAAATTTTCAACCAAGGAATAAAAGAAACAGAACTAAAAAAGCTCCGGTAAGGTAGCCTAATGCTCAAAGATATCCATCATTCAATGGAAATTGTTTCAACTGTAATAAATTTGGTCATAGAGCTACTTAGTGTAGAAGAAAAGTAAATCAAAATGGTCCATCCTTCTCTGGTCAATACTTCAAGTGTAAGAGGTATGGTCATAGATCAAATGAATGCAGAAGTATAATAATGAATAATGCTAACAATAAAGGAATTGGAAATTCTTTCAATAGTTAGTGTTTTGCTTGCAATGGGTTTGGACACATGGTTAATCAATGTAGATCAAGAGGAAATTAGTTCATAAGCAAGGAAATGTTGTGTTCTTTAATTGCAATAAATCTAGTCATATTGCAAGATTCTGCAGAAGTAGGAACAATGGAAGAAGAGGTCTGGTAAACATAAAACTGGATGAATAGAGACAAGACAAAGGCAAAAGAAAAATTGATGTGAATGAGATATGGAGAAAAATGAACAAGATTTGGGTAAAGAAAGATACAATAAGCAATGGTAATGGGTCTGCACCCGAATTAGGTGCTGAAAATTCCTCCAGGAATTAAGTCAGGAGCTCTGGCTTAGGGGGAGTTGCATTGAACATCAAATTCCCCCAACCAGTAAATGGGTGCCTGAATCTGGCACAATAAAAGAAAATATCTTGAATTAGTTTAGAACCTTTGGAAGGATTTCTGGAAGAAAAGATGTTGATATGAAAACATGCGGAGTGATTCATGAAGAACTGTCAAAAACAGAGTAACCAGATATAGTTAGGGCAACACATTTATTATAATGTCAAATTAGGTTTTGCAAAAGATAAAAAAGTCACTTGGTCACTCATTTGAATCACTTTGCATTTGGAGGAAACAAGAAGAAGAGCATTCGAGCTGCAAATCTAGAGACTGAGGCATAAAGAGCGAATTCAACTGGCAACTGATCAAACCTAACCCCGTGAAAGAAAAAGGTACCTCTCTATAAAGATTTGAATCTAAAATTTGTTGAGATGGCTACTCCTCATGTTGTTAACATTACTGAAGGGCCTTGACCCGAATTTAAGAAGCATCCTCACAAATCAATAGAGGTCGACCCATTAGGTGCTTTTTCAAGTGTTCTGTATGGTGTGCTACATGTTGAAGACATTAGGGTTTATATTCATGCAAACATAGATGAATTTGGAGAATCAAGGTATGTAGACTTGTTTGAGAAATAACTAAGGGATGAAAATCATGAACTTAAACCCGAGTATAAGGCACTACAGGATAAACACTTTATTCAGATTATGGGGTTTCCAACATTTGATGAGGATGAATGGGTCCGATATGTTTTAAGTTGGTTGCATGATGAATTCATTTGGTTGTTAAAACCATTCAAGATTACCAAGGATTCTATCAGAATTGTAACTGGGTTAAACTCAATCAAAGGATTGCCCATGCTGAAAGCTGTGAAAAACCAGACAATGACTGATGTTACCGGTGCCAAGTTTGATAGAAGAGTAATGACCATTAATGATATTATAGAACTGGATACCGAATTTGCCTCCATGGTGATTGGGTACAAGATTTACCACTCGAGTAGAGAAAATTATGTTTCTAGAATAACCATATATGCTGCATACAAGATGCTAAAGGAAAACACTAGTTATGACTTGTGTGAATTACTACATAATCAACTGATTGAAAATTTAAACAAAATCAAGAAAGATAAGAAAAACACTTTCAAGTATGGTACATTGGTTCTATGTCTATTCTTTTACTTTATGAATGAGGTACCTGGGGTAAAAGGTGTACACTGGACTAAGGATGATCCAGTTGCCATTCAGATCAGAGATCATCTTCGCAACATTGGTGATTTCAAAGCTCAGAAAATTGCAATATGGGGTTACTTCAAGAATTTTCAAAGTATGATGCACTTAAGGGAAAGAATCCCTAAATCAATTGTTGAGAAGTACAAAAATGAAATATGCTTCATGGTTGATACTGATCAGTGTCTAATGGAAGTAGTGGAACCCATAACTACTTGGATCACGCCCATGGGGTATGAAGTAGATGAAAAAATCTTAAATATGTATGCTCAACATCTTCTAAGCAAGCCTAAAGACACAATGGTTGAAAGATTTAGAACTTAAGAGGAGCTGAATTTAAAACTGCATATTGAGCTTAGAGAAACTAAAACCAATAGGAAAGTAAGAAAAGAAGTTAAGCAGTTAGCTAAAAATTTGGGCCTAACTAAAAAGGCTGTGAGGAAACTCAAAGAAAGAACTGAAAAGGCTAAGAAAGAGAAACATGATAAGAAACAAATAGATGCTCCAGTGGAACTCTCTTCCACTTCAAGAACTACTAGGAGCTCTGTTTCTACCCCTGTTCCTTCCAAGACTACAAAACTGGAAGCAAAATCATCTAGAAAATGGGAGAAAAGGAAGAAAACAAAAGCATCTTGGACCTATGAAAGCATAAGAGAAGAAGGAGAAGATACATATTTTGACATTGAAATCAAGGAAATAAAGGCCACTGGAACAAAAGTTGCAAAAGTAACCAAAGAAAATTCCTCTGAAAGTAAAAGGGCTAGTAAAAGACAAAAGACAGAAGCATATGAGGAATATGTTGAGAAGCCCACACTTTCCCTGGAGGATGTGATAAAGTCAGTCACTGTAAATGGTAATCTAAAACCCATAATTGAATTCTATGATGAATACAGTGATGTGGATAAAAGGGTGTTGGAGGAAGCAACTGTCAGCTATCTCAACATCTATAACAAGACACTGATTGAGATAACTTCTGAGTTGCCACAAAGTCTAGCAAATATTTTGGAGTTGAGAAAAGAAAATGCCAAGAGCAAGGACATGGAAATCAGGGAACATGAGCTAATAAATTTGTGTCCTCAGATTTCACCTAATCAAATAGATATGATATTCAAGGAAGTCAAAGATGACTTTAGAAGCAAAAAGATAATGAACAAACTCATGCTTGGAGAAACAAGTGAAATCATTACAGAAACTCAAGAAATTCTTTAAAAAGCATTAGAAAAGCACAATTTTCCCATAGTCAAAAGGAGTTCCAGATGGTGAAGAAGAGAACATCATCAAGCAACAATTTGAGTTGCATGAAGCCTCTGTTCTGGAAGTGGAACAAGTAAATTAGGATGATACAAAAAATCATGGATAAAGTAGTTGTAGGAGATACTCCTAATCCACCTGACCCATCATGAAAAGAAGATAATATTACTACTTTATAGAGCCCTCTGGATCAAGTAGCAAGTGGTGAACAAATAGAAAAGAGTCCCTCTGCAGAGAACATAGAGAAAAGTAAAGCAGAGAAAGAGGAAGAAAAAGGAAAGAAAGATAAGGCAGAAGAAGATGGTGTAAATGTTGAAGAACCTAAAGCAGATATTGAGAAATCTGATGAACAAAAGGATGGTTTAGAAAATGTTGCAAGAGACACTGCAAATGTAGTGAAAAGTCTTCTTGTTAAAGAAAAAAGCAACATTATGAAGAGAATGTGTGAGATCCGAGCATTGATTGCCCCTAAGTTAGAGACAATGTATAATGCCCTATCTAAAACTTAGACTACAGTTCAGACTAGTGATCCATCAGATCTATCAAAGGCAGAAGCATATTCATTCTTGTTGAGTGGGCACATCTCTATTTTGGATGGAATGAAGAGTACTTGTTCCTCTAAACTTGTGCAAATAAAAACTAGCTTTGCAGACATTCTCAAGTTCATGTAAATAGAACTTAATGATTAGTTGTATATATGCGGTCCTATATACAAATTTTTGGAGAATTTTGGCTTGCGGACCCCACCCTTTGCCATTGATGTCAAAGGGGGAGTGAAGATTAGTGAAAAATGAGGAATCCAGCTAAGGGGGAGCACTGAAAAGCAGTGTGAACAACAGTATGGAGCACAAGCAAAGGGGGAGCTATTACAACACTTAGTCATTTTTCACTAAGTGTTTCCATCAATGCCAAAGGGGGAGATTGTTGGCCAGAGACACTACTAGGCATGATAGGTGTTGTCATTGATGGCAACTAAGATCATCCCAATCATCCGCATAACACAATTTGTTCACACCGAAAGTTAGAATCAGAATTTGCCTAAGTCTGGCCAGTTAGGAACAAAGCAGGTGACAGGGTCCGGTATCTTGGTCCAGTTCTCTCCAGTGGAAAGGCATGGTTTACTGTGGATATGAGGTAGTTGTAAGCATTGTCAAGACACTCTATATCTAGAGTTTTGTCCTCCAGAGATGGACTCAAAAGATATTAGCTTCTGAGTATCGGGTTTCAATTTTATAGAATAGACAGAAGAAGAACAAGCTGACCTTGTGAATGATCTTAATTCTAGATGTATATAAGTTATTTATTGGAGCAATTGGTGATGATAAGTGATGGTAGCTGACTTGATTGATGATTTTCAAGTACAAGTTTTGGTCCACATCTCATATTATGTATGGATCTAGCCGACATAGCATAGTACTCAACAAAGTTCTATATGTTCTTGAAGCCGACTGGTAAAATGATTGTAGATCATGTTGTGGATATATATATTTGATGGAATTGGATGATTTTGGTGTGGTGTGTGTGAATAAGGTGTAAATGTGAGAAGAGCAGAAAATCTAAGGTGTGAATTAAGGTAGAGCAGTAAGAAGAGCAAGTGAAGATGAAATGTGTAAGATTAGTTTTTGCACTTTACTGGAACTGAAACTCTCGTATGGGTAGATGATATTTATCAGTTCAAAATCTCTGTTATTCTCTTGTAATCTTTTTGTAGGCAGTGAGCCTCTATTTGAGCAATGAGCTCTAGGTAGTGAGCCCGAATGCATGTGCATTCTCATTTGTAAAAATACTTTTAACAGGGTATTAATTTTTGTGGGTTAACCCCCACCCTGGTTTTTCCCTTAACCGGGTTTCCACGTCAAAAATCTCGGTGTCAAGTGTGTTATTTATGTTTCTGCTCATGTGTTATTAATTGATGCTGAAATGTTTATATCATTAATTTGATTATAAGTTGTAAAAGAAGATTAAAGGTAGAAAAGATTAAAATATGTGACAACTGATTCACCCCCCCTCTTAGTTGTCCAGACCTAAACCAACACATTTATCATGCCACATCAATTGGTTTAGCTCTCTCATCAATAACACATAATATTCTCTCATGGTCATCTGTATCTAGTCTCCACCAATGTTATCCATGTAAGTGTTGAACAAGATGAAGAGGCATGCTAGTAACAATTACAAGGTGGTTGTAATGATACATCATGTTGTGAGATTCATAATCAATAAAACACAACTCATTTTCAAGGATTTTGACTTGTTTCAAATATGTTCCTTGTACTAAAAGTGAACTTGTGGGAAACAATAACTTGTCACTTGTTTTTAGTTTTATTAACACAATTTGGACTCCCCCTGATAAAGGTTGGTCCAAATTAAATTTTGATGGAGCTGCTAAGTCTAACGGTAAGGCTAGTGCTGGAGGAGTTATAAGGAATGACAAAGGAGCTCTTATTGCTGCTTATGCTGGAGGAATTGGTAACCAAAATAATAATTTTGTTGAAGCTTCTACTCTTTTATGGGGCCTTAAGTTGGCCATTTCTCTTGGCTTCCATCAGCTTCATGTTCAGGGTGATTCAAAAATTATTATTGAGGCTATTTCTAAAGTTTTGGAGTGTGGATGGAAACTTAAGGATATTGTGATTGATATTCAAACTCTCTCTCAGGCTATTCCTGTCATTTCTTTCTCTCACATTTAGAGAGAGGGCAACACTGTTGCTAATGGCCTGGCAAATTTAGGACAGTAATTTCAAAACTGGCAATGTTGGCACCAACTTCATAATATCCCACGTCATATTTAGGATATCATTTAAAAAAAAACAAATGCTCACATGATGATTACTCATCATTTCACCTAGATTATCTATGTGGCTAGTTCTTTAATTCAGGGCATGCATGTGTGGGAAAGATAGCCAATTAATTTGGAAAGATTTTATTAGGACCTCGGGTTATCATTTTAATGAATGCCCTAATTTTGATCATGTCTTCTTTATTTCTATTTAAACTCATTGCACTGTGTGTAAAGTCTCACAATTTTCTCACAGTCTTGATAGAAGTTGCCTGGAATACAATTCTCTCTACTCTTTTCCTAGGCTCTTTCAACTTCACTAGTTTATTATCATGGGTGGTGACAGGATTCAAACTGAACCCAACAATTGTAGAGAATTTAAAGAGAATGCCTTGGTCTGGCATTACTGTAAGGAAGGAGGAGTCAGCCCTTTCCTTGAATGTTTGAATGGACATGATGAAAATCTGTCTATTCAATATGCTTAGTCTTGGGACAACCGCAAGGTGCAAATTGTGAATGTTAGCTTTGTCATCTCTGAATATGACATTTCTATGGCTACAGGTCTCTCTCCAAAGGGAACAAAGATGCAGAAAAAGTCTAGGGTTTCAAATGTTCAGAATCAAAAATTATTTCTTGGCAAAGGAGAGGAGTTGGTACCTTACCAAGGTGGTTTTGAAAGAGCTCATCTTCTTGAACCGTGGGCTAACATGTGTTATATGGTGATGAAGTATTTCACCCTTGAGGGCTGCTTCACCAGGTTCTATCACTACCATCTCCCTTTACTAAATCATATTAGAAGGAATGCCACTATTAGTGTCCCTTTCTATTTGCTTTCCTCTCTTAAACATTCTGTGCAACATGTTAAAAAGACTCTGTTGAAGAAACCTGATGAAAAGACCATTCCTTTGCACCAAGGGCTCATTCATCATTTATATCAGTTTCACTTAGCCCTGTCTCCTCCTCCTTCTCTTCAACCCCCTGGTCAGGATACCCCTACCTTTGTGAAATCAAGTCTTGTTTCTCCTAGTCAACTCCCTGCTAGTGATCCCTGCTCTGGTATTTCTAAGTCTTCAACCAAGAGTGTTCATAACCCTCCCTCTAGATTTAAATTGAAAGCTAAAAGATGCCTCTCAAAAATGGACAAGGAGGCTAACCTTTTGAAAGATGATATTGGGGTTTCTGGGACCCAAATTGAGTAGATTCAGGGAGGGGAGGGACCCTTATGGAACCTCAAAAAAGGAAAAATGGAGGGTAAATTTGTTGTCATTAGGCGGTCTGGTAGAATTGCTAGAAAAAAGACCCCCAAACTGAAGCTAATTGACTATTCAAAAAGCAATTTAGAGGCCTCCACACATGAGGAGGAAGGTGTCAAGACTGATGTTTAGGAAATTGCTATTGAGGACTCTAGTGGTGAAGAACAAATTGATGGGCAGGGAATTCCTATGGAGGTCTTTGAAACTAAAGACATTGTTGGGGTTCATAATCCTATCCCCATTGGTGAATGCGAGGATGCTGGTGATATTTCTACCCAGGTGAAAATGACTGATATTAAGGACATTGGGAAAGGGATTTACTTTGTTCCCACTTTTGTTCCTATTGATCTAGATAACACTACTCAAGATGGTGGGAAAGAAGACAATACTGAGGATGTCAATGTTGTTGATGATCTGTCTCAGCTTAAGAAATAGGTGGAGTCTCTAGAAAACAAGGTCTCTTCTCTTGGTAATTTCATTTCTAACATGTTATGTAAGGTTGTTATGGACAATCTCTCTCTTCTTCAGGAGTAGGAGGCTCTCATTCATGGAGCTATTAATGACAAGGTTAAAGAACTAGACAAAATGTTGGAGTTTCTTTCGAAGGGAGAGGAGGACATCTCTTCCTAGTCTTTCTGCTGCAGCACACAACATACACTCAATACAATTTTTCCATTAATCATGTGAGAGCCAAAGATTTGAAGACTAGAACATAAAAAAACTTCTATTCATCAACTTTGTTGCTACAATGAGAGAAAACTCTCTTATATCCAAAAAACAAAAAAATCAAAAAATTACCTTTTTTGGTAGATTTCAACAATTATCAAATTTTGCCATTTTAGGTAATTTTACAATCATATCTTGAAAATCCTATTTTTTTCCAAAAGCTTCCTAAAACTTTCCACCTCATAATGCATCCACCCGTAAAATCTCATAGAAAACCCACATCCGAGTTAAAAGTTATGATCTCTGGAAGTTCCTGCATCACTCTCTTTGCTTTCTATTTGCTGGTTTTTTACTGCTAATAACTTTTTGCTGTCTATCAGCCATATGTAAGTTGTCAGTGGTTGTTTTGGCTCTTTTTGTTTTCTGAGCCTTTTCTGCCCTTCTTGGGTTCTGTTTTGTAATATGGGATCGACCCCTGGTTTTTCGCCTTATAATATCAAAACCATAATAAATAATAACGTACTCCCTCCACATTTACAAGCTCCACTATTACTACAAAAACATCCCTTGGCACAATCAAATTATCAAAAAATTAGAACTTCTATATATTCTACTAATATACATGTGCATGCAATCATATTATGAATTAAAAAACTTAAAAAATTCTAATTAAATTTTATTAACAACACATAGTTTAATGCATGTACCTTTTTAATTAATCCTAAAATGTGATCATAATCCATTGAAATCAAAGGAATGTCTTCGAATATTTCATCTTCATCTTCTCCACATGCACCATCAACAAATAGTGGCACCAAATTCCATTAATTGACATAGACATCTTGTTGGCTTTTGAAATTGTCATAATTTTTCAACATACATTCACAACAAAAACAAGAGTAACCCCTAGTATGCAAAATCTATCTCTTTCTATTTGTGCTAATCAGACAATGCAAAGACCTTATTTTTTCTACCCTCTTACATTCATGTACACTTCATTGATCCACATCTACAAATATACAAATTTATATTTATATAAAAAGAAGTCAAATTATTATTTCAATAAATTTATTTAAAGCATTAGATCATGATGTAATAATTTACTAGATATTAAACTTTTCTTTTCAATACTTTTTTTTTTATCTTAGACACTCTATAAAAAGAAGTCAAATTGTTATTTCAATAAAAAAATTTAAATCTTTAAATCATGATGTAATAGTTTACTAGATATTAAAATTTTATTTTTAATACTTGTTTTCTCTTAGACACTCTGTGTATTGGGTTCTAACATAGTACTAGATTGGAGGGTCCAATAAAAGACTATCTAATAATGCAACAATATATAAACATACAACACTTCAATAATAATCTAACTTCCAAAATATAATACAAAATAGAATTAATTAGAAAATAGCCAAGTGTCAATGATTGATTCAAAAACATCAAATTATAATGGAGCTTCGTTTATCTTACAATATGGTAGAGCTCAATCATCTTTTTACAAATAAGATTGAATAAGATCTTTTAGAATTAAAAAACTCAAAGGTATGCCTAATCTTCTATCCTTGCCTAGCTTTCTCTAGAATTTTCCTCTAAAATCCTTATCAATTCCTCATACTTCTCACTTGCTATCCTCCATTGATATCAAACTCTACTTTATATAGGTAGATGTAGAATAATATTCATCTCATGGAAATATGTTACACCAATTTAGGGGAATGCAACAAGGTGTCATGCCTACCCTTATGATCACCATAAGAATGAACATGAACACAAAAATGCTACAATTTTTATTTTCTAATACTAACTTTCTACAAGAAATCACTTGATAAACAAATTTGAAAAGAGAAGTTTACCTAATTGTTTCAAGTCCCCTAATTGATAAAGGAGTGTCTTAAGGTGTACTACTTTTTTTTGCAACTAGAAAAGATAGAGATTAGACTAGTTAGATATGGTAAAAAAGATTTGCTAAAGATCTAGCTTTATAAAGAAATTAGATAAATGACTTTGAATAACAATACATTAGTATAAAGAAAATCATGAATGAATGAATACTAAAGAAACTAATTTCATTCTAACACATCTATCTACTAGAGAATTTACAAATTTTGATAACTACTATTTGATAATATTCAAATCTCATTTAATAAAGTAGTTCATTGAAATGCTACAAATATTATCGAACATACAAATGAGCATTCAAGTAATCCTATGTATATATACATTAATGTAGAGTATGGTAATATAGAAAAATTGCAACTATACGTATATATTTCTTAAACAATTGTAAGAAATATATCATTCTGATTCAAATAAATCGACACACACACATATATATCCAGATACATCAATAGATATATATACAAGAGCTAACAAAATGACAACATATAATTCTTATTTAAATATATATACATATACATATATACCATTACCAATAATTAATTGAAAGTAATACTAATAATAGATTATAAAGTTGTTGTTATAAGTCATGGGGTGTGGCCCAGCCTTGGCTGGCTTGGCCAAGCTACAACCCAACAAGCTAGTTGAAATGGGGGTGAAGGCTCCCACGGCCTCCAAAGGGGTCATGGTATCTATGGAGGCCCACGGCTACCTTAGGTAAGCCTCATATTAACAAAAACAAAGCTTCCAAAATACTATACTTTGTAAAGAATAAAACACAGTTTCTCTATTATGTTTATTCAATAAAAATTATACAGTAACCCATATAAAAATAATAGAACAATATTAATTTCTATGCAATTCAGTAGTTGAATATCAACCCAAATTTGATTAGAAAAAGTATTGAATTAGTCAGAATGATTAACCAGAATTTATATAATGAAATCTTATACACTAATTGATCATAATTTGTATGCAAAAATCAAGAATAACATTGTTGTTCATAGGGAAGTTTCCAGTCTCAATAACAAAATTGAACAAAGGTTTTTCTCACAAAAATAGCCAGAGATTCACAAAAAATCTCTTCCTTAGATAAACAAATTTAAATAACATTGCCAATGAATCCTGTTAGAACATGGAATACATTTTTTTGTTTCAACAGAGCATGCATGCCAAATCATTTTATTTTCTTGGCTGGAACAAACACCTGCAATCAAAATGAACAACCCAGTTGCACTCTCCTCCCAACCATAGGTCTTGATTTACAAGCCCATCCCTGAGTGAGAGATAATCTCAAGTGCCAAATTTAAAAACCAGGAAATAACACAAACTAAAAATAGATTTAAACAAGATTTACAAATGGTTGACTCACACACAAAGAATCCTTTTTGGATTCTTACGAAGGGGAAGAGATGGGATTCCCTTCCCTCTTGGGGAATAATCACAACAATAATTATACTTCCTTCTACATACATCACTACCAAAAACATGATCTCCACAACCCTTGAAACCCTCACACCACAACAAACCCACAACACAACTCTTCTATTCAAACCACACCAACCCCCACAACACCACAACCCTTCCAACCAAGCCACAACACAACCACAACTCCACAACCCTTCCAACCACCAAAACCCCCACATCCATCATTATACAAAATGCACAATAAATTTCCCCAAGAGAGGCTCCATGCCTCTCTCAACCCCACTAGAGGGAGGCTCTCACCCCTTAGGGGAGATCCACTCCCTAAATACCCAAACCACAATCACACAACCAAAAAATTGCCAGCAATCGCTATAAAAAATTCTTCTTCACACACACAAATAAAAAATGATAAACAACAATAACCTCTTCCATAAATCCACAAATTGCATACACAAATTTGAAACAAAAATTAAAATTGTAAGCCTTACCTTAGTTGTCCAAGTTAGGAGCAGCCCAAGAAAATGGGTTCCAATCACAACAAAACTTTCTCAAGTAGAATTTTCTAGCCTCTTTCAAACCATCCTTCTTCCACAATTAATTCCAATCAAAGAAATTTCCCAATCTCTTCCCAACAAACAAGAGAAAAATGAAAGAGAATCCAAAACACACACACACACACAACACACACCAAATGAATAAGGTTCCCCAATTAAAACAAAATACTCAACTTTCATTTCAACTTCCCAATGGAAGTTTAAAAGGATAAAAATTAAATCCATAGCTCTCTTAGTAATAAATTACAATAAAATAAAAAAATCAAAACTAAATAAACAATCATTCATCTAAATTCTCCCAACATCACCAAAATTAAATACATAAATAATTAAATTAAAATAACCAAGATAATTAACCCAAATAATTCCTAGCACAGGGAATAGGTTAACCGTGACAAAATGAAAAAAAATCAAATAAAATAAACATCTTGAGAATATCTTTGAACTAAAAGGATCTGGGTCGCCCACCTGTAAAACTCAATTTTGAACATCAATATATCATAGAAAAGATAGCCAAAGCAACATGTAAATAAATATTAAACATCTAGAATGTCTAAAAATAAAATAATTTATTTAGTTTCATGATTAATAATACAATATTCAATTTTGTGGAAGTTAAATACACAATCATGGAAATCACATAATTAAAAACATTTAATTAAATTAAAACATCTAATGCTAGGTATGATCCAAAATAATGTCCACACACATATATGTATAAAATATGCGTATCAAAATGCCCAATGTGTTTGGGTCTAGTGGTGGGAAGAGAGGAGTTTCACACCATAGACCCAAGTTCAAATCCCACCAGGTGGGGGCTCCCTTGTAGTGGCCATGGGGACACCTGGAGGTAGGGGTCGCACTTAGGGCAATGCATGGACCAATGCCCACCCCCATGTTTCACCATGGGGGCACCTTAAGGTAAGGTCGAGTGTAACCATATTAAGGAAGCAAGCCCACCCCCATGTCCTCTATGAGATGCCCTCCACCAGCTCGGGCTAGTGTAAAAATCTCTCGAGGTCCCTAGGATTTTGTATCTTGAATTACTTGTGACATGTGGAGTGGGGCATTTGCATGTCACCCAAGGGTTCATCCCTGGTCTAAATTTTAAGCTTGGGGATGGTTGGGATTGAGTCCTTCCACATGAAGGGGTGTGGAAGGACCAGGGTCGTTGACTTAGCACGAGTGGGGATGGCTAGTGGACATAGTGGACTTTTGGGGACACAGTGGCAGACATCGATCAACTCTATAGAGGGACATTGGTGTCAATTTGAGGATAGTTAATACAATCATTCATGACTTATCATTTCCCGGTAAGTCAAGTAGTTCCAAGATAGCATGATTCAATGGAAGAGATGGTTCTCACATGAGGGCGGATGTTTAGAGGACTGGTGACAGGTTTTTTTGTTAGGGTTCAAGACATTGCCATCATTAGTAAGCTTGCTTCAATATCTACGAGAGATCCTTGGCATTCCTTATAGTTTTCTTCCCCTCAATTTGCTTTGTAAAGAAATGTCAGCAAAACCAAAGGTATTGTTATTCTTAGCAGATTGGATCAGGTGCAGCGAGATGGATACCCCCATTCGACTGGTGAGCTCCAAGAGGTAGATGCCATTCTTGGGAGGGATCACAGACCTCCGCCTCAAACGTATTCTTAAATTGCAGGATGAGCTGGTGGTGGGGGCAGTTAAAATGGTTTTGGGGAAGGCTTTCATGGAGGGGAGCGAATGCTACCAAGTAGACACTAATATCAACTCTTAGTTTGTTGCCACATTGTTGGACTTAAATTTGGCAAAGACCTGGGTGGAGGCAGTAACGCACAATCTCTTCATTTCTAGTGTGCTCGGTGGGCTGGAGGAAGCATTAGTAGTGGTGACCTATGGAGCGGGATTGCCTCAACCCAAGGACATCCACCTACTGCAACAACTAAGTAGTGTGGTCAAATATTTCCCCTTCATTTTGAAGCTGAGAGGTGAAGATTTGGTATGGTTTAGGCAGAATGCGTAGACAGGGGTCAATTACCTGTTAAAGGTCTATCAAATTCTGGAGGCGTAGGATTTTGATTGGGTTAAGGAATTCAACCTAAAACTGCACAAATATGAAACCTAGGTGTGAGTTCAGTAACTTCAGTTTAATAGTCTAGTTTTAAAAGTCTAGTAATAGTCTCTATGTCTTGTCTATTTACAGTTCAGTGTCTTGTTGTTTATAGTCAATGTCTTGGGGGTGTTAAGAAATCTATGTAATTTCTCTGATATGTAAAGGTCTATGTTTATACCTTGTCTAGATTTCAATATAAGGGTCTAGTCCTACGCGGCTGTTATATAGGGGCTTAGGTGTTCTTAGGGGTGGATGGGTTGCAACCAGTGAGTTGCCTTTTGAAAAATTAGACACTAATACTAATTGGATATCAATATATAGAATCAATATTACTTAGAAAAAAAAATATGCGTATCAAAACATAAAGGTCCATGATCCTAAAAAAATAGTATAAACCACATCCACACACAATGCTTAATAAAATCAACTATAAACAAGTATTCACATAATAGTCTCAGTAGCAATGCCAACTAGGCCTCACACAAGGATCAATGGTCCCAATATCAAATGATTTGATCATTAGTAAACCTTGGAATTGGATGCATCACCATCTATAATGTGTAGGTTCAATGATAACATGCAGATTCATCTTCAGTGATGTATCTCAAGCTAGGATCTTTCAAATTCAATTTGGTTCTATACATGACCCATCTTTAGACTCAAATTCAAATTAGGAACCTTAAGAGTTGGTACAAGATTCAAAAATTTACCACAACTCCAAAATAAGGTTTTGTTCTAAATTTTTTGCTCTAGTTCAAGTCCTCAAGATTAAAAAACATCAATGTGGTGATGAAATCCTCATTGAAACTTGGATGAAACATGTAGAATGTGTTGTAGATCGTATGTTCCAAGCTACAATTAAAGATAGTCAAAACTCATTACCACATAACTTTTTGAATGTTGACTATGCTCGTGGTAAAAAATATGAAGCATGACTAAAAGAAAACAAAAGTGATGAGATGTAGTGCTAGAAACCTACTACACTTTATTGGAAAATAATGGAAATACATACAAAACAAATAAATAAAATACAATATTTTTGATACCAAATTGCTTTAGGCTAGGAATGATCATGCATCAAATTCCTCTCTCAAGCTATGCTGACATCACATTCATATGAAATGATTCTTACACCATTCAATAATGACATGTGCATCATTTATATAATCTCCTTTGTAATTGATTTGAATGATAATATTGTGTTTGAATCCCCTTTTGATGGCTAAAAGAGTAATTCTCTACAAACTTAACTATTAATAAGACTATTCTAGGAGGAAATGTATCTTTCAAAAACTTAACCTCATTTTCTTACCACTTAGAAAAATAGGAACATTGTATGAATGGTTGCATCAATTTACAAAAAAAAATCATAAATGTTCTAACATGTAGTTCCTCTTCTACATAATCTAATATTGTGGGTTCTTTTCCAACTTTAGTATAATACTTTATGTGCATATACCTCTTGCAATTTACCATCTTTGTCATTTTATTGTTTTCATCCCTTAATGGAAATTTGACCAAATTTACACATGTTTAATAAAGTCAGTTTATGAATTTCATTAGACCATCTATATCATCATCAAACTTATCACATGTTATGACACTGAACTTGTTTATCCATTTAGTAGGTGCATTATCAACACCATCACTTTCTTCTTTGATCTTTTGAAATGCATGATAATAAAAGTTAAGTTCAATATGATACAAAAACAAGTTTCAAAGACTTTGTTTGGCTTCACCTACCATGGTCTTAACATTTCAAACATTCTTTGTACAATATAGAGAAGAGGATTGGCATTGTAAAATCTAACATACATCTTATTTTGAGTTATGCCTAACTAGTGTCTTACATGTTCATATTGATTTGGCCCAATTATATGTCTAAGAACATCTCTAATATTTGATGAAGGATGAGTATCCTCATGCTAGTAATAAAATATCAACTTTCTAACACCATCCTCAATCTTGTCAAACTGTGGGACCCTACACACCAATTCCCAATTGCCTTCTATAGTACTATCATCCAAAAGCTTTCTCCTTTCTACATATCTCAATACCATCCTTCTAATTAAACTAATTTCATATGAAAGTGAAGAAATTTGATGCTTTCTAGACATTTTTGTACTTAGAATAGAAGTTAACATCACTCTACTTGAAATGATTTTATCAACAAATTGAGATGCTTTTCAAATGGAAATCAAACCTTTTGTCACATTTTCAACATATTTTCCTAGATATGTTTTCCTATTTTATAGATGAAATATACACCCAAAATTAGTAATGGCTTCTTCATCTCATCATGAGTAATTAGACCTACTAAAAATTGAGTTTTACCAATTGTATCACAACTTTTAGAATGCTTGTCAAATATTTGCATGGAAATTCTATTAACTAACCTCTTAGGAATGTTTTCTTGTACAACATAAGATTTTAATTTATCTATATCATTCCCAACTAAATGATCTACACTCTTCTTGTAATATCCCTCATTTTTTGTCCCTTTGTGATTCTATGTTATTCCATTTTGTGGTAAATTGGATGTGAATTATTACTTCTATGTCAAGTGTAATTATAAATTTAATGCATTTATATAATATGATTGTGACAACACAATTGGGTAATTGGCATGTTTAAGTATTTTATTATCATTATTATTGTTTCCTAATAATGCTACTGAGGATCTTATGGCAAGTGAAAGGTACAAATGTCAAGGAAGGTGAACTAGGTCTTGGTGCTAGGGTATCTTGATATAATCCAATTGTGTGGGTAATAAATAAATAATAAATTAAATTAAGATAATTAGTTAAATAATAATAATAAATAACTGTGGTGATTGAATTATTTATTTAATGCTAGGACTTTATTTTATTTATTTATTTAATTCTAGATATTTTCTAATATCTTTTAGAAAAAAAATAAAGAAGATTTATCATCTTAACAATTTAAATAAATAAGGCTACTTCTAGTTGAATGATCAAGGATATTATCAATTTATGCAAAATTAAATTAAGGGTCATGGACAAAGTGGAGGTTCATCACATATTTAGGGAAGGCAACACTAAAGATGATGCCTTTGCCAATATTAGATGCTCCATTAATGATGATTTAAAGTGGAAAATTGGAGATGACGTCGTAGAGAACCTATCCGATCTCATTCATAATGATCAAGTAATTTCAAATAAATGAATTGTATGCCCTAGATGAGCAGGGGACTACTCACATGAACCATTTCACAGACTTGATAAGAAGTAATCATATGCCAATAGGCTTCAAACCCACCATTTTCTAGTTAAGACACATATCATTTTGGATCATTCATCACATTGTCTACTTCAGAGTGTGCAAGAGTGACTACAATTGTGAGAAGAGCAAGATGGGAGGTGACCTTACACAAACTAAACCTACTCAACATGACAAGCTTAAGGAAAATGAGGAATTGTGGGGAATTTTTTAGAGAGGTAATTTCACTAGCTATATAGAATCCATGAATGACCATGATACTATTCTATCTAGAGAATTCATAGACACTTGGAAAGCTGGGGTTGTTTACATTAGGGGTATTTCGTTTAGAGTTACTAAGGAGTTAATTGCCAAAGTCACCGATCTTAGAATGGAAGGGGTGAGAATTCCCAAGGGGGTTAAAGGAATTTATAGTGAGGACATGAAGAAATTTCTACAGGAGGGGGAAAGCATGAGCAGGCTTCAAAATGGCTTCAATAGAGAGGAGTTCTCATGAGGTATGTCACTCTGGATAGGAGATATAAGAGGTTTCATGCCTTTCTTTTCCCTTTACTAAATCATTTCTGTCATGATATTAAAATTAATTTCCCTTACTGGATTTTTGCATCCTTGGAATATTTTATCCAAAAAGTTCTGCTTAGTGACAAGGACCTTCCCCTGCATCAGAGTCTTATCTATGCCTTATACAAGTTTGAACTTTCTTTAACCTTAGCCCTCTCTTTTAGGCCTAGAATTTATAATCCTCAATTGGTTGAAAACATCCATGGTATCTTTGGAAAGTCTTCGGGAGGGCACAAGCCTTCTGCTCATGGCCAAACCCTTGGGAGAGTTGAGGGTTCCTTTGTGAGCAAGAGCAATGCAGATATGGCCCCTAAGTCTAAACAAAATTTAGGGCTGGGTAGAGAGGACTTTTCTTCCAAACATGACTCTGACAAGTCTCCCTAGACCACTACTAACATCAAGGGTAAGAGAGTGGTCAAGGCCTCTATAGAAAAAACCCTCAACACCCCCACTGAGAAAGAGGTGAAGATGAAGCTAAGAAGCAGGGATATTGTGTCCCAAGACCCTGCTCCTTCCATTAAGACTATTGACAATGAGCCCCCTAGTAGGCCTCAATTGAGAAGTATGAAAGATCCAGTTGGTAGAGGGATTACCCAATCTATGATGGATGTTCATACCCAACCAAGCAACAATAAAGGTAAGGGTAACAAGGATGGCCAGTTAGTGAGGGATATCATTGTTCTTGATAATACTGATAGGGAGGAAGATAGCCCTACCAAAGGCAAAACAAATTTTATTGATAAAAAGAACAACAGTGTCAGTTGACAAGGGTCGCTAGACCTTGGCATTTAATCATGTTTTTCATGTGTCAAATCTAGAGTTGTGTCCTAGGCTATCTATAATAAGGGATCCCATAGTTACCAATCCACTAACTACTCCTACAGCTTTGACTATTTCAAAGATTAATACTACTAATTTGTTTATTGTGAAAGGAATTTCTGAAAACACTAAACAATGTTGATACAATAAATTGTTGAAATTGACCTATTCTAATGCACACAACTGAAAATATGCATTTACTAAAAATATGCATTTACTGAAAATAACTATCAAACAGAAATAAATCTATCTTATGAAAGTAGTAAACTATTTTCCTAATACAATTTGAAACAAGACAATGAAGCAAAGAGATACTAGCCTCCTGTCTTGATGGGGGGAGTGGGCCCTTGCTCCTTGCCTTCAAGATTGAAGGCTAAAGCAATAACTCAGTACATAAATATAATAGCATAATCTTTATTTAGTCTAATTCCATCAAAGTATGCTTGTATTCAAAAAAGTATGTAAATCTAGAAAAATGGCAATTACAATAATCTAATAGCAATGATTTTGTGTGTCTTTTTGCTGCTCCCACCTTAACATATATCAAATCAAGTGATGAGATATCTATCTATTCTAACTATTAGTTTGTCTATGAGATATCATCAATCTCTTATTTTAACAACTATTTAACTATAGAGTAAAATCATGCAAATTGAAATAGGTTTTAGTGGTATAGAAGTCCCACTAAATCTGTAGTCTTAACTTAAATAACAACTGGACAGTGAGGCCCTAAAATGTAGGTCTTTAACAAGTCTTTCAAAACTCATGCAAAATCAATAAAAGAGGAATTAGATCACTAGTAGTCAACTAGAGTCTTCGTTGGATCATTCTAGTGATGGCTGAGTAAACTCCAGAGCACTGCAATTGCCTCCAGAGATATAGACTGATAGCAGTGCCAAAGACTCTGCACTATCATCAGGAGCTCTAGAGACTGTGTGCTATTGCTAGCAGCTTCGGAGATGCATCCATATTTCCTATACAGCTTTGGAGATGATTCACCCATTGCTTTCCTACTCCCTCTTCTCTAGAATACCTCTGTAAGATTATTAAGAACAACTTTGGAGATCTTCAAAATTGCCTTTTCCCATACAACTGCACGTATGGACATAAAAAGAGACTTTTCTGCACATTTTCATTAGTTTTCTGCACATTAGTCATTTCATCAAAAATAATGATCTTTAGTAATTCAACTCTCATTAATGTAATTAAGACAGAACTTATTAGTCTATATGGTACAATTACCCAAACAACAAGATAAAATGATGGAAAAATGAAGTAAAAAGGTGTATTATTCTGGGTGCTACCTGGCACTCATCATTCCCCCTGAACTTAAAGGTTAGTAGGACCTCCTACACTTCATAGCCTGGACTTACTGAGGTGTTATATTCTATCAGTTAGATTGTACTCCTTCTCATAAGTGGACCAAGTAGTGAGGTTTGTATTACCGTTCCCCTTGAATGGCTCAACCTATTTCAGCCATTCTTGAAATTTGGCATCCTCCATCTGTTCAACCCATATGGGTAGTGGCTCAATAATGAGTGGTGGCCTAAAATAACCACCTATCCAATCCTATTTATATTTGTCCATCAATCTGGACACTACTCTTGCTTTCCTCATAAATAAGCAAAGGTTAGCTAGGGACACTACTTTTATGAAGAAATCATGCAGGTACAATTCACATAGAATTTTTTTGTCTTCATCAGAGCTTCTCATGTATACCTCCATGAAATCTTTCTCATCCTGTATATTTTTAGTTAAATCAGAGAGGACCAGTGATATTTTTCTTTGGAGGATCCACTCTTGTAAAAATAGAGCATAACTGCCACTGGGAGGTTTGCAAGATATGATCTCAGCAGAGAGAGTGGCCACCTTGATGACCTTCTCCTCTAGGGCCTGTACTTTTTCTGACATGGTAGTCACTACCCTTTGTAGTTGCAGCATTGGCTTGGATTCCTCATACTCCTAACATCTCCTTCCCCAGTGAAACAGGGCCTTAGAGATGTCTATTGGGAGTACCCCTAGGTATGGATCTGTTTGAGCTCCCTACTCAACAGTAGTAGATGGATTGGTTAGCTCATGAAGCAGCTCCTCCTAATCTCCATCTTGTTATTGGCCCATGTCAGCTACTTAGCTTGATTATACACTTTCTCTATCAGTGCTGAAATTAATGTGATGCCATTGTCTCTAGCTTTGATGATGGTAGAGGCATTCTTTACTGTTTCCTCATCCTTTTCCTTCATTTCAGCCTCTTTCCTTCAAATGATCTATTTTTCTTTGAGCTCATTTTTCAGCTCCTCTATTTCCTACTTCTACTATGTTTCTTTTTCTTTCATGACCTTCTTGAGGTTAGTAATAATTAGGTTCTTGTCCCACACTAGCCTCTTTAGATTATCAATCTCTTCCATCAGCTATTGTTCTCTTGGAACCTCTACATCTTCTTGATCAAAGGGGTGATAGTAACTCCCTATTTCTCCCCCTTTCGTTCTTTCCTCATTAGGGGTTTCTGTGTCTCCCTATCCCACATTGTCAATTTCTTCCCCCTACTCATCTGCTTCTTCCTGTCATCCTCATCTTCCCCTTGGGTCTCTTCTTCCTAAACCTCTTCCTAGCTTACTTCTACAAATGTTGGGACTGATGAGGGTCCAACTTCCTCCATGGAAGTTTTGAAGACCATGAGGACCTCAGCTAGGAGATCAATGTCCTATTTAGCCTGAGTAGGCTATCTCTTCCTCTTCCTTCTCCGGAGCACTGGTGGAGCCTATGTCTTTGGAGCTGGTTCATTACCCTCAGCATCTGAAGAGATGCTCAAGGTTTCTCTCTCTACTGTCTCCAAAGCTTGAGTATATTGTGGCTCTAGAGTCTGGGACCTTGGATGGGCAGGAGATTCTGGAGTAGTTCCCTCAACTACTCTTCTTTTTATTTTTCTTCTAATCAGAGGAATTTCATTCAACTCATCAGACTCTTTGTCTCCCCTTTAGTGCCTGCTAGACTTAGGTATTCTTGAAGGCCTTTTTGTTTTCTCTTTTTGCCCTATTTCTTTCTTATACTTTTTGTAGCTAGAAGTCTGGGTAAATGTCCTCTTCCATAATGAGATCTCCCATCATTTTCTTGGTTGGGGTAGACCCCTCAGCTAAGGTTATCTTTCCTTTTACTGAGTGAGTCATATGGAAGTGTTTCTCTGTAATTGGTTCTTCTAGCTATTCTATTGTATCTAAGGCTTCCCCATATCTTCTTTCCCTTTTTTTTCTTCTCAATAGTGGGGGCAAAAGTTGGTGTTTCCTCCATTGTACCTTTCTTGCCCTTGCCCTTTCCAGTGGCTAGGGAGGAAGTAGAAGGTACTACTTCCTCATCCTGATGAGTAGAGGAATTCTCTTCTGCACCCTATACCCTGCTTGGTGTCATAGCCTGTGATTTGTCATCTAAAAATGATTGCCACAAGGCCTCTCCATTAGCTTGAGATAGGAAATGGTGTTTTATAATCAAGAAAATGAGGTTGTGGTGTTTCATGGGACCCTTCCCCTGTTGACACTTATCTGCCGAGGCTACAATAGTAGAATACAGAAAATTTGGGAGGTTGATGCTAAATTCTAGATGGGCATGCCCATTCCTTAAGAAAATTAGCATCTTCATTATGGGTCCTAAAACTAGATAAAATTGCCCATCACATGTAAAATATTTCATTAGCCTTATGGCTAGAGACTGCCATGGTTATGTGAGTGAGGTCCTAAAAGTTCCCTTGACTTCATTTTTACTTAAATGCAACTAGATTTTAGGCTCACCTTTTATTGAAAAGTTTTTTAAATAAATCAGAGTACAAAGTTTTGAGATGATAAAACCTCTCACCTTGTTCTGGTAGCCCTAAAATATGGCTAATAATGGTGGTTGAGGCATTGATTGGGACTCCTAGTACTATGGTTTGGTTATTCTTTAGGTGGCATAGGAAATCATCTACTATGTCCTCTTTAAATCCTTTAAATTTCTCCAAAAGTTCCAACCACCCAACATTTCTTAAGATATCTGTTGTAGCTTGGTCTTGCAGCAGTCCTATTGCATTTTCAGGCTCTAACTTTTTTTTCACTCCCATCTACCTGTATTATTTCACCCCTTTATGAATGAACCTTCCCTTGGCCTTCTTTGTAGTTCTTTTCTCTACTCTTTTTCTCTTTTATGATAGGCCTCTTACTCTATTCCCTTGGAAGACTTCTACTGTAATGGCTTGAAGATTACCTCTGGGGTTTGGTAATCTCTGTAATTTCTAAAATTGGGTACTTGATATCTATTAATGGCAATTACTTGGATTACGGGAGGGTTAATTCACTTCAATTAATTTGAATTGATGGCTCAGTCATAACCACAAGGAATGATATAACACTCCGGAGTGAGGTCGGTAGTGTGACAATTAAGGTGGCATGCATAGGTTGAAAAAGGAAATAATGGCAGGGGTATGTGTCGAAATAACTACACCTAAAAATAGAAATGACAAGACAAGTAATAATTAACTAATTTGAGAGAATTATCTAGATCAATTTTCATGATGATGGCCCAATGTACTTGGCTATTACGCTGCAAATTTGATGAGGTGTGGTGGTGACTCTACATGTGTGCAGCTCCCGCATCGCTTGGAATGGTGCAAACATCGTTAGTGTCACGTGGTTTGGAATCTTTCCTCATGAATAGATTTGAAAAATGATGCATTATCAGATGATGTCATGAGGAGTAGCCAGAATGACATGTACATGCAGTTGCAACTTCTTTTTTGATGGTGGACGATGAGGTGTGCTAACCTCATTACTTTCTCTTTTCAAAAGTGTAGGACGAGTCATGATGACCTCATCATTTGGTGTCCCCACTTTGATGCCTAGAGAGGTGGGCTCCCCATTCTTTGAAATGGTTCCATTATTGTTGAAGCATTGGAGATGCTTTATACTGCTCCGAAGATGTGTTTCAGTGGCTCCTGGGTGCCTCATTAGCTCTAGAGATCATTTGTTGAAATCCTACAAGAAGAAGGGAACTGCTATTTACTAGTTTTTAGTCCCCCTGGTGAGAAAGATAGCCATTTACTGGTTTTCCATCTTTCCCCCTTTTTTTGAGAAGGGCCACCATTTGCTAGTTTTCAACCCTTCTTTTATTTCTTTTTTTTTAGAAAGGCCGCCATTTGCCGGTTTTCAACCTTTCTAATTTTTTTTCTATTGTCCTTGAATTTCTTCAACTTCTGGTAGAGGCCATGATCCCTATCACTAAGCACAAGTCCTTGGTAAACTCTTAGTAGCTGGTCTTGTATAGAGCCGAATTGTGTAGCCATTTACTAAGAATGTGTCTTCACCTCCATCAATGGGTGCCAGTAAAACCTTTCCATTCTCATAGACTTCCCTGATTTGGTAAGGACCCATCCAATGAGTTTGTAACTTTCCCTCGAACTCCTTAAAATTAGAATCATAAAGGAGAACCCAATGCCCTTGCTGAAATGTCCTCTTTTTGATGTGTTGATCATGTCATTGCTTCCTCTGGTACTGAATAAGTTCTATCTTCTATATAGCTTCTGTCCTAATTTCATCCAACTCATTGAGTTGGAGAATCCTATCCTAATGATGGATCACTGAGTGTGATCCGAAATGTTGATGCAAAATAAAGCAATACATAGTTTTACCAAAAGCTCTAATGGCAACCCAATGTCTAATAAGGTCTTGAGTGTTTGCAGTTTGAATTCTATGGATAGTATGGGTTTATTTCCATAAACCAATTCATAGATTGAAAACTTGGTTGTTGACTTCCATGTGGTATTGTAAGCCCAAACTGCTTCAGGTAATCTACTGGCCTAGTCTTTCCTATTCATGGCCACTGTTCTTGTCAGGATGTTTTCTAGCTCTCTATTAGTCACCTCTACCTACCCATTAGCTTGGGGGTGGTAAGGTGAAGACTTTTTGAGTTTACCTTGGTATAGATCTATGAAACATTGAATTACCTGAGAAGTGAATTGTGGTCTTCTGTCTGAAACTATGGATCTCAGAGCTCTAAATCTCAAGAAGATTCTGTTATAAAGAAAATCAACAACTTTTTGTTCCCTTGCAAACTGCAATGCCTAAACTTATGTCCATTTGGTTACATAGTCTATGCAGACCAAAATATATTCTTTGCCTGAAGATGGTGAAGAAATTGGTCCCACAAAATCTAGAACCCATTGCTCAAATGGTTCCAACACTACTTGAGGGTGCAATGACATTTCTTGGGTAAAGGTTAGTTGACCCATCCTTTGGCACTGATCACACTACTGCACATACCTCTTGGTGCCCTTATGAAGAGAGGGCCAATAGTAACCAGCCCCTAGAATTTTGTTAATGGTTCTTTGTGAGGAATAATGTCCACCAGAGGGTTCATCGTGACATGCTCTTAAGACATAAAAAATTTCATCAGCTCTCAAGCACTTGCATAAAATAAAGTCAAGACCACATTTAAACAATAAACCATTTAACCATTTGTAAGAAAAAATTTCTTTTACCAATCACTTCTTTTATTTTGTGGAGAAATAGGATGGAAACAAGCCTGTAGCTAAGAAATTAGCTGTCAGCAAACCAAGGCATATTATAGGAAACAACAAAGAGATGTTCATCTAGAAATTTGTCCTCCACTAGTTGGTTTTCTCCACCTGTATGCAACCTTGACAAAAAGTCAACAACCAAATTGAATTTCTCTATGTTGTCTATAATGGTAATATCAAATGCCTACAGTAGTAATAGCCATCTAATTATCCTTGCACCCACTACAGGTTTGTTCATTAAGTACTTGATGGTTGCATGATCAACATGCACAAATATTTTGTATCTTGTGATATAATGCCTAAATTTGTTAATAGCATATATGACTGCCAAGAATTCCTTTTCAGTTGTTGTATAGTTTTTTTTTTTTCTGGAGTAAGGTTCTTACTGATGTAGTAGATGGAATGCATGCCTTCCCCTTCCTCTTTTTGTCCTAAGACTACCCTAATTGACTCATTTGAAGCATTAGTTTGTATGTGGAATGGTAAATTCCAATTGGGTCCCCTAAAGATAGGTGTGATAGTAAGTTTCTCTTTAATGGTTTCAAATGCTGATTGGTAATCCTCTGTCCATGAGAAGTCAGCATCTTTGGTAAGAATGGAAAACATAGGAGCAACTATTCTAAAATTTTCTATAAATCTCTTTTAGTATCCTGCATCACCTAGAAAGCTTCTAACATCTGTTTTCTTTTTAGGTGAGTGTAACTTCTTTATCACTTCTATTTTGTTCTAGTCTACTTTGATTCCTGTGGCTGATATGTGATGTCCAAGTACAATTCCCTCCTCTACCATCATAAAGCATTTTTCATGGATCAAGGATAGCTAGATTTTTTTACAACATTGTAGCACCTTATCTATGTTTGTGAGAACCTCCTCAAAGGTGTCTCTATACATAGTAAATTCATCCATATAGACTTCCATATGCTTATTAATCAATTCAACAAAAATGGCTAAAACAACCCTCTGAAATGTAGCTGGAGTATTACATAGTCCAAATGGAAGAACTCTATATGTAAAAGTTCCCCATGAACAAGTGAAGGTGGTCTTGTCCTAGTCCTCCGGTGCTACTTGAATTTGGTTATACCCACTAAATCCATCTAAGAATGAGAAGTACCTTTTCCCTGCTAAGTTGTCTAGCACTTGATCAATGAATGGTAAGGGGAAATAATCCCTCTTTGTGGCTTTATTTAGTTCTCCATAGTCAATACGCACTCTCCACTTTCTATTCTTTTTAGGCACTATGACTAAGGGTGAGATCCACTGACTATCTGAGATAAGATATATGAACCCTGCTTGTAGCAATTTCTCTATTTCAGTCTTAACAATATCTTTCAAGGCAGGGTTTAATCTCCTCTGGGGATATCTGATAGGTTTGACATCTTCAATGTATATATGATGAGTACAAATCTCAGGAGGGATTCCCTTCATATCTTGGTATTCCCAAGAAAAGCTATTGAATGGGAGACTAGGAGTTTGAGAAGAGCTTCTTCCTTTTTTTCTGCTAACTGGGTGTTGATATTCAATGTTTTCCTAGGTAAAATCATGACCTACTTTGTAATCTGATCCATAGATGTCCCTACCCCATATCTTGGAGTCATAGTGTTAAGAGGACAAGAATGTGGGAAAAACAAATGGAATGTGGCCAAGTCTCTATAAAAGTTTTCTCCACAAGGAATAATATTTGCAAAGGTACAATGGGTAGTAGTGAGGAATTCTCTTTTTAAGTCTTAGGTTGATTCCATTATATCCTTGTCAATAAGAATGTGGGTGATGTCTTCTGTAAACACTCAAAAATGACCATGTTATCGCTTCACTTGCAAATGATCAAATCTGTCTAATCACCTGCATTTCAATGTTAATTAAATAATCAAATTATTTAATTAATTTCATCGAAATCATTGAATTCTTCCAAATCTCCTAAATTCGACATTAATTGAATAAATCCTCTTTATTTAATTAATTTCATCAAAATCAACTTTATTTTTCCAAAATTAAATAATTTCAATTATTTAATTAAATCATCATCCCTTCTTCCAATTTTCAAATCCACATCAGTTGAATAAGTTAATTATTTAATTAATTTATCTTTCATCAAAATCCTCTTATCTATAATTAAATAATTTCTAAATTATTTAATTAATCAATTATTCTTCCAAAATTAAATAAATCATTCAAATTTATTTAAATTGAATATCTCTTCTAAAAATAAACTATAATCCAATATTTTATTTATCATTCATCATGCAAAATTAATTAAATTAATTTATTTATTTACTTTATTTAAATCTTCAAATCTATTCTATTTCCTCTAATCATGTACAAACAATTAAATAAATTTATTTTTTTTATCTTCTAATTCTTCTAAAACTAAATCTTATTCATCATGCACACAAAATTAAATATTTTATTATTTAATTTTACTCAAATCATGCAAAAAACAATCATAAGTTGAGTTAATTGACTTAATCATTATTGTTTTTATCTCTCAATCTCAATTTTATTCCTATACACATTCTGGCATGCTCGGTGGGACCCACTAATCACTTGTTTTCTTTAGAAAATTTGATTTTTTTGAAGTATATTATGGAACAACATAGATGAACACAACAAAGTGCCTCTGCATCATAGTAAAGTGCCTCTAGTATATCAGCAAAGCACCTTCAGATGATAGTAACATGCCTTTGGTGTGTAGTAAAGCACCTCTGGTATAATAGTACCATGCTTTTGGCACGGTAGTATAGGTACTTAGGCTTTCTAATTGGTTTTTCTAATTTGCAAGGTCTAACATATCATATTTTCATCATTGCCTTTGTGATCTCAGCTTTATCAATCATTCCAAATCATATTAGAATCATGAAATCATCTTTTTAATCTCGCTTTTTGATGAAATCTTCAGTTTTTATGATCTGGAGTAGTAGCGTGCCTTTGCGTCATAGTACATCACTTTTGCAACACAATACAACACATTTGGTATCATAGTCCAACCCCTTTGGTTAGAAGCAGCGCTCCTTTAGTAACATAGTCAAGCGCTTTCAGTAACACAGTATGTTACCTTTGGTAACACAGTAAAGGGATTTTGGTCAAGTTGATTTGTTTTTGCTAACTATTGAGTTTGTGTGGAACTAATAATCTTTTTGTAGCTTCTTAGTACTCAAACAGAGCAAATGGGATTTTCTAAACATGTTCATGCAGGATGAACTTTGAAGAAATTGTCAAATCTATAGCACTAAGTTTTAGAAACATATTTCTTTCTTAAGGGACAATTGGACAATCATCTTTTTGCACTCTAAGTCTTAGGACCAAATTTGCTTTCTTAAGGGACAATGGACATGAATGCAAAAACAATTCAATTTTCTAAGGGACAATTGACAACTACAATCATGTGTGTGCCTAATCTAGTTGCACTTTATTTTTCTTATAATGGGACAATTGAACCTTTGTTTGACATGCTTGATCTTACTTTTTAGTTACTCCTTTAGAATGGTCTGCTTTTGGATTGCAATTCATCCAAAAGGGATGACCCTAAGTGGAGTTTTCCTTTGAACTTCTATATAAGAGGGATAAGGTGAAAGCTAAGTATTAACCGACGTCAGCCTTACCTTGTGGTGCCAAATTGAAAAGAGGTGTACTAGCACTTTGTGGAAACAATTTTCACATTGTACAAAGTGTTTGATACTCTTAGTAGGATTGGTCAAAGATTTTAGTAGCTTGTCACATTGCTCATAAGGCATTAGTCCCTCAAAGCTACTAAGAACCATCTAGATAGTGACTACCCATTTCACCTCTGAACATTGCGGTAATCATCAGTGCAAGGAAAATTGGTATAAATCATCAAGATTACTCACCATTGCCTCCTTTGAGAAGTGATAATATTCCCTTAACCATAAATCTCTTGTGACCTACTTGAGGCTTTCTAAGGGGAGGGTGAGATATCCCTACCTATCGTCTCTCGCAAAGATACAAATGTACGAAACCTATATGGAATGACATTTGGTCGACGGAAAATTGAGTTTTGAGCTGATCTACCACAATGAAACCAGTCTCTAGGGATAAAAAGTTCTTGAATTATTTGCACTTGTCTAATACCCATAGAAACATTGGGCTTTTTCATGACCCTTGAACATACACTATCTATTGTGTCAATCCATTTTTTCCATTTTGTTTGATGTGTTTTCTCTTGTCAAAGCAAAACCAATCAAAATCTAATTCAAATCTATCAAAATTTGCCTTTTAAATATCACTGACACCACTTCAACACCTTTGAAACACAGTAGCTCACCTTTGGCATAACAGTCTAGTGCATTTGGTATCACAGTCTATCACCTCTAGAAGCATAGTCCAATGCTTCTGAATCACAATAACTCGCCTTTGGTATCACAATCCCACACCTTTGCAAACACAGTCCAACGCGTTTGGTCCAGAAAACTCTTCATCCAATCTATTTCAGCAAAATCTCAGCAAAAATCTCAAACATATTGTCCTAGTGCATCCCATGGTAACCACTAGACTCTAGAAACCTATGAAGGCCAAGCAAATTGCCCCTAAGAAGCACAAATCACCCCCACATACACCTCAACAAAGTTAATCCAACATGTCTCAAAAGGGTACTCCCCAAACACCAACGGAAAGACCAACCAACTTTCAAAATAGGCCGCAACATGACCCACAAGCTAATCTACAAGAGAGTAATATCCCTTTGGTAGATGTAACTCAATTTACTACCGACATGCCTCATGAATTTGCTACACCCGGTTATACCATGGTTCAAGTCCCATCTCAAGAAGAGTGAAACTTTCAAGAACCTATCAAGAAAATAGACAAGACCTTGATTAAATTATGCAAGATCCTAGAGCCATAGCCACATTTGACAAACTCCTTAGTGAAAATCAAGATCATTTCTTTCATTTTCTTGCAGAACAAGGAGCTAAACTACCCCAAGACTTTGATATATCCAAACTTAAAGAGCAAAACAAATCCCATGATGCTATAACTGTTGTCCAAATTGTCAACTGTGACTACTCCCATACCTGAATAAAGCTCACAAGGGAGAATGACTAAACCTTTTGATTCTTAATATAAGAATCCTCTTTATCAAACTCCAACAGTAGAAAGACCCATATCACCACTCACGACTCCTATGGAGATTTACAAACACCAACAAGAGACTCTTCATCGTCAAGCTAAACTAGTAAGACAAGCTGCTCTAGCTAAATCAAACACACAACTTCCTAGCATATCACAAATGCCCATCGCAAGTGGAATATTGACTACCCCATCACAAGATGGTTTTCCACCAAATTACAATCTAGGAAACACTTATGTAGCCATGCAACAAGGGTCACAATAGGCACCACCACCAACTTCATCAACCCTTCATATCACTAATCCAATCAATGTCATGCAACCACAACACTCCCAAAACATCAACACAAACATCATCACTCCCCCACAACACTCCCAAAACATTAAAACAAACATCTTACCCCCACAACACTCCCAAAACATCAACACAAACTATATCCCCTCACCACAATGATCATCCACTCTCAACCTCACCTATTTCAATCAACCCCAACCATCAGAAAACCCATCTATCTATGTCCCTCCACCACAAAGATCATCCACACTCATTCTCTCCAACACTTATCTCAATAACCCTCAACATTTTCAAATCCAATCATCCTATGGCTATACTCTGCCATTGCAACCAAACCCAACAAACTTTAGTTTTCCTCCACATAATACTTTCTTCACACCTCCCCAACATTACCAACAACAAAACTCTTTCATCATCCCTCAACAACAATCACAAAGCCAACATTCTTATCTAGTACCACCTCCACATATGCAAAACCAAAACAACCAAACCCAACCTAATCCAAACCAATCATATGACCTGTATAACATCAATTCCTATGGCTTCAACTACAATCTTCCCTATGGGAACAACAACCACCCTTAATACAACAAGAGATTCTTCCAACACCCCCAACAACTATGGAACTTAAACTTGTCGAGGTACAACAATAAGTAGCCGATTTAACATTTGGTCACACTAAGAAAACCTTCTCCTTGGAGGAGGTTTCTCCTTATCCATTTGATCGGTCATTGCAAATGATCCATTTTCCCTCAACTTCACTATACCCAAATTTGATAAATACAAGGGAAGAGGAGACCCAAAAGACCACCTTAGATAATTCTATCTCACTTGTTTAGAGGTTGCACATAATGACACATATCTCATGTGCCTCTTCCCTCACAGCCTTGGAGGTCAAGCTATAGAATGGTTCTTGCATCTACCTGTGGGTGTCAAATCTTTTAACGAGCTTGTAGAAAAATTTACCACCCATTTCTCATACAACACAAAACATGAAGTCTCTATGACTAACTTATGTAACAATAAATAGAAAAATGGCAAAACTCTTATCTCCTTCCTTCAAAGATGGAGACACATGGCTAGTAAATTCCCATTCAAAATATCTAAAAAGTAGCTTGTTAGCATAGTTGTGTAGAACCTCAACCAAGGATTGGGTTTCCATTTGCAAACACTAAGTGCTATGTAACCTTTGATGAGATTAGCTATATAGGCATCAACATCAAAAAAGCCCTTATCGCTAAAGGCATGGTCAAAATCTTCAAAGACAATAAAGACAATGCTCCCCAACAACAATCAAACGATAAGCCCAAATACTGGAACAAAAACAAAAACATGGTCAATGATGGTGTGGTAGATTCCAAACATGTCCAAACACTACAAACACCCCTTAATATTTCATCCAAACAAAACCAATCTCCACCTCAACAACAACAACAACAACAACAACAACAACAAAATCAAAACCAACGATGTCAAGAAGAGCGACCTCCCCAAGATTACCCTCCAAGGTGTAAATTCACTCCCTTGGGAAACTCTATAGAGTTAGTTCTAAAGAAACTTGTGCAAAATGGACTTGTCACGCTACCAAACACTCCGCCATATGGAGAACCTACTTTTAAACCCACATGGTACAAAGACAACAAATATTGTGAATACCATAGGACCAAAGGACACAGAACCATATCATGCATGAAACTCAAGCACATGATCCAAAACCTTATTGATAGAGGTGACATCACTTTTGATTCACCTCCTAATCAAAACACCAAAAAAGATCTCAACATGTACAAGGAGCCATTCCCTAACCATGGTCAAGGTCAACATCTCAACAAAGGTAAAGGCATTAACAAAGCCTCAACTTCCTACGACTCTATTGTAGGTCATTTTGAAGAAAGTCGTGTGTCTACCCTCACTATCAAAGGTAAATCTATGGATTTCATCGTCACAACTTGTCATGGTCATGTTACCCTTCGTGGGACTACACCAAGTCTCCCAAGCCAATCTAATTACAATCTTTTCAAACATCTAGGGAAAACCCCTTCATAGATCTCTATTTTGGACCTTCTCTGATCATCACCCGCACATAAAGCTATGCTAGAAAAAGCCCTATAAGAGTCTTTGGTTCCTAATAACATAGTGGTCATAGATTTCCAAGCTATAATAGGTAATATTGCCTCACCTTATAATGTGGTCTTTTCTGAAAAAGACATCCCATCCCATGATCCATGTCATAATGATACCCTTCACATTGAAGTTTTCTTCCATAAATGAAAGATCAAATGCATACTTATAGATGGTGGTGTTGGTCTCAATATATGTTCTCTCAAGTTACTTAAATAGTTGGGATACTCTGAGGATCATGTCAACATTGATCAAAGCATTACAATCAAGGGGTATGATGATGCTGAGTGCCATTTAGAAGGTATTATCCACTTGCCTATACAAGTAGGCCCCATCATACTTGAAACTAGGTGCCATGTCCTCAACATTGAGCTACCTTATAACATTATCTTAGGATGCCCATGGATCCATGCCATGAAAGTTGTTCCCTCCACATAACATTAGTCTCTCAAATTCCCATTTAATGGTACGAAGATCACTATCCTAGGAGACCCTAATCCCTTTGAATTCTGTTGTAACTTTCAAGATAGTTACAAGAATAGCAACCAAGTGCCAAACAATGACAAAGCCTATGAATCCCCATTGTATGTCGACCCTAAAAATCTAAAAAAAGCCTCTAAAATTGAACCCAATCCTAATCCTATTCCTGAAATCACTATCCATATCCGTGATATAGGCTTTGGTGAATATGATATCTCTAAATCTTGTTCTATAGGGAGGATGCTCTTATCCCCAAAATCCTACAGCCAACCACCCATAGCTAAAATGACTAAGAAAGTAGCCATTCCTCCTCCAACATCCCTAACCCAATTCCAAGAGAGAAAATTATTGGTAGAGAAAACTATTGAAGACATTTCATTGTGGCTCTACAAAGAGAGAGAACCAGTCACCATACCAATTAAACAATATGGCAATGGCCTAAGAATTGTGAAAAATATGGGCTACAAAGGCAAAGGTGGCCTTGGGAAAGATAGCCAAGGTGACATAGAACCCATTATTGTGAAGAAGATAGACAAGAAGGGGTTAGGATATAGTAGAAAGGTACCATGCGCCTTGGACATCGAGAGTATTCTCGACAAGGTAGCACAAACTTGTCTCACAGATTCGATGTCTAAAGAGGATATCATCGATGACTCTTACCTCCATATGACTGACCTATTCATTAAATCCTCCATAATTATGCTATCATTCATATCCTTAACATCCACCATGAGCACCCAGAGTGTAACACTTGTCTACCCTGAACTTATCAATTGGGACCAACAAGGGTCCCCCATTCTAGATGTTTTTCATAATGACAAAGCTATTGCTGAGTTCATGGGACTCTGGGATGGTATCCCTCTTAGCAATCATAAAGATGGTTTTGTAATGGAACTAGATCAAGCTGCTTATTTTATTGAGAATGCCAAATCCTTTAGTCACAAAAGTAAAAATAAAGAAAGGTCTCTAGGTGAAAATGACACTGTGGCACCTCTTGATAAAAAAATAGTAAAAATAAAGGATGTATCCAAAGGTGAAAACCCAATTGTGGTACCTGAGGATGGAGGATTTGGCCTTCCCTTACCATCTAAGTATCAAGAGAAATCATCTCTCCTAGTGGACGATTCTACAGAGATAAATCTTGGCACAAAACAAAATCCTAAGACCACATTCCTTGTAGCATCATTATCAGAACAAGAGCATAAGAATCTTACCAACTTCTTCTTATAGAGAACTATCAACTTTGCATGGACCTATGCTGATATGCCAAGGTTAGACCCTTCGCTAGTATTTCACTATCTCACGGTTGATCTAAAAGCTAAACCAGTCAAACAAAAGCTAAGAAAGATGCACCCACAGATCACTCTCTTGGTGAAAGTGGAAATTTAGAAATTGTTAGATGCAAAATTTATCAAGCCTATTGATTATCCAGAATGGGTCTCAAACATTGTACCTGTGGCTAAACCAAATGGAGGCATCGACATGTGTTCTGACCTCAGAGATCTCAACAAAGCATGTCCCGAAGATGACTTTCCACTGCCAAACATTGATCTCATAGTAGACTTGACTGCTAGTCATGAAATGTTTTCTCTAATGGATGGATTTTCTAGCTACAATTAGATATTGATAGTAGAAGAAAATTAACATAAAATAGCTTTCACTTGTCCTTGGGGTACCTATTGTTGGTATGTCATGTCATTTGGTCTTAAAAACACAGGTACAACCTATCAAAGAGCAATGATAGTGATATTCCACGATCTCTTTCATCATATCATGGAGGACTATGTGGATGATATACTAGAAAAGTCTTCTAGGGAAGATCACATATAGGTTCTACAACAAATCTTCGACAGACCTGAAAAATGTCAAGTAAGACTCAATCCAAAGAAGTGTGTCTTTGAGGTAACCTCAGGAAAATTGTTGGGATACACTGTATCTTGCAGAGGCATTGAAGTAGATCGAGCAAAGGTCAAGGCTATAGTGGAGATGCCTCCACCAAAGAATCTAAAAGCATTAAGGAGCCTTCAAGGAAGGTTACAATCCATTAGGTGTTTTATCTCATAGCTAGGGGATAAATGTCAACCATTTCAATACTTGCTCCAAAAGGATGTCTCATTTCGATGGGACAATAAGTGTCAAGTAACATTTGATCAGCTCAAGGAATACCTAGCTACACCTCCTATCTTTGTACCACCATTCACTGATAGGCCTTTAATCTTGTACATCTCAACTACAACTGCAACCCTAGGGGCTCTTCTAGCACAGCATGATGAGTCAGGAAAAGAGCATGCAATCTATTATATTAGTCAAACCTTGGTGGGTTATGAACTCAATTATTCACCTCTGGAAAGAGCTTGTTTAGCCTTAGTGTTTACTTCCCAAAAGTTGTGGCATTACATGCTAAACCAACACAAAAATTTGATAGCCAAAATTGATCTATTAAGGTATCTACTAGAAAATGTAGCTCTCACAGGCAGATTAGCTAAATGGGTCATGATCCTTAATGAGTTTGATATTGAGTATGTGGATCGTAAAGCAATCAAGGGACAAGCCCTAGCAGATCAACTAGCAGAAGCACCCATGATAGATGTACATCCTATGGTATCTAACTTTCTGGATGAGAATCTCTTCACTCTTTCTACCTCAGTAATGTGGAAGTTATATTTTGATGGTTCCTACACATAGCATGGATGAGGGGCCAATATCCTTTTTATCACACCACAAAATGACTATATCCCAAAGTCATATTGGCTTGCATTTCCCTACACCAACAACATAGCCGAGTATGAAGCACTCCTCATAGGTCTCCATACAATAGTCCAATGGGAAATCAAAGAACTACAGGTATATGGAGACTCACAACTAGTCATTCAACAAGTCACAGATGAGTACAAAACAAAGGATGAAAAGTTGGTTCCCTACAAGCAACTAGTGGATGCTTACAAACCACACTTTTCTAGCATCACTTTTGAGAAAATTCCAAGAGAGCATAACAAAGTAGTAGATTCTATGGCTTTTGTGGGGTCACTTATAGATATGCCTGCAAATACATAGAAATGTGAATTCTTGATCAAGCAATTGTTGATACCAGTCGTCGATGTTCCAACTACTAAAATCATCTACAAACTTGTTGGTCCCAATTCCCCATGGTACGAATATATCTATGAATACCTTAAAAGTGATACCTTTCCCTTTGACTATCTGTAGCCCAACGTAAAACCTTTATTCATCGATCCTCCTGTTACACCACTCTAGGTGACACACTTTATTGCCGGAGTCTTGATGGTATCCTCTTATGATGTCTTAACGCGGAAGAAGCTAATGCTACCTTACGAGACATACACGAAGGTGTCTATGGCACACATTCTACCAGTCCTAACCTCGCTAAGAAGATATTCTGCATAGGGTATTATTGGCCTACAATAGAACAAGATGCTTTATAGTTTGCTAAGAAGTGTCTACAATGCCAGCAACATGGTGATTTGATTTACACACTAGCTCATGAACTACAACCTGTGACAACTCCATGGCCTTTTTCACAATGGAGTCTCAACCTCGTAGGAAAAATCCACCCATCCTCATCCAATGGCCATAAATTCTTCATACCACCAATAAGTACTTCACGAAGTGGGTTGAAGCCATTCCAATGACTTATATCACCAGCAAGCAAACAGCCAAGTTTATCCTTAACTACCTCATTTGCCAGTACAGTATCCCCCAAGCTATTGTCACTGATAATGGGAGACCATTCAAGAATCAATATGTCCATGCCTTGTCCACCCAATACAATATCCAACATCACTTTTCCACACCCTACTATCTACAGAGTAATTGCCAAGCCAAGGCTTCGAACAAAACCATTCTCAAAATCCTCAAGAAAATGGTCAATGAAGCTGGTCATGATTAGCACCTATAACTCAATCCCGCCTTATAGACCTATCGTACTAGTATCATAACACCAACTCGTGCAACACCCTATGCCCTAGTCTATGGCTCTAAAGCCATTCTACCTATAGATGTTGAGATCCCATCCCTTAGAGTATCTATGTAGCACCTAATTAATGGAGAGGAGTATCACACTTCTAGATTAGCTGCGCTAGAACTACTAGATGAAAGGTGCCTTTCCATGCTTAATCATATCCATGTCCATCAAAACTACCTCCAAAACAACTATAACAAGAAGATCAAAGAAAGAGGGTTTCAAGTTGATGATCTTGTCTTAAAAAGAAAATTAGAGAAATCAAGCAGATCGAGAAAAGAAGGGCAAGTTCGAGCCGGATTGGTTAGAACCCTTTGTTATCACAACAATATATGGATCAAGAGCTTATACTTTAGCAACATCTAAAGGCATTCCTCTAGATGAGCCACTCAACAATGTTCATCTCAAGAAGTTCTATGCCTGATCCTCAGAGTATCCATGTCAAAAAAAATTAAAAAAAATAATTAAAAAAAAACAAAAAAATAATAATCCATCCTCTAGTGAAAACCTAGTAAACAGGCACCTTAGATAAGTACCATAGTGAAAACCTGGCAAATAGATGCTATGTGTAGAGTCAACATCCATCATCTATCAAGTCTTGTTCATTCCATGTCAATTTCATAATAAACTTCATCCATCCATCTATAATAAAAACCATTGATCTTTTCCATTTCCATTTCCCTATCTAGCATAGCTTGGAAATTTGTCAATTTCCATCACTTATCCTATGTCTATTATCCATGTCAATCATCATCCTTATCCTATGGCAAGTTATCGTATTTCAAGTTATCCATGTCTTATCATTATCTTATGTCAAGTTATCCATTTCAATCATCATCCTTATCCTATGTCAAGTTATCCATGTCATTGTTAGGTATCCTATGTCAGTCATCCATAATAACACCTCTACCAGAATGGGGGCAACTCTTTCCTTAACCTAGGTCCAGGAATGGATCCTTGTTTGCAATTCATCAAACATCTCAAACAAAAACAAAAACACTTCAACCAATCACACCAACACCAGAACACTTCATCATCCTATCCTACATCATCAACCTAGCTAGAACTACATATCATCTCATCTCAATCTTAAGGTACCTCAATCCCATGGATATGGGTATGTAGGCAGTCTGGAATATGAAAGAAGTTTCTAGTACTCAGGTACATAAGATGTCATCATTTCACCTACCCAAACTCAAACACCTTGACCCAATCATCACTCTACCTAGAACTACATATTATCATTTTTATCTTTTATCATCATGTGCATTGATCTCGTGGATACAGGGTATGTAGGCAGTATAGAATATGAAGGAAGTTTCTAGTACTTAGGCACATATGATTCATCATTCTTCACCCATATCAATTCATTGACATTCCATCTTTTTAGTCTTCCATTTATCACAATCCATCCATTTGCCTTGACTTGACTAACTCAAGCAGCAAAACAAAATCAAAAACTATGCATCCTTTCAAAGCAAAAATCCTTAACCAACCTAAAGCAAAGAAACCTACTTGTAGAGCCATATGCTATCCTACATATCAATTGCCAACATCTTCTACATCAACCAATTGTCTTATACAAAATGTTCCATTGTTGAAACCAGACCAGGCATCTTATATGACATGTTTCATTTCCTGAAACTAGATATTATCCTATCAATAGATCAACACCCTTTAATGGATATATTATTCCTACAATAAGGCTATTATCTATCAAATCTACCCATGTCAATCCAATCTATCCTAAGAAACCTCTTTGGCAAGAGAATATGTTGGTTGTATGTTTACTTTGTAAGTCAGTCACATTGCTTTTTGGTTTATCTTTTTGTCCCTTTCCATTACTTATTCAAGACTACCTTGATTTATCTATATCTTGGTATGTTGCGATGCAGTACGAATTGGGGGCATAGTCATTGCTTTTGTGTGTCGTGTTTGAGGAATGATCTTTTTATCTTACTTAGCATCATATCTATCATGTGTGTGTGTTACAACCTAACATCTTACATATTAATATTCTTCTTGCATTTATGTATTGAAGTTTATTTTATATTCAAGACTATCGATCATTCACATATCCAACAAGGTTATATTATGTCTAAGAGATCTAAGTTCAAACCGCTTGCTTGCAGAGTCAACATCCTTGCACTAGGATATCATAGTCCATTGGTCTTTTATACCTTGGTGGCAGTGATTTTTTTAGTGGCTAATATTCACCAATTGGCTAATAATTGAAATTGCGAATTCAAAATTTGGCTAATAGTACAAGCTATAAGGTGACCTGGATCGCCACATTTTTACAAAATTTTATTTTAGTCCTAGTTAAATCACCAGAATATTTATTTTATTAAAATTTTTAACTCAAAAATTTGCCACAATATTCAATAACTAATTAGATTAGATTTGCCTAAATTTTATAAGTTTTGGTAGAAAATGAAATATATTTGCCAATAATATTATATAATTATTGGTTACTTTAGGTCCATATCACTAATTTTTAATCACCATCATTGAATTTATTATAATATAACAAATGTGGTTGTATTCCATGGGTTAAAATGTACCCATGGAGCTCCAATGCCCATAGAGTCTGAAATTGTAGTTGGGTCGTTGATCTCATTTTATAATCTAATGGCTAGGGTTAAATTCCATGGGCCAAAATGTACCCATGAAGCTCCAATGCTCATGGGGCCTGAAATTAAATTTGGGCCATTGATCTCCATTAAGATCAACATCCCAAATGCAATTTTGGGCCCCATGGGCATTGGAGCTCCGTGGGTACATTTTGGTCTGCAAAATAAAACCCAAACCATTATATTATAAATAAAATCAATGGTGGTGAAAAATAATTTAGGGCCAATTTAAAATATTCAATATTTGATTTAAAATATTAAGGAATTAAGGAATTATAGACATGAGCACTACACCTTCATGCCTTTACTTTTACATAGGAATTTAATTTGTTTTTTTAGGAAGGATTTGCCAGGATTTTCTACAAATTTCTAGTGATTTAAAAAATTCGCCAATAATTTTTTTTTTTTCAAAAAAAGGAAAGATTTGCCAATAGAAATTAATATTTTTTCTAAAAAAATGGAAGATTCACCAGGATTTTATATCTTTTTTCAGGAGGGGTTTCTTAAAGTTATCACTACTTGGTGGCAAACTATCCATGTGCTATATCAAAAATAAGGATTTCTCTTTATAAACATTTGTGAAACCGTTGCAACAAGCTCATCCATTTAACCATCCATTTATCCAAATCATCATATAGACTCTCAAGATAAGACTGATCAATTGTCTTTCTATCATGTTATATTCTATCTCCACTTTCTTCTATCAAATCTCATCTATCTCTAGCACAATCTTCTATTCGAGTGTCAACCTAGTCTTTCTATCACTTCCATGTCTTTCCTCTTGAAGGGGCATCCTACGCCAGCTACACTGGGAGAGCTAGCTACACTGGGGCATCAAAATTGTATCATGTCTTCAACAATCATTTTGTTTGAATCAATGCTATAAAATGCATTGCATCAAAGAGGGGCAAAATGTAGACATTAAAAAATGACCATGTCATCGCTTCACTTGCAAATCATCAAATCTATCTAATTACCTGCATTTCAACGTTAATTAAATAATCAAATTATTTGATTAATTTCATCAAAATCATCAAATTCTTCCAAATCTCCTAAATTCGACATTAATTGAATAAATCCTCTTTATTTAATTAATTTCATCAAAATCAACTTTATTCTTCCAAAATTAAATAATTTCAATTATTTAATTAAATCATTATCCTGTCTTCCAATTTTCAAATCCATATTAGTTGAATAAGTTAATTATTTAATTAATTTATCTTTCATCAAAATCATCTTATCTATAATTAAATAATTTCTAAATTATTTAATTAATCAATTATTCTGCCAAATTTAAATAAATCATTCAAATTTATTTAAATTGAATATCTCTTCTAAAAATAAAATATAATCCAATATTTTATTTATCATTCATCATGCAAAATAAATTAAATCAATTTATTTGTTTAATATATTTAAATCTTCAAATCTATTCTGTGTCCTCTAATCATGCACAAACAATTAAATAAATTTATTTATTTAATTTGCTTTTTTATCTTCCAATTCTTCTAAAAATAAATCTTATTCATCATAAACACAAAATTAAATAATTTATTATTTAATTTCACTCAAATCATGCAAAAATCAAATCATAAGTTGAGTTAATTGACTCAATCATTATTTTTTTATCACCAACTCATAAATTAGAAAAAAGCATTTCTATTTTTATGAAATCTAAAAATATGTCTATAACATGTCTTTTTATGTCAAATCAATCAGTTAACTCAACTAAAAATATCTTTTTGTGTGACACATGTCAAGTGCACATTCATCATGAATTCTAGATTTATCTCATCCATTGATTCCATTGAATTATCTAGACCATTGATCGATATTCACTAAAATCTATATAAACCCCTCTCATCTCTAGAAAAATCTTCTTCGATCATTTAAGCTTTTGCATCCATACAACACATTGAGCATTCATCGTATCGTTGAGCACTTCTACCTTTTGAGCACAATCACAATCTACATCTGCTTGTTACAAATATGGTTTCACAATTTATGAAGCAATCCACATTCGACCAAGATAACAATACAATCTAGGTGAAAGTTTTCATTGTTTTTTGTGTTATTCATTGATTATTTGGTTGTTTGCTTAGATCGTTATCTTGATGTTATAGGATTGAGTTGTTGATTATTTCATTATTTTGATTATCTCTTGATCTCAATTTTATTTCTATACACATTTTGGTACACTTTGTGGGACCCATTAATTGCTTGTTTTCTTTAGAAAATTTGATTTTTTTTAACTATAGTACAAAACAATACAGATGAACACATCAAAGCACCTCTGCATCATAGTAAAGCACCTCTGGTATATCAGCAAAGCACCTTTGAGAGATAGTAATGCACCTCTGGTGTGCAGTAAAGTGCCTCTAGTATAACAGTACCGCACTTTTGGCACAACAGTATAGCGCTTTTGGCATAGTAGTACAGTGCCTTTGGGTACTTAGGGTTTCTAATTGGTTTTTCTAATTTACAAGGTCTAACATATCATATTTTCATCATTGCCTTTGTGATCTCAGCTTTATCAATCATTCCAAAGCATATTAGAATAATGAAATCATCTTTTTAATCTCGCTTTTTGATGAAATCTTGAGTTTTTCTGATCTGGAGCAGTGGCGTGCCTTTGTGTCACAATACCGCGCTTTTGGAATGCAATACAACACATTTGGTGTCATAGTCTAGTGCCTTTGGTCAGAAGTAGCGTGCCTTTAGTAACACAGTCAAGTGCTTTTGGTAACACAATAAGTCACCTTTGGTAACACAGTAAAGCACTTTTGGTCAAGTTGATTTGTTTTTCCTAACTATTGAGTTTGTGTGGAACTAATCATCTTTTTGCAACTTCTTAGTTCTTAAATAGAGCAAATGGGGTTTTCTAAATGTGTTCATGTAGGATGAGTTTTGAAGAAATTGTCAAATCTATCGCACTAAGTCTTAGAAACATATTGCTTTCTTAAGGGACAATTGAACAATCATCTTTTTACAATCTAAGTCTTAGGAAAATATTTCTTTCTTAAGGGACAATGGACATGAATGCAAATACACTTCAATTTTCTAAGGGACAATGGACATGAACAATTTCATAAGTCATGTGTGTGCCTAATCTAGTTGCACCTTATTTTTCTTATAACGAGACAATTGAACCTTTGTTTGACGTGCTTGATCTTACTTTTCAGTTATTCCTTTAGAAGGGCCTGCTTTTGGATTGCACTTCATCCAAAAGGGACGACCCTAAGTGGAGTTTTCCTTTGAACTTCTATATAAGAGGGATAAGGTGAAAGCCAAGTCCTAATTGATGTCAGCCTTACCTAGTGGTGCCAAATCGAAAAGAGGTGTACTAACACTTTGTGGAAATGATTTTCACATTGTACAAAGTGTTTGATACTCTTAGTAGGATTGGTCAAAGATTTTATAAGCTTGTCACATTACTTGTAAGGTGTTAGTCCTTCAAAGCTACTAAGAGCCATCTAGATAGTGACTACCCATTTCATCTTTGAACATTGTGATAATCATCAGTGCAAGGAAAATCGATATAAATCCTCAAGATTACCCACCATTGCCTCCCTTGAGAAGAGATAGTATTCTCTTGGCCATAAAGCTCTTGTGACCTACTTGAGGCTTTCTAAGGGGAGGGTGAGATATCCCTACCTACTGTCTCTCGCAAAGATACAAATGTACAACAATTATATGGAATGACATTTGGTCGATGGAGAATTAAGTTGTGAGCTAATCTACTGCAATGAAACCATGCCTTTAGGGATAAAAAGTTCTTGAATTGTTTGCAATTGTATAATAACCATAGAAACATTGGGCTTTTTCGTGAGCCTTGAACATACACTATCTATTGTGTCAGTCCTTTTTTGCCATTTTGTTTGATGTGTTTTCTCTTGTCAAAGCAAAACCAATCAAAATCCAATTCAAATCTATCAAAATTTGCCTTTTAAATAAATTTTGATACAAACAAAAATAAGGTATGCAAAGTAGTAGTTGATTTTAGATGCACTGATAATATGGTATCTAGTGATATGGTGGACAAATTGAACTTGCAAAGAGTGCCTATTGCAAAGCCTTATAGAGTATCTTGGATTAGGGATCACCAATCTATAATGGTGAATGAACAAGCTACTGTTGAATTCCAAATTGGTCATTAGAGGGATCAAGTTGTTTGTGACATATTGCCAATGAATTATTGCCACATGTTGCTAGGAAGGCCTTGGCAGTTTGACAGGTCAGCTATGTATAATGGAAGGCAAAACACTTATACCATAGAAAAGGAGGGAAGGACATACATACTAACTCCATTGAATGAAGAGACAAAAGAAAAAGGTGAGATCATTATGATTGGGAAAAATGAATGTGTGAGTGTTGATGAAGGTAAGTGTATGGATTTAGTAGCCAATGCAAGGCTTAATAGTGTTAGGATAGTAGATAGAAGGAGTAGAGATGGTTTGCAAATAGTTTTGAAGGAGAATGTCTTCATGAGGAAGAAGAAGGTGGATGAAAATATGTCTCAGTCTGAGATAGTGAAGTGTAAGAGTGAAAAGCTTGTGGAAAAGCAAGAAATACATGAACTGATTATGGTTGGGACAGTCAAGTGTCCTATAAAGAGGTAGTTAGATAATGTGAGGACAAAGATTTCTAAAGGTGATTGGATAGAGAAAGGTATATTTGCAGGTCTGACAGTAACTGGTAAATGGAAAGGTACAATTGACAGTGATAAGAGGGCAAATAAATAGAGCATTGGAAAATGGTCTAGACAGGAAGAAGAAAAGGAAGTAAGGATAGTTGATAAGGGCTTGGAGGCAGATGTAAAACAAGGTACAATACCTATGTTTGGTGATAAGAAAGTTGAAGGACACCCCATAGTACTCTATGACAGAGTAAGGGAAACTTCAAGGAAAGACAAGAGCAAAGATGACAAGGACAATGAGAATCAAGAACAAAAAGAACTTGTTGAAGACAAACATGAAGGTCAGAGACAAGCAATGGAGGACAAATTACAAGATTCTTTCCAAGGGACTTGGAAAACTTCAAAAGTTGGGGTGTATGGTGCAGGAACACCATTTGTTCGAGTTTGTCAACTATGGTCTAGGCTTTAGTTTTAGTAGGTTTTACATAAAATTAAGGTCTTAAAAGCACATTTAATGATGTAATAAAGCCCATTTGAGACATTTTTGTAGTGGATGTCATTCTAAGACTCAGATCTTTAATATTTTTCTTGAGTTTAGTCTTTCTATTTTGGCATCCTTAGTGGGGACAACAATTTATTCTATTCATGCCTACTTTTTAGGCCTTTCCTCACATTGACAAGGATATGTAATGATGATATATGGTTGTAAACATGTGGATTATGGAGACTGGACCTTGAGGAGCATGTGGGAGAATATTGATGAAGCTTTGTGAAGGAAAATCAATAAAAAGATATAATTTTCGATAATTACTCTATTTTTCTCGTTGTTCTATAGTCTAATCCATGTCCGTATAGCACTGTCATGGCTCCAAATGTTCATGATGTATAAGATAATAGAGTTAACATTGATTTGAGTCAAGTTTGGAGTGATTTCATCATCCTTGAAGCATTTAACAAATGTTTCTTTAGAAACTACTTTGATTGCTGTCCTATTTTCTATTTTCTCACTGTTCTAGTGCATGGTATAGGGCCGTACGATGCAGTCAAGGGAAAAAGTGTCTGGAATCTCATGAGAAATGGTGTTACCTTTCTTTTCAGTCTAGTTTGAGGAATTTTCATAGAAGTTTAAGCATTGTATTGTCAATTTTGTAAAGAAAGCCTTTAAACCCTAGTTTTGAGGGTTTTGTCTGAAACAATCATTTTCTACTAGTTTCCACATGTAACATGCGCCAATAGTGGATGGATTGGAATGGTTCAGGTTGGATTTGAAATGTGTTTTCATGAAATAAGAAGGAGATGTGGATATTGTAACTATTACAACATTTTAAACATAATACCTTCATGTATGAGGATTTGGGAGTTTGTTAGAGAGTTGAGTTGATACATAAGAGTCTTGTAATGAACCAAGAACCCTGAAATCAGTTTAGTCAAACAATCTTCCATCCCCTTGATGTTTTGGGGTAGGTCAGAGAAGTTGAGAGTGAGAGTTTACCATACTTGCTTTGGAAGGGGAGGCCTAATTAGCCCTTGGGATAGCAGGAATAGTCCATTTTTTACCTCTTTGTTCCAAAGAAACATACCTTGCATGATTGATATGTCATGTATCTCAATAGTGGGTATCCAAAAAGTCATTTGGTATATGGTTTTGTCATGCATTGTGAAAGTTGTGTTCCAAAAACACAATAGGGCTACAAGCAATTAGGGTTGTTTACAAAGGAATGATAGGAAGGACAAACTGCTAAGTTGTTTAGTGAGTTTGATGAGTGTCATCTAGTCAAAATAGTGTGGTCTAAGGTGGTTTGAAGGTTAGGAAAGTAGTCATTGCATTATAACCATGAAATGGCATCTTTACCTAGCCTTGAATCAATGCATTATAAGAGGATAGTCAAGACAATGTATGATCAGTCAAGTGGTCAATGAAACTTGCATTTGTGTACTTCCCCTACCTCTACATCAGATTTTTAGGTTTCACATCATTGGTTACTTCAACTATAAGTGGGGGAGACAGTCTTGGGAGTGCTTTCCTAGAACGTAGTTGGAGGTTGTTGAGATAAATAGCATTGACACCAGCCATATTTTCTTTCTCTGTCATGTAAACAATTGCTCCCTATTTATTTCATGGATTTGCTACAGGTTGAGCTGGTAAAGGTGGATGACCAACTGGCTCATTTTGTGATTGTCCCTGTGTGTTGGGGGGTCTAGTTAGTAATACTTGTTGCTGAGGTTGGAAACGTTTAGGTTGTCCTTGGTATTGTTGACTATAACCCTATTGAGGACCCCACTGAGGCTGTATGTTTTGTGATCCAAATTGTTGTGGGAACTATTATGGCCATTGTTGATTTCCCCAGGGTTGGTTTTGACAATGTTGGTTTTGCCATTGTTGATTTGACCAATCTTGTGGTCCCTAAGGGGGAATGTTTTGAGGCCCCTGCCACATTGGATTCCATTGATTGTTTCCCCAATTTGAAGGACCCCTATAGGAAGCCTAATTTGGGTATTGATTATATGAGAAATTTCTAGTTTGTTTTTTCCCTACATAATTCAACTCCTCTTCTATTATGGTGTTCTTCTTAGTCAGCCTTTTTAAGGCCGAGAGCTGATCACAATGACTGGTAGGGTGCTCCCTATCATGGATCTAATAGATTTTTGATTTGTCTAAGGGATATTCTCTCAACAGATGTTTGTTCCTACATCTAGGACAATATATGGAGAGAGGTTTAGTTGTTCTACTTTGTTTAGTTATTATAGTCTTTGCCTAAATCCCATCTAATGTGGTATTCAGTTGGACCAGAATATATGTCTTAAGATTTGCAATCTCCTCCATTAATTGTCCTATTTCATTCTTTCCTTTAAATGATCTAGGTTTTCTCACTCCATCTTGGGTTCTAGAGTAGTTTCTACAAAGTTCTTCTATAGCAGGCATATCCATTTTGTTAATGTTCCCTCTCCCCATTAGATGCAGTGCCTATTTTGATCTCTGTCTAATCCTTTTATAAACAATGTTCTGGCCAAGGGGTGAGCCACATGATTGCCATATCTCCTCAAGGAAAAGTTGAACCTATCTAGATAGTCCTCTAAACTTCCATCCTCTCTTTGTTTAATTTTGAATAGCTCCTCCTTTTTTATCACTGACCCTATAGTAATCTTGGTACTTGCCCAAGAATTTAGTTTCCATTTGATCCCATGAGTGAATGGAGTCTAGGGTTAAGCCCATGAACCACCTCATAGTAGAATCTTTCAGGGTTGATGGGAAAAGTTTGAGTTTTTGATTATCTGATCCATAGTCACAGGTTTGGCATATAAATTTAAACTAAAACAGAAACTGATTTGAATCCTCAGAAGCAAGACCCCTAAGGTTTGGTAGGTTTGAAGGTGAAATGTTCTTCATAGGGGCATTATCTCCATGAGAAATAAAAATAGGGTATGAGAAGGTCCTGGGAGCTTGATTATCTTCCTCATCATGATCATCATCCATGTCTGGAGTTCCTTCTCTTTGAGATTTAGTGTAGGGTTCTGAGGAAGTGGATTCTGGTAACGGATCTACTTGGTATCTTTCTTGCAGTTCTCCGATATACTCAGAGAGTGAAGGACTTTGAGGATTTGAGGGAATTTCAAGTTGGGTTGTAGCTTCCAAGGTAGGTTCTAAGTGTTCCTCTTCAACAAGATCTTGTACCACCCTACTGCTTTCTCCTATAGTTTGTTGTTGGGGTGTTTGTTTTATGTATCTACCTTTTTAATCCCTAGGTCTAACCATACAGATTTAATTTAACCTAAAAGGACTACTAACTAAGTTTTTCTTATTAACACATAAGTCCCCAACAATGGTACCAAAAATGACAAGGGTCGCTGGACCTTGTCATTTAATTATGTTTTTCATGTGGCAAATCTAAGGCTATGTCATAGGCTATCTATAATAAGGGATCCCATAGTTACCAGTCCACTAACTACTCCTACCGATCTGAGTGTTTTGAAGATTAATACTACTAATTTATTTGTTGTGAAAGGAAATTATGAAAACACTAAATAATGCTGATACAATAAATTGCTGAAATTGACCTATTCTAATCCACACAACTAAAAATATGCATTTACTGAAAACAACTATCAAACAAAAATAAAACTATCTTATTAAAGTAGTAAACTTTCTTCCTAATAGAATCTGAAACAAGATAATGAAGCAAAGAGATACTAGCTTCCTATCTTGATGGTAGGAGTGTGCCCTTGTTCCTTGCCTTCAGGACTGAAGGCTAAAGAAAGAACTTAGTACAGAAATATAATAACACAGTCTTTCTTCAGTCAATTCCATCATAGTATGCTTGTATTCAAAAAAGTATGTAAATATGGAAAAATGACAATTACGATAATCTAATAGCAATAATTCTGTGTCTTTCTGCTTCTTCTACCTCAACATATATCAAATATCTTATTTTAACAATTGTTTAACTATAGAGTAAAATCATGCAAACTAAAATAGGTTTCAGTGGTATAGAAGTCCCACTAAATCCAGTCTTAACTTAAATAACAATTGGGCAGCAAGTGTAAGAGTCAATGTGACTCATCAAGCCAGGATCACCTGCAATCAAGACAACCTTCCACACAAAGATAATAGAGAAGAATATGCTAAAATAATGGAGCAATGAATCTATACAACTGTCATGTAAAATACATTGAGAGAGCCTTGCTTATAAAGGCAAGGTGAGAGCTAGAAAGGTGGAGTGAAAGGTGGAGATATTCCTACAACATGTGACAATTAGAGGATGATAACTAATTGCACATGTGGAGGATAAGACAACTCACTCCAACTATCAACAACTCAACACACAACTAGACTCAACTAGAAACACCTAGAAGACTCACTAAGTAAACTTAACATGTGTGAATTATTTGTTCACACCAACAACAAGGCCGTAAAATGTAGGTCTTTAACAAGTCCTCCAAAACTCATGTAAAATCAATAAAAGAGGAATTAGATCCCTAGAAGGTGAGAGATAGAAAGGTGGAGTGGAAAGTGGAGATATTCCTACATGTGACAATTAGAGGATGATAACTAATTACACATGTGGAGGATATCAACAACTCAACACACAACTAGACTCAACTAGAAACACCTAGAAGACTCACTAAGTCAACTTAACATGTGTGAATTATGTGTTCACACCAACATCCTCCCTTAAGTGCAACTTAGGGAGTAGTTAACTAAAACAAAGATGCAATGATGGATGATGGGTCCTAGCTACTAGGCCATGTTAGGTACCCATGTACAACAAATCTCAAGTGGAGAAAAGGAGAAAACCTCATGGGATGAAACTCCTCTCCAAAAGTGAGAATGCAGAAAACAAAGAGATTGATATGGGTAGGAGTGATGTATCTATTCAAGGATTTGCTATGCTAAAACTCATGTTGATAGGACTTTTCAGTGGGAATAGGAAAAATTATATTTTAGAAGCTAAAAAAATATTGTATTCCCTACAGCTCAGAGATTTAGGAAAGCTGTATAAGTACAATCTTGTGTTTGAAAAATATATGATTGCAGTTCAGAAGCTCCATGATCCAACTACAAAGAAATATTATCTTAATTCACTTCCTTGTAGATTAGGGGAATATGCAAAAGACTATATAATGACCAAGTATAAATCCAAAGTTGAAAAGTTTGGATTCTCAGAATTAAGGAATCTAGTCACATACAAGTTGGATAAGAGCTGTCTCCTGAAATCCCTTAGTGACAATAAAGAGAAATTCAATTCTTCATGCAATATGAAAGAATATTGCAATTTACCACCAATTAGTCAGTTAAAAGACTTCAAGCAAGTCAGAAAGTTTCACAAGACATCTTGTGGCAAACACTGCAAATGTAAAAATTGCAGAAGGGCATATGATGATGATAACATGGAAAGATCATTTCACCCTAGATATAAGAGCCACAAGAAGAAATACATATTTTCTCCTATAAATTAAAATTCTTTTAAGAAAAGAAAAACTCCCAAATACTTGTTCAAGAAGAACAAACACCCTGGAAATAGGCCTATTAAATGTTTCATCTGTAAAGGACCAAATTATGCTACTAACTATCCCAAGAAATACAATCCTGAAAACAAGGTCTATGCACTTTTTTATGAACAAGATAAACATAATTCATGGGAGATTGTAGATACTTTTGATGCTTTTGTACATTTTTCTAATGATCAATTTTTTGAGTTGGTTGAAGTTCTGCCAGAACAATTTTCTATGGCTAGAGATAAGCACAGGAAGGTTTTCTCATCTACTTCTGAAGAAGAAGAGAGTTCTGACTCTTCTGATTCATCTAAATCTTCTTCTGTTGTGACAAGGGTTGTCAAAAAATCAATCAAAGATCTTGATTTCAAGATTAGTATGGCTAAGGCAAAAGATCCTTACAGAATGTCTAGTTCCATTGAAGAAAGAAAATCTATAGCAAGGCAGCAATTGAGAGAAATTAAGCCATGGGAAGCTGAATGAGATTCTCTACAAAAGCAACTTAAAGGTAGTAAACTTTCCTCCTCCTACAGATCTAAGAAACCTACTACCTCTCATAGGTATGTCCACCCTAAATGGAAAAAGAATCCTTCTCATTCTCCTTCTCCACCTCCATATAAGCCTTCGTATCAAGACCATGTTAAACCTATTGACATGCTTTGCTCCAAAATTGATCACTTCTAAGCAGATATGTTGACCCTTTCTCACCAAATTCACTTCCAACAAAAAGAACTTTCCAAACTTACTTTAGCAGTGGGGGAAGTTAGAGAAATTTTGTATAAAACTGATAGAACTAATAATACAGATGAAGAAACCCCTAGCAGTGCCATGTCAGAACCAACCAATGCCCTATATTTAGCCAAAAATTGTACATATATTAGAATGAGCTTTTGTTTTCTAGGTTACAAGCCTATCCTAATGGATGCCTTTGTTGATTCAAGCTCCTCACGAAGTTTTTCTAAGATAGATGCCATTCCTGTAGAGTTCTGGAAGCCAAGACCAGACCTTCTAGATCATGAGGAATGTGAAATAAAAATCAAGCCAGAGTGCCAGTCCATAATTCCATTTGAACCTGCCTATCTGATGAGTCCAACAGAAGTGTTAGAAATGGATGAGCATATAGAAGAATTGCTTCAAGGTAATTTTATCAAAGAAAGCAAAAGTCCTTTCAGTTGTTCAGCCTTCTTGGTTAACACAAGAGTAGAAAGAGAAAGAGGTAGGAAAAGATTTTGTATTAATTACAAACCTCTAAATGATATTATTCTTCCATTCAATTATCCAATCCCATTCAGTACTAACTTGATTATGAGAGCAGCCTCAAAGAAGATCTTCTCAAAGTTTGATTGCAAGTCAAGATTCTAGCAAATCAAGGTTAAAGAAGATGACAAGTATAAAACTGCTTTATCAGTTCCTTAGGGATTATACAAATGGAATGTAATGTCATTTGGACTAAAGGCTGCTCCTGTGTATTTTCAAAGAAGAATGGATAAAGATTTAAGGAGTTTAAAAGAATTTTGTGCAGTATACATAGATGATATTATTATTTTCTCTAAAGATGAATCTCAGCACTTGAAGCATTTGGAGATGTTATATACCACCATTAGATCTCATGGAATTTGTTTGTATGCTAAAAACAAGGTAATTGGTCAGCAAGAATTTGATTTCCTTGGTCTAGTTCTCTCTAAAGGCAAAGTGAAATTACAATCTCACATCTTAAAGTACATTAAAGAGTTTCCTGATGTTTTAGTGGGAAAAAAACAGATCCAAAGGTTTTTAGGATGCTTAAATTATGTCTCACCATTTTATAATGGATTAGCAAAGGACAAAAAAAAGATACAGAATCAATTGAAGGAAGGAGTAGGACCATGGACTGATGAATTGACTGTGTGTATGAGGAAAATCAATTATGTTTAAATGATAAAATCAAAACTATGATAATAACCAAATCAAAAACCCATAACTTAAAGAGATCTATCTAAATAAAAAGCTATTATTAATAAATCAAATTAAGAAAGCTTTTACCCAGATTGTGTTGTTCTCTTTGCCGAATGTGGATTACTCAATAATGCTGCAAAACCATGTTTGCAACAAGCAAGTTTAGGTGCTCAAAGATCAATGTCAAAAGACTGTAAGTTGCTCAACAATGCGATTTATGCTCCAAGCACTGTAAAGGATGCCTGAGAATAAGTGATCAAAGAGGATTTATGAAGGAGGTGAGGGGGGTTTATATAGGTTTCAATGAAGATCAATCAATGGTCTAGATAATTCATAAGAATCAATGGAGGAGATAAATCAAATAAACATGATGAATGTGCACATAACATGTGTCAATCCATAAGGATATTTTTATTAAGATATGATGAAAACAAGATTGATTGAATAGATAACTCAACTTGTGATTTTGCCTTTTTTAGAGTTCTAAAAATAAGACTGATTGTGCACGAGTTAACAAGAGTATTTTAAGAGGAATTGGAAGATAACTGAAATTAAATAAATAAATTTATTTAATTGTTTGTGCATGATAGAGGAATAGATAAGATTATAAATCAAATACTTGATTTTATTTATTTTTAGAGGATTGAGACAAATTTAAATAAATTTGCATGATTTATTTAAATTTAGAAGAATAATTAATTTAATTAAATAATGTAAATTATTTAATTATAGATAAGAGGGAATTTGTGGTGAATTAATTAAATAATTAAATAATTTAATTTTGGCAGAATATAGAGGAATTTAATTTAATTAATGTCAATTTTTAGAAGGTTTGGAAGAATTTAATGAAATTAATTAAATAATTAGATTATTCAATTAATGTTAACATGTAGGTGATTCAACAGATTTGATGAAATGCAAGTGGTGTGACGACATGGTCATTTTAGGGTGTCTACATTTTGCCCCTCTTTGATGCGATGCAGTTTACAACGTTGTGTCAAAGAAAATGATTGTTGAAGACATGATACAATTTTTGATGCCCTAGTGTAGCTAGTTACCCCAGCATATGCCCTCTTGAGAGAAAAGATAGGGAAGCGACAGAAGAACTGGGTTGACACTCAACTAGAAGATTTTATTGGAGATAGGCTAGGTTAGGTAGAAGAAAGTGGGAGAAAGACTGTTGATCAATCTTTACTTGAAAAACTATGTAAGGCCATGTATAAATGGATGGTTAAATGGATTGAGCTTGTTGCAATGGTTTCACAAATGTTTATAAAGAGCAATCCTTATTTTTGATATAGCACATGTGGATAGTTTGCCACCAAGGTATAAAAGACCAAGGTGCTGTGATATCTGAGTGCGTAGATGTTGACTCTACAAGAAAGTAGTTTGAACTTAGATCCCTTAGACATAATATAACCTTGTTGTACATGTGAATGAGCCATAGTCTTGAACATAAAATAAACTTCAATACATAAATGCAAGAAGAATATTAATATGTAAGATGCTAGGTCGTAACACACACAAGATAAATATGCTACCAAGAAAGATGCTAAAGATCATTCCTCAAACACGGCACACAAAAGCAATGACTATGCCCCCAATCCCTATTGCATTGCAACATACCAAGATTATAGATAAATCAAGGTAGCCTTGAAGAAGTAATGGACAAAGGAGCAAAAGATAAACCATAAAGCAAAGTGAGTGACTTACAAAGTAAACATACAGCCAACATATTCTCTTGCCAAAGAGGTTGCTCAGGATAGATTGGATAGGAACGATAACAGCCTTATCATAGGAGTGATGTGTCTGTTAAAGGGTGCTATTTGTTGAAAAGATAATGTTGTGCTGTAGGAAATGCTACATGTCACATGAGACACATGTTTTGGTCTCAACAATAGAACACTCTACAGAAGACAAGCTTGTTGATCTAGTGCTTTGGTTAAGCTGGATTTAGCTGATGTGGGAAATCAATATGTAGGATAGTAGATGACTTTGGAAGTAAGTTGCTTTGCTTCAGGTTTGTTAAGAACTTTTGCTTGGAAAGGATGCATTCATTTGTTGTTTGGCTGCTTGAGTCAGTCAAGTCAAGGTGAATGGATTTTGATAAATGGAAGACTAGAAAGATGACATATCAATGGATTGAAATGGGTGAAGAATGATGAATAGTATGTGCCTAAGTACTGGATACATGCTTCATATTCTAGACTGCCTACATACCTTGTATCCATGGGATCAAGGCACATTATGATGAAAGATGAAAGATGAAAAATGATAATATGTAGTTCTGGGTAGAGTGATGAGATGGGTCAAGGTGAAAGGAAATCTTATGTACCTGAGTACTGGAAACTTCCTTCATATTCTAGGCTGCCTACATACCCATATCCATGGGATCAAGGTACTTTAAAATTGAGATGAGATAATATGTAGTTCTGGTTGGTGTGATGATGTAGGAAAAGTGTCGGGAAGATAATAGCCTTATCATAGGAGTGATGTGTTTGTTAAAGGGTGTTATCTATGGAAAGGAGCATGACAGAAGTGTTTGTGTTTTTGTAAAGCGTTTTGTGCGAGTATGCGCAAACCAAGAACAAGGAACCACTCGTAGACCTAGGTTAAGGAAAGAGTTGCCCCCATTCTGGTAGAGGTGTTCGCATGGGTGACTGATGGAGAAGACACAGAAAGTTTTTTAACCTAGGACAAGACACTGATAACTATTGACATAGATCAAGATGTGGGATGACGATGATGGATATTAACAAATTTCCAAGCTATTCTAGATAGGGAGATGGAAATGCAAACAAGGTTTATGGATGGATGGATGAAATGTGTTGTGAAAAAAATGGAATGAACAAGACTCGATAGATGATGGATGTTGACTCTACACATAGTGCCTGTTTACCAGGTTTTCACCATAGGATGGATTATTTGTTTGTTTGTTTGTTTGTTTATTTTTGTATACTTTGAGGATCAGGCATAGAACTTCTTGAGATGAACACTGTTAAGTGGCTCATCTAGAGGAATGATGTTAGGTGTAGCTAAAGTATAAACTCCTGATCCATATGTTGCTGTGACAATAAAGGGACCTAACTAGTTAGGCTCAAACTTGCCCTTCTTTTCTCAGTCTGCTTGATTTCTCTTATTCTCTTTGAGTACAAGATCACCAACTTGAAACTGTCTTTCTTTGATCTTTTTGTTCTAATTACACCAGAGGCAGTTTTGATAGACATGGAGATGATTAAGTGTGGCAAGGTACCTTTCATCTAATAGTTCTAGCTTAGCTAATTTGGAAGTGTGATACTCCTCTCCGTCGATCAAGTTCTGCATGGATACTCTATGGGATGGGATCTCGACCTCTATAGGTAGTATGGCTTTAGAGCCATAGACCAAGGCATATGGTGTGGCACCAGTTGGTGTTCAGATACTAGTGTGGTAGGCCCATAGGGCAGGATTGAGTTGCAAGTGCCAATCACGACCAGCTTCATTGACCATTTTCTTGAGGATTTTGAGAATGGTTTTATTGGAAGCCTTGGCTTGGTCGTTACTCTGTGGATAGTAGGGAGTTGAAAAGTGATGTTGGCTATTGTATTGTGTGCACAAGGAACAGACATATTGGTTCTTAAATGGTCTCCCATTATCAGTGACAATGGCTTGGGGAATACCATACCAGCATATGAGGTAGTTAAGGATAAACTTGGCTATTTGCTTCCTAGTGATATAGGTCATGGGAATGGCTTTAACCCACTTCATGAAATACTCAGTGGAAATAATGCTGAACTTATGGCCATTGGATGAGGATGGGTTGATTTGTCCTATGAGGTCGAGACCCTATTGAGAAAAAGGCCATGAAATTGTCACAGGTTGTAGTTCATGAGCTGGTGCATGAATCAAATCTCCATGCTGCTGGCATTGTCGACATTTCTTAGTGAACTTTGCAACATCCTTCAATGGATCAATTTTGGCTATAAGATTTGTGTGTTGGTTTAGCATGTAACACTACAACTTTTGGGAAGCAGACACTACTTCTAAACAAGCTCTTTCCATCGGTGAATAATTGAGTTCATATCCCACCAAGGTTTGTCTGATATAATAAATTGCATGCTCTTTTCCTGAGTCATCATGTTGTGCCAGAAGGGCTACGAGGGTTGAAGTTGTAGTTGAGATGTATAATCAATTGATGGAACCAATACAGGAGGTGTAGCTAGATACTCTTTGAGCTGATCAAATGCTGCTTGACACTTATCGTCCCATCGAAATGAGGCATCCGTTAAGAGAAGTGTTGAAATGGTTGGCATTTATCTGCTAGCTGTGAGATGAAATGCCTAATGGATTGCAACCTTCCTTGAAGGCTCCTTAATTCTTTGAGGTTATTTGGTGGAGGCATATCCACTATAGCCTTGACTTTAGCAAGGTCTACATCGATACCTCTACGAGATACAATGTATCCCAATAGCTTCCGTGATATTACACCAAAGACATACTTCTTTGGATTGAGGCACACTTGGTATTTCTCGAGCCTATCAAAGATCTGTCCTAGAAATTGTATGTGATCTTCCCTAGAAGATTTAGCTATTATGTCATCCACATAGTCTTCCATGATATGATGAAAGATATCATGGAATATCACTAGCATTGCTCTTTGATAATTTGCCCCTGCATTCTTTAGACCAAATAGCATGACACACCAACAATAATTATCCCAAGGACAACTAAAAGTTGTTTTATGTTGATCTTCCTCTGCTATCTTTATTTGATTGTAGCCAGAGAATACATCCATGAGAGAAAGCATTTCATGACCTGCAGTCAAGTCTACTATGAGGTCAATGTTTAGTAATGGAAAGTCATCTTTGGGACATGCTTTGTTAAGATCTCTAAAATCATTACACATGCGGATGCACCCATTCAGTTTAGACACAGGTACAATAATTGATAACCAATCTAAATAATCAATGGGTTGGATGAACTTTGCATCTAACAACTTCTGTATTTCCACTTTTACCAAGAGAGTTATCTATGGGTGCATCTTCCTCAGCTTTTGCTTGACTGGTTTAACTGTTGTATCCACTGTGAGATAGTGAACCACTAGCCTAGGGTCTAACCCTGGCATATCAGCATAGGTCCACACAAAGTTTATGGTTCTTTGTAAGAAGAATTTGTTAAGATTCTTGTGCTCTGTTTCTGATAATGATGCTGCCAGGAATGTGGTCTTCAGATTTTGCTCTGTGCCAAGGTTTATCTCTGTAGAATCCTCCACTAGGAGAGTTGACTTCTCTTAATACTTAGATGGTAGGGGAAGGTCAAATCCATCATCCTCAGGTGCCACAATTGGGTTTTCACCATTGGATACATCCTTTTTTTTTACTATTTTGTGATTAGGAGGTGCCACAGTGTGGTTTTCACCTAGAGATCTTTCTTTGTTTTTACTTTTGCAATTGGAGAATTTGGTATTCTCACCAAAATAATCTGTTGGCTCTAGTTCCATTACAAAACCTACTTTATGATAATCAAGAGGGATACCATCCTAGAGTCCCATGAACTTAGCTATAGCTTCGTCATTCTGAAAAATATCTAGTATGGGGGGCCCTTGTTGGTCCTAATCGATAAGTTTAGGGTAGACAAGTGTTACTTTCTAGGTGTTTGTGGTGGATGTTAAGGATACAAATGATAGCATAAAGATGGAGGATTTGGTGAATAGGTCAGTCATATGTAGGGAAGAGTCATCGATGGTATCCTCATTAGACGTCAAATCTGTGAGAGAAGTTTTAGCCACCTTGTCGAGGATACTCTCGATGTCCAAGATGCGTGGTACCTTCTTTCCAAATCCTAACCCCTTCTTGTCTAGTTTCTTCATCACACTAATGGGCTCCATTGTTCCTTGATTTTGTTTTCCCAGGCCACCTTTGCCTTTATAGGCCATGTTTTTGACTATCCTTAAGCCATTGCCATATTGCTTGACTCGTATTGTGACCGATTCTTTCTCCTTGTAGAGCCAAGAAGAAATGTCTTCAATAGTTCCCTATTCCAATAATTTTCCTTATTGGAATTGGGTTAGAAATGCTAGGGGAGGAATTGCTTCTTTTTTAGTTGCTTTGGCAATTGGTGGTTGGCCATAAGATTTAGGTGATAGGAGTATCTGCCCTACACAACAAGATTTTGAGATGTCATAGTCTCCAAAGCTAATATCATGGATGTGAGCTTTGATTTTAGGAATAGGAGAGACTTGGGCTCAGTTGCAGAGGTTGTTGTCAGATTTTCAAAATTGGCATATAGTGGGGATGTAATGGCTTTGTCATTTTTAAGCACCTGGTTGCAATTCTTATAGCTACCTTGCAAGACACAGCAGAATTCAAAAGGATTAGGGTTGCCTAGGATAGTCATCTCTGTACCATTGAATGGGAACTTTAGAGACTAGTGGTACAATGAGGGAACAACTTTCATTGCATGGATCCATGGGTGGCCTAGGATAATGTTGTAAGGCAGCTTAATGTCAAGGATTTGGCACCTAGTTTCAAGCATGACCGGGCCCACTTGTATAGGTAAGTGGATAACACCTTCTGAGCGGCGTTCAACATCATCATATCCCTTGATTGTAATACTTTGATCAATGTTGACATGATCCTCAGAGTATCCCAATTTCTTAAGTAACTTTGGAGAACAAATGTTGAGACCAACACCACCATCTATAAGTATGCATTTGATTTTGCATTTATGAATGAGAACCTCAATATGAAGGGCATCATTCTAACACGGATCATGGGATGAGAGGTCTTTCTCAAAGAATACCACATTGTAGTGTGAAGCAATGTTACCTACTATAGCTTGAAAATCTGTAATCGTTGTTATTAGGAACCAAATACTCTTGGAGGGATTTTTCTAGCACCACTTTATGTGTGGGTGATGACTGTAGAAGGTCCAAGATAGAGATCTGTGCTAGCATTTTCCCTAGATGTTCGACAAGATTATAATTGGATTGAGTTGGGAGACTAGGTGGAGGACCATGAATGGTGACATGACCACGACAAGTTGTAACAACACAATCCATAGATTTTCCTTTGATTGTGACGGTAGACACCTGACTCTCTTCAAAACAACCCACAATGGACTCATAGGAAGTGGAAGCATTATTGACACCTTTACCTTTATCCAGAGGAGGATGTGGACCATGGTTCGGGAATGGTTCCTTGTACATGTTGAGGTCTTTATTAGTGTGGTAAGCTGGTGGTTCATCCTCAAAAGAGATTTGGTTGCCCTCAATGAGATTTTGGATTAGGTGCTTTAATTTCATGCACGATGTAGTTCTATGCCCTTTGCTCCTATGGAATTCACAATATTCATTTTCTCTATACTGTGTTGTTTTATAAATAGATTCACCATATGGGGGAGCATCTGGTAAGGTGAGGAGCCCTTTGTGTAAAAGCTTCTGTAGGACTGAGTCTATGGCCTCTCCCAAAGGAGTGAATTGATGCCATAGAGGGTAATCTTGTTGAGGCCACTCTTGTTGTCGTTGTTGTTGGTTTTGATATGGTTGTCTTTGTTGTTGCTTCTATTGAGGTGGAGTTTGACTCAGTTTGGAAAGATGAAGTAGTGTTTGCAAGGTTTGGACATGTTTAGAATCAACCACCCCATCATTGACCACATTTTTATTTTTATTCCAAAACATTGATTTATTGTTTGTTTGTTGTTGAGGAGCATTGTTTTTAGTTTCTTTGAAGATTTTGATTCAATGTTGATTCCCTTGTATGTAATTTCATCGAAGGTTGTAGCACTAAGAATTTACAAATGAAAACCCAATTCTTGGTTGAGATTTTGCACAAATATGCCAACAAGCTTCTTTTTGGGTATCTTGAATGGGAATTTGCTAGCCATTTGTCTCCATCATTGAAGGAAGGAAATGAAAGTTTCACCATTTTTCTATTTGTTGTTGCATAGATCAGTCATGGAGATCTCATGCTCCATGTTGTAGGAGAAATGGGTGGAAAATTTCTCTGCTAACTCGTTAAAAGACCTGATACTTGTGGGGAGGTGCGAGAACCATTCTATAGCTTGACTACCAAGACTGCGAGGAAAGAGGCACATGAGATATGTGTGGTTATGTGAGACCTCAAAGAAAGCAAGATAGAATTCTCTAAGATGGTCTTTTGGATCTCCTTTTCCTTTGTATTTATAAAATTTGGGAATAGTGAAGTTGTGAGGAAAAGGGATCATGGGTAATGACTGATCAAATGGATAAGGACAAACTTCTTTCAAAGAGAAGGTTTTCTTGGTGTGGCCAAACATTAAATCGGCTAGCTATTGTTGAACTTCTGTAATTTTTAGCTCCATAGTTGTGGGAGGGGTTGGAAACATCTCCCGTTGTCCTAGAAGTGGTTGTTGATGCCCATATGGAAGATTGTAGTGTAAGTCATGGGCATTGGTGTTATAATGGTCATATGATTGGTTGGGGTCATATGTGTTTTGATTTTGAGGAGGTGGGGGCGGCGCTAGGTAAGAATGTAGGCTTTGTGATGGTTGAAGAAACGAGTTTGGTGGCGGAAAGCTAAAGTTTGTTGGGTTAGGTTGCGGTTCTGGAACATAGCTTTGGGAAGTTTGGATTTGGGAATGTTGAGGGTGGTTAGGAAATGTGTTGAAAAAGTTTAGAGCTGTTGATTGTTGTGGTGGGGGGACATATGTAGATGTGTTTTGCAATGGTTGAGGTTGATTGAGGATGAGTGTAGAAGAATGTTGTGGTTGGGGTTGCATGACCCTGGCTGGTTGAGGGATACGAAGGTTTGATGATGTTGGGGGAGGAATTGTTGCTAACCCTTGTTGCATGGCTATGTAGTTGTTCCCTGAATTATAATTTGGTGGGAAACCTTCTCGTGATGGGGTAGCCAATATTCCACTTGCAATTGGTGTGGGCATTCTAGGAGTTTGTTGTATGTTTGATTGAGCTATGACGGCTTGTTTGGCTAGCTCTGCTTGACATTGGAGAGTCTCTTGTTGGTGCTTGTAGATCTCCATAGGAGTCAGAAGCGGTGATATGGGTCTCTCTCCTATTAGGTTTTGATAAAGGGGATTCTCATAATGTGCAATCATTCTCCCTTGTGAGCTTTGTTTGTGTAAGGGTGTGGTCACTGTTGACAAGGTTTGGACTGCAGATATGGCATCATAGGTGTTGTTTGTGTCCTTGAGATTAGATAAATCAAAATCTTGAGGTAATTTTGCTCCTTGTTTGGCTAGCAAGCAGAAGAAATGATCTTGGTTCTCGCTAAGGATTTTGTCAAAGGCAGCCATGACTTTAGGATCTTGTAGGATTTCATCAAGGTCTTGTCCATCTTCTTAAGAGGATTGACCTTTTTCAAAGTGTCACTCTTCTTGAGATGGGAATTGACCTATGGTATAACCTTGTGGAATAAAGTCTGGAGGCATGCTGGTGGTATAGTGAGGTTTACTTACCAAAGGGACCCTACCTTCTTGAGATGGGACTTGATCAATAGTATAACCTTGTGGAACAAAATCTGGAGGCATGCTGGTGGTATAGTGAGGTGTACTTACCAAAGGGCCCCTACCTTCTTGAGGATTGTTTGGTTGGTCAAGCTGTGGCATGTTTGGAGAGTTGGTTGATCTTTCTGCTGGTGTCTTGGGAGTAGCCTTGGGAGTAATGTTGGATTGGCCTGATTGAGGTGTGTGAGGAGGTGATTTGCGCTTCTTCGGGACAACTTGCTTGGTCTTCATAGTTTGCTGGAGTCTAGTGGTTACCATGGAATACACTAGGACAATATGCTGGGATTCTTCTTGTGTTTTGGAAAAGACAAATTTTGATGTACAATTTACTAGACAAAAGGCACTATACTATTTGACCAAAGGTGCAGGACGGTGCCACCAAAAGTGAGCTACTATAATACCAAAGGTGATGGACTAGGCTGCTAAAGATGAGGCTATACCAAAGGTGAGATACTGTTAGACCAAAAGTGAGCTACTGTTAGACCAAGGGCGCTGAAGTAGGTTTACCTGAGGTGAGGTACTATTATACCAAAGGCGGGCTATTGTAATACCAAAGGTGAGCTGATGTTATACCAGAGGCACTGAAGTAGTGTCTGTGATGTTTTATAAGGCAAATTTTGATAGATTTGGTTTTAATTTTGATTAGATTTGCTTTGGCAAGAGAAAAACACAGCAAACAAGGTGGCAAAAAGGACTAATACAACAAATAGTGTAAGTTTGAGGCTCATAAAAAGCCCAATGTTTCCATAGGTATAAGACAATTGCAAACAATATCAAGCACTTTTTATCCCTAGAGACAAGGTTTCATTGCAGTAGATTAGCTCACAACTTAATACTCCATCGACCAAATGTCATTCCATAAAGGTGTCAGACATTTGTATCTTTGTGAGAGATAATAGGTAGGGATATCTGATCCTCCCCTCAGAAAGCTCAAGTAGGTCACAAGAGCTTTATGGCCGAGGGAATACTATCTCTTCTCAAGCGAGCCAATGGTGAGTATCTTGAGGGCTTAAATCGATTCCCCTTGCACTGATGATTACCACAACATTCGGAGGTAGATTGGGTAGTCACTATCTAGAATGGTTCTTAGTAACTTTGAGGGACCAATGCCTTATGAGCAATGTGACAAGCTACTAAAAGCTTTAACCAATCCTACTAAGAGTATCAAACACTTTGCTCATGTGAAAATCATTTCCACAAAGAGCTAGTACACCTCTTTTCAGTTTGGCACCACAAGGTAAGGCTAACGTCTGTTAGGACTTGGCTTTCGCCTTATCCCTCTTATATAGCGGTTCAAAGGAAAATTCTGCTTAGGGTCGTCCCTTTTGGATGAAGTGCAATCCAAAAGCAAGCCCTTCTAAAGGAATAACTGAAATGTAAGAGAAAGCATGACAAACAAAGGTTCAATTGTCCTATTATAAGAAAAAATAAGGTGCAACTAGATTAGGCATACCCACGTTTGTAGTTGTCAATTGTCCCTTATGAAATTGAAGTGTTTGGCATTCATGTCCATTGTCCCTTAGAAAATTGAAGTGTTTTTGCATCCATGTCCATTGTCCCTTAAGAAAGCAAAGTGTTCCTAAGACTTAGATTGCCAAAGTGATTTGTTCAATTATCCCTTAAGAAGGCAATATGTTTCTAAGACTTAGTGTAATAGATTGAGATTTCTTCAATGCTAGTCCTACATGAACATGTTAGGGAAACCCATTTTCTTTGTTTGAGTGATAAGAAGCTACAACAGATTGATTAGTTCCACAAAAACTCACAAGTTAGCAAAAATAAATCAACTTGACCAAAAGCACATTACTGTCTTACTGGAGGCAACTTATTGTAATGCCAAAAGCACTGAACTGTGTTGTCAGAGGCGAGTTGCTATAGACCAGAGGCGATGCACTATGCTACCAGAAGTGCCGCACTCTGCTACCAACAGCGCGGTACTATACTACTAAAAGTGCTTTACTACCCCAGATCTAAAAAAAGTTGTATTTTGTCAAAAAAGCTAGGTCAAAAGATAATTTCATGTTTTCTTTGTAGATCTGGGATGAATGGTTGATATAATCTGTGCCTTGGAATAAAAACCACTCAATGATGTTGTAAAAAAATATGGGTTAACTCAAAAATTGTAAATACTCCTAAATACGTCAGCTTAGGTAGTACACAAGATAATTGAAAGGACAAATAAATCAGCTTGCCAATCAATAAAGGATAGATACTACAGAATCACAAAACAAGATTAAAAACCCTATTTTTCAAAAAGTGCTTTACTGTTGTGTTGATCGCATTGCACTGTGTATCCAAAAGCGTGCTACTACACTACCAGAAGCGCTACTGTATTGCCCGAAGGTGCTACACTGTGCTACCGAAAGTTCTTTGTTGTTCTACCAATAGCGCTTTGTCGTATTTTTGCGATGTTCTGTACTGTACTCAAAAAAATAATTTCTCAAAGAAAAAGAGGGATTAGTGGGTCCCACCGGGCGTGCCAGAATGTGTATGATGAAAATTGATTATGTTTAAATGATAAAATCAAAACTATGATAATAACCAAATCAAAAACCCATAACATAAAGAGATCTATCTAAATAAAAAGCCATTATTAATAAATCAAATTAAGAAAGCTTTTACCTAGATTGTGTTGTTCTCTTTGTTGAATGTGGATTGCTCAATAATGTTGTGAAACCATGTTTGCAAAAAGCAAGTGTAGGTGCTCAAAGATCAATGTCAAAAGATCGTAAGTTGCTCAACGACACGATTTATGCTCCAAGTGCTGTAAAGGATGTGTAGACACCCTAAAATGACCGTGTCATCAAATCACTTGCATTTCATAATCTGTTTAATCACCTGCATTTCAACGTTAATTAAATAATCTAATTATTTAATTAATTTCACTAAATTCTTCTAAATCACACACTTGCGACATTAATTAAATAAATCCTCTTTATTTAATTAATTAAATCAGATTCCTCTATATTCTTTCACAATTAAATAATTTTAATTATTTAATTAGATCATTATCCTCTTTCCAAAAATCAAGTCTACGTTAATTAAATAAATCCAATTATTTAATTAATTCAACAAATTTTCTCTTATCTACAATTAAATAATTCTCAATTATTTAATTAAATCAATTGTTCTTCTAAATTTAAATAAATCATGCAAATTTATTTAAATTATCTCAATCCTCTAAAAATAAATAAAATCAAATATTTTATTTATAATCTTCTGTTTTTCCAAAATCATGCACCAATAATTAAATAAATTTATTTATTTAATTTGCTTTCCAAATCTTCTAAATTAAATAATTTCAATTATTTAATTATTTCTTCTAAAATATCTTCTCTAAATTTAAATAAATCAATTATTTATTTAAGTTGTTTTTTCTTCTAAATTTGAGTTATCTCTTATATAACTCAAGTTTTCTATATTTAATAAAGCAAAATATCTTCTTATTCTCATGCAAATCTCTTCTTCTTGTTTTAAATCACTTAACTGATCATTACATTCTATTAATTGCTTTAACTCATTCTTCTATTCTTGATAACTCCTCTCATGAAAAAGAAAGCAAGACACTTGTCTTCTTCTTATTCGTTGCACATTCCTCAACTATTCTCCTCCGTTGATTCTTCTGAATTATCTAAACCGTTGATCAATCTTCATTGAAATCTATATAAACCCCCCTCATCTCCTTCATTGAGCCTCTCTCTTCGATCGTATTCTCAGGCATACTTAATAGAGCTTTGAGCATACAAAACGCGTCGATTGAGCAACTTTACGATCTCTTAACATTGATCTTTGAGCACATTGAGCACACTACTTGCTTGTTGCAGCTATGGTTTCGCAACTTGATTGAGCAATCCACACTTCTCCAAAAGGGAACAATACAGGTTTTGGTAAGAGTTTTCATTTTGTCTTTGATTTTATGATAATGGCTTTTACTTCGATTTGTTCGCTTTATGTGATTGGTTTTTGGTTTTATTAGTTTAGATTAAATTAATTTTTCCTCATACACATTCTGGCACACCTGGTGGGACCCACTAATCCCTTTGTTTCTTTGAGAAATTATTTTATTGAAGTCACAGTACGGTACAGTGCAAATGACATTGCAAAGCGCTTCCGGCAACATCATTAAGCGCTATTAGAGGCACAGTTTAGTGCCCTTGGGGGCACTGTGGTGCTTCTGGCAGCATAGAGCAACGCTTTCGGTATCACAGAATGGCGCTCTCAGCAGCATCGTTAAGCATTTTTGGCTAAATTAGGTTTTTGACTTCGTTTTGTGTTTTTTGCAGGGTTTTCGCATTGCATATCTTGTGGATTTGTTTGACAAGCTGTTGTATTTGTCTTTCAAACCTACTTTTTTGATACTTCCTAAGCTGTTTTATTTAGGGGTATCTACGGTATTTGCGTTAATCTATTGTGTTGATGCATTTTCTAAGTTTTCTGGATTACATGATTCAGATCTATCAGATATTATTGCTTAGAATAGTAGATCAACCATTAAAATCCCATTTTGACCTGTTATTTTGACAAAAGCTAATATTTTGTGATCTGAGACCGTGCAATGCATCTGGTATAATATTATCGCGCTTTCGGATACACAGTAAGGCGCTTCAGGTTCTGTTTCAACGCTTCTGGTAGTATCCTTCATCACTTCTGGTGAACATTGCAGCGCTTGTTGGCATAATAGTATCACGCTTCTAGATGCACAGTATAGCGCTTCTGGATATTGCTCAGTGCTTCTGGTAAATATTCTACGACGCTTCCGGTTTGTGTTACAGCGCTTTTGGAAATACAATAAGTCACTTCCGGTAAGATAGTGCAGCACTTTTGGTCAAAGTTGATTTGTTTTTTGCTAACTTGTGAATTTTTGGTGGAACTAACTGAATTGTTGCAGCTTCTTATTACTCACATAGAGCAAATAGGTGTTTTAACATGTTCATGCAGGACAAGCATTGAAGACCTCTTGATTTATCTCACTAAGTCTTAGAAACACATTGCATGCTTAAAGGGATAATTGAACAAATCATTTTTCTTGCAATCTAAGTCTTAGGAACATACTGCTTTTCTTAAGGGACAATGGACATGTATGTGAAAACACCTCAATTTTCTAAGGGACAATGGACATGAATGCCAAACACTTCATTTTTCATAAGGGACAATTGACAAACTACAAACGTGTGTGTGCCTAGTTTAGTTGCACCTTATTTTTCTTATAGCGGGACAATTGAACCTTTGTTTGACGTGCTTGCTCTTACTTTTCTATACTTCCTTTAGAGGGGCCTGCTTTTGGATTGCACTTCATCCAAAAGGGATGACCCTAAGCGGAGTTTTCCTTTGAACCGCTATATAAGAGGGATAAGGCGAAAGCCAAGTCCTAACCGACGTTAGCCTTACCTTGTGGTGCCAAACTGAAAAGAGGTGTACTAGCTCTTTGTGGAAATGATTTTCACATTGAGTGAAGTGTTTGATACTCTTAGTAGGATTGGTTAAAGCTTTTAGTAGCTTATCACATTGCTCGTAAGGCGTTGGTCCCTCAAAGTCACTAAGAACCATTTTAGATAGAGACTACCCGACCTACCTCCAAACATTGCGGTAATCATCAGTGCAAGGGGAATCGATTTAAGCCCTTAAGATACTCACCATTGGCTCCCTTGAGAAGAGATAGTATTCCCTTGGCCATAAAGCTCTTGTGACCTACTTGAGCTTTCCAAGGGGAGGGTGAGATATCCCTACCTATCGTCTCTCGCAAAGATACTAAATATTTGACACCTTTATGGAATGATATTTTTATTGATGGAGTATTAAGCTGTGAGCTGATCTACTGCAATGAAACCTTGTCTCTAGGGATAAAAAGTGCTTGTCATTGATTGCAATTGTCTTATACCTATGGAAACATTGGGCTTGTTTGGAGCATCGAACATACACTATCTATTATGTCAGTCCCTTGTGTGTGCCAACATTGTTTGCTATGTTTTCTCTTGCCAACAAATCCAATCAGAAACAGAAACAATCTATCAAAATTTTTGCCTTTTAGAAACATCAGACACTACTTCAGCACCCTTGGTATTACAACAGCTCACCTTTGGTAGTACAGTAGATCGCCTTTGGCATAGCAATAACTCACCTCTGGTAAAACTCTACTTCGGCACCCTTGGTATAACAGTAGCTCACTTTTGGTCACTGTAGCTCACCTTTGGCATAGCAGTAACTCGCTTCTAGTAGCTCAGTCCATCGCCTTTGGCATCACAGTAGCACGCTTTTGGTTACATAGTCCTGCACCTCTGGTCAAACAGTATAGCACTTTTGGTCCAGTACTTTGTGCATCAGAGTCTGTCTGTTTCTCAAAGCACCTCACAGAATCCTAGCATTACATTTTGTCCTAGTGTATTCCATGGTAACCACTAGGCTCCAGCAAGCTATGAAGTCCAAGCAGGTTGTCCCTAAGAAGCGCAAGTTGCCTCCTCGCACACCACAATTAGGTCATCTCAACACTACTCCCAAGGTTACTCCTAGTACACCCGTGGCAAAACCAATTAGCTCTCCGAACATACCGTACGTCAACCAACCAAGCAATCCTCAAGAGGATAAGATCCCTTTGATAAGTACACCGCAATACACCATTGGCTTGCCTCAGGATTTTGTCCCTCAAGGTTATACTGTAGATTTAGTCCCATCTCAAGAAGAGCGACACTTTGAAATAGGTCAATCCTCTCAAGAAGACGGGTAAGATCTTGATGAATTCATACAAGATCCTAGAGCTATGGCCGCCTTTGACAAAATCCTTAGTGAGAACCAAGATCATTTCTTTCGCTTGCTTGCAGAGCAAGGCGCCAAGTTACCTCAAGATTTTGATTTATCCACTCTCAAGGAGGACAACAACACCCAAGATACCATACAAGCAGTACAAACCATGTCCATGGTGACTACACCCTTACCTACACAAGGCTCGCAGTATAGGAATCCGCTTTTTCAAAACCCAACAGAAGAGAGAGCCATATCACCGCTTCTGACTCCTATGGAGATCTATAAAAACCAACAAGAAACTCTCCAACGTCAAGCAAAGTTAGCTAAGCAAGACACCTTAGCTCGATCGAATATGCAACCACCTCCTAAAGTGTCCACACCAATTGCAAGTGGAATCTTGGTTACCCCATCACGCAAAGGTTTCCCACCAAATTACAATCCGGGGAACAATTATGCAGCCATGCAACAAGGGTCTCAACAAATGCCACCTCCTATATCATCACACCTTCATGTCTCTCAACCAATTAGAGTCATGCAACCCCAACCACAACATTCTTCTACTCTCATCCTCAATCAACCCCAACCATCACAAATCACGTCTACCTATGTCCCTCCTCCACAATGTTCATCCTCGCTCAACTTCTTTCACACATTGCCTAGCCACTCTCAACATTTCCAACATTGAGTTTCCCAAAGCTATGTGCCGCCCTCACAGCCTAATCAAACGCATTTTAGCTTTCCTCCACCCAATTCTTTTCTTCAACCATCACAAAGCCCACATTCTTACCTAGCACCACCTCCACCTCTTCCAAATCAAAGCCTCCAATTCCAACCCATCTGAACCAAACGTACAACCTGTATGATCCCAATCAATCTTACGACCCTTATAACACCAGTGTGCATGGCTTACATTATAATCTTCCATATGGGCAACACCAACCACTTTTTGGACAACATGAGATGTTACCAACCCTCCCACAACTATGGAGCTAAAGATCACCGAAGTTCAACAGCAGCTATCTGATCTTACGTTTGGCCACACCAAAAAGACCTTCTCTTTAGAAGAAGTGTGTCCTTATCCTTTTGATCGGTCATTACCAATGATCCCTTTTCCTCAAAATTTCACTATTCCCAAGTTCGATAAATACAAAGGAAAAGGTGACCCAAAAGACCATCTTAGAGAATTCTATCTTGCTTGCTTCGAGGTCTCTCATAATGACACATATCTTATGCGTCTCTTTCCTCGCAGTCTCGGAGGTCAATCTATAGAATGGTTCTCACACTTACCCATGGGTATCAAGTCTTTCAATGAGCTAGTAGAGAAGTTTGCCACCCACTTTTCTTATAACGCAGAGCATGAGATTTCCATGACTGATCTATGCAACAATAAATAGAAAAATGGTGAAACTTTCATCTCTTTCCTCCAACGATGGAGACAAATGGCTAGCAAATTCCCTTTCAAGATTCCAGAGAAATAGCTTGTTAGCATATTTGTGCAGAACCTCAACCAGGAGTTAGGTTTCCATTTGCAAATTCTTAGTGCTACAACCTTCGATGAAATCACATATAAGGGAATCAACATTGAAAAGGACCTCATTGCTAAGGGTGTGGTCAAAATATTTAAAGAAATGAAAGATAGCGCTCCTCATCAATAATCGAACGATAAACCCAACTATTGGAACAAAAACAAAAACGTGGTCAATGATGGGGTGGTCGATACTAAACATGTCCAAACATTGCAAACACTGCTGCAGCTCTCCAAACCAAGTCAAGCTCCACCTCAACAACAGTAGCAACAAAGGCAACCCTATCAAAACCAATAGCAATGACAACAAGAGCGGCCTCAACAAGATTACCCTCCGCGGTGTCAATTCACTCCTTTGGGAGTGCCCATCGAATCAGTTTTACAGCAAGCTTTGCAGAAAGGGCTCATCACCTTACCTGATGCTCCCCCATATGGCGAGCCTCTTTACAAAACTGCATGTTATAGAGACAATGAATATTGTGAGTTCCATAGGAGCAAAGGGCATCGAACCACATCTTGCATGAAACTCAAGCACCTCATTCAAAACCTCATCGACGGTAATCAAATCACTTTTGAGGATGAATCACCAGTTCAACACATGAATAAGGATCTCGATATGTACAAGGAACCATTCCCTCATCATGGTCCACCTCCTCCTCAGGATAGAGGTAAAGGTATCAATCATGCTTCCATGTCCTTCGATTCCATTGTAGGTCATTTTGAAGAGAGTCGAGTGTCTATCCCAAAGCGCTTTTACTACTCAATCAAAGGCAAATCTATGGATTGTGCTGTTACTACTCGTCGTGGTCATGTCACCATTCATGGTCCTACACCTAGGCTTTTGGTTCAATCTAATTATAATCTTGTCAAACATCTAGGGAGAACACCAGCACAGATCTCTATTTTGGACCTTCTACGGTCATCACCTGCACATAGAGTGGTGTTAGAAAAAGCCCTCCAAGAGTCTTCCGTTCCTAACAACATAGCGGTCTCGAATTTCCAAGCTATGGTAGGTAACATTGCTTCACCCTACAAAGTGGTCTTCTTTGAGAAAGACCTCCCCTCCCATGATCCATGTCACAATGATGCCCTGCATATTGAAGTTTTCATCCATAAGCGCAAAATCAAACATATACTCATAGACGGTGGTGCTGGTCTCAACATATGTTCTTTAAAGTTACTAAAGCAATTGGGATACTCTGAGGATCACGTTAACATTGATCATAGTATTACAATCAAGGGGTATGATGATGTAGAATGCCATTCAGAAGGTGTTATTCACTTGCTTATACAACTGGGCCCTGTCATGCTTGAAACTAGGTGTCAAGTCCTTGACATTGAATTGTCATACAACATTATCCTAGGCCGCCCATGGATCCATGCAATGAAAGTTGTTCCCTCCATGTACCATCAGTCTCTAAAGTTCCCATACAATGGTATGGAGATAACTATCCTAGGAGACCCTAATCCTTTCAAATTTTGCCGTGTCTTGCAAGGAAGCTATAAGAATTGCAACCAAGTGCCTAAAAATGACAAAGCCCTTGAATCCCCACTCTATGTTGATCCTAAAACTCTGATGCAAGCCTCTACAAGTGAATCTACACCCCTCCCCAAAATCACAGCTCGCATCTGAGATATAGGTTTTGGCACTTATGATATCTCAGAATCTTGTTGTGTAGGGCGGATGCCTCTATCTCCAAAATCTTACGGCCAACCACCCATTGCCAAAGTAACCAAAAAAGCAGCTATTCCTCCCCCAGGATTCCTAACCCAATTCCAACATGGACGGTTACTAGAAGAGGAAACTATTGAGGACATTTCTTCTTGGCTCTATAAGGAGAAAGAACTAGTCACAATACCAGTCAAGCAATACGGCAATGGCTTAAGGATAGTAAAAAACATGGGCTATAAAGGCAAAGGTGGCCTTGGGAAATAGAATCAAGGAACTATGGAACCCATTGTTGTGACAAAGAAGCTAGACAAGAAGGGATTAGGATTTGGTAAGAAGGTACCGCACGCCTTGGACATCGAGTATATCCTCGACAAGGTAGCTGACACTTTTCTCGCCGATTTGATGTCTACAGAGGATATCATCGATGACTCGTCTCTCCATATGACCAACCTATTCACAGAATCCTCCATTTTTACGCTATCCTCTGTATCCTTAACCTCCACCACTAGCACCCAGAATGTCACACTTGTCTACTCTAAACTTATCGATTGGGACCAACAAGGGTCCCCCGTTATAGATGTATTTCAGAATGATGAAGCTTTAGCTGAGTTCATGGGACTTCGGGAAGGTATCCCTCTTGGTGATCATAAAGCAGGTTTTGTAATGGAACTAGAGCCAATGGCTTATTTTGGTGAGAATGCCAAATCCTCCCGTCACAAAAGTACAAATAACGAAAGATCCCTAGGTGAAAACCACACTGTGGCACCTCCTGATCACAAAATAGTAAAAATAAAGGACGTATCCAAAGGTGAAAACCCAACTGTGGCACCTGAGGATGGAGGATTTGACCTTCCCCTACCATCTAAGTATCAAGAGAAATCAGCTCTCCTAGTGGAAGATTCTACAGAGATAAACCTTGGCACAGAACAAAATCCAAAGACCACATTCCTAGCAGCATCATTATCTGAAACAGAGCACAAGAATCTTAACACCTTCTTCTTGCAATGAACCATCAACTTTGCATGGACCTATGCGGATATGCCAGGGCTAGACCCTAAGCTAGTAGTTCATTATCTCACAGTTGATCCCAAAGTGAAACCAGTCAAACAAAAGTTGAGAAAGATGCACCCACAGATCGCTCTCTTAGTAAAGGTGGAAATACAAAAGCTGTTAGATGCAAAGTTCATATGACCAATTGACTATTCAGATTGGGTCTCAAACATTGTACCTATGTCTAAACCCAATGGGCACATCCGCATGTGTAATGATTTCAGAGATCTCAAAAAGGCATGTCCCAAAGATGACTTCCCACCACCAAACATTGACATTATAGTGGACTTGACAGTAGGTCACGAGATGCTTTCTCTCATGGACGGATTCTCTGGCTACAATCAGATAAGGATAGCAGAAGAAGATCAACATAAAACAACCTTTACTTGTCCTTAGGGCAATTACTGTTGGTGTGTCATCCGTTTGGTCTGAAGAATGCAGGAGCAACCTATCTGAGAGCAATGACAGTGATCTTCCACGATCTCTTTCATCACATCATGGAAGACTATGTGGATGATATATTGGCTAAATCTTCTAGGGCGGATCACGTATAGGTTCTAGGATAGATCTTTGACAGGCTCGAAAAATACCAAGTAAGACTCAATCCAAAGAAGTGTGTATTCAGTGTAACATTAGGGAAGCTGTTGGGATACATAGTATCTCGTAGAGGCATCGAAGTAGATCCAGTGAAAGTAAAGGCTATAGTGGAGATGTCTCCACCAAAGAACCTTAAAGCACTAAGAAGCCTTTAAGGAAGGTTGCAGTCCATTCAGCGTTTCATATCACAGCTAGCAGATAAATGTAAACCCTTCCAACACTTGCTCCGAAAGGATGTCTCATTTCGATGGGACAAGTGTCAGGCAGCGTTTGATCAACTTAAAGAGTATCTAGCTACACCTCCTGTATTGGTTCCACCAATCACAGACAAACCTTTGATATTATATGTCTCCACTACAAATTCAGCCTTGGGGGCCCTTCTAGCACAAAATGGTGAAACAGGAAAAGAGCATGCAATTTATTATATCAGTAGAACCTTGGTGGGATATGAGCTCAATTATTCACCAATGGAAAGGGCTTGTTTAGCAGTAGTGTTAGCCTCCCAAAAGTTGCGGCATTACATGTTGAACCAACACACAATTCTCATAGCCAAAATCGATCCCTTGAAGTATTTACTAGCAAAAGCAACTCTCACAGGCAGACTAGCTAAATGGGTCATGATCCTTAGTGAGTTCGATATTGAGTACATGGATCGTAAAGCAATCAAAGGACAAGCCCTCGTGGATCAACTAGTAGAAACACCTATGAAAGATACACATCCTATGGTAGCTGACTTTCCTGATGAAAATCTCTTCACTCTTGCTAACTCCATAATGTGGAAGTTATATTTTGATGGTTCTTACACACAGCATGGATCAGGAGCTGGCATCTTATTTGTTACACCTCAAAATGACTACATTCCAAAGTCATATAGGCTTGCATTCCCTTGCACCAACAACATAGCCGAGTATGAAGCACTCCTTATAGGTCTCAATACAGCAGTTCAATGGGACATCACAGAATTACAAGTATATGGAGACTCACAGCTAGTCATTCGCCAAGTCACAGATGAATACCAAACAAAAGATGAAAAGTTGGTCCCATACAAGCAACTAGTGGATGCCTACAAACCACATTTTTCTAGCATCACATTTGAGCAAATTCCAAGAGAGAATAACAAAGCTACGGATTCTATGGCTTCTGTAGGGTCACTGATTGACATGCCTGCAAATACACAGAAATGTGAATTCTTGATCGAGCAATTGTTGATACCTGCCATCGATGTTCCTATTACTGAAATCATCTGCGAACTTGTTGGTCCCAATTCCCCATGGTACGAAGATATCTATGAATACCTCAAGAACAAAACCTTTCCTCCTGACTTATCATCCACCCAACGCAAAACCTTTACCCGTCGATCCTCTCGTTACATCATTTTGGGTGATACACTATATCGCCGGAGTCTCGATGGTATCCTCTTACGATGTCTTAATGCGGAAGAAGCTAAAGCTACCTTACGAGACATACACGAAGGTGTCTGTGGCGTACATTCTACCGGTCCTAATCTTGCTAAAAAGATACTTAGAACAAGTTATTACTAGCCTACAATAGAGCAAGATGCTGCACAGTTTGCTAAGAAGTGTCTACAATGCCATCAGCATGGAGATTTGATTCATGTACCAACTCATGAATTATAACCTGTGACAACTCCATGGCCTTTTTCTCAATGGGGTCTCGACCTCTTAGGACAAATCCACCCTTCCTCCTCCAATGGCCACAAGTTTATCATTACCGCCACTGAGTACTTCACGAAGTGGGTGGAAGCCATTCCTATGACCTATATCACCGGTAAGCAAATAGCCAAGTTTATCCTAAACTACCTCATATGCCGGTATGGTATTCCCCAAGCCATTGTCACTGATAATGGGAAACCATTCAAGAACCAAGATGTTTGTGCCTTGTGCACACAATACAATATCCAACATCGCTTTTCAACTCCCTACTATCCGTAGAGTAACGGCCAAGATGAGGCTTCCAATAAAACCATTCTCAAAATCCTTAAGAAAATGGTCAATGAAGCTGGTTGTGATTGGCACTTGCAACTCAATCCTGCCCTATGGGCCTACCGCACTAGTATCAGAACACCAACTGGTGCCACACCATATGCCTTGGTCTTTGGCTCTGAAGCCATCCTACCTATAGAGGTCAAGATCCCATCCCTCAGAGTATCCATGCAGGACCTGATCGGTGGAGACGAGTATCGCACTTCTAGATTAGCTGAGCTTGAACTACTAGATGAGAGGCGCCTTGCCGCACTTAATCATCTCCATGTCTATCAAAACCGCCTCCGGCGTAATTACAACAAAAAGATCAAAGAAAGATAGTTTCAAGTGGGTGATCTTGTACTTAAGGAGAATCAGAGAAATCAAGTAGATCGAGAAAAGAAGGGCAAGTTTGAGCCTAACTAGTTAGGCCCCTTTATTGTGACTGCAGCATATGGATCAGGAGCTTATACTTTAGCTACACCTGACGACATTCCTCTAGATGAGCCACTTAACAGTGTCCATCTCAAGAAGTTCTATGCCTGATCCTCAAAGTATTCCAAACAAATATATATATAATAAAAAAACAAAAAAAATCCAAAATATATATATATATATATATATATATATATATATATATATAATAAAAAAACAAAAAAAATCCATCCTCTGGTGAAAACCTGGCAAACAGGCACCTTGGATAAGTACCATAGTAAAAACCTGGTAAATAGGAGCTATGTGTAGAGTTAGCATCCATCATCTATCGAGTCCTGTCCACTCCATGTCCAGTGCACAAAGCATGCCTTTCCATCCATTCATAATAAAACCATTGACTTTGTTTGCATTTCCATCTCCCTATCTAGTATAGCTTGGAAATTTGTCAATGTCCATCATCGTCTCCCCATGTCTTGGTCTATGTCTATAGTTAACACTGTCTTGTCCTAGGTCAAGTCTTTCTGTGTCTTCTTTAGCTGTCACCCCTACAGTTTCCTCTACCAGAATGGGGGCAACTCTTTCCTTAACTTAGGTGTAGGGGAGGTTCTTGGTTCATGGTTCACAGTGCATGCTTCAATCTCTTTCTCATTAATCACAGGTGACACCCTTTAACGGACACATCGCTCCTACGATAAGGCTGTTATCTTCTCAACACTTTTTCTACATCATCACATCACCTAGAACTACATATCATTTCTTCTCAATCTTAAAGTACCTTGATCCCATGGATATGGGTATGTAGGCAGTCTGGAATACGAAGGAAGTTTCCAATACTCAGGTACATAAGATCCCCTCCTCTCCACCTCTATCCACCTCATCACTCTATCTAGAACTACATATTATCATTTTCGTCTTTCATCGTCATGTGCCTTGATCCTGTGGACACAGGGTATGTAGGCAGTCTGGAATACGAAGGATGTATCCAGTACTCAGGCACACACGATCCATCATTCTCCACCTGTCTCAATCCAGTTGCACTTCATCCTTCTAGTCTTCCAAGTTTCAAAATCCATTCGCCTCGACTTGACTATCTCAAGTAGCAAGCTAGTGCATCCTTTCAAAGAAAAAGTCCTTAACAAACTTGAAGCAAAGAGGCCTACTTCCAGAGTCATCTACTGTCCTGCATACCGATTGCCAACATCAGCTAAATCCCGCTTAACCAAAGCCCTAGATCAACAAGCTTGTCTTCTGCAAAGTGTTCCATTGTGGAGACCAACACACATGTCTCCTGCGACATGTGGCATTTCCTGCAGCGAGACATTGTCTTTTTAGGTAGATAGCACCCTTTAACAGACATAGATTTCCTACGATAAGGCTGTTATCTTTCCTATCCAATCTATCCTGAGCAACCTCTTTGGCAAGAGAATATGTTGGCTGTATGTTTACTTTGTAAGTCAGTCAATTTGCTTTATGGTTTATCTTTTGTTCCTTTTCTATTACCTATTCAAGACTACCTTGATTTATCTATAATCTTGGTATGTTGCGATGTAGTACGGATTGGGGGCATAGTCATTGCTTTCTGTGTGCCGTGTTTGAGGAATGATCTTTAGTATCTTTCTTAACATTATATTTATCTTGTGTGTTACGCCCTAGCATCTTACATATTAATAATTCTTCTTACATGAAGTTCATTTTATGTTCAAGACTATGGCTTATTCACATGTTCCCACAAGGTAATGTTATGTCTAAGGGATCTAAGTTCAAACCGCTTGCTTGCAAAGTCAACATCCACGCACTCAGATATTACTGCATCTTGGTCTTTTATACCTTGGTGGCAAACTATCCACGTGCTACATCAAAATAAGGATTGCTCTTTATATACAAACGCGAAACCATTCCCACAACCTTTATATTGCTTTCATTGCAGTAATCGATCAACAATCTCTGTCTCCATCTCCTCCTATTCTTCTCTCTGGTGCATATCTGCAAAACCCACATGTCAGATATCACTAGTCATCACATCTATATCATCATATATCTCTATCATCATACATCTGTAAGCATCATATAAGCAACATATGTCATCACCTAAATCCATAATCATAAATACATATCATCACATCCATGACATCAAGGAATGCATATGCAAAAGCATGAACAACAGTGAGCCGAATAGATCATCATATATATCATTTAATGTCATCATAATACAAAATGTCTGTGTCTACATCAATAATACAAAATGAGTATACATCCAAATATACATCAAAATAGTACATCAAGGCTACCAAGAGCCCGCAAAATATACATCAGAATGCACGCAGGCATCTGTCCAAAATGATACAAATGGTAAACTGTACAAATGTCCATCGTAATACAACTATGGAACAAATATGATACAATACAAATGTGCATGCCCTAGTGGGTAGAGCTGCCCTCCTACTGTGGCCCCTGTCCTCCCCTTGTGCTCGGTGGAGGTCCCCCTGCTACTCCTCCTCCTCCCCCTGGTGGTAAAAAGGGTCCTCTAACTGAGGACACTGACTGCCCTGTCCTACAGGATCCGGATGCCCCAGATCTACTCCTATCTCTGTAACTCGGTGCCTGCTGAGCTGTTGACACCGCACCCACATACAGACCCCTGTAATACTCTACCTCCTGGCCAGCTGATACCAGCTCGCCCTGCTCTCAGACGAGCTCGCTGTATAGGGTCCTCTGATCTGCGCCCAGTGCACAGCGTGCCTCCTCTCTCTCCCACCTCACTCTAAACAGTGTGGTCTCTGCTGTCAACCATAGCTGCACCTCTACGTCTCTCTCCCTCCTGGCCTGTGCTAGCTGCTCAGCATCTGCTGCTGGTGTAGCTAGCGGCTGCACCTGTCCCTGTGCCTGTGCCTGTACCTGGGCCTATAGCTGTGTGTATGCCTACACCTAGGCCTGTAGCTATGCCTGTACCTATGCCAGGGCTGTCTGTGCTGCTGAGGCTTCCTGTGTCTATGTTTGGGCTATGGCCTCAGCCTGCCTTGCCTCTGCCCACACTGTATCCCTATCCCTCCTCAGTCGTACCATCCAGAGCTCTAATTGAGTCTTCCGGGCTATCTCCTCCTGCAGCAGTTGCTCGGCTCTCTGCAAATTGATCTCTATGACCGCGCCCACTACCTCCACCATCTCCACATCGGCCTGCTGGCCGCTACCCTCTCCACCTGCCTGCTGACCACTGCCCTCTCCACCGGCCTGCTACCTGGCTACCCTGGCCTATCATCTCATCCTAGCCTCCCCACCAAGGACTAGTACCTCTCCCACTGCCCCTGCCACCCCTGGCGTCGTCAGCCGCACTGGCCTGTGAGTCTACCAATACTGATCATACTCTAGCAGCGTCCTTGGGTTTGCCAGCCCTGTGTCCCAATCCCATCTCATGGGGACAAGTCCCCGCACCTCTGCTAAAGCTATAGCCACTGGGATCTCTGCATCCCAGTCTCCAACCTCTCTCCGTGTCTGGGCATGTGTCGCCTCCCCCACGGGTAGTCCCTGTAGCAATCCAAACTGCCTGAGTACCTGCTCTGGCAGGTACCTCTCTATCATATCTGTCTGTCTCCTGAACAGATACTGAGTCTGTCTGCAATACATGAGCTGCTCATGCTTGTCATCCCACTCCTCACATAGTAGCTAAGGCCTCCATATGAACAGGTCCATCTCATCAATCTGCCACCTCCAGTGGCTCACTGACCCCATCCTCCGGTGTGTAATCACCCCATCATATAAAAACGCATAGGGCTCCCCTCTGTCTCGATGGCGTTGTGCCATGGGTCGGATCACTGGAATATGCTCCCATGCCCATACCTGTAATAAGGTCACCCCTGCTGAGAGGCTCCTGCCTCTCCTGTACATGCAATGGTGCATGTCATGATACAACTGTCCTAGTACACAGGGGCCCCATGCATACTGTCTGCCATGTGTGAATATCCCTGATAGCACTATGCCCCAACCAACTGATAATCCTCTAGATCTCCTGTCAGGACACAGGAAGCCGCCAATCAATGACACTACTATCCATCTGATCCTGTTGTAGAGTCTCAGGACGTCTGCCCATCAAATCTCCCTATCATCTATCCATAGGTCATCTGTGCAGAAGACCTCTACCATGCCTGCCTCGCCCCATGCTAGGTCAAAGTCCACTATCTCTCCATCAATCCAAATCCGTAGGATCCGGTACACGTCCTCCGGCGTCACTGTCGCCTCCCCCATCAGAAAGTGGAATGACAAGGTCTCGCTTTGATATCTCTCTACCACTGCTGTCACTAGGGCGAGATTCACCCTAATGTGTGTCAAGTGGGCCACGTGCCATAGTCCTGAATGCTCCAGGAATGCATCCTCCTCCCATGTCAACTGTACTACCTCATGTGTAATCGCGTGGTGTCGCTCTCGCGACATCAGTGGTGGCAAAATCCTCTGCATCCATAACAACTCACTTGTTAGTTCTTCTATAACCAATCCCTCAAAATCCTATCTACCCATATGCTATGCTATGCAACCCCCAACCATCCCTTTCCTCTTTTGACCCCTAGGATAGGCATCCCTTTTCTCACACCCGACTTCTAATTTTCTTCTACTCAAGCCAAAAGTGCTTTGTTTTTTACAAAAGCGCCGCACTGTCTATCCCAAAGCGCCGCACTGTCTATCCCCAAGTGCTGCATTTTTTATACCAAGTGCGCCTTGTTTACCAAGTGCGCCGCGCTATGCTACCAATTACGCCATTCTATTTTACCAGAGGTGACTCAATTTCTGCTATCTCCTACCAACTGCGCTATTCTACCCTACCCAAGGTGCTGCGGTATACTGCCAATCGCACTGTGTTATACTGCCAAGCGTGCTGCAGTGCTAACCTAAAAATCATTAGCGCTACGATTTTACCAATAGTGCTACGACCCCCTACCAACTACGCTGCGGCGCGCCAAAAGCGCCATAACCGACTACCATAAGCGCTACGATTCCCTAAAGCGCTTTTGGCCGACATGATAACCTTGCCTAGACCTAGCCCTAAACCACCCTAAAATAACAAATTACAAAGGGGTTTTCGACCACTTACCACTGTCGGAGCTCCTGCTGGTCTCTTGTACGTCCGCACGAGCTTCGCCCGATGTCTGTGCGCTGGAATCGGCATCTCTCCTCGCTGTCAGCTCTTTCCACTCAACTTTCTCCCACTAGTCTCTCCTCTCTAAATTTAGAATCTCCTAGGGTGCAAATGAGGATTGTGGTTCTCATGGGACCTATTTATAGTGTCCCACCCTTAGTTTTTCTTCCCACCCCTTTTCTGCTTTTCCTCCTACCTGGTCGCATAATCTTCTAGTCGAGCGTCAACATAGTTCTTCTACCGCTTCCCCGTCTTCCTACTCGAGGGGGCATATGCTGGGGCAACTAGCTACATTGGGGCATCAAAAAATTGTATCACATCTTCAACAATCATTTTCTTTGATGCAACGCTATAAACTGCATTGCATCAAAGAGGGGCAAAATGTAGACACCCTAAAATGACCGTGTCGTCAAATCACTCGCATTTCATAATCTGTCTAATCACCTGCATTTCAACGTTAATTAAATAATCTAATTATTTAATTAATTTCACCAAATTCTTCTAAATCACATACTTGCGACGTTAATTAAATAAATCCTCTTTATTTAGTTAATTAAATCACATTCCTCTATATTCTTCCAAAATTAAATAATTTTAATTATTTAATTAGATCATTATCCTCTTTCCAAAAATCAAGTCTACGTTAATTAAATAAATCCAATTATTTAATTAATTCAACAAATTCTCTCTTATCTACAATTAAATAATTCTCAATTATTTAATTAAATCAATTGTTCTTCTAAATTTAAATAAATCATGTAAATTTATTTAAATTATTTCAATCCTCTAAAAATAAATAAAATCAAATATTTTATTTATAATCTTCTGTTTTTCCAAAATCATGCACAAACAATTAAATAAATTTATTTATTTAATTTGCTTTCCAAATCTTCTAAATTAAATAATTCCAATTATTTAATTATTTCTTCCAAAATATCTTCTCCAAATTTAAATAAATCAATAATTTATTTAAGTTACTTTTTCTTCTAAATTTGAGTTATCTCTTATATAACTCAAGTTTTCTATATTTAATAAAGCAAAATATCTTCTTATTCTCATGCAAATCTCTTCTTCTTGTTTTAAATCACTTACCTAATCATTACATTCTTTTAATTGCTTTAACTCATTCTTCTATTCTTGATAACTCCTCTCATGAAAAAGAAAGCAAGACACTTATCTTCTTCTTATTCGTTGCATGTTCCTCAACTATTCTCCTCTATTGATTCTTCTAAATTATCTGGACCATTGATTGATCTTCATTGAAATCTATATAAACCCCCCTCATCTCATTCATTGAGCCTCTCTCTTCGATCGTATTCTTAGGCATACTTAACAGAGCTTTGAGCATACAAAATGCATCGATTGAGCAACTTTACGATCTCTTAACATTGATCTTTGAGCACATTGAGCACACTACTTGCTTGTTGCAGCTATGGTTTCGCAACTTGATTGAGCAATCCACACTTCTCCAAAAGGGAACAAAACAGGTTTTGGTAAGAGCTTTCATTTTGTCTTTGATTTTATGATGATGGCTTTTACTTAGATTGGTTCGCTTTATGTGATTGGTTTTTGGTTTTATTAGTTTAAATTAAATCGATTTTTCCTCATACAAAGGATGCTTGAGAATAAGTGATTGAAGAGGATTTATGAAGGAGATGAGGGGGGTTTATATAGGTTTCAATGAAGATCGATCAACAGTCCAGATAATTCAGAAGATTCAATGGAGGAGATACATCAAATAAACATGATGAATGTGCACACAACATGTGTCAATCCATAAGGATGTTTTTATTAAGATATGATGAAAACAAGATTGATTGAATAGATAACTCAACTTGTGATTTTGCCTTTTTTAGAGTTCTAAAAATAAGACTGATTGTGCACATGAGTTAATAAGAGTATTTTAAGAGGAATTGGAAGATAACTAAAATTAAATAAATAAATTTATTTAATTGTTTGTGCATGATAGAGGAATAGATAGGATTATAAATAAAATACTTGATTTTATTTATTTTTAGAGGATTGAGACAAATTTAAATAAATTTGCATGATTTATTTAAATTTAGAAGAAGAATTAATTTAATTAAATAATGTAAATTATTTAATTGTAGATAAGAGGGAAATTGTGGTGAATTAATTAAATAATTGGATTTATTTAATTGGTGGAGACTTGAAATTTGAAAGAGGATAATGATTTAATTTAAATAATTAAATTATTTAATTTTGGCAGAATATAGAGGAATTTAATTGAATTAATTAAATAAATAGACTTTATTTAATTAATGTCAATTTTTAGAAGGTTTGGAAGCATTTAATGAAATTAATTAAATAATTAGATTATTCAATTAATGTTGACATGCAGGTGATTCAACAGATTTGATGAAATGCAAGTGGTACGATGACATGGTCATTTTAGGGTGTCTATAGGCTGAGATAGTTCAGAGGATTAAAGAAAAATGCCAATATCTACCTACATTGCATTTGCCTGAAGAAGGTTATCCACTGGTTCTCTACATTGATGCGTCTGATGAAGTTTGGGGAGCTGTGTTATTACAAGAAATTCCCTTAAAAGGGACTCAGGTATGTGGCTATAGATTTGGAACCTTTACTAACATAGAATGTAGGTACACTAATTATGAGAAAGAAATTCTTGCAGTTAAAAAGGGTATCCAGAAGTTTAAGATCTTCCTAAAGCCAAATCACTTCATAGTAAGAACAGATAGCCAACCGATGAGGTATCTTCTCAAGAAAAAGCCTAATAAAGACATAGCACATGGAAGAATAGCCAGGTGGTATCTTGACTTCATCAGTTATGACTTTGACATTGAATGGATTCAAGGAGATAACAATTCTCTAGTAGATAGCCTTACTAAAGAAATGTCAAAGTTAACAGAGCATGCTTCTATGCTAATAGAACCAGGTGAAACCTTTTTTAGAGAAGATGGCATAGAAGTATTTGAGGGTGTAAATGAAGAGGGAGAAAGAACAATAATTCCTCAACTCCCACTTGAAATAATGGAACCAATTCTCCATGTTCATCTGCTTAATAAATGGTTACAAGATTTAAGGAATATAATTTCTATAGGATATGACAAAGGAATTCTTGAACCAGCTGAATAGGTAGCCTTCATGGAGCATTTTGGTCTAGAAGAAGCTAGCTTATTATTTTCAATCAGAAATGGCTTTTCTTTTGATTTGTGCATAACTTCTTTGTTGCCTATGAACTGGGATGTTAGGACTAAGAAAAATCTACTTAAATGTGCTAAGTTTGGATTTATAAATAGTATAACCATTCTTCAGAATGAATTTGAAGATTATGCAGATTTCTTTATGGGTTATAATAACAGAGTGTTACCTCCTAATATGGAAGAGTTTTTCAATTACATTCAAGGAAATTTTGCATGGCCAATATCAGAAGGAATGTCAGGACCATCAAGATATCATGTAAATCCTCGCTATTACTATCTACCATGAGTAGAATATTATCCTCTAGTTCATGATTGGTTTGCTAAAGCAATTATTCAAGATGTGGAGCCCTCTTTGGTACTAGCCCTAGTAGCAACCAGAATAGAAATTGATATGGCACACATTGAAGAAGTTGAAAAAATAATTTATGCTTTCAAAAGGCGAGATGATGACTTAAAGATAATTTTTAGACCACTTCCAATTCATCTACTGCCTCTAACAATTTTGGACTAGCACTTGGGTTTGTCAGTGTCATGACATTGGCCACGTTATGATCTGACAATAGGATGCAACCCTATCACAAAAAAACAAGATCTCCATATCTGCTTTTGGATGTAAAGCAGGTCGTCCTCACGTACGGTGTCCTTAAAGAGATTGTCTTTGTCTCTTCCACTGTTGTTAATGCTTATGGACATGACTGCTTAATAGTTGTCCACTTCTACAGTGCCCTCTATGTGTCAGTTTTGTATGGTCGGACTCCTAGACTAGTTCATAATTTTTGAGTTCCATCAACTATAAATAAGGGTTTTGAGCCTCATTGTATTCATTCGGGAATTATATTAGAATTTAGAAGTTATTTAGAGCTTAGCTAGACAATCTTAGAAAGAGTCTTAGGATCACAAGAGTATGCTCTTGTTCTGCGTGTAATTGCGAACTAAACAATCAGTAATTGTGTAGAAAGATCTGATAGTGTGATAATTGATATCGGTTATTATGCTTACTCTCTATTGTAATTCTCATTGTAATGATTTCCATATGCAATAAAAGCTTCTCCAACCTCATGGGACAAAACTCCTCTCCAAAAGTGAGAATGCAGAAAACAAATGAAAGATGTGATGGAAGGACTCAAGACCCCCCAAGAACTACATCCAACACATATGTACAATCAAGTACCCCCCCATAGGAGAGCAAATGTGAGACTATAGGTCCCTCCCACAATGAAGTAGCTCCTATGCCGATGGAGAATGCCTGAAGAAGAATACTGAAGAGAATCCAAAGCCTACAAACAACATTCTTCCTCTTAAGAAGAAACAGGTCCAAAGGTTGATGTCGAAGAAACTCCATCTCAAGGTATGAGGGGAAAAGCCTCATGATGTATGTTGTCTTTGAAAACTACTCAAGTATCCACATGTCACAACCAAAATATGTCACATAATCAGGTACTGCATGCCTAATCAAAGAAGGTGACAATCCAAGACAAGATGAAAACTCAAGATCATCAATCTCCAAAGACAAAGAATCCTCTGAATGATGCTCAAGATACTCCAACTTAGTGCTGAACTGTGACAAGTGAAGAGGAGAAGATGGTGCCTGCTCATCCAAAGTAGAAGAATCAACTCCTTCAAAGAGGAGATGAATATCATCAATGATGTCCTCCAAGTCATCAAGATAAGACTCATGAAAGAAGCCTGAAATACTTGTCAAGTACTCATCCCACAAACCTGTATCTGGAAGACAAAAAAATCCTTCTCAACTGAAATAGATGAAGCTATGTCAATGCCAATATTTGAAGAAGCGAGAGAAGGAGGAAGCTCAAAACTAGTCTCAGGAACCAAAGTAGATGCAAGAACACCAAGGTTCAAGTGACGAAACTTCTCCTTACAAACAAGATTCACACTCGACGCATGAGCGTGAATAGAAATCAATGGATCTACATCATCATTGAAAACAAAATGGGAAAATGTGTACAAGTGATATGCATGATCAACCATCCCAACAACAATGATATCTCCAAGTCCTGTATGATCATAGAATTAGGAGTGCACTCAACTATCTTCCCTGCACCACAATGAGTAATCTGATAAATGGAAAGGAGAATGGTTGTCAAGGAAGGTACACACAACACATTGTTGAATGTATTCTCACCAACATCAATTGTTCCTTTACTAGTTGCATGCATGTATGTGTTGTTACCCATCAAAATAGGTGGTGAAGTACATGACTGAAATGAAGAGAACATCCCCTGTTAAGATGCCATATGATGAGAAGCTCCCAAATCAAGAAGTCATCTCTCTGATTGTAGACTTGTTGAAGCAAAGAGTGCTTGTCCTTTTCCTTTGTATGACCCATTAGCAATGCCTACAGTTCCCGTAGATGTAGATGATGATGGCGAAGAATAAGACTTGGGTATAACTATTGTGGATGAAGAATACTCAATGTTATGTTTTTGAAGAAGTTGTGACATCTCCTTAATTTTTTTCTCATAACATTTAGTCTCATCATGACCCAATTTATTACAATAAGAACACTTTGGCTTCTTCTTATTAGACTCCTCTTTGGAAGAAGAGTTGGGGGTTTTCTTTGATTCTTTCCCTTGCTCATTAAACTTTGAATCATTTTGTTTCTTTCCATTATTATGTGAAGCCTTAGGATCTTTTGTGCTTTATGTTACAACTAGAGCCTATTTTCTTGGAAACTTCAATGTGCCCATGTGTAGTAGCTTGGCTTGTTCTCTTGTGAGTTATACAGAAAACTCCTCGAGTGAAGGTATTTTAAACTCACTACCAAAGGAATCCATTATAGCATAAAAGGTAGAAACATAAACTAAATATGTAGGACCCAATTTTGCAAGAATAGATAGAATCAATTGTTCATCTTCTTTCTCAAGACCACACTATTTGAGTTGCAACCTGAGAGACTTAAAATTGGTGAAGAAGTCTTCAATTTGATCAAAATCTTGAGGATTAAGTGCAATTAGCTCATTCTCCAATTTGAACCTTCTTATTTTATCTTGCTTGCCAAAGAGATTGTCTAGTGTTGTCCATATCTCATTTGGTGTTGTACAAGACTCATCATGAAATCTTAGATCTGGAGAAATAGCAAGACAAAGTGTACCATAAGCCTCATCTCTTCTATCTAACCATTTTCTTCTCTCAATAGCACCTGTGGGTTCAAGATCTATGCCTAAAATTATTCTATGTAACTTTTGTTTATACAATACAAACTCCATGTTTTTCTTCCATTCAAGATAATTATATGGAGTCAAAAGTGGAAATTGAGGCACATCCATGATAAAAAATAAAGACAAGAAGACAATACCCCTTTACTATGTAAGAGAGCCCCCCAATTTGTTTGTGACACTTTATACTTAGTGCATTTTACAATTGTCCTCAAAGGACCAAAATTGGGAAAACAATGAAATCTCTTAAAAAATAGATCCGAGTGGGATTACAATCACTCACAATGATGTATTACAACAAACAAATCCTCTCAAAACAAATTTCACCTCCTCAAGTATCAAAATACCCAAGTTATTACTCAAATGCCAAAAAAATGTCAAATTGAATGAAATAAACCAAGAATAGAAAATGAGAAAAGTGTATGGATGGCTATGTAGAGCTCCTGAATAGCTTTCCGATGCCACTTGAATCACAAAAATTAGAGATCGTGGAAAAAATTTATGAGCTCGAGAACCAAAAAGAGAGATCTATCTTTAACCTGTAATAAATGCTATCAAATAGAAAAATCTGTGAAAATGACTGATACCACTGCATAGTTCTCTCTATCAGCTTCCGTCGATATCTCGTTTGCCTGATTTTGCCAAAATTAAATAATTTAAATTATTTAATTAAATCCTTATCCTCTTTCCAAAATTCAAGTCCACATTAATTAAATAAATCTAATTATTTAATTAATTCATCACAGATTCCCTCTTACCTACAATTAAATAATTTTACATTATTTAATTAAATCACTTGTTCTTCTAAATTTAAATAAATCATGCAAATTTATTTAAATTGTCTCAAATCTCTAAAAATAAATAAAATAAATATTTTATTTATAATCTTCTATTCCTCAATCATGCACAAACAATTAAATAAATTTATTTATTTAATTTCAGTTATCTTCCAATTCCTGTTAAAATATCTTGTTAACTCATGTGCACAATTAGTCTTGTTTTTAGAACTCTAAAAAGGGCAAAATTACAAGTTGAGTTATCTATTCAATCAATCTTGTTTTCATCATATTTTACTAAAAATATCCTTATGGATTGACACATGTCGTGTGCACATTTATCATGGTTATTTGTTTTATCTCCTCCATTGATTCTTTTGAATTATCTGGACCGTTGATCGATCTCTATTGAAACCTATATAAACCCCCTCATCTCCTTCACAAATCCTCTTCGATCACTTATTCTCAAGCATCCTTTAACAGTGCTTTGAGCATACATCGCATAGATTAAGCAACTTCATGATCTCTTAACATTGATCTTTGAGCACTTTACTTGCTTGTTGCAACCATGGTTTTGCAACACTATTGAGCAATCAACATTTATCCAAAGGGAACAATGCAAATCTCGGTAAAAGTTTTTATATTTCATTGATTTATTAGTAATGGCTTTTATTTAGATTCATTCTCTTTATGTTATTAGTTTTTTTTTATTTTGTTAGTTTATCATAGTCGATTTTCCTCATACACATTCTAGCACACCCGGTGGGACCCCCTAATCCCTCTTTTTCTTTGAGAAATTGATTTTTTTAAAGTTACAGTACAAAACAGTGTAAAAGACACAAAAAATCGCTTTTGACAGTACCCTAAAGCACTTCTGGAGGCGCAGTACAGCGCCCTCAGGAGATATTGCGGTGCTCCTAGTAACACAGAGTCGCGCTTTTGGTGAAACATTCTAGCGCTATTAGTAGTATTGTAAAGCACTTTTGGAAAATTAGGTTTTTCTAATCTTATTTTGGTGATTTTTGCAGGGTTTTACTCACTTAACTATCATTTTGATTTGACCAACAAGCTAGTTTATTTGTCTTTCAACTGTCTTTGATACTTCCTAAGCTGACGTATTTAGGGTATTTTCGATATTTGAGTTAACCTATCTATTCGGGACACCTTTTTGAGTTTTCTTGATTTCAGGATATAGATCTATCAGATATTACTTCTCAGAACATTAAAATCAACCATGAAATTATATATGGACTTAGTTATTTTGATAACATATAACCTTTTCTAGATCTGCGTCTTGTGCAGCGCTTCTAGTGCCCCTCATCTCGTCGTCCATCAGATTGGTGTTTGCTTAGACTTTAAGATAGTGTCTTAGACCGTAGTTGATGGATCTCTTGTTATCTTGTTACGTCATTATGGACCTAATCAGTATAGTAATGATTGTTGATGTTGGATTCTGTTATTTTATGCTTTAGAATTTGATAAATAAACTAGATGTTATAGATGTTTTGATGTCAATTGCGATATTGGATTGAATGTTTTATGTTGTTGATTAATATCGGATACTTTGTTCAACATAGTTAATCGTTTATTCATAAATGTGAATGGAATAGTGTCGTATTACTCGCTCTCGAGTACCCTACCTCACTGCGATTTCCATTCACTATAGGACTGCATGTGATGTATAGATATCTTGAATGTTTAACTGTGCGTTGTTGTAGGAATGCAGGTACTAGGCATCGACTCCACCTGATTACAGGTCTGAGCGTGCCTTTGCCAATGGATTAGTTGTTTGGAGTTAACATGAGGTCCCATGTCAGTGTGGTCTGGTTGTCAGTTTATCCTCTTGGTCATTGTCTGTCATTCGATCATGATTTGCAGACAGGTAATATTGCACCTTGGAGTCTAACTAGGTTAGAAAGTGTCTCAGTGTGTAAGATGTCATTGTGCATTAAATAGAATTATATTACGGAAAGTATAATGTTGATAGTTAATGTATTGGGTATAATGTCAATAATTGTTGATTATTGTTGTAAATAAATTATTATTTTATTAGAAGTATAGTTGTTAAAAAGATTGTAAGAGGTTTTGTATTATTTAATATTATTTGCAATAAATATTTAAATAAATGTAATAATTGTAAGTTATGATTTACAACTAAATTAATAAAATAAATTAATATATAGTTGTACTATTATAGATAGTTGTAATATTATAACTTTATTAAATAAAATATGCTTGGTCGGCTATAAAATAATTAAATATTGTCGGAATTGTATGTTAGTATTTAAAAAAGGAATAACCTCTTGGGAGTATGAAATTAAATGAAAGTCTTTCTCGAGGAGGGTGTTGCACGGGATCGCGTGCTGAGTTCCTTGGATCAAGGAAGGGATTGTGTTATAAAAGAAAAGGCTTGTTGAGGCAAAGGGGGGAGGATTACAGGTGAAAGAAGAGAGAAGAAGCTGGGATCTGGAAGCAGTAGCGAATCTTCTACCCCGTCAAGCGAACGAGTCCAGGTTCCTTTGTTCTGAATTTTTGTCTCAACTTCTTTGGAGTCTTTACATTAAATCTGTCAATGCATTTGTGGCTGTCTGTATTCTACCAGTCATATGTATTAATCCGGTGTATTGGCCATCGATGCACCCTGTTAATGGAATTAGGCATCTTCAATATAGTAACAAATTTATTTCCATTAAATCCATTTTGTGCGTAGTCTGTAATCTTTGCAATTTAAGAGAAGACACCTCTATGAGATGTCTGTCAAACAATTCATAATCCTTGACTAAGCTTCTGCCTTTGCATACCAAATGATTACCTCTCTGAGGCATTCTATCAAACAGTCCACATTTTGCATACATGTTCACCAGTGCAGTTGCAATTACAACATCTGACGAATTCCTTCTTCCTGTGTACGTTGATGGATGATCCTACCTAGTTCCAGATCACCCATTTTGGCAAGAAGGATGTGGCAAAGGTTGTAGAGTAATCTGTTGTGTGTCCTATGCTTTCACCTGCAATCTGCATACCTACCTAGCAGGGCCGTTGCAACTACAATATTTGATAGATTCCTTTATCCTTTCTGTTTTGATGTATGTCCATCCCGTTATCAAACCCTATCCAGTCACCGACAAATTACAACTTATATATATATTTCTGACAGGTCTTAGATCAGAACCGTTCCTAGAATGAAGCTTGCCAGATTCAAAATGGCATCGAACTTTAGTTTGTTGTTAGAGATCTGATATTTGCAATGGATCGGGTGAATATATATAAACTGCCATTGTTAATCACCGTTATAATCTGGAGGGATGCAATCTACTAAGGTCTGATTTCTAATCTTATGCAGTTCACGATGGTAGGTAGAAAATGATATTTCAAATGAATAACAAGGGTAGCGGATTACACCTGCCAGCATTATTACCACTAACCTCAACGGACTAAATTATTAAGCCAACAATTGACCTTTAAAGACCTTTTTGGCTTACCCATCGCACACACTGAAGTGCGATTACTAGTTTAAAGGATAATTCGTGGTTTCTTGGCACATAAAACATTTCAAATCGCTTTGAGCATCGTGGGCTTGATCCCAACTATTGCGGTTTGATCTATCACGTGGATTTGATCTGTGGTTGGAAGGCTGAATTGATGTAATGTATGTTTGAAGATTTGTTTACCTTCGCTGGTTGATGTCTTGAGACAGTTAAGATGGTGTCTTCAGATACCGTCGAGGAGATCGTCAGATTAATGGTGCAAATATTTCTAAATAAGAAAGTTTGGATTGAGGGTTGTATCGATGTTTTTCCCTGAGTTTTCCTACGGCAATAAGGTTAGGCTACGTCCAAACAAGAGGAGCATACTAGGAATGGTGGAACCCTTTTGAAATGGCCATGATTCGCCACCTCCAGGACTGCCCTCAAATGTTCCGGCATACAATCAGCATCTACATTTTTTTTAGAATGTGAATCGCCAGGGCTACAATCAGTTTGTTGGAGGTTTTATGGGATACACCCAACACAGAAAATTTGGTGTTCATGGGTTTTAATATTCAATTCTTGATAGTGGTTTTTACAAGCTTGTTCCCTGCACACAACAGTAACAAGAAGGTATAGAATCTAGATAATCAAGAGTCTGTTGTTTCAGTAGTCAGCCTGGAAAAGAGTAACAGAATCAATGCAATAATCTGGTGTCAATAACCATGCTGCACAACATCGTGACCCTCTGGATGAGAGCTCAGGAAGAATGAGTACTCTGCGTTAGTAAAGGATGGTTTGAAACTCTGCAAGCTCTTCCCAACTGGGTCTCTCAGGACACAACCATAGATACAGGAGAAAACTCAACTGTGAAGTATATGGGGCTCCTAACAGGAGTCTTCGAATAAACAGTCAAACTTTTAGAAATTAGGTACTGATCAATTATAGTAGTGAGGAGCTTTTCTAATCAATGCGCATTCATAATGATAATAGTGACATAGTCCAATATCTTTGTGGTTTAACTTAATCTTTGGATTTATGGACTAGTTGAATCAGAATAATAAGGGATGTCCAAGAGAGTGGAAAGTGGAGACATGGCATGATGAAAAAGATTAGCATTTAGCAATGTGAATGGCAATGCCAGGTAGACTATGCTTGAGGATTATTTGTGGCTTTTTCATGTATTGAGATTTTGATCTTTTGGGTCTCAAAATTGCCATGGTTGATCAACTGATTAGTAAAACAGTTACAACGGATAGGTCTTAGTTCTAAAGTAAAAGGTACCTGATTAGGGATGTCATGCAAAGGAATAGCATACTAGAATGAATTTGGGAGTATTCATGACACAGTACCAAATGGATTGTTGTGCATTGAAAACTCATCTGGACTGAAGGGAAAATTTAGACTTGCGTATTTATTGGCCGATGGAAGGTTGGAAAGAGCAGGATGAAAAGGTCATCCTTTAGAGGTCATGATACTAAGCAATGGCACGAATGGTATTTTGCCTTGTGATAATAGTACATTAGTGGCATCAATAATTGGCGTAGGGGATGGGATTCTATTCTTGATACAGAAGGAATTTACTATTGGTTGCGAAAATAGTTATAAACTGGGATGGCAGTTGTTCAGATCATTGATATATTATATTTTGAAGAGGGATTGAATTAGATAATTAATTGATATATTATTATTATTATTATTATTATTATTATTATTATTATTATTAATTCAGAGGTATAGTTGATTGTTTTAAAAAGCCAAATAAATTGGGAATTTAGAATAATGTTGTCATTGTTTATTTGATTAAAAGAAAATCGTTGTGATTATATATTATGGTTAATGAAATTTAATTTAGTTTGACATCAGTTTTATTATGGGTTCTTCATTTTTGTTAAGACAATGGATTAAAGATTAGGTATATGATTATTGTATTGAAAATTTGATTAAAGGTATTAGATAATTGGTTAGTGTGAATTGAATGGTCAAGTGTTATTTGTCGAGGGTTTATTCCAGAGGCCAAGGTGGTTTGACATCATGTAACATGTCAATAAGTGTCTTGAGTCAATAAAGCTATGTCGCCTTTTGTTGTGTATAAGGAAATTGGTTCTGGTATTGTGAAAGAATGTAAAGATTCTGAATGTATCATGATGTGTAGAAAGGTTCTTTATGAATGTTGTGATCTATTTATTTATTTGTTTGGGATGTTGTATTGGATTAGACAATGGGGAGACGTCAGTATTCATGAAAAAGTATTTTTCCTATGAGTTACTTCATTGGAAGCTATGGGAAATGTATTAAGAGTATGTCCTTGTAATTGAGATGATATGCAAGAAGGTAAATGCCTTGCATTATTACATGTATATGTTCATATCAGAATAATGGTTCTGCAAGATGGTTAATGCCTTGCATGGTTTATGTATCATCGTCGTCATGATGATGTTTGCTATGTTTGTTGAGTAGGGTCTTCTAGATGCAGGTAGGGGAGTGGCTTTCAACGTGGGGCCGGCACCCAAAGTGGCAGTCAGGATAACCCGTTGGAAGTAGATTAATCAAGTGATAACCTAAATAATGAATCTGGGGGTTGGGTAGTTAGGCACACTAAACAAGATAAGTGGATGCCTCACTCATGGCTCAAGTGCTTGGTTAGGCTTGAGATGAGATGAGAAGGCCTGGAATGGCAAGATCAACTACCTTGTCCTCATGAAAGGTATGTTGATTCCGCATGAGCGTTGTATGGGGGCCGGGAGTCGGGAGAGGCTACCAGGACAACCCAAGATGGGGGCCGGGGCCTAGGAAGGCTTACCAGGACAACCCATGACAAGCCATGTGATGACACTTCTCCCTACTGCAGTCTAGCATTCCCTAGTTGTACTCTCCCCATTCGTTATGTGTTGCCTCTGGAAGACAAGTTCAGTTCAGTTAAGTTCTGTTGTGTTGTTTATGTTATTGCCATGTGTTGTATTGGCGTTTGGTCGTCCTTTGTTCATGTTAGTCTTGTCTACCTGACTGTCTTTGTTTGGGACCTCATGTTAACTCCTAGCTCGGGGGGTGGACCTCAAGGTTCCACATGGTCAGGTGGAAGAGCTATTTTATCCATTGGTTATTCTTGTCAAGTTCATGTGCAGAAAAGATTTGTTCTAGTTGTACTTGTACCAGTTGATGAAGATGTATGTGTAACCTTGTACCAGATTTGTGTAGCAGATCATTTATAATGTATGTGATTCTGATGCAGTCTACAAATGGCAAAGTAATGATGTACTTAGATGAAAGCATTTCAGTTATGTATTTAATCTTGTAGATTGTATTATCTGACGATATGTAATGAATATGAATTCAGTTATTCAATTATGCATTGGATTTAGATCAGTTACTGATGAATGTTAAATTATGTTAGTTGGTTTGTAAAGTAATGCAGCCTTGTATCCTTAGAGAATATGTCGTAATTAGTTATGTTAATATTATTTGTTATCTTAAACATTTTTAAAAAAAAAATGTTCCTGTTTCATGTAGCATAAATGTGTTTTTCTTTGAGGTGTTCAAGGCGGGCGTTATAGCGCTTTTGGTTATATAGTACTGCGCTTCTGGTAGCACAGTACAATGCTTCTAGGTCTATTTCAATGCATCTGGTGGCACAGTGGATTACCTTTGGTCTGCAACACATCACTTCTAGTAGCACAGTCCGTTCTTTTAGTTCACAGCAAGTCACTTTTGGTAAGACAGTATAGTGTGTTTGGTCAATTTGTTTGTTTTTTTCTAAACTTATGAGTTTTTGTGGAACTAATTGACTTGTTGCAGCTTCTTATCACTCACACAGAGCAAAAAGGTTTTTCTAATATGTTCATGTAGGACAAGCATTGAAGAAATCTTGATTTATTGCACTAAGTCTTAGAACCATATGGCATTCTTAAGGGATAATTGAACAAATCATTTCAACAACCTAAGTCTTGGGAACATACTGCTTTTCTTAAGGGACAATAGACATGTATGAGAAAACACCTCAATTTTTCTAAGTGACAATGGACATGAATGCCAAACACTTCAATTTCATAAGGGACAATTGACAACTACAAACATGTGTGTGCCTAATTTAGTTGCACCTTATTTTTCTTATAACGAGACAATTGAACCTTTGTTTGACATGCTTACTCTTACATTTTAGTTATTCCTTTAGAAGGGCCTACTTTTGGATTGTGCTTCATCCAAAAGGGATGACCCTAAGCGGAGTTTTTCTTTGAATTGCTATATAAGAGGGATAAGGTGAAAGCCAAGTCCTAACCGATGTCAGCCTTACCTTGTGGTGCCAAACTGAAAAGAGGTGTACTAGCTCTTTGTGGAAACAATTTTCACATTGAGTGAAGTGTTTGATACTCTTAGTAGGATTGGTTAAAGCTTTTAGTAGCTAGCCACATTGCTCATAAGGCGTTGGTCCCTCAAAGTTACTAAGAACCACTCTAGATAGAGACTATCCGATCTACCTCCGAACATTGTGGTAATCATTAGTGCAAGGGGAATCGATTTAAGCCCTTAAGATACTCACCATTGGCTCCCTTGAGAAGAGATAGTATTCCCTTGGCCATAAAGCTCTTGTGACCTACTTGAGCTTTCCAAGGGAGGGTGAGATATCCCTACCTATCATCTCTCGCAAAGATACAAAATATCTAATACCTTTATGGAATGATATTTTTATCGATGGAGTATTAAGTTGTGAACTGATCTACTGCAATGAAACCTTGTCTCTAGGGATAAAAAGTGCTTGTTATTGATTGCAATTGTCTTATACCTATGGAAACATTGAGCTTTTTTGTGAGCCTCAAATATACACTATCTATTGTGTCAGTCCCTTTTTGCCATTCTGTTTTCTATGTTTTCTCTTGCCAAAGCAAAACCAATCAGAAACAAACCAAATCTATCAAAATTTGCCTTTTTAAAGCATCAGACACTACTTCAACGCCTCTAGTATTATAGCAGCTCACCCCTGGTGGTATAGTAGCTCACTTTTGGTCACAGTAACTCACCTTTGGTATAGCAGTACCTCACCTTTGGTAGCTCAGTCCATCGCTTTTGGTAGCTCAGTCCATTGCCTTTGGTATTACAGTAGCATGCTTTTGGTTTTACAATCCTGCACCTCTGGTCAAATAGTATAGCACCTTTGGTCCAGTGAGTTGTGCATCAGAGTTTGTCTTTTCTCAAAACACAAGCAGAATCCCAACATTACTTTTTGTCCTAGTGTATTCCATGGTAACCACTAGGCTCCAACAAACTATGAATTCGAAGCAAGTTGTCCCTAGAAAGTGCAAATCGTCTCCTCACATATCGCAATCAGGCTGTCTCAACATTTCTCCCAAGGTTACTCCTAGAACACTTGTGGAAAGATCTACCAATTCTCCCAGCATGCCGCACCTAGACCAACCAAGCAATTCTCAAGAAGGTAGGGTCCCTTTGGTAAGTACACCTTACTATACTACCGACTTGCCTCTAAATTTTGTCCCACAAGGTTATACTGCCAATCTAGTCCCATCTCTAGAAGAAAAAGTTCCTTTGGTAAGTACACCTCATTACACCATCGGCTTGTCTCCAGATTTTTTCTCGCAAGGTTATACCGTAGATCAAGCCACACCTCAAGAAGAGTGACACTTTGAAATAGGTAAATCCTCTCAAGAAGATGGGTAGGATCTTGATGAATTCATACAAGATCCTAGAGCTAAAGCCACCTTTGACAAAATCCTTAGTGAGAACCAAGATCATTTCTTTCGCTTGCTTGTAGAGCAAGAAGCCAAATTACCCAAAGGCTTTGATCTATCCACACTTAGCGAGCCTAACAACAACCAAGACACCATACAAGCAATGCAAACTATGTCAACAGTGACCACACCTTTAGCTGAACAAGGCTCATAAGGGAGAATGATTTCACAATATGAGAATCCCCTTTATCAAAACCCAACAAGAAAGAGTTCCATATCACCGCTTCTGACTCCTATGGAAATCTACAAAAACCAACAAGAAACTCTCCAATGTCAAGCAGAGCTAGCTAAGCAAGCCACCCTAACTCAATCAAATATACAACAAACTCCTAAAGTGTCCACACCAATCGCAAGTGGAATTTTGGGTACCCCATCGTGAGTCAGTTTCCCACCAAATTACAATCTGGGGAGCAACTATGTAGCCATGCAACAAAGGTCTCAACAAATACCACCTTTCATATCATCAAACCTTCATGTCTCTCAACCAACTAGAGTCATGCAATCCCAACCACAACATTCCTCTACACTCATCCCCAATCAACCATCGCAAATCACATCTACCTATGTCCCTCCTCCACTACATTCATTAGCACTAAATTTCTTTCACACATTGCCTAGCCACCCTCAACTTTCCCAACATCAAGTTTCCCAAAGCTATGCGCCGCAATCGCAACCTAACCCACACTTTAGCTTTCCTCCACCTAATTCTTTTCTTCAACCATTGCAAAGCCAATATTCTTAGCTAGCGCCACCCCCACCTCCTCTGAATCAAAGCATCCAATCCCAAACCAATCTAAACCTAACATACAACGTGTACGACCCCAACCAATCTTATGACCCTTATAACACCAACGCCCATGGCCTACACTACAATCTTCCGTATGGGCAACAACAACCACTTCTAGGACAACAGGAGATGTTTCCAACCCCTCCCACAACAATGGAGCTAAAAATAATGGAAGTTCAACAACAACTATTTGATCTTACGTTTGGCCACACCAAGAAGACCTTCTTGTTAGAGGAAGTGTGTCCTTATCCTGTTGATTGGTCATTACCCATGATCCCTTTTCCTCAAAATTTCACCATTCCTAAATTTAATAAATACAAAGGAAAAGGAGACCCAAAAGACCATCTCAGGGACTTCTATCTTTCTTGCTTCGAGGTCTCACATAACGACACATATCTTATGCATCTCTTTCCTCGCAGTCTTGGAGGTCAAGCTATAGAATGGTTCTCACACTTACCCACAGGTATCAAGTTTTTTAATGAGCTAGCAGAGAAATTTGCCACCCGTTTCTCCTACAACGCAGAGCATGAGATCTCCATGACTGATCTATGCAGCAATAAATAGAAAAATAGAGAAACTTTCATTTCTTTCCTTCAATGATGGAGACAAATGGCTAGCAAATTCCCTTTCAAGATTCCTGAGAAATAGCTTGTTAGCATATTTGTGCAGAACCTCAACCAAGAGTTAGGTTTTCACTTGCAAATTCTTAGTGCTACAACCTTCGATGAAATCACATACAAGGGAATGAACATTGAAAAGGCCCTCATTGCTAAGGGTGTGGTCAAAATCTTCAAAGAAATGAAAGACAATGCTCCTCATCAACAGACAAATGATAAACTAAAGTTTTGGAACAAGAATAAAAATGTGGTCAACGATGGGGTGGTCGATTCTAAACATGTCCAAACATTGCAAACACCGCTTCAGCTGTCCAAACCAAGTCAACCTCAACAACAACAACACAGACAACCTTATCAAAACCAACAACAATGACAACAAGAGTGACCTCAACAAGATTACCCTCTGCAGTGTCAATTCACTCCCTTGGGAGAGCCCATAGAATCGGTCCTACAGAAGCTTTTACACAAAGGGCTCATCACCTTACCTAATGCTCCCCCATATGGTGAACTTGTTTACAAAACTGCACGGTACAAAGAAAATGAATACTGTGAATTCCATAGGAGCAAAGGGCACAGAACTACATCATGCATGAAACTCAAGCACCTAATCAAAAATCTCATCAAAGGCAACCAAATCTCTTTTGAAGATGATCCACTAGCTCAACACACATACAAAGACCTCAACATGTATAAGGAACCATTCCCTCACCATGGTCCACCTCCTCCTTAGGATAAAGGTAAAGGTATCAACCATGCTTCCACTTCCTTTGACTCCATTGTGGGTCGTTTTGAAGAGAGTCAAGTGTCTACCCTCACAATTAAAGGAAAATCTATGGATTGCACTGTTACAACTCATCGTGGTCATGTCACCATTTATGGTCCTACACCCAATCTTCCAACTCAATCTGATTATAATCTTGTTGAACATCTAGGGAAAATGCCAGCATAGATCTCTATCTTGGACCTTCTACGGTCATCATCTGCACATAAAGTGGTGCTAGAAAAAGCCCTCCAAGCATCTTCAGTTCCTAACAACATAGCGGTTGCAGATTTCCAAGCTATAGTAGGTAACATTGCCTCACCCTATAATGTGGTCTTCTCTGGAAAGGACCTCCCATCCCATGATCCATGTCACAATGATGCCCTTCATATTGAGGTTCTCATCCATAAGTGCAAAATCAAACCTATACTCATAGATGGTGGGGTTGGTCTCAACATCTGTTATTTAAATTTACTTAATCAATTGGGATACTCTAAGGATCATATCAACATTGATCAAAGTATTACAATCAAGGGATATGATGATGCTGAACGCCGCTCAAAAGGTGTTATCCACTTGCCTATACAATTGGGCCCCATTATGTTGGAAACCAGGTGCCAAGTCCTTGACATTGAGCTACCTTACAACATTATCCTAGGCCGCCCATGGATCCATGCAATGAAAGTTGTTCCCTCCATGTACCATCATTCTCTAAAGTTCCCATACAATGGTACAGAGATCACTATCCCAAGAGACCCCAATCCTTTTGAATTCTGTCATGTCTTGAAGGCAGCTATAAGAATTGTAACCAAGTGCCTAAAAATGAAAAAGCCCTTGAATCCCCACTATATGTTGATCTTGGAACTCTGACACAAGCCTCTACAAGTGAACCTAACCCTCTTCCTGAAATCAAAGCTTACATCTGTGATATAGGCTTTGGCACTTATGATATCTCAAAATATTGTTGTGTAGGGCGGATGCCTTTATCCCCTAAATCTTACAGCCAACCGTCCATTACCAAAGCAACTAAAAAAGAAGCTATTCCTCCCCCAATATTTCTAACCCAATTCCAACAGGGAAAATTATTAGAAGAGGAAACTATTGAGGATATTTCTTCTTGGCTCTACAAGGAGAAAGAACCAGTCACAATACCAGTCAAGCAATATGGTAATGGCTTAAGGATAGTCAAACACATGGGCTATAAAGGTAAATGTGGCCTTGGGAAACAAAATCAAGGAACAATGGAGCCCATTAGTGTGATAAAGAAACTAGACAAGAATGGATTAGGATTTGGTAGAAAGGTACCACGCGCCTTGGACATCAAGGTTATCTGCGACAAGGTGGCTGAAACTTCTCTCATAGATTCGACGTCTAATGAGGATACCATCGATGACTCTTCCCTCCATATGACTGACCTATTCACCGAATCCTCCGTCTTTATGCTATCATCCGTATCCTTAACCTCCACCACAAACATCCAGAATGTAACATTTGTCTACCTTGAACTTATCGATTGGGACCAACAAGGGTCCCCCATTATAGATGTATTTTAGAATGACGAATCTATAGTTGAGTTCACGGGACTTCAGGAAGGTATCCCTCTTGGTGATCATAAATCAGGTTTTGTAATGGAACTAGAGCCAACTGCTTATTTTGGTGAGAATGCCAAATCCTCTAGTCACAAAAGTAAAAATAAAGAAAGATCTCTAGGTGAAAACTACACTGTGGCACCTCCTGATCACAAAATAGTAAAAACAAAGGATGTATCCAAAGGTGAAAACCCAACTGTGGCACCTGAGGATGGAGGATTTGACCTTCCCCTACCATCTAAGTATCAAGAGAAGTCAGCTCTCCTAGTGGAAGTTTCTACAGAGATAAACCTTGGCACAGAGCAAAATCTAAAGACCACATTCCTAGCAGCATCATTATCAGAAACAGAGCACAGGAACCTTAACACATTCTTCTTACAGAGAACCATCAACTTTGCATGGACCTATGCTGATATGCCAGGGTTAGACCCTAAGCTAGTTGTTCACTATCTCATTGTTGATCCAAAAGTTAAACCAGTCAAGCAAAAGTTGAGGAAGATGCACCCACAGATAGCTCTCTTAGTAAAAGTGGAAATATAGAAGTTGTTAGATGCAAAGTTCATATGACCTATTGGTTATTTAGACTAGGTATCAAACATTGTACCTGTGTCTAAACCCAATGGGCGCATCCACATGTGCAATGATTTTAGAGATCTTAATAAACCATGTCCCAAGGATGACTTTCCATTACCAAATATTGATATTATAGTAGACTAGACAGCAAGTCACAAAATGCTTTCTCTCATGGATGGATTCTTAGGCTACAATCAGATAAGGATAGTAGAAGAAGATCAACATAAAACAACCTTTACATGTCCTTGGGGTAACTATTGTTGGTGTGTCATGCCGTTTGGTCTAAAGAATGCAGGGGCAACTTACCAAAGAGCAATGACAGTGATATTCCATGATCTCTTTCATCATATCATGGAGGACTATGTTGATGACATACTAGCTAAATCTTCTAGGGCAGATCACATACAAGTTCTAGGATAGATCTTTGACAGGCTCAAGAAATACCAAGTAAGACTCAATCCAAAGAAGTGTGTCTTCAACGTAACATTAGGGAAGCTATTGGGATACATTGTATCTCACAGAGGTATCGAAGTAGACCCTGCAAAAGTCAAGGCTATCTTGGAGATGCCTCCACCAAAGAACCTCAAAGCATTAAGGAGACTTCAGGGAAGGTTGCAATCCATTAGGTGTTTCATCTCACAGCTAGAAGATAAATATCAACCATTTCAACACTTACTCTGAAAGGATGTCTCATTCCGATGGGATGATAAGTGTCAAGCAGCATTTGATCAGCTCAAAGAGTATCTAGCTACACCTCCTGTATTGGTTTCACTAGTTGTTGATAAACCTTTGATATTATACATCTCAACTACACCTTCGGCCCTAGGGGCCCTTCTAGCACAAAATGATGAAACAAGAAAAGAGCATGCAATTTATTATATTAGTAGAACCTTGGTGGGATACGAACTCAATTATTCACCAATGGAAAGAGCTTGTTTAGCAGTCATGTTCACTTCCCAAAAGCTATGGCATTACATGCTAAACCAACACACAAATCTTATAGCCGAAATTGATCCATTGAAGTATCTACTAGCAAAATCAACTCTTACAGGTAGACTAGCTAAATGGGTCATGATCCTTAGTGAGTTCAACATTGAGTATACAGATCATAAAGCAATCAAAGACAAGCCCTAGCAGATCAACTAGCAGAAGCACCCATGACAGATACACACCCTATGGTAGCAAACTTTTCGGATGAGAATCTATTCACTCTTTCTAACTCAATAATGTGGAAGTTATACTTTGATGGTTCCTACACAGCATGGATCAGGGGCCGGCATCTTATTCATCACACCTCAAAATGACTATATTCCAAAGTCATATGAGCTTGCATTCCCTTGTACCAACAACATTGCCGAGTATGAAACACTCCTGATAGGTCTCAATACAGTAGTTCAATGGGACATCATAGAATTACAAGTATATGGAGACTCACAGCTAGTCATTCACCAAGTCACAGATGAGTACCAAACAAAAGATGACAAGTTAGTCCCCTAAAAGCAACTAGTGGATGCCTACACACCACACTTTTCTTCCATTACATTTGAGAAAATTTCAAGAGAGCATAACAAGGCTATAGATTCTATGGCTTCTGTAGGGTCACTTATAGACATGCCTGCAAATACACAAAAATGTGAATTCTTTATCGAACAATTGTTGATACCTGCCGTTGACATTCTAGTTACTAAAATCATTTGCAAACTTGTTGGTCCCAATTCCCCATGGTATGAAGATATCTATGAATACTTTAAAATAGTATTGTTCCCTCTGACCTTTCATCCACCCAACATAAAACCTTTATATGTCGATCCTCCTGTTACACCATTCTGGATGATACACTATATCACCAGAGTCTCGATGGTATCCTCTTACGATGTCTTAACGCAGAAGAAGCTAAAGCTACCTTACGAGACATACATGAAGGTGTCTATGGCGCACATTCTACCAGTCCTAATCTTGCTAAGAAGATTCTTAGAATAGGTTATTACTGGCCTACAATAGAACAAGATGCTGCACAGTTTGCTAAGAAGTGTCTACAATGCCAGCAGCATGGAGATTTAATTCACGCACCAGCTTATGAATTACAACCTGTGACAACTCCATGGCCTTTTTCTCAATGGGGTCTCGACCTCGTAGGACAAATCCACCCATCCTCATCTAATGGCCATAAGTTCATCATTACCGCCACTGAATATTTTATGAAGTGGTTTGAAGCCATTCCCATGACCTATATTGCCGGTAAGTAAATAGCCAAGTTTATCCTAAACTACCTCATATGCTGGTATGGTATAGCCCAAGCCATTATCACTAATAATGGGAGACCATTCAAGAACCAAGATGTCCATGCCTTATGCACACAATACAATATCCAACATCACTTTTTAACTCCCTACTATCTACAGAGTAACGTCCAAGCTAAGGCTTCTAATAAAACCATTCTCAAAATCCTCAAGAAAATAGTCAATGAAGCTAGTCATGACTAGCACTTACTGCTCAATCCCGCCCTTTGGGCCTACCGCACTAGTATCACAACACCAACTGGTGCACACCATATTCCTTGGTCTATGGCTTTGAAGCCATCCTACCCATAGAGGTCAAGATTCCATCCCTTAGAGTATCCATGCAAGACTTGATTTCTGGAGAAGAGTATCGTACTTCCAGATTAGCTGAGCTAGAACTACTAGATGAAAGATGCCTTGCCACACTTAATCATCTCCATGTCTATCAAAACTACCTCTAGCATAATTACAACAAAAAGATCAAAGAAAGATGGTTTCAAGTTGGTGATCTTGTACTCAGAGAATTAGAGAAATCAAGCAGATTGGGAAAAGAAGGGCAAGTTTGAGCCTAACTGGTTAGGTCCCTTTATTGTCACAATAGCATATGGATCAAGAGATTATACTTTAGCTACACCTGATGGTATTCCTCTTGATGAGCCACTTAACAGTATTCATCTCATGAATTTCTATGCCTGATCCTCAGAATATTCCAAAAAAAATCCAAAACAATTCATCCTCTAGTGAAAACCTGGCAAACAGGCATCTTGGATAAGTACCATAGTGAAAACCTGGCAAACGGGCGCTATGTGTAAAATCATCATCCATCATCTATCGAGTCTTGTTCATTCCATGTCCATTTCACAAACAAGCTTCATCCATCCATCCATAATAAAACCATTGACCTTGTTTGCATTTCCATCTCCCTATCTAGTATAGCTTGGAAATTTGTCAATGTCCATCGTCGTCATCCCATATCTTGATCTGTGTCCACAGTTATCACTATCTTGTCCTAGGTCACAACTTTCTATGTCTTCTCCATCAGTCACCCATGCAAATTCCTCTACCAGAATGGGGGCACCCCTTTCCTTAACCTAGGTCTAGGATTGGTTCCTTGTTCGTGGTTCACAACACGCTCTTCAATCTTTTTCTCCTTTCCGCAGATAACACTCTTTAATGGACACATCGCTCCTACAATAAGGCTGTTATCTTCTCAACACTTTTCCTACATCATCACACCAACCGGAACTACATATCATCTCATTTCAATCTTAAGGTACCTTGATCCCATGGATATGGGTATGTAGGCAGTCTAGAATATGAAGGAAGTATCCAGTACTTAGGTACATAAGATCTCCTCTCACCTTGACCCATTTCATCACTCTATCCAGAACTACATATTCTCATTTTTCACCTTTCCTCATAATGTACTTTGATCCCATGGATATAGGGTATGTAGGCAGTCTGGAATATGAAGGATGTATCCAATACTCAGGCACATACGATTCATCATTCTTGACCCACCCCAATCCATTAGCTTGTCACCTTTCTAGTCTTCCATTTATCAAAGTCTGTTCACCTCAACTTGACTAACTCAAGTAGCAAGCTAGCGCATCCTTTCAAAGCAAAAGTCCTTAGCAAACCTGCAACAAAGAGGCCTACTTCTAGAGTCATCTACTATCCTTCGTATCGATTGCCAGCATCAGCTAATCCCAGCTTAACCAAAGCACCAGATCAACAAGCTTGTCTTCTGCAGAGTGCTCCATTGTTGAGACCAACACACACGTCTTCTATGACATGTGGCATTTCCTACAGCAAGGCATTGTCTTTTTAGGTAGATAGCCCCCTTTAACGGACACCTAGCTCCTATGATAAGGCTGTTATCTTTTGTATCCAATCTATCCTGAGCAACCTCTTTGGCAAGAGATTATGTTGGTTGTATGTTTACTTTGTAAGTCAGTCAATTTTCTTTATGGTTTATTTTTTGTTCCTTTTCTATTACCTATTCAAGACTACCTTGATTTATCTATAATCTTGGTATGTTGTGATGCAGTACGAATTGGGGGCATAGTCATTGCTTTTGTGTGCCGTGTTTGAGGAATGATCTTTAGTATCTTTCTTGGTAGCATATTTATCTTGTGTGTGTTATGACCTAGCATCTTACATATTAATATTCTTCTTGTATTTACACGTATTGAAGTTTATTTTATGTTCAAGACTATGGCTCATTCACATGTACCAACAAGGTCATATTATGTCTAAGGGATCTAAGTTCAAACCGCTTGCTTGTAGAGTCAATGTCCACGCACTCGGATATCACATCACCTTTGTCTTTTATGCCTTGGTAGAAAACTATCCACGTGCTATATCAAAAATAAGGATTGCTCTTTATAAACATTTGTGAAACCATTGCAACAAGCTCATCCATTTACACCATCCATTTTTCCATGGCCTTATATAGTTTTCCAGCAATGATCGATCAATAGTCTTTCTCTCATGTTCTCTCCTATCTCCTTTCTTCTATCTATCATCTATCAAACCTTGTCTATCTCTAACAGAATCTTCTAGTCGACCATCAACACAGTTCTTATGCCTCTTCCCTATCTTTCCTCTCGAGGGGGCATACGCTGGGGCAACTAGCTACACTAGGGCATCAAAATTGTATCATGTTTTCAACAATTGATTTCTTTGACACAATGCTGTAAATTGCATTGCATCAAAGAGGGGCAAAATGTAGACACCCTAAAATGACCATGTCATCACGCCAATTGCATTTTGTCTAAGTCTTCCTAATCACCTGCATTCAACATTAATTGAATAATCTAATTATTTAATTAATTTCATTAAATTCTTCCAAACCTTTTAAAAATTGACATTAATTAAATAAATTCTATTTATTTAATTAATTATATTAAATTCCTCTATATTCTGCCAAAATTAAATAATTTTAATTATTTAATTAAATCCTTATCCTCTTTCCAAAATTCAAGTCCACATTAATTAAATAAATCCAATTATTTAATTAATTCATCACAAATTCCCTCTTACCTACAATTAAATAATTTTACATTATTTAATTAAATCACTTGTTCTTCTAAATTTAAATAAATCATGCAAATTTATTTAAATTGTCTCAAATCTCTAAAAATAAATAAAATCAAATATTTTATTTATAATCCTCTGTTCCTCAATCATGCACAAATAATTAAATAAATTTATTTATTTAATTTCAGTTATCTTCCAATTCCTCTTAAAATATCTTGTTAACTCATGTGCACAATCAGTCTTATTTTTAGAACTCTAAAAAAGGCAAAATTACAAGTTGAGTTATCTATTCAATCAATCTTGTTTTCATCATATTTTACTAAAAATATCCTTATGGATTGACACATATCGTGTGCACATTCATCATGGTTATTTGTTTTATCTCCTCCGTTGATTCTTTTGAATTATCTGGACCGTTGATTGATCTCTGTTGAAACCTATATAAACCCCCTCATCTCCTTCACAAATCCTCTTCGATCACTTATTCTTAGGCATCCTTTAACAGCGCTTTGAGCATACATCACATCTATTGAGCAACTTCACGATCTCTTAACATTGATCTTTGAGCACCTTACTTTCTTGTTGCAACCATGGTTTCGCAGTACTATTGAGCAATCAACATTTATCCAAAGGGAACAATACAAATCTCGGTAAAAGCTTTTATATTTCATTGATTTATTAGTAATGGCTTTTATTTAGATTCATTCTCTTTATGTTATTGGTTTTTTGATTTTGTTAGTTTATCATAGTTGATTTTCCTCATACACACTGAGAATAGGTTGTGGTCACTCTTTCCATGAGGAGCCGACTGAAACTTGCAAGGGACCACAGATCTTTTGAATGTCACTATCGGCTTTCAACTTAACTGCTGGAAAATTGAACTATCAATGGACAAACAAAAGAGCCACGATCGCCAATAGGGTTTTAAGAATATTTGCCAAAACTCAACAAGAATTGCTTTTAAAAGTGAGATCACCTTCAAATAAAGGCCGTAGCCTAAAATGCTACTGGTATTTTTATTAATAGTTGCAAATGAAAATTAAAGGCCAAAGCCAATATTCTTAGGGCCAAGCCCCTTTAGCTATGGACCCTAAGGGTCCCACTTGGAGGTTGGACCCCTCAACATGGCCTGCTATGGCCTGCAGCATATGGCCTCTTTTAATTTTTGTAAAAAAAATTCAAACAAAATTGCAGTCAGAGACTTTAACTAGCAAATGAAAATTTTACCTGATGGCTATATTTTGACAAATGATGCCAGCAATTACAATTGATGGTACTGCTTATGCAAACACTGTCACAGATCTGACATGCAGAGAAGAAGATTCCTTCTGCACAAGAAATATTTCCTATTGTCAGAGGGGCAGAAGCAAAAAAAATTGTCGTTTTTACAACTTCTCCGATTTCGGCATTTGGATAGCTAATCTATATAGATTTGGGCCTCCTGCTCGTAACGATGATGTCCGTTTCACTCCAGAACACTCCAAACACACAGCTCCTAGAAAAACCTCTCTAATGAGGGAATGAAATTGCAGCTCATGCTCTAATACCATGTAAGAGTCAATGCGACTCAGCAATATAGGATCACCTACAATCAAGACAACCTTCCACACAAAGATAACAGAGAAGAATATGCTAAAATAATAGAGCAATGAATCTATACAACTGTCATGTAAAATACAATGAGAGAGCCTTGCTTATAAAGGCAAGGTGAGAGCTAGAAAGGTGGAGATATTCCTACAACATGTGACAATTAGAGGATGATAACTAATTGCACATGTGGAGGATAAGACAACTCACTCCAACTATCAACAACTCAACACAGAACTAGACTCAACTAGAAACACCTAGAAGACTCACTAAGTCTACTTAACATGTGTGAATTATGTGTTCACACCAATAGCGAGGCCCTAAAATGTAGGTCTTTAACAAGTCTTTCAAAACTCATGCAAAATCAATAAAAGAGGAATTAGATCCCTAGAAGTTAACTAGAGTCTTCACCAGATCATTCTGGTGTTGGCCGAGTAAACTCTAAGAGCATTGTAGTTGCCTCTGAAGATGTAGACTGATAGAGGCACTCTAGACTTTGCACTATCGTCAGGAGCTCTGGAGACTATGTGCTATTGCTAGCAGCTTTGGAGATGCATCCATGTTTCTTGTACAGCTTCGAAGATGATTCACCCCTTGCTTTCCTACTCCCTCTTCTCCATAATACCTCTAACACTTTTGGAAAATGTTGGAGTTTGGTATAATATCTACCATATCAGTTCCAAAGATTATTAGGAACAACTCCGAAGATCTTCAAAATTGCCTTTGCATGTACAACTGCACCTGTGGACGTAAAAAGAGAGACTTTTCGACACATTTTCATTAGTTTGCTACACATTAGTCATTTCATCAAAAATAATGATATTTAGTAATTCAACTCTCATTAATGTAATTAAGACAAATCTTATCAGTCTATATGGTGCAATTACCTAGACAACATGATAAAAAGGATGGAAAAAGGAAGTAAAAAAGTGTATTATTCTGGGTGCTACCTGGAACTCATCATTAGTAACCTTACTAAACCCCCCAACAAGAAGAAGAAGGGTTCTGCTGAACATATTTATGGGGATATTAACAAAGATTGTACTTCTTGTAATCTTCTTGTTGACAAGGTTGCCACCCTTTATTAGGCAATTGACCTTCAAAACCAAGTGCTGAAGTGGCAACTAGCCTAGTTCCACCTTGCTAAAAGGAAGATTCAACATTTGAAGGTCATCACTTAGTTGGAAACTACTGAATGGCCCAAGAAGAGTTGGAATGACCTATGGGAATAGGTGGAGATGTTGGCAAATAAAGTTGAGAAGTGGGATAAGATGGAGGATGAGATTATTTTGATAAAGGAAAATTAGGAGAATCTAAACAAGAAAGTGGCAGAGCTGGTGGACTTCAATTGGGAGACTGTTAAGAATTTTGCTACCACTCTTTATGTGCTCAAGGAAGAGTTTGAGAAAAGGAAAGCCATGAGGGAAGCCAATATTGGAAAGTTTGGTCAGGAGGCACAGAAATAGGGGAAGGTTGGTCCAACAGACCCAAGGCTAAGGACAAGAACAACAAAGGGAAATAGGTGAGTTTTTAGATTGAGGAGGCACAGGTAGAAGAGAAAGAGTCTCAAGGTTTGCAGGACTTGTAGGGACGTGACAAGGAGGAGAGCACGTTCAAGGAGAAGTTAGAGTTCCTTAACATAGAATGGTAGGCTATTAGCAGCCTCAAGTTTATGGCCAAGCAACAGCCTGGCTTGTTGTTGGTCTTTTTGGGTTTGGCTGGCTCTGCTGGCCCGTTCCTCTTTCTTTAACATTTATGTTTGTTTTGTGGTTGTTTTACCTCTTGTAAAACTTGTCTGACTCACCATTTTTGGCTTTGCTATATGGGTTTGGGCCCTTCCCAGTTACTTTTATCAAAATAATTTAACTAAATATATTTTAATGTGCAAGTTTATAAATAGAATTTGGAAAATATATAATTATATTTATTTCATTTTATAAAAAAGAAAAATGCTTTCTTATCTTTAGTAGTTGAGTTTTTAATATTAGAAAATTTAGAAAAGCTAATAGTTGAATTTATAATATTTTATTATTAGATATGTGCATGAATGGAAAATATTATTAAAATAAGCTTTTTATCTAATTGAAATAAATTATTTTTCTATAATTTCAACAATTAGAGGAAGCATGATTTAGGATAGAAATGAGGAAAGTAGGGGGAGAAAGGGAAATCATTATTATAATTAGGATTGTGCATTAAATAAAAAAGGGGGAAATCATAATTCATTATTGCATTCAAGGAGAAAGAAATCAAAGAAAGAACTACATGTTAAAATTTGAGTTTTGCATGATTACTTGTTGGATTGTGTTGTAATTGTCTGGAATTCTTCATCAATCTTATCAAGTATTAAAAAGGATTCAAAGTAGGATTCTTTCTCATGGAATTCTTTAGAAAACACTTCAATTTTGGTTAACAAAGAATTTAGATCAATTCTTGTCGAAGAGGTGTTATTGTTTTGAATACATTGTACTTTATTTTTAAAGAAAACAATAGGAAAGATGAACATTCATTAGACTTAAATCTAGAAGAAATCAAAACACTTGTAAATTAGTGAGTTTCTTAAGACAAGAAATGAATTGAAATTGGTATAAGACTAGTTGTAGGTCTTGAAAGCTAGGGTTACTTGTAGAAGAGGAAACCTAGTAAGACTTAGAAAAGAACAAGAGATTTATGGTTCTTGGATTCAAATTTGGATTAGGAATTAAATATGATCAAGTAGGAATTAAATTACTACTTTTATAATTTAAGTGAGGGAAGGTCCATCTCCCATTTCATTACTAAACATCAAAAGATTACATATTGGATGATTACATTCAAATTGGAGATATCCAAAACTAAACTATAGATGACTATAAAAGTTGTAGATAATAGGTTGACCACCCTAAATAGAGATACATAAGGACAAGAAAATTATCAACATGATGTTGGACTAGATACAAAACACCCATATGCATAATAAGAAACATAATCAACATATTTCACCCCAAAATGACACCCTAAAACAAAGCTATTTGGATATACAAGCCCACAAAATTCACTAGAATGAATCAAAAAACCCCATAGACTAATAGAACACCTAAAAAGTCAATGGAAAAATCCATTAAGAATAGAAAACTAGAGATACCTAACACAAAAGAGACTAGAAACACTCAACAACCTGAGACTAGGCTGAAAGAGCCATCTTCATAATTTATTAGAGTGGCATGCTTTCAGAGGAACTTGATGGCCTTTCCTAGCTTGGAAACATTGAATCTTTCCTACAATGGAGACATTTTCAATGGATGAGAGAGCTCTTCCAAGTGCACCATTGGTTTGTAGCTTGTGAGATAGCATTCATCCTTTAAAAACCTTTGTATCACAACTAGCTCCTTAATGATGGAGTCCATGTGAGCATCAATTATTCACACCAATTGGTTTAGAATGAAGTCCCCAAAACTTGTAACTAGAACAAGGTAGTGAGGAAATATTTTCAGGATTAGCTCTGTCAACATCCTCCTAAAGCCCCACATGAAACTTTTCCCACACATAGAATATTCCCAAGGCCTTTGATAATTCCTTGTCTCTTGAAATCATGAGCACATTAGAGATAAAGAATGATGAAATTTCTAAATTGACATGATACCTTGTGGCATCCTATATGAAATCCCTACATAATATATCCTTAATTACATCATAAACATCTTCTTCCTAAAAAAGAAGATTTTGCATAGTTGAGCATAGGAAATTTTAACAATAAAATCCATTTGATGAACCTTGGAGCATAATTTGATTACTTTCATTGGTGACAACTAGAAAGAAACTCCATGCACGAGCAATAGATAAGTCAAGAGAGAAGTGAAAGACATATGTGTGAATAGTTGGAAACATGAGAAGGAATAATGATTGCAATCTTGCCAAATATTTATTGTACCCCCATCATTAAGTTTAAGCACTTCATACCTCATTCTTATGAAGTCACACTAGCTCTAGGTTTCACCAACCATAAATGTTTGAATAACAATTATAATTTAATTTTGATCAATTCCATGATTTGAAATCCTACCAACCACCTTATTTCTTTCTCTTAGGCAATGCAAAATAAAATAGCCTTCCAACAAATCCAAAATAGATAAATGTTCCTTCAGAATATTGTTAATTCTCCACTTCATTGACACCCTCTTTTTCAAACATTGAATGATCACCTATAAATTTCCCTTAATTACCACCATAGTGTTGGAATTAGTCTAGACAACTGAGAGTGGGGTGGTGAATCAGTTCTCTCACAAATTTAACCTTTTCTACTTTTAATCTTCCTTATCAACTTACAATCAGATTAATAATGTAAACATTAAAGCATGAATCAACAACACATGAGCAGAGATAAACTGAGAACACATAACACCAAGATTTTTATGTGGAAACCTAGTTAAGGGAAAACCACGGTGGGGTTAACCCACTAGATTTGTACCCTGTTAAAAGTACATAGAAGAAAAGAGAAGGCACATGCCTTTGGGATCACTATTCAGAGCTCACTGCCTACAGAATTTATGTTTAATACAGAAAGAATTAACTAAGAAATATCATCTTCTTCATGCCTGGTTTAGTTTCATTGAATGCTCACAAAACTTCTGCTCTACCCTAAATACTTCTTCCCCAACTCTTCATCAAAATAACTCTTTTTCTTCTGCTTCTCCTCTACTCTGCTCTGCTTTGCCTTTGATCCTTTCTTCAGATTATATTATTTTTGTACAAGGATGCTTTTCCATAACTCATCTACATGCCTTTATATCCTTCATCAACCTTGGAATAAACATCAAGGTCATCACTACAAGCATTTGACTTAATGCGAGTCACTAATTTGTCAGCCAAACATAACTAGGACTCAAATCTTCCTTGATCAACATGCCATGCTCCATCGAATTGCTTTTAGATCATCCACAACACTCTTGAATCATCTGGTCAGCCAAGACTGGGAAGAATGGTAGGACCAAGAATGAAATCATCACCAATGAGCTCAACCTTCAATGTGGACCTCTAACATAGTTGTCACATGATCCATAGACCTTCACAAGCACATTGAATTCAACAAAAACATCCGCACTCCTCCAAATTATCAGAATCACTTGCATCTTCATCTACAACCTCAAGAACACTATCTGCTATGACTGTTACATAAGAAAGATTGCTTGTGGATCTCCAAGAAATAAACCACTTGAATGGATGATACACAATGACTTCCCAAACATGTATCTAGATATGCATATTATCATTTTATATTTTTGGAACAATCCAGACCTCTTTCCTATCACTCTGCCTCTTCTGAACACTACAAAACTGGTTCTTCAAATCTTCATGTGAACCCTTCAAATCTTAACTGGAGCTTCTTAAGACAATCCTCAACTCAACCATATAGTCCACATACATTGATCCTTATTAATTTTCTCAATATCCTCAACATTCTAGTCTTCTAAATAGGCAACAAAATAGGATACAGTTGACACTAATGGAAAAAAAGAATATGTCGACATCAATGACAACATCGATTAGGCACATATTTGCAACAATCTCCCCCTTTGTCATTAATGGTAACATATGATGTGAAAAACTAATTCAACCATTAAGACAAGAACTTCTCCCCCTTTCTCTTATCACTTCTGCAACCACTATTTTCACTGCTCCCCCTTTCATCAGTAACTAGTTTTTCACATGATTTCTCTTCCCCTTTGAAATCAATGGCAAAGGGCACATATTTATAGTCTTTGCTCCTTTTTGTTTTAGACTAGACTCAAAAATTACATGCAGATTACTCCCCCTAAGTAGTGCCTCCTTAACATCAATTCAGATCACAAGATATGACTGTGAATTCCACTAGACTGATGCACTCTAGTGCATCTTAATTCTGATCAGGAGGGGTAATGATCCCTAACTTCTCCCTGAGATATTCAAAAGTATCCTTGGGAAGAGGCTTAGTAAAAATATTTGCAATTTGATCCTTTCAAGACACAAACTCCAACTTGACTTCATTCTCATTTACCTTCTCTCTCAAAAAATGAAACTTGATGGATATATGCTTTGTCTTTGAATGCAGCACCAGTTTCTTTGAGATACTTATTACACTTGAATTATCACAGAAGATTGTGATAGGCTCCTCAAACACGATTCTAATGTCCTTCAACATTTTCTTCATCTACAAAACTTGAGTATAATTGTTTGATGCTGCTATATACTCTGTCTCTATTGTAGATAGGGATATTGCCTCCTGCTTTTTGCTCACCCAAGAAATCAATCTACTTCCTAAGAAGAATGCACCACCACTAGTACTTTTTCTATCATCCACATCTCCTATCCAATCAACATCTCTATATGAATGAAGAGTGAATTCATTAGCCTTTGGATACCATAATCCATAATCAATTGTCCCTTTGAGATATCTAAAATTTTCTTGACTGCTACAACATGGGATTCTCTAGGATCATATTGAAATCTAGCAACAAGTCCAACTACATTCATGATATCAGGTCTAGTCTGAGTTAGATAAAGCAGTCCTCCAATCATTGATCTATATCTTTTCTAATCTGCCTTAGGTGAATTATCATCTTTACTTAACTTGAATCTAGTTACCATAGGAGTACTTACTAGTTTTGACTCCTCCATTCCAATTTTTTTCAATAATTCTCTTACATACTTCGATTGAGATATGAAGATACCCTTATCTGACTGAGTGATTTGCAATCCTAGGAAGAAGTTCATTTCACCAAACATGGACATTTCAAATTCACTCTGTATCTAATCAGCAAATGTTTTGCACATACTCTCACTTCCACCAAAATGATATCATCAACAAATACCTCAACAATCAGGATATTCTCATGGTCAATCTTGAAGTAAAGATTACTGTCAGCAGTGCCTTTGCTATAACTTAGATTTAGAAAATACTTATCTAATCTTGCATACCAGGCTCTTGGGGCTTGTTTGAATCCATACAATGCTTTCCTTAATCTACAAACCATGTCTCTCTAATCATACAACTGAAATCCTTCCAGTTGCTCAATATAGACTTTTTCTTCTAACTCTCCATTTAGAAATGCTAACTTGACATCCATCTCATAGACTTTGAAATCTTTATAAGCAACAAAAGAAAGAAACAATCTGACTGCCTCTATTCTTGCCACTGGAGAAAAAGTTTCTTCAAAATCAATTCCTTCCACTTGAGAATATCCTTTGCATACCAATCTTGCTTTATTTCTTACAACTTCACCATCTTCATTTAGTTTATTCTAGAAGACCCATTTAGTTCCAATCACATTTTTGTCCTCAAGTCTAGAAACAAGATCCCAAGTGTGATTCTTTTCAATTTGCATTAATTCTTCTTCCATTACATTTACCTAGTTTTCATATTTGCAAACTTCACTTATTGTTCTTGGTTCAGTCTTTGAAATCAGACAAATCTCTTCTTGATCTTTAGCAATTCTTCTCCTAGTTTGAACGCCTTTATTTCTATCTCCTATGATTTGATCTTTAGGATGATTCATCCTTACATACCTGGGGGTTTTGGGATTTGCTTGAACTTCTATTTCTTGAGCTTGTTCCCCAACTTCTGCACTATCCTCTTGAGTTATTGGGTTTTCCAGATCAATCTGGATCTAAATCTAGGTCTAAACTTGCCTTCCTTTATTTTGACTTTCATCTTGAACTTCTGAATCATATCTGCAAGACCTAGAATGACCTTCTTTGCTTTCATCAACTCTAACATTTGCACTTTTGACAATCTTTTTCAATCTTTTGTTAAAGCACCAGTATGCCTTGCTTTGAGTAGAGTAACCTAGAAATATTCCTTCATCACTTCTTGGTTTAAACTTGCCTAGATCCTCATCTCTTTTGATATAGCATTCGTTACCAAAAACTCTAAAATATATCATAGTAAGAGGATGACCAAACCATAGTTCATAAGGAGTCTTACCAGAGTTACCTTTGATCTGTACCCTATTAAAAGTGTAGACAGTAGTTCTCACAGCTTCTCGCCAATAGATTTGAGGAACATTTTGTTTCCATCATCATGGTCCTGGTAGCTTCTTGAATGGTCTAGTTTTTTCTTTCCACTACTCCATTTTGTTGTGGAGTACTAGGAGTAGATAATTGTCTTTTTATTCCATGGTTTTTATAGAATGAATCAAACTTACTGGAGGTAAATTCTCCACCTCTGTCAGATCTCAGACACTTTATCTTTCCACCAATCTCATTCTCCACCATAACCTTTAACATTTTGAATTTTTCAAGAGCTTCTAATTTTTCTTTTAAGAAGGTTACCCACATCATCCGGGAGTAAACATAAATTAAGCAACATAAAATATATATCTCCTTGCACACTCCTAAGTCTAGTAGGGCCACACAGATCGGTATGCACAAGTTCCAACTGTTCACTTGAAAATTTGTCTTTACTTTTGAATGAAATTTTGTTCTGTTTACCCAATTGACATTCTCTACACATGTTATTAGGTTTCACAAGTTTTGGAAGATCTCTTACAACATGAATAGAACTTATCTTGACAATGTTATCAAAAGTCACATGACACATCCTCCTATGCCATAACCAACTTTGATCTTTTTGAGCAATCAAACAATTTTTTCTAAACTACTTAAATGAAAGATGTTACCTCTAGTTTGAGTACTGGATGCAATTTTTGTTCCAGAGCTTTCAAAGATTCTACATTTTCCATCCTTGAATTGGAGATCATAACCCTTGTCAACCAACTATCCAACACTAAGAAGATTATGCTTCAGTCCTTCCACATACAAAACATCATTGGTGTTATTCTTACCATCAAAGAGATGGATCCTCTGCCACGAATTCTACTAGCTGAGTTGTCTCCAAATTTTACAAGCCCACCTTCATATTTTTCAAAGCTTACGAACTTACTTTTATCACTAGTCATATGATGAGAACATCCACTATCAATCACCCATTCATCCTTTTCAACAACCTAAGCAGCCAGGGCACTTTCCACATTTGAACAACTAGCCAATTTAGTAGACACTAGTTCTTCTTCTTTGATAGTAATGAACACCCAATCATTTTCAGTAGAATCTCCATGATTAGATTCATCATCTGTGACTCCTTCTTCTCCAGCTTCTTAGACATAGTAACATTTCTTCTGACCTTTATATCTATTAGAGTTTGGTTTTGAAAACCTCTCCGGACATCTTGAGGCAAAATGACCAATCTTATTACAAGCAAAACATTTGAATGGCAACTTTCCTTTATACTTATTAGATCCTCTTGGCATTCTTTTGGCAATAAGAGCTTCAAGATCTGCAGTCTCAATTTCATCATCTTCAAGATCCTTCCTTGCCTTCACAAATCTATTTGATCTTGTTGAAGAGCTTTCACCCAGATCATATCTTTGTTTTCCATATACACTGGCCTTAAATACAGATTTAGACTTAGGAAGAGAATCACCAAACTCACTTAATTCAAAAGTTGAAATTTTGCCAACCAGCTGATCTCTTGTAACTTTTGAGACAGTCCTGATCTCCTCTATAGCAACAACCTTATGTTTGTACGAATCAGGTAAAGATCTGAGTACTTTTTCCACAATCTCTTATTCTTCCAATGTTCCTCCAGCACACCTGATACCACACACAAGTTCATTTATCTTTTGCATGTAGATCATGATGTTTTCATCTTCACCCATCCTCAGATTTTCAAATTTTCCTCTCAGACTTTGTAGCTTGGCACATTTAACATATTCATCACCTTCATAAAGATTCTCCAATTTCTTCCATATTTCATGAGTAGTTTTTAGTCCAAAGACATTTGTCATTTTTGAATCAGTCAGGGCACTCAACAAGGCTTCTTTAGCTCAAAGGTTATTTTCAGCATCTTTGAGTTGATCTGGAGTTAAAGGACCTTTCTCCAGAGGTTTATACTCATCATTGGTTATCACCCAATAAGCTTCACCCAAAAATTGCAATGGCACTCCATGTGACTCTTCCAAACAAAGTAATTTTTTCCATCAAATCTCAGACTATCCTTCTTGTAGGTCAACATCCTGGATCTCCTCAGGTAGTAAGGCTCTTTTTAGAGGAACCTTTTTCTAATACCAATTGTTGGAATTAGTCTGGACAATTGAGAAGGGGGGTGAATCTGTTGTCTCACAAATTTAACCTTTTCCATTTTTAATCTTCTTTATCAACTTACAATCATATTAATAATGTAAACATTAAAGCATGAATCAACAACACATGAGCAGAGATAAACTGAGAACACATAACACTAGGATTTTTAAGTGGAAACACGGTTAAGGGAAAACCACTGTGCGGGTTAACCCACAAGATTCATACCCTGTTAAAAGTACTTAGAAGAAAAGAGAAGGCACATGCCTTCGGGCTCACTGCCTACAAAATTTATGTTTAATATAGAAAGAATTAACTAATAAATATCATCTTCTTCATGCCTGGTTCAGTTTCATTGAATGTTCACAAAACTTCTGCTCTACCCCAAATACTTCTTCTCTAACTCTTCATCAAAACAGCTCTTGTTCTTCTGCTTCTCCTCTGCTCTGCTCTGCCTTTGATCCTTTCTTTAGACTATATTATTTCCACACAAGGATGTTTTTCTAGAACTCATCTACATGCCTTTATACCCTTCATCAACCTTGGAATAAACATCAAGGTCAGCACTACAAGCATTTGACTTAATGCAAATCACTAAGCTGTCAGCCAAATATAACTAGGACTCAAATCTTCCTTGATCAACACACCATGCTCCATCGAATTGTTCTTAGATCATCCGTAACACTCTTGAATCTCCTGGTCGGCCAAGACTGGGAAGAATAGTAGCACCAAGAAGGAAATATTCACCAACGAGCTCAAACTTCAATGCGGACCTCCAACATAGTAGTCACATGATCCAAAGACCTTCACAAGCACATTAAATTCAACAAAAACATCCACACTCCTTCAAATTATCAGAATCACTTGCATCTTCATCTGGAACCTCAAGAACACTGTCTTCTATGATTGTTACATAAGAAAGATTGCTTGTGGATCTCCAAACCACAAACCACTTGATTGGATGATATGCACTGACTTTCCAAACATGTCTCTAGATCCACAGATCATCATTTTATATTTCTGGAACAATCTGAACCTCTTTCCTATCACTTTATCTCTTCTGAACACTGCAAAACTAGTTCTACTTAGATGGCCATAGCTTCTTCAAATCTTCATGTGAACCCTTCAAATCTTAACTACAGCTTCTTAAGACAATCCTCAACTCAGCCATATGGTCTGCATACATTGATCCTTATTAATTTTCTCAATATCCTCAACATTCCAGTCTTCTAAATAGGCAACAAAATATGATATAGTTGACACCAATGGCAACAAGAATATGTTGACATCAATGACAACATCGATTAGGCACATATTTTCAACACATAGTTGGGGTGCAATATTTAAGGACTTGAAGGCCAAGAAGAAGAGTTTTAGCCTTTGCTTTGTTGTTTGTCCTAGGGGAAAGTTTCTTTGAAGTGGTTTTAATCAATTTTCCCTTGGAGTCTTGAATAATGCACATTATGCTTGATGGAACTATGTTTCCCTATGATGCACAATTGAAATTTGATTTCTAGACTCCTAGTGGGGGAATTCATTTGATCATGGATCAATTGATAGGGAGATTACTTGATACATGTTCCCCATGAATGGGGGAAATTCATTTATTGCTTTAATTATATGTGTTTTGGTGTTTCAAACTCTCTTTGAAATTAGGCTTGGAAAAGAATGAATTAGGATCAAACTAATGGTGATTTTACAAGGAAGAAAGACCAAGATCAGTTAGGAAAATCCATGAGTTTATTATGACTAAAATATTTGTATGATCCTATTAGGGAATGGATTGAATGATAAATTGCATGTTTTATGTGAATTTAAATTAAAACATGGGCACAAGCTAGTGATCTAGTAGAACCTTTTCCTTGAATTAAACCAAGTGTTTGGTTGTTCTCGGTATTTGATTATGATCTTATGATAATTTTAAAATCTTGTGTGAGATTTTAGATTATAAACAAGTAGAAAATTATGTTTTAAAACTCCTACAAAACTTGTTTGGTTATCACTGTGATCATACTTTGTTATAAAACCAAGTTCAATATTAGAAAACCCTTAGAAGACTTTGTGTTTTCAATTTAGGTTGTGAGTTTTGGAAAATTCTTGACTAGGATAGGAGCACACCTAAAGGACTATAGGATAGGAGTACTAGTGTCCATAAGGTACACTAAAGTATTGAATATTGATAAGTGTCCAGAAGGTTTGCTAGTATCCAAGAAGTGAGTTGTGTCCCTAAAGTGCATTGATGTCCTTGAAGTGCACCAATGTCTTACTTATCAGAAGTTTTTGAAAGTTGCACACATTTCCAAGATGTCTAACAATTTATTTTTTATTAGTAAGAAGTGACAAAAACTTGTAGATACTTTCCTTGTGTAGATAAGTTAGAACGGTTATCCTGCTCAATTGTAGGCAATTCTATATGAAGTTGGAGTTGTACTATTTTTTATGAAACCTATTGGTTTTGTGATGGTATGCAATTAAGTGTAATTGGAAGTGCATTCAATGATTCTCTACACCATGGGTCTTGTTCAAGACTATGAGTACCTTGGTTACCTATGAGGTATGAAGACTAGTGTGTATAGGTAAAATTGAGATTGAATAAGATCAAAACAATGATAACAAATCAATCCTATAACATCAAATGATTCATCTAAATGATAACAATATCAATGAATATGCAATTAAACAATTGAAAGCTATCACCTAGACTATATTGATCTCTTGGATTTATGTGGATTGTTCAATACGTCGTGTACCCATGGTTGCAACAAACGAGTGTAGATAAGTGCTCAAAGATATGATATGTGCTCAACGGTACGATGAATGCTCAAGCGCTATAGGAATGCAAAAGCTTAAATGATCAAAGAGGATTTTTTATGAAGTGAAGGGGGTATATATATGTTTCAAGAAAGATTGATCAATGGTCAAGATAAATCAAGGAGATCAATGATCGAGATGAGTTGAGAAGACATGATGAACATGCACACGACATGTGTCATGCTTAAAGAATATTTTAAAGTTGCCTTGTTGAGTTAACTACTTGCTAGGATAAAGATAGGATTTGATTTCATAAAATTTAGAATGTTTTTTCCAATTTATGATTTGGTGATAAAAACAATAATGATTAAAGCCAATTAACTCAACTTTGGATTTGCTTTTTGAAGTTCTAAAAATAAGATTGATTGTGCACATAGAAGAATATGATATTTTTGGAAGAATTGGAAGATAATAACAAAATAAATAAATAAATTTGTTTAATTAATTGTGCATGATGGAGGAATAGATAAGATATAAATAAAATATTGATTTTATTTATTTTTAGAAGATAATGTCAACTTAAATAAATTTAAATAATTTATTTAAATTTAGAGGAATAAAAAGCTTAATTAAATAATTAAGAATTATTTAACTATGGATAAGAGGAAATTAAGTGATGAATTAATTAAATTATTTATTTATTTATTTAATATGGATTTTAGGAATTTAAAAGCGATAATGATTTAATTAAATAATTAAAACTATTTAATTTAGAGGAATAAAGTGAACTTTGATGAAATTAATTAAATAAATAGAATTTATTCAATTAATGTAGAAATTAGGTGATTTAGAGGAAATAGATGAATTTTGATGAAATTAATTAAATAATTAGATTATTCAATTAACATTAAATGCAGGTGATTTAGGAAGAATTGATGTATGCAAGTGATGTGATGTGAAGGGTCATTTTTAGGTGTCTACAACTATATTGGATTGAGTGGAATAGGGTGCCTTATGGTTTATTACATCCAACATCACTTTCTCTACTCCAAGTTTAACAATTTAAATATCATCATATTGTTAGCTAGGATTTCATAAGTAGTCAAAGATATACCTTCTCGTCATAGACTCATAGCACTTGGGCTTTAAGTGTTCTTGAGGGGGTGGCGCTTCATAGGTGATTTACAATGGATGTAGTCCCCCATCAATCACTATTGTTAGGAGATCTCTAATGAACTATGGCTAACTTATGATGTACATCATTATTTAATAGATGGCGACCCACCAGATGGTGGCATGCCTATGTATTTCTATGGTAAGATTTCAAGGGAGTTGACATCTTGATGTGGTATGGAACATTTGGTATGTTTACCCTTTGCAATTCATATATGAGTGTTTTATTAAGTATTTTATTTATGTGTGTTTACCTTGTGTATTTGATTTATGTGTGTGGCATTGTGTTTTTTCTTTATGTATGTATGCATTGTGTGTTGATTTATGCTTTTTCTTTTGTGTGTTCATTGTTATTACATGTATGTTGGTTTCACATGTTGTGCTAAGGCTAGGATACACATAATATGGGATGCATGTTATCCTACCTTTAGCATCTTTTTATTAATAAGGCATATGGAATCACTTGACAAGAGTGTTTGTAGTATATGAGTAGTAGTTCATTTAGATGTTGCATATGATCTTGGATGTATTGTTTTAAGGCAAGCCTTGTAGGATTGTAAGGTCTTGTGAAATTAGAGGATTGACATAGTAGGCTTGTTTTATTTATTTGGGAAATATGTGTATTTGATGCTAGAAATGATGTGTTGTGTAATCTTCAATGTCTTGGAATGATTGTTTGGCATGTGTATATTATTGTGAACATATTTTTAATTCAATTTTATGTGTTTGAGGTGTTTTGGATCTATGGTTTCTCATGTATGCTTATGAGTTAATAAGGGAATGAAATAATCAAGATAATCACTAGTTTTGAATGTACTACATTATTGGATTATGGGTTGATCCTTACTTTCCTTGACAAATGGATGGGGAGGAAAGGGGTTTCCTCCAATGGTAGATTCAATGGCTTCCTTGATCAATAGTAGGAACTTGGAATCTTGGAGTCCTTTAGATATATTTATGATGTACATTGTATATGACCACTTTGTATATGTGGTAGTTGGTTACATGGCCTATGGTATTCATTATCAGCGATGATGGTTGTAGTACTTAACACCATGTATATATTGATTATTGAGATGTACTTGACGGTACTTATTATTTTGATTAATGAATGGTAATTAATGCTCACCATGATGTTCTTATATTACTTGCATACATTGCATTTTGTTGTAATATTGTAGTTGGTAAAAAATAGCCACACTTTTTGGAGGTTGTTACACTTATTAGGAAGTTTTTCTTAACCACTTTAATTAAATTCACATATGCATCTATGGAGGGAAGAGGTTGAGATCACTCTCTAATATCAAATCTGTGAAGTTAGACAACATCAAAAATAAGAGGTTGGGGCTCCTCTCCAACATGAATGTGATGTTGGGCCTCATATCTTGTATCTAATTGACTTTGAAACTACTTCAATCTCCAAATAAGGTTGGAACTCTAGTCTAGTTTTCATATTTTTAACATCATAATGTGAAATAATAAGATAATTTTTATATTCTCATATGATAATAATGAAATAATCTACTTCAGACATGGGAAAGGGTGTAGAGGAGTCTAAACACAATGTACAAAGAGTGCATAGGTCTTGAAATGAAAGATAAAAACATGTATGCTAGATAATATGTAGATATGAGAAGATAAAATCATGTATACAAGAGATATATATTGATATAATGGCATGTAGATATAATATACAAGGAAATGTAAGATCATGATCTATAAATTCTCTATGATATGTAACAAAATGTATCAATGTAAGATAAAAAACAAATGATATAACTATGTAAAAAATGCTCTCAATTGGCAAGATATATCACTAATGGATCATAAATTCTCATAATAGATAAATATAAAATACTACTAATACATAATATCATAGACAAGATGCTCACATGATAGCAATATATAAACAAATTAAGTACATACGACAATTTAATGCTCAAGATAGATAGATGTAGCTAATGTAAGTACCTTTAAAACAATGTAATGTGAGATCATAAGATAAGTGTTATAAGGTTATAAGATAATTAAAGTATGAATTAAACACTTCAAATATGGGAAAGGGGCATAATGGAATCCAAACACAATGGAGAGTGTGCATAGTCCTAATGTAAGATCAAGGCATATATACTAGATAATAAGTAGATGTGACAAGATAAAATCATGTATACAAAAGATATAGGAATATTAGATCATGTAAACATAATATACAAGGTGATTATATAAGATCATGATGTAAATTCTCTAAGACATGTACCAAAATTCATCACAGTTTAAGATCAAATGACAAATGGTATAACCATGTAATCCGAATGAAATACATTAGCAAGATATATTAATAGTGGATCGTGAATTTTCATAATAGCTAGATGAAACAATGATAATGCATAGATAATAGAAAATATTCTCACATGACAAAAAGATATAATCAAATTAAGTACATAACATCCAATGTAATTCTCAAGATAGCTATATGTAATCAATGTAAGTGCATTAGATAATGTAATGTGAAATCATAAGTCAAGTGTTATAAGATTAAATAAGACAAGTATTAAAGTATGAATTGAACTACTCAAGATATGTGAAAGGGACATAGAGGAGTCCAAAAATAATGGAAGGTGTGCATAGGCACATAGATGGAAGTATGGAATGAGGGTTAGATATGGTAGAGAGATGAGTGGAGGAAGTAGGAATGGCACATAAGAGAGAGGAGTCGTTGCCATGATATGTAGGGTAGTGATGTAAGAGATTGCTTTTAAATTCAACTGTGTATATTTTTTTGTCAACGTTTCGGATCACACTCAATGGTCCATCATCAAGAAGGGGATAGTTATGGTCTAGATTGCAAAATTAATCTTTAAAATGAGGTAGAGAGGGGAGAAGGTGATAAGAAGACCAAAAATGAAGAACAAGAAAAGAGGAAGAAGAAATAAAGACACAAGGGGAAGAAATATGAGAAAATGCATAAAGAAAATATAGATAAAATACATGGACACATTTATACCTATGTGCTAAAATATGTATTAGAACAAGGTAGAATACTGCAAAGAAAAGTATAAATATTAAATATGTAATAATGAAAATCATGATATATATATATATATATATATATATATATATATATATATATATATATAAAAGAGTGAAGGATAAAAAGAGAAGGTTGAAGGCCAATTGAGTGGGTGTAGGTATTTAAGTATAGTTAGTATGAGGAATGATTTAGTAGTAATGGAATGGGAATGGGGAATAGAGGAGTCCTAACACAATGGAGGATGTGCATGGCCATATAGATAGAGGTATGGAGTGACATGTAAAAATGGTAGAAAGACAATTGGTGGAAGGAAGAATCGGACAAGAGATTATTGTTGGATATGATAAGAAAGTAGTGGTAGATGAAAGAGGGGTAGAGGTGTAAAGAATCATGTATGTAAGATTCACATATGTATCTTAGGCTTGAAGCACACATAGTTAGGAGGTAGGCCTTAAATAGGGGTGACAGTGGAGGAAGAGAAGGTTTTTATTTTATCTAGGGTTTTTTTAATTTCAATACCCTATGGGAAAGATTTGAAATTATATCAATTAAGTTATTTTGAAATGGAGAGAGATTGGATTTGAAATAGTTAGGAGGTAGGGTAGTGGTGAATGAAAGATGAGTAGAGGTGTAAAGTATCACGTATTAGATTCACATATAGATATCAAGATATGAGTATAGTTATGAGGTAGATGATAAAAAGGGGTGAAAGTGGAAGAAGGGAAGGATTCCATCATACATGAACAAACTTGTTAAAAAAAGATTCATGAGTTCCTAGCCATGAAACAAGAATCGAATGAATCAATGGCACACTTCATCACGAGGTGGATACATGTACTCTACTCTTCCACAAGTGCCCTAAACATGGATCATCATGAATTATGTGATCTCTTCTTGTATGCCCTCAATAGGGATACACAAGAGGAGGTACAAAAGTTGTTTTATAAATCATATGAAGAAGCTTTAGAAAGTTCTTTTAGAATTGATCAAGATGCAATAGATAGTGGGCATAGAGCTTATGGTGTGAATGGAAAACTAATAGGATATAATGGTGGGAGCAACACCTCTACCATAAAGATAATCAAAAGCAACATAAATGCAACAACAAATGCGGTAACAGATCAAGCCCCAATTAGAAACAAAGTTAGATATGATTACAATGGTAGGGTTTACTATCCTCTGAATGTCAATGCAATTGATTAGCCTCGAATCAATAAATATTATCCCAAGGATAATCATCAAACATGGAATCAGAATGGCAATAGGTACGAATGACCTCTCTATGAATATAATCAGTTTTGTTCCTTTCATAGGACTAGGGGGCATAGTATTGAGTCATGTTGGGAATATAATAGATTTATCTCTAGGATACTAGAGGACCAATAAAAATTATTCATTAAAATGTTCCTAAATCCACAAGAGGTCATGCCAAATAATAACAAGGATTCAAAAAAGAAACAAGCTCCCATCACTCCACAAAATGTAGATAACCTTTTCCCTCTCATAGAAGTGCTAAAACAAACAACCAAGATGCACTGACTAGTTTTGCAAGAACAACTAAATTGAACATTCCTATTCAACTAGGACCAAAAGGAGAAACCAAGATGTTAGAACTAGTCATAGTATTACCTGATGAAGAAGATGAAAGAAAAAATGAACAAAAGGAAGAACTCATGAGGGAGTAGTGTCACTTTTGGAACCAATCTCTGCTCCAATTAGACCTTGTGAATTGATTGAGGATATAAAGAAGACATATTCTCACATATAATTCATTGATCTTCTCAAAATTTCTCCATGTCATTGTTCGGCCCTTCTGAAAGTACTAGGATTGAGGTAACTAGATCAAATTACTCCTCTACCTAGTGAACAAATACACCAGATTGACTTTGATGTAAATCCATTGAATGCTAAACTGAAAGACCCATGATTCTTCTTTGATCTTAAGCAAATACCTTTAGAGATAGATCCAACTAAGAAGAGAGATCCTGCTCTTTACTTACAAGTATGGATCTATGATACGTGCATAAAATGGACTTTAATTGATGATGGTGATACCATAAAATTATTTTTATTTTCCCTTTTGGAAAGGATGGAATATGGACAATACCAATATCACTACGTCTCATGACACTTTGAGAGGGTACGACAACTTAAAATATGCCACAATAGGAAAGATTACATTGCTTATTTCATTAGGGCCAAAAATGATTCCTACCATGTTCTATGTCATTGACAAGGATACTAGGTATAACTTACCACTCGAAATACCATGGATACACAGAATCAAGGTTGTCCCTACCACATTATTCCAAGTTAGATTCTTGCACCTCAAAAAAGTGTATGTCACAAAAAGGGATCCATAACCCTTTAGCATGGTTAAGACTAATGCAACGAAAAAGATAGGAATTTTGATAGATTACAAGCTACCAACAATAAAGATTTCTATCCCAGATCTCACACCAAGCAATCAATATGGATTAAAAGGATAGAAATGCCTACCAAAACTATCAACAATGTGGAAATAAGAACCTCTAAGAAATGAGAATCATCGAAAGAAAAGGAAACGGTTCCTAAAGAAACAACAATAAAAATCATGGAGTGGTTGGAAAAAGATTGACCTCTGCAATTCCCTCTAGAGACTCTCACCATCAACGTATCTCCAAAAGATGAGAAATTTAATCATGTTTTCCCATGTATAGGAGAAAAACCTCATCAAATAGAGTGGCTTAAATTTGAAAAAAAGACATTGGACTTAAATCGAGTAGACCCACATGCCTTCTTAGATCCTGAGGAGGATTCTTTTGAAAGTTATACTCCTTTAACACTACCAAGGGAAACAACTTATAGTGAGACACACGTATCAAAAATATAGGAGAAAAGTGATTCGTACACACCACTCTCACCTTCTAAGGATTCCTACACACCACTAATGCCACCCATGAAATTAAAAGAACAAGGTCAAGAAAAAGCAAACTCAATAGACAATGAATCAACAAATGTTCCAGAAAGTTCACCAAAAGCCTTCCTAGCCCATCAAAACCATGAGCAACCTTCTACCTTGACTTCAATATAATCTAATGATATAGACAAATGGGAAGAAACCTTAGTGTAGATAGAGATGGTAGAAAGAGTCCTAGATGAAGACAAGGTGAGTGAAGGGGAATTATGAAAAGAATGTAAGATGCGAGTAACTATAGGAATGGAAGATCCTATCATTTTTGAATTGCCAAAGAAGTACATAGGATATTCGATAGATATGCGATCAGAACCAAATAGGAAAACAAGCATAAGTTTCATTCCTCTAGACAAACAAAGGGAGCCACAAACCCCTTTGAATTGTTCCAATTCTTTTAGAGTATTAAAGAATGTCCTGAAGTGAAGATCTACATGCAAGATGAGTTCAACTTACTTATTGAGCTTTTAAGTTGTGACGGAGCCTTGTATTGGACTACTTCACATCATAATGCCTTTCACACACTATTGCATATAAATTTAATAGGATTGGTCCCTCAATGGAATTAACTAGAGCAAAGCCAACCTTTAGGACCCTACATAATAAGTGAGCTTGTCCTCTAAAAAGGGAGCATTAAGAATAAGAAACACATGTAAAAGAGGAATTTTCTTGAAGATTGCAAAGGTCCATATATGGTCAAGGAGGACATTGAAAACGATGCTTATCTTTTATGCACGATGGAAGGTAAGAAATTTGGTGAGACTGTCAACGCCTTTCACCTCAAGAAATATTATGTCTAATTTTTTTTTTTAAATCATAAAACATAGAAACACCAAAAAAATAAAATATTCCAAAAATCCAAAGAAATTATAAAATCATAAAAAAATCAAATCTTTCATGCATTTTTGTTTCATTCTATTTCATCCTAGATCTTTGTGAGTGGCATGCTCTTGTTAGATTTTTTTTTAGTAAGGAGTCTAAAATTACTTAGGTGTAGGTTGATCCTCTTAGCTTTTGAGATCCCTTATATTCACAATCACCATTTATCATTCCCCTATTTCACATTACCTAATGATTCTAATCAAAGCCTAGATTTTAGCTCTACATTGATCTCAGTCTTATCAATTCACGTTGTTAAGTCTAAATAGAGTTAGTCTCCAAACCTACAATACTCAATAGAAGCTTGCAAGTAGACCTCCCCCATTTCTTCTTAGTAGAAAGGAAGTCTGACTAGATAGTAAAAAAATTTGGTGGCACTCAACTCCTTATCTATTTTAGGCAAAAATGTGAGGAAGATCATAGCTCTAAAGGAATCAATCTAAAATACAAGTAAATAAAAAAAATGAGTGATAAAAAATAAGAGTGTGAGAGAAAAGTTAGATTATAAGAAAAGAGCTAAAGAAGCCAAATATCCAAAGCATAAATAAAGTTTCAAAGTATCCCATCAAAAAGAATCAAAAATATCAAAAAAATGAGAGATTCAAGTGAGATACTACAAAATAAAAAGAGAGAGATACAAAAAAAGAGTGAAAAGAGAGAAGATTGTTGATTGTTCGTACTCTCGAGTGGAGATAGATATAAGCTGAAAGCTATGAGGGTGACAATCTGTTAGAAACAAGATCGACTAATGCATTGCTGATTTCAAATTGGAGTAATAGATTATGAACAAGGCAGTTGTACATCTAGGGTAGAGAGGTTGAGTTGACTTAGGAATCAACTTCAACACTTAACTAGAGGTGGAAGAAAGAGTGTCAACAAGTGTCTTGGAGAGTTGTGTTGGACTCTCCAAGTCAACACCTAACCACATAAGGTGGCTTAAATTAATGTGTGGAATATACACATAATACTTATTTAAATAATAAGTAATAACAATATTCCTACCCTAACACTCCCTACCAGAGAAGGTAAGGTACAAAACACATACACCCACCAACTAAGAAATACTAGGAGTCTAGCTATCTTTAGGGCCATATTCTACTACGGAGTTTCTTCCTTTACCCTAGGTCTATCTTGTTGGCCATCTTCAATCTAAGTCTAGCAATAACTGATAAGATTTGTTGCTTGTCTAAGTTAAAAGCTTGCCAAAATGCTTTGTCTAGATAAGGATCAATGTTTAGCCTTTAGCAAAGCCTAAAATTTAGAAACATTCCATCTTCCCTCTATTCCCACTTGATTCCTAAATCCTATCTAAGAAAGTTAAATAAATCTCCTATACCAAGATAATTGACAATCCCCTTAGTAAAAGATCCTAATAAAGAGTTGTCACATGGTTTGTTCTGTCATGCATTTATCATACCAAAAATTAGAAAAATAAAAAGAAATAAGTCTATGTAATAACTCATGACATTCCATAGGTTTAAAGCATGTTGCATTCCTTCTTGTGTCCCTAAATTTCATACATAGCATGCATTCATATATATTCTAAAAAAGACCAAAAAAATATATCATAATCATTTTGTATTTGTGTAAAGTCTTAGAGATCATAATCACAAAGGTTTTGAATCACCAATGAGCATAGAAGATAAAGATAATCATGATCATAAAGAGAGCTCCAAGAGTGCTAGTACAAAGCTGATACAAAGTAAAAAGTAGAGCCAAAGACAAAAATTCTCTATATCTCCCCATGCAAGGGGGCAAAATAGAAGTAAGCAAAACCTAGATGAACCTCAAGGATGATTTTGACCAATAGAGTCACCAAGGCTCCAACTCCTAAGTCTCCTATGACTAGTAGCATTAGAAATCCTGTGCATCCTATGAGAAAGAGACTAAACTCTGCTAGGAACATGTGAAGGACCTATCATATCATCTTAAGAAGCATGCCTATGTATTCCAAGACTTGTCATCTTAGAAGGACAACATTCTTGGCTCTATGTTCCCTAGCCTCACCACACAAAGAAGTAATCTCTTAATTGGCTTATTATGTATGCACAAGAATGTCTATGTGACATTCACTCTGAGAAGGAAGATGGGCATCAACAAGTAGAGACTCACGAGAATGACCCATGAATGGAACCAAAAGATCTAAGATTGAATCATGAAATAGTTACCTCCATCACATAGAAATACCTAAAGAGAAGAAAGAAGAGAAGAGAAAGTTAGTCAAACGATCGAAGTGCACAAAATGAAAAAGACAAGAACAAAAGAAAAGGGACTTACAAGGGTCACCCTATTCCCAAGAGGGATCATCTAGTGCATGATCACAAAAAGTAGGTGTGGTAGCCTCCTCCTCAAGAGGAATCTCCCTATTCTCTCCTTTTATGACCTCATCATCATCCTCTCCCTCTAGATCGTAATCCTCATCAGAAGAATTAGAATCATCAAGAGCAATCAATCCATGAGTAGACCCTCTCCTTCCCCTATGGTTGGAACTTGAGCTATGAGGTGTACAAAATGGCCTAGTAGTTGGGACTCTAGGGGTCAAGGGAGTCCATGTGATCATCCCCTACTCAGAATATCCCATCTCTTGAATAGTCCTATAGTAAGTGGGAAATGGGGGCAAGTCCTTTAGAATGTCATCGCCTAACTGTTGTAAGAATAACTCGATGTGGTTTAGCTCAATAAAACTATTTTGATCTAAAAGTTGAACCACACTCCTATAAAATACTCTAATCTATGTGTCACCAGGCCATGCACCCTCCATGTTAATGTAGGGATCAAAATCATGTTGATGTTAGTCAAAGTAGCTACTATAGGTAGACTAGAGTCAAAGTGACCAAGCTAGACCCATTGTGTAGCCCTTAGGAGTCTAGGGTTAGGAAGTATAATTTCCCTCTACAATGGTTGAATGTCTCATAAATCTATGTCATGATCAAAGAGGGATGACTGAAAGCATGATCCTCTCATCATGCAATATGGTAGAAATCTTAGTAGACCATAGCTAAGATGTCAACACCCCATGCAAACATGGTACCACACTTTATGCACTAAATTATTGGTGCCCAGTACCATCTAAGTCTTGATTTGCATTCTCTTCCTTTCCTCTTGATGATGGATCATGGAGTGTTAGCCGAAATGTTGAGTCAAAAAAACAACGCAATTTTTTCTATAAACACAAGAATCTAACTTCAAACCAATCAAACCAATGAGGTACTTCCTCAAAGGATAAATAAGAAGTCAAGGAACTGAAGTGAGATGGACCCCTATCTATGTCTTAGAGTAAGATAATCCCATAATGGAAGCCTGTGATCACTTCTTAGCAAGAGAGTCACTTTAGGGAAGAACAAGTGGCTATTCCCTTATAGGAACTCCTAAGATGCGATAAACATTGTAAAGAGTAATAGTCCACTCCCTTGAAACCTGTGAAAATTTGAAAGTGTTCATGTTGGTGTCTCAGTAAGTTAGAATGTCATAGTAGATACAAGAAGTAGCATGGACAAATGGAACATGGCATAGCTTATCTAGCCCTACTTTATTCATAATAGCATGATCTCTTGAAGAGAGGGCCCTATAATCACCTGAAATCCATTGTTACTCATGACTAGCATTCCATCGAATTTGTTCATCTAGTCAAGAATGAAGAACCACATGTTAGATCTCATAAAAACTCAAAAAATCATAAAAACATGTATATTCTTCACAAAATTGCAATAAAACAACAAGATTAGTATCAAGACTAGTGAAAAATGGAGTCATAGAAACATTGTTGAACACCAAATTGTAGTCATAATCAAACAAGCAATGTTGCCCCTTCTAGCAAGGCAAAAATGAATGGGTGACCCTATTGTCAGAATGGATCTCCCTAGGTGACCTACCCTGGTGAAAGGGGTGAGACTGTCCCACACCCTATCATGCTAAAAATTTACAGAAACAAGAAAAATTCTACCCAATTTTAACAAACAAAAAGGCATTTGCACTCTAAATGACAAAATAGACATAATGTTGCAAAAAAAATTGACAAAAATGAAATCATTTGCAAGAAAACTAACAAAATTCAAACTAGGGTTTTGAAGGTACAAAATCACACTATTCATACCTGATTCTTAGTGAAAGAAGGATTCATCGCCTTTGTTTCCATTACTTTGATGAAATCTTTCCAATGATTGCTTACACATACGATTTTGTTAACAATCAAATCCTCTTCACAAATTCTCACTCTTCTTGTCTTGTAGCTTAGTGTTATGTGTGAAAAAGAGAACGAAGAAGACTAGCATGCACACTAGATCAAACCCTCTTTCACAATAACATTCAAGGATAAGACCAAACCAAATCACTACCAAATGAAGGTGGATTCAACTATAGATCTTGTACACAGGAGTGCTATAGAAATATCAGATTTAATTAAGCCTTTTTATCAAACCCTAGGTCAAATAAGCACTAAACCCTAGTTCTAGGATGATCATCTTATAACAAATAGAAAACGACTGAAACCTAGAATCTAAATGTGCAAAGATGATCAAAGAAATAGTGAAACCTATGTCTCATAAGCTAAAGTGTTAGATGATGAAATAGGAGGCACCCAAGTCCTAAAAGTTGGAATCTGGTGGAGGTCTAAACTAGAAAGTTGTTGTAACTAATGCCTTGATGCCAAATCTAAACCCTAAAAAGGTAGGAGGACATGGGTGGTGGTGCCCAAGTCCTTGGTGAGTGAATTCTTTGAAACTATTTCTAGATCCTGAAACCCTGATCATAGCTCAGTCTTCTAGTATCTTAAAAATTTTTGGATCTTACTCTTGTAACTTACACACAAGATGAAAAGAGAGGGTTTGGGGGGTTATGGTATTTAGGAACTTGCCTCAGTCAAATCTTGGGATAGCATTCAAGCTTCCCAACATAGTTGATAGATAAAGAGAGCATGCCCTTGTAGGGTAGAGGCCAAAAATAATGATGATAGAATGATTCAAACAATGATATCACCTATGTGATGAAATCCTTAAGAAGATGAAGATCCTTCCACTCCTAAGGAGAGATAGATGATAGCTTTAAACCTGCAACAACATAATAACAATACATGCAAATATTCTCTATAATCACAATAAATGCTCTTGCTTGCTTTGCTTCAATATCATCAATTAGCTATTTCCATCGAGGTTACAAATGAACTCAAAAACACACTTATATATGCTTTCCCACTATGATTCATCAAATTAAATAAAAAGAGCTGACAAGGAGAAACCTTTTTAAAGGTCCTAGGCTGACATATACTTAATTTAGCCTCAACCAATCAGGGAGGACTTGGGTGGTGGCTCCCAAGTCTTTGAGCCCCTTTTGGGTCTGGGGTAAGGTTAAGCATATGGCCCATATTCACAATTTATATTAGTTTTAGGCAATTTTGCATCGCGATGAATATTTATAATGTATAATGTAATCATGGGGACCTAGGAGGTAAAGAAGGAGGTAAAAATACATGTGTCTACTTTTTACTCCATAGCATTTATCCCCACTTTAATGTGTGTATGATCTTATGATCAGTACATGCATTAAAGTATGGTCAAAGCATATCAAACATATGAAGCACTAGAGAAAAGACACACCCTAAGTTTGGAGAACCATTTCTAGCCCCCAATCTTAGGAAAACATAGGAAAACACTTTACAGTCACGCAAAACATTGAGAAGACAGTAAGGAAGAATGTAATGCACAAAGAATATAGTAAAGAATGCATTACATGGAGAAGACATCAACATAGTCATGCATTACACATGACATAAACAAAGAGAAAACATGATTGAACAATTATATAACCCTAACTAGGTGATGGGGGGAGCTCATTGCTATGTGTCTCCATCAAAATCACACAAAACACACAACTTGGGGGAGCTCATCGCTATGCACCACCACTAAAACATGCAAGACATGCAAGGAAGACACACTGAAAAGACATAGAATATATAAGCGTCATAGAGAATGTCGATGACACACTATATGTCTTAAACAAAGTAGACACAAGTGATAGGGGGAGCTCATCACTACTCTCCACTATCTAATACACATAAAACACACCTGACATTTGAGCTATGCTACCACAACCGCCAAGGACATGCTTAAGGGTGAATAACTCAAGATCCAACCTTGCCTCTATAGAGGAATTTTTAAAAGGATGTGCAACTACTTAAGGGAAGACACAATCCCTCCTTTCACAGAAGGGCTTTCAAAATGCAACCCCACCTACATCATACAGATGCCTTATGGTAAAAAGGAAGCATGTGTGTAAAGTATACAACCCCATATGCATCATAGAGATGCCTTACAGTGAAAAGGAAGTATACATAAAACATAACAAAGTACACAAACCCACCTGCATCGCAGAGATGCCTTATGGTGAAAAGGAAGCGTATGCAAACATGCTTAATCACAATATCTAAGATATCCAAGAATTTACCTCAACATATGCCCCCACCTTAAAGTGCTTGATCCCACTTTCTTGTATAAAAAACATTTAAGGTAAAGTTGAAAACACACAAGGGAACAAGGGCTTTCACAAATCCCATGCCCCAAAGTGACATGTACTTGCAATCACCAATCGTTCCCAACAAACACATCAATATAATTTTCTAACAACCATTGATAAACAATGTGCATGTATGAAAGATAATCAAAACAAGTTTTGTTAGAAGATCTTAAGCTAAAATAACAACCAAATCATCTCATTAAACTAATACAAAAATAAGGTAACATATCACTTAACAAACCAAGGCTATACTTACGGGTTCATAATTGAGTACAACCATGAGATTATACTTCAAGTATCTCAGAACTGAGTGTAGCTACAAGGTGAGATACAAAACATTCCCAAATGCCTAGAGGCATATTTAGAGTATTGCAAAGGAATTACAAGAATTTCACAATACGATACACTATCACATCACAACACAAAGTGATTATACTAGTCAAATGTCAGTAGCATATTAACCCAATCTTCATATATGGACTAGGTCCATTTTTATTTTCTTGTTGTAGGGATGCATGGTCCTTATTAGTATTTATTTTTTATCATCATCCACCAACTAGTAGAGTCATGGAAGAATGAAAGCACTAAAAATGAGAGAGGAGACAAAAAAATGTCTTAGGTTTACAATGTGGGAAGATTCCCCTAAGACAACTTCCCCAACATTATGCCCCCAAGGAACAATTGAAATAAGAGAGGAGAATAGAAGAATAGAGAAACAAAAAGAAGAAGTATCACAATGGAGGCAGTCTCCTTGTATCCTTGACCTTACAAGAATATCAAGGGTCATCCAAGGAGACCTAAACAACATTTAACACAATACGGAGGACACAACACAACACTATCAACATATATATCTTGGAGGAGGCATGACCTCGAGAGCAATTGGAGTAGGTGCTACATCAAGTGTCACTAAAGGAGGGAGAAATACTTACCTAATTCAATGGGATATTTCTTGGCAGACAATCCATGTCTATCATCCTAGGATATATGGTATTTAGTTTTGGTCTTGGTGATATTTTATTAATATTAAGTTTAGGATGATGTTTGGTGGGATTCAAAGAACTGTATCCAATACTAGTTGAGTAGTTAATTGTAGCAACTTGTAAAGGTACTCTAATTCCTTGTTGGTTTACACCACAACCATTGCCTATGTAGTCATGATTTTTGTAAATGATTTAAAATCCACAACCATAGAGAGAGTCCATCTCTTTAGAAGAAGATGGGGCCTCATAAGTCTCATATTCTATAGTATAAGTAAGAGTATTGTCTTTTTTTGCTACTAAAGAAACCTTAGGTTTATTAGGTATTTCCAAAGATTGCTTGGATGAGATTGAGGCAACTTTTGATACTTCAGGATTAGGGTTATTAAGTTTATATTCTCCCATAAAGGAAGGAGTAAAATCTAATGAACCCCAATCATCACCAAGAAGTGCATTCAATGGTGATGTTGAATCTTTAATAGCATTATCTGTGGCAAGAGGTATTGATGAATCAACTTTTAAGCTATTTAGAATCTCGTGATTGATAACTTGTTTTTTTACCTCAACTTGTAAACAATTTTCCAAATTTAGGTCAACTTCAATGGTGTGAAGTTTATTTTCATAAATAAACTTTAATGATCGATGAAGAGTAGACATAACTGTCCCATAGTGTGAATCCACGGTCTACCAAGAATCATATTATATGAAATTTTCCCAGGCATTACATGAATGAGGGTAGATGATGTCATAGGTCCAACCTTTATGGGTAAAGTTATGGTACCTAGGGATTGTCTACCAACATTATCAAAGCCATGAATGTGAAGTTTATCCGATTTGATTAAAGATGTATCAACCTTGATTTTATGTAGAAAATCAATGCCACAAACATTAAGAGCTGATCCATTGTCAATCATAACTCACTTTATCAACTTTTTGTTTAGTGTGACAAAGATTACAAGAGGTTCATGTTGATTTTGAACTTCAATTGACAGTAACTCATGTTGTTGAAATAGAATATCCATTTTTGTCACATGCATACAATCCAACAAAGCTACTACATCATTTGGCTTAATAGTAGGTGGTACAATCACCTTTTGTAAAGATTCCTAAATCATTCCATGGTATGTAGGTGATGTTTGTATGAGTTCCCAGATAGAGATCTTAGTGGGAGTAACACAAATCTGCTTAACAAGATCATAATCTTGACCAACTTTATGAGTAAGACAAGGTGGTTGAGGAAGCATAAGTTGAGAAGTTGGTAAAGTGATCGGGATGTTCGACTATTGTTTACTTTGTTTATTATTTCACATATTATATGTGTGAGCAACCATATTGTGATAGGGTTGTTGTGACACATTTTGATACACTTGATTTCCTTAAGTAATTTGTTTTGCAAAATTGAGAATGTAACCTAGGGGTCGAGGTGGTGTTAGAGCACCTTGAATTGTAATCACTGGTTTGAAGTGAGGTTACACAATGATTTTAGGAACATTAGTACACTTATCCATTATCCCCTTAGTCAGTTGAATAAATCTATTAATACTGATTGAATTAACATTGTTTTTACATTGATTAGTTTCAACATCCATCCCCAAAGGTTTTAATGTGAGAGACCTTTCTTCATCCACCAATGCTTCATCTCTTAAAGGGAGAGCATTGGAACAAAGGGAAGGTACAATGTTGTTAAGTGAATTGTTGATGATTGTATCTTTAGTGATATCCAAGGGGTTTGAACATGCAACCAAAGGAGAACTATTCATGGTTTTCGCATCCTTAGTGATGTCCAAAGTACTTGAACATTCATCCAAAGGAGGAAGATCGAGGGTCTTCACTTCCTTAGTGATATCCAAGGTGCTTGAACATTCAACTAAAGGAGGAATATGATGACTCATGGAATCATCATCATCATCATATACTTTAGATAGTATATCCAAGGCATTGTCATGATTTATAGTAGTAATAGAAGAAGAAGAACTTTCACAATCATCTTTCTCATGAGTATTCATGGAGATGAATTCGGTTATATTTTTTGATATTGAAGGATGCTCACCCATGAGGGCTCTGAATCTATGAAAATCAAGATATTTGATATATGCATGAAAAGATACCAAAGATAAATGACATGAATATGCCATAATAAAATGCCTTGGAACAACAATGTACAATCAGATCTATTCATTTATCAAATACCACCTATATGAGAGACTTTTGAACACCACAATACTAGTTTGAGGAAATCGAGTTTTTGAAGATTTTTGCAAAGATAAAAAAAACTAGTGTCATTAAAAATAGAGTGATCAAGATGTTAAAAGTGTTGCACAAAAGGTAATATAGACAATTTTAAGATTTCTTGCAAAGAAATGTTAAAGAGATGTCAAACTTCTTATGTTGAAATACACAATGTGTAATTACAAACATGTGAATTTGCAAACCAAGGTATGAAATAATGAAATGTTTTTAAATGAATAATGAAAATATGCTATAAATAGATCTAAATTGAAATGTTTATGATGGCAGAAAAATATGAAACAAGATTTTGACTACAGACCCTAGATTTTGAATTTGTCTAGGTTTTCAAAAATGCAACTTTTACAACAAAACCCTATCAAATTAGAGCTTCAAATGTGAGATGTAACACAATGAAATGATTATCGTATGTGATATGAATTAGATCTGATGCAATATTCAGAAATTTAAATCTTTCTATGATGATTTATAACATATGAAATGAAACAATGCAAAACTATGCCTTTTTGCAACCCTAAAATGCTTGATTTTTCAACTTTTTCCAATACAAATATGCAAAATATGTCTTAAAAAAGTGAGGATGATAAGGCACAGCAGCATAAAATCCTTTAATAAATCTAATAATCCAACAAGATTTATCACAACACGCTAATCTTGAAACCCTAGGTTGAAGATTAGCTAGATTTACTAAAAATGCAAGAATTTTTGAAACCCTAACAATGAAATTAAGATATTAAACTATGAAAAATGATGGATGAATTGAATCCAATCAGATATAGGGAAGAGAATAGCTCATATCTGATCCAATAAGGATGCCAAAGTGTAAGATCTAAGGGTTCACCAAAATGTTGAGTGTGAAAAAGAGAATGAAGAAGACTAGCATGCACACTTGATCAAACCCTCTTTCAAAATAACATTCAAGGACAAGACCAAACCAAATCAATACCAAATGAAGGTGTATTCAACTATAGATCTTGTACTCAAGAATTTTATGTAAAGATCAGATTTAATCAATCCTTTTTATCAAACCCTAGGTCAAATAAGCACTAAACCCTAGTTCTAGGATGATCAAATTATAACATACAGAAAATTACTGAAACCCATAATCTAAATGCACAAAGATGATCAGAGAAATACTAAAACTTGTGTATTAGAAGTTGAAGTGTTAGAGGATGAAATAGGAGGTGCCAGAGTCCTAAAAGTTGGAATCTATCAAAGGTCTAAACTAGAAATTTGTTGTAACTAATGCCCTTATGCCAGATCTAAACCTTGAAAAGATAGGAGGACATGGGAGGTGGCACCTAGGTCCTTAGTGAGTGAATTAGCTAAAACTGTTCCCAAAACCCTAATCCTAGCTCAGCCTTCCAGTATCTTCACATTTTCTGGATCTCGTTCCTATAATCTGCACACAAGATGACAAGAGAGGGTTTAGGGGTTATGGTGTTTAGGGATTTGCCTGAGTCAAATCCTAAGATAGCATTCAAGATTCCCCACTATTGATAGATAATAAGAGTGTGCCCTTGTACGGAAGAGGCTGAAAACAATGATGATATAATTATTCAAATAATGATGAATAATAATGATATCACATATGTGATGAAATCCTTAAGAATATGAATGTCACACCCCAAATTTTGACTATACTTTACTTTTTTACTTTTATGTAATTAGTGGATAAACTTGCATGGATGAATGATTTGATGTTTAGACAAATATAAGGAAAAATCGATGAATTCATGAGTTATGATTAAATGTAAAGAATTTAAAAAATGATTATATTTTATTGAGATTATCTATTTATATTATTTAAGGATTTACTAATGATACACTGATCACAATTTGGTGACTATGAGTTGTAACTAGGGAATATATTACCAATCTCTGAGAAAGGGAGGGAGAGCATCATCTAAGAGAAGTGGATATATATGGGAAAGGAATAGTTTTTTTCCATTTGAATCTTGTTCTCATACAATTTAGTGAACCCTAGTTGAGTTGGGTAAGTAGTACTCGACCCAATTGGTGTAAGTTGGTTTTGTTTCGACAATCATCAATTTGTAGTCAAGATCTTTTAGCTTAGGTTTTGTCAAAAAACCTAGTAGGATAGAATGATCGTTGACATGATATAATTGATCATTGTTATTCCTCTTTATATGGTTTGAATATAGTTTATTGTTATAAGTAATTATTATTAGTGGTAAAACTATTCATTATCAATGTTTTCTGATAAGTTTCCATTTAATAATCCAACTTTGGTGGTGTTTATGCCAAATAGAGAGGGAGAGAATATCTCAACCCCATTCTTGTATTTAGTCAAGTGTTTGGAACAACAAAAGGATACATTGTATATTACTACACTATGATGAAGATTTATTATTTATTTAAATATCATTTATAAGTTATACTTAAAATATCACGTTGAAGAGATTCTTTTACATTAATATTGGAATGATAGCATTATGCAACCAAGACCTCTTCATTTAATTATGGAGCACTCAACTCTCTTTTCCACCTCATGGGAGAAGTTAGGAAGAAGTATGTGATAGAGTGGTCATACTCCAATTTGTTGTGTGCTAACGAGGCTCTTTAAAAGGTACAAAATCTACCTTAAGTCCAACAGATAAGTAGGGTGGTAGAGTCATTTTTAAAACTATTTTTATTTTAGAGTATGGATATTGTGGGAGACATCCATATTTGAGAGAGGTGTGTTATGATAATGGGGAGAACACCGTAAACTAAGTGTGTGAAGGAGCTTAGTATTAGAAGCAAAAGTCTAGATAAGGTCGTGGTGGAATCAAAAAGTGAACTCCTACATAAGAAATCTGCAAAGATAGACTGTGAAAAATAGAGAAGGATAGTAGGGCTGTGTTGAATAGATAGAGGTTTATCATAGGCATTCCAACCGACAGTTTAAAAGATATGAATGTTTTAGAACACATATATCTTTTCGTACAACAATTCATTATCTTTTGGATATAGTAGAACTATACTCTCTTAGTAATAATGTTATGTCATAAAATGCCCCCCTAGGACTTTTACCTCCTAAGTTTAGCTCCTAGGTCACCTTAGATTAATCATGCATGTGTAAAACTTGTCCCAAAGAAAATTCCCTAAAATCTATGACAAATGGGGCTTAATGGTCTACTCTAAAGCTAAATCGTGACTAAAAAAGGCATCTGGACTTGGGCAGTCGTGCCCTAGTCTAGACCTATTTTTCCAGGACCTAAATTTAAATGTGTCAGTTTATGACTGTTAAAAGGTTTCCCTTTGTCAACCTTTTCAATTTGAATTATGAATGTTAGTGGGAATGCGTATATAAAGATGTTTAGGACTTCACTTTACACCTAGCTGGATAATGCAAACTTGTGATATTGAGCTAAGGAATTCAAAAGCATTCATTGTGTTACAGAGTAGACTTGTGTTGTTATTGTGTTTGTATGTTGCAAATTTGCCTTCATCAATTCATCTCCTCATGGCATTAAAGAGCTTCATTTTTCTATGAGGGTTTCACCTCTGAGGTGATATCTATTTGTGTTTCAACCAGTCTATCTTATCATTTAATTTTGCCTCTATCCACCAAGGACACACACTCTATCTAACAACATTGTTGGAAGGCTTCAATGTCATTCTGGGGCTTGACCGAGGCAAGCTCCTAAACACCACAACTCCCAACCCCATTCTTGTGATTGTAGGTTATACGTGTAGGATCTTGCGAAGAGGAGTTGCAAGAGATCATAGAAGAAGATAAAGATTTGGGATCTAAAGAAAAGAGTAGAGAATATTCCTTTCTGGACAAGGGCACCCGCTCCTATGTCCTCTTGATTGTCATCAGAAACTTTGAAATAGGTTGTAGTCTACATCATCTTACAGTTTTAAATATATAGAAAAAGTGGCCAGTTGGACTAGGGCACCCGCCCCAGTGTCCCTAAAGTTTCCTCTTTCCAGAATCCAAATCCTGGTATGTTTCTAATCTACATTTAGTGCCTTCATGTGTGATCATTTATCGTATTCTATTTGTTTGCATCTGGAATCATATAATTGAACTAGGGTTTGACATATCTAGCAATCTAATCTATCTTTCCATGTCATTCCTAAGTGACATCAACCTATAGCTGAGTCCTCTCCATCTGTAGTGACTCAGCTGAATTGTTTTCTTTGAATGTTAATGTGAAAAGAGGATTTGATTGAAACTACCTTAACCATGCTTCATCCTCATTCCTTTTTTCCACTAAACAAATAATTATAAGGCATTCTTAGTATAAGAACGCATCAAAAGTTACATCAATTTCATCCAACCAATCTTTGAAAACACTTGAGAAACCTAAAGTTTCCTTGGTAGAAAAAAAAGACAATACTCTTACTTATACTATAGATTATGAGACCTATGAGGCCTCACCATCTTCTAAGAGATGAAATCACTCTATCATTGTGAATTTCAAATCTTGTACAAAAATTGTGATTACATAGGCAATGGTTGTGGTGTAAATCAACAAGGAATCAGAGTACCTTTACAAGTCGTTAGAATTAACTACACGACTAGTATTTGATTCCAATCTTTGAAGCCCACATCCTACCATCATCCTAAACTTAATGTCAACATAATATCAACAAGACCAAAACTACATGTGAGATATCCCGAGTTGATAGACAAGGATTGTCTGCTAGGAAATATCTCATCGAATCAGGTAAGTATTTCTCCCTCCTTTAGCCACACTTGATGTAGTACCTATTATAGTTTCTCTCAATGGTGGCCTCCTCCTAGATATATATGTTGTTAGAATTTTTTTTTGTTCCCCTATGTTGTGTTATATGTTGTTTAAGATTCTTTGGATGACCCTTGATATTCTTATAAGGTCAAGGATACAAGGAGACTGCCTCTGTTGTGACCATTCTTCTATTTTTCATCATTCTTCTATCTTTCCTATCCTCCATTTTATTGTTGTGTGTTGTAAGGGGCATAGCATTGTGGTTGATGACTTGGGGGCATCCTCCTATGTAGTGTTCCTAAGGCACTTGTTTCTCCTCTCTCATTTTTATTATTTACCTTGTTCAGTAATTATACCTAGTTGGTGGATGATGAAAATAAATAAATACTAATAAAGACCATGCATCCCTTCAATGAGAAAGCAAAAATGGATCTAGTCCATATATGAAGATGGGGTTGATATATATATCTGACACTTGACTAATAGAATCACTCCATGTGATATATCATGTTGTCTTATGTCTTCTAACAAACCTTTGCAATACATCTACTTCATGCACTTTGGATTGTTGTGTATCTCACCTTATTGTTACACTCAGTCCTAAGATACTTGTAGTATAATCCCAATGGCTATACTTGGATCCAAACCCATCAATGTAGACTTGGTTTCTTGAATGTGATCTAATACATGCATAGCTTTCATAATATGATATGGTTGTTATCTTAGAGTAATATTTTCTAACCATCTTTTTTATTATCTTAGCATATATTATCAATGTGTTTGTGGGAATATTCGGTGATTGTGGCACATGTCACCTCTAGAGGCATGGGCTTTGCAAGAGCTCTTGTTCCCTTGTGTGTTTTCACTCTACCATAATGTGCTCAATATCAGTAAGTGACATTAACCACCTTAAGGTGGGGGCATATATAATGATATCTGTCTAATGATTTTGGCACTAATGAAGCATGTTCGTAAGCCCTCTCCGTGAGGAGAGATGTTGTATCTCTTGATCTAGTGCACATCCTTATTCAAATTGCAATAAAAAAGCCCTCTTCACAAGGTGGGATAATGCATCTCTTGAGCTAGTGTGTATCCTTTTATACAAAAGCCCTTCTGTGGAAGGTGAGATGGTGTATCTCTTGAGCTAGTGCACATCCTTTTATACAAAGTCCTCATTAGGAGGTGGGGTTGGATCTTGAGCTATCCTCCCTTAAGTGTGTCTTTGGTGGTTGTTGTGGCATAAGCCCAACCATTAGGTGTGTCTACAACATGTTTTAGATGGTGGGACTTAGCAATAAGCTCCTTCCATCACTCATGTTTGTCATGTATAAGATGTATAGTATGCCTATTGCATGTTATACGGTGCTCATGTATTCCATGTGTCTTCCCTACATGTCTGGCATGTCTAGTGTGTTTTATGCATGTCTTGTGTGTTTTTGATGGTAGCATGTAGCGATAGGCTCTCTCCCCATCGCTTATATATATATATATATATATATATATATATATATATATATATATATATATATATATATATATATATATATATATATATATATATATATATATATATATATATATATATTCATCATGTTTTACATGACTGCACTCATGTCTTCATCATGTTTTATGTGCTTCCTACTGTATTCTCCATGTTTTTTGTGCTTCTTACTATCTATATTGTGTCTCATGTGTCTTTAATGTGTCTTCTAGTGCTTACCTAAGACTGGGTGATAGAAATAGTTCCTCAATATTTGTGTATGCATTTTCTTCATGTGCTTGGCGTGTTTGATATGTTTTCAACCATTCTTTAATGCATGTATGGGTTGTAAGATCATATATACATTAAAGTGGGGGCTAAATGTTATGTCATAAAATGTCCCCCTAGGACTTTTACCTCCTAAGTTTAGCTCCTAGGTCCCCTTAGATTAATCATGCATGTGTAAAACTTGTCCCAGAGAAAATTCCCCTGAAACTCATGTCAAATGGGTCTTAAAGGTCCACTCCAAAGCTAAATCATGAATAAAAATAGGCCTCTAGACTTTGGCTTCCACGCCCTAGTCCAATCCTATTTTGCTAAGACCTAAATTTAAATGTGTCAGTTTATGACCATTAAAAGGTTTTCCTTTGTCAACCTTTTCAATTTGAATTATAAATGTTAGTGGGAATGCATATATAAACATGTTTATGACTTCACTTTACACCTAGATGGATAATGCAAATTGTGATATTGAGCTAAAGGATTCAAAAGCATTCATTGTGTTGCAGAGTAGACTTGGGTTGTTCATGTGTTTGTTTGTTGTAGATTTGGCTTCATCAATCCATCTCCTCATGGCATGAAAGAGCTTCATTCTTTTGTGAGGGTTTAGCCTCTAAGGTGATATCTATTTGTGTTTCAATCAATCTATCTTATCATTTAATTTTGCTTCTATCCACCAAGGACACACACTTTATCTAACAATGGTGTTGGAAGGCTTGAATGTCATTTTCGGGCTTGACCAAGGCAAGCTCTTAAACACCACAACCCCCAACCCCTCTCTTGTGATTGTGGGTTACAAGTGCAAGATCTTACATAGAGGAGTTACATGAGATTAGAGTAGAAGATAAAGATTTAGGATCTAAAGAAAAGAGTGGAGAATATTCCTTTCTAGATAAGGGTGCTTGCCCCTGTGTCCTCATGATTGCCATTGTTAGAAACTCTAAAATAGGTTGCATTCTACATCATCTTATAGTTCCAGATCTATAGAAAAAGTGGCCAGTTGGGTGTGCCCACCCCAATGTCCCCAAAATTTCTACTTTTCAAAATCCAAATCCTGGTATGTTTCTAATCTACATTTAGTGCTTTCATGTGTGATCATTTGTCATATTTTGTCCATTTACATCCAAAATAATATAATTAGGGTTTAAGGCATAATTGAACTAGGGTTTGACATATCTAGCAATATAATCTATCTTTCCATATCATTCCTAAGTGACATCAACCTGTAGTTGAGTCCTCTCCATCTGTAGTGACTCAGCTCAATTGTTGTCATTGAATGTTAATGTGAAAAGAGGGTTTGATTGAAACTACCTTAACCATGCTTCATTCTCATTCCATTTTTCCACTAAACAAATAATTATAAGGAATTCTTAGTATAAGAATGTAGATGAAAGATTAGAGTTAAGTTCTTTCACAGTATCATAAGCCGCAGAGTTTAGCTGCCTTATGTTGTAATGAAGTATATAAACTTTAAGATTGAACAACTCCTTCATCATCAACTCCAAAGAATCTCAAGTTATCAACTTAGTAGATGGAGATCATAAACCTATAGAAAACAAAAAGTATTTCCTAAAATTTGTTTGCATAGAGAATATCAAAAGTGAGAAAGACATCTCTTAACTAGGTTAACATTTGATTAACAATAGTGTTCCTATAGTGAACATTCACCTTTATGTAGACATAAAGTTAGTATTTTTCTTTCCTAAACAAACATAAACTTTTCTTATCTTCGATTAGACACTTTTGAATATATGTCTTCATTAGATTTCAAGGTAGCACAAAGATATGTAAACACTGTCAAGAACCAAACCCTACTCGAATTTTGGATAAACCTAGAAGCAGTTAAGAGAAAGATATATTTCTTCACATATCTAGTTACGTTAAGACATGTATTATCATGATATTTGAAACACTTTGGAATTATTATTCTTATATGAAAGAATGATATTGTCATCATTAAGAATAATTTGTGATATAATATCATTAGTATACTCAACAACATGATAGGCATTATCATGACAAACCTAGGAATATTAATCTTTAAATTTCTTTTAAGTCTCTTCTTTGTGGAAAGACATTTGATTTAAGAAGACCAAGAGCTCAAAAGCATTATTATGAGTCGTAGACACAAAAACCCGTATAGGTTATAAGAATAAACTTAGTTAAAAGTATTGTTGTTAATGATAGATTACATTAAGGATTTATGTGAAAACAAAAATTCGTGTTCCTATAAGGAATGTGGATTTAGTTCATTACCTAAGTGGTCTAGGAAAGACCAGAGGTTAATACATTTGTTTTTTATTTCTTCATATTCTTATCATTAGATAACAAGAGTTTAGAAAGGGTTAGAGGAATTAGAAACTCCATTTTCAACCCAAAAGGGGTTTAGAAAGCTTAAAATCTTAAGTTAGTTATGACTTTGTCTTGATCTATTGTATTTTATGGTTAATAGTAGAAGAGTCGAGAAATCATAGACTAAGATATTATAATAGAATCTAAGAAGCTTATGATAAATATTATCGATATATTGTTTGAAGTCAAAATATGACTTATAGTACAAGAGTACTTAAATTGAGTCGATGAATAGAATGACAGGAAGTCATATACTCTAACGTTGGTTGAATGCAATGAGAAATCTTTGGAAAATTAAATTTCATAAACCTATTCTTTGTAAGTGAATCCTTTATTTTAGGATTAATCTCTCCATGTCAAATTGACTAGGAAAGGAACTTAATTAAGACATTTCATGTCTAATGTTACCATTTCAATAACTAAAACTGTAGGATGAGATGTCTCTAAGTTAGGTTAGAGGTGTGTAAACTCATGACTATGTTCATTGAAAATATCTTTTTATATTGAATATTTGTCCAAAGTAATGCATTTGTCTCTACATGCATTAGTCAATTCACAATGTCTAGATGGCATGATCAATCAAAATGATCACACTTAGCTAGAAGGGTCTAGAGTTGTATGGTTGATTGAGTTACGTAGTGTTGGAATTAGTCTGGACAACTGAGAGGGGGGGTGAATCAGTTGTCCCACAATTTAAAATTTTCTGCTTTTAATCTTCTTTTACAACTTTCAATCAAATAAACATTAAAGTGTGAATCAATAACACATGAGAAAAAGCATAAATAACACACTTGAGACCAAGATTTTTTAGCATGGAAACCTAGTTAAGGGAAAAACCATGGTGGGGGTTAGCCCACAAAATTAATACCCTATTAAAAGTATTTTTACAAATGAGAATGCAAATGCATTCGGGCTCACTGCCTAGAGCTCACTAGTCAAATAGAGGGTCATTGCCTACAAATGATTACAAGAGAATAACAGATATTTTGAACTGATGAGAAGCATCTATTAATGCATGATTTTAGTTTTGGTTAAGCACAAAACACTGATCTTACATATTTCATCTTCACTCTACCCTGTTTACTGCTCTGCCTTCATCTGAATCTTAGATCTTTACTCTTTTCACCTTTACTCCATATTCACAACACACACACTTAAATCATCCAAATCCATTAGCTATATATATCTGCATCCTGATCTTTAATTACTTTTCAGTCAGCTTCAAGAACACTTGGAACTTTATTGAATACTCTGCTCTGTCGGCTAGATCCATGCATAACTTGAGATGCAGACCAAAACTTGCACTCATAAATCATTAGTTAGGTTAGATACTATCACTGATCAACACAAATTGTTCAACCAACAACTTCCATACATCCAGAACCAAGATCAATTACAAGGTCGACCTGTTCTTCTTCTGCCTGTCCTGTCAAACTGTTAACCCGATACTCAAATGCTAATAACTATTGAGTCCTTCATCACCAAAGGCCAAAACTATAGATTTAGATTATCCTAACAATGCTTATGACTCCCTTAGATCCGCAAAAAACTCTGATCTACTCCTGGGGAGATCTAGACCAAGATACTGGACACTGTCACTCACTCTGTTCTTGACTTCCCAGACTTATACAAATCTTCAATCAGGTTTCTAGTATGGGAAAATTATGCAATGTGGATGTGAGTAGAGACTTAGTTGCCATCAATGACAAAACTTATCATGCCTAGCAGTGTCTCTTGCCAACAATCTCCCCCTTTGGCATTGATGGCAACACTTAGTGAAAAATGACTAAGTGTTGGAGTAACTCCCACTTTGCTTGTGCTCCATACTGTTGTTCACACTGCTTTCTAGTGATCCCCCTTTGTTGGATTCCTCATTTTTCACTGGTCTTCACTCCTCCTTTGACATCAATGGCAAAGGGTGGGGTCCGCAAGTCAAAATTCTCCAAAAATTTTGTGTATAGTGCTGCATATGTACAACTAATCAATAAGTTCTATTCACATGAACTTGAGAATGTCTGCAAAACTATTTTTTAATTGCACAAGTTTAGAGGCCCAAGTTCCCTTCATTCCATCAAAAATTGAGATGTGTCAACTCAGTAAAAATGCATATGCTTCTACCTTAGTCAGATCCAGAGGATTACTTGTCTGAAGTGTAGTCTGAGCTTTTGTTAAGGCATTAAACATGGTTTCTAACTTGGGGGCAATCAATTCCTGGAGCTCACACATTCTCTTCATAATGTTACCTTTTTCTTTAACAAGCCTCTTTATCTCATCTATCAAGCTAATTACTTGGCATTCTTGACTTGTAGACCAAACTGTTAGAGGATCAAAAATTTGAGAAAGATTTGACAATTTTTGTTCTTGCTCCTGTATCTTCTTCTCAATATCTTCACTAACTTTGGGCCATGATAGATAGAATTTGTACATATCACTTCCATCATTTAGAGAATTCTAAATACTCTTCATGCTAATGCCGAGTATCATCCTATCATTTCTTATTAGATTTTTTACTTCACTAAATTTCTTATCCAAAAATTCCTTCTGAACTTTTGCCTCCACAGATTTTTCAAAAGACTCAAAATGTGTACTTACAACATTTACAAGATTCTTTAGGTGATTGGAGGGGGAATCTAATGGACTCTTTTGGCAGGTTGGTAGTATCTTCTCCAAGACTCCAGTTGCAAGCCTTAATAGTTCACTGTCCTCCATGTGAGATTTTAATAGCTTCTCTCTGGCCTTGGCTTGAGTGAAGGATACAATCTTCATCACTTGTACCAGAGAGAGAGCATCTAGATTAAATGGTCCTTGGAGTAATTCAGGTTCATCAAACTCAAGCATCTCTTTATCTAGAAGACTTTTCACTACATCTGTAGTGTCTCTTGCAACAACTTCTAGAACACTTTCCTCTTCTTGGGTTTTCTTCAGACTATTTTGTTTGGGTGCTTCAATATTTGCACCATCTTCTTTTGTTTTCTCATCCTTACTCTCTTCTTTCTCTTTTTCTACTTCATCTTTCTCTATATCATCTGTAGTGGGATTCTCTCCTTTGTCTTCATCATCTAAGATCTATTCCAGAGGATCTAGTGTGGCAATAGTATTCTCAACATTATCTTCCTTTTCTGGTTGGTCAAGAGGAGTTAGAGTATCACCTGCATCATCAATTTGGTCAAAAATTTCTATATTTGCTTCTCTCCCAAAATAGAGTTATCAATCTTTATTTGTTGCTCATTGATGTTTACTTCTTCAGCAACTAGAATTGATGAATCAATTCCATCATCTGTCTCCTCATAGGTTTGCTTCAGAGGATCTAGAGTATTACCTTGGTCATCATTTCCCTTTTCAATCTCTTCTTCTGGAGCTTCTTGTTCCTCTGAAACAATATAGTATTTATCTTTGTCAAGGGCTTTTCTCAAAATTTCTTTTGTTTCCTTTACGACTTGCTCAGTTTCACCAAGCATTAACTTATTCATATGGATCTTGCTTCCGAATTTCTCCTTAACTTCCTTGAGGATTTTATCCACTTCTCTTTTGGTCATTATTGGACACAGGGTGGAAAGAACATATTCTCTGAGTTCTATGTCTTTGTCCTTGGTAGCCTTCTTCCTCATTTCTAATATTTTTCTTAAGCTTTTGGGAATTTCTTGCAGAATTTCCAATAGAGCTCTATTGAATTTATTCAAGTACAGGATGGTGGCATCCCCCAACATTTTCTTATTTGCTTCATCAAAACTATCATAATATATTCTAATAGGCTTTAGATTCCCATGAATTGTAATTGATTTTACAATTTGTTCAATAGTCATAGCAACCTTACCGGTCTCTTGCCTTTTACTTGCATTTTTGCTTCCATAGGGTTGGTTCTTAGGGGCCTTTGAAGTCTTTGCTTTCTTTGATCTTATCTCTTTAACTTCATCATCTTTTGTGCTTTTGTAGGCTCTTGTGGCCTTTGTTTTCTTCCTCTTTCCTCCTTCACCAGATGGTGTGGCTTCCGGTGTCTTAATGGGAATGGACTTGGATTGTTCTGAGACAGTTGTAGAGCTTCTTGTTTTCCTTGAAGTGGACGATGGTTCTACTGGAGCATTGTCTTGATTCTTGTCTTTTTTTTCTCTTTCATCTTTTTCAATTCTTTCTCTATTTTGCTTCACTACCTCCTTGGTTAGGCCAATGCTCTCAACATACCTTTCAACTTGCCTCTACACTTTCCTTTTGATCTCTGGCTGTCTGATCTCCACATGCAACTTTAGACTTAGCTCCTTGTATGTTCCAAACCTTTCCATAGATGTGTCTTTTGATTTGCTCAGGAGATGTTGAGCATACATTTCCAAAACTTTCTCATCAACCTCATATCCCATTGGCATAATCCATACTGTTCTAGGTTCTATAGCTTCCATTAGACATTGATCTGTGTCAACCATAAAACATATCTCATTCTCATACTTTTCTACAACTGACTTAGGGATTCTTTCCCTTCCATGCATTAGACTCTAAAATTTTTTGAAATACCCCAGATTGCAGTCTTTTGTACACCTAAATCTTCAAGGCTATATAAATGATCTCTTATCTAGTTTCCACTAGCCTATCATTTGTCCAGTGCACACTTTGTACTCAAGGCACTTCATTCATAAAATAGAAAAATAAGCATATGATCAAGGAGCCATACTTGAAGGAATTTTTCTTATCTTTTTTTATTTTGTTTAAATTTTCAAACAGTTGAACCCATAGTAGCTCATAGAGGTCATAGTCTGCATTCTCTTTTAGCATTTTATATGCTGCATATATGGCTGTTCCAGAGATAGAGTTTTCTCTTCTTGAGTGATAAATCTTATACCTAATTACCATGGAAGCAAACTTGACATCTGGTTCTAAAATTTCATTGATTGTCATGGCTCTTTTATCAAATTTCACACTAGTTGCATAAGTGACAATTTGATTTTTGACAGATTTTAACATGGGTAGTCCATTGGTTGAGTTTAATCTAGTTAGAATTCTAATAACATCTTTGGTGATCTTAAATGGTTTTAGCAGCCATATAAATTCATTGTGCATTTGGCTTAACACATAATGAACCCATTCACTCTCATCAAATGATAGAAATTCAATAATTTGTAGAAAATGTTTGCTTTCTAGGGCTTCAAATTCAGGTTTCAATTGGTAATTGTCATTCTTTAGATGGCTCTTAAACAACTCCAGTAGTTTCAGATTCCCAAATTCTTCTACATTGCAATGAATGTATTCCCTAATGTCTTCAACATGTAAAACCCCATATGGAACACCTGAAAAAGCACTTAGTGGCTCGACTTCAATAGATTTGTAAGGATGCTTGTTAAATTTGGGATGGGGCCTTTCAATGACATCAACAACTAAAGGTGTAGCCATTTGCAGAGACTGAGAATTCAAGAGGTTTCGTAGAAAATAGAAATACCTTGTTCCACATATTAGGGTTTTGCTTGGAGGTCCTCTTTGTGCTTCAATTCTTGAAAATTCTCAGCTCTGAGCTCGTTCACTCCTTCTCTTCTTGCTTTCTTTTGATGCAAAGTGATCTAAATGAGGAATGAATGACCTTTTTATGCTCTGCAGTGCCTAATTTGTCTTTGTAATAAATGCTCTACCCCAATACATTCTATTACTCTGTTTGTTGAATAGTTTCTCATGAATTACTTCGCAATTTGCCATGTCCACCTCTTTTCTTCTGGAAATCCTTCCAAATGATCTAAAACAATCCAAGATTTCTTTTCTCACTATGCCAGATTCAGGCACCTACTTACTGGCTGGGGTATTTGATTTTCAATGCAGCTCCCCCTGAGCCAAATCTCCTAATTCAATTTCTAGAGGAATTATCAGCACCGGATTTTGGTGTGGACCCATTACTATGGTTCACAATTTTTTTCTTGACCCACGTCTCGATCATTTCGTTCTAGATCTCATTTTCATCAATTTTTCTTTTGCCTTTGTCTTGTCTCTGCTCATCTAGTTTTCTATTTACCAGACCTCTTCTTTCATTGTTCCTACTTCTATAGAATCTTGCAATATGACTAGATTTATTGCAATTAAAGCACACAACATTTCCTTGCTTATGAACTTGATTTCCTCTTGATCTACACTAATTAGCCATGTGTCCAAACCCATTGCAAGAAAAATAGTAACCATTGAAAGAATTTCCAATTCCTCTATTGTCAGCATTATTCATTATCATACTTCTACATCCATTTGATCTATGACTATACCTCTTACACTTGAAGCATTGACCAAAGAAGGATGGACCATTTTGATTTACTCCACTTCTATACTGAGTAGCTCTATGACCAAATTTATTGCAATTAAAACAATTTCCATTGAATGATGGATATCTTTGAGAATTAGGCTATCTTACTGGAAGTCTTCTAGGCTTGTTTCTCTTATTCATTGGTTGAGAGTTTCTTTGTCGAGATTTGGAGCTTTCCCCTTTCTCATATCCAAGACCATGCTTGTCATAATCCTTTTTCTGACCCTCAAGTATTGCTTCAAGTTTAGCTAAACATATCTTGAACTTCTCCTTATATTCATTTGTAACTTCTAGGTCATGTCTGAGAATGACAATTTGTCTTTCAAGATCTCTTTCATTGTCTCTTCTTTCTTGTAGATTAGACTTTAGATGGCCAACTATACTATCTAATTTGTAACATTCATTAGTTCTTTCTTTTAGTGTTTGATTCAAGTCTTCTTCCTTTGCTCAATTTCTTTGGTTAGCCTCATTGCCCCAAATTCCATCTCAACTTTCAAAACAACAAATTCTTTTGACAACTTCTCACATTCCCTTGTCTTTTCTTCCAAAGATTCATTCATGCCATTTTCTTCAGCTAAGATGGATAAATGTAGAATTAGCTCCTTTTTCCTTTCCATGGATTTTTTTTAATTTGTCTTTTAACATTTCAATTGTATTATCAACATCTTTAAGTTTACCTCTTAGATTACTAATTTTTGCTTTAGACTGAACATGATCTTCTAGGGCCAACTGAAGTTGATCTTTGAGTGAACCCATTAAAACTCCTTCCAAGATCTTTCCTTAAGCTATTAGGCTTCTCAAAGGAACCTTGCTCTGATACCAATTGTTGGAATTAGTCTAGACAACTGAGAGGGGGGGTGAATTAGTTGTCCCACAATTTAAACTTTTCTACTTTTAATCTTCTTTTACAACTTTCAATCAAATAAACATTAAAGCATGAATCAATAACACATGAGCAGAAGCAAAAATAACACACTTGACACTAAGATTTTTTAGAATGGAAACTCAGTTAAGGGAAAAACCATGGTGGGGGTTAACCCACAAAATTAATACCTTGTTAAAAGTATTTTTACAAATGAGAATGCACATGCATTCAGGTTCACTGCCTAGAGCTCACTACCTACAAATGATTACAAGAGAATAAAAGATATTTTGAACTAATGAGAAGCATCTACTAATGCATGATTTCAGTTTCGGTTAAGCACAAAACACTTATCTTACACATTTCATCTTCACTCTGCCCTATTTACTGCTCTGCCTTCATCTGAATCTTAGATCTCTACTCTTTTCACCTTTACTCCATATTCATAATACACACACTTAAATCATCCAAATCCATTGGCTATATATATATCTGCATCCTGATCTTTAATTACTTTTCAGTTGGCTTCAAGAATACTTGGAACTTTATTGAATACTCTGCTCTGTTGGCTAGATCCATGCATAACTTGAGACACGGACCAAAACTTGCACTCACAAATCATTAGTCTGGTCGACTACTATCACTGATCAACACAACTTGTTCAACCAATAAATTCAATACATCCGGAATCAAGATCAATTACAAGGTCGGCCTGTTCTTCTTCTACCTGTTCTATCAAACTGTTAACTCGATACTCAGATGCTAATAACTATTGAGTCCTTCATCACCGGAGGCCAAAACTCTAGATTTAGATTATCCTGACAATGCTTATGACTCCCTTATATCCATAGAAAACTCTAATCTGCTCTCGGGGAGATCTGGACCAAGATATTAGACCCTGTCACTCACTATGTTCTTGACTTCCCAGACTTATACAAATCTTTAATTTGGTTTCCGGTATGGGAAAATTATGCAAGGTGGATGTGAATAGAGACTTAGTTACCATAAATTACATCACTTATCATGCCTAGCAGTGTCTCTTTCCAACACGTAGGACACGACACTAGAACTCAAATGGCAAAAGTTGTCAATTTTATTTCTATACTCTTTGTGAAGGGTAGGGCCACTTCCAAGAGGGAAGGTGTGCGAGGGACTACCAGTCTGTAGTTGGAGGTAAAGTACTTGGGTGATGCTCTCCCTCCCAAGTGGAAGATAAGACAAGACTTGAGTTACATATGTCAAGAATCCATGATGCAGTATTCTCTATGTATTGATGTAAATTATTTATATTTCCAAGAGCAGAATATTTGTGAATGAAAAGTTAAAAATTTCACTATGATTCTAACTTTGAATAAGTTGTAATTTTAAGAATGAAATGTTCTATAATGATATTCTTTATCTTATGATTATGTAAATGTTATATGTATTTAAAAAAATAGAGAAAAAAATTTCTCATGTTTACCATGTCTATTTACTTTTCTAGTAAATCCTATGTGTAATTTTGGGAGTTATGGGAAGGCTTGTTACATATGGTATCAGAGTGACTAGGTTCAATACATGGACCTATAAGCTCACTACATAAAATTTTTCTTCAAACATTAACAGTTGCTAATGCTTGAATGTTCTTCTACTAGAATGGTAAGAACAAGACAAACTCCAAGAAAGAAGGTAATAGGAAATGAGCATTACCTAAAGGCTACGAAGGATCGAGCCTCAAAAGTGAAACTCCTAGACAATTTTAGTTACATTGAAGGTGTATGGTTAGCTAATTTTGATACCTTCATTGATGCTCTTAACCATATCAAACAGGAGAAGGAGAAGAAGGACAAAGCAGCTAAGGCCATTGTTCCTATCTCTAAGGATGAACCAGTCAAACCTTATGTGCATAGGGACTTACCATTGGGATGTGGTTCTAGTGCTCCTATCCGTAGTCAAGAAGTTATGGATGAATACCTATGAGTAAATCCACCTTTCAAGTATGTTTTGGTAGTCTTTCAAGATGAGGATGAAATTGAGGAGATTCCCATTTTTGATAGCGACCTAAAGTTGAGTGATGTCAAAGTTTGTAATAAATAAGGATACTATATAATTTGCAGATATTATAATACAATTTTGGAATTTTGGCAAAAATTTCCCTCTTTTGTCTATGATTGTATGAATGAAGATTGATTTATGTTTATGAATGAATTTAATTATTTGAAAAACTAATTGAATTCTTAACATGAAAACTTCAGGAGAAGTAAGATTTTAGCATGGTTCAAAACATAACCAATCTTGGGGGTAGTCAGGAGATAGGACAACCTTATGGAAACTTTGATGTAAAATTGGACTAGATTCTTGCAATGCTCAATGAAGAAAGAGTGAGGATTGGTAATCTAAAGAAAGAGGTAAGAGGTCAGAGTAGACTTGATCAAGAAGCACCCCATGAGGGTGAGGATGAAAACCATCATGAACATACCACATAGAGTGAGTGTGGGGAAAATATTTTAGAGCCAAGACCAAATGAGGAAAAGAGGAACCATTTATCCCTCAAATTGTCTAGTGACATGAAAAAGGTCACACCCCCTAAATTTGATAGAACTATGAGTGGAGATGCCATGAAGGCATGGCTCACAGAAATGGAAAAATATTTTGAAATTAGGAACTATTCAAAAATAACTAAGGCAGTATGGGAAGCATACCAATTATCTGGAGAAGCATCCACTTGGTGGATGAATAAAAAGATGGAATTGGGTTTGAACTCTCTGAGTCTTACATGGGATAAGTTTGTAACAATCTTTAGGAAAAGATGGTTACCGTAACTATTTTTTGATCAAAAACTTATAGATTTCTAGAATTTGAGGCAAGGTGACTCATTAGTAATTGAGTATTGGGAGAAGTTTACTCATCTCCTTAAGTATGTTCCTCAATGCTAGCAGAATGAAAGGTTTTGTATGCAAAATTTCATCATGGGGTTAAATGCCCAAATAGGAGGTGAGGTAGATGTTCATGGTCCCACTACTATGGACCAAGTCTATGAAAAATCCATTAAGCAAGGACATAAGATAAAGTCCATATTTGCTTATTGGGAAAAGAACCACAAAAATTCAAATGGTCACAATCTGCCCAAACATTCAAGAAAAAGAGTGACAAGAAGAACTTCAAAAAGAAGGGTGATAAGGGTTATTGAAACTATTAGAATGAGTCCAAAAGTGACAAAAAAAATGGTAACAGCAAGAACCTGAAGAAGGATGGAGACAACTTAGGAAAGCCCTTTCAAAGTTGAGGACCTCCTGGAGGGTGTTTTCATGTGGAGGTGACCAATATGCTAATCAATATCCTAAAAAAATACAAGGAACACAACTATGAGGAAATCCCTTACCATTGCAGTAGGTAGCTTTCCAGTAGAGAATCCATGTAGCACTAGATAATCGATGGGTAGAGTATTAGATTACTCTAGTCGAAACTACATGTATTTTGTTTGGTGTCCTAATTTTAGTTTTAATAGATACTAATGCAACTGAATTATTTATTTCACCAAAAGTATTAGATAAAATATCTAGAAAAGTTGGTTATATGGAAAAATCATGGTCAATAGAGTATGCTAACCAAACAAGAACTCAGGTAGAGCAGTGTTTGTTCAAAGATAGGGTTGAACTCCTAAGCTTTTCGACAGAAGTAAACCTATATGTAGCTCCTTTAGGATCTTATGATGTCATCCTTGGAATAAATTGGTTATGGAGGCATAGGTCTAAGGTAGACTATTTTGATAAAATAGTAGAATGTCTAGATGACCTTGGAAACATAGTTTTTCTGCAAGGTACTTCTAGAGAGGCTAAGCTAAGGAAAATATCTACCTTACAGTTGAAGAGGGCCAAGTGAAAAGGGTGTCAACTCTTTGTAGTAAAAATGGAGAAAATTGATGATTACAAAGAGTCCATCTTTCAAGATGATTTAATGTATTATGAATCTCAGAAACTCCAAGTAATGGAAGAAGATGAATCTATAGATCATGAAAGATTAGATATAGAGGTGACTCTTTCTTACAGGATTTTGAGGATGTATTTCTAGATGAATTACCTAGATTACCCCCTAAATGAGCTTTTTAATTTTTCATAGATATTATTCCAGGATCATAACCCATATCCAAAGCTCCTTATCAAATGACTACAATAGAGTTGATGGAGTTAAAGGCTCAACTGTAGGAGTTGTTAGCAAAAGGATTGATAAGGCCCATTGTTTCACCCTAGGGAGCACCAGTGATCTTTGTTAAAAAGTAGGATGGCACACTATTTTTGTGTATAGACTATCATATGCTTAATAAAGCAATGATAAATAATAAGTATCCATTGCCACGTATTGATGATCTCTTTGATCAAATGCGTGGGGCAGTTGTGTTCTCAAAAATTGATCTACAATCTGGATACCATCAGTTAAGGCTGAGAGATGAAGATATCCATAAAATGTCCTTTAGAACTAGATATGGACATTATGAATTCACAGTTCTAGCTTTTGGACTAACGAATTCACCTACAACATTCATGAATTTAATGAACAACGTATTGAGAGACTATCTGGATAAGTTTGTTCTTGTGTTTCTAGATGATATTTTGATTTATTCCAAGAGTGAGGAAGAACATCTCCAGCATTTGCAAATTGTTCTTCAACATCTAAGAGAGAATAAACTTTATGGTAAGCTCTCAAAGTGTACTTTATTCTAGAAGGAAGTATAGTACTTGGGTCCTATAATCTCAGCAGAGGGAATTGTAGTAGATCTAGCAAAGATTAAAGTCATTCTAGAGTGGCATGCACCGAAAAATGTGCATGAAGTCCATAGTTTTATGGGTTTAGTAGATTTATTATAGAAAGTTTGTGGCTAACTTTTCAAGGATTGCCTACCCCATTACTTCTTTGTAGAGGAAAGGCAAAAGATTTGAGTGGTCAGAAAAGTGCTAGGAGGCATTTGACCAATTAAAAGAGAAGCTAACTACGACACCAATTCCAAAAGTACCTAATCCAAAGGGTCATTTTATAGTCATCACCAATGCCTTAGGAGAAGGATTAGGTGGTGTACTTATGAAATAAAGGTGAGTTATCACTTATGAGTCTAGAAAACTAAAGACATATGAGTAGAATTATGCTCCACATGATCTCGAGTTAGCAACAGTGGTTCATGCACTACAAATGTGGCAACATTATTTGCTTGGAAAACCCTTTGAGTTAAGGATGGACCATCAAGGTCTAAAATATATGTTTACCCAACCACATCTTAATGCATGTCAGAAGAGATGGTTAGAGTTGATATTTGACTATGATTTTGAGATTGGGTACATTAAATGCAAGAAAAACTAAGTAGTAGATGTCCTAAGTCGAAGGAGACATATCTCCTCAATGATCTCTATTCATTCTGATTTTAAGAATCAGGTGTTGCAAAAGTCCAAGGGAGATGAATACTATGAGTAGGTTAAGCAAGCTCTCTTAGAAAACCCTCAAGATTTGAGGTATGATGGATTCCATTTTGAACCAGATAGACTACTAAGATTTAGAGGAAGGATGTACGTTCTGAACTTTGAGGAGATAGGGAATATCGTGTGGAAAGAAGTTCATTCTACACCTTATTCATGACATCCTGGAGTGATGAAACTGCTAGCCGATGTAAAACAATTATATTTCTAGAAAGGAATGAAGAGGGATGTTGCAAAGTTTGTAGTAGGATGTTTAGAATGCTAGAGGGTGAAATTAGAACATCATCATCCAAAAAGACTCATATATTCTCATGATATTCTAGAATGGAAATGGCAGATCATTAGTATGGATTTTGTACAAAGTCTTCCTATGTCTATAAATAAGCAAAATGCTATTCTGCTAGTGGTAGATAGACTCATCAAGGTAGCTCATTTCATACCTGGGAATTTGATGGATGGAGCACCAGTCATAGCCCATAAATTTGTTCAAGTGTTTAGGTTTCATGGTATTTCTGAAAAGATCATCTCACATAGGGACGTACACATGACATCAAGGTTTTTGAAAACCTTATTTTCCTCACTTGGAACTCAATTAAACATAAGTTCAGCTTATCATCCTGAGACAAATGGTTAGACGGAAAGAGTAAACTAAGTTTTGAAAGATCTTTTAAGAATGTATTGCATGGATCAGCAATACAAATGGGAGGATTATCTTCCACTTGTAGAATTTTCTGATAATAATTCTTATCATTCTTCTATCAAGATGGCTCTATTTGAAGCATTGTATGGAAGAACATGCCAAACTCCTATAAGATGGTATAAGCTATAAGATAGGATTAGCCTTGGTCTCGAAATGCTATTAGAAATGGAAGAATAGATTAAGCTGATCAAGAAAAGATTAGCAGAGGCAAATGATAATCAAAAAATCTATGCTGATACTAAGCATATGCCAAGACATTTCTCAGTGGGAGAAAAAGTGCTATTAAGATTTAAACCTCAAAAGAGTTCAATTAAGTTTAGAAAATCATCCAAACTAGCTCCTATATATGTGGGTCCCTTCAAAGTTCTCGAGGAAGTCAAACCGGTAGCTTATAGGATTGCTCTCCCACCTGCTCTTGCCGAGATGCATAATGTTTTCCATGTTTCATATTTGAAAAATTATATTGTAGGAAATAATCATATTATTGATTGGAATACTTTATAGGTGAAGGACCCAGGGGTGGTCATGATTGATCCTATCAAAGTGCTTGAAGTATGCAAGCTTCATTTGCGTAACAAAGATGTTACTCAGTGCAAGGTCCAGTGGGACCAATATGCAGAAGGTAATGTTACCTAGGAAAATTATCATGATTTTTACTAGAAATTTCCTCATTTATTTTAAACTTTTCAAGTTGAAAAAAAAAACTTATCATATTATAATTTTGGACACATTGGATCATTGGGGGAGATATGTCAGACCCCAAATTTTGATTATACTTTACTTTTTACTTTTAAGTAATTAGTGGATAAACTTTTATGGATGAATGATTTGATGTTTAGACAAATATAAGGACAAATCAATGAATTCATGATTTATGATTAAATGTAAAGAATTTAAAATGGGATTATATGTTATTGAGATTATCTATTTATGATATTTAAGGATTTACTAATGATACACTGATCACAATTTGGTGACTATGATTTGTAACCAGGGAACATATTACCAACCTCTAAGAAAGGGAGGGATAGCATCATTTGAGAGAAGTGGATAGACATGGGAAAGGAACATGTTTTTACCATTTGAGTCTTGTGCTCATACAATTTAGTGAACCCTCATTGACTTGGGTAAGTGGTACTTGACCTAATTGGTCTAAGTTGCTTTCATTTCGACAATAGTCGATTTGTAGTCAAGATCTTTTGGCTTAGGTTTTGTCAAAAAACTTAGTAGGATAGAATGACTATCGACAGGTTATAGTCGATCTTCATTATTCCTCTTTATATGATTTGAATATAGTTTATTATTATAACTAATCATTATTAGTGGTAAAACTATTCATTATCGGTGTTTTTTGATAAGTTTCCATTTAATAATCCAACTTTGTTGGTGTTTATGCCAAATAGAGAGGGGAAGAATATCTCGACCCCATTCTCGTATTTAGTCAAGTGTTTAGAACAATGAAAGGATACATTGTATATATTACTACACTATGATGAAACTTTATTATTTATTTAAATATCATTTATAAGTTATACTTAAAATATCACATTGAAGAGATTCTTTTGCATTATTGGAATGATAGCATTATGCAATCGAGACCTCTTCATATAATTATGGAGCACTTAATTATGTTTTCCATGTCATGGGAGAATTTAGGAAGGAGTACGTGAGAGAGTGGTCATACTCCACTTTGTTGCATGCTAACAAAGCTCTTTAAAAGGTACAAAATCTACCTTAAGTCCCGTAGATAAGTGGGGTGGCAGAGTCGTTTTTAAAATTGTTTTTATTTTAGAGTATGGATATTGTGGGAGACATCCATATTCAAGAGAGGTGTGTTATGATAATAGGGAGAGCACCATAAACTAAGTGTGTGAAGGAGATTAATATTAGAAGTAGAAGTATGGATAAGGTTGTGGTAGAATTAGAAAGCAAATTCCTACAAAAGAAATCTGTGAAGATAGATTGTGAAACATAGAGAAGGATAGCAGTGCCATGTTGAATAGACAAAGGTTTATCATAGGCATTCCAACCAATAGTTTAAAAGGTATGAATGTTTTAGAAAACATATATCTTTTCCTACAGAAGTTTGTTATCTTTTGGATATAGTAGAACTATACTCTCTTAGTAATACTTATAAGGCATTCTTAGTATAAGAATGCAAATGAAAGATTAGAGTTAAGTTCTTTCATAGTATCATAAGCCATAGAGTTTAGATGCCTTATGTTGTAATGAAACCTTGTAAAAACTTTAAGATTGAACAACTCCTTCATCATCGACTCAAGAGAATCTCAAGTTATCAACTAAGTAGATGGAGGTCATAAACCTGTAGAAAACAAAATGTATTTCGTAAACTCTATTTGCATAGAGAATATCAAAAGTGAGTTCAGACATCACTAAACCCAGTTAACATTTGATTAACCATAGTGTTCCTATAGTGAACATTCACCTTTCTGTAGGTAGAAAGTTAGTCTTTTTCTTTCCTAAACAAATATAAACTTTTCTAATCTTGGATTAGACACTTTTGAAGCTATGTCTTCATTAGGTTTCAAGGTAACACAAATATATGTATACACTATCAGGAACCTTTTGGATTGAACCTAGAAGTGGTTAAGAGAAAGAGATATTTATTCACATATCTAGTTACATTAAGACACATATTATCATGATATTTAAAATATTTTGGAATTATTAATCTTATATGAAAGAATGATATTGTTGTCATTGAGAATAATTTGTGATACAATATTATTAGTATACTCAACAACATGATAGGCATTATCATGATAAACCTAGAATATTAATCTTTAATTTTCTTTTAAGTCTCTTATTTATGGAAAGACATTTGATTTAAGAAGACCAAGAGACCAAAAGTGTTATTATGAGTTGTAGACTCAAAACCCCATCTAGGTTATAACATTAAACTTAGTTAAAAGTATTGTTGTTAATGATAGATTACATTAAGGATTTATGTGAAAACAAAAATTCATGTTCCTATAAGGAATGTGGATTTAGTTCATTACCGAAGTATTCTAGGAAAGACTAGAGATTAGTACATTCGTATTTTATTTTTTCACATTCTTATTATTAGATAACAAGAGTTTAGAAAGGGTTAGAGGAATTAGAAACCCCAGTTTCAACCCAAAAGGGGTTTAGAAAGCTTAAAATCTTAAGTTAGTTATGACTTTGTCTTGATATATTGTATTTCACGGTCGATAGTAGAAGAGTTGAGAAATCATAGACTAAGATATTATAATAGAATCTAAGAAGCTTATGATAAAGAATTTTGATATATTGTTTGAATTTGAAATATGAATTATAGTACAAGAGTTCTTAAATTGAGTCGATGAATAGAATGAAAAGAAGTCATATACTCTAATAATGGCTGAATGAAATGAGAACTCTTTGGAAAATTAAATTTCCTAAACCTATTCTTTGTAAGTGAATCCTTGATTTTAGGATTAATCTCACCATGTTAGATTGGCTGGGAAAGGAACTTAATTAAGACATTTCATGTCTAATGTTATCAGTTGAATAAATAAAATAGTAGGATGAGATAGTCTCCAAGTCAAGTTAGAGGTGTGTGAACTCATGACTACATTAATTGTGAACATCTTTTTATATTGAATCTTTGGCCAAAGTAATGCATCTGTCTCTGCGTGCATTAGTTGATTCACAGTGTCCAGATGGTGTGACCAATCAGAATGATCATACTTAGCTAGAAGGGTCTAGAGTTGATGGTCAATTGATCTATGTAGGACACAACACTAGAACTTAGATGGCAAAACATGCCAATTTCTTATTTCTATACTCTTTATGAAGGATAGGGCCACTTCCAAGAAGGAAGATGTGTGGGGGACCATCGGTCTATGGTTGGAGGTAAAACACTCAGGTGATGCTCTCCATCCCAAGCAGAAGATAAGATGAGACTTGAGTTACAAATGTCAAGAATCCAGATGCATCATTCTCTATGTATTGATGTAACATTATTTATATTGCCAAGAGCAGAATATTTGTAAATGAAAAGTGAAATATTTCACTATGATTCTAACTTTGAATAAGTTGTAATTTCAAGAATGAAATATTTCGTAATGATATGTTTTTGCTTATGATTATGCAAATGTTATATGTATTTAAAAAAAATACAGAGAAAAAATTCTAATGTTTACTATGTTTATTTACTTTTCTAGTAAATCTGATGTGTAATTTTAGGAGTTATGAGAAGGCTTGTTACAATAAAGATCCTTCCACTCCTAAGGAGAGATAGATGATAGCTTTAAACCTGAAACAACACCATAAAAATACATACAAATCTGCTCTAGAATCACAATGAATACTCTTGCTTTCTTTGTTTCAATATCATAAGTTAGCTATTTCCATCTAGGTTACATATGAACTCAAAAACATACTTATATATTCTTTCCCACTAACATTCGTCAAATTAAATCAAAAGAGTCGACAAGGAGAAACCTTTTTAAGGGTCCTAGGCCAACCTATACTTAATTTAGCCCTGACCAATTAGGGAGGACTTGGGTGGTGGCACCCAAGTCTTTGAACCCCTCTTGGGTCCAGGATAAGGTTAAGCATAGGGACCATATTCCCAATTTACATTGGTTTCTAGCAATTTTATATTGGGATGAATATTTGTAATGTATAATGTAATCATGGGGACCTAGGAGGTAAACAGAGAGGTAAAAAGATATGTGTCCACTTTTTACTCCATACCACTTAGTTTTTAACTATGCATTTAGGAGTAATTTCCTGCATTTGTAGTGTTTTGTGCTTCATTTTGTGTGCTTGCATCCTTATAGGTCACCATTGGTGAAGTAGAAAACTAGTTGAAATTTCAACACAACTCATGGTATGTTCATTTATTTTCAATTTTATTATTTATTTTAATATACTAACTATCAAACTAATACTAGTCTTTATAGGTACAATTGTGACAAATCAACGATAGGTAAGGCCTATTTTGAGATCGGTACTTACCTTTCATGTAGACTAGAATCTCTAAGGAGGAAAATATATAAGCACTAAAAAAATGGACGAGCTTGCATGAGGAACTCATGATGATATGTAATCTTATTCACGTACATGGAAGTTTGGATAATAATAACCTCTCAATAGTACTCCTGTTGACGACACACATCGATTGGATTTTCCCTTGTCAATTCTTCTTGTTTCTAACCATTCTTCTTTTCCTCTTTGTCAATTCTTCTTTTGTCACATTCTTTCCCTTTCCTACATGCTTAGTTTTCATCTTTTCATGCTAATTACACCTTTTGACACCTTCTTGTGAAGCTCTTTGACCCTAGGAAGCATCTAGACAACCTACCAAACCAAACCCATGTCTTAGTTTCTGTCCATCTTTCCTCCTTTGTGGGTCGCCTCTATTAATGACCAAATATCCCTAGGCAACCCTTCTTGAGTTCATCCTACCACTTGTTTTAGATGTCAAATCCCCCTTTCAAACTTTCATCAAGCATGCACAACTATTTGTCTTCACCTAGGTGTCACCCTTTATGGGTCACCTAGGGAAATCTACTCTGGTGAAAGGGGTGACCCTTTTTGATTTTAAACATGAGTTTCTCCTTCAATTTAAGGCCAAAAAAACTTTATTTTTTCCCAGTTTGCAAGTAATTTTTAGTTAAAGATAGAGGAGGCCATAATTAACTCAATCAACACTGCCAATGATGTAAATTTATCCTAATCTATTCTTGTTAACTCTTCTTCCCCTCATTCTAGCTCCCATTTTTGTTGGAATTATGCCAGACAACTGAGAGTGGGGGGGTGAATCAGTTGTCCTACAAAATTAACCTTTTCCATTTTTAATCTTCTTTCACAACTTATAAATAGATTAATGATGTAACTATTAAAGCATGAAACAATAACACATGAGTAGAAACACAATTAATACACTTGACACCAATATTTTTAATGTGGAAACCCGGTTAAGGGAAAACCTGATGCAGAGATGGCACAATGGAAGCACTCACTTCAAGGGTGAAATACCCATCAACCCACCATATGGATGCTTAGTGCTCAAATAACTTAAAAAAAAAAACCCTTTGCTAGCTCTAAACAACACCGAAATACATACTTCTTCTCTATCAGTATGACATTCTACATCAGCCAAACATTATTCCTTACCTCCGATATGCCGATACATCCAACACTTGTATATACTTTGCATGATTTGCTATTGCTGGTAATCCTTACCGTTTCTACTAGTCATTCCTTGTATCTGACACTTGTATATTCTCAATGTATCTTCACAACATACAACCGTGACATATAATAGCGGGATAAACACAAAACAATACTCAGGTACAATTACAATATACACATGAAATGTTCTCGACATACAATTGTAGTATACACATAAAATGCATATTCAGTGACACGACACAAAATCCACGCCGCTATAATCCTCTGCAACTCTTGTAACTGAACAAATGACATAGAAAACTAGATTATGTACAGAACAGTTTGATATAGAGAAGATATACAGAACACAGAACTTGCAAACACAAACTGACAGAATTTATATTTCTTCACTTAAACTTCGATGTCTCCAAAAATGTGGTTTTTTCCAATCTTCTATTCTCTCCAAACTTCATCGATGATATCTTCTCCCTTGGGATCCCAATCCTCAAGGTGTTTATGGTCTCTTCCCATCTAGTTCCAACTAGAATACCAGAGGTTGGAGTTGTTACAACTTCCATGTTTCAGATTTTGGCTTAACCAAGGTTGTAAGCCAAAGCACTAACTCATCACAAGACACATATTTAGCACAAGACATGATTTAAACACCCTAGAACATCAACAAGACACCTAAAAACAACACAACACACTTGATTTGATCATCCACATACTCCAATTGCCTAAGATGTCCAAATTGGCTTATCAGGATGCTAAATTTGTGACACTGGTTCACATGGTGGGGTCTTTATTACAAACATGAAATCACAACAACAAGAACTACATGACAACATGAATAAACATAGAAATGCATAAAACATAACAACATATCAAGACCTTAGTCTTCTCCCTCAAATGTATAGTTGGCTTGTTGAAGGGGTGCTCCTGCATCATACTCCCTGGGAGAAGAGATCTCAAGCCCACTTGAGATGAGAGTTTGAAGGTATGTACCATAGTTTGTGATTTGATCTTCAGTCATCCAAACTACCTCTGAATCAAGTTTCCCCTACCAAGCCACCAAGTACTCCATGTACTCTTTGTTCCTTGTCTTCTTTTCCACTCTTGAGTCTAAGATCTTCTTAAATTGTGGTGGATCATGCTTAGGGATATCATCATCTGATGTACCCTGCAATGGTTCTTGTCCTACATCTGCACTATGCTTGTCTAGATTTAAATCACATACATTGAAGATGGGTGACAATCCAAGGTCAGGAGGAAGTTGGATCTCATAAGCATTTTGCCCACACTTCTTCAAAATCTAACATGTCCAATCTTCCTCTGCATTAGCTTGGTATGTTTACCTTTTGGGAGCCTCTCCTTCTTTAGATTAACCCACACAAAATCTCCCACTTCATATTGTACATCCCTCTTCTTCTTGTCAGCATATGCTTTGTACTTCAATATAGTTTGTGGAGTTGGATCTTGACTTGATCATGCACCCCCTTGATGGCTGATGCAAATGCTTCTCCATCTACACTAATAGACTCTCCTATAGGTAGATCTCTAAACTCCAAAATACCCCTTGGATGAATGCCATATACCACTTGGAAAGGTGACTTCCCTATACTCCTATTGATGGTGTCATTATAGGAGAATTCTTCTTGTGGTAGGATATTATCCCACTTCTCTCCATGCTGCCTTGTCAAACACCTTAGTAGGTTTCCCAGTGAATGGTTAACCACTTTAGTCTGCCCATCTGTTTGAGGATGGTAGGCTGATGAGAAGGATAAGTTGGTACCAAGCTTCTTCCAAAGAGTCCTCCAAAAGTGGCCAATAAATCTCACATCTCTATTTGACACTATGCTCAATGGCAAGCCATGTATCCTTACTATCTCTTTGAAAAATAGATCTGCAACATATGAGGCATCACAAGTGGTTTTGCATGGCAAGAAGTGTGCCATTTTACTAAATCTATCTACTACAACAAAAACACTATCATATCCCTTCCGTGTCCTAAGGAAACCCAACACAAAGTCCATTCTTATGCTCTCCCATGGCTTAGAAGGAATGGGTAGTGGCTGATACAAACCTGCATTAGTGGATCTCCCTTTTTCCTTTTGACATATCACACATGCCTCCATAAATCTCCTCACATCTGACTACAACTTGGGCCAATAGTAATGCCTCTTCACAAGATCAAGAGACTTATCAAGACCAAAATATCCTTCCATGGCCCCATAATGTTTTTCCCTAATGATATTCAGTCTCATAGAACACCATGGAATGCACAACTGTCCACCCTTGAAAAGTAATCCATCTTAGATCAAAAATTTAGAGAACTCAACATGATATTTATCACCAAAGGAAGTACATACCTTATAGATCTCTCCAAAGTCCCCATCAGCATCATACATGGTCTTCAAGGAGTCAATGCCAACACTGTCCAATTAGATCTGATTCATGGTTAGAGCCCTCCTGCTCAAAGCATCTGCCACCTTGTTCTTAACCCCTTTCTTGTGCTTGAGTGTGAAGGTGAAAGCTTGCAAGGTCTCCACCCACTTCATGTGCCTATGGTTTAGCTTCTCTTGACTGTTTATGAAACTAAGGGTCTGATTATCTATGAACACTATGAATTCTTTTGGCATCAAGTAATGCCTCCACTTTTTGAGTGACTGTACTAGAGCATACATCTCCAAGTCATAGGATGAATATCTCTTCTTGCCATGATTGCGTTTCTCACTAGAAAATGCAATAGGCCTACCTTCTTGACTGAGTAATGCTCCAATTTCCATGTGGCTTGCATCACATTCTACTTGGAAAATCTTGTTGAAGTTAGGAAGTGCAAGGACTGGCTGCTCTGCCACCTTCTTCTTCAATGTTTCAAATGAATCATCTGTCTCCTTTGTCCAAGTGAATCTACACTTCTGTCCTCCTTTTATGGTGTTAAGCATGGGTGCACAAACATGACTAAACCCCTTTATAAACTTCCTATAGAAGGTTGCTAACCCATGGAAACTTCTAACATCATTCATGGTTCTAGGGTTTGGCCAAGACAATATGGCACTTACCTTCTCTTGATCCATTTTTAGTTTGTCATGTGAGATGACAAAACCCAAGTAGATGATCTCCTCCTACATGAACAAACACTTCTCTAAGTTGATCATTAGCTACTCTTCATGTAACCTTTTGAGGACCAAGTCTATATGTTTGAGGTGCTCTTCCCTTGTATTACTGAAAATCAGGATATCATCTAGATATACTATGACAAATTTGCCTATGAATTCCCTCAAGACCTCATTCATCAACCTCATAAAGGTACTAGGGGTGTTGGACAAACCAATAGGCATGACCTTCCACTCATATAACCCATCATTGGTCTTTAATACAGTCTTCCATTCATCTCCTAGCCTAATCCTAATCTAATGATAGTCACTCTTTAGATCTATTTTTGTGAAATATTTAGCACCCCCAAGCAATCAAGCAAATCTTCTATCCTAGGGATTGGGAACCTATACCTGATTATTATCTTGTTGATAGCCCTTGAATCAGTACAAAGTCTCCAAGTTCCTTTCTTCTTTGGTGCTAGGATAGCCGGTACTGCACATGGGCTTAAACTCTTACCAATCAGGCTTGTCTCCAACAACTCCTCAATCTACCTTGCTACCTCTGCATTCTGTTCTAGGGTAAGCTTGTATGCTGCCCTGTTTGGAAGTGTAGATCCTGGGATCAGATCTATGCAATGGCTTATGCCCCTTATAGGTGGTAGGGACCTTGTCACTCCATCAGATATGATGCCTTTGTACCTCTCCAATAGCTCTTAGACAACAGGATCTATGAACCTTTGCCTCTTCTCTCCCTTGACTTCATGTTGCTATTCCTTGTTCACCTTTAGGCATGGAATTAGAGCATATGCAACTACACCTTCTTCTATTATCTCTTTCATGAATTGTTTGCCTTCTACCATCATCACCTTGACTTCTTTCCCCTTTGATTCCACCTCATTCTCCATCAATGGTAGCAACTCTATCACCTTACCATCCTTGGTGATTGAATATGTGTTTCTAACTCCATCATGGTGTGCTTTCAAGTCATATTGCCATGGTCTTCCAAATAGGAGATGACAAGCATCCATCTTGGCAATGTTAAACAATAATCTGTCCTTGTATGGTCCAATTTGAAACTCCACCCAAGCCTACTCTTCCATAACTGTTTGCTGACCTTGGGTGAGCCATGAGACCTTGTATGGGCAAGGATGTGGTAGTCTTATAAGATTAAGCTTTTCTACCATTTCAATGGACACAAAATTTTTAGTGGATCCAAAGTCAATCAGAACTTTACATACCTTTCCTCCTGCCCTGAAAGTAGTTTTGAAGAGAGACTTCCTTTGTGGGGGTTCTTTATCAAGCACCTTCATGGTGGTCATTGCTCTCCTAATCATCAAAGATTCTCCCCTCTTAGGATATCAATAACTGTCAGGAGCATTCACACTTTGATAAGTGTTTGAGCTTGTCACACTTTGACAATTAGATTCTTGGATCAGATTTGTCCTTCTTTCTCCCATTGAACTTGTTTCCTTTTCTGGACAACTGCTAGCTATGTGGTCTTCTTGATTGCAATTATAACATTTGAGAGGTCCTCTGCCCTGAGATCTCCCTCTAAATGGTGGTCTTCTGCCCCTAAAGTTTCCTCTTTGATTGGAACTTCCCCCTTGAGTTTGAATGCCATCTCCTTTGTTGTTCTCTTGATTTAGTTCACCTTGATCTCCAAATCCATTTCCTCTGCCTTTGAAAGGACTTCTTCCCCCTCTTTGTTGTCTCTGTCTTCCTCTATTGTTCTACTCTTGTCTTCTTTTTAATTTCTCTTCCACTTTGAGTGCCAATTGGTAGCACTTTTGGACTATTTCTGGGTTATGCAGATTTAAATCTTCTTGGATGGAAAACCTCATTCCATCAAAGTACCTTGCCACCTTCTCTTCCTCACTCTCCTTAACCTTTGTCTTGACACATAATTTCATGAACTCTTTAGTGTATGAACTGACATCTAACTCCTTCTGCTTCAATTTTTGTTTCCTCTTATGTAGTTGGATGTTATAATCTAATGGAACATATGCTTCCTTCACTAAAGCCACCATCTTTTTCCAAGTAGCAACTTTTCTCTTTCCCTCTTTCACCTTGTCATCTTTGATGAAAGTCCACCAAGTTAGTGCAGCCCCTTTCATTTTAGAGTGGGCCATCTTCACCCTTTGGTGGTTTAGTATCTCCTCGGTCTCAAAGAAGTTATTCAAGGAGTCTATCCACTCCATCACTAACTCAGGATCCATTTTGCCTACAAACACTAATAGGTCTAGTTTCATATCCATGGTCCTTCTCTACATGGATTTGAGGGCATTAATTAAGGGTCTCTGGTCTACAGGAATCTCCATCTCTTCCTGCCTAGGGATCTTCTCTTCATCCCTATCTTCTCACTCACCAGAATCTTCTTCTCCCTTCTCTACTTTGTCCCTTAACTTCTCTAACTCATCTTCTCAAGACCTGATTCTGATCCCTAACTGCTCTGCTCTCTATCATTTGCTTCTTCACTAGGATAGCCAACTTAGCATTGGTCATCTTTGCTGGGTACTCTTGTGACCCCTCTTTATCTGACATCTTGTCTTCTTCTTCTACCCAAAGGACACTCCTTTAGCTCTGATACCACTTTGATGCAAAGATGGCACAGTGGAAGCACTCAATTCAAGGGTGAAATACCCATCAATCCACCATATGGATGCTTAGTGCTCAAATAAATTTAAATAAAAACCCTTCGCTATCTCTAAACAACACCGAAATACATACTTCTTCTCTGTCGGTATGACATTCTACATCGGCCAAACATTATTCCTTACCTCTGATATGCTGATACATCCAACACCTGTATATACTTTGCATGACTTGCTATTGTCAGTAATCCTTACCGTTTCTACCAATCATTCTCGGTATCTGACACTTGTATATTTTCAATGTATCTTCACAACATACAACCGCGACATACAATAGCGGGATAAACATGAAACGATACTTAGGTACAATTGCGATATACACATGAAATGTTCTCAACATACAATTGTAGTATACACATAAAATACATATTCGGTGACACAACACAAAATCCACGCTAATATAATCCTCTGCGAATCTTGTAACTGAACAAATGACATAGAAAACTAGATTATGTATAGAACAGTTTGATACAGAGAAGATATACATAACACAAAACTTGCAAACACAAACTGACAGAATTTATATTTCTTCACTTAAACTTTGATGTCTCCAAAAATGCATTTTTTTCCAATCTTCTATTCTCTCCAAAATTCATCGATGATATCTTCTCCCTTAGGATCCCAATCCTCAAGATGTTTAGCACAAGGTTGTAAGCTAAAGCACTAACTAATCACAAGACACATGTTTAGCACAAGACATGATTTAAACACCCTAGAACATCAACAAGACACCTAAAAACAACACAACACACTTGATTTGATCATCCACATACCCCAATTGCCCAAGATGTCCAAATTGGCTTATCAAGATGCTAAATTTGTGACACTAGTTCACATGGTGGGGTCTTTATTACAAACATGAAATCACAACAACAAGAACTACATGACAACATGAACAAGCATAGAAATGCATAAAACATAACAACATATCAAGACCTTAGTCTTCTCCCTCAGATGTATAGTTGGCTTGTTGAAGGGGTGCTCCTGCACCAAAACCATGGTGAGGGTTAACCCATAAGATTCATACCCTGTTAAAAGTACTTGAAAATGGGAAGGCACTTTCCTTCGAGCACACTACCCAAAGCTCACTACTCAAAAAGAGGCTCACTGCCTACAAAATTTATGTTTAATATAGAAAGAATTAAATGAGAAATAGCATCTTCTCCATGCCTGGTTCAGTATCTTTGAATGCTCATAAAACCTCTACTCTTCTCCTCACTAAATTCTTCACTATCACTTCATCCTTTACTGTTCTTGTTCCTATGATCCTCTTCTTCTCCACTCTACCTTTGATCCTTTCTTCAAATTTAATTATTTCACACAAGGATGATTTTCAACAACTCAACTACATGCCTTTATATGCTTCATTAACCTTAGAATAAACATCAAGGTCGGCACTACAAAGTGTCTAACTTAATGTGAATCACTAAGCTATTAGCCAAACATAACTTAGACTCAAATCTTCCTTGATCAACATGCCACACTCCATAGAAATGCTCTTCGATCATCTGCAACATGCTAGAATCATCCAGTCGGCCAAGACTAGGAAGAACAACAACACCAAGAAGAAAATCTTCAACAATGAGCTCGATCTTCAATGTAGACCTCCAACATAGCAAGCACATGATCCAGAGACCTCCACAAGCACATTGAATTTAACAAAGACATCCACACTCCTCCAAATTATAAGAATCACTTGCATCTTCTCCTGGAACCTCAAGAACACTATCTTCCATGACTGTCACACTACAAATATTGCTTGCATACCTCTAAACCATGAACCACTTGAGTTGATGATACACATTGACTTCCCAAACATGCCTCTAGAATTGCAGATCATAATATTTCAATGCGGAGCAATCCAAAATAATTTACTGTCACTTTGTCTCTTATGAACACAATAAAACCTGGTTCTATTCAAATGGCCATAGCTTCTTCAAATCTTCATATGGACCTCTCAAAACTTAACTGGAGCTACTTCAGACAATCCTCTACACAGCCATATGGTCTACATACATTGATCTCCATTAATTTTCTAAATATCCTCAACATTCCAGTCTTCTAAACAGGCAACAAGGATATGTTGACATCAATTACAACAACAATTAGGCACATATTTGCCATAATCTCCCCCTTTGTCATTGATGGAAACATATGATGTGAAAAACTAATTCAACCATCAAGACCAGAACTTCTCCCCCTTTCTCTTATCACTTCTGTAACTACTTTCTTCACTGCTCCCCCTTTCATCAGCAACTGGTTTTTCACATGACTTCTCTCTCCCTTTGACATCAATGGCAAAGGGCACATATTTTCAATCTTTTCTTCCCCTTTTTGTTTCAGACTAATCTCAAAATTTGCATACTGACTACTCCCCCTGAATAGTCTCTCCTTAACATCAATATGGATAACAAGATATGAATGTGAATTCCACCGGACTGATGCATCCTAGTGCATCTTAGTTCTGATCAGGAGGGGTAATAATTCCTAACTTCTCTCTAAGATACTCAAAAGTATCCTTGGGTAGAGGTTTGGTGAAAATATTTGCAATCTAATCCTTTGAAGAAATAAACTCCAATTTGACTTCATTCTCATTAACCTTTTATCTCAAAAAGTGAAACTTGATTGATATGTGATTTATCTTTGAATGCAACACTGGATTCTTTGAGATGCTTATTGCACTTGAATTATCACAAAAGATTGTGATAGGCTCCTCAAACACAATTCTGATGTCCTTCAGCATTTGCTTCATCCATAGAACTTGAGTACAATTGTTTGTTGCTGTTATATACTCTACCTATGTTGTAGATAGGGATATTGCCTCTTCCTTTTTTCTCAACCAAGAAACCAATCTACTTCCTAAGAAGAATGCACCACCACTAGTACTTTTTCAATCATCCACATCTCCTACCCAATCAACATCTGTATATGCATGAAGAGTGAAGTCATTATCCTTTGGATACCATAAGCCATAATCAAGTGTTCCCTTGAGATATCTGAAAATTATTTTGACTGCTACAACATGGGATTCTCTAGGATCATCTTGAAATCTGGCAACAAGTCCAATTGCATTCATAATATCAGGTCTAGTTTGAGTCAGATAGAACAGTCCTCCAATCATTGATCTATACCTTTTCTAATTTGCATTAAGGGAGTCATCATCTTTACTCAGCTTACATCTGGTTACCATGGGTGTACCCACTAGCTTTGTATCTTCCATTCCAAACTTTTTCAATAATTCTCTCACATACTTAGATTGAGATATGAAGATACCTTTCTCTGACTGAATGATTTGTAGACCTAAGAAGAAATTCATTTCACCAAACATGGACATCTCAAATTTACTCTGCATTTGATCAGGAAATATTTTGCACATACTCTCATTTCCACCAAAAATGATATCATCAACAAATACCTCAACAATTAGAATGTGCTCATGATCAATCTTGAAGTAAAGATTACTGTTAGGGTAAAAAGTGGTTTAATCAAGTGAATAATATCAAACCCAAACATCAACAGAATAATGAAAACAAGAAAGATTGAAAGAAATGAAGCAAATGAATAACAATGCAAACCTTCCCTATTTCAAAGCGTCTGTTGTTTGCCTATTACAAATATCCTTTGTTGATGAAGTAGGCCCTCAATGAGTGCACTCTTTTAGCTGTGTTGTAGGATGTCGATAGTAAATGGCTATGATAATGAATATGCCAAGAAGATGAGCTTCGAAGGAACAATGGTGATCTCAAGAAAATAGTATTGGGGTGCCAAAGGCACGTGGGTGAATTTCTACAGAGTAATAATACGAATAGCCTGGATGAATAGAATGGAGGGATGAAGCTTCTTTTATAGACTTGGAAGAATGGGAATCAACGGTTGAGAGGAAGTGTGATGATCAATGGATGAGGATGGTTGAGGAATGTGCAACCAGTAGAAATATGACAAGTGTCCCAGCTCCATCATGAAAGAGGGGGTGTGACAACATTGATTGGAGAGTTAACACTTTAAACCAAATAGTTAACAGACTTGATTAGTCAGTTGGAAGAATGAATTATGGAATTGACTGAATTGATTGAGGGATTAACTCAATTGACAGGTTAGTTAACACTTTTGATTGATTAGTTAACTAACTTTTGATTTGAGAAGAAATAGGCCATGTGGGTGAGGGGAAAAATAGGTAATTAAATATTTAATATATTTAATTACATGTGCAACCTGATGAGGTGGACAAGGTGAGGTGGAAAAGTGAGGTGTAAGTGTGAGGTGGATTTTTGGGATTAGAACTTAGGATAGAGGAATTTGGATTAATTAAATAATTTATAATTATTTAATTATGTAGGACATTAGAAGAATTTAGGGAATTTAATTAAATAAATTGAATTTATTTAATTATGGAATAGTGAACCGCTTAGATAAATTTAGAATATTTATTTAATTGGTAGAAGAATGGAATAAATATTTAGAATATTTATTTAGTTGAATTGTGTCATTTTTAGGCGTATACATTTTTCCCCTCTTTGATGCAATGTAGTTTACAGCGTTGCTTCAAAGAAATCGATAGTCTGACAACGATACATGCCCTAGTTTGCCCCTGGTACAGGTTTAATGATGATAGGATGCCCCCTCGAGAGATTGGACGAGAAAAGGATGAAATATTTAGAGAAAGAAAATCTCATGAAGATGAAGGGGTTAGGTTAGGTTGGAGGAAGAAGGACACGTTTTAGGGAAACAGGAAGAAAACCGGAGGAAAAATGGACGCGGGAAGTAGTCACAGTCATTACCTAGCCAGAATTAGGGTTTGTAGGCTATAAATAGGAGCTGGTTCCACAAGATTAGTCATTTGTACACTTGCTTCATCTGGATTAGAGATAGAGAGCTTAGAGCAAACTTGGAGCAGCATGGCCGCCAGAGTAGCTGATATTCCGCGCGAGGAGCATCGATTCGAGCGAGTCAGTCCATTCAGGCAGCTAGTAAAGGTAGGACCCCCGGTATGTGCTTCAAAAAATTTCTCCTAGGGTCAAATTAGGGTGTCATAAATGCAAGTAGAAAATAGGTCAAACAGATGTGTTGAAGTGCAGAACGGTGCATATGCAGTGCGAAACGGCACTTTTGCAATTTCACGGCACATATGTTCATTTTAATTGCGCATCCATAAAAATTGCACTTCTGTGCATTTTAGCGGCGCATTTGTAGGTAGGCGGCGCTTTTGTAGTTTGGCAGTGCATCTATTTAATGTAGCGGCACATATGTGAAAGCTACGCATATGCGTAATTTGGCAGCACTTCCATGATAAGGCGGCACATATGCCGAGTGTTGTTGTGCATGTACTAAAGCTATGCATATGTGAGATGTAACAGTGCATCAATGTTTAGGCGGTGCATATACTAATTTTAGTGGTGCATCTATTAAGAAATGGTGCTTTTGCCACCTGTAGTGGCGCATTTACTTTGGATAGCCAATTACTTAGCCAAATTGATTTGATTAGCATCCTGTTTGATGCAGAAAATCGATGAGCTATCTCCGAGATTGTAGGAATCTAGCAAGAGATGTAGTGTGCTGTTTTGATCAATTTGAAATGCTAAGTTTAGTTGATATAGTTCAGTAGATATGTTGAGTATGGTATATGTAGCTTTAGACTGATGCTATGTTTTGTGTGCTTGCAGGAGGAGATACGAGACACACTGCAATTGAGGGAGACATTTCCCATGCCCCTATTGCAGAGATATATGCTGACAGAGATTGACAGGGAGGCGCTTAGTGCCATGGGTTTGGATTACGTTTGCTTCATACCCAAGGTGCGGGTGAACTGGGGATTGTTGACAGCTGCCGTGGAGAGATTCCACAGTGAGGATGGGACTTTCCATTTTTTGACTAGCGAGATGACTATGACTCTAGAGGATGTCTACAGGATACTGCACTTACCCGTTGTTGGTGAGTTGGTAGAGTATGACGCATAGCAGGATGCGGGACTCGCCAAGTGCAAGCGAGTGTTCGATGACCCTGAGCTAGTGGGATAGGTCATCCCGTGGCATGATATACATGACTGCTACAACTATTTCCCTGGGATCGTGGCTGGATTGATCGGAGGCATTGTATGCCACGATAGGAGATCGCATGGGTTCCCCATTGGATGGGGCAGGATCATGGAGCAGATACTGACTGAGGGCACCCGATATGCATGGGGAGTCTGTGTACTAGCCCACTTGTACCATGACATGCACCAGGTGGTGTATCACCATAGCACGAGTCTATCAGCTGGGGTACTACTGCTATAGTTTTGGCTGTCGGAGCACATAGCGGTGACTAGGCCGATATGTGTGTTCACGAGGCAGTGAGGAGAACCATACAGTTATGGCTATGAAGGAGTGATTTCCCAGCATAGGCTAGGGAAGTTGGAGTATTGGAGGCACACCCTGGATGGTGTAGATGTGGTCATCTAGCGACCATATCTAGATTGCGAGCCTTGGGATGATGAGGGAGATGAGCTGCCGTACTGCTTTCAGACAAGGTGGATGATAGGCCGGACATGGCATATATTGGAGAGACAAATGGTGGGCCAAGTGCTGAGACAGTTTGGTAGGAAGCAGGGCATGCCATAGGGACAGGTATTGTTTACGCGGACACATGCAGAGAGGGTCCGATGGGGGCCGATGGCTTCATATGAGGAGGCCTTGGCAGAGTTTCGGTAGACTTCTTATGTGGCATGGGACATAAGGATAGAGATAGCAGATGCTGGGGTTACACAAGACTATGAGGATTGGTTGGCAGCACATCCATTCCTGAGGTACTTAGGACCTGGCATGCTAGTGCCTCGTATTGATGAGGCCAATTCAGAGGAGGAGGGACAGGTTGGCCCGGGTCGGAGGGGAGGTAGAGGAGGACGGAGTCAAGGAGGACGGGGTGGTGGAGATGGAGAGAGGCTGAGACAGTGGCAGAGGGTAGCCCAGGCAAAGTAGGCAGTGCTAGTACAGGCTATACAGCAGCAGATACTGCAGTAGGCGTAGATGCCGCCACCCCAGCAGGTACCATAGTAGTAGGTGCCCCAGCCACAGGGGCCAGGACAGGCAGAGGCATCACAGGGGCCAGTACAGGTAGAGGTATATGAGAGGACCATAGCTAGCCTGAGGGGATAGGTGCGAGAGCTACAGGCATAGCTCAGGAGGGCTAACGGTTGGGGAGAGACAGATGCAGCAGTGATCGCTAGGCTGACCTGCAAGAGGGATATGGCAGATGCATGGGTACGTGTTATCTGTGTGGAGCAGGACACTGCAGTGGCAGCCATGGGGACAGATGCAGCTAGCTCCTTTTTGGTTGGGCAGGTGTAGCAAGCATAGGCACAGGTAGGCTAGTTACAAACACAGTTGGCCCAGGTGCAGGTAGAGCTTACTAGAGCATAGTCACAGGCACAGTACTACCGAGGCTTATACCATGGGGCAGTGCTAGCTAGTCAGAGGGCTTCAAGTTTCAAGAGTCAGTCTGGGGCTACTCAGAGAGCAGGTCCTTCATAGTCAGGGGCTTCCGTGATGGGTCCCCAGCAGTCAGGGGTAGGCTTGCACCAGATTTTGTACTTTTTGGGACATGTATCACCATCCATTTGGATGCATATTGTATATGACACTTTGATTCAAAGACAGAGAGGATGATATTGTACATTTGGACCACTTTTTATGATTGTATATATGATGATGCAGCCTTATGATCTATTGCATATGTTTATGAACTACGATGATGCATTTCTATTGTATGATGTGATGCATGTGTAGACTTAGATGTTCTATCTGATACTTCATGAGATGTTTTTGATATGATGCTATGTGATGTCTATATGCTGTAATGTTTCGAATGTATGCAAATGCAAGATGATTTCTATGTGATTAAGCAGCTTTGTGGATGTGATGTACTTAGCTATGTTTTTGATTTCATTGCTTTATGATGCGATATGATGATGATGTATGGATAATATAATGCATTGTGTTATGTATGCAATTGATTTAACCATGTTCATGAATAACTCAAAATGTGATATGATATGCACCTATATGTTCTATATTTTTGTGATGTCCAAATGTACTCCATCGACAAAAGAATGACATGATGATAGATAGAAAGACTGGACGTAGAAAGACTTAGAAACTGCATTTGATATTGTTATTCTGCATAGTTTGGATATTGTTGGTAGTAATGGATATGGATGCATGAATGTGTATATGGATATAGGATGGATGTTTTACTTTTAGAGTGCTTTATTTCATCATTGGGCAATTTATTTTTGGTACATTTTCTGAAATGTTGTAAGTGAATACAAGCATCTAGGTATAATTGAACCGAGATGACCTGAGTACTGCTTACATGGGTGTTTAATTTGGCAAGTAAATACAAGCATCTAGTCAAAGTTGAATCTAGATGACCTAAGTACTTCTTGCATGTCAACAAACAAGGATTGCCCCTGTTCATGTTAGACCTTTGATGTCCTCGATGATCTTTTGTCGATCATGTCCTTAGACAAGGTGTCACATTACTACAGCAAAATCCACATATAGTAAACAAAGAAAATGATCATGCCCCCATCATAGCATCTCTAGCTTGTGGCATCCTCGAGTAGCATAGGAGGACATGATAACAAAAATCAAGACATAGTAACTTAACCATGGTGTCAATCCACAAAACATTCTTATCATTAGATGTGTTTTTCTTACCATAATTTAGATAGAATCAGTTAGAAGACCTTGGGTATTTTCTCTGTGTTTGAATAGGTTAAGATGTTCTTAGTCAAGATTGCCATTTGGAACGTGGGTTCTGCTTGCGACTAATTGCTCAGTGAGAAGATTGAACAACCCTTATTGGTGAGACGGACCCTAATGGACTGACCTAGTGCCTCGGGGGCTCATTGATAAATGGCCTTGCCTATGTGATGACGCAGAGGCAACGTAGTTTGGGATAAACCCTAATGGACCTAAGACCTAGGTGAGAGAAAATGGAGATAAACTCAGATTGATAGAAGGACTAGATATGGGATAGATGGAAGCCTTGGGGGCGCATTAGAATAATGGCCTTGCCTACGTGACGGTGTAGAGGCAACATAGTTCGTGGACTTGGACCATGGACACTGACGAGAGGCACTATGCCAGGCTCACATGGAGGGGACAATATGGGACAAAACCCTGGTCGACAAGGCCACAAGGAGAGTATCAAGCCATGATAGGTAACTGTCAAGTGTTTATTATGGGATAGCTATGGGTTGAATGGGACAAATGAGGAAAGAATGGACTCAAGGTGATTGGATTTTCAGAGATGGAGAAGGTGGTTTATCATAAGTAATGCCTGTTTACCAGGTTTTCATCACTTGCTTTTATTTGCATGAGAAGCTAGAAAGTAAACATGACTCCTATTTGCCAGGTTTTCATCATGATACCTATCCAAGGTGCCTGTTTGCCAGGTTTTCACCAAAGGACGATTGTTTCGTATGCTTTCTATTTTTTCCAATTTTTTTGTATTTTCTCTTTTCAATTTTTTCAATTTTTTTTTAATTTTTTTGTATTTTTGCACCCCCTTGCATTGGGGTTCTCCTAGGTATAGAACCGGTGAAGGTGCATGTTGTTGATTGGATCATCAAACAACTCACCCTCTGATGTTGCCAACTGATATGCCCCCGATCCGTAAGCAACTACAATCACATAGGGCCCAAGCCAGTTAGGTTCGAACTTGCCTTTCTTTTCTTTGTCTTGTTGATTGTGAGGATTCTCTTTGAGAATGAGGTCCCCTACCTTAAAGCATCTTGGGCGAACTGTGTGGTTATAGCTTCTTGACATCATTTGTTGATAAGCTTTGAGATGATCGAAGGCTTTTTGGCATCTTTCTTCTAGCAGCTCTAGTTCTTGCAACCTTGAGACCCTGTATTCTTCGTCTGATATGAGACCTTTCAACGACACCCTGAGGGACGGTAATTCAACTTCAATGGGAAGGATGGCTTATGAACCATAGACAAGGGCATACGGTGTAGCACCTATGGGAGTGTGTATGCTATTTCTGTATGCCCACAAAGTGGGATTGAGTTGGGCATGCCAATCATGACCAGTATCATTGACAGTCTTCTTGAGGATCTTCAAAATGGTTTTATTCGATGCCTCAGCTTGGCTGTTACCTTGGGGGTTAGTATGGAGAGGAGAAGCAGTGTTGGATTTTGAAACACTCACAGAGTTCTTGGACATTCTGATTTTTGAATGGTCTTCCATTATCCATTATGATGGATGAAGGAATGCCATATTTGCAGATAATGTAATTCAGGATGAAAGAGGAAATTTGCTTGCCTGTGACGGTGGTTAGGGGAACGGCCTCAATCCACTTTGTGAAATACTCAGTGGCGGTTATGATGAATTTGTGGCCGTTGGAAGAGGCTGGATGAATCTTTCCCACCAGGTCAAGTCCCCACTGGCAAAAGGGCCAGGGTGTCGTTAAAGGTCTCAACTCTTGAGCCGGTGCATGGATCAGGTTCCCGTGTGTTTGGCACTATTTGCACTTTTTGACAAACTGATATGAATCCATTTCCATGTTTGGCCAGTAATAACCCAAACGCATGAGTTTCTTGGCTAAGGAAGGACTGTTGGAGTGTGTTCCGTAGATCCCTTCGTGTACATCTCGCAAGGTAGTTATGGATTCTTCTTGTTCTAAATAGCAGAGCAAAGTACCATCCAGACCACGTCAGTAAAGGGTATCAGCTATGATGGTGTACCGAGAGGTTTGTCATATGAAAGTTTTCTTTTGGTTGGAAGAGAGGTCAGGTGGGAGAAGGTTGTCCTTGAGGTAAATGTAATTCTTACCATACCAAGGTGAATCAGATCAAACTAGAAGGCAGATGGAATGGGTCTCAAGGAGATCATAAGCTGGTTGCCGAATAGTTTCCACTAAGAACTCATACTGGGACTCATGTTCAGGTATTTCTAGAAGAGAGGCTATGGTAGCCATTGCATCTACCACCTTATTCTTAATCCTAGGTATTTGCTTGAAGGAGATGGTCTCGAAGTGTTCTTTGAAGTCATCAACCATTCGTTTGTACAGGATGAGTTTTTCATCTTTGGTTTGATACTCATCGTTGACCTGATTGATTATAAGCTGAGAATCACCGTAGACATGTAATTCTTGGATTTTCCACTCAGTTGCCATCTTAAGACCAATTACCAAGGCTTCATACTCCACTATGTTATTGGTGCATAGAAATAACAAATGGTAAGACTTCAGAATTGTGAGCCTTGAGGAGTTATAAATAGGATACCTGCCCCCGATCCATGGTTTGTGTAAGACTCGTTGAAGTAGAGTTTCTAGGAAGATGTTGATATAGTGAATAGGGGCTCGTCAGGAAACTCAAATTGCATGGGTTTGTTATCTTGTAACGGTGCATTTGCTAGTTGGTCAGCTATGATTTGTCCCTTGATGGCTTTTCTATCCACATATTCGATGTCATACTCACTAAGAAGCATTACCCACTTTGCTAGGTGACCTGTGAGAGCTGCTTTGCTGAGGAGATACTTCAGTGGGTCTATTTTTGCAATGAGTTTAACTAGATGTGCGAGCATGTAATGTCAGAGTTTTTGTGAAGCAAAAACTACCGCGAGAAATGATCTTTCTACTTGTGAGTATTGTAACTCATATCCCACTAAGGTTCAACTGATGTATTATACAGCTCTTTCCTTGTTCTCATAATCATGTTGTGCTAGAAGTGCCCCTAGAGTAGTAGGTGTAGCAGATATGTAGAGAATTCGAGGTTTTCCTTGGATCGGCAGCATGAGAATGGGTGGATTCATAAGGTACTCCTTTAGCTTATTGAATGCTTCTTCACACTACTCATCCCACCTAAATGGAATGTTCTTATGCAGGAGATGGCTGAAAGGTTGGCACTTGTCTGCCAACTGTGATATGAATATGTGGATGGCCTACAGCTTACCTTGTAGGGATCTCAACTAAGTTAGAGTCTTGGGTGGTGGCATGTCCATTATGGCTTTGTCCTTAGCAAGGTCTACCTCTATTGTGTTTGCTGACATGATGAAGCCTAGCAGCTTGCCTGAAGTTACCCCAAACACACATTTCTTTGGGTTCAGCTTGACTTGGAATTGGTCCAACCTTTGAAAAACTTTTTCTAGTACATCCAAGTGTGAATCCCTTGTGAGAGACTTTGCTAGGATATCGTCTACATAGTCTTCCATAGTTACATGCATCATGTCATGAAATATAGTAGTCATTGCTCTTTGATATGTGGCACCTGCATTTTTCAGCCCAAATGACATGACATTCCAGCAAAAGGTACCCCATGGGCAAGTAAAAGCTATCTTGTGTTGGTCCTCTGGTGCTATTTTAATTTGATTATACCCTGAGAATCCGTCCATTAGTGATAGCATTGTATGTCTTGCAGTTAGGTCGACTATGATATCGATGTTTGGCAATGGAAAGTCATCCTTGTGGCATGCTTTTTTTAAGTCTCAAAAATCATTGCATAGTTGAACTTGGCCATCTGGTTTAGACACTGGCACAATGTTGGATATCCATTCTGGGTAATCTATGGCTCTAATTAACCCCACATCCAGCAATTTCTTGAGTTCTTCTTTGACCAAAAGTGCTATGTGAGGATGCATCTTTCTCAACTTCTACTTTACTAGCTCTACTCCTGGATCCAATGGTAGGTGATGTAGAATTAAGTTTGGATCTAGACCTGGCATGTCTGCATATTACCAAGCAAAGCTACCTCTCTTCTTCTTAAAGAACGGTACAAACCTGGTTTTCTCTGGTGGTGTAAGAGATTTGGCAAAGTGGATAATCTTGGGCTATTCTTCTGTTCCAATATTCACAGGCTCTATTGGTTCCACAACAATCTGTGACCTTTCCTAGTACATATCACTAGGGAGAGTGTCAAGCATTCCATCGTCAGGTGCCACAGTTGGGTTTTCACCTTCGAATGCATCCTTTATTTTTACTGTTTTGTGATCTGACACTGCCGCAAGGCGGTTTTCATTGTCAGATCCATTTTTTATCTTGATATTTTTGTGACTGGAAGGCTTAGCACCCTCCACAAAGTAAGCCACGGTATTTAGTTCAATAGCAAAACTAGCTTTATGATCTCCCTTGGGTAAGTGGTCCCTAAGTTCCATATAATCAATGTAAGCATCATCGTTTTGGAACATATCTAGTTGGGGAGTTCCTTGCAGATCCCAGTCAATAAGCTCAGGGTGCAAGAGGGGAAGGGAGTCAGATGATAGACTTGATTCATTGATGGTGTGAATGGAAATGTTAGGAGCATTGGTGGGGGTAGTGTTCAAGGTGGCACTTTCCTCCAAGTTGTTTATTGCAATGGAATTTAAACTTTCCTCGAAAGCCATAATCTCAGGGATGGGCGAATCAAACTCCAGTGGTCTATTCCGTTGCGTTTGTCCCTCATGGTAGGGGCTAAGAGTTTGGATGGTGTCAACCTCTTTGTCATCGTAGGAGTTCTCTATTAGCTTGTCCCACTCATACTCATTTGAATCATTTGAATCTGTGTCACTATCCACTTGGAGTGTTTGGATTGTTTCTACAAGGCAAGCATTTTCCTTGGCTTTACCCTTGCCTTTGTATCCTAGGCCACTTGTGTTTCTAGCCAATGAGGATGAAGAAGGTTGTATAGGTTCAATGATTCCTTCTTTTCTGAGGCCGATGGGGCCTTGTCCATCGCACCCCATCCTATGCAAAATAGTCTCACCTCACCCATAGAGTTCTGTTGGGAGTCTAGACGGATCTTGGGGTGTGTTTTCTTCTTCAGTATAAAGCCATTGTAGAAGATCTCGCTCCTTTGTTTCATCAGATAAGGTCCCCCATTTTACAAAGGGAGTTGCGGGGGTTGCGGGAGGAGCAGATGGCTTTAGAAAATGTCTGGGTTGGCCAAAAGATCTAGGAGACAACAGCAATTTGGCAAGATTGAGACTGTGCTCAATTGAGTACTCTCCCACTCCAATTTCTATTATGGTAACTTTATGTTCTTTGGGTCTTGAGGAGGAAGCTTCAGCGGTATGGTCCTATTGCAGGGTAGGGGAAATGTATGCTTTGTTGTTAGGTATGACACAATCAGGTTTTGCACGGAAAGAATTGCAGTGTTGGTAGGGGTCAGGGTCGCCTTGAATGGTGACTTGCTTGCCATTGTGCGGGAATTTAATGCATTGATGATAGGTTGAGGGGATAGCCTTCATGGCGTGAATCCATGGTCTCCCAAGTAGGATATTATAAGCAAGCTCCCGATCAAGGACTTGACACACCACATCTTTTATTATTGGTCCCACTTAAATGGGTAGGACAATTGTTCCCTTTGTGGTTCTTTCTTCCTCGTCATATGCTTTGATGGTAATTTTCCTCCTTGGATCAACTGCCTGTTCAGAGAACCCCAGTGCAAGGACTAGATTTAATGTGCAAATATTTAAACTAGCACCTCCATCAATGAGAACCCTCTTGATGCGGTGTTTGTGTATGAAGGTGACAATGTGCAGAGGGGTGTTATGAGGTTGGGATATAGAAAGGTCATCTTGCTCAGTAAACAATATGGAGTTGGAGGATGTCAGCTGGCTTACCATGGTCTGGAACTTCTCTTGGGCCAAGTTAGTGGGGACAGTGGTTTCCACTAAGGCTTTCTCGAGAATCTCCTTATGAGAAGGAGATAGACGCAATAGCTCTAATATAGAAATGTGATCCAGAGTTTTCTGTAACTGGTCGAGGACATTGTACTGATGGAAGTTGGATGGAGACAGTGACGACCTTAGAGGGGTGGTATTGAGCGTGACTTTACCACTGTGGGTAATTATACTACAACCAGTTCTATTATGACCTAGTTGTTGGTTGGGTGAGATGACATTGACCTATGGGATATGTTTGGAAATGCAGTTTATGGTGTAGTCAAATGGCACACTTGCATAGTTGGCATTACTAGTCCCGTTGTTCTGATTTGGCTGGTTGCGATTATTCTAGTTGTTGTCATTGTTGTTGTAGTTGTTGTTGTTGTTGTGGCTGTTGTTTTTGTTGGTGTTGTTGTTGTTATACGGCCTGTTGTGATTCAGAAGTGGATCCCTGTATGCCACATGAGTTTCATTGGAGGTATGCTATTGTGTCCCTCCCTGATTCTGATCTAGTATATCTTGGATGACATTTTTGAGGTGGATGCGGTTGTTAGTTGTATGCCCTCTTCCTCTATGATATTCACAATAGTTTGTGTCTTCCAATAGGGAGGTTTGACTATAGGCTTGTAATCACTTGTTGGTGGTAGAGAAATTTTGTTGTTAGCCAACAACTTCCTTAGTGCAGACTCTTGAGACTCACCCAATGGTGTGAATTTTCTCCTTGGATTTGAACTGAACCAAGGTCTGGGCTCCCAAGAAGGTGGTTTGTTGAGTGTACCATTGTTTGTGTTTCTCCCTTGAGAGTGAATATGGGTTGTTGCTTGGGAGCTGCCGCCTTGGCATCCACTACCCCATCGTTGACCACATTCTTGTTCTTGGTCCAAAACTTTGATTTATCCATTGTGTAATTGGAAGTAGGTGTGTCCTTGTAGATCTTGATAGCTCTTTTAGTGATCATAGCCTTTTCGATGAATAAGCCCATTTCAATGACTTTAGAGAATGATGTAGGGCATTGTATCTATATTTGATAGCTAAGATTAGTGTTTAGGTTGTGGACAAACATCTCCAATAGCTGCTTCTCAGGCATATCATAAGAACACTTACTAGCTAGTTGTCTCTATCATTGTAAGAAGGTGGCAAATGACTCACCACTCTTTTGTTTGGTGTTGCATAGATCTAGCATAGATACTTCATGTTCAATGTTGTAAGAGAAGTGCGTTATAAATTTATTGACAAGTTCATCAAAAGTTATGATTCCTGGTGGGAGACACGAGAACCACTCCATAGCTTGACCACCTAAAGATCTTGGGAATAGTCTCATCAAGTAAGTCTCATTGTGAGCTACTTCTAAACATGCTGCATTGAATTCCTTGATATGGTCTCTAGGGTCCCCTTTTCCTTTGTACTTGTTGAATTTAGGAACCTCAAACCTGTAGGGGAATGGTCTCATGTCCAAACTTTTGTCAAAGGGGTATGGAGCTATATCTTCCAAGGAGTAATTCTTGGTACTTGTACCAGTCTTAAGGTCAGATATTTGTTGAGAGAGCCTTTTGATCTATGGGTCTCTTTCCTCTATCATTTGCATGCAGGACTGTGTCATTTGTACCCCTCTCATGATCATTGTCTACATTTTCCATGATTGTACTTATATCAAAGTCTGCGGGGAGTTTAATTCTGAGACTAGCAAGATGATGGAAGTATTTATGGGGGTCTTCAAAGAGCACCTTCTCTATTAGGCATTGGAATTTTCTATCTTGGATGTGCACCTCATATTCTTCATGAGAAATTTCTTCGTCACTATCATGCGGTGTGACGATGCAATTGGATGAGCCAGCCATTTCTATTTGCTTTTTGTACTAGGATCGAGTAAGAACCATGCAAGGTGACGTGGGATGGAGTGGACTAGGATTAGAAATTTTGGGAAGGTGCCGACTGAGACTGTTGTGAATAGGATACCAAAAACAAGGTTTGGACAAAGGATTCTCTTGCTCAATGACTTCAAATAAGACGGTTGACACAATACAGTAGCCACTAGTAAGGGTAGTTGATACCAGTCTTATTGTGTATGGACTAGTCATTCAACAAGACCACTAGCAAAGGTACTGTGACCTACTAGGCTTACGTGAATTTATTGATGATACGAAGAAGGGACCTATGTTGAACTGGTATGGAATAGACTTGACTTACACTTTGACAAGAGATGAATGGGTGATTGACGGAAGAGAGACACTTTGGGTGAAACAGATGTAGACTGACTGCAAGGCTGAATCTGATCTCAGAAAGTGAAGCTAGGCTGAAATGGGTGCTCCAAACAGGTAAAAATACTTTCTCAAAAATAGTGCAAATGCTCACTGTCGTGCATGCACAGAAATAAATGCACAGCAGAAATGAATATATACACCGTAAGTTGCAGTATATGCACATCACCAGTGAAGGATAAATGCGTAGCAATAGTCTATATATGCGTAGCAAGTTTACACATATGCGCAGCAAGTCGATACAAATGCGCAGCAGAAATGGGTATAAGCGCAGCTATGATTTTTTTGGCAAAATTTTGAATTTTTCTATTGTTTTGGTATATTTTTGGCTAGAAAAAGGCCTTCTTGGTCTGATTTTATGAATTAACAGCAAGAAAACACAGCAAGCACAAAGAATATTTTATAGTTTTTCACTATTTTTGTTCGACTCTATTTTGGACTAAACTGAACAAAAGCAAGCACAAAGATCCTAGGTGAGAAATGGATTACAAGGGTTTTGGGCCACTAGAACAAGAGGTATTTAATGCAGGCAACCGTTCAAGTGGTTACACATGCAGCAGCACTACTCTCTGTTGTGGAGTCTCCTAGCCTCAAAGGGTTGTGCCTTAGAGGGTTTTGGGGGAGGTTGGTCGTCAGTGTAACATAGTAGCACTTGTTGCAGGAAGTTTTCACCTCAAGCACAATTTATTTTAAGTGGCTTGGTAGGGCTTGGCTTTAGCCTATTACCACTTAGGGTCGTTCCCACTTGGACAAGCGTGCATCCAAGGGTAGGCCCCTCTTAAAGGTTAAACAAATGGAATGACAAGTCTGGCACTCTGATCACCCAGTAAAGGGTAGAGCATAAGCCTATTGTCATTCGTCAAGCACAAAAAACACTAATTAATCCAACCCATTTAAAAGTAGAAAAACCTGAATGGGCTAATCTACTTGGGCAAGCATAGAACTTTGAAGTGATTTTAACAAGATAACATTGGTTTAGTTTTAATCCCAGAAATCAATGGTGAATTCAGTTTTAATCCTCGTAGCATGAAATAGTTAACTTTGAAGTTTTGGTCCAACGAGATAGTACTAGTTCAATTTTAACCTAGAAATCAATGGTGAGTTCAGTTTTAATCCTCGTAGCACGAAATAGTTAACTTTGAAGTTTTGGTCCAACGAGATAGCAGTAGTTCAATTTTAATCCCGAAATCAAAGGTGAGTTCAGTTTTAATCCCAGATAGCAATAACTTGGAAAGTGTTGCAATGTAAGAAACAAATGATCTAGTTACTTCTTTCCTAATTAGAGCTAGGTGAGGATTTGAATAAACATCAGTTTTACTATCCCTTAGAAAGTGAAGTGTGAACTATTTAAATGCAACTATATGGAATTAAACCCGAGCCTATCCTGCAAAACAGCTCCAGCAAACACTTGCGAAAAGGTTAGCGTTAGTAAATTTTCCTAGAAAAGTACCAAAACCATAGCCTATTACAGAAGTGCAACTTCAGTGATTAAATGCGTAGAAATAATCAACAGAAGCGCAGCAAGGATAAATGCGTTGTAACAGTGCGCAGTAGAAAAGAATAGATGTGCAATAATGATGAATGCACCGTAACAGTGCACAAAAGTGCAGCAAAAATGCACAGAAGTGCAAAACTAACGGATGCACCATAACAGTGCTCAGATGCGCAGCAGGAATGAACAGATGCATAGTATTAGTAAATGCACCGTAACAATGCACAAAAGCGCAGCAAAAATGCACAGATGTGCAGGAATAATGGAAGTGCCGTAGAAATGGGTATATGTGCCATAGAAATGTTCAAATGCACTGAAGTAGCCTATGCGTGACCAGTATGGAACTTGCCTTCAAAAAAGCTCAGATTTTGATGAGATAAAGGGGCAAAGGCCCCACGGTGGGTGCCAAAAATGTTAGGGTAAAAAGTGGTTTAATCAAGTGAATAATATGAAACCCAAACATCAACAGAATAATGAAAACAAGAAAGATTGAAAGAAATGAAGCAAATGAATAACAATGCAAACCTTCCCTATTTCAAAGCTTCTGTTGTTCGCCTATTACAACCATCCTTTGCTGATGAAGTAGGCCCTTAGTGAGTGCACTCTTTTAGCTATGTTGTAGGATGTCAATAGTAAATGGCTGTGATAATGAATATGCCAAGAAGATGAGCTTCGAAGCAACAATGGTGATCTCAAGCAAATAGTATTGGGGTGCCAAAGGTGCGCGGGTGAATTTCTGTAGAGTAACAATACGAATAGCCTGGATGAATAGAATGGAGGGATGAAGTTTCTTTTATAGACTTGGAAGAATGGGAATCAACGGTTGAGAGGAAGTGTGATGATCAATGGCTGAGGATGGTTGAGGAATGTGCAACCAGTAGAAATATGACAAGTGTCCTAGCTCCATCATGAAAGAGGGGGTGTAACAACATTGATTAGAGAGTTAACTCTTTTAACTGAACAATTAACAGACTTGATTAGTCAGTTGGAAGAATGAATTATGGAATTGACTGAATTGATTGAGGGATTAACTCAATTGACAGGTTAGTTAACACTTTTGATTGATTAGTTAACTAACTTTTGATTTGAGAAGAAATAGGCCATGTGGGTGAGGGGAAAAATAGGTAATTAAATATTTAATATATTTAATTACATGTGCAACCCGATGAGGTGGATAAGGTGAGGTGGAAAAGTGAGGTGTAATTGTGAGGTGGATTTTGGGATTAGAACTTAGGATAGAGGAATTTGGATTAATTAAATAATTTATGATTATTTAATTGTGTAGGACATTAGAAGAATTTAGGGAATTTAATTAAATAAATTGAATTTATTTAATTATGGAATAGTGAACCGCTTAGATAAATTTAGAATATTTATTTAATTGGTAGAAGAATGGAATAAATATTTAGAATATTTATTTAGTTGAATCGTGTCATTTTTAGGCATATACAATTACTATCAATAGTTCCTTTGCTATATCCTAGCTTTAGTAGATACTTATCTAATCTTGCATACCAGTCTCTTAGGGCTTGTTTGAGTCCATACAATGCTTTCGTCAACCTGCAGACCATATCTATCTGATCAAACAACTGAAATCCTTCTGGATGCTCAATGTAGACTACTTCTAATTCTCTGTTTAAGAATGTTGACTTGACATCCATCTGATAGACCTTGAAATCTTTATAAGAAACAAATGCAAGAAATAATCTAACTGCCTCTATTCTTGCCACCAGAGCAAAAGTTTCTTCAAAATCAATTCCTTCCACTTGACAATATCCTTTATAGACCAACCTTGCTTTATTTCTTACAACTTCACCATCTTCAATTAGTTTATCCCAAAAGACCCATTTAGTTCCAATCATATTTTTGTCTTTAGGTCTAGGAACAAGATCCCAAGTGTGATTCTTTTCAATTTGCATTATTTCTTTTTCCATGGCTTTTACCCAATTTTCATCATTGCAAGCTTCACTTACTAAATTTGGTTCAATCTTAGAAATCAGACAAATTTCCTCTTGATCTTCAGCAATTCTTTTCCTAGTTTGAACACCTTTATATCTATCTCCTATGATCTGATCTTCAGGATGAATCAGTCTTACATACCTAGGAGTTTTGGGATTTATTTGAACCTTTGTTTCTTGAGCTTGTTCTTCAACATCTGTACTAACCCTTGAGTCACTAGATTTTCCAGATCAATCTGAATCTGAGTCTGGGTTTGAACTTGTCTTCCTTGACTTTGACTTTCATCTTGATCATTTGATTCATATGCGCAAGACCTGGAATGTCCTTATTTGCTCTCATCAACTCTAACATTTGTACTTTCAACAATCTTTTTCAATCTTTTGTTAAAGTACCGATATGCCTTGCTTTGAGTAGAGTAACCTAGAAATATCACTTCTTACTTCAAACTTTCCTAGATCCTCATCTCTTTTGATATAGCACTTACTATCAAAAACTCTAAAGTATCTCATAGTAGGAGGATTACCAAACCATAGTTCATAAGGGGTCTTACTAGAATTGGCTTTGATCTGCACCTGATTGAGAGTGTAGACAACAGTACTCACAGCTTCTCTCAATAGACTCATGGAACATTTACTTCCATCATCATGGTTCTGGCAACTTCTTGAATGGTTTGGTTCTTTCTTTCCACAACTCCATTTTGCTAAGGAGTCCTAGGAGTAGATAACTGTCTTTTTATTCTATGCTTTTCACAGAATGTATTAAACTCACTGAAGGTAAACTCTCCACCTCTGTCAGATCTCAGACACTTTATTTTTCCACCAATCTCATTTTCCACCATAACCTTGAACACCTTGAACTTGTCAAGAGCTTCTAATTTTTCTTTCAAAAAGGTTACCCACATCATTCGAGAGTAATCGTCAATCAACAACATAAAATATCTATCTCCTTGCACACTCCTAATTCTAGCAAGGCCACATAGATTAGTATGCACAAGTTCTAGTCGTCCACTTGAAAATTATTCTTTACTCTTGAATGAAATTTTATTCTATTTACCCAATTGACATTCTCTACACATGCTATTAGTAGGTTTCACAAGTTTTGGAAGATCTCTTACAGCCTGAGTAGAACTTATCTTGACAATGTTATCAAAATTCACATGACACATTCTCCTACGCCATAACCAACTCTGATCAATCTGAGCAATCAAACAAATTTTGCCAAAACTACTTAAATGAATGATGTTACCTCTAGTCTAAGTACCAGATGCAATTTCAGTTCTAGAACTTTCCAAGATTCTACATTTTCCATCCTTGAATCGGAGATCATAACCCTTGTCAACCAATTGTCCAACACTAAGAAGATTATGCTTCAATCCTTCGACATACAGAACATCATTAGTGTTATTCTTACCATCAAAAGAGATGCATCCTCTGCCAAAGATTCTACCAGCTGAGTTGTCTCCAAATTTCACAATTCCACCATATTTTTCAAAGCTTACAAACTTTCTTTTATCACTAGTCATATAATGAGAACATCCACTATCAATTACCCATTCATCCTTTTCAACAACCTGAGCAGCCAAGGCACTTTCCACATTTGCATAGCTAGCAGATTCAGTAGGCACTGGATCTTCTTCTTTGATAGCAATGAATACCCAATCATTTATAGTGGAACCTCCATGATCAAATTCATCATATGTGACTCCTTCATCAGCTTCTTGTACATAGTAGCATTTCTTCTAAACTCTAGGTCTATTAGGGTTTGGCCTTAAACCCCTCTTCGGACACCTTGAGGCAAAATGACCAATCTTATTACAAGCAAAACATTTGAATGGCAACTTTCCTTCATACTTACCGGATCCTCTTGGCAATCTTTTGGCAAAAAGGGATTCAAGTTCATTGAACTCAGTTTCATCACCTTCATGATCCTTTCTTGTCCTATCAAATCTGTTAGATCTTCTTGAAGAGCTTTCACACGGATCATATTTTTTTTTTCCATGAATACTGGCTTTAAATGCAAATTCATACTTAGGAAGAGAATCATCAAACTCACTCATTTCAAATGATGAAAGTTTACCAACCAATTGATCCCTTGTAACAGTTGTCACAGTCCTGATTTCTTCAATGAAAGCAACTTTATGCTTGTGGGCCGGAGGTAAGGATCTGAGCACTTTGGCAACAATTTTTTATACTTCCAACTTTCCACCAGCACACCTTATATTGCTCATAAGTTCATTCACTTTTAGCATGTAGGATGTAATATTTTCATCTTAGCTCATCCTGAAGCTCTCATATCTACCCTTCAAACTTTGTAGCTTGGCACATTTGACATGTTCATCACCTTCATGCAATGTTTCCAACTTCTCCCATATTTCATGTGCAGTTTTAAATTCCAGTACATTTGTCATTTTTGTATCAGGCAGGGCACTCAACAAGGCTTCTGTTGCTTGAGTGTTGTTCTCAGCATCTTTGATTTCATCTGGAGTTGTATGACCTTTTTCTAGAATCTTGTATTCATTCTTAGTTATCAACCAGTAGACATCTCCCATACATTGCAAATGACACTGCATACGCATCTTCTATAGAGTGTAATTTGTTCCATCAAATCTCAGATTGTCTTTCTTGTAAGTCAACATTCTGGATCTCCTCATGTGGTCAAGCTTCTTTTAGAGGAACTTACCTCTGATACCAATTGTTGGAATTAGGTCAAACAACTGAGAGGGGGGGTGAATCAGTTGTCCCACAAAATTAACCTTTTCCTCTTTTAATCTTCTTTCACAACTTATAAATAGATTAATGATGTAACTATTAAAGCATGAAACAATAACACATGAGAAGAAACACAATTAACACACTTGACACAGATTTTTAATGTGGAAACCCCATTAAGGGAAAACCATGGTGGGGGTTAACCCACAAGATTCGTACCCTATTAAAAGTACTTGAAAATGGGAAGGCACTTACCTTCGAATGCACTGCCCAGAGCTCACTGCTCAAAAAGATGCTCACTACCTACAAAATTTATGTTTAATACAGAAAGAATTAATAGAGAAATAGCATCTTCTTCATTCCTGGTTTAATCTCCTTGAATGCTCATAAAACTTCTTCTCTTCTCCTAAAAGACTTCTTCACTATCACTTCATCCTTTACTATTCTTATTCCTCTACTCCTCTTCTCCGCTTTGCCTTTGATCCTTTCTTTGAATTTGATTATTTGGCACAAGGATGATTTTCAACAACTCAACTATATGCCTTTATATGCTTCATCAACCTTGGAATAAACATCAAGGTCGGCACTACAATTGTCTAACTTAATGTGAATCACTAAGCTGTCGGCCAAACATAACTGGGACTCAAATCTTCCTTGATCAACACACCACACTCCATAGAAATGCTCTTAGATCATCCACAACACGCTAGAATCATCCGGTTGGCCAAGACTGGGAAAATCAGCAACACCAAGAAGAAAATCTTCAACAATGAGCTCAGTCTTCAATGCTAACCTCCAACACAGCAACCACACATTCTAGAGACCTCCACAAGCACATTGAATTTAACAAAGACATCCACACTCCTCCAAATTATTAGAATCACTTGCACCTTCTCCCAGAACCTCAAGAACACTATTTGCCATGACTGTCACACTAGAAAGATTGCTTGCAAATCTCTAAACCACAAACCACTTGAGTTGATGATACACACTGACTTCCCAAACATGCCTCTAGAACTGCAAATCATAATATTTCAATGCGGAGCAATCCAGACCAATTTATTGTCACTCTATCTCTTCTAAACACAGTAAAACCTGGTTCTACTTAGATGGCCATAGATTCTTCAAATCTTCATGTGGACCTCTCAAAACTTAACTAGAGCTACTTCAGACAATCCTCTACATAGCCATATGGTCCGCATACATTGATCTTCATTAATTTTCTCAATATCCTCAACATTCCAGTCTTCTAAACAGGCAACAAAATAGGATACAGTTGACACTAATGGCAACAAGGATATGTTTACATCAATGACAACACCGATTAGGCACATATTTGCAACAATTTCTTCCTAAGTGATAAGATTTCAAGGCCTGTTCACTCTCCAATCTATTAAGTCTTATAAGCAATCAAGCAAGTTAACTCTCCAATCAAGGGAGTTAACTCCTCAATCATCCACACCCTTCATGTGATCTCTCAACCTATAAATACCCCCTCCTCCAAGAAATAGAGGAGCCAAATTCATTATTTCAATCCATCTTTTGCTTGGCTTTTTTCTCTCTAATTAACATGAATATGCTCTCTACAGGACATAGGTGCCTTTTATTTATTGTTGTTATTCTTCCAAATCCTTCAAAGGCTTCATAGCATCGTTATGCTCTCCAATTCTCAAGCCATAGTGCTCTTAGCTCACATTGAGCTCAATTAAAATCTTTCTGAAAGATCATTCTTATGCTTTCCCTTCCCACTTGTCACTAAGAGGATGACCCCATTGTTGTAGCAGGATGAGGAAGATGCCACACAAAAGGATTCCTGAGGCTAGTGAAGGCTCATGCGTCTCCATATTCTAGGATTTTCATGTTTTAGTAGTAATTAAATCCTAAATCTTGCTCTTGGAAAAGTAATCTCCTCATTTTGATTTCCTTGATAGTTTAATTTAAGTTGCTTAGATTATCTTGTTTTAAATAATTAAATTACAATTTTACATTAGTTTCATTTCTTGTACTTTTCAATTCTTAGTTTAATCTAAATTTGATCTTGAAAATACAAAAGCATAGAATAATTGCATTAGGTAACTTCATATTAGTTTGCATACATCTTTCAATTCCTAGATTAATCTAATTTATTTTATTTCAAAGGTTGGATAAAATAACAAAAAAATTGTTTGCATACATCATAGCTTGCATACATTGAAAAATCCACAAAATACAAAAAACATTAGAAAACATCAAAAAGTGAAACAAGTACAACCCTCGATTTTATCACAAAGTCAAAATAAGGTCAATATAGGTCAAAACTCCTTGATTTCATCACAAGGTCAACCAACTCGAGAAGACACCTAGAAAAACCTTAGTTAACATCACTAAGTCAAAAAGTCAACTCTTGGTCAATTCAAACTTACTCTCTCTATCCAAGAATTCTAATGTGCCCTAGAATCAGAGGTGAGTGGGTGAGGGTAGTCCTTGAGATGATTAAAGAGTTAAACCCAAGACCACAACTCACACAAGAATAAAAACACTTCATTAGGGTCATAGAACAAGATTGACAAATTCAGCAACACATACAAGCATTCGAAGATAGATTACAACATGCTAGAGACATAAACAAAGAAAATCAAGATACATCTAGGAGTTAGAAGCTCAAAAAACCTAATAAGAGACAAACCACGAGTGACCCTTTGGGTCATATATTCATCTCAACAACAACAATAACAATAATAGAAATAACTAGACAAATCTAAAACAACAATAGGCCCTTAATTAGGTTAGCTGCTCTTCGCAAGGTCCTACTCCCTAGTGAATAGGACAACCACTGGGTCTTGCCTCTACTCGATTGACTTTTTCCATAAGAGCGAGAGTGAATTGGAGGTCACCATAAGAAAGGAGAGGGTCATGTGCTATGTTAAAGCTAAATCATCCATGTGATTGTGCCTATGTCATGTTTCAAAGAGTACATGTACATCACTGGGTAGTTGGGTGTCCTATCTTGGGTGGTGCATAGGAAGGGGCCATTGGAATTGAATGCTAGAAATTCTCTACATGATATAAGTTTGAATTTCCTTAGGATTCCATGATGCAGTTTTCGACATCAAAATTAGGTTGTTGGGTGATATTGCAACTAAGAAATATGAGGAACATGTCTCACTCCCTAGGAACTATTATATAGGCTCCATCATGGAAAATCAAACACTTCACACTAATCCTTGATGTATGAGTTATAAATTTTATTGAGAACTCCCCATCGCATGTCATGTGGCAACTAAGAAGGGTCCATGTAGACAATATAAAAGAATGGAAACTAAGTGGTTGCATTTATATATAATATGCACAACATCATAAGATAGGCTTGACATGTGATGTGGACCAATAGCAAGGTTCACCACAAAATTTCTTACTGCTACATTGGAAATTTGAGTGCACCATTGGACCAAATTCATAGTGGTACCACCTAATGGTGCACATTGCTTGATAATTAGAAACTCACAAAATTTCCCCATGTACCACAAAACTCAAACTTTTGAAAGAGGAACATTGATCTATTGAGGTCATGAACCTTTATGAACAAAATTTGAACAAAGCAAAAACAAAATCTATTTCTTGTAGTGAAGGATTTAATACAATTACCAATATGTAAAAAAGAGGAAAATGCATTGTTATAGTGTGGTAGTGTTCTTTTCCTTTTCTACTCTAATGTGTGCTAATTAAACTAAAGAGTTCAAATTGCTTCCTTTAAGAAAAGAAATAAGAAAGCAATAAAATTGGACTAGTTTAATTAATACTAAATTTTATTTTTTCTTTAAAAAAATCACTTTTATAAAGGAAATTAATTTAAGATATTAAAAGGAATGATTAAATTAATATAGGAGATATGATAAAATATAGAGAAGGTGAGAAAATATGTCACTGATTATGAAGGTTAATTATTTATATGCCAAATAGAGACTGTATATATAGGTACATTAGAGAATAGAAATATGTTAGGAATCAAGTATAGTATTGCCCTCATGATTGTGGTACATATCACCTAGTTATGGTAGCATTTTAAAGCCATACAAACATGAGACTTTATAAGAAAAAATGTCTCAACTTGTAGGAAACCATGGTGTGTGCAAAATAGAAATCTAATCCTTGAAGAGAGAAAAATAGTAACCTAAAACCTATAGTTGAACAAGGGAAAGGTTGGGACTCTTTGGGATACTACCTTAATCAAGCCCCTATTTGGTTTATTTTGAACCTATAGAAGTTAATATAGAAGAAATGGTGTGTGACCTATATTACCCTAGTGTACTCTATGCTAGGAATAAATAAATATGTTTGAAGGAAACAATAAAATCCTAGAAAATTTTCTATTGTGTGTAGTTCTTTGTGAGTGGATGGGAAAGAGGGCAGTGGAAATAATCAGATGCCAAGGCTACAAAGTGAAGGTACAAGATTTATTTTAGAAAGTATGTATCTTGATAGTAGTAACAAGGAAGTACAAGAAGCAATAAATAATCTATAGAGAATGACTATGTAGGAAAATAACAGAGTAGTAAATAAAAAAGTTATGAAAATAAATAACTTTGGAAGCTTGGTTGTTGTTGTTATGGAGTATAATATTTACCCTGGTTAATTAGGACCTATTTTAACCCCTTTTTGAACACTAAACATTTAAATCTTGATCCTGATGAATAAACCTAACAAAATAAACTTAGGACTGGTCTAAGCCCACCTTAAAAGACATTCCCCAGAGTTTTTGGGACTAAAGGACTAGGGAGCCTAGTGCCTTAGTCCTAGATGGTTACTTTATCCTTGTTTTTATGATTTTGGCTTAGAACACCTCCTTAACTTATCCATCTTGACCCCATTTGGTTTTATTAACTGTTGGTGAGTGGGAATGCATATATAAAGGAGTTTTACAATTCATTTTACACCTAGATGGACAAGAGAAGGTTGAATTTACTTACATGATTGATCTCCTATGTTGAAGTTCTCTTCATGCTTGGAATTGCTATATGCTTGAGGATGTTATGATGCTCATTTGCAAATCTTGAAGGAAGTTCAAGATATCTTTATCTATCTCCTTGTTGGTGCATGATCTTAAGTTATCTACTCCAACTAGGGTTTCACATATTGTGGTAATATTTATCATTTCCATTCATACTTTTATCATATATTGATGATCTTGCCTCTACCTCCTATGGCACACACTCTTGGAACATTAATCATCATTTTAGTGGAGGTGGAAACACCAACACGAGGTTTGACTAAGGCAAGCTCCCCTAAACAAAACACAACCTTTTCCTCTTTACTTGTGTGCAGGTTGAAGTAACAGGTTTCAGAAGATAAGATCCAAGAAGAACGAAGGTTTTGTAGGTATAGGATAGGTGAAGCTCAAACATTCTATAAAACCCTAATTAGGGTCTAGGGTGCCCAGTGCCCTAGTATGTCTGTTCTCCCAAACTCATATCTAGGTTAGATTCTCTATCTCTTGATATTTATTGTACTTTCAAAATCTATATATCTATTTTTGATAGTAATCTATTTGTAGATCTTGGTCAGTTAGGGTTTCATCTTTTTTCCTAGTTTGGTTGGTTAGTTTTGGTTGAATTTGGTTGACACTCCTCTATACAACAAAGGGAAAAAACCCTTGTATTTTGGCTCTCCTTTGTGGTTAGAATCCAAGCTAGGTTTGTGTCTCAATGTTAAGTGGAAGAGGGTTTGACATAGTCTAGCCCTTTAGGCGAAGTCTCTCTTTTCCACCTTAACATTTTTGGTGCAAGGCACCTAGGAGCAGTCTGACACCTCAAGCATTTTTGATGCATTTTGATAAGCTATGTGTTGTTTTGTTTTTATGTGTTGTAATAAGGCTTTAGCCATGATTATATGGTCCTTTTTGTGTGGTCAAGATGATTGAGGTGACCATATAAACCTCAATCATGCTTAGTCCATCTGGACCCTTGTTGAGCCACTTAGGCCTAGTAGGCCTAGTGTTGGTTTTTGAGTTTGTTTGGGTGATTCTAGTGTTTTAACATGTTTTAGGAAGTAGGATGGTGGTTTTGATTCCTTTGGACAAGCAAACCCAATCACCATCCTTGTGAAAAGGCAAAAATACCATAGAGTAAAATGTTGCCAATAGTGTAAATGAAACATTGGCTGGTTCCAAACCATTTTTGGTAGTTGAATGTAGTTGGAGAAGTTAGACACTAACTAGGATTAGTTGAAAAACATTGTAATTCACTCCTGTACGGCAGAGGAGATCTGGTACAGAGTTTTGGGGCATTGAAACCACAGAAAATAGTTATTTTCCTTCTTTTCTTATTGTGTATGGCCTGTACGGACTTGTCAGGTGTACAAATGTTATTTTTTTGAAAGTACTTGGAGTTAGGGTTCATATGAAACTAGTTTGAGGTCTTGAAGTGGTCGGAGTCAAAAGATATCGAATTTTCTTTCAAGACTGGTCTAGAAACCCTATTTTCTAGGGCAGTCATAGAAATCCGGCCCTAGAATGCATTCCCACCAGTGAAAATTCATAAAAATTGGTGAAATGCAATCTAGGGATGTACTCTATAGGATTCCAAAAGCATTTGGCTGGGAGATGTTGTTTTCAAATTTTAAGGTGATGCCCTAGGTCAAGTATTTCCTTGTATTTGACCAATTTTATGCTATTTGAGGTTGTAGATGACAGAATCCTGATAGGGTGAGTGAATGAATGATGGTTTTGAGTTGTTTAGGCATGATAGAGACATTCCAAATTCCTACCCCTAGTCTATGCACCCAATTTTGAGCACTTGCTTTGCAACCTAGCCCTAAATTGATGAATTAGGCCTAGAGACCTAATGAGTGTTCTGGATTGCTGGAGTAGAGTTGGAATAGGAGACTTGGGAGTTTGATAGGGTCCCATAAAGGGTATCTAAAACCATCATTTACTTGCCTAGTCATTTGGGATTTTGTCAAGTTTTGGTGAGAAAACCTAGTTTAGAGGGCTAGTAGCCTTACTAGTCAAAGTATAGGTTGGAGAGTTTTGGGAAGTTGAGGATCAAACCAACTGCATAGAAGGTGTTTGTTGATCTGTCTTAAGGTGTTGGAGAAGCCTTAGGGATTGGACAATAGTCTGGACATCAAATCCTTCATATGCCTTGAATGTGCCTTTAGTTGGTTGGGTGGTTGAAGGCTAGTTGAAGTGGGTGAGTGGGCAAAGGACAATAGAGTAAACCCTTGTGTGTTTCTTCCCTTGTGCCACCTCTGCATCAGGTGGTATTAGAGCCATCAAAGAGATGGGAGATAGAGAAGAAGAGGAGGAAGTCCCTACAAGGGTGACTAATGCTGAGTTGGCCAAGATAGTGAGAGAGCAAGCAACCAAGAACAAAAGGATGGAGGCTGAGATAGAAAAGTTGAAAAAGGATAAAGACAAGAAGAAGAAGCCAGAGGTCATCTTGGATTCAGATGAAAAGGATCAAGATGAACAAGAAGTGCCTATGGAAGAGCCACAAGGAGGCATGTCAAAGAGACAATTCCTAAATGCACTTGGAAAGTTGAGTAGGAAGGAAACTAAGGCAGACTTGCCTATGTTTCCTGGTAAGATGAATCCAGAGGAGTGCCTTGATTGGATTGAGGCAATGGAGAACTATTTTGAATGTGAAGAAGTGGTAGAAAATTAGAAAGTGAAGATTGCCAAATCAAGAATGAAAGGGCCAACCTTGAGTTGGTGGAATTTTATTCAAAATGAGAGGACAGAAGATGATAGGAATCCTATCTCTACATGGAGGAAGATGGTACTTAAAATCAAGAAGCAATTTGTCCCTGAGGATTATGAAGTCAACTTGAACAAGAAGTTACACAACTTGAGACAGAAGGACATGGACATGAGCACCTACACAGAGGAGTTTCACAAGATGACATTGAAAGCCAAGATGCCTGAGAATGAAAAATAGAAGCTTGAAAGGTATCTCAATGGCCTTAAGTTCTCCATTCAAGATGAACTAACCCTCTTTAACCCAGAGACAGTCCATAAGTGCTTTCAAATGGCACTGAGGATTAAGGATAAGAAGAGAAGAAAAGGGGATTTTAATAGCAGCAGCAGAGGCAGAGGAAATCAAAACTTTAGGGGCAAGGGCAGATTCCAAAACAAAGAAAATTCTCCAAGACCCCAGGGTGGCAGATTTCAAGAAGGCAGTCAAGGGGCTGCTGACAGAAACAATGCTGATAAGGGTTAGTTTAGGGGTAGAGGAAATGGTAGAGGGAGAAGTGGGGGTAGAGGTCCCAATGTGTTTACTGGAAGGTGTTTCTCTTGCAATCAAATTGGACATCAGTCCTTTAGGTGCCCGGAGAAGATGGGAAACACTACTGCAAATCAGAAAGATAGAAGGGTGCAACTCCTTCAAGAAGAGGACTGTCAAAGCACCACATGTTATCAAACAGCCTCTTCCAAGTCTGTAGCACCTGAGAGTGGAGAATGCATCATGTTTAATAGATCTGTCATCATGCCAGCCACCAAGGAACAACCCCAAAGAAACAACTTGTTCAAAACCACTTGCAAGGTGAAAGGAAAAGTTTGCAAGGTAATAGTAGATTCAGGTTCTTCTAAAAATTTGGCTTCTAATGAAATGGTGACTAAGTTAGGATTGGAAAGAATGCCTCATCCTAACCCCTATAGAGTCTTTTGGCTCACTAAGGAATAACAAATTGTGGTGAAAGAGCAATGTTGGGTTGAATTCAAGATAGGTGAATATCATGATAAGGTTCTTTGTGAGATACTGGATATGGATGCATGCCACCTTCTTCTTGGAAGGCCTTGGCAACATGACACAAGTGCCCAACATGATGGTAAGCAAAATGTGATTTATTTGTCCAAAAATGGTGAAAAGTTTACAATGACTCCTTTGATTGATGATTGCAAAGAGAAGGTCATTTCTAGTTCAGTTATGTTGGTAGGTGAAAAAGAGTTTTTGGCTAACCTCAAGGAAGAGAAAGTGCCATGTTTTGCAGTGGTCATCAAGCCCAAGGATGTGAATCCCAAGAAGGTCAAAGTGCAGCAACCTCTTAGGAGGATTGGACCAAAGGAAGTGGAAGAACTATTGGAGAGGTTTCATGATGTGATAGCCGATGAAGGCAAGGATGCCCTTCCACCAAAGAGGGAGATTAGTCATTGCATTGATCTCATCCCTGGATCCACCCTACCAAACCAAGTAGCCTGCAAGTTGACTCCAGAGCAAAATGCTGAAGTGGCAAGACAAATCCAGGACTGATTGGATAGAGGACTTATCAGGAGGAGTATTAGTCCATGTGTAGTACCTGCAGTGCTTGCACCCAAGAAGGAAGGAACATGGAGACTATGCACTGATTCCAGGGCCATCAACAAGATCACTATCAGGTATAGATTTCCAATGCCTAGAATAGAAGATCTAATGGATTGCTTGGGTAGGGCTAAGTATTTTACCAAGATAGATCTAAAAAGTGGTTATCACCAAATCAGGATAAGGGAGGGGGATGAGTGGAAAACCACCTTCAAAACCAATGAAGGACTATTTGAATGGGTTGTCATGCCTTTTGGTTTGTCAAATGCACCAAGCACCTTCATGAGATTGATGAATGAGGTGCTAAAACCTTTCCTTAACAACTTTATTATTGTGTATTTGGATGATATAATGATTTTTAGTGACAACAAGGAAGACCACATAAGGCATATCCATCAAGTGCTCAAGAGGCTTCAAGAGGAGAAGTTGAGAATCAACCTTGACAAATGTGTCTTCCTACAAGAAGAGTTGATATTATTTGGGTTTGTCATCTCCAAGGGCAGCCTAAAAATGGATCCAAGTAAGGTTGAAGCCATTCTTAATTGGCCAACACCTACAACAACCTCTGAGGTAAGGAGTTTCCATGGTTTGTGTAGCTTTTATAGAAAGTTCATTAGAGGGTTTAGTGGCATTTGTGCTCCACTTGTTGACACCATAAAAGGGTGCAAGAAATGTGTGTTTGTATGGACAAATGAGGCCAACCAAGGCTTTGAACTATTAAAGAAAAAAATATCAGAACAACCGGTCCTTGTTCTTCCTGATTTTGACAAGGTCTTTGTGGTAGAGTGTGATGCAAGTAAGAGGGTTGTTGGGGGGGTCCTAAGTCAAAATGGGAGGCCTGTAGCCTTCTTTAGTGAAAAATTAAATGAGGCAAAACAAAACTACTCCACCTATGATCTAGAGTTATATGCCATGGTTCAGTCATTGAGGAAATGGAGACACTACTTATTGCCAAAGGAATTTATAGTTTTTACTGATAACCATGCATTGAGCTTCTTGAATAGGCAGCAGAAGTTAAACCACAAACTTGTCAAGTGGATGGAGTACATCCAAGCATACACCTTCTCCATAAAACACAAGAAAGGAATGGCCAATAAGGTAGTCGATGCCTTAAGTAGGAGGAATCTTGTTGTGTAGACCATACAGTTGGAAAGTATAGGTATTCATGCCATCAAAGATTAGTATGCAGCAGATGAAGACTTCAAAGAGCCATACCTATCTTGCAAGGCCATGATAGGAAGGTATAACACTGATTTTTCTTATTTTTTGTTACAAGATGGATATCTTTTCAAGGGTAGCATGTTGTGTATCCCAAGAGGGTCTGTTAGAGAGAATATAATCAGGGAAAGGCACTATGGCAGCATGTCAGGCCACTTTGCTATTGACAAGACCCTAGAATTGGTTAGGAGATACTATTTTTGGCCCAAGTTTCCAACCGATGTAAGGAAGTTTGTTGAAACTTGTCAAATTTGCCAAAGAGCAAAGGGGCATACATCAAATGCAGGTTTATACACTCCTCTACCTATTCCTTCAAAGCCTTGGGATTCCATAAGCATGGATTTTGTACTTGGTTTGCCTAGGACCAAGAATGGACATGATAACATCTTTGTGGTTGTTGATAGGTTCTCAAAAATGGCTCACTTCATCCCATGTAAAACCACACATGATGCATCACACATAGCAGGTCTTTTCTTCAAGGAAATAGTTAGATTACATGGTTTACCTTTGTCAATCATCTCAGACAGAGACCCCAAGTTCATAGGACACTTCCGGAGGACACTTTGGAAGAGACTAGGTAAAAACTTGTCATTATCATCTGCCTATCACCCTTAGTCTGATGGAAAAATAGAGGTGATTAATAGGTCACTTGGCAACCTCCTAAGATGCCTAACAAAGGAGCAGGGTGCTAGTTGGGATTCAATTTTGGCTCAGGCAGAGTTCGCATACAATGACACTGTCAATAGAAGCACCAGCCTGTCTCCTTTCCAAATTGTTTATGGCACTCACCCGAGGGGTATTTTGGAACTTAGGGAGGTTAAAGCACTAGAAAATAGTAGTGCCTTGGCTGAAGACTTCATTCAAGTCATGAAAGATGTCCATGAACAAGTACAATAGAAATTATTGTCCACTTCTCAGAAGTACAAACAATTTGCTGACAGGAAAAGAAGGGATTTGCAGTTCAAAGAAGGGGATTTGGTAATGGTCCATCTAAAGAAGGACAGGTTCCCTATAGGTAAACATACCAAGCTACTCATGAAGAAGATTGGGCCTTGTGAAGTACTCAAGAAATGTGGAGAAAATGCACATAAAATCAGACTTCCGGATGGCATTGCTTTGTCTCCAATTTTTAATGTTTCAGACCTTTATCCCTATAAAGGATCTGATCCTCAGACTATTGTTGAAGAAGACCAAACTGATCAAACACTCCAAGAACTGATTCCTTCATCTCCAAATTAGGTTGAGTGTATTTTGGATCACAGGGTTGCTAAACAAACTAGGAGGCACACCTATCATGAATACTTGGTGAAGTGGCTAAACAAACCTTAGGAGGATGCCATTTGGACGAGTAGGGCAGACATTGAGAAGGCAGGTTTCACATTTGATAACATTCCTAACTCAAGAGACTTGATTTATGTTTGACAATGGGTGTATGGTGCAGGGCACCTAGGAGCAGTCTGACATCTCAAGCATTTTTGATGCATTTTGATAAGCTATGTTTTGTTTTGTTTGTATGTGTTGTAATAAGGCTTTAGCCATGATTATATGGTCCTTTTTGTGTGGTCAAGATGATTGAGGTGACCATATAAACCTTAATCATGCTTAATCCATCTGGACCCTTGTTGAGCCACCTAGGCCTAGTAGGCCTAATGTTGGTTTTTGAGTTTGTTTGGGTGATTCTAGTGTTTTAACATGTTGTAGGAAGTAGGATGGTGGTTTTGATTCCTTTGGACAAGTAAACCCAATTGCCATCCTTGTGAAACCACAGAAAAAAGTTATTTTTCCTACTTTTCTTACTGTGTACAACCTGTATGGACTTGTCAGGTGTGCAAATGTTATTTTTTTAAAGTTCTTGGAGTCAGGGTTCATATGAAATAGGTTTGAGGTCTTGAAGTGGTTGGAGTCAAAAGATATCAAATTTTTTTTCAAGACTAGTCTAGAAACCCTATTTTCTAGGGTAGTCATAGAAATCCAGCTCTAGAATGCATTCATACTAGTGAAAATTCATAAAAACTGGTCAAAGTATAGGTTGGAGAGTTTTGGGAAGTTGAGGATCAAACCAACTACATAGAAGGTGTTTGTTGATCTGTCTTAAGGTGTTGGAGAAGCCTTAGGGGTTGGACAATAGTCTAGACATCAAATCCTTCATATGCCTTGAATGTGCCTTTGGTTGGTTGGGTGGTTGAAGGCTAGTTGAAGTGGGTGAGTGGGCAAAGGACAATAGAGTAAACCCTTGTGTGTTTCTTCCCTTGTGCTGCCTCTACATCAATTTTGGTGAACCCGACGTATCTTGCACTTTGGCATCCTTGTTGCTTCATATCTAAGTTTTTTTCTACCCTAGATCTGATTAGGATTGAATTCATTGATAATTTTTTATACCTACATAGCTTATTTTTACATTGTTTCAACATTAGGGTTTACATAAACCTTGCTTTCCTAGAAAACCTAACTAGTGTTGAACCTAGGGTTTGGAGATTAGCGATTATTTCATATCTTTGTAGCATGAAATTGATTTCATTTGTTGTAGAATATCATCTTTGTGTTTAAGAAAAATGCATTCTTTCATATTTGCATTGAAAAGTGAAAAATCAAGCATTTCAGGCTTAGAAAAAAAGTATACTTATTGCATTGTTTTCATTTCATAGGTTTTAAATCATCATAGCAAGATATAAATTTATGATTTATGCATCAGATATGATTGGTATTGTAGCAATTAATCATATCATAGTTCTTTATTTTTCATTTGAAACTGTTCATTTCTAGGGCTTGTAAAAAAAGTTGCATTTTTAATAGGAAAACCTAGTTATTTTGAAACCTAGGGTTTGTGATTGATTTCTTGTTTCAGATTTTATGATGACATTTTAATTTCAAATCTGATTTTCATTTTCTCTAATACATTATATATGTCATCTTGTTTTGAAATTTTAAAGGAAGAAAAGATTTTGGATTGATACATTTTGAAAAAAGCATTAAATTTAGGGTTTGATTGGAACATAAGTATGGATGTTGTCCAATTTTCTTTGAGTAGAGTTGAAATTGATCAAGGATTTATTATTTTATTTGATTAAAGTACAAATATTGGTTTATTTAAACAAAAATTGAAACTCTTCTTTCATCACATTATTCATCTCGATTCTTCGTGTGCATCTTGTGTGTCACTAAGGTTTGTAAACAATTTATGAGTTTTGTGACCCAGTGCCCTAATTCAAACACTCTTGTGCAAAGAATTCTTCAAATTATGAGTACCAATGCTTTGAATATCTCTGATATCAAAACATCAGAACCCTAATTTACAAGTCCAATCACACAAGAAGGCCTATCACTTCTTCCTAATATCCCTACTTCACATATCTCGGAAGCATCAACTTTTCATGAAACAATCGACATAGAGGACCTCATGGATCATGTTCTTGAAGCTCAAATTCAAAGATTAGACACTGAGTTGGCTAATTTTTAGAAATTTGTAATCTCAGAACATATAGCTAAGGAGGTTTCCCCTATTGTTGAGATTCTAATAAGTTTGTTGCTTAAAGGACAAGAGGGATTAGAAGTCCTGCCTGGCATAGCTCACATAGTGCACAATAACATTTTGTTTGCATCTAGTTGCTGTTTGCATCTAGTTGCACCACACTAATGTGACTCTTCTAATCAAATAGGGACTCAAGTGTTGGCACCCAAACCAACACTCCCTATTACTACATACACTTCTACTATTCTCACCACAACTACACAACCAAGTAATAGTGCTGCCACATGTGTTGGGTTATCTACTGGGAATCTCATTTGTCATTATAGTATCATTCCCTTCAATTATCCAAACACTACACCTAGTGTCACCCTACCTAATCAAATAAAACTAAGCCTAACATCACTTTCCAAAAGGCCAATCATACAGTGTCACAACCTATGGTTAGCCATGTTCATTCATACAAATCTCAACCTAGTTTACCTTCTGACCCTGTCATCAATCAATTTTTACAAAATATGAAATTCATCCAAAAATAATTAGCAAGCATAAACCAAAGTCCCACAAAACCCTCATTGACATCACATTATATTTGTAGCCCTCTATCTTATCCTATCCTAAGATCTCAAATGCTTGAGAAGTTTGAAACCCCTTGCTTTGAGAAGTATAATGGGAAGGGAGACCCTAACAACCACAATGGCCTTTACAACTGTGTAGTGATTTATTCTTTAAAGATGCAATTTTGGCAAAACTCTTTCCTAGGTCACTCAAATACATAGCCTTGGATTGGTTTTTCTCATTACCTCCTAATTGAATGACTTCTTTTTCACAAATAATCAATAAGTTCCTTGAACACTTTCAAGCGAACATTGGGCCTCAAGTCTTTTTGATCAATTTGGTTCATTGTAAACAAGGAATAAAGGAAAAAATAACTAATTAAATGGGGTGTTATCAAGCTCTCTTTTCACAAGTTCAATATTCTATTCTAGATGTTGATGTACAAAGAATATTCATTGGAAACTTATAATCTCACATTCATGATAAAATCTTGTTAATGTTTTATGAATCTTTCACTCATCTTTACATGAATCTCCATGATTACCAACTATTAGTTAGTCAGTATGAGAATAACCCCTCATCAGCTCTAGTTGGTCAATTCAAAGCCTCGCACAATCATTCATTCAAAAGACACAACAAAAATTTCATCAAAATCAATACAATTTCAGTGAATAACATAAGAAAACATGTAGCGGCTACACCATCTCTTGGTCCCACTCCATATATTTATTGAAACCAAAAACAAAACATTTCACACCATTATCAGAGTCTCTCTACAATATAATGATGCAACTATTGAACAACAATCTCATCAAGCTTCCACCTGTTAGAGCTCTCGATCCAAGTAAGATGCAAGCATCTTATTTTGATTCAAAGGCCTTTTGTCAATTTCACTGCACCGTTGGTCAAGACATTGAAAGATATGTGTGTGTCTTAAACATGAATTTCAAGACCTCATTGATTCTAATGTCATCCAGGTTGCTTGTGTAAATGACAAAGGAAATAAATTGGTGGCTCCATCTAATCAAAACGTACAAATATATACAAATCTATTACCTCATCATGAATCTAATGTTGTGGATCTATCCCAAGAAATGCTATGATATTTGCATGGTAGATGCTTGCAGGTGATTTTTCACACTCAATAACTCAGGTTCAATATTATGAATACCTCACCTCAACTATCTCCCCCTACCCATGCTGGGCTATAATGGTTTCTTGGAGGCCCAGATGAAGGTAGGAAATCAATCTCTCTTGTCAATTAATTATCCCCAAGGTCTATATCACCAAGTCATGGCATTTCTAGGTTCCTCTCCTTGTTGGCTGAAACTTGACATATGTGGCAACCACAAATTATAGAAGAGAGGGGTGCATGTGTATCTTTCAAAACATGTGTCCAATAGTATATTGCTCTTAATTCTGATGGGTTGTTGGCTAAACAAACAATAGGGCCCGAGCCATATTCCATTCTACATTTCTCATGAAATTCTTTCAAATATAATAGATCAATTGATTGGCTCTCTCACAACCTTTGAAATGAGAGAATTTGACAAAGGTGCTCCAAAGAAGGAAGCAACATTCAAAGCAAGTAAGAAGGTAGAAGAGGAATCAGCTGGTCAAGATGATGACCTTGATGAGGTAGAGGCAAAATTTGTAAGAAGATTGAAGAAGGGCACTGGAAAATACAAAGATAAGTTACCTTTCAAATGTTTCAATTATGGGAAAATTGGTCATTTTGCTTCTAAATATCGTTTTAAAGAATTAAGGGGTAGTAACAAGAGAGACAAGTCCAAAAGAAGTTTGTATTCCATAGAGAGCATTTGTTCTTCAGAAGATGAGGATCATGATGATTCAAATGATGAAATACTTTTCATGGCCTTGAATGTTGGTGACAAAAAAGATGATTTGGGGAATTGTGAAAAATCTGATACCTTGCAGAATTATTAAGATAATGAAAAATTAATGGTTGTATGGACAGCCTTTCATGTAAAAGAAGAAGCCAATGCTTGGGTAATTGACATTGGTTGCTCAAACCACATGACTGGTGACAAGGAGAAGTTTATCAGCCTTAAGAAGTGGAATGGTGGAGTTGTTAAGTTTGGTGGTGATAAGTCAACATAAGTCTGTGGAAGGGGTGCTATAACTATTGATGGGAAGAATAGGACTGAGGATGTCCTCTATGTTAAAGGGCTAAATCATAATCTTCTTAGTGTTAGTCAGATGTGCAGTAAAGGATACAATCTTACTTTTTATGCCAAAGGATATGAAATCAAGAAGGCAGGGTTCGGAAGACTAGTTGCAGAAGGTATTAAGACTTATGGAGATATCTATCATCTAAAGGACGTAAATGGAAGAACCTATTTATTGGCTCAATCTAGTGAGTATTGGTTGTGGCACAAGCAAATGGGACACATCAACTTTGACAATATGGTAAAGATCAACACTATTCATGCAGTGAGAGATATGCCTAAGATAACCAAGCCTAAAAACACATTATGCAAGGAATGTCAAATGGGAAAGTAGACAAAGAAAAATTTCAAGAGCAAGGAGTATTCTTCTTCAATGCCATTGGATCTAATTCACACTGACCTATGTGTCCCTACAAGAACAAAGAGTCAACAAGGTGTAAGGTATTTCATGTTGCTTATTGATGATTACTCTAGAATGACTTGGTTTACTTTCTTAAGAGAAAATTAAAGCCTTTGATAAGTTTAATGTTTTCAAAGAAATAGTTGAAAATGAAATGGATGCTAAGATCAAATGCTTAAGGTCTAATAGAGGGGGTGAATTTACTTCAATTGAATTTGAAAAGTTTTGTCAAGATCATGGTATTAGGAGACATTTGTCTACTCCTAGGACCCCTTAACAAAATGGGTAGTGGAGAGGAAGAATAGGACTATGCAAGAGATGGCTAGGGAAATGTTGAAAGATGTAGATCTACCTAATATGTACTAGAAGGAAGCAGTACACACTGTTGTCTATCTGCTCGACAGAGAATAATTGAGGGTCAATAGCACTAAGACCACTTATGAGCTATGGTATGGAAGACCTCCCACTATCAGATACTTTAAGATTTTTGGCAACAAATTCTACATCAAGAGAGATGAAGAAGACCTTGGGAAGTTTGATGCAAGGTGTGATGAAGGAATGTTTCTTGGTTACTCAACCAGAAGAAAGGCCTATAGATGCTACAACAAGAGATTGGGAAAGATGATTGAAAGCACAAATGTCAAGGTAGATGAAGACTTATATCAAATCTCACAAGAACCAGATGATTGTGGATCTGATATACCTCCCTGCATTGAAGAAGAAGAAGAAGAAGAGAATGAAGAAAAGGAACAATAATCAGAGCAGATCCCTAAGACTCTAGCAAAGTATGTTCAAAGGAACCATTCAGCAGATCAAATCATTGGATATAAGAATGAAGGTGTACAGACTAGGAGAAGGTTTGAAAAAATAAGTGAGAAAGTGAACTTGTGTTTACTATCAAAAGAAGAGACCAAAACCTTTGCTAATTCTAGAAAAGAAGATGGAGGATTGAAAGCAATGGAAGAAGAATTGAATTAGATAGAAAAGAATCAGACATGGGAAATAGTTCCCAAACCAGCCAATAAGAATTTTATAGGAAGAAAGTGAGTGTTCCTGAACAAACTAAATGAAGATGGTGAAGTTGTGATGAACAAAGAAAGATTGGTATGTAAGAGTTATTCACAAGTTGAAGGTATTGATTTTGAGGAGACTTTTGCTCTAGTAGCTAGGATGGAGGCAATCAAGATGTTTATTTCCCTTGTTTCTCACAAGAACATCAAGCTTTATCAGATGGATGTCAAGTCAAAATTTTTGAATGGTGATCTAGAAGAAGAGGTCTACATTGAGAAATTGGATGGTTTTCAGTTACCAGAAGATTCAAACATGGTGTGCACACTCAAAAAGGCTTTGTATGGACTCAAGCAAGCTCCTAGAGCTTGGTATGTAAGGTTGGATAAATACTTACTTCAACAAGGCTTCAAGAAAGGTACCACAGATAGTAATCTTTACATTAAGGAAGGAGACATGATTTTGATAGTTGTAGTATATGTTGATGACATTATCTTTGGTGGAGATGATGATATGTGTAAGAGGTTTGTAGAATAGATGCAAAAAGAGTTTGATATATCTATGATTGGTGAGATGTCTTTCTTCCTTGGGCTTCAAATTTTTCAACTAGATAATGGTATCTTTATTTCTTAGGCTAAGTATGTTAGAGAAATGTTGAATAAGTTTGGTATGGAGGATTCCAAACCAATAAGTACTCGAGTCTATGGTTTTGGGTTGTCACTTGAGCAAGGTACATGAGTCACCAGAGGTTGATCAAACTCTTTATAGATCTATGATTGGAGGATTATTATACTTTACTGCTTCTAGACCTGATATTATGCATGCAGTATGTGTGGTTGCCAAATATCAATCTAATCCTAAGAAAACTCATGAGAAGGTAGTGAAAAGAATATTTAGATACTTGAAGGGAACTCTAGATTATGGCTTATGGTATCCAGGAGATAATGACTTTGATCTAAGTGCTTACGCTGATGTTGATTGGGTTGGTTGTGTTGATGATAGAAGAAGTGCAATTGGTAGTGCTTTCTTTTTAGGAAGCAGATTGGTTTCATGGCATAGTAAGAAACAAGATTTAGTATCTTTATCAACTACAAAGGTAGACTATATTGTAGTAGCATCCTACTGTACACAAGTTTTGTGGATGAAGAAAATATTGAAAGATATCAAGGTACAGTATGATGAGCCTATTCCTATTTTGTGTGATAATACTAGTGCTATCAATATTTTCAAGAATCTAGTGATGCATTCTAGAACTAAGCATATTTCAATTAGGTATCACTTTTTATGAGAGAAGGTTGCAAAGAATGAAGTGAAGTTGGAATAATTTTCCAACAAAGGATTAGATTGTAGATATTTTCACAAAGGCTCTTGCAAAGGACTTTTGAGTATCTTCGATAGAGACTAGGGATAACTACCCCTCCTTCTTGCTAGACGTATAGTTGGTGCATCTGTCAAGGGGGACTAATTCATGCTATATTTTTCCTAGACTGTTGATGGTTACCTCTTAGGGGGAGCAGGTAGTGGTTGTTGTTGACGAGGGAGAAGGTTGAAAAGGAGATTTTGTGCCTTGAGGAGGAGAAGTTGTTGCCCTTTTTCCTTGATGTCAAAGGGGGAGAATGAATTGGTGTGTGTTGCATCAATGCCAAAGGGAGAGATTATTGCACATATGTTACCTAAGATTGTCATTGATATGGTTGTGTGGTTGTCATTGATGTCAACACTTAGTTTGTATTGTCATGTTGATGATGTGCTAGCAATGATGTTATTGATGTTCATGGTTGGATGTCATGTACCAGAGATGATATCATGATGATATATTAAGATGGGAATTAGAAGCATCAAGATGAAGAATGATATATTAAGATGGGAATTAGAAGCATCAATATGAGGAATGATATATTAAGATGGAAATTAGAAGCATTAATGTTGATATTGTGAAGATGTTACCGATGGCCTGTAGCTTGTTGTATGCTTTTTCTTGATGATCCTAAGGAAGTATGTGTTTCTATAAGAAGGTTCTAGTCTCTAGAAGTTGGTGAAGGTTTCTGCTGTAGGCAGTTGCCTGGAAGACTACCTGGTAAAATGCTCTGCATTCCTCTGCATTTGAAGATAAAATCATGCAGTTTAGCAGTTGAGTTCAATGTGTTATAAAGGTGTTATATCCAAGAGTTCAAGTCATTATACCATCAGCAATTAAAGTTACAAGTGACAGAGTTTCGGTCTATGATCTGCAAGAATAATGTGATGATGAAGGCTAATTAGAATGCCCTGCATTCCTCTGAAAATGAAAGTTTATCCATGTAGTTTTATGGACATAATGTTCAAGAATGTGCAATTCATGCTTATTTTTAGTATTAAGTGTTTTGGTGGTCTGCAAGTTTCGTTTTTCAAGTGATAGTTAGCTACATATAGTTTTAGAAGCCTAATTGTTCTCAGAATACATGTTGGTGATGTGTGCCACAAAGTTCTTGTTGTTCAGGGCTCAAGGAGTGTTTGGCGATGGTGTATAGGTCCTGTCGACTCATCTGGAAGAAGAACAAGTAATGTTTAATCATTCATGAGTACCTCCAAGATTGTAAAGACTGATGTGCTACAAGATTCATGTTTTATTGCTTAAGGGAGCCCTAATTTAATTGTGTGAAGTTCACAAATGTTGTTCCTTGTGTTGCAAGTATGTGCTAATCAGTGTTGTCATTGATGTCAACATGTTTTTGTTGTCATTGATGTCAACTGTGTCTTCTGATGAAGGTGTTTTTATTTGATTAAGTTGTCTTGCTAAAGGTGATTTGGTTACTATGTAGAAGTTTTGAAGATGTTAAGGATATGCTCTTGATATTGAGTCTCCAAGTTCTTTTGAGAAAATTTGATTAATATTTGAAATAGTGTGTTGAAGGAGTCTTATGGCTTACAGAATACTATTTGAATTTTGCTCTGCATTTCTTCTATGTTGAAGATCTGAGTGTGCAGTTTGGATATGTTGCTGAGAAGTGTTTAAAGATTCTAAACCTAGGATTTGGTGCTCTGGATTGTTGTACAGTGAAAGTTGTATTCACTAGTTTGAGGACAGTGTCTGACGATATTTGCAGTGTGCCTAAGATAAAGTATTTTACTCTGCATTCCTCCACAGAATGATTTCAAGTACTACAGTTATGGGTATATGTTCATAACATCCTCATCTATCTTCATTCTAGAGGATTTGTGATTTGGTGCTCTGAAAAGTCATTTCTTGTGTAGTAAAGTTTGACAATGTTGTTTGTAAGTAGTCTGTGAATTGTCTTCAAGTGAAATTTGTTGTGGTTGAATTTTTTAGTTCTTAGGTGACTCCAACTTGTTTGTGGATGTTTCCAGATTGTTTTAAAGACTTGTTTGTGGTCTACAAGTTATGGTTGTGATTGTGGAAGCACGTGATCAAGAATTTCTGATGTTTATGATGTTTGGCTGATCTTAGATGTTTGTGTTGATTATGGAGTTGATTAAGTGATTGTGTGAGTGTTGTGTAGCATGCTTGGATGGATTTAGGTACAAGCTAAGGCATAAAGTGGTTTTCCTTCATTCCTTTTGTGCCATGGAATGTTTAGGTCCAGACCTAATTCAAATCTTATGTGTTTACTGACCTTGGAGATTGTTTCAAGGGTTGTAGATTGTGTTGCCAACCTTGGAGAATGTTCTCAAGATTGATGGTGGTATAAATAAGCATCAAGGATTCATGGATGTGTGTGTGCATGGGGGATATGATGTATATGATGCAAATTTAATAAGTGTAGTTAGAGCTTTCATGTGTTAGACTACTAGATGCAGTGAACATAAGGTGTCTACTATTTTTAGTGTTGTTGTGAAGATGTGTGTGTTGAGATGTATATTGAGCTTCATTGGAACAAAACTCCATGCATAGGTTTGATTCAATTATATTAGTTCAAATCCTAGTAGTGAGCCATCCTTCTCTTCTATCTTTCTTTCTTAGTGGGCAGTGAGTCCACTTGGACAGTGAGCCCTTGGGTAGTGAGCCCTATTATAGTGAGCATTCTCTTATTTGGGCAGTGATCCCTAGGTAGTGAGCCCTTTGGAAGTGAGCCTTTGTAATTTGATATTTCTACTACATTATATTGTGAGCTAATCCTCATTGTGGTTTTTCCCTTTTAGGGTTTTCCATGTAAAAATATGGTGTTCTCTTGTGCATGGTGTTGATGTGTTTAAGTTTTTGTTATTTGTTTTCATGTTTAATCTTCATAACAAATTAAGGGTTTAAGTGAACTGATGTGGATGTGATTATGTTTTATAAGGGTTTGAAGTTTTTGATACAATAGATTCACCCCCCTCTCAGTTGTCTTGTACCTTCAACAATTGGTATTAGAGCCAAGTTCCTTTGAAGAAATCTTAATAGCTTGAGGTAGATCCAAGATGGCACACAAGAAAGATATTCCCTTGTTTGATGGATCAGACTATGCACTCTAGAAGGTAAGGATGGAAGCCTATCTAATTTCTCTTGGTTATGAGGTCTAGAAATGTGTCAAGTCTAATTACAATGTACCTAAGGATGGTGTAAATTCTAAAGATGAAATCAAAGCTTTTGAAATAGATGGTAAGGAAAAACATGCTCTCTTAAGTGGTCTTACTAATTTTGAGTTGGTGAAATCTATGAATTTGAAAACTACTAATGAGATTTGGAAAAGGTTGGAAAGTGTTTATGAAGGAGATGAGAAGATCAAAAGGGCTAAAATACAGAATTTGAAGCTCACTTATGAGACCATGCACATGTCTGAACATGAAAACATTACAAGCTACTTGCAGAAGGTGGATGAAGTTGTCAATGGCATCAAATGACTTTGTGGGAATATAGATGATCAAGAAGTGATATTGAAGGTACTTATAAATCTTCCTAAATATTATAGTCATAAGGTCTCTGCTATTGAAGAATTACAAATATTGTATCAGTTTACCAAAGATCAGTTGCTTGGCACTCTAATGGCTTTTGAAATAAGAGAGTTTGGCACAAGTAGTGGAACTACAAAAGATGAGACTGCTTTTAAAGATGGTAAAACATAGAAGACTATTGAATTAGATCCGAAAGACTTTGATGAAGTGGAAGCTAACTTTGTGAGAAGAATGAAAAAGGGTACTGGTAAGTTCAATGGTAAGTTGACTTTTAAATGTTTTAGTTGTGGAAAAATAGGTCATTATGCTTCAAGGTGTCCAATAGAGCTCTGAGAGTTAATAATAAGGAAAATAGAGGAAAGATGTTCAAATAAAATTACTATGCAGGCATTTTTGATGATGAATCTAATTTTGAGGATGATAATGATGATGAATGCTTATTTATTGCCATAAGAGATGATACTAATTGTACTGACTTTGGAAGTTATGTGAAGGAAAAGAATCTAGAAGCAAGTACTACCCCTAAAAGCACTGTAATATCTACTTTTCATACTAGGAGTGAAAAGGATGACTGGGTTATTGATAATGGATGCTCAAATCATATGACAGGTGATAAGAGTAAATTTATTAAACTTGAAAATTTTGATGGTGGAGTAGTTAGGTTTGGTGGTGATGAAGTTGCTAAGATTCATGGAAAAGGTTCAATCAATTTTGATGGTAAGCATGTTGCAAGTATGTGCTAATCGGTGTTGTCATTGATGTCAACATGTTTTGTTGTCATTGGTGTCAACTGTGTCTTCTGATAAAGTTGTTGTTGTTTGATTAAGTTGTCTTACTAAAGGTGGTTTGGTTGTTGTGTTGAAGTGTTGAAGATGCTAAGGATATGCTTCTGATATTGAGTTTCCAAGTGCTTTTAAGAAAATTTGATTAATTATGGAAACAATATGTTGAAGAAGTCTTCTAGTTTACAGAGTACTGTTCGAGGTTTTGCTTCACATTTCTTCTATGTTGGTGATTTGAGTGTATGGTTTGGATATGTCATTGAGAAATGTTTGAAGATGCTAAATCTAGAATTCAGTGCTCTAGATTGATATGCAGTGAAATTTATATTCACCAGTTTGAGAACAGTATTTGACAATGTCTCTAAGTTGTGCAGAGGTGTCTGGGAGAAAGTATTTTTCTTTGTATTCCTCCACAGCTAGGTTTCAAGTGCTATGGTTCTTGACATGTGTTCATAAGGATCTTACCTATCTTCCATCCAAAAAATTTGTGATTTGGTGCACCAAAATGCAATCTATTGTATGGAAGAGTTCGACAATGTCATTGTGTTCAGTGAAAGTTGTGGTGTTCAGGTGAAAGTTGTTGTGATCAGGTGAACATTGTTGTGGTTGAATTTGTTGGTTTCTAGGTAACTTAAAAATGTTTGTGGATGTTTCTAGATTGTTTTAAAGCCCTGTGTAAGGTCTGTAAGTTATGGTTGTGATCGTGAAAGCATATGATCAAGAATTCCTCATGTTTACACTGTTTGGCTGACCCTGAATGTTTGTAGAGTTGATTAGGTGATTATGAAAGTATTATGTAGCATGTATGGATAGATTTGGGTTCAAGATAAGGCATAAAGTGGTTTTCCTTCATTTCCTTATGCCATGGAATGTTTAGGTCTAGACCTAATTCAAACATTGTGTGTTTTCTGATCTTGGAGATTATTTCAAGGATTGAAGATTGTGCTACCGACCTTGAAGATTGTTCCAAGGGTAATGATGGTATAAATAAGTGTCAAGAGTTTGTGTGTGTGTGTGAATGGGGGATATAATGTTGTGATGTGAATTTGATTAGGGTAGAAAGGGTTTTCATGTGTTAGGCTACCAGATGCAGTGAGCAGAAGCTATCTACAATTTTTGGTAATGTTGTGAAGGTGTTGTGTATGTTGTGGTGTCTATTGAACTTCATTGGAACTGAACTTCATGCATAGGTTAGATGCAATTCTATCAATTCAAAGCATGGTAGTGAGCCATTCTTTTCTTTTTTATTTCTTTCTCAGTGGGCAGTGAGTCCACTTGGATAATGAATCCCTTGTAGTAAGCATTCTGTCTATGGCAGTGAACCTTTGTAATTCAATATTGTTACTACATTATATTGCGAGCTAATCCTCACCATGGTTTTTCCATTTTTGGGTTTTCCACATAAAAATCTAGTGTTCTCTTATGCATGGTGTTGATATGTTTAAGTTTTTGTTATCTACTTTTCATGTTTAAACTTCATAACAGATTAAGGGTTTAAATGAACTGATGTGGATGTGATTATGTTTATGAGGGCTTGAAAATTTTGATACAACTGATTCCCCCCCTCTCAGTTGTCTTGTGCCTTCAATAATTGGTATCAGAGCTAGGTTCCTTTGAAGAAATCTTAACAACTTGAGGTAGATCCAGGATGGTACATAAGAAAGATACTCCCTTGTTTGATGGATCAGATTATGCACTCTAGAAGGTAAGGATGGAAGCCTTTCTGATTTCTCTTGGTTATGAGGTCTAGAAATGTGTCAAGTCCAATTACATTATACTTGAGAAAGTTGTAAATACTAAAGATGAAATCAAAGCTTCTGAAATAGATGGTAAGGTAAAACATGTGCTCTTAAGTGGACTTACAAATTTTGAGTTGGTTAAAGTTGTGAATTTAAAAACTGCTAATGAGATTTGGAAAAAGTTGGAAAGTGTCTATGAAGGAGATGAGAAGGTTAAACAAGCTAAAATGTAGAATTTGAAGCTCACTTATGAGACCATGTGTATGTCTGAAGATGAAAACATTACAAGCTACTTACAGAAGGTGGACAAAGTTTTCAATGGCATCAAGGGACTTGGTGGAAATATAGATGATCAAGAAGTAATATTGAAGGTACTGAGAACTCTTCCTAAATCTTAGTCATAAGGTTTCTACTATTGAAGGAATACAAACTCTGAGTAAACTTACCAAAGATTAGTTGCTTAGCACACTAACTGCTTTTGAAATAAGAGAGTTTGGCATGCACCTAGTGGAACTGCAAAAGATTAGACTGCTTTTAAAGTTGGTAAAATTGAGAAGACTATTGAATCAGAATCGAAAGACTTTGATGAAGTAGAAGCCAACTTTGTGAGAAGGATGAAAAAGGATACTGGTAAGTTCAGTGGTAAGTTGCCCTTTAAATGTTTTAGTTGTGGAAAAATAGGTCATTATGCTTCAAGGTGTCCAAATAGTGCTCTGAGAATTAAGAATAAGGAAAATAAAGGAAGGATGCTCAAGAAAAATTACTATGCAAGTACTTCTAATGATGAATCAAATTTTGAGAATAATAATGATGATGAATGCTTATTTATTGCCATAAGAGATGAAATTGGTTCTGATAACTTTGGAAGTTGTGTGAAGGAAAAGAATCTGGAAGCATGCACTAACCCTAAAGGGACTATAATATCTTCTTTTCATGCTAGGAGTGAAAAGGATGACTAGGTCATTGATAGTGGATGCTCAAACCATATGACAAGTGATAAAAGTAAATTTATTAAACTTAAAAAATTTGATGGTGGAGTGGTTAGGTTTGGTGGTGATGAAGCTAATAAGATTTGTGGAAAAGGTTCAATCAGTTTTGATGGAAAGCATAACACTGATGATGTTCTTTATGTCAAAGGTTTAAAGCATAATCTCTTGAGTTTTGGGTAGATGTGTAGCAAGGGTTACAATCTTATGTTTCAGAATGATGGATGTGAGATCATAAAAAGCTCTGGAATAGTAATTGTTGCTCGAAAGAAGATAGGTGGAAATGTGTATCATCTCAAAGGTGGAGTTAGTTATTTCCTTATGACTCAGATCAGTGAAAGTTGGCTATGGCATAGAAGATTGTGTCACATCAATTTTAATAGCCTGGTAAGGATAAGTTCAATTAAAGCTGTGAGAGATCTACCAAAGTTAACAAAGCCTATTACTGCAGTCTGTAAGGAATATCAGTTTGTAAAGATAACAAGAAGAAGATTCAAAATCAAGGATTAGTCTTCTACTAGACTACTGGAGTTAGTACATACAGACCTATGTGGTCCTACCAGAGTAAGGATTTTTCAAGGTGACAGGTATTTCATGTTATTTATTGATGATTTCTCTAGAATGACTTGGGTCACTTTTCTTAAGGAAAAATTAGAATCTCTAGATACGTTTAAATATTTTAAAGCAATAGTTGAGAATGAATTGGGTACAAAAATCAAATGTTTAAGGTCTGACAAAGGTGGACAGATTACTTCTAATGAGTTTAAAATGTTTTGTGAGAATCATGGGATAAAGAGGCATTTATTTGCTCCTAGAACTCCTCAACATAATGGAGTGGTTGAAAGGAAGAATAGGACTATTCAAGAAGCTGCAAGGATAGTGATAAAGCAAGCAAACCTATCAGAAGTCTATTGGAGAGAAGCAATTCATACTTCTGTCTACATATAGAATAGAGTACAGGTAAAAGTAAATGACACAAAGACTCCCTATGACCTATGGTATGGAAGGATTCCCACTGCTAAATATTTCAAAGTTTTTGGAAGCAAATGTTATATAAGAAGAGAGGAAGGACTAAGAAAGTTTGATGCAAGATGTGATGAAGGCATTTTCCTTGGATACTCCAACAAAAGCAAAGCTTACCATTGCTATAATAAGAGGCTAAGAAAGATTGTTGAAAGTGCTAATGTTAAGGTTGACAAAGATATACAGATGTTTTTAGAGATTAATGGATATGAATCAAATGAGTCATCTTGTGGAGAAAAAGAAGAAACTAAAGAAAAAGAAGTATGGGTTGAAGAACAAGAAGCTCCAAAGATATAAGTACAAGTTGAAGAACAAGAAGCTCTAAAAAAAGTTCCTAAAATTCCTAAATATGTACAAAGGCATCACACTGAAGATCATAGCATTCATGATAAGAGAAAAGGTGTATTGAAAAGAAGTAGAGCTGCTGAAGAATAGGTAAATCTATGTTTACTTTCCAAAGTTGAACCTAAACTAGTGGTTGAGGCATGCAAGGATGAGTTTTGCATTAAGGCTATGGAAGAAGAACTAATGCAGATTGATAGGAAAATTCAGACTTGGGAACTTTTCCCAAGACTAGAGAATAGGAATGTGATTGGAACTAAGTGGGTATACAGAAACAAGTTGAATGTGAATTGAGAAGTGATAAGGAACAAGGAAAGACTTGTGTTTAAGGGGTAATCAGAAGTGGAAGGAATAGAATATGAGGAAACTTTTGCTCCAGTGGCAAGAATGGAGGCTATTAGATTGTTTCTGGCTTATGCAACACATAAGGATTTCAAGGTATATCAAATGGATGTGAAGTCTACTTTTCTGAATGGTGAGTTGGAAGAGGAAGTATATATAGAGAAACTAGATAGATTTTAGTTGACAAACAAACTAGATATGGTATGTAGATTGAAGAAGGCATTGTATGGACTAAAGTAAGCTCCCAGAGCTTAGTCTGCAAGGTTAGATAGGTATTTGTTGCAGCAGGGATTCAGTAAAGGGTTTGCAAATAGTAATTTGTACATCAAGGTAAGTAAAGATCAAATCTTGATTGTTGATGTCTATGTGGATGACATAATATTTGGTGGAAATGAAGGTATATGTAAGGACTTTGCAAATGAAATGCAAAAAGAATTTGAGATGTCAATGTGTGGAGAGATGAACTTCTTCCTTGGATTGCAAATTAATCAGACAGATAAGGGTATTTTCATCTCATAATCAAAGTATGTCAAGGAACTATTAAAGAAGTTTGGAATGGAAGACTCTAAATAGTTTGTACTTATTGATATGCACTGGACAACTGAGAGGGGGGGTGAATCAGTTGTCACAAAAATTTAAACACTTTCTACAATTAAACATTCATCACTTATCCACAATTATTATGATTTAACAATGAGTGCATGAAATCAAAAACTTAACCATAGATACAACATCAAACACAAGAGACACCAAATTTACATGGGAAACTCCAAGGTGGGGAAAAACCATGGTGAGGATTAACTCTCAATATATATTGCAATCTTGAAATAATGATGTTCAGGCTTGGTCACTCCATGGGCCTAAACATACTAGCTTACTACCATGAAGAACAACTAGGTCTAGTAGGCTCACTGCCTCAACCCTAAACCTAGCAAGATTACAATAAGGGTTGTAAAACCCTGAGGGCTATTAAACCCTACTGACAGCTTACTGCAAGATTCACTGCCACAATCAACACTTTTTTGAAGTACAATAATTCTTCTACTTTGCTCTTCCTCTTCTCCCCTCTACCTCTTCTCTGCTCTGCCTTTTGGACCTTTCTTATTATCTTTCCATTTTCACTCAAGGACACTTTTTCCATGACTCAACTACAAGTATTTATACACTACATCAACCTTGGAATGATCATCAAGGTCAACATCACAATCATCAACCATTACAAATTATGCAAAGGAACTGAAATGTAGATCATGCCATGCCTTAGCTGGGACTCAAACATGATCTTCCACACCACAACACACTTCCACTCCACAACACACTTCCACAATATTCTAGAGATCTCCACAATCATTGGGATTAACCAGGTCGGCCAAGACTGGTTACACGCTACATTATCTGGGAATAATCTTTAAACACAATCTCAATTTCTTAATGCGGACCAAAGTCTAGATAGGAACATGATTAGGAGACATCCACAAGCACGTTACAATCATTAGGAGCAACTGCACGAACCTTAACCACTTTATCCTTAGGAATCTTCTCATTGGAACACATGAACTTCACTATCTTCAATTGACATAAAAGAAAGATAGCTTGCAAACCACCAAACCATGAACCATTGCAACTGTAGGCTCTTATCATCATCCCAAACTTTCCTCTACAACTGCAAAGCAAAATACTTTATTGCGGAGAAGAATATTTTCTTCTTATCACAACTAAACTTACAGAAAAAGTAGGTTTTACTCTAGTGAACATAACTCACTCAGATCTTCATGCGGAGGTCTCAAACTTGGAATGTAGCATCCTTAGTCATACCTCTAACTTGCTTCCAATCCATAGACCACAATCTTTAAGCAGAAGTAAATGTGGAGCAATTTATCAGATTGTTCTTCAGCATACAACTCACTGTCTGTAATGCACTTCTCTATAGCTCACTAGTTTCTTCTGTGTTGGTTAACAGATTTGTCTTGGTCTAATAATTTTTTATTCTGACTCTATAACCCTTTCTTTTTCAGAGCAAATAAGTTAAACAACAATTGGGTGAACTATCAGAAATAATTCCTCTCTGAATTAAGGTACAGCTCCCTTTTAAATCTTCAATGAATTTGAACTATTCTAACATTTGAATACACATTTAACCAGAAAGCATTTATGGTAGACTAACATTCACACATCATTATGTCATGAATGCGATATCTTTTCTTTCCTATGAAATCATTCAATGACAAAATACATAGATCCTATCTTCAATAATAATCAAATATATATATATGTACTTGTATCACTGAACCAATAAATGATAAAACATATATGATGAGTCTTCCAGTAAAAGAATAATTACCACATAAAAAAAGAGCTTGCACAGAAACTCAATTTCATGCACTTAAACGCACAAATTTAAGTCTGTAGCAATCATTTCTTCCTTTCATTCACAGATGAAATATATTTAGACAAACATCACATACATTGTAAACATAAAGTTTAGCCAAAAATCTCTTATCTCCTTCCTATATCCCCTTTTTGGTTTTTTAACCAAACATATATATAGCTTGCCTTTATTAACTGTTCTTTAAACCAGAGTTAAACAAACTATGACCTTTAGCAGGATTTAGTTTTTTTTTTAAATTGATTAAAAAGATAGAGTTTTTAAACATGAATCTAAACTAAATAACTAAATAAAAAGATTATATGAGCATGATCATGACTAGGATAGCACATTGGAATCTCTAGATTTTCTCTGTTCTGCTAAAGAGACACATTGTGTCTTCCATTCCTGGTATGCAACAACAAACTCCTGAATCATTGGGAAGTTAGAGATGCCAATATGCTTAACTTGTGCCTTCCAAACATCCTTTTCTTTTCGAATGCTAGCTACCTTTTCTGCATGTTCTGGGAGTGCATCGACACAAAGGTGAAGTAGTGATTCCACTTTTGATATCTGAGAGAAATCATCAATTATCAGATTATCATTTTCTTTGACAAAGTTGGTTTTCTCTTTGAAGGATTGTATAACAGTATTAATATCTTTCTCTAGCTCACCATCATCTTTTAAGTGCTTTACATCAATACATTCTAAATCATTTTGTAGAGACTGAGTAAACTCAGTTATCTCTTTAATCAACTTTGTAAACTCTATTCGTCCTTGTTTTGACACTGAGTTTCTCCATTCAATGTTTCTTCTACTTACATATATCATATTGTCATTCAGGCTTGTTATGTTCTTTTTTGATAGAAACTTCATCACTCCATACTTCTAAATTTCAATCATTTGATTTATTACACTGATCCATTTTGCTTCATCCTTTTCCCATGAGGCATTTTGTATTTTTAAATCTTAAATAGTAGCTATGGTTTCATCATATATACCTTTCAAATCATTAATATATTCAGTACCTTTTTGGATGAGACCATCTAGCCAATCATCAAACACTTTAGTCACCATCTTATTTCTATGTATTTGATCAAGCATTTTTTGATTAACTGGAGACTTTGAATCAAAAGATAGAGGTAATTGAGAGATGGGCTAATGATCTTGATTGTAAATAGTGTCAATATATTATGTCTTTGATCATAATGCTTGCTTCAACTCTCTCTTATCCTTTTCATCTTTCCATGTGTGGCTAACTATCTTTTTAGTAGACGCCTCGAGATGGTGCACGTCTACAGCACGCGATGCAATTCCAAGGTCTATTCTTTCTACTACAAAATCTTGGACTGTGGGCTTCTGAACTTCCTCATCAACTATTGGCTGAGCTATCTCCACACTCCAATTTCCTATATTGGCATCAATGTCTGCCCTCGAAGTGGTTTTCATCTTTTTAGATTTTGGAGCCTTTCCCAGACATTTGCTAACCATATCTTCTAATGGTAAAGAAAATGGAACTATTTTCCTTTTATCATTAATTGAACTCTCCAACCATCAAGGCACCGTGACTGGAATCTCTTTATCAGGAGTAAGCTGTTCAGAAGGTGCATTTGGCAATATCATTAAATTGGTAGAATCCAAAGCAATCTCTACCTATTGGTTCATATTGGTTTCTTCTACCATTGATGAACTAAACCCTTGATCACTCATTATTTCTTCTAAATCTTCTTCAGTATTTAGGTCCACAACTATTCTTTCTAAACTTTCCTTCTTTTTCCTACTCTTAGTCCTTGATCTGGTGGTGTGAATAGGCAGAATGGTCACAAGGGTTTTCTTAGACTTTTTGGTGGCAGAACCCTTTTCAAATTTTGACTTTGGAGTACCTACATCACAAATATTACTAAGTCAATTAGAAGAGCTTACAAGAGATTGTGATTCGTCAATGGGTGCACACCGTTGAGAATCTTCATTCTAAACTTTTCTCAATCTTCGTTCTCTTAACCACTTTTCAATTCTTCTTATCATAGGGAGGGTTTTAACTTCAATCTAGTCCTCTTCATCTCTATTCCAATCAACTTCTGGAATAGGAAGCTACTTTACTTATTCAAACTGAGAATCGATCACCTATTCCTCATCATTTGTTATACCAGCAATATTCATTTTCAGGTTAAAGGTGACTATTTGCCCTAGGGAAAATCTACACCAAAGCCTTTTTCTAACTTCAAATTCATTTGGGCAATCTTCCCAATAGTCCTCTATTTGGGGAATGTGTGAAAATCCCTCTCCAAAATCCAAATTGTCTCTGGCAAAACGTTTGCTATCAAACTTGAGTCTGGCATTATAATATTGAAAATTGAACTTCTTTAGGCCCACCTCTAGATTTAAAGCATCAAAAACTGATTGCCATGAATAGTGACCAAGCTCAATAGGGAAAGATATACCAGACTCTCTTTTCATTGAAAATTTCTTATCTATATGAGCTAATTGCCTACAAACTTCAATTAACAAAAAGCGGTCGAAGACATATCTAGGAAGTTCCACAAGTTCACCTTCAAAACCACCAACTCTGATGTAAGTGAATTTGGGAAATTGAATGAAGTAACTTCCATAAATGTTGATTAATTACATGGCTTCGTCAAACATCCTTTTATTAATATTGCCTATTAATTCGTAAACCATCCTGCTAGTGAAATCATCATTAACCCTTCCATAATTTTCATAACACTTTTGTATTTGTAAATGGGAGTAATAATCATAAATTTTGATATCTTCAACTAAGGATGCATGGGGTAATCCTCTCCACTCCCTTGTGGATGCCAAACAATAAAAAAGATATGAAGACATGTAAAAGTTTTCATTTCCCAGATAGTTACTTAAACCCTGATGTAAACATTCATGTATGATTTTCACCCAGTCTAGATATTGTTCTCCTTGTAGAATCACTTGAATAAAGAAATACATCTAATCCTCCCAATTGAATGCTTGAGAACTACCTTTTAATCTGTATAACAACACCATGATATCCTTTACTTTTGGTATCATATGTTCCCTCGTTAGTGATCTGGGTAGCCTCGAACCTCCCTTTTAAAACTTTAGTAGCCAATTCCTTGCAATTACACTCTTGCAATTTACTTTTTTCAATGAAAAATAACTATAAGAGGAAGTAATGTCAAGATCTGAGTATGGCTCCTTGGGCAAGATTTTTATTACGGCCATTAGGGTTTGTCTATTAACAGGCAATAACACATCTCCATTGGAAGCTCTAATGCATCTACCTTGAGGGTCATATTTGCTCATACATGCAAGGACTAACTTAGGGCATTGCATCACCATAGGAAAAGCTACAACTTCAATTAGACCACTTTCCACAATCCTTTCCATCATAGGAGTAGACGTAAGATTTTTAGCTCTTTCCTTAAAATCCTCTAAATCATACTGAGCTAAAAAGGTATCTCCATATTTGAGCAGATAACAAACAAGGCTAGAAACATGTTCGGAGCCAAGATAGGAAGATTTCATGACTACAATTTGGATAAATAGAACATAAAATGCTTGAACTGCTTTTACAGTATCAAAAACTCAAAATGATTCTTTTTTTCCAACAAAGTAAGGGGAACAACTATGAGAAAAGTCAAAACTCACCTTTAACAGGTCTGAATTCACTGTCAAATTGGGCAAGAAAGTCCTTTACCTCCAATGTTGTTTCCTTTTCATATCACCCTATATGTTTTACTGCTAAAATTGGCTTGTTCCTTCTTTGATAAAAGGCATAAAATCCGGTCGAATAATTATTGAATCAATTAATGCATACTGAATTTACTTGATAAGACGTAAATTCTGACACATGCATTAATTGTAATTAATCCTCGCACATGACCTTGATGTGTAATCATTACCCTTAACCTCTTAAAAGCTAAAACTTTCCACTTCATGAGGTGATCTGAATATATTTCCCTCCAATTGATTTTCTCCATTAAAATCTCCTACAAATTTTGACTTAAAGAAGGTTTTAGGGAATAAAGAGACTTAACAGATAGGTACACTTATTATGAAACATTTCATGATGAACTATTGAACCTTTGAACTCTGATATGAGGTTCAATCGAGAGGTTCAAAGATACAAATTGTGCTGCACAAGAGACCAAGGGTAAACGACTTTTCTAGGAACATTGAACGTTGAACCTTTGAACCTTTGAACTATTGAATTTTGAAATAAAGGTTCAAGTTTGAAGGTTCAAGACAAATTATTTTATATATAAGATGACAGGCGAATAATTTTAAATAACAAAGAGTTGACTTAAGGAGTAAACATATTGACCAATAAAGGAAAACGATAGATTGACTGTTTGCTCAGGGAAGGATTATGAAAAATTGAATAAGGATGAATAAAAAGGTAACATTGGCTCTAACTGGGGAATGTATTTTGTGACAAAATGCAGAGAACTTAGAATCTCTAGTTACGCATGAACTGAAACACAAGGATAAAATAAAAAGGACCGAGGCAAACCAAAACTGGAAAATAAAAATGATAGCACACGACAACAAAGAAATGATTATGTACAAAATAGGGGACACATGTTTTACAATTCATACAATTTAAGGTCCTATCCATTATAGGACAGGGGTAGAATAGATCCATCTAGATATTCTAATTTGAAAGAATTAGGGCCCAGTACCTAATGAATTTTGAATGGTCCCTTCCAAAGTGAATTGAACTTGCCATGTGCTCCTTTGGGCTCTCTCCTCTTATCCCATAGAAGCACTTCATCTCCTTCCATGAATTTTTTGGGCCTTGTTTTTTGATCAAAAATCTTCTTAACCTTGGCTTGATGAGCAGTAATATGATCAACTAGTTCATTCCTTTCCTCCTCGATCTTGGTTAAATACATAACCCTTTTTTCCAAAGAATCTTGAAAGTATTAATCTTCAATGACCTTTTGCAATTTGGTTGCAGATAATTCCAAAGGTAATGATAACTGAGATCCTATTCCATAAACTAGCTCAAAAGGTGCCATTCCTATTGCTCTTTTTGGGGTTATCCTATCAGCCCAAAGTGCTTCATACAACCTTTTATGCCAATCTTTGGGATTATCACTCACCAACTTCCTCATGATGGATATCATATTTTTGTTACTGGACTCGGCTTGACCATTCCCTTGAGGGTAATAGTTTGATGAGTGAGAAAGAGAGATACTATGATAATAACAAAATGAAGTCAGTTCAATCAAGGAAAAGCTGGTAGCATTGTCTGCCACAAGTTTTTGAGGGACACCAAAATGCACTAGTATATTCTATCTGAGAAAATTACACACCACTTTTGAACTAGTTCTCTTCACAGGGATAGCCTCCACCCATTTTGTAAAATAGTCTGTTGTTGTTAGAATGTGTGTATGTCTAGCACTCGAAGGAGGTGAAAGGGGCCCAAGGAAGTCTAAACCCCATTGTTCGAAAGGTTCTTTAATAACAAATGGCCTCAGAGGTAATGCTACAAGTTGTGGTCTTCCTAAAAATATTTTGCATTTCTCACAATTAGCTACCCATCTGTATGCATCTTTGAACATACCTAGCCAATAATAACAATTCCTAAGAATTTTAAAGGCTGTGACTGAAGAGGAGAAGTGTCCACTTCAGGCTTCATTATGGAAAACCTCCAAAAGCTTACATTGTTGTTATTTATCTACACATCTCAAAAAAGTTCCATCCAGTCCCTTTTTGTATAAGACATCACCCCAAATGACATATTTCACTACTTTCAATCTCATATTCCTTTTCTCCTTTGGGGATAAGTGACTGGGACAGTCTCCGTAGGTAATATAATGTGCCACGTCTCTGAACCATGGATCTTGTAAACTCACCAATAGGACAGTGGGAAGTTCTTCTTTTTCTTCTTTACTCTCAGCAATCAATCTGCACAGGCCTTAACCTCTAATTAATTTAGTTGGCCTAATATCCAAGTCATACTCTTGATTCTTAGCAACCCATGTTGCTCTATTATTCATCCCAACATCCTGCTGAGTCAGAATACTCTTTACAGTTGAACTAGGAACAAATACAATTGAATGAGAATGAAGTATATAGTACCTAAATTGTTTGACAAGCTTTACCACAGCAAAAGCTTGTTTCTCTATTAAAGAATATTTAAGTTCATGCTATAAAGGCTATTGAACATAGACATGGTATGTTCTAAAGCATAAAAAATAAATGATAAAATCCTTTTGGAGATCAGGGTTTATCAAAGTAGGTTCTTGCGCAATCACTCCTTCAACATTTTCAAAAGCTTTCTTAGCAGTCTCGTTCCACCTGAATGCTTATTTTTCACTCATCATCCCTATAATATGTTTCATAATCTTGGCAAAATCAGGAATGAACCTTCTGAGGAAGTTAACCTAGCCAAGGAAAGATTTAAATCCAGTCTTGTTTGAAGGAAGACTTAGCTGTTGTATTGCTTTAACCCTTTTTGGATCAATCTTGATCCCATCCTTCGAAATCAAATATCCCAGTAACTTACCTTCTGTTACACAGAATATCAACTTTTTAGGATTAAGAGATATTTCATGATTTTGACACCTTTACAAAACAGTCTAAAGATCTTTTAGATGATTTTCTCTCCTTTTAGAGAAAACAGTCAAATCATCAAGATAAATGACAATAATTTTATCTTTTAGGTCTTTAAAGGATTAATTAATTGCCTACTAAAACGTTGCACCAACGTTGATCAAACCAAAGGGCATACGGTTATAAGCAAAAGTTTCCCATGGTGCAGTGAAAGCGGTTTTATGTTGATCATCTGCAGCCACACTTATTTGATTATAACCTGAGAACCCATCTAACATGGACACCATCTCTAATCCAGCAACTATTTGTAAAATGTGATCCATCATTGGTAAGGCATAATTATCTTTCAAACTGGCTTGGTTTAAATTCCTAAAATCAACACAAATTCTTATTTCTCCATTTTTTTTGCGTACCGAGACAATGTTCGCCACCCAAGTAGAGTGATGAATTGGATAGATAATCCTAGCCTTTATCATTTTATCAACCTCCTTAAAAATGGCCTCAGCAACCTTTGGGTTGTATTTTCTTAATTTCTGCCTAAATGGAATTGCATTTGTTTTTAAAGGACTATGATGTTGGAATTGACCACCTCTAAAATCCTTTAGGTCATCATAGCACCAAGAAAAGACATCCTTATATCTAGTCAACAAATTAATCAACTTATATTTCTCTTTCGGTGAGCAACACCTACCAATAGAAACCCATTTAGGATCGGTTTTACTCCCAATGTTTACTTTTTCACAATCTCCCATTTTGTCAGGAGCCTGAGCAAGTTTACCCTTGATATATTCATCTCGTTGACTAAACAAATGTTCAAGAGAGACTAGTCCTCTAGGAATTTTGTTTCATTTCAACTGAATTACCTCATAATTTGAATTGATCCCTAGACTAGGACTAAATTCTTTACATTCTGCTTCAGACTCTTCAAAATAAGTCCCCAAGAACATTTCAGCACTCTCAAAGAAGTTTCTAATTTGTTGGTCATTCTCAAAAACTTGCCAATATTCAGCATTATCTGGGACATTAGGATGGTAGACCAACTCTATTTTATATGAATTCTCTTTGAAATTGGGGTGTGGGAGAAGAAGAGAAGCTGATACTGCCAGAGAATCTGCCCATGTGTTCTAATCTCTTGGAATTGCCTCAATAGAGAAAGAATCAAAGTATTCTATTTCATCCCAAACTCTATTCCTGTAATGTCTCAATCTTTCATTTTTAATAGTAAAAATGCCCCTCACCTATTTAACAATTAGTTCTACATCTCCTTTTACTCTAAGCATCTTTATACCTTTCCCTTTAGCTTCATTTAATCCAAGTAATAGGGCCTCATACTCTGTAGTGTTATTAGTATTTTTAAATTCTAACTTAAAAGAGTAAGGGAAATTTTTACCTTAAGGTGAGAGCAGAACAACTCCTGCTCTAGAGCCGATGGTGGCACAACTACCATCAAATTCCATGGTCCATAGATCATCTAAATGAACTAATTTTGGAATGGATTCCTCCTTTATGTCCTTAGAGAAGAGACAATAATTACCGAATTTGCATTCTTTGAATAGAATCTAAGATTTAGGATCATTAGAAGGGAACATAGTAAACTTGCATTTAGTATCAAGTTCTAGTTTTACTTTCCATTTTCCCACTAGAATTGTAGCTTCTGATCAATCCAATTTGATCTCCCCACCTAAATCTTTGCAAAAAGTGTTGCTCAACAACATCCCATAACTAGCAGGAATGTCTTCCACCAAGATAGTTCACTCTTTTATCAGGGTAGGTTGCAAGAGCAACCTGTGCATCTTTAATTTTCTTGAGTAAAGGAATCTGTTTATCATCCATAGAATAACACCTACCAAATGTTTTTTGTAAGGGATAGGCCCAGGGCTTTGGCTACAGAAGAGGGCATAATATTATTAGAAGCACCTGAGTCTATAATACAATTACTAAGTTTATGACCATTTATAAATAAAGAGACATAAAATGGGTTGGGTTTCATATCAACCATATAAGTTGTGTCATTGGATGAATTGATGGCCATTCTAGCTGTGCATATAGGTGATTCAGGTGGAGAAGCAAATAGTTGGGTAGTTGGGGACTCAGCATTAATATTTTGTTGACTATCGGGCTCAATTTGTGAATGATCACTGTAGACACCCAAATTTGTCCCAACTTTATCCATGTCCTACAACACCTTGTTAAAACATCATAAGCCATTTTTGTCCTAAATCCCACTCTTAATCCCATTTATCCATTAAGCCAATTAATTAAATAAATTTTATTTATTTAATTAAAATCCCATTTAATCCCATCCTCATCCTACTTAACCAATTAATTAAATAAATTTTATTTATTTAATCAATTCCACATCATAGCCCAATCATATCCTATCCTCATTCCAATTAATTAAATAAATTTTATTTATTTAATTAATTTCCACATCATATCTTATCCCATCATATTCATTTATCCAATTAATTAAATAAATTTTATTTATTTAATTAATATCCAACTATATCCTAACTAATTCAAATATTTTATTTGAATTAAATCACATGACATTTCATCACATTCCAACACTTGTCCAGTTAATCATGTGTTGTAATACAACTTTCATCCAAATCCTTCACATGCACAACTATTGGGATCTAATTTTAGTATTTATCTACACAAGCACACCTAAACCTTATATTCCCTTGCCACATGTCACATGACTACAATTTATTGATGTGCAAGGAAACCTAACTTAATCCTATCCATCCATTTCATCTAAAGCCCTAATTGATCCTAGCCGTCCATTGGAACCAAGCCTTTCCTATAAATCAACTCCCTCACAAACCATTAGCATGCATTGAGCCTCAAGTACCCTTATTCTGCCAGATTTTCTAAAATACATTGATCCTCAAGTATCCACACGCTGTTGAAATATCATTAGAGCCTTTGCATCCTTATCAATGTTATGCTATAGAAGTGAACACCCAACATTCTTCCAACAATAATCCTTCAAAATCTTGCATGCTCATACGAGGTGGAGAAGAGCAATGGAGATAAATCAAGCATAGCATGGAGATCGGTTTGCATTCATATTTGTTATTTTGATTTTCATATTGTCTTGTGCTTCATTGTGCATTGCTAGGGTTTTTATCATTATTGTTTATTCATTTGCCCTTATTTGCAATTTTACCCTAACTACATTTTGGCACGCCCGGTGGGAATCACCATCTTTTTGCAGGTTTATGCACTTTGATTTGTAGGTTGAAGATATTTTATATTGCTGATTTTTTTTATTCATGACCAGATCCGTTGCAGAGGGTTTTTTGTTTTACACAGGTCCTGTAAAAAGGAGATCTTAGATTCGTTGGAAAGAGGACTTCGAGAGCTTTCCGAAAAGTGGTAACATTAAAGATTTGACTTAGTATTCGAAGAGTTATGACGATTTGAAATTGACCCTGCGATTCTAATTTTTCAAAAAAAATTGACTCGCGACTTTTTGCTGATTTTTTTTTTATTTATGACCAGATCTGTTGCAGAGGGTTTTTTGTTTTACACAGGTCCTATAAAAAGATCTTAGATTCGTTGGAAAGAGGACTTCGCGAGCTTTCCGAAAAGTGGTTACATTAAAGATTTGGCTCAGTATTCAAAGAGTTATAGCGATTTGAAGTTGACCCTGCGATTCTAATTTTTTAGAAATTTTTGACATGCAACTTTTTGCTGATTTTTTTTTTTATTTATGACCAGATTTGTTGCAGAGGGTTTTTTGTTTTACATAGGTCCTGGAAAAAAGAGATCTTAGATTCATTGGAAAGAAAACTTTGAGAGCTTTCCGAAAAGTGGTTACATTGAATATTTGGCTCATTATTCAAAGAGTTATGGCGATTTGAAGTTGACCTTGTGATTCTAATTTTTCAGAAATTTTTGATGCGTGACTTTTAGAAAAAAAAATCATATCTTCCAATCTAGCGAACCAAATCACATTTCATTTTTTGCAGTGACTTGTAGGTGAATCAAAGGAGCTAGAGCAACATTTGGATCAATTATAATAGCAACTTGGAAAGCAATTTTTATGAGGTGCACTCATTCTAATATCTCATCTCTAATCATTATTTGATCACACATTTGGACTTTGGGATTAAAACGAACATTATTTGCTATCACACTATTGAAAAATTTGGGCTAAAACGAACCGTTGTCTTTCATCACATTTGGGTTTGGGCTTTAAAACAAACAAGTGCTTGAATTGTCTTCCACACATTAAATTTCTAAGGTTAATAAACCCCATGCGAGTGTGACCAAGTAAATGTGTATGCTCTCTCCTTGCGTCCCAACACGAACTTGGAGATCAAAAACATTTACTTGTGTTGCTTTTGTTTAGCCTTAAAGAGGCCTGCCTTGGTATCCACCCCAAGGGAATGACCTCAAGCGGTACTTTCATCCGGTCCACTATAAAAATCAGAGGATAAGGCGAAAGCCAAGTCTAACTGGTATTAGCGCTCACCATACAGTGCTAACTTGAAAGGAGGCGTACCTTGTGTATATTAAAACTCCTAGTAGGGTTAGTTAAAGTCTTAAGTGGCTTGCTGGATGCTCGTGGGGTGCCGGTCCCCTGGATTTTCACTAGAACCTCCTTATGATAGTGGCCTTGCCTTAACTAGGACTTGTTGAATTGTTTTCACGTGCTTGGTTAACCATCATCACATTCTTTCAAACTAACAACTTGCTTATGTGTCTTGCGTGAGTGATTCATGTGTGTATATGCATAATCATTTGTTTGAACATTGCCAAATCAAGCTATAAACACCAAACACATAAACAAATCAATCTAAACACATCATCTAAACATTCCACATCATCATCCAAATCCCTAAGCAAGCACTTGCTAAAAGGACTTAAGACAAACACTTGGTGACAACATGTCTACACTAGAGGACCTAGAAATCAAATTCCAAAGATTCCTCCAAAATCTTTATCAAGGATCACAACCCCTCAACCAAGATGCCATTGAAATATTACAATTCTTCATCCAAAGAGCTCAACCCCACGCAAGCCAATCACCTCAACTGCAATACTTCATAACCCAAGTCCAACACCTTTTAGCCACTAGTCAAGCTCAACAAGTACATCAATCTTTAGCCACTCCATACCAACCTAATCCACCTCATAGCCACATGTCATATCCATCCACTTCATATCAACTTAATCCACCTATCCACCAAATCAATACCACATCAACCTATGAACATCCACCTCAAGCTTATCCAATCCCTCATAGCACCATTCCAATGTACTACCAAACCCATCCACAAAGCAATCAAGTGATATTACAAGAACAACATCCAAGTCCCAATAGCCCTTTGTACATAAATCAAGCAGGTCCAAGTACACCTTTTCAACAAGACCACCAAGCACTATTGATAGACCTAAGTCCACTTTTGCAATAAGAAGCACATGCAAGTCTAAGTGGTCCCTTGTACATAAATCAAACAAGCCCAAGTTATTCTATGCAAGATCTAATAACCTTTGACAAGGGATATACCAATTTAGAGTGGCCACCACCATCCAATCACATGCCAACATATGAGCCAACTAATCCTATCCCAACACCACCATGTGATCCTACCCCTAGTCCATTGGTCCATCAACCTTCCAAATCACCAAGCCCTTCATTGCCTTCATCACCATGTCATTCTAATCATTCACCAAAGGATGCAGCTGAGAGAGTTTTACAAAGGATGCTTGAAGCAAAACTCATTGAACTTCCTAAAGTCAAACCATGTGAAGAAAGTCCATATGATGAACATGATTATTGTGCATACCATAGGACCAAAGGCCATAATACAAATCAATGCCCAATATTTGTCTCAATTGTTTACAAGGTGTACCCACCTATAATGGGAAATCGTGCCACATCATCCCCATCTAGTCCAAATCCTAATCCATCCAATCCAATTAGCCCTCAACCTAATCCTCATCCTAATCCTAATCCAACACCATCTACCATTATCATCCATCCATTATATTGCCCATCCACTCATACCTTTGCACAGGATGTGATCCATTGGCTACTAACTAGGAATAAACTACCTTCATGTCAAACACCCATTCATGAGCCTACCAAAGAACTTCCAAAGGGCATGTCTAATCCTATAATTCCATCATGTGGTCCACCTATCCTTGAGCCTATTCAAGAGCCCTCAATTAAGATTCTTAGCCCTTCAAGCCCATCATGTGACCTACAAGCCATCAAGCCTATTTGTGAACCTTCTATCATTAATCCAAATCAAGAGTCATCATGTTCTTATGTTGCTGACCAAGAGCCTATCCAAGAGCCTTCCACTTCCATTCAAGCAACCCAAGAGGTATGTCAAAGGTTTAATCCTAAGCATGTGGAAACACTAAGCCCTAGTCCAACTCAAGATCAAAACACTTTTATGCAACCCATCCATAACATGTATCTTTTTCATGATCAAGATGATACCTGTGAAGAAGCTATCCATGAGCACCTTGATCCTATCCATAATCTTATATCCATCCATGGGCAAGATATCCAAATTGCTCCTAGTCATTTGCCATCTAGCCCTATCCATAATGAGCAAACATCCACTTGTCATCATGAGACACTTGTCCCCCAAGAAAGCATAAAAGATCAAATAAATAGCTTGGATCTTAGTGAATATAATGATAATCAAGATCCTAATGATCCCCCTTCCAAATCCATCATCGATCCCATTTCAAATCCATCATGTCTTATTGGTCTATCCACCCTTATACATGAGTGTTCTTCCTTAGGACAACAACGACCTTTATCCACTTCACCTTCTCCATCCAATAATGAGCTCAAGTCTAATGTTCAAAGCACACCAAGCCCCATAGTCCATCGCATCCTCCAAAACATGAACTACAAAGGTAAAGGCCTAGGCCTTTATGAACAAGGTATTTTGGAGCCAAACCATGTCAAGATCCCCCCACGCTCATATGGCCTTGGATACACACCCCAAGGTAAACAAGGCCAAGATGTTGGTAATCCCTTCATACATCCTAAACCTACCACTTTCCATCACACCCCCCACCATCTAACATATGTAGCCATACCACCTCCATCATCCTATAAATGTGAAAAGCATGTGACCATACACCTTCCGCCATCTAATTTGCCTCCACTTTTACCAACTCCAAATCTCCCTCCATCCACCTTGCCACCATTGCTTCCAACACCTAACATACCTAGCATTCATAAGTATCCTTACATCCCTAATCATGGCCAACAAAAGCACACATCGTTTAAACATAAAGCTTCCATTCATTCCACCAACCCCACTTCCATCAAACCCATGGGATTCCAAAATAAAAATTTGGATGCCTTTATCAATAAAGCCAAAAATCCTACTAAAAGTCCTAAAAATCCTAATGCCTTAGAGCACCAAAGCAAAGAATCAAAGCCAAGTCCATTCAAAAAGCTATGCAAGCCCATACCTTCAAAAGCAAAATGGTTTTGGTTCCTAAGCAAATAGTTAGCCAGTCAAATGAGGCATCCTCATCCACATCTCAAGAATCCCAACCACCTATATCCATCCAAAAGCCTACTTCCATTCAAAATTTCCATTCCTTTCAAAAATCCCACAAGCAAAACAAAAGCACTAAAAATACTAAATCTATGTGGGTTCCTAAATCACTTTATCAAGCATCTCCTAAGAAAACAACCCCATTGCTTCCTACACCACCATCCAATCAAAAGTTTCAATGTTTATCACGGTGTGCGCAGCCATTGGTCATGATTCTCTTTCATTCCAAAACATTCCCACATGCCTCCATCTCCCCATCCTTCATCCATTATCCTACAAATCTTCCCCATCACCTTCCTATGGTCCATGCTTTTGCATAAGCCTTTTATCCATCCATTCTTGCATGAACCTTTCATAATCCATTTCATCATCCACTATCTACCTAATCCATCTCTCATCCATGCAATCCCTTATCAACATCTATGAGCATAATCATGTAGTCCATGCGAAGGCATCATCCATCTCTAATGGGACAATATCACCTTCATAGCACTAGCCACTTGAGTCCCTCCTATCCATTACCATCATGAAAACCTGGCAAATAGGCACCATGTGTAATTGTCATGCTATCCCATTAAAAAAAAAGGAAAAAAAAAATTTAAAAAGTAAAGAGAAATCCCTTCGTCCAATGGTGAAAACCTGGTAAACAGGCACCTTGGGTAAGTACCATGTTGAAAACCTGGCAAACAGGCATCATGTGTAGGTTGATCTTCTATGTCACTTACACTTGGGGGCACATTGTCTCATCCAACCTATCTATTTTCAAACTATCTATCCTATTATATCATTTACCATCCTACATTCCTTAGCCATTACATAAACATGCCTATCCTATTGAACCAATTTATCCATCCTCCTCCTTTTGATTTTGATGAAGACATAGGGGAAAAGTGTTGAAACATGATTGGATATTTCTTGACATACCTTCTTTCCAAACCAAGTCCTATCCATTGACACTTTATCTATCCCATTCAAACCAATCCATCATGTCATCCCATTGTCATAAGTACCATGTAAAATCCAATCATGTCATCCCTTGGTCATGAATTTTATCATACAAAATCTTAAGCATTACCACCTAGAATGGGGCAAGTTATTCCTATGCAACATAGCCTTTGGAGATCACATCCTAGCTCCCTTATGATCCATCCACTATGGCGTATCCTTATCACGAGCTTTCCATCTTATAGCTTATCCCCATCTGTTTATCATGAGCTTTCCACTATAGCCTACCTATCCATTTATCATGAGCCATCCCTTATATGGCCTATCCTCTCTCCCATTCCATCCAACTCTCATGAACCTTCCATCCCATCCATCTCTCATGAGCCTTCCATCACATTTAATATGAGCCCATCCTTTTATCCATCCCTTGCACCTAGACTTGGTTTTCTCCCTTGTCATTGGTATCTAGCACAAAGGCTACCTCAATTGTAAATCCATTGGCATTTTCTAAAACAAAATATTCTCAAAAATCTAAAAAAATCAAATATTCTCAAAAATCCAAAAAATCAACTATCCAACGAAAAATCCAAGCAATAAAACAAATCATATCATCCAAAACAATCCGCTCCATCAACACTCAATCAAAATCAAATAATCATCATCATCAATTCTTCTTATCAATAACATTCATTCATCCATTTCAATCAATCACTTCTTCCAATCATATCAATCAAATCAATCTAAGCAATGATCTTAAATCCAAGTCACACTAATCCATATCAAGCAAGCTAATCAATTAAGGAACATTATCTAATCAAATCAATAGTTTTTTATCCTAATCTTGTCATGAGCCAAATCAATCATCATCAATGGGATATAGCGTTCTCACATCCTTGTGTTGATCTAAGGATATAGCTTTCCCCATAATGACAACACTATCTATCATTAATCAATCAAATAATCAAATATTGGTTTATGACTTGACAAGGGCAATACCTTGTTTGTTTTACATCCTTTGAGCACACTGAGAACACTTGCTTATGCTTAGATTGAGTGGATACTCCAATCATCACACCATCATTATCATCATTCAAAACAAATCTAATCAATCATCAACAATCAACCCAGCAATAGCAAACATCACAACCAAAGCACATCAAGCCAACTATCAAAACAAATCCTATCAATCATCAGCATCAACATCAAAGCACATCAAGCTAGCCATCAAAACAAATCCAATCACTTCAGCAAATCCAAAGTAGCTCAATCCACCACATATCATCCCATCATCAACATTTCATCAAATCAATCTTCATCCTTCAATCATCCTCAAATCATTCCAAACAATGATCCAAATGCAAGCCCATCCTTAATCCATACCAATCACGTTAATCAATCAAGCCAAGTTATCCAATTGCAATCAATGGTCTTGATCCTAGCCTTGTTGTAAGCCAAATCAATCAGCCAACCAGCCAACCAACTTAGCAAACAACCTTGTGTTGATCTAGGGATATAGCTTTCCCCGCAATGACAACACTCTCAACTATCATCAACCAGCAATTAATCATTGGTTTACAGCTTGACAGGGGCAATACCTTGTTTGTTTTTGAATCATTTGTGCATGCTTGCTTTCTTGCTTGTGTGTGTTATCATTTTATCTTGCATTTGTATCAAATCCTTATCATTTCCAGCTAATATTCATATCTTGTGTATGTTGGAATATCTTTTTGCACTATCCTTTGCATCTGAGGTCATATCATACCTTTTGTGCATTAGGACTTTAATGCTCTAAGTTGACTTCCTCATACATTAGACAAGGTTGTATTATGCTGGGGCATAAGACACATCATCACCCTGGTCCTTATGCCTTGGTGCATAACGTCTAGTGCTATATCAAACATCATGGTTGCTCACCTTCATTGCAGCATAACACATCATCCATTTCTTCTATCCATCCCCTTATCTTTCTTTTGCAGCCAAGCTATTTCATTTCGAGAGCATACCCGTGTTTGTCCAACCCACCTATCCTCTCGAGGGGGCATCACCAACCTATCCTTTCTATCATCATCATCCTACATCATTATCATCATCCCTATCCTCTATCGATACCTTAACTTCTTTGAAATGATGTTACTTGACATAAATCTTATCATCTCGAACATCATCTCAAAGAGGGGCAAAATGTAGACACCCAAATTTGTCCCAACTTTGTCCATGTCCTACAACACCTTGTTAAAACATCATCCTAAACATCATAAGCTATTTTTGTCCTAAATCCCACTCTTAATCCCATTTATCCATTAAGCCAATTAATTAAATAAATTTTATTTATTTAATTAAAATCCCATTTAATCCCATCCTCATCCTACTTAGCCAATTAATTAAATAAATTTTATTTATTTAATTAATTCCACATCATAGCCCAATCATATCCTATCTTCATCCCAATTAATTAAATAAATTTTATTTATTTAATTAATTTCCACATCATATCTTATCCCATCCTATTCATTTATCCAATTAATTAAATAAATTTTATTTATTTAATTAATATCCAACTATATCCTAACTAATTCAAATATTTTATTTGAATTAAGTCACATGACCTTTCATCACATTCCAACACTTGTCCAGTCAATCATGTGTTGTAATACAACTTTCATCCAAATCCTTCACATGCACAACTATTGGGACCTAATTTAGTATTTATCTACACAAGCACACCTAAGCCTTATATTCCCTTGCCACATGTCACATGACTACAATTTATTGATGTGCAAGGAAACCTAACTTAATCCTATCCATCCATTTCATCTAAAGCCCTAATTGATCCTAGCCGTCCATTGGAACCAAGCCTTTCCTATAAATCAACTCCCTCACAAGCCATTAGCATGCATTGAGCCTCAAGTACCTTTATTCTGCCAGATTTTCTAAAATGCATTGATCCTCAAGTATCCACATGCTGTTGAAATATCATTAGAGCATTTGCATCCTTATCAACGTTATGCTGCAGAAGTGAGCACCCAATATTCTTCCAACAATAATCCTTCAAAATCTTGCATGCTCATGCGAGGTGGAGAAGAGCAATGGAGATAAATCGAGCATAGCGTGGAGATCAGTTTGCATTTACATTTGTTATTTTGATTTTTATGTTGTCTTATGCTTCATTGTGCATTGCTAGGGTTTTTATCATTGTTGTTTATTCATTTGCCCTGATTTGCAATTTTACCCTAACTACAATCACCTTTAACATATTTAACCAATTTATCAAGTTCTTTGGGATTTAACTTAAGGTATTTAGTAGGAGATATTTGAATCCTTGAAGACTTACAAAATTCTATACTATCAAAAGAAGTTTCATGATCATTCCTTCATAACAATTTAACCTCTTGAACCTTCGAACTAGTATCAAGGGTTCTAGTAAGAGGCTCCTTACCTTTAACAGACACTTCTTGAGAAGATTGAGTATTTGGAAATTTTGGATTCTTCTAACTTCTGGTAAGCATAGCACATGAAGGATCCTCAAGAGTAACCAATATTTCACCACCTCTTTCTGAGTCTGATTCATATTCTACGAAGTGTATTTCAGAGTTGCTAGGTTCCTCAGATTTTCTTCCTTAGTAATTTCTCCCAACATATCCTTAGTAGCAGCCATTTGAGCATATCTAAGCATCTCTGACAAGAATTTCCATCATGATCAGTAGTCAAATGAAAGGCACACATGTTCCCTCTTCCAGGAGGAGATTCAATAGCTAACCTTGGTTGTGCTGGTGTAAGTTGTAATGCCTTACCAGTATTTGTCTATTGATTAAAATTTCTTCTACTGACATCTTGATATGGTTGTTGAAATGAAGTACCAACCTTGGGCATTTGTCTTTTCAGAGTAATCATATCATTTACTAACCTTTGAACCACAAGATTTGTAGAGGATGAGGGTTGAGCATTAGGTACTTGGACTTCTTTCTTCCATTTTCTAGCCATAATAAGATCATCTTCTAATCCAACTGCCAAGGTTTATGCATTTGCTAAGTCAGCAACTACACCTCTTTTAAGATGAAAACTAATATCAAGAGGCATAGAAATGATAAAGAAACATTTTTTATTTTCTGGAGTTGGCCTTTTAGTATTTGGGATTTTGTGCACAATTCTATTGAATTTGGCTATAAATTCCCTCATAGGCTCATGTATTTCTTTCTTGAGCTGAGTTGATTGAGCAAGGAGAGAATGTTCATCTTCTGTGCTTTTGAATCTATTTTTAATGCAATTTTCATAGCATTCTAGTTTATAATTGAAGAGTCAGATAGATGATAAAACCATTCCGATGCAGTATCAGTTAGAGTTTGCACAAAAAGTCTTATAGCCACATCTTGATGTTGTACACCTAACACACCACATGCTATGGAAAAGGCATTCAGATGCTCATCTGGTAATTGTTTTCCATCTCCATTAAACTTGGGTAAGTTTTCTCTTGCATTTTTAGGCAGAGGATTCAGGTTAGCCCCTAAATTTAGAGGCCCTATGCTGCTCCTCAAGGCTAGGCCATTGGTAGAAAGTTTATAGCAAAGGGGATGACAGTGCTAGAAAGAGTTACGGCTTGACAAACAGAGGATGCAGAGGGTTTAGGAGGGTGAGGAGGTCTACTTCTGGCTCTTCTAATAGGAGTAGGAATATAAGGAAAATTTAGGTTTTGCAGCATTTGAAAAGTAGAATCTTCAACTCCTTCTCTCCTCAAAGATCTTATGTATCTTCTAAACTCCGGTTTATTAAACTATAATTGGGTAACCAGTTATTAGTTTCTAGGCTATTCTTGACCTCTTGGGACTTCAGGGGCTTGTTTTCTAACTGCATTTTCAGCTTGCCTCCTTTGTCTAAGTAACAACAATCTTAAGTTATCAGCCAATTCTTCTTCCCTTTCTAATACTCAACTTGCTCTTCTATAATCATCAATATTTTAGTGAGTGCACCATGCAAGAGTATTTAATTGACTAATTATGTCTTCCTGTTCATCTTGAAAGCCAAGATTAGGTTGCAAAACATGAATTATATTTTCATGAGGAAGCACCATTGTTGCCTCATATTAGGGCAACTAATCTTAAACAAACAATTTGAATCCCCAGTAGAGTCGCCAAAAACTATTGGTTAACAGATTTGTCTTGGTCTAATAATATTTTATTCTGACTCTATAACCCTTTCTTTTTGAGAGAAAATAAGTTAAACAATAATTCAAGGGTGAACTATCATAAATAATTCCCCTCTAAATTAAGGTTCGGATCCATTTTAAATCTTCAATAAATTTGAACTATTCTAACATTTGAATACACTTTTAACCATAAAGCATTTAAGGCAGACTAACATTCACACATCACTATGTCACGAATGCAATATCTTTTCTTTCCTATGAAATCATTCATTGATAGAATGCATAGATTCTATCTTCAACAGTAATCAAATATATATATGTACATGTATCACTGAACCAATAAATGATAAAACATATATGATGAGTCTTCCAATAAAAGAATAATTACAACATAAAAAGAAGGGCTCACATAGAAACTTGATTTCATGCACTTAAACACATAGATTTAAGTCTATAGCAATCATTTCTTCCTTTCATTCACAGATGAAATATATTTAGATAAACATCACATACATTGTAAACATAAAGTTTGGCCAAAAATCTCTTATCTCCTTCCTATATCCCCTTTTTGGTTTTTTAACCAAACATATATATAGCTTGCCTTTATTAACTATTCTTTAAACCCAGAGTTAAACAAACTCTGACCCTTACCAGAATTTAGTTTTTTTTAAACTGATTAAAAAGATAGAGTTTTTAAACATGATTCTGAACTAAATAAATGAATAAAAAGATTATATGAGCACGATCACAACTGGGATAGCACGTTGGAATCTTCATATTTGCTCTATTCTACCAAAGAGACACATTGTGTCTACCATTCCTAGTATGCAGCAACAAACTCCTGAATCATTGGGAAGTTAGGGATGCCAATATGCTTAACTCGTGCCTTCCAAACATCCCTTTCTTTTCGAATGCTAGCTACCTTTTTTGCATGTTCTGTGGTGCAGAAGCACCTTGAGACACTAAGAATCTAGAGGATTCTCTGCATATTCTGTTCTATCCATGTGCCATGTTGTAAGGCCTTAGCACCATGTTGAGTCATAGTTGTCCGAGTAACGGCATAGCATTAAGTCTGTATACATGTCATGAAAGATTGTAACCAAACATAATGGATGTAACCGAATGGCAAAGATGAAGTAGTGATTCCACTTTTGATATCCAAGAGAAATCATCAATTATCAGATTATCATTTTCTTTGACAAAGTTGATTTTCTCTTTAAAGGATTGTATAATAGTATCAATATCTTTCTTTGGCTCACCATCATTTTTTAAGTACTTTACATCAATACATTCTAAATCGTGTTGTAGAGACTGAGTAAACTCAGTTATCTCTTTAATCAACTTTGTAAACTCTATTCATCCTTATTTTGACACTAAGTTTCTCCATTCAATGTTTCTTCTGCTTACATATAGCATATTGTCATTTAGGCTTGTTATGTTCTTTTCTGATAGAATCTTTGTCACTCCATACTTCTAAATTTCAATCATCTGATTTATTACACTCATCCATTTTGCTTCATCCTTTTCCCAAGAGGCATTCTATATTTTTAAATCTTCAATAGTAGCTATGGTTTCATTGCATATACCTTTCAAATCATTAATATATTTAGTACCTTTTTGGATGATACCATCTAGCCAGTCATCGAACACTTTAGTCACCATCTTATTTCTATGTATTTGATCAAGCATTTTTTGATTAACTGGAGACTTTGGATCAAAAGATAGAGGTAATTGAGAGATGGGTTGAGGATCTGGATTGTGAATAGCGTTAATATATTCTTCCATTGATCATAATTCTTGCTTCAGCTCTCTCTTATCCTTTTCATCTTTCCATGTGTGGCTAACTATCTTTTTAGTAGACGCCTCGAGATGCTGCACATCTGTAACACATGATGCAATTCCAAGGTCTATTCTTTCTACTACAAAATCTTGGGCTGTGGGGTTCTGAAATTCCTCATCAGCTATTGGCCAAACTATCTCTGCACTCCAATTTCCTATATTGGGATCAACGTCTACCCTAGAAGTGGTTTTCATCTTTTAGATTTTCTTTCCTAAACATTTGCTAACCATATCTTCTAATGGTAAAGAAAATGGAACTATTTTCCTTTTATCATTAATTAAACTCTCCAACCATCGAGGCGCAGTGACTGGAATCTCTTTATCAAGAGTAAGCTTTTCAGAAGGTGCATTTGGCAATATCATTAAATTGGTAGAATCCAAAGCAATCTCTACCTGTTGGTTCTTATTGATTTCTTATGCCATTGATGAACCAAACCCTTGATCACTCATTATTTCTTCTGAATCTTCTTCAGTATTTAGGTCCACAACTATTCTTTCTAAACTTTCCTTCTTCTTCCTGCTCTTAGTCCTTGACCCGATGGTGCAAGTAGGCAGACTGGTCACAAGGATTTTCTTAGACTTTTAGGTGGCAGAACCCTTTTCAATTTTTGACTTTGGAGTACCTACATCACAGATATTAATAAGTCGATTAGAAGATCTTACAGGAGATTGTGATTCATTAATGGGTGCACACCATTGAGAATCTTCATTCTAAACTTTTCTCAATCTCTATTCTCTTAACCATTTTTCAGTTCTTCTTATCATAGGGAGGGTTTTAACTTCAATCTGGTTCTCTTCATCTCTATTCCAATCAACTTCTAGAATAGGAAGCTTCTTTACTTGTTCAAACTGAGAATCGATCACATGTTCCTCATCATCTATTATACCAGTAATATTCATTTTCAGGTTAAGGGTGACTATTTGCCCTAGGGAAAATTTGCACCAAAGCCTTTTTCTAACTTCAAATTCATCTGGGCAATCTTCCCAATAGTCCTCTATTTGGAGAATGTGTGAAAATCCCTCTCCAAAATCCAAATTGTCTTTGGCAAAACCTTTGTTATCAAACTTGAGTCTGGCATTATAATATTGAAAATTGAACTTCTTTAGGCCCACCTCTAGATTTAAAGCATCAGAAACTGATTGACATGAATAGTGACCAAGCTCAATAGGGAAAGATATACCAGACTCTCTTTTCATTAAAATTTTTTTATCTATATGAGCTAACTGCCTACAAACTTCAATTAACACAAAGCGGTCGAAGACATATTTGGGCAGTTTCATAGGTTCACCTTCAAAACTACCAACTCTGATGTAAGTGAATTTGGGAAATTGAATGAAGTATTTGCCATAAATGTTGATTAATTACATGGCTTCATCAAACATCCTTTTATTAATATTGCCTTTTAATTCGTAAACCATCCTGCCAATGAAAGCATCATTAACCGTTCCATAATTTTCATAACACTTTTGCATTTGTAAATGAGAGTAATAATCATAAATTATGATATCTTCAACTAAGGATGCATGGGGTAATCCTCCCCACTCCCATGTGGATGCCAGGACGTAAAAAAGATATGAAGATATGTAAAAAAAATTATTTCCCAGATAGTTACTTAAACCCTGATGTAAACATTCAGCTATGATTTTTGCCCAGTCTAGATATTGTTCTCCTTGTATAATCACTTGAATAAATAAATACATTGAATCCTCCCAATACAATTCTTGAGAACTACCTTTTAATCTATGTAACAACACCATGATATCCTTTACTTCTGGTATCATATGTTCCCTCGTTAGTGATCTGGGCAGCCTCAAACCTCCCTTTTGAAACTTTAGCAACCAATTCCTTGCAATTACACTCTTGTAATTTACCTTTTTCAATGGAAAATAACTATAAGAGGAAGTAATGTCAAAATCTGAGTACGGCTCCTTGGGCAGAATTTTCATTATGGCCATTAGGGTTTGTCTGTTAATAGGCAATAACACATCTCCATTGGAAGCTCTAATGTATCTATCTTGAGGGTCATATTTGCTCATACATTCAAGGACTAACTCAGGGCATTGCACCACCATAGGAAAAGCTACAGCTTCAATTAGACCACTTTCCACAATCCTTTCCATCATAGGAGTAGACGTAGGATTTTTGGCTCTTTCCTTAAAATCCTCTAAATCATACTGAGCTAAAAAGGTATCTCCATATTTGGGAAGAGAACAAACAAGGCTAGAACCATGTTCGGAGCCAAGATAGGTAGCTTTCATGACTACAATTTGGATAAATAGAACATGAAATGCTTGAACTGCTTTTACAGTATTAGAAAATCAAAATGATTCTTTTTTTCCAACTAACGAGAACAACTATGAGAAAAGTTGAAACTCACCTTTAATAGATCTAAATTCATTGTCAAACTGGGCAAGAAAGTCCTATACCTCCAGCATTGTTTCCTTTTCATATCACCCTGTATGTTTTACTGCTAAAATTGGCCTTTTCCTTCTTTGATAAAAGGCATAAAATACGGTCGAATAATTACTGAATCAATTAATTCGTGCTAAATTTACTTGATAAGACATAAATTTTGAGACATGCATTAATTGTAAGTAATCCCCGCACATGACCTTGATGTGTAATCATTACCCTTAACCTCTTTAAAGTTAAAACTTTCCACTTCATAAGGTGTTCCGAATATATTTCCCTCCAGTTGATTTTCTCCGTTAAAATCTCCCACAAATTTTGACTTAAAGAAGGTTTTAGGGAATAAAGATTCTTAACACATAGGTACACTTATTACAAAAAATTTCATGATGAACTATTGAACCTTTGAACTCTAATATGAGGTTCAATCGGGAGGTTCAAACATACAAATTGTGCTGCACAAGAGACCGAGGGTAAATGACTTTTCTAGGAACATTGAACGTTGAACCTTTGAACCATTGAATTTTGAAAAAAAGGTTCAAGTTCGTAGGTTCAAGACTACAATTATTTTGTACATAAGATGATAGGTGAATAATTTTAAATAACAAAGAGCTGACTTAATTAGTAAACATATTAACCAATAAAGGAAAATGGTAGATCGACTGTTTTCTTAGGGAAGGATTATGAAAAATTGAATAAGGGTGAATAAAAAGGTAACATCCTGGAGAGGCTAATTTTCTCAATATCCTCAACATACAAGTATTCTAAACAAGTAATAGAATAAGATACAGTTGACACCAATGACAACAAGAATATGTTAACATCAATGACAACACCAATTAGGCACATACTTGCAACAATCTCCCCCTTTGTCATTGATGGCAACATATGATGTGAAAAACTACAACAACCATCAAGACAAGATTCTCCCCCTTCCTCTTTACACACCTACACTCTTTCTTTCTCCAAAATTCTCCTCCTTTCTCTTATACATCTACACTCTAAATTTTTTACATGACTTCTCTCCCCCTTTGACATCAATGGAAAAGGGCACATACTTGCACTCATCTTCTCTTATCTAATCTTTGTTCTAAACTCTCTGACTACTCCCCCTAAGAAGTTGCCCTAAAAAGCATCAATCTAGACCTCTGAGCACCTCTAGATAGATGTACTACTATGCATCTTAGTTTAGAGCAAAAGGGGTGATAACCCCTAACTTTTCTCTGAGATACTCAAAAGTATCCTTAAGAAGAGGCTTGGTAAAAATGTCTGCAATCTGATCCTTGGTAGAAACATACTCCTACTTGACTTCATTCTCTATCATCTTTTCTCTTAGAAAATGATACCTGATGGATATGTGCTTTGTCCTTGAATGCATCACTAGATTCTTTGATATGTTAATGGCACTTGTGTTATCACAAAAGATTGCAATGGGATCTTCATACACAATTTTGATGTCCTTTAAAGTCTGCTTCATCCACAACACTTGAGTGCAACTACATGCTACTGCAATGTATTCTGCTTCTATAGTAGACATGGATATTGAATCTTGTTTCTTGCTCAACCAAGATACTAATCTTTTTCCCAAGAAGAATGTACCTCCAATTGTACTTTTTCTATCATCCACATCTCTCACCCAATCTGCATCAGTGTATGCACTAAGAGTAAAGTCAAAATCCTTAGGGTACCACAAACCATAATCTATTGTGCCTTTTAAATATCTCAAAATTCTCTTGACTACTATCACATGCGATTCCTTGGGTTCTGCCTGAAATCTTGCCACAAGACACACTGCATGCATAATGTCAGGTCTGGTTTGAGTTAGATAAAGTAATCCTTCAATCATAGATCTATACTTTTTCTGGTTTGTCATGGGTGAGTCATCATATTTGCTCAACTTACAACTAGTTATCATAGGTGTGCATACTGGTTTAGAGTCTTCCATCCCAAATTTCTTTAACAACTCTTTCACATACTTAGACTGAGAAATGAAAATACCTTTATCTGATTGACTTATTTACAGACCTAAAAAGAAGTTCATCTCTCCAAACATAGACATTTCAAATTTACTTTGCATTTCTCTAGCAAAAATTGAGCACATACCTTTATTCCCTCCAAAAATAATATCATCTATAAAAACTGCAACAATCAGGGTTTGTTCATCATTGATCTTAAAGTAGAGATTGCTATATGTAGTACCTTTACTGAACCCTATCTATATTAGGTACCTATCCAATTGTGCATACCATGCTCTAGGAGTTTGTTTTAATCCATACAAGGCTTTCTTCAATCTGCATACCATGTCACCCTGATCTGATGACTAAAATCCTTCTAGTTTTTCTACATAGACTTCCTCTTCCAACTCTCCATTTAGGAAGGTAGACTTCACATCCATTTGATAAACCTTGAAGTCTTTGTATCCTTATTGCTTCAATCCTTGCCACTGGAGCAAAAGTTTCTTCAAATTCTATTCCTTCAACTTGAGCATATCCTTTACATACCAACCTTGCTTTATTTCTTACCACTTCACCATTCTCATTCATCTTATTTTTGAAGACCCACTTTGTACCAATTACATTCTTGTCTGCTGGTCTGGGAACAAGATCCCAAGTCTGATTCTTCTCTATCTACATAAATTCCTCTTCCATAGCCTTTATCCAGTTCTCATCTTTGCAAGCCTCATCCACAGTTTTAGGTTCAATCTTAGAAATCAGATAGAAATGTACTTGTTCCTCTGCAGCTTTTCTTCTGGTTAAGATCTCTTTTCTCTTATCTCCTATGATTTGATTTTCAGAATAATTGATTCTTACATATCTTGGAGTTTTGGTAGCACTTACTGGAGCTTGTTCTTTTTCATCTGTGTTTTCTTCATGCTGCACTACTTCTGAAACATCTGGATCATCTGATTCATATCCACTTGAATCTGAAGACCTTTCCTTACATTCATCAACTTTAACATTTGCACTTTCAATTATTTTATTCAGCCTCTTATTATAGCACCGATAGGCCTTACTCTTGGTGGAGTAACCAAGATTCCTTCATCACATCTAGCATCAAACTTGCCTAAATCTTCTTTTCTTTTGATGTAACATTTGCTACCAAAAACATTGAAATATTTCACAATAGGAACTCTACCATGCCATAATTCAAAAGGAGTCTTTGAACTATTACCTTTTACTTGAACTCTTTTTAAGATATATGCTGTAATGTGAATTGCTTCTCTCCAATATGCTTCTGGAAGATGAGCTTCCTTCATCATGGTTCTAGCAGCTTCTTGAACTGTTTTGTTTTTCCTTTCAACAACTTCATTTTGTTGTGGATTTCTAGGCGCAGATAACTATCTCTTTATTCCATGTTCTTCACAAAATAAATTGAATTCATTTGATGTGAACTCTCCTCCTCTATCAGACCTCAAGCATTTGATTTTCAAATCCATCTCATTTTCAACCATTGCCTTAAATGCCTTGAATTTATCTAGAGCTTCAGCTTTCTCTTTTAAAAAGGTGACCCAAGTCATTCTAGAATAATCATCAATGAGCAACATGAAATACCTATCTCCTTGCAAACTTCTTACTCTAGGAGGTCCACACAAATTTGTATGCACTAGCTCAAGTAGTCCTCCAACTGATTGGTCCTTGCTTTTGAAACTTGTTCTTATCTGTTTCTGAAATTGACACTCCTTGCAAATAGGATTAGCAGGCTTCACAAGCTTAGGCAAATCTTTAACAATCTGTGCAGTACTTATCTTCATAATATTATCAAAATTTATGTGACACAACCTTCTATGCCATAACCAACTCTCATCAGTCTGAGTCAACAAGCAATAGTTCTTAGTTCCTTTCAAGTGATAGATATTGTTGCAAGTATGAGGATAACTAGTGTTGTCATTGATGTCAACATACTCATATTGCTTTAATGAGAAGGATTGGATGAGCTGTGTGCTGAGGATATTGAGAAAATTAGTCTGAATAGGAATAGTGAAGAACAGTGATGACTTTAAGGTAAAAGGCCAAGATAAGATGAAGATCAGAGGATACAATTTAAAGGGTTTTCAGATGAGTCTTGAGATTCTCCAGTAAAGATTTTAGAGGTCCGCATGAAGATATGAAGAAGTTATGGTTGCTCTAGTAGAACCAATTCAGGTAGATGTTCAGTGGTGACAGAGTGTCATAGATTGGTCTGGTGAGCTCCAGAATTGCATTATCTCATTCTGCGGATTGGAGGGAGTGTTGAAGAAGTTATTGTGAAGTGACAACTAGATTTGTTCATGGTTTGGAGGTCTGAAAGCACCTTTCTCATTGTGACAGTGGCGACAGATTGTGTTCTTGAAGTTCCAGATGAAGAAGAGAAGAATTCCAATAAGCTGATAAAGTGCGGATGTTCTTGATGACTTAGGAAAGGTTTTGGTGATCCTTGGATCGTGCACAATTCTTATTGGTGGTCTGCATTGAAGTTAGATTTTGGATTTGATGTAAAGACCACTGGTTGTTGGTGTTCTTCTTGAGACTGGCCGATTGGATGAATTACACATCTTGTGAATGATCTTATAGGTGTTTGCCGACTTAGATGATTGTTCCTAAGTTGATGCCTTGTATAAATAAGGGATTGTGAATTCATTTTGAAGTGTGTCTTGGAGTGGATGAGTGTGGAATAGTGAAAGAGCGAAGGGCAGAGCAGAGGTCTTCAAGCTTAAATGGAACTGATCTAGGCATGGTAAAGATGTCAATCTCCAGTTCAAGTTTGTGATACTTGTTACTTTGTAGACAGTGTGTCTCTTGTAGGCAGTGTGCCTCTTGTGAGTAGTGAGCTCAGGTAGTGAGCCCTAATTGGCATGTGCCATCCATTTTTCTTATTCTTCTAACAGAGAATAATTCTTGGGTTAATCACCCTGTGGTTTTTCCCTTGACTAGGTTTTCCATGTCAAAATCTTGGTGTCTCTTGTGTTGATGTGTATCTACTCTGGTGTTTATGCTTTATGCTTCCATGAATGATTAATTGCTATGCTATTAAATAACAAAGTGGATTTAAGTGTTTGAATTGGAAACAAGATTAGGATAACTGATTCACCCCCCCTCTTAGTTATCAACAATTGGTATCAGAGCAAGGTTCCTCTAAAAAGAGCTTAACCGCTTGAGGAGATCTAGGATGTCATCATACAAGAAGGATAGTCCGAAGTTTGATGGAACCAACTTCTCTCTTTGGAAAGGTGGCATGAAATGTCACTTGTAGTGTATGGGAAAGGCATACTTATCCATGGTCACAAAAGCATATGTACCTCCACAGGGTGGTCTAACAACTCTAAATGAAATCACAGATGCTAAAAATAATCTACGGACCAAAGAGGCTCTTCTAAGTGCATTGACTGACTCAAAACTCTCAAATGTTATTGACCTACCAACTGCCTATGAGATCTGGGTTAAACTGGAACTTCTGTATGAAGGAGATGAGTATGTTAAGAATGCAAGGCTGCAGAGTCTCAAAGGGAAATTTGAAAGACTGAAGATGAGAGATGATGAAAATATTACCACCTTTATGCCAAGAGTAAATGAGCTGGTGTGTGGAATTAGGAATGCTGGTGGAGTTTTGGATGAAAATGAGATTGTTGGCAAAATCCTCAGATCCCTTCCTGCTGTCTACAAAATCAAGGTTGCTGCCATTGATGAATTCAGAGCCCATACAACTGTCACAAGAGACCAATTGGTTGGCAAACTAGCTGCATTTGAAATGACCGAGTTTGGAGATGATCCCCCCAAGACTGAATCTGTATTCAATGCCAGTGCCTCTGTGAAAGGCAAACAAAGATTTGATCCGAGAGAAAACTCTTCAATGAAGCTGTCATGGTATGATCAAGCAAGAAGAGACATGGATGAGGAAGAAGCAGAAATAGCTCAACTTGAAGCCCTCATTGCAAAGAGACTGCCAAGAGGATCCAGTAAGTATGAAGGAAAATTACCCTTTAAATGTTTCAACTGCAATAAGATTGGTCATTTTGCTTCAAGATGTTCGGAAAGATCTGCAAGGTCAAATCCTAATAGACAAAGGTTCGAAAAGAACTGTTATTATGTTCATGAAGAGGATGATAGTGAAGGAGTAACAGATGATGAATCAAGGAAGAAGATCTAATATCCTCTAAATTTGTCAATCATAAGGTTGTAGAAAGAGCTTTAGCTACCCAAGTTGAAGAAAAAGATGATTGGGTTATTGACAGTGGATGCTCTCATCATATGACAGGTGACAAAAACAAGTTTCTAGACTTGGAAAGGTATGAAGGAGGAATGGTAAAATTTGGAGATAATTCTACTGGTAGAATTAGAGGTAGGGTAACTATTTCTTTTGATGGAAAGAGCAAAAATGGTAATGTACTATATGTTGAAGGATTGAAGCACAATCTTCTCAGTGTTGGATAGTTGGTAGACAAAGGTTATGATCTCTAGTTCAAAAATAGAAGATGCAGGATTTTTGAAAGCTCCGGAACTAAGATTGCATCTGGTACTCAAACAAAAGGTAATATCTTCCATCTAGTTGGTTCTAATAAAAGTTGTTTGTTTGTTCAAATTGATCAGAGTTGGTTATGGCATAGAAGGATGTGTCATGTAAATTTTGATAACATCATTAAGATAAGCAATACTCAGGTTGTAAGAGATCTTCCAAAATTGGTGAAACCTACAAATAGCTTGTGCAAAGAATGTTAGCTGGGTAAACAGAGTAGAGTCTCATTCAAAAGAAAGGATCAGTCCTCTACCGGATTATTGGAATTAATTCATACTGATCTATGTGGTCCGACAAGAATCAAGAGTATGCAAGGTGATAGATATTTCATGTTACTAATTGATGACCATTCCCGGATGATGTGGGTTACCTTTCTGAAAGAGACATCAGAAGCTTTTGAGAAGTTCAAAATATTCAAAGCTATGGTAGAAAATCAAACCGGACTGAAACTAAAATGTCTGAGGTCTGATAGAGGTGGTGAATTCACATCCGGTGAATTCATAGATTTTTGTGAGAAACATGGTATAAAAAGATAGTTATCTACTCCTAGGACTCCACAACAGAATGGAGTAGTAGAGAAAAAGAACTGGACCATCCAAGAAGCTTCCAGGACAATGATGATGGAAGCAAATGTTCCCCAGATGTTTTGGAAAGAAGCTGTCAGCACTGCAGTCTATACTCTCAATCGAGTTCAAATTAGAAGCAATACTAGTAAGACTCCTTATGAACTTTGGTTTGGTATAACTCCTACTATGAGATATTTTAGAATATTTGGTAGCAAATGTTACATTAAAAGAGATGAAGATCTAGGAAAGTTTGATGCTAGAAGTGATGAAGGAATTTTCTTGGGTTACTCCACTCAAAGCAAAGCATACCGGTGTTACAATAAGAGACTGAGAAAGATGATAGAAAGTACAAATGTGAAGATTAATGAAGGAATTGAGAAGCCCTCAAGGTTTGATGAATATGATGAAGATGATCAGAATGGTTCTCTGGTTCAAGGAGCTCAATCCTTCTTTAAAAGTCAGATTTAGACTGATCTAGTAAATCAGGAAGAAGAGGTTGGTCTAAATGAGCCTGATCAAGAAACAAAAGTGCAAGAAACTCCCAAAGTTCCAAGGTATGTAAAACTGAACCACTATGAAGATCAGATCATAGGTGACAAAAGCAAAGGTGTACAAACTAGAAGGAAAATTACTCTAAATTCAAATGAATGTTGTCTGATTTCAAAAATTGAGCCTAAGAAAATAAATGAAGCCTGCAATGATGAAAATTGGACCAAAGCAATGGAGGGAGAGTTGATGCAAATTGAGAAAAATCATACTTGGGATCTTGTTTCTAGACCTAGAAACAAGAATGTGATTGGAACCAAATGGGTCTTCCAGAACAAACTAAATGAAGTTGGTGAAGTAATCAGAAACAAAGCCAAATTATTCTGTAAAGGCTACTCTCAAATAGAAGGGATTGATTTTTAGGAAACCTTTGCTCCGGTGGCAAGAATTGAAGCAATCAGACTATTTCTTGCATTTGCTACCTTCAAAGATTTCAAAGTATATCAGATGGATGTCAAATCTACTTTCCTGAATGGTGACTTAGAAGAAGAGGTGTACATTGAACAATCGGATGGATTTCAATTGTCTGATCATGGTGATATGGGCTGCAAGTTGAAGAAAGCATTGTATGGATTGAAGCAATCCCCAAGAGCTTGGTATGAAAGGTTGGGTAAGCATCTTGTGCAGATTGGTTTCAATAAAGGTACTGCTGACAGTAACTTATATTTTAAAATTGATCATGAAAATATCTTGATTGTTGAAGTATTTGTTGATGATATCATCTTTGGAGGAAAAGATAGCATGTGTAAAACTTTTTCAAATCAAATGAAAAGTGAGTTTGAGATGTCCATGCTTGGTGAAATGAATTTCTTCTTGGGTCTACAAATTACTCAAACAAAGAAAGGGATCTTCATTTCTCAGACCAAATATGTGAAAGAATTGTTGAGGAAATTTGGGATGGAAGATTCAAAACTAATGAATAATCCCATGGCAACCAGATGCAAGTTGAGCAAAGATGATGACTCTCCCAAAGTGGATCAAACAAAATATAGGTCAATGATTGGAGGACTATTGTATCTCACTCAAACTAGACCAAATATTATGCAGGTTGTTGGTCTTGTTGCTAGATTCCAAGCTGATCCTAGAGAATCTCATGTTATGGCAATCAAGAGGATTTTTAGATATCTAAAGGGGTAGTTGAGTATGGTCTATGGTACCCTAGAGATCATGATTTCTCTCTTCATGCATATACATATGCAGATTGGGCAGGAGATGTGGATGACCAGAAGAGCACCAGTGGTGGAGCTTTCTTTTTGGGAAAAAGATTGGTTTCTTGGCCAAGCAAGAAACAAGAGGCAATATCTCTATCTACAACTGAAGCGGAATACATTGCAGCAGCAGGTAGTTGCACTCAAATCTTATGGATGAAGAAGATGTTAAGAGACATTAAAGTAGAATATGAGGAGCCTATCACAATTTTCTGTGATAATTCAAGTGCAATAAATATTTCTAAGAATCCGGTGTTACATTCTAAGACCAAGCACATATCTATCAAGTTTCACTTTTTGAGAGAGCAAGTGAACAAGGATGAAGTCAGATTGGAGTATGTGCCCTCCAAGGATTAGATTGCAGATATTTTTACTAAACCTCTTCCCAAGGACTCTTTTGAGTATCTCAAGGAGAAGTTAGGAGTCATTGCCCCTCCGGTGATGAATTAGGAAGCACTAATGTGCATCAGTCCGGTGGATATCACAGTCATATCTTGTGATCCGGATTGGTGATGGGGAGCTGCTAATCAGGGGGAGCAACTGGTATGATTCTGAGATGTTAAAATTGCAAGTATGAGCCCTTTGCCATTGATGTCAAATGGGGAGAGAAGACATGTGAAAAATAAGTTGTTGATCAAAGGGGGAGTAGTAAAGAAAGAGAAGACATGTGAAGAGTTGTTGCTGATAGGGGGAGCTGTGACAGAAAGGAGAAGTTCTTGTCTTGATGGTTTTTCACATCATATGTTGCCATCAATGAAAAAGGGGGAGATTGTTGCAAGTATGAGGATAACTAGTATTGTCATTGATGTCAACATACCCATATTGCTTTAATGAGAAGGATTAGATGAGCTGTGTGCTGAGGATATTGAGAAAATTAGTCTCAATGAGGAATAGTGAAGAACAGTGATGACTTTAAGGTAAAAGGCCAAGATAAGATGAAGATCAGAGGATGCAGTTTAAAGGGTTTTCAGATATGAGTCTTGAGATTCTCCAGTCAAGATTTCAGAGGTCCACATGAAGATATGAAGAAGTTATGGTTGCTCTAGTGGAACTGGTTCTGACAGATGTTCAGTGGTGACAGAGTGTCATAGATTGGTCTGGTGAGCTCCAGAATTGCATTATCTCATTCTGTGGATTCGAGGGAGTGTTGAAGAAGTCAGTGTGAAGTGACAACTAGATTTGTTCATGGTTTGGAGGTTCAGAAGCACCTTTCTCATTGTGACAGTGGCGACAGGCTGTGTTCTTGAAGTTTCAGATGAAGAAGAGAAGAATTCCAGAAAGGTGATAAAGTGCAGATGTTCTTGATGACTTAGGAAAGGTTTTGGTGATCCTTAGATCATGCACACTTCTTATTGGTGGTCTGCATTGAAGTTAGAGTTTGGATTTGATGTAAAGACCACCAATTGTTGGTGTTCTTCTTGAGACTGGCCGACCAGATGTATTACACGTCTTGCGAATGATCTTATAGGTGTTTGCCAACTTAGATGATTGTTCCTAAGTTGATGCCTTGCATAAATAAGGGATTGTGAATTCATTTTGAAGTGTGTCTTGGAGCAGATGAGTGTGGAATAGTGAAAGAGTAAAGGGCAAAGCAAAGGTCTTCGGGCTTAAATGGAACTGATCCAGGCATGGTAAAGATGTCAATCTCCAGTTCAAGTTTGTGATACTTGTTACTTTGTAGACAGTGTGTCTCTTGTAGGCAGTGTGCCTCTTGTGAGCAGTGAGCTCAGGCAGTGAGCCCTAATTGGCATGTGCCATCCATTTTTCTTATTCTTCTAACAAAGAATAATTCTTGGGTTAATCACCCCATGGTTTTTCCCTTGACCGAGTTTTCCACATCAAAAACTTGGTGTCTCATGTGTTGATGTGTATCTGCTATGATGTTTATGCTTTATGCTTCCATAAATGGTTAATTGCTATGCTATTAAATAACAAAGTGGATTTAAGTGTTTGAATTGGAAGCAAGATTAGGATAACTGATTCACCCCCCCTCTCAGTTATCAACAAGATATTACCTTTGGTCTTCTTACCAGTTGCAATGACTATTCTAGAGCTTTCCCTGATCTTGCATCCATTATCCTTGAAGCTTAAATCATTGCCCTTGTCACACATCTGAACCACACTCAAAAGATTGTGCTTTAATCCTTTCACATACAAGACATCTTCAGTATTATGCTCGCCATCAAAAGAAATAGATCCTTTCCTACAAATCCTACCAGCTGTATCATCTCCAAACCTAACTAGTCCACCATCATATCTTTCCAAACTCACAAAATTACTTTTGTCACTAGTCATGTGGTGAGAGTAATCACTATCTTTAATGACCTGAGTAGCCGAAACACTTTCCATTGGTTTTTCTTCCTTCACACAGCTAGAAGAATTAGTAGACATGGGATCTTCATTAATAGCAACGAACAAGAATTCATTTACAAAGGAACTAGCATTATCTGGTTCACCATTATCTAATACTCCTTCATCATAATCAAAATCTTCAACATAATAGCACTTCTTTTGGGTCCTAGACCTGTTCTCATAGCTTCTTCTATTTCTTAGAATTCTTTTAGGACATCTAGAAGCAAAATGACCTACTTTACCACAGGAAAAACATTTGAAAGGTAATTTGCCTTTATACTTACCGGATCCTCTTTGTATTCTGTCCACAAAGTTGGTTTCAACTTCATCTAACTCATCATCAAATTCTACCTTGTATTTTTCTAATCTGGAAGTACTTCTAGGAGTACTGGCTTTGAATGCTATCTCAACTTTCAACAAAGCATCATCTAACTCCCTCATTTCCAAAGAAGTAAGCTTACTAAGTAGTTGATCCATGTTAACCATTTTTATTTAAATGAATTATTCAATCGCGGCTACCTTGTGACAGTAGGACTTGGGCAGAGATCTGAGAATTTTCATAACAACTTCTTTTTCTTTGAGAGTTCCACCTATGGATTTTATCCCTATAACAAGTTCATCAACTCTTTGCATAAACATTGATATGTTTTCATCACCATTCATCTTCAAGCTTTCATATTTCACTTTCAGACTTTGTAACTTGGCTTCCTTCACAGAATCATCTCCTTCATACAAATTTTTCAACTTTTCCCATACCTTATTTGCAGTTTCAAGATCCACAACTTTCGTCAATATTGAGTCGGTTAATGAGCTTAGCGGAGCATCCTTTTCCTTGATTTCTATCTCATATTATTTGATTTCATCTTCAGTCGTTAGACCATTTGGAGGTATGGTGTATTCTATTTTTGCAACTTTCCAATATTTGTAACCAAGAGAAAGAAGATGGCTTTTCATTTGAGCCTTCTAGAGAACATAATTCATTCCATCAAAATGCACCACTTCCTTCTTGTAAGACATTTTGGATCTTCCTCAAGCTATTAAACTTTCTTCAGAGGAACTTGGCTCTAATACCAATTGTTGATATGCGCCAGACAACTAAGAGGGGGGAGGTGAATCAATTGTCACAAAAACTTAAACACTTTCTGCAATTAAACATTCATCACTTATCCACAATTATTATGATTTAACAATGAGTGCATGAAATCAGAAACTTATCCAAAAATACAATATCAAACACAAGAGACACTAGATTTACATGGAAAACCCCAAGGTGGGAAAAAACCATGGAGAGGATTAACTCTCAATATATATTGCAATCTTGAAATAATGATGTTCAGGCTTGGTCACTCCACGGGCCTAAATATATTGGCTTACTGCCATGAATAACAACTAGGTCTAGCAGGCTCACTGCCTCAACCCTAAACTTAGCAAGATTAAAATAAGGGGTGTTAAACCTTGAGGACTATTAAACCCTACTGATGGCTTACTGCCAGATTCACTGCCATGATCAACACTTTTCTGAAGTACAATAATTTCTTTGCTTTGCTCTTCATCTTCTCCCATCTACCTCTTCTCTGCTCTGCCTTTTGGACCTTTCCTATTATCTTTCCATTTTTTCTCAAGGACACATTTTCCATGACTCAACTACAAGTATTTATACACTACATCAACCTTGGAATGATCATCAAGGTTAGCATCATAATCATCAACCATTGGAACAATCTCCAAGGTCAGTATTACAAACATTTAAAAGATAAGTCCTGACCTATTACAAATTATGCAAAGGAAATGAAATGTGGATCACGCCATGACTTAGCTAGGACTCAAACATGATCTTCCATGCCACAATATGCTTCCATAATCTTCCAAAGATCTCTGCAATCACTGGGATTAACCAAGTCAGCCAAGATTGGTTACACACTACATTATCTGGGAACAATCTTCAAACACAATCTTAACACAAACCAAAATCTAGATAGGAACATGATTAGGAGACATCCACAAGCATGTTATAATCATTAGCAGAAACCACACAAACCTTAACCACTTTATCCATAAGAATCTTCTCACCAGAACACATGAACTTCACTGTCTTCAACTAACATAAAAGAAAGATAGCTTGCGGACCACCAAACCATAAACCATTGCAACTGTAGGTACTTATCATCATCCTAGACTTCCCTCTAGAACCACAGAGAAAAATACTTTATTGCAGAGGAATGCAGAGCAGAATACTTTCTTCCTATCACAACTGAACTTACAGAAAAAAGTAGGTTTTATTCTGGTGAACATAACTCACTCAGATCTTCATGCAGAGGTCTCAAACCCAGAATGTAGCATCCTTAGTCATACATCTAACTTTCTTCCAATCTGTAGACCACAATCTTTAAGCAGAAGTAAATGCGGAGCAATTTACTAGATTGTTCTTCAGCATACAACTCACTGTCTGTACTACACTTCTCTATAGCTCACTAGTTTCTTCTAGAGAGGCTAATTTTCTCAATATCCTCAACATACAAGTCTTCTAAACAAGTAATAGAATAAGATACAGTTGACACCAATGACAACAAGAATATGTTGACATCAATGACAACACCAATTAGGCACATACTTGCAACAATACCCCCATGACAACTGGTTACAAGCTGAGTAAGAATGATGAATCCCCTAAGGCTGGTTAGAGAAAATATAGATCAATGATTGGAGGACTATTATACCTAACTATTGCCAGACTAGATATCATGCATGCAGTCTGTCTTATGGAAATATTTCAAGAAGATCCTAGAGAATCACATGTCCTGGTAGTGAAGAGGATATTCAAGTATTTGAAGGGCACTCCGGATCATGGTTTGTGGTATCCTAAGAGCAATGACTTTAGCCTAAGTGCCTACATAGATGTCAATTGGCCCAGATGTGTAGATGATAGGAAAAGCAAAAGTGGTGGTGCATTCTTTCTTGGAGATAGAGTTGTATCATGGTTAATCAACAAGTAGGATCTAGTGTCTTTATCTACTATAGAGGTAGAGTACATTACAGCTGTATCCTATTGTAAACAAGTGTTATGGATGAGACAAACCTTGAAGGATATCAAAGTTGAGTATGATGATCCAATTCCTATCTTTTGTGATAATACTAGTGCCATTAACATTTCAAAAAATCTACTAATGCATTCAAGAACAAAGCTTATTTCAATTAGGTATCACTTTCTGAGAGAGAAGGTTGCAAAGAATGAAGTGAAGCTGGAGTATGTGCCTACAAAGGATCAGGTTGCTAACATATTCACTAAGGCTCTTCCTAAAGATACATTTGAGTATCTCCGAGAGAAGTTAGGGTTTATTGCCCCTCCTTCTTCGAACTAGATGCATAAGGAAATGCATCAGTCCAGTGGATTTCAAGATTCACTCTTTTCTAGACTAATGTTGGAGGCTACCTCTCATGGGGAGCAGGTAGTGGCATTGATGATTGTTGCAGTCAAGCGAAGCAAGAATTATTATAGATTGGTGTGCACTCCTAAGGGGGAGTATTCAAAATAGTTGAGAATAGTGCAAGTATATGCAGTATCATAATCAAGGGGAGAAAGCTTGGGAAAGATGTGTCACCCTTTGCCATTGATGCCAAAGGGGGAGAGAGAGTTCATGTGAAAAACAAAGGGAGAGTAAAAACGTAAGATGTATAAATGAAAGGGGGAAAGTGAGATTGGTACAGAGTTGTGTCATGATGGTTTTTCACATCCTATGTTGCCATCAATGACAAAGAGGGAGATTGTTGTTGTTAGTGTAGATTTTTATTTCCTAGTTGGGTTATTTATTTTTCCCTATATTCCTAGGTTTTTCCTACACTTCTTTTAATCTCGCTTAGGTTAATAAAGCATGTCTTATTAGGTGAGTGGTTACGAGGTGTCAATTTCCTATATGTGAGCATCCATTAGCTATCTTGGGAAGATACTTTGCTATCTTTAGTCTGATAGATGGTTGCTCTTGATTGGTCAGTGTTGCCACCTCCTCCCTCTTCCTAGTCTATATAAGCATGCTACCTAACTTGTATTTTGTATCTTTTATTTTTACATCCTCTTAATGCTATTTTGCTTCTAGCATTTGTATTACTCTCTTGGAGACTAACTCTGTGTTGCTATTTTGATTTCGTATCATTTGCATTCATAGTTTAGATATCTATTTGTTGCACTAGTTTTCTGGGTTAATAATCTTTTCAAATTCTAACATGGTATCAGAGCTATTCTATGTGCAAGAGTAGATTTTAGTTTCCATATTTTAGAGATTTGGGGGGGGCTAATAAATCTTATTACAATTTTTCAAAAACCCCAGTACGCTCTTCTCTTGCATCTTCGGATGATCTTGAGAATCAGAAAAGTTTGACGAAAACTTTTTTAATCTCTAGGGTTTGCACATGTGTTTTATAAAATCTATGTGATTGCAGCATTTTTAGTTATATTGGAAGCATTTCTGGCTGTTCCAACGCATCCAGGAGGCTTGAGAAAGTTAGATTTGGTTTTCGTTTCACCAAAATCAGAGATCGTCATACACAGTTGCGGAACTGGGGTTTCGAGCTCAAATCTGACAACCAGCTTGTATATTTGGTATTTTCAATCAATATTGTAGGTTCCAACATGCCATTTCTTGTCTTAGGTAGCTGATTCAGCCTTTCCATGTTGTTTTTTGGTTGTTGGGGTCATTTTTTGTAGCTAAAGGTGTTCTATTTACACTGGATCAACAACTTCTGTAAATCAGAAAGAAAAATGCCTTTTGGGTTTTGTTCGCAACACAGAAAAACCATCTGGGTATCTTTCCATTTTTGTATGCAGTCTGTATATTTTGTAGAAATGCACTCAGAAAGATACAGTAGGACCCCTCTCCATTGGTAGTTGCAGTTTTGAAGGCAATTTTCAAATGCTCCATTCTTACTCATACGGATTCCTTTTCCCATGAATTTTTTTTTTTTATTTTAACTATTTTTTCATGCTCTATGCACTAGTGAAGATATTTTTTAATTTTGATGCCAAGAGTTTTTAGAAATTGTAGATTCTCAGTCATGACATTGCACAGTTCTCATTTTGGAAACTTTGGAGGATCATAACTTTCACATATGACCTTGTATCGAGGCGATTCTTTTTTTGAAACTACATGATTTTTCGAGTAGATCACAGTGGTGTTGTTTATTTCTCTAGATATTGTCCAAAGTTGTGTTTTCAACATATGCTCTTCATGAGGGTTTTGTAATGCATTGAAATCAAGACCACTTAGTATTTCTTGCTAGTGGCAGTTGTAAACGCACTAATATAAAGTGCCAAATCATATTTTCTTGGGGGGGTTCTTTGATTGAGTGAACAAGGGGGTTGTCTTGGTTGGGTTCTCTTCTTTTCAGCACTTCTTCTCTGCATTTCTTCATCATGGATCAAACAAATCTGCCCATCCTAACTCCATACAATTACTTTGAGTGGAAATCACGCATAACAATTCACTTAAGGAAAGCTAGATTAAATAGGATAACTATGGGACTTGAAACTGAACTTGTTAAAGATGAAGATAAGCCTAAGTGGTTTAACAAATGTGATGAGGCATATGGAACATTGTGTTTGTTTGTTTCTCCTGATTTGCTCTTTCACATTGAGTCTTTGAATACACCAAATGAAATCTAGATAAAGCTAGAAAAACTATTTGGCACACAAGATTCAATGAGGGGTCATATGTTGGAAAATGAACTAATTAGTTAAGTCCAGGCAATTTCAACACAATCCAGGATTTCTTCACTAAATTGAAATCACTAAGGCTGGACTTAAAACAATGTGGAATTAAAAAGAAAGATGAACAACTGATTCTTAGTATTCTCTCTAAGCTAAGTTTAGAATATTCTATGTTTGTTTCTACCTTCTATGCTACTAAGGGTGCACTTGGTACTTAATTCACCATGCCATCTTTAGATGATTTTGTTGTCAATCTCACTCAGGAACAGGACAAGCTAATCCAGATGGGCACTCTTAAGTCCTCTAAGTCACATGCCTTGGCTGCCAACTAAGGCACAAAAGAACAAAAAGGACAAAGTAGTAACAACAATAGTAAGGATAAGAAACAAAAGAATAGCAAAGAGAAGAAGGATTAGATATCGGTTGCTTCAAAAAAACCTAATGGGACCCAATCTTCCAAGGACGACAAGCCTAAGAAAGAGAGGGTCCAATGTGCCTATTATAAAAGACCTGGTCATAATGAACATAAATGTCCAAAGAAACAAATTGATCACTTGACACACATTCTTGAGAAGAATAATATTAGTGTTCCTGAGTCTATCAAATAGAGTTCTAATGAGAATTCTAACAAGGCAAAAGAAAACAACAAGGGGAAAGGAAAGGGCAAGGCCCTTGTTGTAGTTGCTTCTTCACCATCCACTTGGGTTCTTGATTCAGGTGATTCACACCACATGGCTTCATCTAAGGAAGAACTTGCATCTTTGGAGCCATGTACTATGCCTTCTATTTTGATGGGTGATGACACTCCTATTGAGTTGTGTGGGAGAGGGTCTGTTGATGTGGGGGATGGCACATTCCATGATGTTCTTTGTGTTCCCTCATTATCAACTAATCTCCTATCAGTATACCACATCACTCACATAGGTTTAGGCAAGCGGGTTGAGTTTACTCCTGATTCAATGGAGATTCGTGAGTTGCACAGTGGTTCTCAGTTGCAGTTGGGAGAGCAGATCATCAGTCACAGCTCTATCTATTTATTAGGGTTAGCCGGCAGAAGATATCAATTAAATGCAAATAAAGATTAAACAGAGAAATGGAAATACACAGAAATAATAATAGCGAGAGACAAGTTTTAACGTGGTTCACCCAAACTCGGGCTACATCCACCAAACAGAGAGTCTAATATTATTATCCAGTAAATCAAACCGATTACAATCAGCAATCCCTGCAACTCAATACCACTGCAAAATGCTACAATACAATATCAAAACCCTAACCCTTAGCCGCTTTTTATCAAGCTTTTTGTTGGTTACAAAATAGGGTTTTCTTATGTCGGTCAATCAAAAATTAACTCCTGATGCATTATAAAATAATAAAAAAACCGTATGAGGTTTCGGGGGCGTTGCCCCCGAGCCCCCACGGGGGCGCTGCCCCTCAACCCCGCCCTGTATCGTGACAGGGAACGCGCCAGGGGTGCTGTCCCTGGACCCCGCAAGGGGCGCTGCCCCTTGACCCCGTAGGAATTTGGGGGGAAACCGCGCCGATAAAAGTGGGGTAAATATAACCTCCGAGTCTAATTAGGCTCCATATAACAACACTATTTTCTCACTTTGTTTCTGATCCTCCTTTGACTATTTTTCTCTCATTCTAATGATGTGAGTAGATTATGGCATGAGCGGTTTGGCCATCTTAACTTCCGCTACTTGCAGCAACTCAACCAGTAGAGCATGGTCAAAGGGTTGCCTTCAGTTCAGTTTTCAAGTGTGTTTGCCAAGGTTGCATTCTTGGTAAGCATCCTAAGGAAAAGTTTGACAAAGGTAAGGCATGGAAAGCTTCACAGCTACTAGAGTTAGTTCACAGTGATTTGGCTGGTCCATTTCAGCATCCTTCTTTTAGTAGGGCTAGATATGTCCTCACATTCATTGATGACTTTTCTCGATATACTTCAGTGTACTATCTCAAACAGAAGTCAGAGGTATTTGATCATTTTCAAGACTTTAAAACTTTTGTAGAGAAGCAATCCGGGAAAGCCATCAAAGTTTTGCACACTGACAATGGTGATGAGTATATCAACCATTGGTTTGAGAGGTTTTACACTTCAAAGGGGATTGATTTAAAACATTCAGTTCCATACAATCCTCAGAAAAATGGTGTTGCAGAATAGAAGAATAGGTCCTTGAAGGAAATGGCAAACTGCATGATTCACTTTAGATCTCTTGCACCATAGTATTAGACAGAGGCCATTAACTATGCTTGTTATATCCAGAACCGTGTTCTTCACTAAGCCTTGAAGGGAGTCACTCCTTTTGAATCTTGGAGCGGTTGGAAAAAATTAGTTAAGCACTTTCAAATTTCTGGTTCTCCTACATGGGCCCACATTCCTATAGAGAAATGCAAGGCCTTGGATCCGCAGAGCAGACCTAGCATATTTGTAGGTTATCCTGATGGTGTGAAGGGTTATCGGTTGCTCCACCCTACTACACATGAGTTGTTCATTGAGAGAGTGTTCAGTATGAGGAGGGCTCTTCAAGCTCACTTTCTATCACTTCTCCAACTCCTACTTTGACATTGGAGTCACTTGGGATACATGATAGATCTTCTGATGAGTCAAATTCACCTGAGCAGTCTTCTACCTCCACTTCTGATGTAGAGAGCGATTCATAGGACTCACCTCCTTCCTCTCCTAGTCATCATTCAGAGGTTGATTATTCTCCTCCAGATTCTCCATCTTCTGGTCCTCTTTGCACTAGATAGACCTTGCAGTCTACAGGTGATTGGGTTAGGGATCCATTAGACACCAGGTAGACTCATTCATAGTTCCAGGATGCTCCACATGTCTTCATTACTACTGCCTGAGATCCACAGTCTTTTCATGAGGCTTCTGGTATTCCTAAGTGGGATACAGCTATGCAGGAGGAGTATAGTTCCTTGATGAGGAACCACACTTGGGATCTTGTCCATCTTCCTAAGGAAAGAAAACTTGTTCGATGTAAGTGGATCTATCAGACAAAATTTGTAGCAGATGGGTTGGTTGACAAGCATAAGGCTCGCTTGGTTGCCAAAGGATTCTCCAAGGTTCTTGGGATTGACTACTCTGAGACTTTTGCGCTAGTTGCTCGAATGAATTCCATCCAACGTGTTCTTTCCATTTCTGCAACTAATCGTTGGGAAGTACACCAGATGGATGTGAAGAGTGTTTTTCTTCACAGTGACCTTTAGTAGGAGATCTACATGGAGCAGCCACAGGAGTTCCTTCAGGATTCTTCACTTGTGTGCCATCTTCGAAAGTCTCTCTATGGCCTCAAATAGGCTCCTTAGCCCTGGTATGCCAAGATGGACTCCTTCCTTCTATTAGTTGGGTTCACTCAGTGCCATTCTGATCCCAATATCTATATTCTACAGCAGGATGATTCACTCCTATTTCTAGTTTTGTATGTTGATGACTTGCTAGTCACAGGGAGTTCTTCATCCACCATTGGGACTATCAAAACTACCCTTCATGACAGGTTTTTGATGACTAACTTGGGCTTGTTACATTACTTTCTCAGGATTGAGATCTACTAGTTTGCTTCTAGGATCACCATCACCCAGTCCAAGTATGCTCTAGATTTGCTCTCGATGTTTCATATGGTTGACTGAAGCCTTCTCTGACTCCCTTTCTTTCTGGAGTCAAACTTGAGGCCCAGTGTTCTTCTCCACTTGTTGATGGCACTTTGTACCGACAGCTTGTTGGGAGTCTCATTTATCTGACTCATATGAGACCTGACATTTCATATGTTGTAGGTATGGTCTCCTGATTCATGTAGGAGCCTCATGAGCTACACTAGAAAGCAGCCAAGCGGATCCTTCACTACATTCAGGGTTCTCACAATTTTGGGATTCACTACGCAGGGGGTATTGAGCTTGACTTGGTGGGCTACATAGATTTAGATTGGGTAGGTGATTCTTAGGATCGCAAGTCTACTTCAGGTTACAGCTTCTCACTTGGTTTAGGTCCTGTTTGTTGGTCAAGCAAGAAGCAGTTTGCTATTGCTCAATCTTCTACTGAGGCCGAGTATCAGGGGGCTATGAATGTTGCCACTGAGGCCATTTGGCTTCAAAATCTTCTCACTGAGTTTGGTATCTAGATCAGATGGTCATTAGTCATATTTTGTGACAACCAGAGTGTCATTCAGATATCACGAAATCTGGTCCATCATCAGCGGACCAAACACATAGAGGTACACATGCACTACATCCGGGAGCTCATCCATGGCCACGTCATTGACCTTCACTACTGTCTAACTTCTAAGCAGGTTGCTGATATCTTCACCAAACCCTTCACTGAAAGCAAGTTCCTTCATTTGCGAGCTTTGTTGGGGGTGCGGGATGCTTCATCTTCTAGGGGGGCTTCTTCCTCTCACTCGAAGTCCTGACTCTCTCTACTTTGGGGGGGTCTCTTCTCTCTCTATTTTGGAGGGGCTATTCTCTCTCTTTCAAGGGGGAATTTTATGTACATGGGTACCTCATCAAGCTTGATTTGTCGAGACCCATTTCTACATCCACTTAAGCTTCGCTTATGGGGGGGTGTTAGTGTAGGTTTTTATTTTCTAGTTGGGTTATTTATTTTTCCCTATATTCCTAGGTTTTTCCTACACTTCTTTTAATCTCACTTAGGTTAATAAAGCATGTCTTATTAGGTGAGTGGTCAACGAGGTGTCACCTTCCTACATGTGAGCATCCATTAGCTATCTTGGGAAGATTCTTTTCTATCTTTAGTTTGATAGATGGTTGCTCTTGATTGGTCGGTGTTGCCACCTCCTCCCTCTTCCTAGTCTATATAAGCATGCTACCTGGCTTGTATTTTGTATCTTTTGCTTTTGCATCCTCTTAATGCTATTTTGCTTCTAGAATTTGTATTACTCTCTTGGAGACTAACTCTGTGTTGCTATTTTGATTTCGTATCATTTGCATTCATAGTTTAGATATCTATTCTTTGCACTAGTTTTTTAGGTTAATAATATTTTCAGATTCTAACAGTTGCAAGTATGTGCTAATCAGTGTTGTCATTGATGGCAACATGTTTTGTTGTCATTGGTGTCAACTATGTCTTCTGATGAAGTTGTTTGATTAAGTTGTCTTGCTAAAGGTGGTTTGCTTGCTATGTTGAAGTGCTGAAAATGCTAAGGATATGCTTCTAATATTGAGTTTCCAAGTGCTTTTGAGAAAATTTGATTAATTATGGAAACAATATGTTGAAGAAGTCTTCTAACTTACAGAGTATTGTTCGAGGTTTCACTCTACATTTATTCTATGTTGGTGATTTAAGTGTGTAGTTTGTATATGTCATTGATAAGTGTTTTAAGATGTTAAATCTAGAATTCAACACTCCAGATTGTTATGCAGTGAAAGTTGTATTCACCAGTTTGAGAACAATATTTGACAGTGTCTTTGAGTTGTGCAAAGGTGTCTGAAAGAAAGTATTTTGCTCCGCATTCCTCCACATATAGGTTTTAAGTGTTGCAGTTTTGGACATGTGTTAATAAGGATCTTACCTATCTTCCATCCAAAAAAATTTTGATTTGATGCTCCAGAATGCAATCTATTGTATGGAAGAGTTCGACAGTGTCATTGTGTTCGGGTGAAAGTTGTTGTGTTCAAGTGAAATTTATTATGATCAGGTGAAAGTTGTGTTTGAATTTGTTGGTTCCAAGGTGACGTCAAAATGTTCTTGGCTCAATAAAAATCTCTTGAAAAAGAGATCCAAGTGAGATTACAATCACTCACAATGATGTATTACAGCAAACAAATTAATCCTCTCAAAACAAATTTCACCTTCTCAAGTATCAAAATGCTCAAGTTATCAGTCAAAAGCTAAAAAATCAACAAATTGAATAAAATGAACCTAAAGTTGACTGTGAGAAAAGTGCATGGATGTCTTTGTAGAGCTCCTGAATACCTTTCCGATGTCATAAGAATCGTGAAAATCAGAGATCATGGCAAAATTTATGAGCTTGGGAGCTAAAAAGAGAGATCTATCTTCAACCTGTAATAAATGTTGTCAAACCGCAAAATCAAATAAAATGACTAATACCACTATAAAGTGCTCTCTATTAGCTTTTCGTTGATATCTTGTTTGCCCGATTTCGACACACTAGGCAAAGTTATGCAAAAAGAAAAAAAGGCCCTACTTTAGGACTTTGTGGGGCAAAACAAGCCCCTTGTTGATAGAATATTCCCTCAAGCCATCGGAATATGCCACTTGCTGCAAAACCACTATCAAAAAATAGAAACTGTCGATGTCAGGAAAAAAGTACTATCTAAGAAAAAATGCCCTACTGTGAGCAAAACAACTATTCAGGGAGGCAAAACCGCCATTTGTACTATCAAAACCACCTAAAAGTACATTGAAACCACTTTTCAGAGGGAAAAACAACCGATGACAGTCTCAAAACCACCTATTTGGGAAAAACTTGAAAACCACTAGTTGCTTAAAACCACCTTTGATGGAGAAAGATACGATGTAAAGATTTAAACTCTATTTGTGTGTTCAAAGGCTGCCACCTGAGATAACCTTTGACCACAATTTAGATATTAGATCTGTTGACCGCTAAAGAATTTGTTGACGGTTTGGTCAATGGTGCTGAGAACCACCGTTTGCAAGAACTAAAATGAAAATGAAGACCGCTGGTGTGAAAATGAAACTGCCGATGCCAGAGATTTTAAATCGGTGGAGTCTTATAAACAAACCACTAGTAAAAAGGAGTGCGGAGGTATATTAACGCTAATGGGAACATTCGACTCTACCAATGTGTATGAAGACCTATAGATTAAATGAAATATATCTGAATCCAAAGAAGAAAAGGCCAAAGCCTTTATTACCACGCATGGGTGGGGTGTTACCCCTCCACACTGGCTATTTGGGCTGCCCTGGGGGTTTGACTCACTATCTCAAATCGTGAGGTCACCCTACTTGCGAGTATGCAAGTACAACCCTGCCAAGCAGGGTATGCCTGCCCTTAAAAATTTATTTCAAAAAACCTTTTTTTTTTTTGCTAAAACAAAATACTATCGACCCCCAACAAACTTTAGAGCAGCAAAAAAAATATTTTACCCTAAGGATATTTAGATCGATGATGCAGAGCTATAGGATAATGACGCCAGTCGTACGGATTCGTAACATTGTATGGATTTTTCTACAAGCCCTAACAAGGGGCAAAAAAACTTTTCCAAAATTTTTTTGATGTCGAAATTCAACAATTTTATAGTCAATCTATACTGATTTGGGCCTTTTGATCGCAACGGTGATGTTTGTTTTGCTCCAAGATGCTCCTAAAACACAGCTCCCAGCAAAACCTCTCCAATGAGGGAAGGAAATTGTAGATCAGGCTCTGATACCATGTTAGAGTTGGCTATGATTGGAGCCACCCAGGATCTAGGACTTCATGAAAGCACAAGATAGATCAAATGAGAGAATAATGCTATTCTATCAATGAATGCAAAAGATTAAAAGATTGTTGCTCTAAGATTGTTATTACAATGTACATGATATGCCTTACTTATAAAGACAAGGATGAGATGTAGGATGTTGTAGTCATGTGACAAGTGTCATTATCCTATGACATGTGACAACTATAGGATAAGGTAACAACTATCAACAAGTAGACACAAGTAGACACAACTAGAAACATCTAGTAGACTCACTAAGTCAACTTAACATGTGTGAATTGTGTATGATGTGTGAATATTATTTAACTAATAAATAGTTAAATAATATGAATTATCCACACAAGGGTAAACTGGTTAGATGATCACCATATTCACACCAACACACCCCTTAAGTCCAACTTAGGGAGTAGCTGACTAAAGTAAGATACAATGATGGATGAAGATGATGATGGGTCCTAGCTACTAGGCCATGTTAGGTACCCATGTACAACAAATTGCAAGTGGAGAAACGAAGAAAACCTCATGGGACAAAACTCCTCTCCAAAAGTGAGAATGAAGAAAACAAATGAAAGATGTGATAGAAGGACTCAAGACCCCACAAGAACTACATCTAACACATATGTACAATCAATTGCCCCCCATAGGAGACCAAGAGTGAGACTATAGGTCCCCCCACAATGAAGTAGCTCATGTACCAATGGTGAATGCCTGAAGAAGAATGATGAAGAGAATCCAAAGCCTGCAAACAACATTCTTCCCCTTAGGAAGAAATAGGTCCAAGGGTTGATGTCGAAGAAACTCCATCTGAAGGTATGGGGGAAAAAGCCTCATGATGTATGATGTCTCTAAAAACTGCTGAAGTGTTCACATATCAGAATCAAAGAATGGCACTATGGAATGAGGTGTTACCAATCCTAGATCCTAGGTAGACTCATGAAGAACAACCTCTAAAGATGAAGTAGATGGGATAATAGTTGTGTTTAACTATCATCAAAGACGAGAGATATCCCCTCAAGTGTGTCCTCCAAATCTGCAATATGAGACTCACAAAACAAGTCTAATATACCTACCAAGAAAGAATCCCACAAAGCTATGTCTGAAAGACTAGAATGATCTTGCTCTACAGAAGTAGATGAAACCATGTCGATGTTGATCTCTAAAGAAGCAGGAGATTGAGGTGATGGAAGCTCAGCACTAGTCTCATGAACCAAAGTGGATGCAAGAACACAAATGTTCAAGTGACCAAACTTGTCCCTACAAACATGATTCACACTTGGCACATGAGTGTGAATATTAATCAATGGATCTACATCATCATCAGAAACAAAATGGGAGAAAGTCTACAAGCGAGATGCATGATCATCCATCCCAACAACAATGATATCTCTGCTCTCCAAGTCCTATATGATCACAAAATTGGGAGTGAACTCAATTGTCTTCCCTAGACAACAATGAGTAATTTGGTAGATGGAAAGGAGATTAGTTGTCAAGGAAGGTACACACAACACATTATTGAATGTACTCTCACCAACATCAATAGTTCCTTTACCAGTTGCATGCATGTATGTATTGTTACCCATCAAAATAGGTGGCAAAGTACATGACTCAAATGAATAGAACATCCCTTGTGAAGATGCCATATGATGAGAAGCTCCTAAATCAAGAAGCCATCTCTCTGACTGAAGACTTGTAGAAGCAAAGAGTATCTATCCTTTTCCTTTGTCTTTCCCATTTGCAATGCATGTTGGTCCTATATGTGTAGATGATGATGATGTTGAAGAAGAGGATGGACTAGGTGATGATGATAGCATTTGGACATTATGCTTTTGAATAATGCAAGTCAACTCATCAATTTTATTCTCATAACACTTATGCTCATCTTGTCCTAGTTTCTTGCAATATGCACACTTTGGTCTCTCCTTCTTAGATGATTCCTCCTTACGAGATGAGGACTTAGGTGATTTGGTTGAATCTTTTGCTTGCTCATTGTTCTTGAAATCCTTTTTTTTCTTCTTGCCTTTACTAGTTGAAGCCTTTTGATCCTTTGTACCTTGACTAGAAAGAAGTGCTTGAGGTCTAGAAGACTTAAATGTGCCCATGTGTACTAACCTAGCTTGTTCCCTTGTGAGTGATTCATCAAACTCATCAAGTGAAGGTATTGTGAACTCACTACCAAAAGCATCCATTGTAGCATAAAAGGTAGAAACATAAACTAAATATGCAGGACCCAACTTTCTAAGAATATATAGAATCAATTGTTCATCTTCTTTCTCAAGACAAAACTATTTGAGTTGCAACCTAAGAGACTTAAAATTGGTGAAGAAATCTTTGATTTGATCAAAATCTTGAGGAATAAGTACAATTAGCTCATTCTCCAATTTGAACCTTCTTATTTTATCCTACTTGCCAAAGAGATTGTCTAGTGTTGTCCATATATCATTTGGTGTTGTACAAGACTCAACATGAAATCTTAGATCTGGAGAAATAGCAAGACAAAGTGTGCCATGAGCCTCATCTCTTCTATCTAACCATTTCCTTCTCTCAGTAGCACCTGTGAGTTCAGGATCTATGCCTAAATTTATTCTATGTAACTTTTGTTTATACAATACAAACTCCATTTTTTTCTTCCATTCATAGTAATTATATGGAGTTAAAAGTAGAATTTGAGGAACATCCATGATGAAAAAGAAAGACAACAAGACAACAAAACCCCTTTACTATGTAAGAGAGCCCCCCAATTTGTTGTGGCACTTTATACTTAGTGTGATTTACAATTGTCCTCAAGGGACTAAAATTGGGAAAATAATAAAAATCTCTTGAAAAAGAGATCCAAGTGAGATTACAATCACTCACAATGATGTATTATAGCAAACAAATCCTCTCAAAATAAATTTCACCTTTTCAAGTATCAAAATAATCAAGTTATCACTCGAAAGCTAAAAAATTGACAAATTGAATAAAATGAACCTAAAGTTGACTGAGAAAAGTGCATGGATGTCTTTGTAGAGCTCCTAAATACCTTTCTAATGCCACAAGAATCGTGAAAATCGGAGATCATGGGAAAACATTATTAGCTCGAGAGACAAAAAGAGAGATCTATCTTCAACCTACAATAAATGTTGTCAATTAGCAAAATTAGAGAAAATGACTGATACCACCGTGAAGTGCTCTCTGTCATCTTTTCTTTGATATCTTGTTTGCATGATTTTGACACACTAGACAAAAGTTATGCAAAAAGCAAAAAAAGCCCTACTTTAGGACTTTGAGGGGCAAAATAGGCCACCTATTGACAAAATATTCCCTGAGGCCACCGGAATATGCCACCTACTACAGAACCACTGTCGAAAAATAGAAACCGCTAATGTCAATAAAAAACTACTATCTGAGAAAAAATGCCCTACTATGAGCAAAACAGCTATTCAGGGAGGCAAAACTGCCATTTGTACTATCAAAACTACCTAAAAGTACACTAAAACCACCTGACAGAGGGAAAAACCACCAATGACAGTCGCAAAACTACCTGTTTGGGAAAAACTTGAAAATCACTGGTTGCTTAAAACTGCCTTTGATGAAGAAAGATCTGATGCAAAGATTTAAACTCCATTTTTGTGTCCAAAGGCTACCACTGGAGATAACCTTTGACCATAGTTTAGATTTTAGATCTGTTGACCGCTAAAGAATTTGTCGACGGTTTGGTCAACGGCGCTGAGAACCGTCATTTGCAAGAACTAAAATGAAAATGAAGACCGCTGGTGTGAAAATGAAACCGCTGATGCTGGAGATTTTAAATTGATGGAGTCTCATAAACAGACCACTAGTAAAAAGGAGTGTGGAGGTATATTAACGTTGATGGGAACATTTGATGCCATCGTTGTGTATGAAGACCTACGGATTAAAAGAAATGTGGTTGAAGCCAAAGAAGAAAAGGCCAAAGCCTTTATTACCATGCATGGGTGGGGTGTTACCCCTCCACGCTAGTTGTTTGGACCACCCTAGGGGGTTTGACCTATTGTCGCAGACTGAATAGTCACCCTACCTGCGAGTACGTAGGTACGACCCTACCAGGCAGGGTATGCCTGCCCTTCAAAATTTATTTCAAAAAACTTTTTTTTTGCTAAAACAAAATAATGTTGACCCCCAGCAAACTTTAGACCAGAAAAAAAATATTTTACCCTGAGCATATTCAGACCAATGATGCAGAACTGCAGGATAATGACCCCAGTCATAGGGATCCGTAAAATCATATGGATTTTTCTGCAAGCCCTAACGAGGGGCCAAAAATATTTTCCAAAATTTTTCTGATGTCGAAATTCAGCAATTTTATAGTTGATCTATACTAATTTGGGCCTCCTGATCGCAATGGTGATGTCCGTTTTGCTCCAAGATGCTCCTAAAGCACAGATCCCAGCAAAACCTCTCCAATGAGGGAAGGAAATTGTAGATCAAGCTCTAATACCATGTTAGAGTTGGCTATGATTGGAGCCAACTAGGATCTAGGACTTCATGAAAGTACAAGAGAGATCAAATGAGAGAATAATGCTATTCTATGAATCAATACAAAATATTACAAGATTGTTGTTCGAAGATTGTTATTACAATGTACATGATATGCCTTGCTTATAAAGACAAGGATAAGATTTAGGATGTTGTAGTCATGTGACAAGTGTCATTATCCTATGACATGTGACAACTTGATGCAGGAGCATCTAGGGTGTAAGAGCAATCTTGCATCAACCAAAAAAAAATGTTGTTTCTTTTCAATAAGGGCTAAATTTGGCAGGGTTACTATTTATAGTAAGTTTGCATTTGTGTACAGTTGGATACAAAATCTTACACAGACCTCTAGAATGGTAAATTGAAACTAATGGTGAAGAAATCACTTCAATATCATTTGTCATTTGTGAGATATTAAAATTTCAAATTCTAAAAATCCTATTGAAATATTCAAAGTCAAATTTGAGGCACTTAGAGGCTCCGGATGGGCCCGAAATTTGGTGGGAAACCTAAGCAGTTTCCTTTTAGGTATTTTTTGTGCACAACTGTCTTTTCGAGAGCTTTCGAAAAAGGTATTATAATTGAAAATCCAACAGTCGGATCGAAAGTTATGGCCCTGCGAAGTTGACCTATTTTTGGAGGGATATGCAAATTTTGAAATTAAGCTGGTGGCCACCAAAATGGGCTATATATGACCATTTTTGGGAACCCTTTGGGGGGGGAAGATAAGGGGGAAGGTGTAGAGTCAAAAAAAAGTAGGAAAATAGAAACCCTAGTTGATTTGGGGGTTACAGAAGGTTGAAGATTCTAGAGTCTTGAGAGAGGGAGCTGTAATTTGTTGCAACTTGTAGGGGATTCATCCTCTAATTGTATTTGAGCTTCTTTAATGTAATATTTTGCCCATATTAATAAAATATCATTCTATTTTCTGTGTGCAATTTCTGTTATTGTGTGTTTCATGATTTACCCCCCTTCATCAAGTGGTATCAAAGCAAGGGTTCCTGAGTGTGTAGACAAATCACCAACTGTGAGGCAGTTTGCACCAGGACCTGAGGTTGTGGGTTTGGTTGTAGAGATCAAGATGCCTCCACGAAGAAACCATGGTGGGAGGAATGCTTTAACGGAAGAGGGTTTTATAGCCTTGCAAAGATAAATCGATGCATTGCAAGAGGAGCTGCGAAGAGGCTTCGAGCTGAGAAGGAGAGAGGAAGCGAAAATGAAGCTAAAGAATAGCTATCTGAAGAAGAACAAGAAGCTGTGAGAGATCTTGCAGAAGTTAGGTTGTTGAAGGCCATTTCAAAGATCAAAAAGAGTTCCAGGATCGAAGTTTCTACCTATTCTAGAGATTTGAATCTGGAACAACTTATTGATTGGATCAATGATATGGAGGAGTATTTCGAGTATGAAGATGTGGAAGACCTAGAACGGGTCAATTTTGCAAAGATAAAGTTGAAGGGCCATGCCAGTATTTGTTGGAACGAGGTCCAGTTAGAGAGAAATAGAAGAGGAAAAGCAAAGATTACCAGATGGGATCGAATGGTGGAGAAATTGATGAAGCAATTCATTCCTGTGGACTATGAGATGGAGTTGTTGAAGAGGTTGCAAGGATTGAAGCAAGGTAACAAGTCTGTTAAGGAGTATACAGAAGATTTTTATAAGATCACTATCAAGACAGGCCATGGAGAGGCCAACAAGGAGAAGGTAGCCCATTACATTAATGGGTTGAGGCCAAGTATTCAAGAAGAGTTGAGTCTGGTTAGAATGACCACCATAGAAGATGCATACCAGTTTTCCCTAAAGGTGGAAGAGAAGCTGAATAAGAGATTTGAAAGCAAGCAAAGGGGAAGAGGTCAAGGTGGAAGGACTGGTGGAAGACCCTTTGGAGGCCGAAATGAGGATCCAAAGAAAAGTGAAGAAGCTAGAACTAGTCAAAATCAGAGAGGAGATAATACCTACTGCCCTCGTGACCAGAATAATGGTGAGCAAAGAGGAAGAGGAAGAGGTAGACCTGGGCAAGGACCTAAAAGAGGAGGTTTCGGAGGAACCTATTTCCAATGTGGAGAAGAAGAGCATCGAGCATACGAGTGTTCATGACATCAAGGAGGGACAAATAGAAGACCCGAAGGTAATGCACGAGTTGCACATGTAGATGAAGATGTGCAGTCTGAGTGTTCTAAAGATGTTGAAAGGGGAGAAACCCTAGTTGTCAGAAGAACTTTGCTAAATGAAGAGAAAGAACCCAATCAGAGGAAGAGTTTATTCCACACAAGGTGTAAATGTGAAGGTAAGTGTTGTGATATTATTATTGACAGTGGAAGCACTGATAATCTTGTTTCAGAGGAAATGGTTGACAAGTTGAAATTGACAAGAAGAAAGTATCTGCATCCATATCAGATTGCATGGTTGTAAAAGGACCATAGAGCTTTGGTCAATAAGTGGTGTTTGGTGAAGTTCAAGATTGGGGACTACCATGATGAGGTGTTGTGTGATATCATACCAATGGATGCATGTCATATGTTGTTGGGGAGGCCGTGGCAGTATGATAGGAGCGATGTCCATGATGGCCGTGCAAACACATATTCCCTTACAAAGGATATAGTTCATCATAAGTTGAAGCCCTTGAAGGAGGTGGAAGAAAATGTATGTATTTTTGGAGGGTATGAAGCATGAGTGTCATTGCTTTGCATTGATTCCCAAGATTAGTCAAGAGAAATGTGAAGATGTACTAGCAGAAGTCTCAGAAATGTTGGAAGAATTTCAAGATATTATCTCTGATAATGTACCAGAAGGTTTACCACTAGTGAGGAAGATAACTCATCAAATGGATTTGATACCAGGAGCTAGTTTGCCAAATAAGGCATCCCATAGAATGACTCTAGCAGAGAGTGAAGAGTTGAACAAACAAGTTCAGGAGTTGTTAAGGAAGGGATTGATAAGAGAGAGCCTAAGTCCATGTGCGGTACCTGCAGTACTAGCACTAAAGAAAGATGGAGAGTGGAGGATGTGTACAGATTCTCAAGCCATCAACGAGATCACAATCAAGTATAGATTTCTACTGCCCAAAATAGATGACATAATGGATTGTTTGAGTGAAGCCAAGTACTTCATGAAGATTGATCTGAAGAGTGGGTATTACCATGTTCGGATTAGAGAAGGAGATGAATGGAAGATAGTCTTCAAGACAAAGGAGAGTTTGTATGAATGGTTAGTCATGCCATTTGGGCTAACCAATGCACCGATCACATTCATGAAACTCATGAATGGGGTATTGAAAGATTTTTTGGGAAGTTTTGTTATTGTTTATTTAGATGATATTTTGATTTTCAATAAGACTTAGGATGAGCATATGAGGCATATCAGAAGAGTTTTTGAGAAGATGAGGGAGGAGAAGTTGTTGATCAATCTGAAGAAATGTAGTTTTGAAAAGAAGGAGTTGGTATACCTAGGATTTATTGTCTTAGAGAAAGGTCTGAAGATGGACCCAAAGAAGGTGAGGGCTATCATTGAATGGCCTACACCAAGGAGTGCTTCCGAGGTAAGATCTTTTCATGGTTTGGCAAGTTTTTATAGAAAGTTTATCAAGAATTTTAGTAGCATTTGTGCACCCCTAACTGAGACAATGAGAGGGGATAGAAAAGAGTTTAGATGGACTAAAGGAGCAGTCAAGAGCTTTGATACATTGAAGCATAAAGTCGTAGGACAACCTATTTTGGCACTTCCATATTTCAATAAGGTATTTCAGGTAGATTGTGATGCTAGTGGTAGTGGTATAGGATTTGTTTTGAGTCAAGAAGGTAAGCTGATGCAGAGCATCATGGTCAGCAATTTCAAGGTTCAAAACTTCAATGGAACCTTTCACTGTTTTCTTCTTGACAGAGATTAAGCTTCTCTTAAAGTAGGGTTCTAACTCAAAACAACACATTTTCGTGACACCAAAGTGAGGGACTCCAGGGCACCTCTCACCAAGACTCCTAACTCCAACCAAGACTCCATTTAAACTTCTATTCAACCCACTATACAGGGTCTGCAAGACAACAGCCTCCTAGACTATCACACATCTCTGCACCATTGAAAAAAAACTATCTCCATGTCCACCTTGGAATGATCTATTCAATATAAACTCCATATCTTTGTAATAACCAAACCAATCACATGCCTAAATCCCTAATGCCTTCAATGACAAAACAAACAAACATGATGAACAAAACTCACTACCTTCTTGACATGACTGCTATCCTCCTCTCATCCTCTAACACATGATTCTGCAGGGGTCTTTCTCATGCCCACACTCACCATACCCAATCTCTTGCCCCTGCAACCTTCACAAGGCTATGGACAACCTATTTCACATTCCCTTCCATTGATTAGAAACAAGAAAATACCAATAAAAAGAAGGAATGCCCATCAACTACTCAGAGATACCCTACTCAGAGTTTTGGGATAGTCAACAGAAAACAGTCAATTTCTCCCTCCTAATGTGGTTTCAAGAGCCCAAAAAAGATGCACAGGATAGGTAATTCAACCACCTAAACATCCATCACAAATTCTCTTCACCCCCAGGCTGTACAAGTACGGATTTATGCAGAAAATAGTGATTTTTTTAAATGGAGACAGCAATTTCTGAAAAGAATAGTTTTTGGAAAACTACTGATAACTTTCACCTAGCATTATGTCAAGACTCCAAACCAGGTTCAAGTCAAAGGTACTTCAAAACTCTTTCCATCCATTATAAATTTGTGCATGCTAGTGTTGTACATGTATGGAAAACTGCAGAAAAACAGTGATTTTTAAAAGTGAACAGCAAATTTAGAAAAAAAATAGCTTTGGGGAAATTAGTCATATCTTCCACCTAGTGCATTGTTAAGATCCCACACAAGACTCAAATTAAAGATAACACCATCTACTTTCCATCCAATATGCTAAGAGCTTCTGGTGAGTCCATACAATCATGGGTACTGTAGCAAAAATAGTGAAAAAATAGAAAAAAGCAGAAAAAACCATAAAACAGAGCTTCTTTTGGTATTTTCCTCCAATCTAATCAATATTCTCTACCTTTTTGGCTTAAACAAGCCTTATACAAATCATACAAAATGTTTGGGGTTGACCAAACTACCCACCATCGTGCCTCCTTCATGATTTTTCTTGCTTTGAAACTGCAGAAAATGAAACTATTTTCTTGTTTTTAGAAACTGCCTTTTCTTTAGGACAGCAATGAAGGTTTTTTTAGAAAGTTTTTCTAAACACTTGCTTTCTAATCTATCTACACACCTTTCTATCCTTGACATGCCATTATAGGCTAATAAACATGGAGAATATTAAATGACTAACCTATACAAATATTAAAATATAATGACTCTTGCAAACTACCTAAGACAACATGGCTGTCCTAACTAGGACCTACAACATAACAAAAGATTCTTTCGACATTGGGACATAGTCCAACTACAAGCATGGCTACAAGCCTCATAACATCATTAAAATGGTCGCCAAGACCTTATTAAACAAAACAAGACAACTAAACATTTAATCAAAACTTAAATATCTAGGTGCTCCTGCACCATAAGCCCATTGCCTATTTTAGTGAGAAGCTTAATGATGCCAAGAAAAAGTATTATGTTAATGATTAGGAGTTTTATGCAATAGTTTAGCCTTTATGGTGTAGGTGCACCTAACCCACAGTGGCCTCCATGAGGTATTTAGTTGTTTTATGTTTTCAATAAGGTCTTAAATAATCATTTAATGTAATAAGGTTTGTTTGACTGATGCATGCTATTTTTAGGTTAGTCGGTTAGAGGTTGTTAGTTGGTTATTATTTCCCAGCCGATTGGAATTGTCTCCCAGCCACTGGGAACCAAGTCTATACTACTCTTTGTGAGTAGATAAATACCCCTGGAATAGATTGAATGAGACACGATGTTGGAGTACAAAGTATTGTGATAGTCAATTGTAGTTCAGTTCAGTTATTGTAATCAGAGCATCTGTAAGCATTTCTTAAGAAGCATAATAAACAAGATTCTGTTGCATTCAAATTCATTGTGTAATTGATTTTGTTGTCCTGAGGTTCGATGGATTCATTTATCCATTCCACCAATTGATTCTCTGAATCGGTGGAATGGTTGTATATATTAGTTTATGGTTTTATTTTGTTTTCTATTTTGTCTATGTTAAAGCTTGCAAGATTAGGCAAGAAATGCATTAAAGGGTTCTAGCATGGCTGTGTGCTAGATTGTTGAAGTGCAGAGAGCTGCATGTTTGAGGAAGAGATCGATCTGAGCAGTCGCTAAGTAAAAAAAGGATCGAAATAGTGAAAATCTGCGTGGGTTGCAAGAGACATACAAAGTGTGTGTATATCACTTTTGTATGCGAGATATACAATCCGTGAGTATATCGCTATTGTATGTTGAGAGTATATCACTTTTGGTCCATCGTTGTTGTATCAAAGATATACAAGTCTATCGCAGATACAAAGGAGAGAGAAAGTCCAAGATTTCCAGTCGACATACAAAGAAGTCAAGATTTGGTCAAATGCATGTTAGAAATATACAAGGTTGAATATACAATTCTTGTATATACTGCAAATGTATATTGGATATAGTTTATGTGTATCCCACAGTTGTAAGTCTATGAATATCTATCCATTGCATCTAGCAGATTACATGTGATGAATGTACATCGCAAATGTACATCGGGTTATACAATTTATGAGTATATGTCTTTTGTATGTCGAAGACAGTCTATGAATATACTGCATATGTATGTGGAGACATCTTATGTGTATCCTACATTTGGATATTAAAGGTTGTATGTTGAAATGTATATTTCAAATATACATTGAATTGATACAGGGGAAGTCTGCAGTCAACTCTCATCGAAGGCATATTCTGAGGGAATATTCAGTGAATGTATGTTTCAAGTTGTATGTTTTTGAATGTATATGGAAATATACATTCTGCAGATACAAGGTTTGGATACAATGGTCAACCGACAGCGAGGGTGAAGGTAACCGGCGATCGGAGGTCATGTGTTGTATGTTCAGTGCAGGAAAAGCGATAACTGCAAGAGGATCGCGAGTGTAGTAGGTAATGATTTGCACGTATAAGAGGAAATATATCTTGAGATAGATACAAGCATTCTGAAGGTCGAAATAAGGAATTTTGGTAAGCTAATAATGTTATGTGTTGCGATAGGTGAGAGAAATGAAATTTTATGAAATGAAGTTTGTATGCATGTTAAATATGCATAAATATACATCTATGAATGTATATGAGGGTTTAAGTGGTGGATGCTATGCATCACTTTAAAGAAATGGAGACATTATTTATTGCCAAAAGAGTTTTCTTTTATATACTGATCATCAGGCTTTGCAGTATCTTAATAGTCAAGGAAAGTTAAATCAAAGACACTTAAAATAGGTTGAGTTTTTGTAGAGTTATACTTTTGTTTTGAAGCACAGGAGTGCGAAGTCCAATAGAGCTATAGATGCCTTGAGCAGAAGGTAAAATTTGTTAATAGAAATGAAGATAGCGGTTGTTGGGTTCGATGAGCTCAAAAGTTTGTATCCTGAAGATCCAGATTTTGTAGAGGCTTGGAAATCTTGTTTGGAACTTGTTACTTTGGACAGGACAAAATGGTTGGATTACATAATCCAAGATGGCATGTTGTTTAGAGGAAGCCAGTTGTACATTATGAGGAGTTCCATGAGAGAGAACCTAATTAAGGAGAAGTATAGTGGAGGATTAGCTGGACACTTTGGTCAAGATAAGACCATTGCTATTGTTGGTGAACATTATTACTGGCCACAATTGCAGCAAGATGTGAGAAAATTTTTGTAGAGTTGCAGAGTGTGTTAGATGGCAAAAGTAACAAGTCAGAATACAAGGCTATATCAGCCATTACCTATACCAGAGAAGCCATGGGATGATATTAGTATGGATTTTGTTCTTGGTTTACCAAGGACATAGAGAGGACATGATTCCATTTTTGTGATGGTGGACAGATTCTCAAAGATGGCCCATTTTATTCCTTACAAGAAGACTAATGATGCTGCTCATATTGCAGAGTTATTTTTCAGGGAGGTGGTGAGATTACACAGTCTGCCAAACAGCATAGTTTCAGATTGAGATACCAAGTTTGTTGGTTATTTCTAGAGGAAATTATGGAAGAAGTTGAAGATAGATTGGAAGTTCAGTTTTGCACACCATCCACAGACTGATGGACAGACAGAAGTGGTGAATAGGAGTTTGGATAACCTGCTACGATGCTTAGTAGGAAATAAGCCCAATGGATGGGATTTGATTTTACCATAGGCAGAATTTGCTTACGACAATTCTATCAATAGGAGAATAGGTAAATCTCCATTCCAGGTTGTGTATGGGATTAGCCCAAGAACTGCCTCCAAATTGAGGATGGATAAGGGGGAGAAGAGTAGTGTCGAAGCTGAAAATTTTGCTAAGCACATGAAGAATTTGTACGAAGAGGTAAGAAAGAATATCCATAAGATGAATTCTTAGTATAATGCTAAGACAGATCAGAAGAGGAGACATAAGGAGTTTCATGAGGGTGATGAAGTCATGGTTCACTTGATAAAAGAAAGATTTCCAGTTGGTACATATAATAAGCTAAAGATGAGGAAATTTGGACCATGTAGAATCTTGAAGAGGCATGATTCAGGAAATGCATTTGAGGTAGAGTTGCCTAATGACATCAATATTTCACCAGTGTTCAACATTTCAGATTTGATAGAGTATCATGATGATGGACTTGATAAAGGAACACAGTGGGACATTTCAGCACATACTTCAGAGGAGGAGATAGAGGGCATTCTGGATAGCCGTGTGGATAAGAGTACAAGAAATTGATAGTATACAGAATACTTGGTGAAATGGAAAGAAAGGTCTATTGAAGATTCATCATGGTTATCTGAGACTAAGGTCAACTGTTTTGATTTCCCTCTAACTCATGAGAAGTGACAGGGTCACTTTTCAAATTACCCCGAGTATCTGATGCAGGAGCATCTAGGGTGTAAGAGAAATCTTGCATCAACCAAAAAAAATGTTGTTTCTTTTCAATAAGGGCTAAATTTGGCAAGGTTACTATTTTTAGTAAGTTTGCATTTGTGCATGGTTGGATACAAAATCTTACACGAACCTCCAGAATGGTGAATTGAAGCTAATGGTGAAGAAATCACTTCAATATCATTTGTCATTTGTGAGATATTAAAATTTCAAATTCCAAAAATCCTATTGAAATATTCAAAGTCAAATTTGAGGCACTTAGAGGCTCTGGATGGGCCAAACATTTGGTGGGAAACCCAAGCAGTCTACCTTTATATATTGCTTGTGCACAACCATCTTTTCGAGAGCTTTCCGAAAAGGTATTATAATTGAAAATCCAACGGTCAGATTGAACATTATGGCCCTGCGAAGTTGACCTCTTTTTGGAGGGAGATGCAAATTTTGAAATTAAGCTGGTGGCCGCCAAAAAGGGGCTATATATGACTATTTTTGGGAACCTTTGGGGGGGAGAGTTAAGGGGGAAGGTGTAGAGTCAAGAAAAGGTGGGAAAATAGAAACCCTAGTTGATTTGGAGGTGGCTAAAGATTCTAGAGTCTTGAGAGAGGGAGTTGTAATGTGTTGCAACTTGTAGGGGATTCATCCTCTGATTGTATTTGAGCTTCTATAATGTAATGTTTTGCCCATATTAATAAAATATCATTCTATTTTCTGTGTACAATTTCTGTTATTGTGTGTTTCATGATTTACCCCCCTTCATCACAACTATAGGATAAGGTGACAACTATCAACAACTAGACACAACTAGAAACATCTAGTAGACACACTAAGTCAACTTAACGTGCATGAATTATGTGTGATATGTCAATATTATTTAACTAATAAATAGTTAAATAATATGAATTATCCACACAAGGGTAAACTGGTTAGATGATCACCATGTTCACACCAACACCCCCCTTTAAATGCAACTTAGGGCGTAGCTGACTAAAGTAAGATACAATGATGGATGAAGATGATGATGGGTCCGAACTACTAGGCCATGTTAGGTACCCATGTACAACAAATCTCAAGTGGAGAAAAGAAGAAAACCTATGGGACAAAACTCCTCTCCAAAAGTGAGAATGAAGAAAACAAATGTAAGATGTGATGCAAGGACTCAAGACCCCACAAGAACTACATCTAACACACATGTAAAATCAATTACCCCCCATAGGAGACCAAGAGTGAGACTATAGTCCCCCCACACAATGAAGTAGCTCCTATCCCGATGGTGAATGCCTGAAGAAGAATGATGAAGAGAATCCAAAGCCTGCAAACAACATTCTTCCTCTTGGGAAGAAATAGGTCCAAAGGTTGAGGTCGAAGAAACTTCATCTCAAGGTATGAAGGAAAAATACTCATGATGGATGATGTCTCTAAAAACTTTTGAAGTGTCCACATGTCAAAATCAAAGAATGGCACTATGCAATGAGGTGTGACCAATCCTAGATCCTAGGTAGATTCATGAAGAATAACCTCCAAAGATGAAGTAGATGGGATAACAGTTGTGTTGTAACTGTTATCAAAGAGGAGAGATATCCACTTAAGTGTGTCCTCCAAATCTGCAATATGAGACTCACAAAACAAGTCTGATATACCTACCAAGAAAGTATCCCACAAAACTATCTCTAAAAGACTAGAATCATCCTTCTCTACTGTAGTAGATGAAACCATGTCGATGTTGATCTCTGAAGAAGCAGGAGGTTGAGGTGATGGAAGTTCAGCACTAGTCTCATGAACCAAAGTGGATGCAAGAACACCAAGGTTCAAGTGACCAAACTTCTCCCTACAAACATGATTCACACTTGATGCATGAGTGTGAATATTAATCAATGAATCTACATCATCATCAGAAACAAAATGGGAGAAAGTATACAAGTGAGATGCATGATCATCCATCCCAACAACAATGATATCTCTGCTCTCCAAGTCTCGTATGATCAAAAAATTAGGAGTGAACTCAATTGTCTTCCCTAAACCACAATGAGTAATCTGGTAGATGGAAAGGAGATTGGTTGTCAAGAAAGGTACACACAACACATTATTGAATGTACTCTCACCAACATCAATAGTTCCTTTACCAGTTGCATGCATGTATGTATTGTTACCCATCACAATAGGTGGTGAAGTACATGACTCAAATGAAGAGAACATCCCTTGTGAAGATACCATATGATGAGAAGCTCCTAAATCAAGAAGCCATCTCTCTGACTAGAGACTTGTAGAAACAAAGATTGTCTATCCTTTTCCTTTGTTTGTCCCATTTGCAATGCATGTTGTTCCTATATGTGTAGATGATGATGATGTCAAAGAAGAGGATGGACTAGGTGATGATGATGGCATTTGGATATTATGCTTTTGAATAATGTGAGTCAACTCATCATGTCCTAGTTTCTTGCAATATGCACACTTTGTTCTCTCCTTCTTAGATGATTCCTCCTTGGGAGATTAGGACTTAGGTGATTTGGTTAAATCTTTTGCTTGCTCATTGTTCTTGAAATCCTTATTTTTATGTTTCTTGCCTTTGCTAGTTGAAGCTTTTTGATCCTTTGTACCTTGACTAGCAAGAAGTGCTTGAGGTCTCGAAGACTTCAATGTCCCCATGTGTACTAACTTAACTTGTTCCCTTGTGAGTGATGTAGCAAACTCATCAAGTGAAGGCATTGTGAACTCACTACCAAAAGCATCCATTGTAGCATAAAAGGTAGAAACATAAACTGAATATGCAGGACCTAATTTTGCAAGAATAGATAGAATCAATTGTTCATCTTCTTTCTCAAGACCAAAATGTTTAAGTTGCAACTAGAGAGACTTAAAATTGGTGAAGAAATGATCAAAATCTTGAGGATTAAATGCAATTAGCTCATTCTCCAATTTGAACCTTCTTATTTTATTTTGCTTGCCAAAGAGATTGTCTAGTGTTGTCCATATCTCATTTGGTATTGTACAAGACTCAACATGAAATCTTAGATATGGAGAAATAGGAAGACAAAGTGTGCCATAAGCCTCATCTCTTCTATCTGACCATTTCCTTCTCTCAGTAGAACCTATGAGTTCACGATATATGCCTAAAGTTATTTTATGTAACTTTTACTTATACAATACAAACTCCATGTTTTTCTTCCATTCATAGTAATTATATGGAGTTAAAAGTGGAATTTGAGGCACATCCATGATGAAAAAGAGAGACAACAATACAACAACACCCCTTTACTATGTAAGAGAGGGCCCCCAATTTGTTGTGGCACTTTATACTTAGTGCGATTTACAATTGTCCTCAAGGGACCAAAATTGGGAAAACAATAAAAAACTCTTGAAAAAGAGATCCAAGTGAGATTACAATCACTCACAACGATGTATTACAACAAACAAATCCTCTCAAAATAAATTTCACCTTCTCAAGTATCAAAATGCTCAAGTTATCACTCAAAAGATAAAAAATTGACAAATTGAATAAAATGAACCTAAAGTTGACTGTGAGAAAAGTGAATGGATGTCTTTGTAGAGCTCCTGAATACCTTTCTGATGCCACAAGAATCGTGAAAATCAGAGATCATGGGAAAAAGTTATGAGCTCGAGAGCCAAAAAGAGAGATCTGTATTCAACCTACAATAAATGTTCTCAAACAGCAAAATCAGAGAAAATGACTGATGACACCACGAAGTGCTCTCTATCATCTTTTCTTTGATATCTCATTTGCCTGATTTTGACCCCCTAGGCAAAAGTTATGCAAAAAGCAAAGAAAGCCCTACTTTAGCACTTTGAGGGGCAAAACAGGCCCCCTATTGATGGAATATTCCCTCATGCTGCCGAAATATGTGACCTGCTGCAAAACCACTGTCAAAAAATAAAAACTGCCGATGTCAAGAAAAAACTACTATCTAAAAAAAATGCCCTCCTATGAGCAAAACAACTATTTAGGGAGGCAAAACTACCATTTGTACTATCAAAACTACCTAAAAGTACACTGAAACCCCCTGACAGAGGGAAAAACCATCGATGACAGTCGCAAAATGACCTATTTGGGAAAAACTTGAAAACCACTGGTTGCTTAAAACCACCTTTGATGAAGAAAGATCTGATGCAAAGGTTTAAACTCTATTTGTGTGTTCAAAGGCCACCACCAGAGATAACCTTTGATCATAGTTTAGATTTTAGATCTGCTGACCGCTAAAGAATTTGTCGACGGTTTGGTCGACGATGCTGAGAACTGCTGTTTGCAAGAACTAAAATGGAAATGAAGACCGCTGATGTGAAAATGAAACTGCCGATGCCGGAGATTTTAAATCAGTGGTCTTATAAACAGATCACTAGTAAAAAGGAGTGCAGAGGTATATTAACACCGATGAGACCATTTGACACCGCCGATGTGTATGAAGACCTACGGATTAAATGAAATATGGCTGAAGCCAAAGAAGAAAAGGCCGAAGCCTTTATTACCACACGTGGGTGGGGTGTTACCCCTCCACACTAGCCATTTGGGCCACCCTAGGGGTTTGACCCATTGCCATAGACCGCGTGGTCACCTTGCCTGCGAGTACGCAGGTACGACCCTGATAGGCAGGGTATGCCTGTCCTTAAAAAATTATTTCAAAAAACTTTTTTTTTTTGCTAAAACAAAACAATATCGACCCCTAGCAAACTTTAGACTAGCAAAAAGAATATTTTACCTTGAGGATATTCAAACTGATGATGTAGAGCTACAGGATAATGACACTAGTTGTACGGATCCATAAAATCATACGGATTTTTTTGCAAGCCCTAACAAGGGGCAAAAAAAATTCCAAAATTTTTCCAATGTCAAAATTTAGCAATTTTACAGTCGATCTATACTGATTTGGGCCTCTTGATTGCAATGGTGATGTCTATTTTTCTCTAGGATGCTCCTAAAATATAGCTCCCGGCAAAACCTCTCTAATGAGGGAAGGAAATTGCAGATCAAGGTCTGATACCATGTTAGATTTGGCTATGATTGGAGCCACCCAAGATCTAGGACTTCATGAAAGCACAAGAGAGATCAAATGAGAGAATAATGATATTCTATCAATGAATGCAAAATATTACAAGAATGTTGTTCTAAGATTGTTATTACAATGTACATGATATGCCTTGCTTATAAAGACAAGGATGAGATGTAGGATGTTGTAGTCATGTGACAAGTGTCATTATCCTATGACATGTGACAACTATAGGATAAGGTGACAACTATCAACAACTAAAAACATCTAGTAGACTCCCTAAGTAAACTTAACATGTGTGAATTATGTGTGATGTGTGAATATTAATTAACTAATATATAGTTAATTAATATGAATTATCCACACAAGGGTAAACCGGTTAGGTGATCACCCTATTCACTTCAAGAGTTTGTGCATGTGTGTGTGCGAATGGGGAATATAATGTTGTGAAGTGAATGTGATCAAGGCATTGAGGGCTTTCATGTGTTAGGCTACCAAATGCAAAGAATAGAATGTGTCTACAATTTTCGGTGATGTTGTGAAGGTGTTGTGTATGTTGTGGTGTATATTGAGCTTCATTAGAACTAAACTTCATACATAGGTTAGATACAATTATACTAGTTCAAAGCATGGCAGTGAGCCATTCTTTTCTTCTTTCTTTCTTTTTCAGTGGGCAGTGAGTCCACTTGGACAGTGAGTCCCCTGTAGTGAGCCTTTGTAATTTAGTATTATTAGTACATTATATTGTGAGCTAATCATCACCATGGTTTTTCCCTTTTAGGGTTTTCCACGTAAAAATATGGTGTTCTCTTGTGCATGTTGTTGATATGTTTAAGTTTTTGTTATCTACTTTTCATGTTTAAACTTCATAACAAATTAAAGGTTTGAGTGAGCTGATGTGGATGTGATTATGTTTATGAGGGTTTGAAATTTTTGATACAACTGATTCACTCCCCCTCTTAGTTGTCTTATCCCTTCAACAAAGCATAACACTAATGATGTTCTTTATTTCAAAGGTTTAAAGCATAATCTCTTGAGTGTTGGATAGATGTGTAGCAAGGGTTACAATCTTATGTTTCAGAATGATGGATGTGAGATCAGAAAAAGCTCCAGAATAGTAATTGCTACTAGAAGGAAGATAGGTGGAAATGTCTATCATCTCAAAGGTGGTGTCAGTTATTGTCTTATGACTCAGATCAATGAGAGTTGGTATGGCATAGGAGATTGTGTCACATCAATTTTGATAGCTTCGCAAGGATAAGTTCATTCCAAGATGTGAGAGATCTACCTAAGTTAACAAAGCCCATTACTATTGCCAATGAGGAATGTTAGTTTGGAAAGCAAACAAGAAGAAGCTTTAAAAGAAAGGATTAGTCATCTACCAGATTGTTGGAGTTGGTGCATACAAATCTATGTGGTCCCACCAGAGTAAGGAGTTTTCAAGGTGATAGGTATTTCATGTTATTTATTGATGATTGCTCTAGAATGACTTAGGTCACTTTTCTTAAGGAAAAATCAGAAGCCCTAGATAAGTTTAAAGCTTTTAAAGAAATGGTTGAGAATGAATTGGATATGAAAATCAAATGTTTGAGGTCTAACAAAGGTGGAGAGTTTATTTCTAATGAGTTTAACATGTTTTGTGAGAATCATGGGATAAAGAGGCAACTATCTACTCCTAGAACTCCTCAGCAGAATGGAGTGGTTGAAAGGAAGAATAGGACTGTTCAATAAGTTGCAAGGACAATGATAAAAGAGGCAAACCTACCAAAATTCTACTGGAGAGAAGCAATTCATATTGTTGTCTACATACAGAACAAAGTACATGTGAAAGAAAATGACACAAAGACTCCTTATGAACTATGGTATGGAAGGATTCCCACTGCTAAATATTTCAAAGTTTTGGAGAAAAAGAAGAATCAGATGAGTCTTCTTGTGGAGAAAAAGAAGAAACTAAAGAAAAATAAGTACAGTTTGAAGCACAAGAAGCTCTAGAAAGAGAAGTAAAAGTTGAAGAACAAGAAGCTCTGGAAAAAGTTCCTAAAACTCCCAAATATGTGTAGAGGCATCACACTAAAGATCAGATCATTGGTGATAAGAGCAAAGGTGTATTGACAAGAAGCAGAGCTGCTAAAGAACAGGTAAATCTATGTTTGCTTTCCAAAGTTGAACTTAAAACAATGGTTGAGGCATGCAAGGATGAGTATTGGATTAAGGCTATGAAAGAAGAATTAATGTAGATTGAGAAGAATCAGACTTGGTAACTTGTCCCAAGACCAGAGAATAAGAATGTGATTGGAACTAAGTGGGTATACAGGAACAAGTTGAATGAAAATGGAGAAGTGGTAAGGAACAAGGTAAGACTTGTGTGTAAAGGGTACTCACAAGTGGAAGGAATAGAATATGAGGAAACTTTTGCCTTGGTGGCAAGAATTGAGGCTATTAGGTTGTTTTTGGCTTTTGCAGCACATAGAGATTTCAAGGTATATCAGATGGATGTGAAGTCTACTTTTTTGAATGGTGTGTTTGAAGAAGCCTACATAGAGCAACTGGATGGATTTCAGTTGTCAGACAAACTGAATATGGTATGTAGATTAAAGAAGGCATTGTATGGACTGAAGCAAGCTCCCAAATCTTGGTATGCAAGGTTAGATAGGTATTTGTTACAGTAGGGATTTAGTAAAGGGTCTGCAGACAATAATCTGTACATCAAGGTAAGAAAAGATCAAATCCTAATTGTTGAGGTCTATTTGGATGACATAATTTTCGATGGAAATGAAAGTATGTGTAAGGACTTTGCAAGTGAAATGCAAAAAGAATTTAATATGTCAATGTGTGGAGAGATGAACTTCTTCCTTGGGCTACAAATCAATCAAACAAATATGGGCATTTTCTTTTCACAACCAAAATATGTCAAAGAATTGTTGAAGAAGTTTGGAATGGAAGATTCTAAACCATTTTGTACCCCCATGACAATTGTTTGCAAGCTGAGAAAGAATGATGAATCCCCTAAGGCTGATCAAAGCAAATATAGATGAATGATTAGAGGACTATTATACCTAACGGCTACTAGACCAGATATCATGCATGCAGTCTGTCTTGTGGCAAGATTTCAAGAAGATCCTAGAGAGTCACATGTCATGGCAGTGAAGATGATATTTAGGTATTTAAAGGGCACTCCAAATCATGTTGTGGTATCCTAAGAACAATGACTTTACCCTAAGTGCCTACATAGATGCAGATTGGGCCAGATGTGTAGATGATAGGAAAAGTACAAGTAGTGGTGCATTCTTTCTTGGAGATAGAGTTGTATCTTGGCTAAGCAAGAAGTAGGATTCAATATCCTTATCTACTGTAGAGGTAGAGTATATTGTTGCAACATCTTACTACACTCATGTGTTGTGGATGAGACAAACTTTGAAGGATATCAAAGTTGAGTATGATGATCTAATTCCTATCTTCTATGATAATACAAGTGCTATTAATATTTCAAAGAATCCAGTGATGCATTTAAGGACAACGTATATTTCAATCAGGTATCACTTTCTGAGAGAGAAGGTTGCGTATGTGCCTACAAAGGATCAGGTTGTTGACATATTCACTAAGGTTCTTCCTAAGGATACATTTGAGTATCTCCAAAAGAAGTTAGGGGTTATTGTGCCTCCTTTGAACTAGATGCATCAGTCCAGTGTGTGTCAAAATTCATTCTTTTCTGGACTGATGTTGGAGGCTACCTCTGAGGAGGAGCAGGTAGTAGCATTGATGATTATTACAGTCAGGGTGAGTAAGATTTGGTACAGGTTTGTGTGTCCTCCTAAGGTGGAGTATTTAGAGCAGTTGAGAATAATGCAAGTATGTGTAGTACCATAATTAGGGGGAGAAAGTTTGAAAAGTGTGTCACCCTTTGCCATTGATGTCAAAGTGGGAGAGAGTTCATGTGAAAAATAAAGGGATAGAAAGAGAGTAAGATGTATAAAAGAAAGGGGGGAGTGAGATTGGTGTAGAGCCATGTCATGATGATTTTTTAGATCATATGTTGCCATCGATGACAAAGGGGGCAATTGTTGCAAGTATCTGCTAATCGATGTTGTCATTGATGTTAACATGCTTTTATTGTCATTGATGTCAACTGTGTCTTCTGATGAAGGTGTTGTTGTTTGTTTAAGTTGTCTTACTAAAGGTGATTTGGTTTTTCTATAGAAGTGCTGAAGATATTAAGAATATGCTCTTGATATTGTGTCTCCAAGTGCTTATGAGAAAATTTGATTAATATTGGAAACAATGTGTTGAAGGAGTCTTTTGGCTTACAAAATACTGTTCAAGTTTTTCTCCACATTTCTTCTATGTTGGAGATCTAAGTATGTGGTTTTGATATGTTGCTGAGAAATGTTTGAAGATGTTAAATCTAGAATTTGGTGCTCCAAATTGTTGTACAATGAAATTTGTATTCACTAGTTTGATGATAGTGTCTGACGGTATTTGCAGTGTGTCTGAGAGAAAGTATTTTAGTCCGCATTCCTCTGCAAAATGGTTTTAGGTGCTATAGTTTTAGATATATGTTCATAATATTCTCATCTATCTTTAGTCTAGAGGATTTGTGATTTGGTGCTTTGGAAAGTCATTTCTTGTGTAGCAAAGTTTGACAGTGTTGTTTGTAAGCAGTCCACGAACTATCTTCAAGTGAAATTTGTTGTGGTTGAATTTGTTGGTTCTTAGGTGACTCCAAGTTGTTCGTGGATGTTTCTAAATTATTCCAAAGCCTTGTGTGTGGTCCACAAGTTATGGTTGTGATTGTGGAAGCATGTGATCAAGAATTTCTCATGTTTATGATGTTTGGCTGACCTTAGATGTTTTAATTGATTATGGAGTTGATTAAGTGATTATGTGAGTGTTGTGCAGCATGCTTGGATGGATTTAGGTACAAGCTAAGGTGTAAAGTGGTTTGCTTTCATTCCTTTGTTCCATGGAATTTTTAGGTCCAGACCTAATTCAAATCTTATGTATTTGCCAACCTTGGAGATTGTTTCAAGGGTTGTAGATTATGTTGCCGACCTTGGAGAATGTTCTCAAGATTGATGGTGGTATAAATAAGCATCAAGGATTCGTGGATATGTGTGTTCATGGGGGATATGATGTATATGATGCAAATTTGATAAGTGCAATCAGAGCTTTCATGTGTTAGACTATTGGATGCAGTGAGTAGAAGGTGTCTACTATTTTTAGTGTTGTTGTGAAGATGTTGTGTGTGTTGAGATGTATATTGAGCTTCATTGGAACTGAACTCCATGCAAAGGTTTGATGCAATTATATCAGTTCAAATCCTAGTAGTGATCCATCCTTCTCTTCTATCTTTCTTTCTCAGTGGGTAGTGAGTCCACTTGGCTAGTGAGTCCTTCGGTAGTGAGCCCTTTGGGTGGTTAACCCTCTGGGTAGTGAGCCCTATTGCAGTGAGGATTCTTTTATTTGGGCAATGAGCCTTTTGTAATTCGGTATTGCTACTACATTATATTGTGAGCTAATCCTCACTGTGGTTTTTCCCTTTTAGGTTTTTCCATGTAAAAATCTAGTGTTCTCTTGTGCATAGTGTTGATGTGTTTAATTTTCTGTTATCTATTTTTTAGGTTTAATCTTCATAACAAATTAAGGGTTTAAGTGGACTGATGTGGATGTGATTATGTTTTATAAGAGTTTGAAGATTTTGATACAATTGATTCACCCCCCTCCTCTCAGTTGTCTTGTGCCTTCAAAAACTTGAAGGATGATGATATGAAGAATGTTTAGGACCAAATTAATCATGTGTTGGGATCTGTAAGGCATGTTTCTCTTCCTAATATTGTGTGTAGTTCATGTTAGGGCTTTCCCTCTACATGTTTCACGTTGTGTGATCTCTGGCCGACTTGTAAATTGTAATATTCTTGTTGTATTGGTTGACTTGTAATGTAATCAATGTAATATCATGTACATATTGTAAACCTGGTTGATCTAAGTAACTTCTAGTATGATTGTGAATATGAGTGTATGAAGAGCATAATATGAATATGATATGCATTATGATGTGCAACTGAAGGAGAAAGTGCAGAAGTAATAAGGCTTATCCTGATTCATCTTGAAGACATTTTTTAGATAGGAGAGAAGTGAAGAGTGTGCCTAATTGATTCAATCATAAAAAGAGGAGTGAAGAGGCAGAAGTGTCATCATCAAAAGGAGTGATCTTCATTATCAATTTTAGATAGTAGAAGGATTGGCATGTTGTAATATTTTATGAGTTTATTTTTCATTTAGGGAGTAGTTGCTTCCTTGGGTTGTAGCCCTAGAACAAAGTCTACATGGAGTTGTATCTTCCTTGGGAGTGACCTTAAAACCTTTCTTCAAGGAGCAGTAGCTTCCTTGGGTTGTAGCCCTAAAACAAAGTTGTAATATTGAGCTTCATATATTGTGAGTTAATCCTCACCGTGGTTTTTCCCCTTTTTGGGTTTTCCAAGTATATCTAGTGTTATGTGGTGTTATGCATTGTGTTGTTCTTTTATGTTTCTGCTAATGCTATATGTTTAAGTTTTAATCTACTATGGAGGATTTAAAGTTTGTTTACATACTGATTCACCCCCCCTCTCATTATGCAGGTGTGTTCAACATGTCACCTTATCATGGAAGCACAGGCCTAGAAGGGACCAACACCACTACCCTTGCGCTCATGTGCTAGGTGCTAACTTTATCTTGCTAAGATAGGATCAAGTCCCACCTTCCATTTGGCATACCATCGTAGTAGCACAAGGAATATTCCATAACATATCTCCACAGTGCACTACCGTGATCTAATAGGGAGTGAGTGTGTAGTGGGTGACTCAGCAGATACGACTTCACGCCTGCCAACTTGAAATCAACAATCAACACATCAACATGTTTCTGACAGATCTAACAAATTTGGAACCCACAATGCCACAACAACTGATGATCTATTTTCAAAGGACATGTGCTCAGACTTAGGAAATACTTGATGTACGGGGGAACCAATTATAAGGCTTATGGGGCCAGTCCTAGATAAGACAAAAGGCATTAGAATATAAATTAAGTCTATGGTGACTACCAGCAACAGGTAAACACAAAATATAATGTAGAATTACACAAAAGGATAAGGGTTTAGGGTTTAATCCTTTTACTCTTAAACTTAGCCAATTGCAAGGGTTTTAGGCTAGAAAGCAAAGAAATTTTGGGGGGTTCCACTAGTGGCTCTAGTTGGGGACGCATGTCTCTTGTAGCCATGGCAATATTCTAGATGACTCTTGGTATAGACCATGTGCCAAGTCCATTGATTTGTTCAGTAACCACTTCATTATACTAAAAATCATATCTTCAATTTTCATTTGGTGGCCCCAGGCCAACAAAAATGAAAAACTAGTACTTACCTCTGTCAAATACTCTATTTTCAGTAGATCGACTCAAGCTCAATTTGGAATCACTATGTTCATTGATACTATCAAGGAAGCACACCATCATATCTCTAATTGTGCCACTGTCAATCATATTAATCTACACTGGCAAATGATAGGCACAAAAAACATGCATCAAGTATATCATTCTTATATTTTCAATGCTTTTGATCAACAAAATGACTGCTATGCATCCTTAGACATCAATCACATTCATTTGAGGAACAAACTATTTCACAACCCACTAGGTGACTAGTTTTATGTCATAAAATATCCCCCTAGGACTTTTACCTCCTAAGTTTAGCTCCCGAGTCCTTTAGATTTAATCATGCATCTTAGAAATGAATCCTAGAGAAAAATCCCTTGAAACCCATGTCAAATGGGACTTAGGGACATCTCTGAGCTTAATCTAGCCCTAAAATAGGTTCCTAGACAAGGGCACCTCCACCCTTGTCCTGCCTTATTTTGTCAAGGCCCAAATCTTGGATGTTGGCAAAGTGACCATTACAAGGTTTCCCTTTGTCACCCTATTCAATTTGAATTACGAATGTTTAGCGGGAATGCATATATAAACATGTTTAGGACTTCATTTTACAACTAGATGGATAATGTAAACTTGTCATCTTATGTTAAGGATACTCAAGGCTTTCATTGTGTTACAGAGCAGTATTGTGTTGTGTTTTTACTTGTTTGTTGCAAATTTGTCTTCATCAATCCATCTCCTCATGGCATGAAAGATCTTCATCTCCCCGTGAGAGCTCCACCTCCAAGGTGACATCTACTTTGTGTTTTCAATCAATTTATCATATTATTTGTTTTTTCATCTATCCTACATGGACACACACTCTCTCAAACAATGGTGTTGGAAGGCTTGAATGTCATTCTGGGGCTTGATCCAGGCAAGCTCCTAAACACCACAACCCCCAACCCCTCACTTGTGATTGCAAGTGATAGGTGTCAAATCTTGCAGAGAGGAGTTGCAGGAGATTAGAGAAGAGTAGGACAATCCTATATCTAAAGAAAAAGATAAAAATATCCCTAAAAGGACAAGGATGCCCACTCTTTTGTCCCTCATTTCTGCACTATCAGGAATCTCTGAAGTGGTTACAGTCTGAAGCAGATTTTATCTCGAAGCCCTTAGAAAAAAGCACTACACTAGACAAGGGCACCCACTCTTTTGTCCTCAAAGAATTTTCCTTCCAAAATGCAAAATTTGGTATGTATTCAATCTACATTTAGTGTCTTCCTATGCGAGCATTTGTCAAGTTTCGTCTGTTTCTTTATGATTTTTCATAATTAGGGTTTTAGGCTTAATAAGGCTAATCTTTGATAAATTAATCAAAAAATTCCAAATTTCCTTGTCATTCCAAGTGACATCAAACCTATAGCTGATTCCTCTTGCAAAATTTGTGATTCAACTCAATTTAATGTCCTTGAATGTATGTAGTGAAAGGACCTAACTAAACTATCAATCTCATCAACAAACCCTCTTTTTCTACATAACATTTTGGTGAACCTATTTTTTGCTAAAAATTTCACCTTTCTAAGTGTTTTAAATCATATTTGCATTCATACATATCATATTCATCATTCTATATATAAAAATCTTACAAAAAAATTGAAAAAGTCTAGAAAAAAATAGGCATTTTTGGCTTGCATTAAGGCATAGTTTGCACTATTTTCATTGAATTTCATCTAAATAATTTAAATATATAATATTTACATCAGATATGACATAAATTACAGCAATTCATCATTTCATCATCATTTACCTTGCATTTATATACTTTATTTGCTAAGGTTTGCTTGAAATTTTGCATTTTTCATATAACCTAGTTATTTCAAAAGTTAGGGTTTGTAAATAAAATCTTGTTTCAGATTTTAATACTGTTTTAGAAACTCTTTCAAATCTTATTTTGTATAGTAGTGTTTCATCATAGTGTGTTTTTGCATTTACATTTCAAATTTTGCATCTACACATTGCATATTTCAACAAAATTAGTATATTCATTCACATTGTTAATTTGCATCAAGCATTGTAAGATTGGTGTGTTGTGACAAATTTTGCTGCATTATTGGACTGATTAAAAGGTTTTAATTTTCTTTCCCTCATCATTCTCATAATTTTATCACATATTTTTGCATTTGCATTGAAAAAAAGTGAAAAAATTGAGCATGTTAGAAGCATAAACAAGCATAGTTTGGTGTTGTTTCATTACATTCATATATTATACATTGAATTTCAGATCTTGCATTCATATTCAAGCACACATTCATTTTTCATTTGAAATTTTTTCTTAATTATACATCATTGTGTGAAAATTGGCATATTTGTTAAATCACATAGTGTGTATTTCAACACCACTTGATTACACACATTTTCACATATTTTGATCAGAACCTTTAAAACCATCAATTGGGCCTTGTTGTGTTGCAATTTTTCCTCCTCTTCACTTTGTTTGTTGAGGACTTTGTTTTTATTTTTACCTGTTTCCCTCAAACAAGTATTGTAAGTGTGAAATAGTCCCACATCTATGGCTTTTCATCATAAAAACAATGCTATCACTAGTAGAATTTTGGCAAATAAATGACTAAGTGACTAAAAATTTTAGTCACAACAACTAAAAATGACTAAATTATACTAATTTTTTGCAACTCAACTATAAATGAGTAAATAAATGACTAATTTGGTGGTTGACTAAAAAATTATTTAGTCGCACAAATAAAAATGACTAAATAGTTAGTCATTTATTTATCACAATCCATTTGAATAAATCATTTAAGGAATCAAAAATCAATAGCCTGCCAAAATACTCTAAAACTTTCGTCTAAATCTTATTTTCAAGCATAGCCCACCAAAATGGAGTTTTCATTTTAATAAAATACTGTAAAACCTTCGTCAAAACCTTATTTTCAGGCATAGCCCGCCAAAATGGATAAGTGTTTCAGTAAAGAATGATAGAGAATGGTAAGGAGATGTGCATGACATGAGGCATAAGATTCATTGCTTCTTATCTCATTCCTGCTCTACTCAACAAGGGTTACATTGTATGCACTATTGTTTTTAATCTAGGTATTTAATTGACATATATTTGCATAATCTCAAATTCCTAATTCAGATGCTTTTGAATTATCAATGTATCCTATATAGGGTTTAGAATGATTTCTTTTAATTTAAAAAACTAAATAAATGACGTATTTTCCCGTGATCAGATAATGTGGAGATCTCCTAAATTTGCCCCAGCTCACTGTCCTCTTTGGCATTGTATTCATTACTCCAGCTGCTAGGGTTTTGCATGTGACATCTTTAATATCTTCATGACAGTGGATTTTAAATAGATCGTATCTTTTGCTTTAATCTTTATCATGGTAACCCTTGAGTTCCATAATCCACCTTCAATCTCTTCTAAGAACATTGTCTTAAGCTAGACTACATAGTATGCATATAAAGCAAGTCCTTCATACCTACCATTGTTCCAAACCACTACTCACTGCCTTGCTTAAAATGCTACCTCCATAAGCACAATAGCATGTTTTAAAATCATGGTTTCCAGTGATTGACCATTAAGGTCACTACTTTCATCAAGATACAATGAGATTTTCTTCAAACTCAAGGCATTATGCATGATAACATTGTGAATTGTTTGCTGTGTAGGGGTTGATTTTCTTGCATATTTACTACTTTGCTAACTACCTTTAATACTGGATATTGCACCCTCAGCTACAATCTCAAACAACTCACTCACTATCACTTGAAGATTCCTTTCATGAGCATCCTTCTATAAAATCAAACCATGCCCTATAGACTACCTACTTGCTACAGGGGACTCATTGTTTCATGGTATTGTGGGTCTTAAGATCCTTCAACCTTATTGTCACTACTTCACAATCCACAAGGTATTATTCACTATTCTCCCATCTTTGATGAGTCTCAAAACACTGCTCAAACATGCAATCCACTACCTCCATTATACAATGGCTAAGAAGAAACATTGAACCTGTGATTACCACTGTTACTTCATTTGGACAAACATTCCATGATTGCATTTGCCTTGTCTAACACTATCAATAGCATTTGAAAAACCTGTAAGGTCAGCAAGGGGGTAAGGAAACTCACTATTAAAATCTCCACTTTAATATGCAAGGTTTGAGATTTATTATCTTGTCACTACTCAGCCTCTTTTTGACTGTCACACCTCAAGTGACTGTCATTCTTCTTACCATAGATTGCATTTACAAATGTCACTAAGCTACATAGTGTGCTTATTATTGGATACAATCTTTAGATTGCAAGATTTTGTTATTGGCTACAATGTCTCAATCTTTCTGGTATTGCAACCTTACTAATCCGCTAGAGTTATGGTTTATGTTTCTATGGAGGCCTAGTGTTTGTACCCTAGTCATGCTCTTACCAATGCTTTTCTTGGTATTAAAAAACAACCTTAAATCTTGGGTCAAAAAATTAGTTGTCTAGACAGGGTGTGGTATGATCTTGGATTGTATCCTAGAGTGTGTGGGAAGATTGTGTTTGATCATTAAGGTATGTAAACCTGATCATGGAAATGTATCCTATATAGCATGGGTCTTTCTTTAATACTTCCCATAATGGTTATTAGCAGATCACATTATTATAGTTTTTGGTAACCCAAGATTGCATTCAGGTATGTAACAAACTTGGTTTGTAGTTTAATCTATACACTTTTTTTTTGGATTGAAAATTGAGCACTAATATTAATCAAAAAAGATACCTGTTATTACATCAAAGTGGTAGGAGAAACCATGCCAAAATTTGTACTTAACTCAATCCAAAAACTACTTTCTTTCTAATATATACATAAATTTTTATAGAGCAAAACTAAGAAATATACTAGAAAGGATATTCTTTGTCACATGATTGTTCTTCATCTATTAATTTTTACATCTTCTCCAATTTCCTGTCCTCTACTTGTTGACATAGAGAGAATTCTCAAGAGTTTCTTGCTCCACCATCACTGAAGGCATTCTCCAGAAGGGGCAAACCTGTATCATTGACTCTGGCATTGTGGTCCAATTCTTCCTCCACTTCATGACTGTATTGATCTACCACCTAAGAGCCTTTTGTTGCTTCATTGTACTGATAGTACCCTCCTTGACTGTCATCTAATTCAGTTCCATGTATTAAGCTTCCCATTCCAACTTTTTAAAACTCCATCCTAAGGTCATCATACCATTCCCCTTCTTTATCCCATACATGAATCCTATTATCACTATGTTCAAAGGAATCAAGTCCAGGGATAGCACCAATCTTGGGACATATCCATAACTATTCTGTATCCAGACTGTAGTTTTGTCCAGCCATCTTCATCTATTTGTAAAGATCATTTTCACCTTTCTCCAACTCTTTCAACTTACAATACAAGTTTTGGAATTTTGTGTAAGCATTGAAAAATCTCATGTCAAATTTCCTTGGACTCTTTGCACAAAAGTTAGTCTCTTTGATGTCTTCTTTGTAAAACATGGAACCTATTTCAATCATCTCTTTGAATCTGTCAAGGGAGATCTCCATTGTTACAATGACCTATTCAAAAAAGTTAAAAACTGTGAGATCTCGAAGAATCCCAGTGAGACATCTTTCCTTGCCAAGAAATCTTTCTTCATTCCTTTTCTTCCATAGGAACCATAATATTTCATAAGACAAAATAAACCAAAAACAATTATTTCTTACATTTAGACCATTGATTTGACCAAAAAGTATTTCTTTCATGACTATATTAGATGTAGAAATCCAATTAGCAATATTACTCATAAAATAGGACCAAACATACTTGGCATATAAACAATCAAAGAAAATGTGAGGTATAGATTCTGACACATTACAGAGGACAAACAATGGATTCATCTCCTAGATTCAATATGTTTAATAACAAGAGCCATTTGAAAGAAGCTTTCTTTGGTTGAGGACTTTTGACCACAACAATTTCAAGGATCTAATCAGTTCTTCATCTGAAAAGGAGCCAGTCCAAGAGGATTTGATGTATTAGATAATGTCCTGTGATTTTGTCAGTATTTTATATATCAGTTTTGGATTTATTTGAGCAAAAGGAGATCCATCCTCCTACTTCAGTTTCACCAATCTTTCATTTCCTACTATTTCTATTTTGTTGTTCAACTTGTTTAACAAAGCTTTATTAATGGTGGAGTGTGTTCTGAAATATTTAGCATCTAACTGAAACTAAATTTCTATTTGTTTCCAATCTCTTAGCAAACCCTACTCAAATAGGTCAGCAAGTATTGATAGTCCTTTTTCATTGCATTTCCTTACCAAGTAGCAATGAAGCAAGGCTAAAGGCTTATTTTTATGAATAATATTCCACCATATAGACCTTTGCCCCCAAATAACTCCTTTATTAACACTAACAGCTTCTCTACCTAAAATCAAGGGTTTTACCCTTTCCCAAGCTTTCCAAATACTACAAAATATAGTAGACCCCCCCTAGTTTAGCAAGAGAATCTCCTAGCAGAGCACCATAAAATCCAATTCTACCCCAGCCTTTCTTCCTCAAAGGTGTGGCAATAGAAATATTATGTCTAACCAAAACTTTCCAAGGTTCTTCCCCTAATAAGGCATTGATGATCCATTTAGAAGCCAAGGCCATCCCTTGAATTTTCATGTCCTTTAACCCCAGCCCTCCTAATTCTTTGCTTACACAACACCATTTCCACTTAACTAGATGCTTTTTAGGCTTTCCTTTTCTATTAGACCATATGAAGCTCCTTATCACTTTATGGATGACCTCAAATTGGTAATTGGCAAATAGCCACAAAGAAGAATAGAAAATAGTATATGCAGAGAGGATTTTTTGACAGACCTATTTTATTCTAGCCAAAGAAAGATGCAGTTTGTTCAAGTTCTTAAGTTTTTTCTCAATTTTAGCCAAAAGCCATTGCCACATTACATTAAGTGAGGGTTGGACTGCAAAAGGAATACCAAGAAATCTTACTTGCACTGAAGGCCCTCCCCACTTCCATTTATCTCTCTTAAACCAATTAGGGATAGTATCAGTCCAACACAAAAAGATAGATTTGGAAAATGAGATTTTTGTCCCTAAAGCTAGACAGAAAAGATCAAGTCTTCTTTCTATATTTTCCATCTCTTTTTCCTCTGCCTTGGGAAATAAGGTAGTATCATCAGCAAACTGGACATTCAGAAGTTTATCACCATTAGGCAATGTAATCCCTTCAATTCTTCCTTTTATTTCTTTTGACCTCAAGATGCAATGAAGAGCCTCTGAAGTAATAAAAAATAGGGAAGGGGTAAGGGGACACCCTTGTCTGATCAACCTCCCCATCATGAATGGGGTAGAGAGTTCTCCATTCACATCCACCTGAGCTGCATCATTTACAAAAAGCATCTTAACCATGTTGATAAAGAACTCAGGGAAACCAAAAGCGTTGAGCATTAAAAGGATAAAGGACCACTTCACTTTGTCATATGCTTTTTCAAAATCCAACAGTAGTATACCTACATTTTGACTAGATTCTTTAGCCCATTGAAGGCCTTCCCAACTTGTTATCAAATTTTCTAGTAAATATCTTCCCTTAATAAAACTAGTTTGTGTAGGGCTAATGATTTCTGGGAGGATATCTCTGAGTCTCAAGGCCAAAATTTTTGCTATAATTTTATAAGAGACATTTAGGAGAGTTATGGGTCTCCAATTCTTTATCTATGTCCTATCTCCTTTTGGAAGAAGCTTTATTATGCCTTTGTTTATGTCCTCTCCTAAGGTCCTTTTCTCTATGGCTTCAAAATAGAGCTTAAGGAGGTCATCAACTATCCAATCAATGTTTGTCTTGTAAAATTCAACAAGCAGCCCATCCACCCCAGGGGATTTATTATTACTCATAGAGCTGATAGATTTTTTAATTTCATCCTTATTAATTTTTTGTTCTAGTTTCCTTCTCATGTCTGGGGTCAATTTAGTGGTACAAATTCTACAACATAATTCCTGGGCCTCCCTACAACCTTCCCTATTATCCTTTACCCTAAAAAGGTTTTCATAAAACTTTCTAAATGCCTCCAAAATTTGCTTTTGAGAATTCAAGGTAACACCATTCTCCATTAATGCTTCAATATTTTATTTTATTTTTTTTTGTCTTAATAAATTGAAAAAATACTTGGTGCCCTTGTCCCCATCCTGCAATCAATTAATTTTAGCTCTTACTCTAGCTCCTTGTGCCTTTCTTATCTGCCCTTTCCTTAAATTAAGTTTTATTTCTCCCATTTGAGAACTTAGCCCCTCTTCAAATGGATTATTTTGTAGTTTCTCTTCAACCTAGAGGAACTTTTCCTATAACAAGAGTTCTTCTCTTTTCCTGTCTAAGGCATATTTTTTCCCAACCACTTTGAATATAGATTTACAAGCATCTGTGAGTCTAGACTAGTAAAATATGTTTCCTTGGTCTCTATACCTAGCCTTGCATATATTTCTGATAGTATTGATTCCTTGATTGTAGTCTTCATCCTTTAGTAGCTCACAATTCAATTTAAATAAGGATTCCTTTTGGTTTCTTATATTTTGAACTTGCTTTTTGACTGAGACTATCTTTTTAATAGGATGATGATCTGACAGTGGGTTAGGAATGACCTGAGTTTTGTTTGTGTTCATCTTCTGCATGACTGAATAGCAGTCTTTATTCAAGTAGAATCTATCAAGTCTACAATAGATTCTCTTGTTGTCATTCTGACAATTTGACCAAGTAAACTAGATGCTTTTGTTGTTCTTCTTTCCCCCCTCTATTAGGCCTGCCAGGTTGAGTGTCTTTTTAAATCTCAACCAAAAAAAAAATTCATTGCCTTTCCATTCTAGAGGTTTCCCCCCCTTTTTTGTCTTCTGTGTATTCTATCATGTTAAAATTCCCCCCCAAAAAATCCAAGGAACCTTGGGGAGGTCAAATTTTAGCCATTTCCATAGTTCAATTTTGCTCAGATAATCATTGGGGGCATAAATGGAGCATATTCCAACTTCTATCCCCCCAAATTTAGAGTAATCCATACACATCTATTACAAGGGGAATGGCTAGAGTCTTTTAGGTACTTCTCTAATTTTCTTTTTAACAAGATAGCATTTCCCCCTCTTCCTTTCTCATGGCTTGAGGTAAAAGCAATTGCTTCCCTCCAAACAAATCTCATTGTATTTTCTAAGGTGAATCCAACTACTTTTACCTCTTCAATAAACAAGACATCCATATCTTTATTCTTATTACAAAAGTCCCTCAGAACATACTTCCTGTCAAGGGACTCCAAACCCCTAACATTCCAAATATAACAATGGATAGTTTCCATTACTCTGGATATTGAGGGGGTAGAGGGACACATCAAGGCTCGAAGCTTTCCACCAAGTATTTATGGATGGAACCCTCCTTGCCTTTCTTACCCTGTTTGATGTTGCTAACATTTCTACTCAAAACCTTTCTTTTTTTGCCTTCCTCCTCAACCTTCCTGATACTCTGCTTGAGGATACCCTTCTCTAACCTAGAGGGGTCTACTTCTCTCCTTCTCAAGAATGCCTCCTTAAGTTTGTCTAGTTTATTTCTATTCTCTGCAACTTCCCTTATTTTGTCAAGAGCCAATTATTGTGCATTTTTTTTCCTTACTAAGATAAATCCATTTTCAGAGGTATAACCCATAGGCATAACCTCCTCATTGTTTACATGGTCTAAATGGGGAGGGGGGATCTCCCTCAAAGCCTCAATACTATCCTTCCATTGTGGTGGAGTGTCAGCAATCTGAGAGACCAATACAGGGTCTTCATCCATCCACCCTTCAGAGGACCTACCACCTAGTGAGAAACTACTTAGGGTTCCATCTTGGGTACTATCTGACTCATCACCATCTAGGTGATCTCCTTCTATAGCTTCTAAGTCAAAGCCATCATCCATAGACAAGGAGTCCTTCATGATCTCATTAATAGATGATTCATTAGGCCTGAGGCCCTCATTAGGGATAGAAGTGTTGCTCTTCATGACCTTCTCATTGTTTGCCTTTGGGGTTTCAATTTTATTCTTTGGTGAGGGGGAAAGAACTCCACCCTCAGAATCTAATACATTTTCCTCGGGGCTATTAACCAAAACCCCCATTTTTCCTTTGTTTAAGTTTTTATTTAGAGTTGGACAATTCTTTTTTTGGTGCTCATCCTATTTACATAGGAAGCATGAGTTGAGACCTCCAAGACTTACTAAATCACAAATGAAAGATTTATCCTCCCAATTGATTTCTAAGACTTCCAGGATTTGCACTCCTATGTCAAATAAGACTAGCATTCTCACATCTAAATGGGGCAGAGTGGTTTTAGTTTCATCTATTTTCAAGATTTTGCCAAATGGCTCAATTACTTGGGGCAAAAAATTCCAAAATTGGATCAAGACGTGTTTTAATAGTATCCATCTTAGCACTGAATAGAATCTTATCTCTTTGTGTGGTGTATCAAGTTTCTAGGGAAAGGCCTTGAAAAGAGCTAGACCTATATTCTAGTAGTCTTTCTCAACAACCCTTTTTTGTATAGCATGACTTAAAGAAGATTACAAAAATCCCTGGTTGTATCATTCTGCAAAAGGAATAATGAATGCCTAGTTTCTTTGCCCACATAGTTATCATCCAATTATCAAAAAAGTTCCTTGAAGGCAATTTATCTACATTAACACAAGTAAAAAACACTGCGACATTCATTAATCTTGCTTCTTTTTTAACATCTTTTTCTAATTCATCATTAGGTTTTAAAGAAATCTTTCTTGGCATTGAAAGAGTCTCACCTTGCTTTCTATCCCTGGGTCTACATCCTTCTTCACCTTCTTCGGTGCATGGACTGAGTCCTCCGACACCATCCAATACTGTGAAGACTACATTTTTTGGCACTGATTATGCATCATCTGCATTAACAATCTCCTTAAAGGATTTGACATTCCCTTTCTCTGATATGTCTTTTCCACCAGAATCTCCTTCCATAGGAACTTAAAGTGCCTTAAGCCAAAATAAATGCCCTTTCAAACTTCGTACACCTCTCACCCACACCCATCCACCAACCCTCTAAGCTGACTCCAAAAGACACAATGGGAAGAGTGGGAAACAACCAGTGGAAAAGTTTGAATTTAAACTATTTTTTTAAAACTAAGAAAAAAACACAAAAAAAATAGGACCCAAGGCCAAAAAACAATCAAATCAAAGAACACTGCAATACTACCAAGAAGACAAGGAAGCTAAATGATTTCTTAGCAATGAGAGAGGCCCCAAACAGGAGGAGGATTTGCAGACAAACCCTCGTGCAACCCCTAGTCTCCCTTAAACCATCAAGTATGTCCAAATTATTAAGATGTACACTTTTAAGTAACATTCATAAGGTTTAGAAAATCTTGATCACTCTCTAGAATAGCCCATTAAACATGGGTTGTGCTTGAATGCACTACATAATTGATATAACACAACCACTCTGCATATCAACCAGAGTTATAGGCTCTTTATTGCAGCAAGGGGTAATCACTCTTGGATCATGCTATCATTATATTGTAACATGTTAAACTTGAGTCAACCTGAATGCACCTGATGATGATTGACACCTAATTGTGATGACAGTGATTAATTTGTACATGAATTGTGCTCATATGAGTGCCTCCATTTCTATCACAACATAGCCACATTAAACTTGGTTCACACATGAATGCATCATGTATTTGTTATAGCACAGTTGTGCCACATGACTAATAGAGTTATGGATCACATAATTACAGTCACAATAATTTGTTCCTCAGTTGTGCTCTTATGGTGATTCCATTACTGTTACAGCATAACCCTTTGGACTTATATTGCTCAAATCCTTACATTGCTTATTTTCTCTTTGGATGGATGGCAATTCAATGGCAGGGATTTGTATGTAGGTTATGCTCATATAGGTGCCTTCATCACCATTACACAATAGTACATTGGAATTTCCTTTCTTGAACCTTTACTTCATTTTTTATTGTTAGGGTTTCTTAGTGATTATTCCATTTCCACGTGGCATATTGATAAAAGAAACCAAGCAAAAAATCATTTTTTTAGTTAACTTCTACTAACATACTTTTAGAATAAATGTTTGACTACATTACTTCGAGTGTGAAGAATTTTGTTTTCTGCTTATAATACATTCATTGAGAGTTGTAGTAGAAAGATTCTTATGTTGAAACTCATCATGTAAACTTTCTTTAAGATACATTTAGGAGGCTTCATGAATTTTTTGTGATTTATACATCTTTTGTTTTGATAGTAAATGACATCGGATTCTTTCTGAAATTGAAATGATTTATTAATTATGGTTTTATGATGATCAAATGTTTTATTTAGAAGGGGTTAATATGTGGCATTTATATGTGCAGGAAGAATGGATTGTGATGCAACATTGAGGTGTGGATGGTTCAGGCAAACTTGAATTGCTATCAATGACATAACCAAGTTGGAGAGTACCTTGAGCCAGTCTGAAACACTTCTAGGTGTTTTCTCTCAGAAGCAGAACTTGAGTATAGGAATACAAACATTGGTGGACAGAGAAAATCATAAATATGCTAGTCCAATTTTGGATCTAATTTAAGGTTGTGAATATCAAATAGATAAATTTCCTACATTCAAAAGATAAAATCATAAATATGCTGGTCCAATTTGAGGTCATGAAGCTCTGATAGAGAAAGTTCCTACATTCTAAAGATAAAATCATAAATCTGCTTAGTCTAATTTGAGGTCCAATTGTAAGGATTTGTCTTTTTAATTATACTTTCTGACATTTGTCTTGATACAAATTGTTACTTTAGAATTATTGTATTGCTTTTCTTCTAATGTTTTCAACCCTCATTTCAGGGAAGAGCTCTAAAGATGGTTCCTTCAGATGGAGACTACACTTTTTTGCTATAGGTTTCATCTAGAAACACCATAAGCTCAGGTACTGTCATACTCAGAGCAAAAGTAGGAGTCATGTAATGACAAGATACTCATTTTTGGAGATTTGGTTAAGAACGTTAAATGTTTGGCTATGTGCACAAAGAATGTTCATGGAGTGCAAACTTCCTTAGAAAGCAATTACCACATCAGAGTTTGAAGTGAATTGCACCTGCTATTTTATGCTGATATGGATATGTTCTAACCTATAGTTAAATGTTGTAGCATAACAGATAGGCTAAATAGTTGTTCATATACCATTGTTTCTAATTCAAAATTGCTATACCTTATTCTAGGAGCAAATCACAAGGGGAGTCTATACATAAGACACCATTGTTTCAAATTCAAAATTGTTTGTTCTTTCACAATTGTTTGCTTCATTTATTTGATCTAAGATAGTCTATTGTATAGAAGATGCTCTCAAAATCATAGTAAAATCCTTTATTCTAGGAAGACAATTCAGAATCTTCCCATCATAACAATGAACAAAAGCATCAGTCATTAACCTGAACTTTGCAAGAGTTTCATCAAATTCTACTTTTCCACTCTCTTTTCCATTCTAAATTTTATTCCCAATTTCATCCATGAAGAACTTCCTCATCCTGTAGATCCTGATGTTAGCCATAACTTTACCAGGTGTTGAGGATAGCTTCAAGTTTTTAGCCAAGCAGTAAATGAAAAAATTCAGCCTTACCAGATACAATGTGTTGAAAAACTCTTTGAAGTTATTCTGAAAAAGAGTTCCTGAGAGTATAATGTGCAATTTTGAATTAACCTTTTTGCATGAATTCCATTGTATCTAGTAAGGCCAAATTTTGACAAAAAGTAGCAACTAACAAAATTCAGCATTACTAGATACAATGGAATTCATGCAAAAAGGTTAATTCAAAACTGTGCATTATACTCTCAGGAACTCTTTTCTAGAATAACTTCAAAGAGCTTTTCAACACATCGTATCTGGTAAGGCCAAATTTTTTCAATTGTTGCTTGGCTAAAAACTTGAAGCTGTCCTCAACACCTGGTAAAGTTATGGCTAACAAAAGGATCTATAGGCTAAGGAAGTTCTTCATGGATGAAATTGGGAATAAAATTTAGAATGGAAAAGAGAGTGGAAAAGTAGAATTTGATGAAACTCTTGCAAAGTTCAGGTTAATGACTGATGCTTTTGTTCATTGTTATGATGGGAAGATTTTGAACAGTCTTCCCGGAATAAAGGATTTTACTATAATTTTGAGAGCATCTTCTATACAGCAGGTCATCTTAGATCAAATAAATGAAGCAAACAATTGTGAAAGAGCCAACAATTTTGAATTTGAAACAATGGTGTCTTATGTATAGACTCCCCCTGTGATTTTCTCCTAGAATAAGGTATAGCAATTTTGAATTAGAAACAATGGTATATGAATAACTATTTAGCCTATTTGTTATGATACAACAATTAACTACAGGTTAGAACATATCCATATCATCATAAAATAGCAGGTGCAATTCACCTCAAACTCTACTATGGTAATTAATTTGTAAGGAAGTTTTCACTCCTCCATGAACATTCTCTATGCACATCAGTATGTTGGTTATTATTTTGATCTCCTTTGTGATCAAAAGAATAGTGAAGTTCATTGCATAACTTATGACCATTTTGTAGTGTTATGATCTAGTGTTGTTTTACTTCTTACTCACTATGTTCTCAATAACCATGTGCAAATGACTTAGAGGATAGATCTTTGATTTCAATGGCCTTGCATAGCACTTGAAGAAATTTCCATTCATGCCTTAGCATTTAAAAATGATATAGGGCATATAAAACATAGCTTATTGAAATCACTGTTGACACAAAACTCCTGAAGATCACCACCCTAGACTGCTAGACAACCCCCTCCATTCATGTCACAATGCAAGGTCCCTATAGGTTGAAAGTATTTCCCTTGAAAACATACCACTGTATTGATAATGTCTTGAGGACTAAGGGTCCCAATTGGAGGTAAAGAATAAACTCATATGCATTCATTCTTAGGTTCATATTTCAATTTGTTATATTTATATGTAGCTTTTAATGAGCTTGGAAAATTGCATTGTGTAAAATGAGAATCTCCTTCAGCCAATTGTGTTGTTTCTTGAAGTTGATGGCATGGAAGAATCTGCAACACTATCTTCCAACATTGAAATCACTGACCTTCAAAACAAAGATACTAGGACTGTCCCTTCAACATTTGTGAAGTCACTGCCTTAATCAAATTGGTCACTGTCCTTTCATCATCTTTGTTTGGCATTTTACTGTACTATGATAGTCCTCTCACAATGACCACCATATCGTGATAGTGAAAATTTTGAACCCATCACTTGGATAGTCAAAACTTCCACCTCACAGCCACAAGAATAAGATACACTAAGAATACATAGTCCCAAGTAAGTGTATCAAACTTGGCGATCCTTGTTTTTTGTCATATGTTGTAGTTATAAGTGCCCTACTAGACATACATGAAAATGTGGAAGCATAGACAAGGCAAGCGAACTATTTCAAAAAATGCCTCAAAGAAATGTGATATCATGGATACTTGCTCTCCTACAAGCACTTCAAGTCATGCTTGCAGTGATGTAGGGCTTTCCTGTATCACTACATGCATGACTTGAAGTGCTTGCGAGAGAGTGGGTGATGTGGGGCTTTCCCAAAATATGGCTTTGCACAAATATATTATAGAAATTTGGCTTGCTTCTTCATTTATCTCAGGAATTAGATGGGGGAGAAGCCAAACTAGCAAATTATTTCAACATAATGGTAGGTACTAGCACTGGAGGTCTCATCACCACAATGTTAGCCACTCCAAACCCAAATGATCCTCACAATCATCCTTATACTACCCAAAAGATTGAAGAGTTTTACCAAAAGAATGCGACTTTGATTTTGGTCCCAAATTCAATGGAAAACATTTGGTTGATATCTTAGAAAAGAGAAATTTCATGAAAGATGTCTATGTGACACAGTAACTAACCTGGTAATACCCACCTTTGATATCAAGACATAGTTTCCAACAATTTTTGCCACTAATAAGGTATTATATTGGGTGATCTTAGATACTTGAATTACACAGATGAACTATAGACTAGGATTATTAATATCTTACTATACAATGTACATGCAGATGATTGATACCTCTGCATAACCTGCTCTCCCGCAAACACTTCAATTCATGCCTATGGTGATGTGAGAAAGCCCCACATCACCATGGGCATGACTTGAAGTGCTTGTGGGAAAGCGGGAATCCATGATATCACAGGCAGGATGCTGGCAAAGGTTGTCGAATTTGGATTTACTCTTACTAATTGCATTTTGTTGAAAGTTTCTAAAGCCTTTTCAAAAAATCTATTTTGTGCATATCCTGCAATCATTGCATTCCAAGAGATGGCATCTCTTTGAGCCATTCCATCAAATAGTTCACGTGCCTTATCTATACTTCCACATTTTGCATACATGTCTACCAGAGCATTTCCAACTATAATATCTGACAAAAATCCCCCTTCCATTATGTTATGATGGATGTCAATACCCTATTCCAAAGGTCCCATTTTGGCACAGGCAGGGAGGATGCTAGAAAAGGTTGTTGAATTTGAATTTACACCTGCTAATTGCATTTTCTTGAAAGTTTCTAAAGCCTTTTCAAAAAATCCATTTTGTGCATATCTCACAATCATTGCATTCCATGAGATGACATCTCTTTGATGCATTCTGCCAAACAGTTCACATGCCTTGTCAATGCTTCCACATTTTGCATACATGTCTACTAGGGTAGTTGAAACTACAACATCTGACAAAATTCCTCTATCCATTACTTTTTTATGGATGCCCATATCTTGTTCCAATGCTCCCATTTTACCACAAGTAGGAAGGATGCTAGCAAAGGTTGTGGAATTTGGCTTTACACCTACCAATTACATTTGCTTGAAAGTTTGTAAAGTCTTTCCAACAAATCCATTGTGTGCATATCTAGCAATAATTTCTCTCCCTACATCCTCACATACACACAAAAGTTCCTTCGCAGGGATGCGGGGAGAGCCCGTCATCCCGCACCCTCATGCCTTGGCTCCTTGCGAGGCTACGGGGGAGCCTAGACTGCATAGAGATAAGTAAGTGAGGCAACAATCATGCTAAATGAAATATGCAACAGATGTCTTCCCTAAATTTCTAAGAAGGTTCATCCTGCATGGCTGCATTACTTACACCTCTCTTCATTCTTATTTTGTCCTTTATATTACAGTCAATCAGGAGGCTAACAATATGAACACACTACCATTTAAATCATTGTACATACCTTGAAAGTTTCATGTCGCCTTCTCAATCATATGAGCTCTCTCTAAGAAGTTAAAATCTCTCTCTAAGCTCTCTCTATGCAGTCCATGAGACCACATTTTTGCTCTTCCTACATCCCTGAGCACACACAAAAGTTCCTTCGTGGGGATGCAGGGAGAGCTCGCCATCCCGTGCCCTCATGCCTTGGCTCCTTGCGAGGCTGTGGGGGAGCAATCATGCTAAATAAAATAACCAATAGATGTCTTCCTTAAATTTCTAAGCAGGTTCATCCTGCATGGCTAATGGGGAGCGCACAACAGAAATCGTAGACTGGGTCCCTATGTCCTCACAGTCAACAAGACTAAACAAATGAGCCACCGATACATCCCCATTGGTCAAACAACCATCATCGAAAAGACTTTCTTAAGTCTCTCTATGACCAAACTCACCCCGATAGCTCAACTTCACTTTATCTTTGGTGAGACTTACTTCTATCGGCCAAGTCTTTCATCCTTCTGTTGATGCCTGATAGATTCAAAACTTGCATAGTTTACTTTCTCCCTATCAGCTGAACCCTAGCATATGGAGATGTTAGGTCAATCTACTGTGCAGAAACACTTTGTCTGGATCCTCTGCACCATTGAACACAAAACAAAAAAAAGAAAACAAAAGAAAATATTGTACAACAAAGCCATTCCACTGATTTTGACAAAAATCATGCCAATGGAATGCTTCACATAAACATACTACAACAATGGAATGCATAGAAAGAACTACACTTCAAATAGAAATCTACAGTTACACAATTTACAGTTACAGAAAATAGAAACTAGACTAACAGAATAGAACAATTTTATTTCTCTTCAGAACAATGCACGATTACATTCACTCCTCTTCTTCTCCTCCTTTTTGGTTTTTATCAACTCAACCTGCTAGCAGTTGGAAAACCAACCGATGCAAACAGTTGGAAGACCAACTGATCCAACTACCTCAAACTGTCCTATTGCCCTGTTTTGGCACTATGTGAATACAATATGACAAAAGTGTGTTTTAAGTTACTTAGGACTTACAAAATGGGTTCTAGGTCCTGAAGGACCTAGAGACAAACTGAAATGAAAATGCATTGGTCAAATAGACCTTATTACAAAAGAAAACATAATTTTCTAGGTGCTCCTGCACCATACTCCCCTGGTGAAAGTTGTGTCAAGTCCTCTTAGAGACTAACTGCTACAAATCACCACCCTTCTTTTTGATGTCTTCTTCAAACATCCATGTGGCTTCTGAGTTTAGAAGTCCTTGCCATTTGACTAAGTGCTCAAAATAGGTCTGATTTCTTGTCTTCTTAGTTGTTCGGCTATCCAAGATGCACTCCATCTTTGGTGGTTCCTTAGGTGGTAAATGTTGTACCCACTCTGCATTGTCTTGGATAGAATCTGCAGTACCTTCTCCTGTATCAAGACTCCTATATAATGTTAGATCAGTAATATTGAATATAGGTGAAATAGCAATATCATCAGGGAGTTCAATTTTGTAAGCATTAGCACCATATTTCTCCAGAATCCGACAAGGTCCAATTTTTCTCATCATCAACTTGTTGTGTTTCCCTTTGGGCAGTTTGTTCTTGTTGAGATGAACCATGACCATTTCTCCTATTTTGTACTACACATCCCTTCTTCTTTGATCCACTCTAGCCTTGATCTTCTGACTATTCCGGTGTAGAGTATCTCTGACTTGTTGATGGATCTCTTTCATAGACTCTACAAATGTATCAGCATGTCCACTCCTTTTGTCCAACCCTTGAACATCTCTCAATTCAAAAATTCCTCTAGGATGACTACCATAGACAACTTCAAAAGGATTTAGACCTATATTTTTGTTCGTAGAATCATTATAGACATATTCTACTTGTGGGAGTACCACATCCCAACTACTGCCATGTTCTCTTGTCGAACATCTCAGTAGATTACCTAATGACCTATTCACAACCTTAGTTTGGCCATCAGTCTGAGGATGATAGGCTACACTAAAGGACAAATTTGTACCCAATCATTTCCACAAGCTTCTCCAAAAATGTCCCACAAATTTGTTGTCTCTGTCAAATACAATACTCAAAGGCAATCCATGAATCTTGACAATATCTTTAAAGAACAAACCTGCAATGTAGCTAGCATCATTGGTGGTTTTACAAGGAATAAAGTGAGCCATCTTGCTGAACTTGTCTACCACAACAAACACATTGTCACAACATGTCCTTGTCTTTGGTAACCCCATCACAAAATCCATACTCAAACCTTCCCAATGTCTGTTTGGTATGGGCAAAGGTTGGTACAGTCTTGCATTGGTTGAGACCCCTTTTGCTCTCTGGCAAATCATACAACTCTCAACAAACCTTCTGATATCAGATTGCATCCTTGGCCAAAAGTAAAATCTTCCTACTAGATCTAAGGTCTTATGAAGCCCAAAATGTCCTCCTAAACCACCACTATGTTTCTCCTTCACTATATTATCCCTCATTGAACACTTAGGGATACATAGTTGACTCCCTTTAAACAAAAGTCCATCTTGCAATGTATAATCTAAAAATTCACTATGGAAATCATTGGCAAACTCACTACATACCTTGTAAATCTCCTTGAAATCTTGGTCCTGTTCATACAACCCTTTGAGTGCCTCAACACCCGTGCTTTGTAGCTGCACTTCTTGCACTGTCAACACCCTTCTGTTCAAAGCATCAACAACCTTATTGGTTATCCCCTTCTTATGTTTGATGATGAAGGTGTATGCTTGAAGACTTTCCACCCACTTCATGTGTCTATGGCTGAGCTTTTCCTATCCATTCAAAAAACTAAGAGCATGATTGTTAGTGTATACAATAAATTCTTTAGGAAGCAAGTAGTGCCTCCATTTTTTCAGAGCTTGTACCATGGCATACAACTCTAAATCATAAGAGGAGTACTTCCTCCTAGATTCATTCAATTTTTCACTAAAAAAGGCTACTGGTTTGCCTTCTTAACTCAAAACTACTCCTATGGCCAACCCACTTGCATCACATTTAATGGTAAAAACCTTATTGAAATCAGGAAGTTTTAAGACAGGATACTTGGCAACTTTCTGCTTCACACTTTCAAAACTCTGGTCTACCTCTTTTGTCCACACAAATCTCACCTTACCACCACCCTTGATGGTCTCCAACATAGGTGCACAAATATCACTGTAGTTCTTAATAAATTTTCTATAAAATGTGGCCAAGCCATGAAAACTTCTAACCTCTCCTGCTGTCCTAGGTGTGGGCCAATTCAAAATAGCTTCTACCTTGGAAGGATCCATTTTCAAATCACCCTTAGAGATGACAAAACCTAGGTACACCAATTCTTGTTTCATGAAGTCACACTTTTCCAAGTTTATCATTAGTTGCTGATCTTGCAGCCTCTTCAAGACTATCTCCAAATGTTTCAAGTGTTCTTCCTTGCTCTTACTAAACACCAAGATATCATCAAGGTAGACTACCACAAATTTCCCTATGAATTCCTGCAATACCTCATTCATCAGTCTCATAAAGGTGGTTGGGGCATTTGAAAGACCAAAATGCATCACAAGCCACTCATACAACCCTTCATTGGTTTTGAATGTTGTCCTCCACTCATCCCCCTCTCTTATTTGTATTTAGTTATACCCACTCTTTAAGTCTATCTTGGAGAAATAAGTAGCCCCTCCCAAACAATCCATTAGATCTTCTATTCTAGGAATAGGAAACCTATACCTGATCGTTATCCTATTTATGGCCCTAGAATCAATATAAAGCCTCCATTTCCCATCCTTTTTGGGGGCTAAAATAGTAGGTACTACACATGGGCTAAGGCTTTTCCGTATCAGTCCTTTGTTTAGGAGTTCTTGAACCTAATTTGCTATCTCTTCATTTTGTTGAGGGGTCATTTTATATGCTTCCTTATTAGGGAGTACTACTCCGAGTATGAGGTCTATCTGATGGCTAATGTCTCTGACAGGTGGTAGGGAATTAGGTATACCTTTTGCAATCACTCCTTTGTAACTCTCAAGCAAATCTCTGACCTCCTTAGGCTCTACTTCCCTCACACTTTCCTTCTTTTTCCCCTTAGGCTTCACAATCATAGCAACACCTACTCCACCACCTTCTTTTAGTGTATCCATGAATTCTTTTTCTCCTACCAGCATTACACTAGATCCTATAGGTTGTGGATCCCCTTCTACCAATGCATGTATCCTATAAGTTACACCATCCTTTTGGAATGAGTAAGCATTCTTTTCCCCATTATGATGAGCCTTTCTGTCAAACTACCATGGTTTGCCTAACAAAAGATGGCAAGCATCCATTGGAAGGATGTCACACAAGATTTTATCTCTATACCCCCCAATACTAAATTGTACCCATGCTTGTTCATTGATGAGTATGTGTTGCCCCTTATTCAACCAATTGACTTTATATGGACTGCTATGGGGTATCTTTTCTAACTTCAACTTATTCACTGCTTCCAAAGATATAATATTATCAGTAGAACCAGAGTCAACAATAACTTTACAAACCTTACCTTGGATCTTGCAGTTGATTCGAAACAAAGCCCTTCTTTGTGATGGTTCAATCTGCACTGGTTCCTTGAGCAGCATCCTCTTGATCATCAGATTTTCTCCCAATTCTGATGCTAGATTCACTTCAAGAGATGTCACACTCCTTGCATCTTCTTGAATCAAAGTGTTTCTCTTCTCACCACCATGAGAAGTTGAGGCCTTCTCTAGACACTTGTATGTTGGTTGCCCTATCTGATTGCAGTTATAACATCTCATATTGGAGAACTTGGATCTTCTACTTGATCCATTTGTCCCACCCCTTCCATTAGACCTTCTTCCTCGGTAGCCTCCTCTGCTACTTGAGTCTCCAACTTGCTCTTCTTGGCTAGACTCACAACTAGGCCTCTGGTTAGGACTTCTTCCTCCAAAACTACCTCTGCCTCTAAAACTTCTTCCTCTACCTCTATTATTTTGCTCACTCTTTCTCTTTATCTTCTCTTCAGCCCTTAAGGCCATTTGCAAACACTTGTTCACTATTTCTGGTGCTAAGATGTTGATCTCATCTTGGATGTTCATCCTTAGGCCATTCAGATACCTTGCCACCTTCTCTAACTCTTCTTCTTGTCTCTTTGATCTGAGACTGAGTTTATGAAACTCTTGTGTGTATGCAATCACATCAAGGTCTCTCTATCTGAGGTTCTACAATTTCTTATACATCTGCACGTTATAGTCCAGAGGTAAGAATTGTGCCTTGATTTTAGTCTTCATCCTTTCCTAGGAGGTTATCATATTCTTCCCCTCCTTGACTCTCTCTCCTTGCTCATAATTCCACCATGCAAGAGCAGACCCCTTCAACCTTGCCTTTACCAATTTAACCCTCTTATCATCAGGGACTTCTTTGTATTCAAAATGATTGTTCAATGCCTCAATCCAATCAATCACCTCTTTAGCTTCCACACTTTTACTATACATGGGTAACCCATCTATGGTGTCCCTATTGACTAACTTCAAAACATCTACAAATGCCCTCTAGTCTACTGGTATCTCCTCTATCCTCTTATTGGTTCCCTCAATTTCTCTATCTCCTTCATCACTATCACTTTCATCTTCCCTATCCTTACCCTTGGTTCTTTGCAATTCCTCAAGCTTGGACTCAAACATCTCTTCAATCAATTTCTTCACTGTATCTTGTGACATGCTTTTAGGAGGCATCATGGCAGCCTCTACTTCACGTTCATTATCTGACATACACCAAGGCCACACTACCTGAGTTATCTTCAAAACTAGCTCTGATACCAATATGATGTGGAGTGCACAGCGGAAACCACAGGCTGGGTCCCTATTTCCTCATAGTCAGAAAGACTAAACAAATGAGCCACTGATACATCCCCATCAGTCAAACAACCATCATCAGAAAGACTTTCTTAAGTCTCTCCATGACCAAACTCACCCCGATAGCTCAACTTCACTTTATCTTTGGTGAGACTTACTTCTATCAGCGAAGTCTTTCATCCTTCTGCCAATGCCTGATAGATTTGAAACTTGCATAGTTTACTTTCTCCCTTTCAGACAAACCCTAGCACATGGAGATGCTAGGTCAATCTACTACGCAGAAACACTCTATCTAGATCCTCTGTACCGTCGAACACAACACAAAACAAGAAAACAAAAGCAAATACTATACAACGAAGCCATTCCACTAATTCTGATAGAAATCGTACCAGTAGAATGCTTCACGTTGATATACTACAACAATGGAATGCATAGAAAGAACTACACTTCGAACAAAAATCTACAGTTACACAATTTACAGTTACAGAAAATAGAAACTAGATTGACAGAACAGAATGATTTTATTTCTCTTCAAAACAATGCACGATTACATTCACTCCTCTTCTTCTCCTCCTTTTTGGTTTTTATCAACTCAACCTGCCAGTAGTTGGAAAACTAACCAATGCAAATAGTTGGAAGACCAACCAATCCAACTGCTTCAAACTATCCTACTACCCTATTTTGGCACTACATGAATACAATATGACAAAAGTGTGTTTTAAGTTACTTAGGACTTACAAAATGGGTTATAGGTCCTAAAGGACCTAGAGACAAACTGAAATGAAAATGTATTGGTCAAATAGACCTTATTACAAAAGAAAATAGGATTTTCTAGGTGCTCCTGCACCAATGGCTGCATTATTTACACCTCTCTTCATTCTTCTTTCCTCCGTTATATTGCAGTCGATCAAGAGGCTATCTCTAACCTCTCTCTATGTAGTCAATGAGACAACATTTTTTTGAGGCATTCTATCAAACAGTTCATGTGCCTTGTCCATGGTTCCACATTTTGCACACATCTCTACCAGGGTAGTTGCAACTACATCTGACAAAATTCTTGTATCCTTCATGCTTTGATGGATGTCCATACCCTGTTCCAAAGCTCCCACTTTGGTACATACAAGGAGGATGCTGACAAAGGTTGTGGAACCTAGATTTACACTTGCAAATTGCATTTGCTTGAAAGTTTCTAAAGTCTTCTCAAAAAGTTCAATTTGTGCATATCTTGCAATCATTGCAGTCCATGAGAGAAGATTTCTTTGAGGCATTTTGTCAAACAGTTCACATGCTTTGTCTATGTTTCCACATTTTACATACATGTCTACCAAGGTAGTTACCACTACAACATCTACCAAAATTTCTCTATCCTTTATGCTTTGATGGATTTCTATACCCTATTGCAAAGCTCCCATTTTGTCACGGGCTGGGAAGATGCTAGCAAAGGTTGTAGAATTTGGCTTTAGAACTACCAATTGAATTTTCTTGAAAGTTTTGAAAGCCCTTTCAATAAATCCATTTTGTGAATATCCTAAAATTATTGCATTCCATGAGATTACATCTCTTTGAGGCATTCTATCAAATAGTTCATGAGTTTTTTCTATACTTCCACATTTTGCATAGATGTCTACCAGAGTATTTCCAACTACAGTATTAGACAAAAATCCTAGTTTTATTATGCTTTGATAGAGGTCCATACCATGTACCAATGTTCCCATTTTGGCACAAGCAAGGAGGATGCTAACAAAGGTTGTGGGGTCTGGCTTTCCACATGCTAGCAAAGATTATTAGTTTTTTATTGATAATGTTCTATAGATTTTTCATTATGGTCCAACTGGGAAAACTTTTTAAAAAATCATTGATTGAGTACTAACACTATATATTTGCTTTGCAGGTCCTCTCTTTGTTATTTGAAAGGACAGTCTATGAAAGAGACTCCAGCTATGTATGAAGAAAACCTACAAGTGACTGTCAAGGGGAAAAGATTCATACAAAAGATAGTGATCGTGCAAACAATAAAAGATAATCTTAGAGTCGATGAGAAGAACTATACAAAGGTTATAATCTTGTCAGTGTCTCAAAAGGAATTTAAAGGGGTAAGGAGACAACCTTCTAGTATGCATTTGACAGTGCCAAATCTCATGATGATCAAGAGTCTTCATGTTAGATGCATGAACACCTAGGACAGTACCATAGAGTTCGTACAAGTGAGCAGCAACAAGGTTGAGGGTTATCATGAGCTATCTTCCAAGACACAAATATTTTGCAACAATAGTATCATAATGGGATGTTGATTTCTATATTAGAGGTGATGATATGATATGAAAGTTGTTCATGATAGTGATGTGATAAGTGACAAGACCAGTGGTGGACTGTGTGAACTTGTAATAGTTTGGCAAATGACATAGAGTACATACCTAGGTAACAGTAGTAGTGATGAAATGTTTTTAAAGAATTTGGAAAAGATACAATGATGTCAGAGGTAGTCAAGGCATTCAATAGAGGGACATTGTTCTACATTGATGGGAGACAGAGTACAAGTGAAAGCATGCCAGAATAATGAGCTAGGTAGTGGCAATCATGAGGTGTTTTATTTTATAAAGGGAAAATGCATGATAGTAGGTTGACAAGTGATTGGACAATGCATTTCAAGAAGCTACAAGTTTGATTAGGACAATGCATAGCCTAGTCATAAGGCAATATTGTTGAATAATAGTCTATGACAATTAAGGCATCCTACCAAAGATGACAATCATCAGAGGCATAATCATCAGAGATAAGGGCAGTTTATTGCTACAGGTAACAATTCACAGTGGTAGCTTATGAACTAGAGCAAGTTGGGTGCATGAGACAGGATCTCTACAGAGATGACACTTTGATCTTGAACTAGGATAGTGAACTTCATGAGATAGTCATGGATTTGTGAAGAAGACATCTAAGAATGTCTTTGTGCTTCTATGCTCAGTGATACTCAAAAAATCAGTTTCTTGCTCATTCTTTGAGCTATGTATTGTAACCATGAAGCTTTTTCTAGCAAACAAAAAGCTTTGTAGCTTATTTTCAGATCTGTATGTTATTTGTAAGCATTTTTATCAATAAAACAAGTTATTTTTACCTTCTCAAAGTTGTTTCATTGTGCAAGCTTCAAAATATACTACTAAATATACTAATGACTAAATGCAAGCTTCAAAATGACTAAATATACTACTAATTGACATCAATTAATAATTAAATTAACTAAATATACTACTAATTGACAGAAATCAGTGAACAGTGGATAAATATGACTAAATATATGACTAGTGTTAAATCAGTGAATAAAAATGACTAAATATACTACCAAATTGATTAAAATTAATGACTAAATACACTACCAATGGAAAGAAATTAGTGAATAAAAATAACTAAATAAGTGACCATTTAACAACAATCAATGACTAAATATATCAGTGAATAAAAAATGACTAAATAAGTGGCCAGATTACATCAATCAATGACTAAATCAATGACTAAACATACTACCAAATAGATCAATCAAAACAACCAATAAATGACTAAAAATGGTTTAGTCATCAATTTGGTCACATTGTAAATGACTAGCAATAAACTACTAATGGTCACGTGACCATGTTTGGTCATTTATAAGAAGTTTTTAGTAGTTTTCTTAGTAATATATTGCTCTTTTTGTACTAGTGTATGATCCATCCTCGACCTGATACAAAAAGGAAGATCCATGAGCCTGATATTACATTCACACCACATGTTAGAACAATATGGAATGTTAGATCCATGAGCCTGATATTACAAAAGAGTTCCATTACACACATAATTTGATACAAGAAACTTATGACCTACTGACATGATGATAAAAACACATAATGGAGCTCCTATCCCAACTTTAGGGAAGATTTCCTTAGCAATCTGAGTGTTTGACAAAGCCTTGGAACAATCATTTGATGTTATCCCAATATCTGACCTCTTCCATGTAAAACTAGGCCATCCATGGCTTAAGGCTATGAAAGCTATTCCTTCCATAATTTCATTGAGGCATTTTGTCAAACAGTTAATGTTATTTGTCTATGTTTCCACATTTTACATACATGTCTACCAGGGTAGTTGCCACTACAACATCTGACAAAATTTCTCTATCCTTTATGCTTTGATTGATTTCTATACCCTATTAGAAAGCTCCCATTTTGTCACAGGCTAGGAGGATGCTGGCAAAGGTTGTAAAATTTGGCTTTAGAACTGCCAATTGCATTTGCTTGAAATTTTTGAAAGCCCTTTCAATAAATCCATTTTGTGAATATCCTAAAATTATTGCATTCCATGAGTTTACATCTCTTTGAGGCATTCTGTCAAATAGTTCATGAATTTTTTCCATGCTTCCACATTTTGCATACATGTCTACCAGAGTATTTCCAACTACAGTTTTGAACAAAAATCCTAGTTTCATTATGCTTTGATAGAGGTCCATACCATGTTCCAATGTTCCCATTTTGGCACAGGTGAGGAGGATGCTGACAAAGGTTTTGGAGTCTCAATTTACACATGTTGGCAAAGGTTGTTATTTTTTTATTGATAATGTTCTATAGATTTTTCATTATGGTCCAACTGGGAAAACTTTTAAAAAAATCATTGATTGAGTACTGAAAACTATATTTTTACTTTGCAGGTCCTCTCTTTGTTATTTGAAAGGACAGTCTATGAAAGAGCCTCCAGCTATGCATGAAGAAAACCTACAAGTGACTATCAAGGGGCAAAGATTCATACAAAAGACATTGATCATGCAAACATTAAAAGATAATCTTAGAATCAATGAGAAGAACTATGCAAAGGTTACAATCTTGTCAGTGTCTCAAGAGGAATTTAAAGGGGTAAGGAGACAACCTTCTAGTATGCATTTGACAATGCCAAATCTCATGATGGTCAAGAGTCTTCATGTTAGATGCGTGAACACCTAGGACAGTACCATAGAGTTCGTACAAGTGAGCAGCAACAAGGTTGAGGGTTATCATGAGCTATCTTCCAAGACAGATATTTTGCAACAATAGTATCATAATGGGATGTTGATTTCTATATTAGAGGTGATGATATGATATGAAAGTTGTTCATGATAGTGATGTGATAAGTGACAGGACCAGTGATGGACTATGTGAAGTTGCAATAGTCTGGTAGATGACATAGAGTGCATACCTTGGTAATAGTAGTAGTGATGAACTATTTTCAAGGAATTTGGAAAAGATACAATGATGTTAGAGGTAGTCAAGGCATTCAATAGAGGGACATTGTTCTACATTGATGGGAGGTAGAGTACAAGTGAAAGCATGCCAGAATAATGAGCTAGGTAGTGGCAATCATGAGGCATTTTATTTTATAAAGGGAAAATGCATGATAGTAGGTTGACAAGTGATTGGACAATGCATTTCAAGAAGCTACAAGTTTGATTAGGACAATGCATAGCCTAGTCATAAGGCAATATTGTTGAATAACAGTTTATGACAATTGAGGCATCCTACCAAAGATGACAGTCATCAGAGGCATAATCATCAGAGATAAGGATAGTTTATTGCTACAAGTACCAATTCACAGTGGCAGCTTATGAACTAGAGCAAGTTGGGTGCATGAGACAGGATCTCTATAGAGATGACAGTGTGATCTTGAACTAGGACAGTGAGCTTCATGGGACAGTCATGGATTTGTGAAGAAGACATCTAAGAATGTCTTTATGCTTCTATGCTCAGTGATACTCAAAAAATTAGTTTCTTACTCATTCTTTGAGCTATGTATTGTAACCATGAAGGTTTTTTTAGCAAAAAAAAAGCACTATAGCTTATTTTGCAGATCTGTATGTTATTTGTAAGCATTTTTATCAATAAAACAAGTTGTTTTTACCTTCTCAAAGTTGTTTCATTGTGCAAGCTTCAAAATATACTACTAAATATACTAATGACTAAATGCAAGCTTCAAAATGACTAAATATACTACTAATTGATGTCAATTAATAATTAAATTGACTAAATATACTACTAATTGACAGAAATCAGTGAACAGTGAATAAATATGACTAAATATATGACCAGTGTTAAATTAGTGAATAAAAATGACTAAATACACTACCAAATTGATCAGAATGATGAATTAATGACTAAATACATTACCAATGGAAAGAAATCAGTGAATAAAAATGACTAAATAAGTGACCAGTTATTAACAATCAATGACTAAATTAATGACTAAATATATCAGTGAATAAAAAATGACTAAATAAGTGACTAGATTACAACAATCAATGACTAAATCAATGACTAAATATACTACCAAATAGATCAATCAAAACAACCAATAAATGACTAAAAATGGTTTAGTCATCAATTTGGTCGCATTATAAATGACTGGCAATAAACTACTAATGGTCATGTGACCATGTTTGGTCATTTATAAGCAGTTTTTAGTAGTTTTTTTAGTAATATATTGCTCTTTTTGTACTAGTGTATTATCCATCCTCAACATGATAGAAAAAGGAAGATCCATGAGCTTGATATTACATTCACACCACATGATAGAACAATATGGAATGTCGAAGGTCCCCTTTACATTGAAGTTAGTATTGCTACAGAAGAGTTCCATTACACACATAATTTGATACAAGAAACTTATGAACCTACTGACATGATGATAAAAACACATAATGGAGCTCCTACCCAACTTTAGGGAAGATTTCCTTAGCAATCTAAGTGTCTGACAAAGTCTTGGAACAATCATTTGATGTTATCCCAATACCTAATCTCTTCTGTGTAAAACTAGGCCATCCATGGCTCAAGGCTATGAAAGCTATTCCTTCCATAATATATAAATGCTTAAAGTTTACTCATAATGGAAGTGCACACACCATTCACGATATTCGATGGAAACCTATGGTCTCTCAAAAGAATGTCATTCTTGATTGCTTTTGGCCCAAGCCTACTAAAGAACCTGAGCCACGAACATATCAACTCTTCGTAGAATACCAACATTATAAAGAATAATTACTATTTAGATTGGTTGGCCCACTATTCAACAAATAGTACTTAAAGAGTAACTTATATTACAAGAACCCCCTAGACCAAAAGGAAAAGGGGTATATGCTAAGTTTCGTCCTCTGTCATCCCTACAAGGATCAGGAGAAAACCATAGTAAACAATACCATGCATCACCATGAGTTAATCATGCATCTGCCTCCTCCTCTAAGATACAAAAACCTATGGAGAAACATGAGATTTCTTTTGAAGATATAAGAAATAAAACAAAGAGAAATAGATAAGCTAGAGAATGAAGGAAGAGAAGACAACCCTTGGCTTGAAACAATTCATCATCTCAATAAGAAAACATTGAACCACCCAACACTAAAGCAAACCAAGAAGAGACCAAGGTTGATAAGGTAAAGGATAAGGAATCTGAATGGGCACTCATCCCTTATGTACCCCTTTCATCGTACATTTGAGATTCAGAGGAGGATGATTTGTACCTTGACAATAGCTACTTCGATTGTGTTTTTAGGTAAGTATCTCTAACCCTGTTGGCCACCTTTATCGTAGCATGCTATGCTCACTTACATGTGCCTTCTCTCTTTGTGTTGTCTAGGCCTCCTAGGATGACCCTTGATACTCTTGTAAGGTCAAGGATATTGGGAAAATGCCTCTAATGTGACCATTCTTCTATTTGTTTCGTCATTCTTCTATTCTTCCTCTCCTCTATTTTATTGTTGTGTGTCATACCTTAGGGGCATAGTATTGCAGTTGATGACCTAAGGGAATCCTCCTACATGGTGTTCCTAAGGGACTTGTTCTCCTCACTCATTTTATTGTTTACCTTCTTCTAATGATTCTACCTAATCTGTGAATGACGAAAACAAACATATACGGATACGGACCATGTGTCCCTTCAAAAAGAAAAGCAAAAATAGACCTAATCCATACATGACAATGGGGTTGATATATATACATATCTGATGCTTGACTAGTAGAATTACTCTGTGTGATGTTTCATCTTATGGCATTTCTTGTGACTAATATTTTACAATCCACTCAATCTACTCTTATACACTTTGATTGGTATCTCACCTTGTTGGTACACTCGGTTCTGACGTATTTGCAATATAGCCCAATAGTTATACTCAGTTTTGAACTCAGAATATAGCTTTGGTCCTTGATGTAATTGTTTTCATGCATAGCTTTTATCATGTGATATGGTTGTTATCTTAGAGTAAGATTTTCTAACCATCTTGTTATCTTATCATATCTTATCAATGTGTTTGTGGGAACATTCAGCAATCGTGAGCACATGTCACCTTGGGGACATGGGCTTTGTGAAAGCTCTTGTTTGCTTGCATGTTTTCTCTCTACCTTAACGTGCTTGATATTGGTACATGACATCAACCACCTTAAGGTGGGGGCATATATAAGGTTATCTGTCTGATGATTTTGGTACTAATGAAGTGTGTTTGTAAGTCCTCCCTGTGAGGCAAGATGTTGTATCTCTGGCACGAGTACACATCTTTATTTATATTGCAATCAAAAAGCCCTCTCTGTGAGGTGGGATAGCATATCCTTTTTATCAAAGAAGCCCTCAACAAAGGCAAGATAATGTATCTCTTGAGCTAGTGCGTATCCTTTTATTCAAAAACCCTATGTGGAGGTGAGATGGTGTATCTCTTGAGCTAGTGCACATCCTTTTATTCCAAAAATCCTCTGTGGAGGTAGGGTTGGATCTTGTGACTATCCTCCCTTAAGCGTGTCTTTGGTAGTTTTTATGGTATAAGCCCAACTGTCAGGTGTGTCTATAGTGTGTTTGAGATGGTGGGACTTAGCAATAATCTCCTTCCATCACCTTTTTTTCCATGTTTAAGATATATAGTATGTTTATGGCATGCTATATGATGCTTTTGTATTCCATGTGTCTTTAGTGTGTTTTCCCCCATGTGTGGTTTCAAGGGTGTAGTGATGAGCTCCTCCCACACTTAGGCTTTGTTTGGCATGTTTTCCCCTATGTGTGGTTTCAAGGGTGTAGCGATGAGCTCCTCCCACACTCAAGTTTTGTATGGCATGTCTTCCTCCATTGTGTGGTTTCAAGGGTGTAGCGATGATCTCCTCCCACATTCAGGTTTTGTATGGCATGTTTTCCCCCCTAGTGTAGTTTCAAGGGTGTAGCAATGAGCTCCTCCTACATTTTGGGGTTTTGTGTGTTGTAATTTTTATTTCCATGCATATATTATGAAAATGAAAATGGTATATCATTGTATTCATCATTTTTGTGTAACTACTCTCATGTCTTCATCGTGTTTTGTGTGTCTTCAATACTATCTTCTCCATGTCTTGCATGTCTGCGATGTGTTTTCTAGTGCTTACCTAAGACTAGGGGCTAGAAATAGTTCCTCAATCTTTAGGTATACCTTAGCTTCAAGTGTCTGGCATGTTTGATGTGTTTTCAACCATACTTTAATGCATGTATGCATCATAATATCATACATAAATTAAAGTGGGGCTAAATTTTATGTTGTAAAATGTCCCCCTAGGACTTTTACCTCCTAAGTTTAGCTTCTGAGTCCTTTAGATTTAATCATACATCTTAGAAATGAATCTTAGAGAAAAATCCCTTAAAACCCATGTCAAATGGGACTTAGGGGACATCTTTGAGCTTAGTCCACATCTAAAATAGGTGTCTGGACAAGGGTGCCCATGCCCTTGTCCTGCCCTATTTTGTCGGGGCCCAAATCTTGGATGTTGACAAAGTGACTATTACAAGGTTTCCCTTTGTCAGCCTATTCAATTTCAATTAGGAATGTTTAGCGGGAATGCATATATAAACATGTTTAGATCTTTATTTTACAACTAGATGGATAATGTGAACTTGTGATCTTATGCTAAGGATACTCAAGGCTTTCATTGTGTTGTGTTTGTACTTGTTTGTTATGGATTTGTCTTCATCAATCCATCTCCTCATGGCGTGAAAGATCTTCATCTCCCCGTGAGAGCTTCACCTCTGAGGTGACATCTACTTCATGTTTTCAATCAATTTATCATATAATTTACTTTTACCTCTATCCTAGAGGGACATGCACTCTCTCTAACAACAGTGTTGGAAGGCTTGAATGTCATTCTAGGGCTTGACCGTGGCAAGCTCCTAAACACCACAACCCCCAACCCCTCTCTTCTGATTATAGGTGATAGGTGTTAGATCTTATGGAGAGGAGTTGCAAAAGATCAGAGCAGAGAAGGACAATCCTAGATCTAAAGAAAAAGACATAAAATATCCCTAAAAGGACAAGGATGCCTACTCTTTTGTCCCTCATTTTTGTACTATCAAGAATCTCTGAAGTGGTTACAGTCTAAAGTAGATTTTATCCTGAAGCCCTCAAAAAAACACTACACTGGATAAGGGTGCCTACTCTTTTGTCCCCAATGTTTCTTCCTTTCTAAATCTGAAATATGGTATGTATCTAATCTACATTTATTGTCTTCCTATGTGATCATTTATCGGGTTTCGTCTGTTTGTTTATGATTTTGCATAATTAGGGTTTTAGGCTTAATCGGGCTAAGCTTTGATAAATTAATCAACAAATTCTAAATTTTCTTGTCATGCCAAATGACACCAAACCTATAGTTGAGTCCTCTTGCAAAATTTGTGATTCAACTCAGTTTAATGTCCTTGAATGTATGTAGTGAAAGGAGGACTTAACTAAACTATCAATCACATCAACAAACCCTCTTTTTCTACATAACAACTAGTATCATAAAATTTGACTTCATCTCTTACTTATATATCAAATCTAAAGCATTCATATAATATCTTTGGTGACCCCTACTATGAGTTATCTCTATCACATACCAACCCCAAATCAGAAAAATTAAAAGACTTATACACAACTAGTGAATCTATATTTGGAGTTTGCCCTCTTTCAAGAAAGAAACCACCTTCTATATTGAACATGAAGTACTCATACACAGAAAACACTTCCACTTGCTTTGTTGAACACTAATTTTCACATTCATACAAACCTTTCAACCTTGAAGTAAAGATTTGCAAAGCATGCTTATACAAGTAATCATAATCAATTAAGAACTAGTCATACTCATAGTTACCATGGCTCACAAGCTGAAGGAGCTCTCTTTCAAAACCATACTCATATCCCTTGTTATTGTGTTCAATAACTTCATCATTAAACTCCACCTAGAATACCTCAAAAGAAGGCTCAAAATAATCAGAATATAGCCCAGTGTCAAAAGCTTCATAGTCAGCTTTACCATAGATATCAATACTATCCTCTATTGTATCAATATGAACATTTGAAACTTGTCCACTCACAATAGAGTAGGCACCTTCATTAATGTACTCATCATTGAAAATAAACATTTCCATTTCAGTATTGTACAAGCGATTATCATCCCCAAGGAAATATTCATATTCAACTCCCATACATATTCATTTCCTCTTCTAATGCACCCATGTAAACAACTAAACAAAATGCATCATTTGGCCTTATATACTCTAGGATACTTTTGATTGATTTTGAAAATCTTAAATTAAAGGCTAGAATTGATTCATCCTCCTTTTGAGTGTTCACAAAATTTATAACCAATGAAACCATGTCAAACCTTTCACCAAACTATTCTACAAATGCAACTTTGAACTCATTCCATGAAGAAATAGAAGACTCAAGTAAGTATGAAATCTAGTCTCTAGCATCATTTTGCAAAGTTTGAACAAAAAGCCTCATAACAACATCTTCATTTTCAATATCATAATTAGTTATTAAATCACAAAACTCTTGCACATGTTTATCTACTAATCCTTAATTTTTTCCATTATACTTTGGCAAACACTTTCTAACTTCACTAGGAATAGCATTTGGGTATCCATGAATACCATTAAAATTCATAGCTTTGTATCTCTCAGCAACAAAATAATTAATTTTGACATCTGATTTGAAAATGCAAATAAAGTGGAGTAACTGGGAGTATATTGCAGCCTTAAATAGGTTCAGAGATGCAACCTCTCAAGGAGGACAAAATATCAATCAGCTTTTTGGGTTGATCCTTCCAGCGGAGCCCCTTTTACAATATTTCAAACAAGCTGCAACACTTTCCAAATCAGATAATTTATCAATTTAGTGGACTTTTCACAATAAATTGAATTGTGTTTTTCACCAATAGAGTCACCAATTATGTTGTTTCCCAAATATGCACACGTCAAACTCTAAATATTTACCAATTCTTATGATTAAGATCAATGGGAGACTTGGCCCACAAAGTGGGATATTGTTTTCACCTATCTCCCCTGCACTTCAAGCTCTGCCAAACCTAGGGGGTGTCCCTTATCACAATATCACTATATTTGTCTTTCACTATATCAGGAAAAAATATTCTCATAGATTTGCACTAAGATATGTAAGATTATCCCACAATTTGGCAAAGTTCTTGGAGAATTCCTCATTGTTGGCCTTGAGAACATGTACTAAACCTACCTAAACTAAAGAAAAAACAAAATAAAAATGGTTTGAATGATTTATCTTTGAAGTTATATGTTATTTCTAGATCTTTGGGAAAATAATTCCCCAGATTGGTGCTTTATCAAGGCAACAGAGTCAAAATACTATAACGTAGATGTTTCCTTTTGACATCAAAGATTCAAATTCAAAGGGTATGTTTGTATCATTGCCTTACAATGACACACCCAAGAAAGAGTATTTCCTACAACTCTTCTTCAACAATTCCTAATGTAATACATCACTCCCTATATCTTACCTAAAGCATGTTTAATCCATTCCTTGAATATAAGCAATAAATAAGACATTCAATACAACAAGTGTGCATAGATGAAATCGAAAATCCTTGATTCTTTCATTCACAAAAGAAATGCATACATTCAAGGAGACAATTGCAAGAAACACACACATAAAGTGTTATTCATATAACTCAATTTGAACTGAAAATATCATACATAACTTTATTCATCTATAGGCAACATTCTGCTCTATAGTCCTGATGTGGATATCTTGTATCCAAAGCCTACAATCCCCTTACTACAACTTTTCAAGCTCTTTTTATAAAGGAGATAAACTATGTCAGCAAAGAATTCCCACCACATTATTTAATTACATCCTTTGATTTTTATTTAATATTTGTGATTTGGGAATTTGTATCTCTTCACTAATTAGCTAACTTTAAAACAATTTCCTCTAACCAATCTTCCATGACATGAACTGGGATTGATACTGCTACTCAAAAAAGTTTTCAACAATACTCTAGTTTACAAGAATATTCTAGTAGGTCTAAAAACTCCTAGGCAATTTGAGACAAATTCCCTCTTTTTGTTTCAAATTTAGACTTGGAGCATGGACTATTGGGTTGTCAACATGACTCCCCATCTTTCAATCTCCAGCCATTGAGTGTTAGGGCTCCTGGAACCATTGAGGTAACCACCATCAGTTGGATCAAAAGTTAATCAAGACTACCTTTGTGAGGGAGATCCTACATATGTCATCATCATTCAGGTACTTACTTCTTTGACTTTGTGAATAGAGTCCTATTTTTTTATGACCAACTGGGCCACCCAAGTGTGATATGCTTCCTCTATGGCATATGTGTATTTGAGGAGTGTCATCAAGCACAAGGAAAGGGAGAGATCAAAATGGTACCTCTCTACCTAAGCGTACGGGTCCCTAATTTGGCTGAGGTTGTTGGAATTTCACCAGGTTGGTTCACCTTCATCGAGTAACTACATTAAGTTGGAGCCTCTAGATATCCTAAATCTTTCCTCACTAGAATGACAATACTCAGCAATGGTCCTGAGGAAGTAGCAAGGTTGTTGATGCCAAAGACTCCCATTCTCACTGAATCCTCCTATCCCCTAGTCAGCATTTACTACTTCCTTAATTTAGAATGAGAAAACCTGCAACTAGGAGTACAAGGACATACTTCTTTAGGAAATAGAGGATAAAAGCAGTAAGGTAGAAAAGGAAATATCCTGCATAGTACCCATGGTGAAAGCTGATGTAAATAGTCCACAAAATCACTTTTATTTATAACAGAGATGGAAGGAGACCCTTTTCTTGAGCATTTTCCACTTTCCAACAACCTCCATAATTCCATTCTAGGTGCTTGCAGGCTTTGCACACTTGAATCCATATCTAGAAATATTTGAAGATCAAAGGTCAACCTCCAAAGAAGGAAATGGAGGCACAAGCTAGTGATAGCTTATTAAAGCCTGACTACGAACACCTCCTGCACAAACAACAAACACAACCTATTTACCAAATTCCAACTGAAGATCAAAATCCACTAGAGAGGTGTACTACTTGTCAAATCATGACTCTCTATACTTGAATGGCACCCTTCAACTTTGTGGGCTTGATCTAACATCAGGACATGGATGATAACTTTGAAATCTAGGCAAAACTTGTCATGCAATAGTTGCTCTTCTACTAAGGCCAACATACTCAACCAGACTGCTTATGAATTAAATTTAGAATTTAAACTTGGACCATCTATTTGAGACACATTAGAATAATATCAACAACCCAAGATGACCCAAGGGGAAAGAAAATCCACCGTGATTGTTGAAAAGTCATCGGCTAATCAAAAAGCGCCAACAGAGAAAGCCCTTCCAATTAAAGGAGCTACTACCCTACCATGTGTCACCTTATCATGGTAGTGTAGGCCTAGAAGGGACCCACACCACCCCCCTTGCACTCAGGTGCTAGGTGCTAACTTTATCTTTCTAAGACAGGATCAGCCCATGCCTTCCACTTGGCATACCGTCACAGCAGCATAAGGAATATTCCATAACATATCTCTGTAGCATGCTACCATGATCCAATAGGGAGCGAGCGGGTAGTACGTGACTCGGCATATAAGACTTTGGGTCTGCCATCTTGAAATCAATGGTTAGTGCATCAGTATGACTCTGACAAATCTAACAGATTTGGAGATTGTGATGAAGTGAGAATCGATGATCTATCTTCAAAGGACATGTGCTCAGACTTAGGAAATATTTGACGTATGGGGGGAACCTATTAATAGGCTTATGGGGCCAGTTCCAGATGAGACAAAAGGAATCAGAATATAACTTAAGTCTAGGATGACTACTAGCAATAGGTCAACACAAAAATATAATGGAGATTTACACAAATGGCTAAGATTTTAGGGTTTAAGCCTTTTACACTCAGACTTCGCCAATTGCAAGGGTTTTAGGCCAGAAAGCAAAGAAATTGTGGGGGTTTCCACTAGATGTAAGTACTTGTCCAACCTTGCATACCAAGCCCTAGGGGCTTGTTTTAGACCATATAAAGCCTTTCTAAGTCTGCATACCAAATTCTAATTTTTTAATAGCTGAAATCTTTCAGGTTGCTCTATGTAAACTTCTTCTTCTAGATCACCAGTCAGGAAGGTAGATTTAACATCCATTTGGTAAACCTTGAAGTCTTTGTGAACTATGAATGCAAGAAACGTCTTGATTGCTTCCAATCTTGCCACAGGGTCAAATGTCTCCTCAAAATCAATGATTTCCACTTGTGAATAGCCCTTGCAAACCAACCTTGCTTTATTTCTAACCACCTCTCCATCTTTGTTCCACTTATTTTTTAAAACACACTTTGTGCCAATGACATTCTTGTCTTTAGGTCTTGGGACAAGTTCCCAAGTTTTATTCTTCCTGATCTAATTTAGCTCTTCTTGCATAGCATTGATCCAATTCTCATCTTTACTAGCTTCAATGAAATTCTTATAATCTACTTTGGATAGTAAAGAGAAGTTTACATGTTCTCTTAGTTTTCTCCTAGTTACAACTCCATCATCCTTATTGTCAATAAATGGATCTTCAGAGTGATTCTTATGAACATACTTCATAGGTGTCTTAGTAATCTCCTTCTGTGTTTGATGCAGAGGCATCCACACTATAACCTTCGCATATAGCATGAATGTCTACAGACCAACCTCATCATCATCATCTTCGCCATCATCACCATATTCCGCTTTATACTGTCAGCATCATCATCATGTTTCCTAAAACCAACAGCATCATCATATTTCGGACACTCGCAATTGTCCTCCTGCCGACTACTGTTCACCTCCTCCGCCTTCCGCCTAACATCATCATCATGATGTTCAACGGGCGCACACATCCTCCGGTTGCACTGTTCATCAGGCTCCAAACACTATCGTCATCATCATGACCTTCAACACTGTCTTCGTCAGCAGGATATCAAATATCCGGTTGATCCAAATATCCTGATGACGATCACCTTTAGCACCTTCCCTTCGATGCTCCGCTAGCCGACGACACAAACAACAGCATCATGATCTAATTCATCCGGTTCTCTTCGAAACCTCCTGATGATGCTTCACACTTTCTGCCGATGCCGATACTTAACCACTTAACAATGGCAGGATAAACTCGCACAGGGGGGATATCTCAATATCCTGATGACGATGACGTCATATCCTGATGACGATGACGTCACCCAATATCCTGATGACCTCTTCAACACTTAGTCGAAAAAACAAACTTTCCCTTCCGCACCTACTCGCGATACGCGGATGTTTGGCACTCCCGATATGATGATCCTGATGCCGATACATGCACTTAGTATATGTTCGACCTAAAACATCCTGATGCACTCGCAACATGAAAACTCCAACAGTTTCATGACCCGATCTTCTACCTAATGCCGATGTACTCCTCCTCGGCTCCTCCAGATGATGATGATCACCCCGACGCACTTGCACCTCATGCACTCGAAAGTATCATGCTCTCCTTCACTTATCCGGATGACGATATCTGAACTGTCTGCAGGATATTTGCAGAAATATCCTGATGATGCCGTCTTGACCAGTTTCTTCACTTAGCAAAATCTCACTTCGCCAATCCTCCAGGGATGACCCGATCCAGTCTTAGGGTGATCTTCGACACTCAAACTTCTCAACTTGACCTAGCACATGAGGATGCTAGGCTTCTCAACATCCGTCGACCGCAATCCTGCACACCTGCATGCAAACGGGAAACAAACTAACTACTAACCTACTGTACATTGCCATTCCACCGATCAGACGGATCAACCGGTGGAATGGATCAGCAAATCCATATGGCCACCAGACCAGTGAATCGAACAAGAAATGGAATTCACCAGAGGATGAACAATAACAGGATCTCTTTATTCGATTTCAAAAGATGTAAATACAATATACTGCTGCTCACACAGCACACTCGAACTCCTCTGCTTGATGCAAGACTATACTACTGATCGATGCTCTACAATCAACCGATCTCATGCTTATAAAGACTTTCCTACGAGTACTACTGACCCGACTCCAAGCGGCTGGGAACTCTCCAAGCGGCTGGGAGATCCCACCGAACATACATCATGACAACTGTCTTAACAAACTAACTAAAAATAGCAAAAGCCTGGTCAGCATGATCTTATCATGATCAGCATGACCTTATTACATGCATTTGGTCTAACAGACCTTCTTGGAAACACAAACAAGACCTAAAACTACTAACTGCCTTATGAAGGCCAGCTGTCAGGTAGGTGCTCCTGCACCATACTCCCCAACAGAAAAGAACTCATGTCCCATGAGTTTAGTATGTGGAAGTCCTCCACCTCTACACTTTGCCTGTGCAATGATCTGCCCTGTTCCAGCTTTGTCTGCTGCTGTCTCTTGGCTGCTCCAAGACTTCTGAACTGTAACTTGCTTTCTGGCAAGTAAATCCTCATGCCTGTTGATGTAGGCCTTTCTCAGGTTATCTCTGTGTTTGTCAGGTTGTCTGACCAGAACCTCTGTCTGAACTGCCTCTTGAACTTCTGAAATGTTCAACTCTGTCTTCCTTTCAACCTTTATAGGACAAGCAATAGTCCCAACTATGACAACATCCTTGTCATTCTTCTGAACTGGTTGCGGTTTGCACCCCTGTTTCTGAACCTGCTGCTGACCTCTGTCAGTCACAACTGAAACTCCCTTCAGCTTGTTGTCTGTAACAACCCCTTTCCCTGCAGTATCCTTATCTGCCTTTATGCCTGTTCCTCTAGGCATCTGCACATACTCCTTCTTTCCCATTAAAATGATTTGAGCTGCCTTCTGTACTGCAGCTTTTGCCTGCAATGGCATCAACTTAATAGTCTTCCCATCCTTCTTGATGGTGTAGGTATTAGCATACCCATCATACAGTACTCTTCTGTCAAATTGCCATGGTCTACCCAATAGTAGGTGACAACATTCCATAGGCAATATGTCACACAAGATTCTATCATGATATGGTCCAATCTGGAAATCCACAGATGCCTGTTCAGAGACAAAAAGTGATTGCCTATCACTCACCCAAGATGCCTTGTAAGGGTGTGGATGTGGAATCCTTTCCAGCTTCAGTTTATCCACCATCTCCTGGGATACCATGTTGTTTGTTGAACCAGTATCAATGACAACCTTACATACTTTACCTTTACTCTTGCATGTGGTCTTGAAAAGAGCTCTTCTTTGCATCAGATCCCTTGATGCCTGCAAACTAATTCTCCTTAGCATCAGTGATTCTCCACTCTCTGGATATCCATAATTCTCAGGACCTTTGTTTGAACTCTGTGCACTTTCTTCTACTTTCTCTTCTTGTACCAATTGTACTCTCTTGTCACTTGTTCTATCATTTCTGGATGATGAACCTTTGTTTTCTGGACATTTGAAGGATGGATGACCAAACTCACCACAGGTGTAACACTTTCCTAAAAATGTAGTAGAACCTCTACCACCTCCAAATCCTCCTCTATTACCTTTCCATCCACCTCTGAAATCAGACTGTCCTTGTCCTTTACCAGTGTCTTCTTGACCCTCAATGGTTTGCTTTTGTGCAGGGGCTGCTCCTCTTCCCCTATTGTTTCCTCTTCCTCTCATGGACTTCTCATGTCCTCTATTCATCTTCTCTTCAATCCTGATTGCCATTTGATAACAATCCTCCACATTCTTAGGGTTAGCTAAAACTAACTCATCCTGTATGTTAAACCTTAAACCAGCCAAGTACCTAGCCACCTTTTCTACCTCATTCTCATGATGACCAGATCTCATACTTAACAGATAAAATTCCTCAGTATATGCCTTCACATCCCTGTCTTTCTGCTTTAAAAATTGCAGCTTCTTAAACATCTGGATTTCATAATCCCTTGGCAAGAATTTACCCTTGATCCTTGCTACCATCTTATCCCATGAAGTGATCTTAGACTTCCCTTGTTTCCTTCTCTCAGATTGTACATAATCCCACCATACCAAAGCATGACCTCCTAACTTGGTCTTTGCAATCTTTACTTTCTGATCCTCAGCAACATCTTCACATTCAAAGTGATTATCAAGTGCAGCAATCCAATCTAACAACTCATCTTCATTCAAGCTTCCAGTATACTTGGAAACATCAACCTTTACCTTAGGTTTTTCACTCTGCACTGCCTTTAGTAGTTTTGCCAATCTCTGGTCTTCAGCATCCAGATCTTCAGCTACCTCTTCATACTCTTCTACAGTATCTACATCTTCTTCAGACTCACTGTCTTCCACTTCCCTCTTTTTGTTCTTTTCCAGGGCTGTCAGCCTGGCTTGAAGTGCTTCAGCAAGCTCCTTCATCTTCCTCATCTCTCTAGCATGTTTTTCCTTCAGTTCCTGCAATTCCCTTGCAGTACCACTACCTTTAGGAGGCATTTTGTCAACCTCTCAATCACAACACACAACACAATCAACTCTATCTCCACCTCTGCCCTTTCGGTGACAGAATCAACACACAACAGCCTAGATGTTTTACTGAGCTCTGATACCACTATGATGCAGAGGCATCCACACTATAACCTTCGCATATAGCATGAATGTCTGCAGACCAACCTCATCATCATCATCTTCGCCATCATCATCATATTCCGCTTTATACTGTCAGCATCATCATCATGTTTCCTAAAACCAACAGCATCATCATATTTCGGACACTCGCAATTGTCCTCCTGCCGACTACTGTTCACCTCCTCCGCCTTCCGCCTAACATCATCATCATGATGTTCAACAGGCGCACACATCCTCCGGTTGCACTGTTCATCGGGCTCCAAACACTATCGTCATCATCATGACCTTCAACACTGTCTTCGTCAGCAGGATATCAAATATCTGGTTGATCCAAATATCCTGATGACGATCACCTTTAGCACCTTCCCTTCGATGCTCCGCTAGCCGACGACACAAACAACAGCATCATGATCTAATTCATCCGGTTCTCTTCGAAACCTCCTGATGATGCTTCACACTTTCTGCCGATGCCGATACTTAACCACTTAACAACGGCAGGATAAACTCGCACAGGGGGGATATCTCAATATCCTGATGACGATGACGTCATATCCTGATGACGATGACGTCACCCAATATCCTGATGACCTCTTCAACACTTAGTCAAAAAAACAAACTTTCCCTTCCGCACCTACTCGCGATACGCGGATGTTTGGCACTCCCGATATGATGATCCTGATGCCGATACATGCACTTAGTATATGTTCGACCTAAAACATCCTGATGCACTCGCAACATGAAAACTCCAACAGTTTCATGACCCGATCTTCTACCTAATGCCGATGCACTCCTCCTCGGCTCCTCCAGATGATGATGATCACCCTGACGCACTTGCACCTCATGCACTCGAAAGTATCATGCTCTCCTTCACTTATCCGGATGACGATATCCGAACTGTCTGCAGGATATTTGCAGAAATATCCTGATGATGCCGTCTTGACCAGTTTCTTCACTTAGCGAAATTTCACTTCGCCGATCCTCCAGGGATGACCCGATCCAGTCTTAGGGTGATCTTCGACACTCAAAATTCTCAACTTGACCTAGCACATGAGGATGCTAGGCTTCTCAACATCCGTCGACCGCAATCCTGCACACCTGCATGCAAACGGGAAACAAACTAACTACTAACCTACTGTACATTGCCATTCCACCGATCAGACGGATCAACCGGTGGAATGGATCAGCAAATCCATATGGCCACCAGACCAGCGAATCGAACAAGAAATGGAATTCACCAGAGGATGAACAATAACAGGATCTCTTTATTCGATTTCAAAAGATGTAAATACAATATACTGCTGCTCACACAGCACACTCGAACTCCTCTGCTTGATGCAAGACTATACTGCTGATCGATGCTCTACAATCAACCGATCTCATGCTTATAAAGACTTTCCTACGAGTACTACTGACCCGACTCCAAGCGGCTGGGAACTCTCCAAGCGGCTGGGAGATCCCACCGAACATACATCATGACAACTGTCTTAACAAACTAACTAAAAATAGCAAAAGCCTGGTCAGCATGATCTTATCATGATCAGCATGACCTTATTACATGCATTTGGTCTAACAGACCTTCTTGGAAACACAAACAAGACCTAAAACTACTAACTGCCTTATGAAGGCCAGCTGTCAGGTAGGTGCTCCTGCACCAGTGTTTCTTCTTCTTTGACTTCATCTTCTTCTATGCAAGTAGATTCTTCTGAGTAGCAGTTTTCTTGATCATGTGTGGATGGATGTAACTCTTCATCAACCCTAAAATTTGTAATCTCAACTATCTTCTGTGGTCTTTTATTGTAGCATCTGTATGCCTTTCTTCTAGTTGAGTAGCCAAGAAAAATTCCTTTGTCAGATCTTGAGTCAAACTTTCCCAAGTTGTCTTCATCTCTTCTAATATAATATCTACTTCTAAATATTCTAAAATACTTGACAGATGTTGGTCTACCTTTCCACAATTCACATGGAGTCTTTGTCTTATTTATTCTTATCTATCCTCTGTTAGAAATGTAGACAATAGTATGGACTGCTTCTTTCCAATACACATTAGGTAGGTTGGCTTCATTCAACATTGTTCTTGCCATCTCCTGAACTATTATGTTCTTCCTTTCAACTACTCCATTTTGTTGAGGAGTCCTTGCAGAAGAGTATTGTCTCCTTATTCCATGTTCTTCACAATATTCCTCAAATTCATTTGATGTGAACTCACCACCTCTATCTAATCTTAAGCACTTGATTCTAGAATTCATTTCACTCTTAACCATAGACTTAAAGATTTTAAATCTATTAAAAGGTTTTGATTTATCTTTCAAAAATGTAACCCAAGTCATCCTAGAATAATCATCAACGAGCAACATGAGATACCTTTCACCTTGGAGACTTCTTATTTTGGTAGGACCACATTAATCTATATGAATCAATTCCAATGGCTTAGTAGAATAGTACTCCTTGGTCTTGAACCTAGTCCTTGTTTGCTTCCCAATTTGACATTCTTTACAAAAGGTGCTTGTAGGATTAGCAATCTTTGGCATGTCTCTAACTACATGTTTAGAGCTGATCTTCACAAGACTGTCAAAGTTGATGTGTTCCATCCTCTTATGCCACAACCAACTTTCATTTGTTTGTCCTAGAAGATAGTTCATTCCTTTGACTTTGCTAAGATTATACAAGTTATGGGTATACGCACAAAGATGAGGGACCAAAAAGTTGCCACGTGACTTTTTGGTCCCATAAAAGTCATAATGCAAGTGCATTATAATGCACTCACATTATAACACTAGCACATTTTATAAATGCAAAAGTCTCTCTCTCTCTCTCTCTCTCTCTCTCTCTCTCTCTCTCTCTCTCTCTCTCTCTCTCTCTCTCTCTCACACACACACACACACACACACACACACACACAAAACCCCTAAACCCAAGCAACCATAAACCTATATCTCCCTATGTCTAGCATCCCTCTACCTCTCAATCTCTCTCCCTATCTCTCTGAACATCTCGTTCACTCTTTATTTCCCTATCTCTCCCTTTTGTCTCCTTTATCTCTCCCAATCTATCTGCTCTCTCTCCCTATCTCTTGCCTCTCTCCCCTATCATTCCTCTATCTCCCTATCTCTGCCCTCTATCTCTCCCTCTCTCTTATCGATGAAGGAAATGAAAACAAGAAAACTAGGACTCTCTATCTCTCTCTCCCCTATCACCCTATCTCTCCCCCTCTCTCTCTCTCCTCTCCATCTCCACCCTCTCTCCCTCTTATGTGCTCTCTCTCCCTATCTCTTGCCTCTCTCTCCCCTATCATTCCTCTATCTCCATATCTCTCCCCTCTATCTCTCCCTCTCCCTTATTGACGAAGGAAATGAAAATAAGAAAACTAGCTCTCTCTCTCTCTCTCTCTCTCTCTCTCTCTCTCTCTCTCTCTCTCTCTCTCTCTCTCTCTCTCTCTCTCTCTCTCTCTCTCTCTCTCTCTCTCTCTCTCTCTCTCTCTCTCTCTCTCTCTCTCTCTCTCTCTCTCTCTCTCTCTCTCTCTCTCTCTCTCTCTCTCTCTCTCTCTCTCTCTCTCTCTCTCTCTCTCTCTCTCTCTCTCTCTCTCTCTCTCATCAACAAAGCAAATGGAAATAAGAAAACTAGGACATGCAAAGAGGGATGATGATATAAATTGGGAGGATGAAATTGAAACAAGATAAAATGAAATTTCATTGGATGGGAAGAATGATGAGAGGAGAGGTGGAGAATAGTAAAATAGGGAAAAATTGGTGGGATATAAAGGGAAATTGGAAAGGCAAAGGAAAACTAGGAGGTAGATAGCTCAAAGAGAGAGAGAGGGTAACGAGTAGAGAAAGAGAGGGAGAGGGAGAGGGAGCACGAGAGGGAGAGTGAGAGAGAGAGAGAGGGTGAGGGAGAGAGATAGAGAGAGAGAGAGATTTTTTAGTTCATTATAATGCGCTAGAATTATAATGCGCTAGCATTATAGCGCATTATAATGCACTAGCTAGCATTACAATGTGCTAGCTAGCATTATAATGTGCTAGCATTATGTGAATACACATAATACGAGCACATTATAATGCGCTCGTGTTATGTCAATTCACATAATGCTAGTGCGTTATGCTTTGGATTGGAAATTACCAAGCCTAAGGCTTGGATTTGCCTTGGGATTCCAACCTAAAGGTTTGGACTAAGTTTAGGTCATCCAAGGACGTGTTTCCTAGATTCTAACAATAACACATAATCTGGAGCATGCTCCCCATCAAGATTGCACTTTTTTTAATGAAAAGTCAAAAAAAATACCACCATAAGCTTAAGCTCTCTGTTAGCTATCCAACCATATAATGTTTTTCATGTTTTGAGTATGTTAAGGGTTTCATATTTAATTTCTTTTGTTAGTGTATCTATTTTTTGTCAAAAACCAATGTGTGATATTTTTGACTTAGTTTTTTAACGTTCATCAAAATTTCAAATAAGTTACATTTTTAGAAACTAGACTCCATTCTACACGTATTCAAACAAAAATGATTTTCGATTAGTTTTGAAAAATTTTAGGGGGGAACACGCTCAATTTTCTATTTTTCAAGATGTGTCCACTTTGAAAATTAGTAAAAAAACAATTTTCCATGAAAAAATTATCAAAAACATCAAGGATAAACTATATGGTGTTAGCTAATTTCTCACCAAAGCGATTTTTGAAATACTAAAAAAAGTTAACATTTTAGGGGGAGTACACCAGATGTTATGTTATGTTTTTTTGAGAAAAACAGGACCAATTTGTGTGCTCCCCCTTTTTTAACCCCTTAATCTCAACCATTTTTGAAAAAAATTAGTAGTTTAGAAACTAGATTTTCAGCACTACGACTCTTATTTTTGTTGTATCTTCAAATTTTGAGTGTAACTATCTTCAATTTCTCATCTAACATCAGTCTTTCCTGATTTCAAAAAAAAAGTGGCATCTTAAGACCCCCTTTTGGTCCCTCATCTTTGTGCACTTACCCTTATTCTCTATCTTGCTTGCTTCTGCCACAAGTTTTCCAGTGCTTGCTCTTCTGATTTCACATCCTTATGCATGGAAGATGAGGTTGTATCCTTTGTTGTCTGACTTACACTGAGAAGATTGTGTTTGTGACCTTCTACATATAAGACATCTTCTCTCCTAGTCTTTCCATCAATACTTATTGTGCCTTTACCACATATTCTTGTAGTGTGTCTCCAAACTTAACTGATCCACCATTCCATTTTACAATGCTAATAAACTTGCTTTTATCTCTTACCATGTGACTTGAGCATCCACTATCTATAACCCAAAGATTTGCTTGCCCTTGTGCATGAAATGCAGTTTGGACAATCATTGAATCTTCAACTTCATGATTGTTTTTCTTGACTTCCCATTCCTTCTTCTAATCTGTATTATGGTTTTTAGGAATGTCTATCCTTTTCTCTTGGTTACTGTGATCAATCATCTGAGATTTTCACTTTTCTAGACTACTTCTGCAAAACCTTGTGCCCAAAATTGTTGCAAATATGACATATTATGTTGAAATCAATCAAAGGAGCAAAATAAATTCTACTTAAATAATCACTTTTCATTCTAGATCTGCATTCAATGGATTTGTGACCATACTGATTGTAAATGAAACAATAACTAGAGAAAACATAATTAAACATGTTCATGAATGTCTCTCTTGCAAGAATTGATCTTTTGAATCTTCTTCTTTGAGAAATGATAGGGATGAAATCAACTTCTTCAATTTTCTTATTCTCTTTCTTCATTATGATTTCTTCATTTGGCATCATCTTCTCTGATTTAGTCTTCTTTGCAGGAGCAAAAGATTGTGTGACTTCTTCATCATAGCCCAAACTGGACTTTATGAATAGAGGTCTCTAAATGTTTATTATATCATCCAAAATTTTAGAGCTCTTTCCAAACTTGATATTCTTATTCAACTGAGCATGTACTTTCTCCATTTCCTTTCTCAATGAAATAATTTATCCTTCAAGTTTTAACACTCATTTGATTTGGCTTTGAGGTCTATTTTTATGATGTTTGTAATCCTTTTTCCCTCTTCAATTTGAATCTTTAAGCTAAAAATCATTTCCTCTAATTCTTTAAGCTTTTCCTTTTGTTCTTTGTTTTCTTTCCTTACTAATCTCAATTCCTCAAGAGAAGAAATAAGTTCACCTTCAAGATCAACTTCACATTCTTCTTCATCAAGATCTATCATTTCTTCACCATCTTCTACAGAGCTGTCTTCATTTTCAAAAATCTCCATTGCCATAAATAGGGCTTATTCTCTATCACTTTCAGATGAACAATGATTACATTCTTTTGATGAACTATAGTTCTCTTTTGAATAGAGGCTCTTCTTATGCTTGTGAAAATTCTTCTTTTTGTACTTCTTATGACTCTTATGCTAATCATTATTTCCACATTCTCCAAAGTGATATTTAGAAGCATAGTGACATACTTTACCACAGTTAAAGCATTCGAATAGTAACTTTGTTGATAACTGAGAGGGGGGGTGAATCGGTTATCTTAATTATCTTTACTTTTTGTTCTTCTTTAACAACTAGTGTAGCATCAAAATAAGTAAGCATTCATGACCATGAAAGCAGAAACAAAATCAATACACATAACACAAAGATTTTGATGTGAAAAATCCTATTAAGGGAAAAACCATGGGGTGACTAACCCAAGATTGTATTCTCTGTTAAAAGAATAGAAGTATAAAATGGCACTTGCCAATTAGGGCTCACTACCTGAGCACACTGCTCACAAGAGGCTCACTGCCTACAAGAGACTCACTGTCTACAAGTTATAAAGAAAGCAACAAGATACTTGAACTGATGAGAAGCATCCACATATGCTGAAGTTCAGTTCTGGTTTAGGCTTAATATATTGATCTACTACATTTCATTCTTCCTCTTCTTTGGTGTTGCTCTCCTATCACATACCGGACCTGTATTACTACTTCCACACTGCTCTCTATTTTTCTTTGCACTTTACACTATGCCACACACACTTTCATACCAAAATAAATCTAGTATATATATCCGCACCAAGGGTTTCATCAACTTTCTAGTCGGCATCCAGAATACTTAATATCTTCCCAAACTTTGGTCTGTCGGCTGAATCTTTGCTTACCAAGTGATACATATCAAGAGATGTTTATATACGTCATTAATCATGTTAGCCACTCATGAATGATACCTTAAGAAGCTTGACCACCATCAATATCCCATCCAGATTAAGGTCTGATGCTCTGTCGGTCAAGTCTTCCTCAATTTGTTCTGCCAAACAAAAACCCAACACTCAGGTGCTTATACCTTTTCATTCTATCATCACTAGAGTCTCAAACTATGGAATATATTAGTCATGGTACTCCTTTTGTCTTCCCCAAGTCTGTACTTTACAAAGATACTTCTTCTGAGAGATCCGGACCTGATTGTAAGCCCTTGCTGCATGCTTTGTTCTTGGTCACTGAACCAAAATGCTCTTCAATCTGACTTCCGATAGAGACACACCATGTCCTGTAGATGTGTGGGATGGACTTTTTTGCCATCAATGACAACACTCATGAAGCCACAACGTGTCTCTTGCCAACAATCTCCCCCTTTGGCATTGACGGCAACACTTAGTGAAAAATGACTAAGTGTTATACTACACTCCCCCTTGGCTGATGCTCTGTTCTAATGTACATTTTTCTGGAGCTCCCCCTTAGCTAGATTCCACAGTTTTCACTTCTCCTCACTCCCCCTTTGACATCAATGGCAAAGGGTAGGATCTGCACACCAAAAATCCCAAAAATCTAACTATACTTAGCCACATAAGTGTATGTACATGTTATACTTACATATATTGAAGTATATCTGCAAAAATTGTCTTCAACTAGATAAATTATGTTGCCCAACTCTACTTCTTTCTATCTAAAATTGAGATGTGACCACTCAAAAGGAATGCAAAAGCTTCTGCCCTTTTTAGATCTGTCAGATCACTGGTCCGAGCTGTGGTCTAGGCATCAGTTAGGGCCTCATGCATGGCCTCTAATTTAGGGATAATCATCCCTCTAAGTTCACCCATCCTACTTATTATGTTCTTCCTCTCCTTCTCAAGCTTCTTTATCTCATTTATGACTGCAATTGTCTAACATTCCTGGTTTATTATGGATGTGGTGAGAGGATCAAAATTCTGAGAGAGGCTTGACAGTTTATCCTCTTGTTCTTTCACTTTCTTCTCAATATCCTTTGTCACTTTAGACCAAGATAAACAAAATTTATATACTTCTTCACCATCTTTAAGGGCATTTTCTAAGCTCTTTATCCCAATATCCATATTTCTCCTATCATTGGTTATAAATCCTTGTATCTTAGAGAATCTTTTTCCCAAAAACTCCTTCCAGACCTTTTCTTCAACTGACTTCTCTAAGGAATCAAAATGTGTATTAACAGAGTTTACAAGAGACTTTAGATTACTGGATGTGGAGGCTAAAGAATCCTTTTGGAAGGATGGCATGATTTTCTCTAGCACACCGGATGCAATCTCTATTAGCTCATAGTCTTCCATTTGAGACTTTAGAAGCTTTTCTTTTACTTTGGCTTGAGCAAAAGATGTCACCTTCATTGTCTAGACCGGAGAGAGGGAATCAAAATTGAACAGTCCCTGAAGTAGCTCCGGTTCATCTAAATCCATCATTTCTTTTGTCAAGAAGTCTTTGACTACTTCTGCTATGTCTCTTGCCAGAGATAGTTTTCTTCCCTTCTTTAGCCTTAGCACTGTCATCTATGGTTTTCTCCATTTGATCTTCTTCTCTTCCCTTTACTTGTTCTTCTTGACTGATGCTTTCTTCTTTTATTTCTTCTCCTTCAATTTCAGATTCTGTAAGAGGATCCGGAAGAGAGGTGTCTACTTCTCCATGAACTTCCTCTTCCAGAATAGAGGAATCTAAATCCTTAGCTTTCTCTTTACTTGTCTCCTTTGTCTCTTCTGCCACTATCTTAGTAGATTCTTCTTTGTCATCCATGGTAGAGGGTTCATCACCTAGGTCCTCTAGAATAGAAATATTGAATCTTTTATAGGCATTCCTAAGGATCTCTTTAGTTTCTTTAGCCACCTGATTAGTCTCTTTGAGCATAAGTGTATTCATTCTGGCTTTTGTATGAAACTCATCCTTGCAATCTTTGAAGATCATGTTTATTTGCTTTGGAGTGATGGAGGGATAGAGTTGGATAGCAATCTACTCCTAGATTTCTAGGTCTTTTGCCATGGCATTGTTCTTTCTTATCTCAAGTTCCTTCTCTAAGCTTTTGGGAATCAGGGATATGATTTCAATGAATGCTTTTTTATAAATATTAAGATACCTGACTGTAGCATCTTGTAGGATCTTCTTGTCAGTTTCATTGTATTCACCATATAATTTACTCATTGGTTTTAGGTTCCCATCCACAGTGACTGATTTGATGATATCATCAATGTGGAGAGTAGGCTTTTCAACAAATTCCTCTACCTTCTCTTCTTTGCCTTGACCGATAGAGGGTTCACCAGATGTTTTCTTCTTGTTCTTCATTTTCTTGACCTCCTCATCTGACTCAGTCTCTTCATCATCCTTTTGACTAGCATAAGACCTTGTGCCCTTTGTCTTAGTTTTTTCTCTCCCTTTCTGAATGTTCTAACTTCCAGTTTTGATGCTTTCTGTCTCTTAGAGGTGGCACATACAGAGCTCTTGGAGGATCTAGTCCAAGAAGGGGCTTCCATCGGATCACTTTTCTTTTCTGTATCTTGTTTCTCTTTCTCTACCCTTTCCATCTTCTCTCTATTGGCATCAACTGCCTCCTTTGAAATTCCATGTCTCTTGGTAAATTCTTCCACCTCTCTTCTCACTTTTCTCTTGATTTCTGGCTGTCTTAGTTCAACATGAACTTTTACACTCAACTCTTGGAAGGTCCCAAACCTTTTTGCCTTAGGGTCCTTGGGTTGACTCAGCAGGTGTTGAATATGTAGCTCTACAATTTTCTAATCTACTTCATACACCATTGGCATGATCTAGATTGTCCTTGGCTCCACTGCCTCCATTAGGCATTGATCAGTGTCTACCATAAAGCACACTGTATCCTTTTATTTTTCAACCAATGATTGAGAGATGTTGTGTGGTTACACAACACGCCCCATTTTGACTTGGCAAAACAAGGACCCAACTTTTTGGGTTGGCTTGTGTTGTCTGTTGCCTAGCGGTTTGGTAAAAGTAAGTTATGTGCATCATCATGTAGAGTCAGGATGAGGTAAGTCACCATTATGAGGTCAGTTTGTCAAAATTTGTATTTCTTTCCTATGACCTCATCGTTTGAAAGAGCATTAAATTCCATGCAGGTTTGCCTTTTACATCACCTTGATATTCCTCAAGATGTGAGAGTTACAAACAGTCAAAGTTTTGGTCAAACCTGATATTCGCAGGAGGAAGATCATATACTTTTATAACCCCAGTCAGTTTGTCTCGTCATCATCATATTTGAAACATCCCCCGATAAGTCATGTGGCTCAAATATACAAATGTCAACTTTAAGTGGTAGTAAATCTTCCCCGTCAAGCAGTCTCATATATCGCGAGCTTCATATTCCCAAAGGTAACCCGATATTTCTTAATATCCTCCTGACGCGAAATATCACCTTAAGCAAATATCCTGATGACATCATCCAAATGTGATAAACAAAGAAGCAAACATGATGATGACATCATCATCACATTTACATTTTGAGAGGATATTTTCTAAACATGATCATGTTCGCATAATATGACGATGACATCATGATGCATTTCCGATACGAAGAGCGAATATCAAGATGACGTCATCCCGAAATTCCAAAAGAGAAGCAAGTAGGTTTGTCTCGTCATCATCATATTTGAGATATCACCCGGTACATCGAAATATCCTCCTGAGGTACCAAAGTTAACCAAAAGTGTTTTCGTCACCTGACCCTTGTCGCGATAACCATTCCAATTTGATGGAGGAGGATGATATTGAAACTCAACCTGATATTTGCAAATATCATCTTGTCTTCATGATATCCTGTCATATGGATATCCCCCCGCTCCCATTGCTGCCATTATCATTTAATGCGCGCGAACATGGTAGGTGGTTCCCGCCAACCCCGGAACCCAATGAAACACCTGGCAAGATCCTGCGTTTTCGCACGAATAATCAAGGAATACAATCTAATTTGTCAGAGTTGCCCTAAATTTACCCTAATTACAAGGTTAAAAGGTAATTCAACTGTCATTTTCACGTTTACCTTGTGATAAATTTTTTTTACAAAGCACCAGCTTCCATATCCGCATACCAGCTACTGTTGCACGATTTGAGCTCACATACAGAAGGAAGGAGGTGATCATCAGCTGAATTAAGAGCATCTTAGCAATCTACTGGTATAAAAGAGGAATCTGCATAACCAGGTAAGTAAATGAAACCCTCATCATGCTATTATTGTTCAGGTATGATGATGTAAATTATGGTTTATGCATCCATATGATTGAGTAGTATTGAAAAGATACAGTAGGCATGGTGGTTTTAATTGCAATATACATGCATGTGTATACCCGTTGTGAGATGGGATTTTGTTAATTGCAGGTACTCATGGCTGACAAGTGGTTCATCAAGTGTCAAGAGGAATTCAGTAGGCCCATGTTCTCTTCTCAGAGGGGGTTCATGTTCAAATATGGAGCAATTACAGATACCCATCAGGGGAGCACCAATCTGGAAGCCTGGTCAGCTAAGCTGAATGATGGGCACGACAAGAGTCCTGTGCTGGATGCAGTGTTCGTATCAAGGATGTGGAACGCTGCTGGTTTCCCATATTCTATGGAAACTCCGGAGCTGGTCATAGAATGTGCCTAGAATTATAATCCTCAGACAAGGCAAGTGGTAAAGCATGGGACGATATATGCAGACCTCTCCATTAGGGTCTCTCCCGGACATTTGGATTGCCATTGGGCAGTAAGGTTAAGAGCGTGGACCTGAGGAAGTCTAAAAAGGAGTATGAGGCCAACAAGAAATCAGCCAGGAAGAACATGTATCAATGGCGTGCTGAGAACAGCACCTATCCTGCAGTAGCCAAACTTCCTGTACACATGTTCAAGTATGATTTCAATGAGGAGTACCAATACATGATTGCACTCCTGAATAGAGTAACAGGCCAGCCTGATGCTGGTAGTTTCAAAGATTGGATGTATGGAATAATCATGATGTGTCTATATTCAGACATCAAGCCATTATGGGGCTAGATAATAAGTGATGCTCTGCATGAGCAACTGATGAACCTGGGAGGTTCAAATTGTGCATTTTATATGTCGTCATACATTGTTTATTCTTGTGCTTATAAAGGCACTTTTGATGCCTTAGTTACAGATGGAAAGCTCACAGGCACAAATGCTATGTATATCTGGGATCATCATCCCTAGCTGCAAAGAATCAACTACCTCAAAGATTACAAACTGGTCAATGATGCATTCTCTATGCATCTGGTAAGGACCATGGAAGAGGACAGAACAAAAAGATTGAGCATGGAGGCTCAAGAAGTAGTCTACGGGCATGGGGCCTGGTACATACAGTTTGCAACCTTTTCATACATAAGGGTTGAAGGTTTTGAGGGACATCCCCTGATGCTGCCGAGGTATCCTACTGATGTAGTAATATTAATGGAGTTTATCCAGCAGGGTGCCACAATAATAAAAATGTATAAGGACGCCAAGAAGTTGCCACCAATTTTGTTCCCAGTCAGCATCGGCTGCTATATGTGCCCTGATTCTAACAATATAAAGAAGGTGATGGTCACCCTAAATAAAATGAATTTGCAGCCTTTTCCACTAACACGACCATATGATCCTTACGGCAGAATACAGAAGATACTAGGAAAGCCTATCCACCAGAGGCACCTAGAGGATTTTTGGGCCGACTGCGAAGATGAGGCAGAAGCCAGCAGAAGAAGGTATCAGAGGTTAACTCTGAACCAAGTCAGAACTTTTGATTGCATCTCCCTTCCCCAACAATTGAAGAAGGATGATGGCAGGATCATGGCAGATGAATACGAGTAGAAAAAGATATATAATGACACCATCTCTGCGCCTGACCTCACCATGCAGGAAGACATATCCTTGGACCCATTCATTGCCAGGACCATACAACTAACTCAAGCTTGGGTTGATGAACAGGTGGAGGCATTGAAAAAGAAAGGTGTTGCCATTACGGTGGACAACAAAAAGAAGGGACAGGATATCCCTGGAGATGAGTATGATGACTTCCTAATTGAGAAGAGGAAGACCAAGGGAGATAGAATCCCTCCACCACAGCAACAGAGCAAAAGACCCCCAAGGGGCAAGAAGGTGGATAAGGAACCCAAAGGGGTTATAATTGAAAGGGCAGTATTTGAAGTTGAGGAGGCAGCAGGATTAGGATTAGGATCAGAATCAGCATCCCCTCCAAAGAAAGAAAAGCCCAAAAAGAGTAAGACAGCAGAGGCTGGAATCACTGAGACCCTAGAAGTGGGTCAATCCTCAAGGAAACCTGGAGAAGAGGATATCCTCATGGAGGAAGAGCCTGAAGAAGAAGAGGCTCCTTTAATTATAAAGAGAAAGAGGAGAGCTCCATAGGTGTTGGTGTCCACCACACCTAAGAAACAAAGAACCTCCATGAGAGGTTGAATAACCCAACCCCCTACACTATTACAAGGGGCAGGTAGTTAAGTACCAAAGGAACTTCAGCATAATGTTCCACTTCCTACCATTGTCAAGTTCAAAACTGAACTTGTAGAAGAAAAAATGAAAGAAACTGATCAGACGCAAGCAGAAGGACATGTCTCACTAGATGAGACAATAAATCTGTCTGATGATGAAGTCATGCAGGATGTGGCTGCACAGAATATGGAGACACTTGCTGCTGGAATATCTATGGCTCCTCATAAGCCTCCACCAGTTCAAACTATGTTTGAGGAGATGAAGCAAGTAGAAGAGGAGCAAGAAAAGAGCCCAGAGTAGGTAGCTCAAGAAATAGGGCTGGAAACATTAATCATAGAGGTGACAAGCCCTGTAGTGGTAGACCTGATAGAGAAGCATGATGCAAGTCCTAAACAGCTAGCAGGATCACCTGACAAAGGGCACCCAACAGAAGAGATAGAGATGGCAGAGTCAGAAGGCCATACTCTTGAATTAGGCCAACAAAGCCCATAGGATGCATCAACGAAACCTACTATAGTAGAGGTTCAAGAAATAAAGGCTGATGAAAAGGAGAAAACAATGGAGGATCCTATTGCCAAAACACAAGAAGTTGATAGTGCAGGCCCGGAACAAATAATGGCCGTAGAACAAATGCCAGCACCTCAGGCAGAATCCCCAGTATCCGGCGCAGTGGATAAACAACAAGGGGAAGATTTGAAAACAGATGAAGTAATGATAGAGAAAGATCATGATCATCATGATCAACACATAGATGTGCCGCAAGGTTCCCCACATCAGGAAGATGCTCCTCCGGAGACGGAAATTCCTCAACAGGAGGAGGTGCCGCAAGATCAACAACAAAGTGAGCATCAAGAAGAAGAAATGAGAAAGTCACCATCTCCACAACACTTGCTAACAGAAAAGGGAGATATGGGTGAACATCATGATGATGCTGAAAAACATGATCAGGTGCCTCCGTGGATAGCAAAAGAAGTAAATATTGAGGAAGAACTTGAAATTCAAGAATTCGATGTCTCCACCTTGTTCTCTGAGGATATAATGAAACCTAGGAGGAAGGCCAGAATGACTTCGGCCATCAAGAGAGATCTGGCAACCAGGAGGAGGACTGCACAAATTGCCATACTTGCGGTGGAGAAAGAAAAAGGTAAAATTACTGTTGATGAATTTCAAATCAGCACAGTAGATTTGGGTTTTGCCAATGAAGACCAGGAAGGTCAAGAAGGCAAAGACATTATTGACTCTCTAATTCAAAAGGTGAAAAGAGAGAAGGAGAAGAATAAGCAACATAAAGAGCACATTGCTCAGTTGCATGCCTACATCAAGGGGCTGACCAATCCTGATGATACCACAACTGAACATGCAGTCCCATTGACCGCCATTTCTCAGGAGGAGGCAAATAAATTACACCTCATGAAGCATGAGGTGTCTGTAATAAGGAAATGGATGTCATCCACACTGGATGATGATGTTGAAATAATGAAGGCCTCTTTGAAGAGGTGGGGCATTCTAAGTGACTCCAAGACCAAGGTGGATAAATTGCAGAAGCAGACTGGGAAAAGGTCTTATAAACTGGAAAGGGTCCTGAGCCTTTTAGGAGAAATAAAGGGGATAAATCCTCAACTGCTTATCAGTAAGCAGGTACTAAACAGTAATACCGCATTATTGGTAGACATCTGGTACAAGGACATTCAATTTGAATGCGGAGTCCTCAAAAGATGCAATAATAAGCTGAGAGATATCAGCATGAGGCTACATGATTTAATGGCTGAAGAAGCAGAGATATTAGAAACATTGGAAGGCAAGGTGGAAGGTAAAATAGAAAATCAAGATGAAGAGTCTACCATCAAGGCTCTACACAGCAACTTCCAATCAGAAGCAAATGGTCCACTTGTCCACTTGACGGAGGAAATTATAGATAAAATAATGGTTAAGATGGAAAGATACAATGAAACACTGCAGGATAGGAAAAACAAGCTGGATAACAACAGAGATAAGTATGAAGCACATAAGCACGCCATCATCAAAGCGAGGACTCAAGATGGCGGAGGAATAGATCAAGTTGTACAATCATATGAACAAGTCCAAAGTAGTATGCAGCCCCATATGCAGCATCATCATCATGAGGATAGCGAAAGTTCAGGAAGTGAAGCACATGATGATGATCCACATGAATCAGCTGAGGAACATGATGAAGATACATCATAAAAGGGATATAAGCATAAGCAATATAGATAGTTTCCAGCTGGCAACTTGTGCCATTTTTGTAAAGATTGACAAAGTCAAGGGATGATGACCGTAGATTTGTATTGATAAATCAGGATCGTAGATCTTTTTGTAATGGATTCCTCACCTTATTCTATAAAAGGTGGTGGAATGCCTTATTGTAAACATTCAAAACTTAATTGAAATCTGTCTGCTAAAACATTCAGAGCTCATTTCAAAGTTTTTGTATACATTTATATTTTTGCATTCTTAATGAATGAGAAGACAACATCGATTACAATTCATGGTAAATCTTGAGTAATCAGTGTATGAGTCCTGGATATATGTGGTGATTTGCTGCGTCCCTTGGAGTGCATGTCTACTTACATATGTTGTCTTCATACAAATTCCTTTGAAGTTAGCATCAACTATATCTAACTGTGGAATGTCGTGGTGAAAATATGGTTTGGTTTTCTTCTCTTCATGACAGTATCTAATATACATGTGGTTCAAAAGCTGAAGGTTCAACTTTAATTAGAAGCATTCTTCAATTTCTTTTGAATTTCAGAGCATTTCATCTCCATAATTGCAAATAATTGATGATCTTAAGCAAATAACACAGATATGCAGACATCTCGTATATAATCATAAATATTTAGCATATTTGAATACAGAGCATGCACAATTGAAAATATCATGCAAAGATTGAGGTATTTCTGCATCTTTTCACCAAACAACTGCATAATATGACTTCTCTGTAAAGAATTTCTGCAAGAAAGTCATGATGATGATAAATTTCTACGTAAGGCCCTAAAATGGAAACAGCAACTCACATTAACCTCTAAGTGACTTCAGACGATTAAGACCTAATCACCGGAGACTTGGGATAATGAATTCTTTGAATTTATAGTATCTTTCAAGATGAATAAAGGTTAATGTGTACTTTTATTCTATGCTTGTTTGTGACTAACATCATGACCAACATAAATTAGCACTAGAAGGAGGGCCCTGATCTAGAAGACGATGCTCATCACCATTATTCTCAGGTTTGATGATACAGAGAGTAAGGTAACCTCGGATCATCTATAAATTTCAAATATTATGCAAATATTTACTATAAAAGGCTCATATACGCTCATTCTATGTAAAGATTTCCAGATCTCACATAAATATTGCAAGCTTTACAGTAGATCATTCTGAATTCACTAATATCGGCCAAAGATACATAAATTTGTTCAATCTTTGAAGAATTTAGACCTTAGAAACTTGAGATCTCATGCTAGGGGTCATTATACTTCAAATATCCTTGCGTATTTGCAGTATCTTTGCAAATATTTCGTAAATATCTAGTCTGATCAGCCATCTGATTGCAAATATCACCTCATCTGGTGAAATCCAGCCAATATTCGCAAAGTTTCAGCTAATTCACCTCAAAATTGAGAAATCCTAGTTCACAGGATAAATACCAGGTCTAGACCTAGTGAAATTTTCAAAGAATTGCCTGTTAGAGGTTTCAGACCTAGAACTATAGACATTCATCATACTCCAGGGTCCAGTGCACCAAGAGCTTCACTAGAACCTCCTCCTGTAACTCCTGTTGGTTTACAAATACCTTCTGGGATAACTATGACACCTCTTGTTCAGCCTCAGGGTGTACCTTTAGTTCAACCTCAACCAGCTGCACCACTAGCTCAACCTCCTCTAGTTGCAATGTCTTTCTTTGCAGCAGAGTCACCTTTGACCTTTACTGCATATCATGAGTTACCAAAGAATTCGGACAAACTTTGTCCAAAATATCATCCTTACTAAGATGCTGAGGATCATATCAGGACTTTTAAGGAAGCTTGCTACAGAGCCAAAATAGAACATCAAGATGTGGTGTGCAGATTATTTCCTTTTTCCTTAGGAGAAGAAGCTTATAATTGGTTCATTAGTCTTGGTCAGGGTTCTGTTGATTCCTGGGCCTTATTAGAGAAAGCTTTTCTTGATAGATTCAAGGTTCCTGTAGATCCCTCAATAAACTATCATTTATTTGCTACTATCAAGAGATTTGAAAATGAGCCTATAGCCAATTTCAATGCTAGGTTCCAGAAAATGTTGTCCAGAGTGGTCACTCCTTATACTATGTCTGATGAAGTTGCAAGGAGCATTTACTATTCTGCCTTGGATCCTTTGACTTCCATGTTCATAAGGAGGACACATCCCCGGATCACAACTTTAGCCTTAGCTTTTCAAGAAGCTATACAGGTAAATCAGCAATTAATACCTGCTCCTACTCCAAATATGGTATTTCCTACCTTGCCTGGCATGCATTCACAATATCCTGCATCATATTCTGCACAATATCCTACACAATATCCCAATGGGGCAGTGGTACCCCCAGCAGTCATGCCTGCACCTCTACAAGTACCTCCACTAAGCATTATGCCTCCTCCTAATGGAAATGGCCAATTGCCACAATATCCTGCATAAGATTAGACACCTCAGGGTATTAATCTGTCCAATAATAACCATGGATCCTCTTTCTTTAAGCCCTAGAATGAAAATGTGGTGGCCAAAGCTCAAGAAGAAAAGGAGGAAATCAAAGAAATCTCTGCTCAATTGAAAAATCTCACCACAGAAGTAACACACTTGAGAAATCAAGGTTTCTATTCCCAGTCAAATCAGAATAGAAATTATTCCAATGATAGACCAAATTATCCTGATAGAGGATATAACACCAATAATTTCAATAATGGAGGTGGAAATAACAATAATCCCCAAAGACAGCCCAGAGTATGGAACTCTAGGCCAAATAATGGTTCATTACCATCACCCCTGGACAATCAGCCTCCTGGTGAAGCCAAATAGACTACTAGAGTCAATCTTGCTGAGGCAGCTCTTACTAATTGGTGTAGGATCCACAATACAAATGCACATGCAGAATTAGATTGTCCACAATTTAGGATTGTTGCTAGCATCTTTCAGACTGAAGTGTCTAACACTTCTGGAAATCCACCTCATGCAGAAGGAAATGAGATTGTTCCTTGTGGATATGACTCAGCTTTTGTGCTGGAAACCTACATTAATCAACCTCATCAGAGTTATAACTAGGTATGTGAGGAATCTGCCTTAACTTTGGAAACAAATTATGTTTTCCCCTTTGAGGATGAAAATGAACCTGCAAGAGAACATGAGGAAGTACATGCATATCAGCAGCAATATCCCGGTAAGCATAATTATAACTTGAGGAGTAATGCCGACAGACTTGCTAGTCCATTGACATCATCCCTACCTCCAAATAAGTTCAACACACCTCCTGATCCTAAGGCTAGCAATAACCCTGGGTTCCCCAAGGTAAATGCTCAGTACTTGTCACCTCAGGACACAGGATCAAAGGTTGCAAATACACCTCATGAATCTGACAAGTTAGTCACCTATCTAGCTGATGAAATGAAGAAAATTAAGATCAGCCTGTCCCTGTCTGAGTTACTGAAAACTTCTGCCATCAAAAAGGCAATCATGAAATCACTAGATGATCCTGCTCCTAAAGAGGATGGCCATCTTTCAAGTCAATCCAGTAGCAAAGATCATGCTGCTAGGGATAATATTGTTAAGCCTAAAGTGTCAGCTACAGGCCATGCTGCTGAAACCTCCCACATTACCTTGTATAGGGATAAAACTGAATCACCCCCATTCTTCCTCACCATAAGAATGTTCAGCAAGAACCTGCACAACTATTTGGTTGATTCAGGGGCCTCTACGAATGTTATGCCCCTGTCAATATGTAACGCTTTAGGACTACATCCTGCTAAATCCCTAAAGAAGGTGACACAATTGGACAAAACAGAGGTAAGTGTAGTAGGAGAGTTAACTCATATCCACATGCAATTAGCATCTAATCCTAGGATCCAATATTACATTGATATTCAAGTAGTCGACATACCTGATACTTACGGGATGTTGCTTAGCCGAGACTGGTCCAAGACGCTCAACAGATATATGTCTACAGATTTCAGTCACATGTGGTTACCATGGAAGGGTATACCTAATCAGATCAGGATTGATGTTGAGCCTAGAATGAAGCATATGATCACTGAGTACAACAGAACAAATGAGATCATGTATGTAGACGTAGAGCCTGGAGTTTATTGCATCAGGCCACAGACTGTCAAAATAGAAGAGATCCTGATGCTTGATCTTCATCATCATCATCATCATGATCATCAGGAAGATATGCCAGTTGTAGAACCTGATAATAATCCTGATAGTGAGAATGAAATAGATCACTTCAGAGACTTTGAGATGCATCTGTCTAATCAAGTAAAATGTTGTCAATTATTAAATATACCTGCTAATGATATTTTGATTGATGGATGGTGCAGACTACATGATGAAGCACGCTTAGAAAGGACTTGTGAAACATGCTTAGATATGATGATGCTGGAGCAGACATGTAGTGAGGCGTCATCATCATATTCTGAGGTAAATGCTACATCTGATGATGATACTAATTCTTATTTGTTTTCTGTAGGAACAGAGGAGCTGACATATCATGATGAAGATCATATCCTGGAAATAGAAGAAGTCCTGGTGTCTGATCAGATAAATTGTGTAGGGAAAGAAAGGATCACTCCTGGGAGTGATTGTTTTATGGAACTAGATTATGAGTTGTCCAATGAAGACAAAGGTAGTGACCTGACTAAGTTCGAAGAATTTCTAGTGAAAGAAATAGAGAAGATGACACGACAGCATAAATTTCCCTAGGAGGTTTTAATTAAAGGTTGGTGTAGGCTGCACGAGGCACCTCAGTCAGAAACAACTTGTTCACTATGTTTACACATTTTGAAAAGGCATGCAGCTGCAGATCCAGAAGATCATCCTCCTACTGAAATGAAAGAGAAAATAGAAAAGCCATCAGGCTCATGAGAAAAGGGAAAGGAGAAACTTGAGGATGATGACATCCTTAAGTTAAAATGGATATCAGGCGGAGCAGCAGCCAGAGTTGCAAAGAGAAAAGAAAGTTCAGCTAAATGTCCTGCTGAAGATAAACCTTGGACCCTGAGGTTTGATGGATCCAAATCCAAGCAAGGTGCTGGGGTAGGAATTGATCTGATCGATCCAACTAGAAAATCCTACTTAGCAGCTTACAGATTATAGTTCCCCTGTACTAACAATGTAACAGAGTATGAATCTCTGATTCATGGGATGCTGTTTGCTCATAAGAAGAAAGTAAAGATCCTGCATGTCTTCAGAGATTCAAAGCTAGTTGTGAGGCAAGTAAGAGGAATCTACTCATGTAACTACAGAAAGCTGTCCAACTACAGACATCGAGTGTGGGACCTGATTAAGGATTTTGACACCTTTAATATCACTCATGTACCAAGAGAACAAAACCATAGGGCAGATGCACTTGCCCAAGCTGCCAGTACATTAGAGCCATTGTCTATATCTAGTCTGAAAAGATTTTCAGTAGAACTGGTGTCAGTACCTTCAGTACCTGATAATGTGACTAACCTCCAGGTGTTTGATCATGATCAGCACATTCTGGACTTCATCTCAAACAGAGACATATTTGAAGCTCATATTATAGATGAGAATGGTATTGAGGATCATGTCTAGAAAGAAGACAAGATATTGGAGTTGCCTAGCAACAGGATCCCCAAAGGTATGATTGAATTAGAAAGAGCTTTTGATTTGGATAATATGCTTAAATAGAAGGATCTGCCCAAGGCAGATGGAGGTCAATATTCACAAGTGAATATTGGACAGGATGAGGATAAGAAAAATGTACTGATAGGTAAGGTTTGCACATCAGAAGAGTTAGAAGGAATAACTCAGGCACTCAAGGATTACATACATGTGATTGCATGGACTTATGATGAGCTGAAGACATATGACACCTCTATCATAACTCATACTATACCTCTCAAGCCAGATGCTAAACCTTTCAGACAGAAGCAAAGGCCAGTCAATGCTTTGCTTGAACCAATAATTCTTGAAGAAGTCAAGAAATTGTTAAACGACAGGATAATATTTCATGTGAGGCACTCCACTTGGGTGGCAAATCTTGTGCCAGTTAGAAAGAAGAATGGAGACATCAGGTTATGTGTAGATTTCAGGAATCTGAACAGAGCATCAGAAAAAGACAATTATCCTTTACCCTCATTGGATGAAGTTCTGTAGATTGTAAATGGAGCCAAAATGATGTCCTTCTTGGGTGGATTTTCAGGATACAACTAGGTAATGGTTGATAAAATTGACAAATTGAAAACTGCCTTCACCACAAAGTGGGGGATATTTGCATATAGACGTATGCCATTTGGGCTCATAAATGCTGGAGCTATGTTCCAGCGGGCAATGGACATAGCCTTCAGAGGCTTAATAGGAAAATGTATAGTCATCTACATGGATGACTTGACAGTATTCTCCAAGGAAAGGGGGAATCATGTTGCTGATCTCAGAAGTGTACTGAAGAAGTGTGAAGAATATGGAATATCTTTGAATCCCAAGAAGTGCATATTTGGGGTGACAACAAGAAAGTTACTAGGCCACCTAATCACAGAAGATGGAATTATCATTGATCTTGACAGGGTGGAGTCTATCATGAAGTTACAACTTCTAGGAAGCAAAAAGGAACTCAAGTCTTACTTTGGTAAGATAAACTTTGTGAGGAAGTTCATCACCGGCTTTGCTGAGATTGTCAGACCACTAAATGCCATGTTGAAAAAAGATGCACAAATTGAGTGGACACCAAAGGCCAAAGTTGCATTTGAAGATATAAAGAAAGCCATTTCAGATGCTCCTGTCCTTATCAGTCTAGACTACACAAAAGATTTCTACATTTATTCATTTGCTTCAGAACATACCTCTGCAGCAGTGTTAACTCAAAGAAATGAAGAGAAAGAAGAGAAACCAATTGCTTTCATGAGCTGTCCTTTCAGGGATGCTGAATTGAGATATGTAGATGTTGAGAGATAGGCACTTGCATTAGTCAGAGCAATAAAGAAATTCAGACATTACATACTAAGAAGCAAAATAATTGTTGTAGTACCAGATGCAGCAGTAAAGATGCTACCGATGCAAAGTGAGCCTGGTGAGAAAAGAGCCAAATGGATTACTGTATTACAAGAGTATGATATGGAAATTACACCAATGAAGCTGGTAAGAGGACAAGATCTGAGCCAGATGATATCTAAAATTGATCCAAATATCACTAGTCAGCAATATGTGATCAATGAAAAAGACAATAAAGAGTGGTATTCAGATATCAGGCACATCCTGATCAATGGAAGATGTCCATCAAGAATGCAAGCTTCACAGAGAAGAGCCTTAAAGATAAGATCCCAAAAGTGTATGATGAAGGGAGGAACCTTATTCAAAAAGAATTATGAAGGAATATACCTGAGATGCTTAGAAAAGCCAGAAGCAAATGAGGTCCTATCAGAGCTATATGACAAGTTTGGAACGGCACATGGATCATCCTTAGCCACAACACATGCAATCCTCAGAGCAGGATATTACTGGCCTACGATTTTTAAAGACATAGTTGATCATGTTAAATGTTGTCATGTTTGCCAAGTTACTGCTAAGAGAGAAATATGTTGCACAACCCTTGCAGCCAGTGATGGAAGAGCGCCCATTTGCACAATGGGGCATGGACTTCATAGGACCAATCAATCCTCTGTCTTCCTCAGGTCATAGGTATGTCTTAACAATTACTGATTATTGTACTAGATGGACTGAGGCTATTAGCAGCAAAACTTGCACTGCAGATGATGTCATTAAATTTTTGGAGAGCAACATTGTCACCAGGTATGGAACTCCTTATGCATTGGTAAGTGATAATGGTTCTGCCTTCATTTCCACCAAGTTATCAAGTTGGGCTTTTGATCATGGGATTATACTTAAGTTTTCATCCAACTATTATCTCTAGGGGAATGGATTAGCAGAATCCACCAATAAAAATTTACTGAATATCATAAGAAAACTGATAGAGAAAAACCCTAGAGAATGGAACTCATTTCTAAAGTATGCCTTATGGGTTGACAGAACTAGAATGAAAACTGCATTAGGAAACTCGCCCTTCCAACTAGTATATGGGGTGGATCCCATCCTCCCTGTAAACTTAAAAATTCCTACCCTATAGTTTGCCCAAGAATACCTAGGCATAGACAATAAGCAAGAAGTCAGGTTGCTTCAGTTGATGCACCTGGAAGAAAAAAGGAGTCAAGCAATTGACCAATTTGCAAAACATCAGGCTATTGTCAAACGCTAGTTTGACAAGAGAGTCAGAGTCAAAGCTTTTAGGATATCTGATTTGGTCCTGATGTGGGATAAAGCCCATGAGAAAAAAGGTGACCATGGTAAGTTTGACAAATTATGGATAGGTCCCTTTCAAATTTCTAAGATACTAGGAGACAGTACTTATAGGCTTAAGAACCTGACAGGTGAGGATGTCCCATTGCCAGTCAATGGGCAATTCCTCAAGCATTATTTCCAGGCCTGAATGACTTCATGACAGTCATATGTATCATATTGTATAGTTGTTTGTACAGTTTTGTTTGTTTGGTTTGTTTTGTTTTGTTGGTTGGGACCTTGTTCTGGTAAGTCAGGATGATGCACTTCATCACCGAAGAAAATAACTAAATTGTTAAGATTCAAGTGATGAGATCACATTTAGACATAGGTTATGTTTCATTCTAAGAAGTATTCATGATCAGGTTTGTGATATCTTTTCATCAGGGTGCCTTTTCTTGGTCAAAATGAATCAATCACAATGAAACACCTAACAGCCTTGGGTTTGTTGAACCTACAAGTATAGGTGTTAAGTGAAAAATCTAAAGAGACTCCCTTGCTATCAATACAATCTCCAACCTAAAAGCTGCAAGTGACTGTACCTTGTACAAATGAGCTGATAAGATGATATCAGATACAAATTTTAAAGAGAAAATCAGAAAAGAAACATAAAGTTAGACCATCTAAGTAACTCTACCGGGGCTATAGATGCCTGCTGGCAGTGGGGCTCTACTTAGGGAGATTGTATAGATAACCTTGCCGGGGCTATAGATGCCTGCTGGCAACAAGGCTCTATCCAGGTTGGCTATGAGGGATGATCTCCAACTATGTAGTTTAACACTAGGTACTTATGTTTTCAACTTGCTTTCAAGATGAGGATAATTAATCATATGCACACATCTGATCCTTTGTGAGCATTGTTACCATGATGAAATTTTATCATTCAGAGGATCATGATGCCTATGCTTAGACAGAATTAAAATACTATAGAAGAATGTGATCACATCACTTGAATCATTGGAATTTGTTTGTTTTCTTTGGTGGCAAGTTGTTGTGTGGTTACACAACACACCCCATTTTGACTTGGCAAAACAAGGACCCGACTTTTTGGGTTGGCTTGTGTTGTCTGCTGCCTGGCGGTTTGGTAAAAGTAAGTCATGTGCATCATCATGTAGAGTCAGGATGAGGTAAGCCACCATTATGAGGTCAGTTTGTCAAAATTCGTATTTCTTTCCTATGACCTCATCGTTCGAAAGAGCATTAAATTCCATGCAGGTTTGCCTTTTACATCACCTTGTTATTCCTCAGGATGTGAGAGTTACAAACAGTCAAAGTTTCGGTCAAACCTGATATTCGCAGGAGGAAGATCATATAGTTTTATAACCTCAGTCAGTCTGTCTCGTCATCATCATATTCAAAACATCCCATGATAAGTCATGCGGCTCAAATATCCAGACGTCAACTTTAATTGGTAGTAAACCTTCCCCGTCAAGCAGTCTCATATATCACAAGCTTCATATTCCCAAAGGTAACCCGATATTTCTTAATATCCTCCTAACGTGAAATATCACCTTAAGCAAATATCCTAATGATGTCATCCAAATGTGATAAACAAAGAAGCAAACATGACGATGACATCATCATCACATTTACATTTCAACAGGATATTTTCTAAACATGATCATGTTCGCATAATATGACGATGATGTCATGATGCATTTCTGATACGAAGAGCGAATATCAGGATGATGACATCTCGATATTCCAAAAGAGAAGCAAGTAGGTTTGTCTCGTCATCATCATATTTGAGATATCACCCGGTACATCAAAATATCCTCCTGAGGTACCAAACTTAACCAAAAGTGTTTTCGTCACTTGACCCTTGTCGCGATAACCATTCCAATTTGATGGAGGAGGATGATATTGAAACTCAACCTGATATTTGCAAATATCATCTTGTCTTCATGATATCCTGTCATATGGATATCCCCCCACTCCTGTTGTCGCCATTATCATTTAATGCACGCAAACATGGTAGGTGGTTCCCGCCGACCCCGGAACCCAATGAAACACCTGGCGAGATCCTGCGTTTTCGCATGAATAATCAAGGAATACAATCTAATTTGTCAGAGTTGCCCTAAATTTACCCTAATTGCAAGGTAAAAAGGTAATTCAACTGTCATTTTCACGTTTACCTTGCGATAAAATTGTTTTATAGAGCACCAGCTTCCATATCCGCATACTAGCTACTGTTGCACGATTTGAGCTCACAAACAGAAGGAAGGAAGTGATCATCAGCTGAATTAAGAGTGTCTTAGCAATCTACTAGTATAAAAGAGGAATCTGCATAACCAGGTAAGTAAATGAAACCCTCATCATGCTATTATTGTTCAGGTATGATGATGTAAATTCTGGTTTATGCATCCATATGATTGAGTAGTAGTGAAAAGATATAGTAGGCATAGTGGTTTTAATTGTAATATACATGCATGTGTATACCTGTTGTGAGATGGGATTTTGTTAATTGCAGGTACTCATGGCTGAGAAGCAGTTTGTCAAGTGTCAAGAGGAATTCAGTAGGCCCATGTTCTCTTCTCAGAGGGGGGTCCTATTCAAATATGGAGCAATTACAGATACCCATCAGGGGAGCACCAATCTGGAAGCCTGGTAAGCTAAGCTGAATGATGGGCACGATAAGAGTCCTGTGCTAGACGCAGTGTTCGTATCAGGGATGTGGAACACTACTGGTTTCCCATATTCTATGGAAACTCTGGAGCTGGTCATAGAATGTGCTCAGAATTATAATCCTCAGACAAGGCAAGTGGTAAAGCATGGGAGGATATATGCAGACCTCTCCATCAAGGGTCTCTCCCAGACATTTGGATTGCCACTGGGCAATAAGGTTGAGAGCGTGGACCTGAGGAAGTTTGAAAAGGAGTATGAGGCCAGCAAGAAATCAGCCAGGAAGAACATGTATCAATGGCGTGCTGAGAACAGCACCTATCCTGCAGTAGCCAAACTTCTTGTACACATGTTCAAGTATGATTTCAATGAAGAGTACCAATACATGATTGCACTCCTGAATAGAGTAACAGGCCAGCCTGATGCTGGTAGTTCAAGAGATTGGATGTATGGAATAATCATGATGTGTCTGTATTCAGACATCAAGCCATTATGGGGCCAGATAATAAGTGATGCTCTGCATGAGCAGCTGATGAACCTGGGAGGTTCAAATTGTGCATTTTATATGTCGTCATACATTGTTTATTCTTGTGCTTATAAAGGCACTTTTGATTCCTTAGTTACAGATGGAAAGCTCACAGGCACAAATGTTGTGTATATATGGGATCATCATCCCCAGCTACAAAGAATCAACTACCTCAAAGATTACAAACTGGTCAATGATGCATTCTCTATGCATCTGGTAAGGACCATGGAAGAGGATAGAACAAAAAGATTGAGCATGGAGGCTAAAGAAGTAGTCTACAGGCATGGGGCCTGGTACATACAGTTTGCAACCTTTTCATACATAAGGGTTGAAGGTTTTGAGGGACATCCCCTGATGCTGCCGAGGTATCCTACTGATGCAGTAATATTAATGGAGTTTATCCGGCAGGGCGCCACAATGATAAAAATGTATAAGGACGCCAAGAAGTTGCCACCAATTTTGTTCCCAGTCAGCATCGGCTGCTATATGTGCCCTGATTCTGACAATATAAAGAAGGTGATGGTCACCCTAAATAAAATGAATTTGCAGCCTTTTCCACTAACACGACCATATGATCCTTACGGCAGAATACAGAAGATACTAGGAAAGCCTATCCACCAGAGGCACCTAGAGGATTTTTGGGCTGACTACGAAGATGAGGCAGAAGCCAGGAGAAGAAGGTATCAGAGGTTAACTCTGAACCAAGTCAAAACTTTTGATTGCATCTCCCTTCCCCAACAATTGAAGAAGGATGATGGCAGGATCATGGCAGATGAATACAAGCAGAAAAAGATATATAATGACACCATCTCTGTGCCTGACCTCACCATGCAGGAAGACATATCCTTGGACCCATTCATTGCCAGGACCATACAACTAACTCAAGCTTGGGTTGATGAACAGGTGGAGGCATTGAAAAAGAAAGGTGTTGCCATTACGGTGGACAACAAAAAGAAGGGACAAGATATCCCTGGGGATGAGTATGATGACTTCCTGATTGAAAAGAGGAAGACCAAGGGAGATAGAATCCCTCCACCACAATAATAGAGCAAAAGACCCCCAAGGGGCAAGAAGGTGGATAAGGAACCCAAAGGGGTTATAATTGAAAGGGCAGTATTTGAAGTTGAGGAGGCAGCAGGATCAGGATCAGGATCAAGATCAGAATCAGCATCCCCTCCAAAGAAAGAAAAGCCCAAAAAGAGTAAGACAGTAGAGGCTGGAATCACTGAGACCCTAGAAGTGGGTCAATCCTCAAGGAAACCTGGAGAAGAGGATATCCTCATGGAGGAAGAGCCTGAAGAAGAAGAGGCTCCTTTAATTATAAAGAGAAAGAGGAGAGCTCCATAGGTGTTGGTGTCCACCACACCTAAGAAACAAAGAACCTCCATGAGAGGGGGAATAACCCAACCCCCTACACTATTACAAGGGATAGGTGGTGAAGTACCAAAGGAACTTCAGCATAATGTTCCACTTCCTACTATTGTCAAGTTCAAAACTAAACTTGCAGAAGAACAAATGAAAGAAACTGATCACACGCAAGCAGAAGGACATGTCTCACTAGATGAGACAATAAATCTGTTTGATGACAAAGTTGTGCAGGATGTGGCTGCACAGAATATGGAGACACTTGCTGCTGGAATATCTATGGCTCCTCATAAGCCTCCACCAGTTCAAACTGTGTTTGAGGAGATGAAGCAAGTAGAAGAGGAGAAAGAAAAGAGCCCAGAGCAGGTAGCTCAAGAAATAGGGCTAAAAACATTAATCACAGAGGTGGCAAGCCCTGTACTGGTAGACCTAACAGAGAAGCAGGATGCAAGTCCTGAACAGCCAGCAGGATCACCTGACAAAGGGCACCCAACAGAAGAGATAGAGATGGTAGAGTCAGAAGGCCATACTCTTGAATTAGGCCAACAAAGCCCACAGGATACATCAGCGAAACCTACTATAGTAGAGGTTCAAGAAATAAAGGCTAATGAAAAGGAGAAAACAATGGAGGATCCTGTTGCCAAAACACAGGAAGTTGACAGTGCAGGCCCGAAACAAATAATGGCCGCAGAACAAATGCCAGCACCTCAAGCAGAATCCCCAGTATCCGGCATAGTGGATAAACAAGGGGAAGATTTGAAAATAGATGAACTAATGATGGAGAAAGATCATGATCATCATGATCAACACATAGATGTGCCACAAGGTTCCCCACATCAAGAAGATGCTCCTCCAGAGAAGGAAATTCCTGAACAGGAGGAGGTGCCGCAAGATCAACAACAAAGTGAGCATCAAGAAGAAGAAATGAGAAAGTCACCATCTCCACAACACTTGCTGACAAAAAAGGGAGATACGGGTGAACATCATGATGATGCTGAAAAACATGATCAAGTGCCTCCGTGGTTAGCAAAAGAAGTAAATATTGAGGAAGTACTTGAAATTCAAGAATTCGATGTCTCCACCTTGTTCTCCGTGGATATAATGAAACCTAGGAGGAAGGCCAGAATGACTTCAGCCATCAAGAGAGATCTGACAACTAGGAGGAGGACCGCACAAATTGTCATACCTGCGGTGGAGAAAGAAAAAGGTAAAATTACTGTTGATGAATTTCAAATCAGCACAGTAGATTTGGGTTTTGCCAATGAAGACTAGGAAGGTCAAGAAGGCAAAGATATTATTGACTCTCTAATTCAAAAGGTGAAAAGAGAGAAGGAGAAGAATAAGCAACATAAAGAGCACATTGCTCAGTTGCATGCCTACATCAAGGGGCTAACCAATCCTGATGATACCACAACTGAACATGCAGTCCCATTGACCGCCATTTCTCAGGAGGAGGTAAATAAATTACACCTCATGAAGCATGAGGCGTCTGTAATAAGGAAATGGATGTCATCCACATTGGATGATGCTGTTGAAATAATGAAGGCCTCTTTGAAGAGGTGGGGCATTCTAAGTGACTCCAAGACCAAGGTGGATAAATTGCAGATGCAGACCGGGAAAAGGTCTTATAAACTGGAAAGGGTCCTGAGCCTTTTGGGAGAAATAAAGGGGATAAATCCTCAACTACTTATCAGTAAGCAGGTACTGAATAGTAATACTGCATTATTGGTAGACATCTGGTACAAGGACATTTAGTTTGAATGCGGAGTCCTCAAAAGATGCAATAATAGGCTGAGAGATATCAGCATGAGGCTACATGATTTAATGGCTGAAGAAGCAGAGATATTAGAAACATTGGAAGGCAAGGTGGAAGGTAAAATAGAAAATCAAGATGAAGAGTCTGCCATCAAGGCTCTGCACAGCAACTTCCAATCAGAAGCAAATGGTCCACTTGTCCACTTGACGGAGGAACTTATAGATAAAATAATGGTTAAGATGGAAAGATACAATGAAACACTGCAGGACAGGAAAAACAAGCTAGATAACAACAGAGATAAGTATGAAGCACATAAGCACGCCATCATCAAAGCAAGGACTCAAGATGGCGGAGGAATAGATCAAGTTGTGCAATCATATGAACAAGTCCAAAGCAGTATGCAGCCCCATATGCAACATCATCATCATGAGGATAGCAAAAGTTCAGGAAGTGAAGCACATGAATCAGCTGAGGAACATGGTGAAGATACATCATAAAGGGGATATAAGCATAAGCAATATAGATAGTTGCCAGCTGGCAACTTGTGCCATTTTTGTAAAGATTGACAAAGTCAAGGGATGATGACCATAGATTTGTATTGATAAATCAGGATCGTAGATCTTTTTGTAACAGATTCCTCACCTTATTCTATAAAAGGTGGTGGAATGCCTTATTGTAAACATTCAAAACTTAATTGAAATCCGTCTGCTGAAATATTCAGAGCTCATTTCAAAGTTTTTGTATACATTTATATTTTTGCATGCTTAATGAATGAGAAGACAGCGTCGATTACAATTCATGGTAAATCTTGAGTAATCAGTGTATGAGTCCTGGATATATGTGGTGATTTGTTGCATCCTTGGAGTGCATGTCTACTTACATATGTTGTCTTCATACAAATTCCTTTGAAGTTAGCATCAACTATATCTAACTATGGAATGTCCTGGTGAAAATATGGTTTGGTTTTCTTCTCTTCATGACAGTATCTAATATACATGTGGTTCAAAAGCTGAAGGTTCAACTTTAATTAGAAGCATTCTTCAATTTCTTTTAAATTTCAGAGCATTTCATCTCCATAATTGTAAATAATTGATGATCTTAAGCAAATAACACAGATATGCAGACATCTCATATATAATTATAAATATTTAGCATATTTGAATATAGAGCATGCACAATTGAAAATATCATGCAAAGATTGAGGTATTTCTGCATCTTTTCACCAAACAACTGCATAATATGACTTCTCTGTAAAGAATTTCTACAGGAATGTCATGATGATGATAAATTTCTACGTAAGGCCCCAAAATGGAAACAACAACTCACATTAACCTCTGAGTGACTTCAGACGATTAAGACCTAATCACCAGAGACTTGGGATCATGAATTCTTTGAATTCATAGTATCTTTCAAGATGAATAAAGGTTAATGTGTACTTTTATTCTATGCTTGTTTGTGACTAACATCATGACCAACAAGGGATTCTTTCTCTAGTTTGCATCATACTTTGAAAGTTCTTGAAGTAGCCCCAGAGTGTCGTATTATGTGCTTTGTCATCACCAATTCCATGCAAATAATCTCTAATTTGTATTGCTACTGGTCTGTCATTTTGCTAGTTTGCATCATACTCTGAAAGTTCTTGAAGTAGCCCCAGAGTGTTGTATTATGTGCTTTGGCATCACCAATTCCATGCAAATAATCTCTGATTTGTATTGCTACTGGTCTGTCATTTTGCCATATCCAACCATTAGATTTGGGTAGCTTATTCATGTAATAGAAGAATAGACAGAGTATCAGGCCACCTTATTTGAAGGAATTCTTCTTATCCTTCTTTATCTTCTGTAGATTCTCCAAAAGTTGGTTCAAAAGGAGCTCACAAAGATCATAGTCAGCATTATTTCTTAACATTTCATAAGCAGTGTAAATTGCAGTTCTGGGTACTGAATTTTCCCTGCTGGAGTGATATATCTTGTAACCAATTATCATGGAGGCAAACTTGATATCCGGATCAATGATATCTTCTATTGTCATTGCTCTCTTGTCAAATCTTGATCCGGTAGCCTCACTCATAGTTTAGTTTTTTACCGATTTGAGAATAGGTAACCCTCCAGATGAGTGCAAACCAGTTACTGCCCTAATAGTATCTTTTGTGATCTTAAATGGTCTATTCAACCACATTAAGTTATCATGCACTCTGCTCAAAACATACTGGACCCATTCATCTTTTGTAAACTAGGGAAAATGGATACAATGTCCAAAATGCTTGTCATAAATAGCCTTGTACTGAGGTTTGAGTTCAAAAGCATCATCTATTAACTAATTGTGATAGATATCCATTAGTTTGGATTCTCCAAATTCCTTAATGTTTGCATGAATATATGCCCTAACATCTTCTACATGCAAAACCCTATGCGGAATGCTAAAAAGTGCGCCTAGGGGATCAACTTCTAAGGATTTGTAGGGATGTTTATTGAATTTAGGGTGCGGCCTATCAGAGATCTTCACAATATTCAGAGTGGCCATCTTTCAAAAGATTTAGAGAGAGATTTTTAAGAGCGGAAAATACTTTTTACGCCTTTAGGGTTCACAATATGAACCGGATCGGATTGCTGGGAGAATCAACTTATGTAGTTGATCTTTGAGAAGTTTTGAGGCAATTTGCTTCAGAGATCCTTCTTTTCTTCTTCTTGAATGCAAATGTACAAATGATGAACAAGAGGACCCTTATATTTCAGCACAAACCCTAATTTCACATTGTAATAAATGCACAACTTAAGTTATTTTGGTTGCTCCTTGTCCTGAGAGATTTTTCCAGATCACTGAGATGCACTTAGATTTATTCTTAGTGAATATTACCAATCTAACTACCTTTCTCCAATCATTCCATTTATCCACAGATCAAGATACCTCAAATTTGAATCATACCAGATCTAACTATGAAAATTTTGTTCTTACAGGATGACTATTAAACTGGATTAATTTCAGATGATTAACCTCTTCAAATTCCTTGTAGATCTTTCATATCTTTCCCAAGGGTTATTTAGATGTTTCTTTGAGAGCCCTTTTAATCCACAACCTTCCATGTGCCAATTTCAAGTACTAATTGACTGGCTAGGGGAAATTGTTTTCTTTTGTGACTCCCCCTGAGCTAGAGCTCATCTATCTAGTTTCTAGAAGGAATATCAGCACCAAATTCTGGTGCGGATCCATCCTTAACATTTTTTGTACTCCTCTTTACCTAAATCTTGTTCATCTCCCTCTGAATTTCATCCACATTCATTTTTCCTTTGTCTTAGTTTTGATTATGATGCACTGGACCCTTTTTGTCCTAGTTCTTACTTCTGCAGAATTTGGCAATATGACCGGATCTATTGCAATTGTAGCAAACAGTATTTCTGTGCATATTTGACTAATATCCTTTTGATCTACATTGATTAGCCATATGTCTCATTCTATTGCATGCAAAGCATCTACCATTGAATGAATTGTTCATTTGCATATTTCTACACTCATGAGATTTGTGACCATACCTTTTGCATTTAAAACACTATCCAGATAAGGATGAATTAGTCTGATTCATTCTTCTTCTGCACTAATTCACTTTATGACCAAATTTATTGTAGTTGTGGCAGTATCCATTAAAGGATGGATATCTTTGAGCATTAGGTTGCCTTACCAGAGGTCTTCTAGGCCTATTCCTTGGATTTCCTGATCCAGAGTTCTTTTAACCAAATCCAAAGCTTTCACCTTTCTCATACCCCAAGCCTTGCTTGTCACCTACCCTCTTTTGGCTTTCAAGAAGAACTTCAAGTTGAGTAGAGCTTATCTTGAATTTCTCTTTGTATTCATTTGTTGTTTGAAGATCCCTTTTAAGAGTGGCAATCTGATTCTCAAGTTGTTCTTCATTATCTCTAGCTTCTTCAAGATCAGATTCCAAATGCCTGATTATTCTATCCATTTTGTGGCAGTCTTTTGACTTCTCCTTGAGAGATAGTTTTAGATTATCTTCAGTCTTTCTTTTCTCTTCAATTTCTTGGATAAATTTCATAACTCGTGATTCCATTTCATGTCTTACCATGATGACCTCTTTTGACAGCTTCTCACATAATTTGTTCTTCTCATTCAGATCTTCATTAGAATCATTGGCTTCACTTTGAATTGCTAATTGCTGAAGAAGTTCCTTTCTCTTTTGCATAGAGATGCTTAGTTTCTCTTTTAGTTCATTTATGAAATCATCAGCTTGTTTGAGTCTTTCTCTTAAGTTATTAACTTCAGAGTGAGATTGCTCAAGATCATCTAAGGAAAATTGAAGTTGTTCCCTCATACCATACATATCCATTAGAATTCCCAGATCTTCCTCAAGCTATTAGGCTCTGTTTGAAGGAACTTGGCTCTGATACCAATTGTTGATAACTGAGAGGGGGGGTGAATCAGTTATCTTAATTATCTTTACTTTCTTTAACAACTAGTGTAGCATCAAAACAAATAAGCATTCATGACCATGAAAGCAGAAACAAAATCAATACACATAACACAATGATTTTGACATGGAAAACCCTGTTAAGGGAAAAACCATGGGGTGACTAACCCAAGATTGTATTCTCTGTTAAAAGAATAGAAGTACAAAATGGCACTTGCCAATTAGGGCTCACTGCCCAAGCACACTGCTCACAAGTGGTTCACTGCTCACAAGAGGCTCACTACCTACAAGAGACTCACTATCTACAAGTTATAAAGAAAGAAACAAGATACTTGAACTGATGAGAAGCATCCACATATGTTGAAGTTCAGTTCTAGTTTAGGCTCAATATACTGATCTATTGCACTTCATTCTTCCTCTTCTTTGGTGTTGTTGTCCTGTCACATACCGGACCTGTATTACTACTTCCATGCTGCTCTCTTCTTTTCTTCGCACTTTGCACTATGCCACACACCTTCATACCAAAATCAATCTGGTATATATATTCGCACCAAGGATTTCATCAACTTTCTAGTCATCATCCAGAATACTTAATATCTTCCCAAACTTTGGTCTGTTGGCTGAATCTTTGATTACCAAGTGATGCATATCAAAGAGATACTTATAGAAGTCATCAGTCATGTCAACCACTCATGAATGATACCTTAAGAAGCTTGAACACCATCAATATCCCATCCATATTAAGGTCAGATGCTCTGTTGATCAGGTCTTCCTCAGTTTGCTCTACCAAATAGGAACCCAATACTCAGGTGCTTATACCTTTTCATTCTATCATCACTGGAGCCTCAAACTCTAGAATATATTAGTCATGGTACTCCTCTTGTCTTACCCAAGTCTGCACTTTACAAAGATACTTCCTCTGATAGATCCGGACCTGATTGTCAGACCTTGCTGCATGCTCTGTTCTTAGTCACCGGACCAAAATATTCTTCAATCTGACTTCTGGTAGAGACACACCATATCCTACGGATGTGTGGGATGGACTTTGTTGCCATCCATGACAACACTCATGAAGCTACAATGTGTCTCTTGCCAACAAACTTACCTTTATACTTGCCGAAGCCCTTCTTCAACTTCCTCACAAAGTTGAGTTCCTCATCATCAAATTCATTATTAGGCTTAGATTATTCATTCTTCTCTTTCTTAGATGCCTTGAAAGCACCTTTCATCTTTGATGTCTCCTTACATTCCTTATTTCATAAGCAGTGAGAGATCCAAATAATTCATCCATTGTAAATTTATTCAGATCTCTAGCTTCTTCAATGGCAGAAATTTTTGAATCATACCTTTGGGGAAGGGATCTTAGGACCTTCTTCACAATCAGTAGGTCTTCCATTTCTTCACCAAGTCCTCTAATAGCATTGATGATTTCATCTACTCAGAGTAGATAGTTAGCAATATTTTCCAATTCCTTCGTCTTTAGACTTTCAAAATTGCCTTTGTAGGTCTGTAGCTTAGCTTGTTTCACCTTATCATCACCTTCATAAATGTTATGAAACTTTTTCCAAATATCCTTAGTAGACTTATTGTGCATCACTTTAACAAATTCAGTGTTTGTCAATCCACCTAGAATTACATTCTTAGATTTAGCATTGTTTTCACATGCCTTCTTATCAGCCTAATCTGTTGGAGGAGTTATAGGAGCAGTATAACCATCCACAACATATTTCCATGAAAGGAAGCAAGGTATGAGAAAACAACTTCCTACACCAATCTAATGAGGGATAGTTATGCAAATTTTCTTTACATATTTCTAGTTATAGTTATGATTCATATTAACAGAGAGATTAACATACATTCACAAGCAAGTATAAATGCATGACATAAGATTTATGTGGGGAAAACCCTTGCAAGTGAAAAACCCCACACTCCAAAACCTATACAATGTATTATCAAATCTGTAAAGGATTACAACACACTTGCAATGCAAGTTCTTCCAGGAGTTGTCACAATGTCAAATCTGGAGTAATTTCAGTGGCATAATGATACCTTCGAATGAACCATACACATGATACTACTCTAAGAACCTGAATATATAGAGTTACAAGGCATAAACGAGAAGCCTCTAGAGGTGGGCATCCAACTTGGCCTCATTGCCCATTTTCCACGCCCAAGGACACTTGTCCAACATGCATACTGTAGACACCCAAAAATGACCATGTCTTCAAATCACTTGCATTTCATCAAATCACCTGCATTCAACGTTAATTAAATAATCTAATTATTTAATTAATTTCATCAAATTCTTCCAAATCACATATTTTCAGCATTAATTAAATAAATCCTCTTTATTTAATTAATTTCATTAAATTCCTCTAAATTCTTCCAAAATTAAATAATGTTTATTATTTAATTAAATCATTATCCTCTTTCAAATTTTAAGTCTACATTAATTAAATAAATCCAATTATTTAATTAATTTCATCACAAATCCTCTCTTATCTACAATTAAATAATTTTCATTATTTAATTAAATCAAATTATTCTTCCAAATTTAATTAAATCATGCAAATTTATTTAAATTATCTCATTCATCTAAAAATAAATAAAATCAAGTATTTTATTTATAATCTTCATATTCCTCTATCATGCACAAACAATTAAATAAAATTATTTATTTAATTTCAATTATATTTCCAATTCCTCTAAAAATATCATGTTAACTCATGTGCACAATCAGTCTTATTTTTATAACTCTAAAAAAGGCAAATTACAAGTTGAGTTAATTGGCTTTAATTTATCTTATTTTCATCAACTCATGAATTAGCAGAAAAAGCATTCTAATTTATGAAATCAAATCTATCTTTATCAAAAAAAGTAATTATCTTAATAATAATACCTTTTTGGTGTGACATATGTCGTGTGCACATTCAGCATGAGTTATTTGATTTATCTCAACCATTCATTCTATGGATTTATCTCATCCATTGATCGATCATGTTTGAAACCTATATAAACCCCCCTCATCTCCTTCACAAATCCTCTTCGATCATTTATTCTCAACCATCCTTTACAATGCATTGAGCATTCATCACATCATTGAGCACCCTTGAGCACTTTGAGGATGAATATAACCTACATCCTCTTGTTGCAAGCATGGTTTCGCAACGATATTGAGCAATCTACATATCTACAAAGAGAACAATACAATCTAGGTGAAGTCTTTCTTGTTTTATTTGATTTATTCATTGATATTAGTTTTTTACTTAGATCGATCTCTTTATGTTATGGGTAATTGAGTTGTTATTATCATTACTTTGTGATCTTATCATTCAACCTCTCGATTTTCAACCACAAACACCCAGATTGTAACACTTGTCTATCCTGAACTTATCGATTGGGACAAACAAGGGTCCCCCATTCTAGATGTATTTTAGAATGACAAAGCTATTGGAGAGTTTATGGGACTCTGGGATTGTATCCCTCTTCGTGATCACAAAGCTAGTTTTGTAATGGAACTAGAGTAAACAACTTATTTTGGTGAGAATGCCAAATCTTGTAGTCACAAAAGTAAAAATAAAGAAAGATCTCTAGGTGAAAACCACACTGTGACACCTCCTGATCACAAAATAGTAAAAATAAAGGACATATCCAAAGGTGAAAACGCAATTGTGGCACCTGAGGATGGAGGAATTGACCTTCCTCTACCATCTAAGTATCAAGAGAAATCTTCTCTCCTAGTGGAAGATTCTACAGAGATAAACCTTGGCACAGAGAAAAATCCCAAGACAACATTCTTGGCAGCATCACTATTAGAACAAGACCACAAAAATCTTACCAACTTCTTCTTATAGAGAACCATCAACTTTGCATGGACCTATGTTGATATGCCAGGGTTAGACCCTTCGCTAGTAGTTCACTATCTCATAGTTGATCCAAAGCTAAACTAGTCAAACAGAATCTAAGAAAGATGCATCCACGGATTGCTCTCTTAGTGAAAGTTGAAATACAGAAACTGCTAGATGCAAAATTCATCAAGACTATTGATTATCCAAAATAGGTCTCAAACATTGTACCTATGTCTAAACCACATAGGGGCATCCACATGTGTATTGACTTCAGAGATCTTAACAAAGCATGTCCCAAAGATGACTTTCCATTGCCAAACATTGATTTCATAGTAGACTTGACTGTTGGTCATGAAATGCTTTCTCTAATGGATGGATTTTCTGGCTACAATCAATAATGATAGCGGAATAAGATCAACATAAAACAACTTTTACTTGTCCTTAGGGCACCTATTGTTGGTGCGTCATACCATTTGGTTCTAAGAATGCAGGGGCAACCTATCAAAGAGCAATGATAGTGATATTCCACGATCTCTTTCATCAAATCACGGAGGACTATGTGGATGATATACTAGCAAAGTCTTCTAGGGTAGATCACATACAAGTTCTAGGACAAATCTTTGACAGACTAGAAAAATATCAAGTAAGACTCAATCCAAAGAAGTGTGTCTTCGGGGTAACATCAGGAAAATTGTTGGGATACATTGTATCTTGCAAAGGCATTGAAGTAGATCTAGTAAAAGTCAAGGCTATAATAGAAATGCCTCCACCAAAGAATCTGAAAGCACTAAGGAGCCTTCAAGGAAGGTTACAACCCATTAGGTGATTTATCTCACAACTAGCAGATAAATGTCAACCATTCCAACACTTGCTTCGAAAGGATATCTCATTTCGATGGGATGATAAGTGTCAAGCAGCATTTGATCAAATCAAAGAATATCTAGCTACACCTCCTGTCTTGGTACCACCAGTTGTCGATAGGCCTTTGATCTTGTACATCTCAACTACAACTACAGCCTTAGGGCCTCTTCTAGCACAGCATGATGAGTCAGGAAAAGAGCATGTAATCTATTATATTAGTCAAACCTTGGTGGGTTATGAACTCAATTATTCACCTATGGAAAGAGCTTGTTTAGCATTAGTGTTCGCTTCCCAAAAGTTATGGCATTACATGCTAAACCAACACATGAATCTTATAGCCAAAATTGATCCATTGAAGTATCTACTAGCAAAAGTAGCTCTCACAGGTAGACTAGCTAAATGGGTAATGATCCTTAGTGAGTTTGACATTGAGTATGTGGATCGTAAAGCAATCAAGGGACAAGCCCTAGCAAATCAACTAGAAGAAGCACCCATGATAGATGTACATCCTATGGTATCTAACTTTCTGGGTGAGAATCTCTTCACTCTTTCTACCTCAGTAATGTGGAAGTTGTATTTTGATGGTTCCTATACATAGCATGGTTCAGGGGTCGGCATCCTTTTTATCACACCACAAAATGACTATATCCCAAAGTCATATTGGCTTACATTTCCTTGCACTAACAACATAGACAATTATGAAGCACTCCTCATAGGTCTCAGTATAGCAGTCCAATGGGACATCAAAGAACTACAGGTATATGGAGACTCACAACTAGTCATTCGACAAGTCACAGATGAGTACCAAACAAAAGATGAAAAGTTAGTCCCTTACAAGAAACTAGTGGATGCATACAAACCACACTTTTCTAGCATCACTTTTAAGAAGATTCCAAGAGAGCATAACAAAGCTATAGATTCTATGGCTTTTGTGGGGTCACTTATAGACATGCTTGCAAACACATAGAAATGTGAGTTCTTGATCGAGCAATTATTGATACCAGCTATCGATGTTCCAACTACTGAAATCATCTGCAAACTTGTTGGTCCCAATTCCCCATGGTATGAAGATATCTATGAATACCTTAAACATGGTACCTTTCCCTTTGAACTATCTACAACCCAACGCAAAACCTTTATCCTTCAATCCTCTTGTTACACCATTCTGGGTGATACACTATATCATCGAAGTCTCGATGGTATCCTCTTATGATGTCTTAATGCAGAAGAAGTCAATGCTACCTTACGAGACATACACGAAGGTGTCTATGGTGCACATTCTACCAGTCCTAATCTTGCTAAGAAAATACTCTGCACAGGTTACTACTAGCCTACAATAGAACAAGATGCTTTACAGTTTGTTAAGAAGTGTCTACAATGCCAGCAACATGGCGATTTGATTCACACACCAGCTCATGAATTACAACCTGTGACAACTCCATGGCCTTTTTCTTAATGGGGTCTCGACCTCATAGGACAAATCCACCCATCCTCATCCAATGGCCACAAATTTATCATTACTGCCACTAAGTACTTCACAAAGCGGGTCAAAGCCATTCCCATGACATATATCATCGGCAAGCAAATTGCCAAGTTTATCCTTAACTACTTCATTTGCCGATATGGTATCCCCCAAGCCATTGTCACTAATAATGGGAGACCATTCAAAAATCAAGATGTCCATGCCTTGTGCACCCAATACAATAACCAACATCACTTTTCCACTCCCTACTATCCGCAGAGCAACTGCCAAGCTGAGGCTTCCAACAAAACCATTCTCAAAATCCTCAAGAAAATAGTCGGTGAAGTTGGTCATGATTGGCACTTGCAACTCAATCCTGCCCTATGGGTCTACCAAACTAGTATCAGAACACCAACTGGTGCCACACCCTATGCCTTAGTCTATGGCTCTGAAGCCATTTGGTGCAGTCACGGTAGGGGGGTTCACAGGATGAACTATCCAGACCGTGCAGCAAGAGTAAACACAATGGAAACAACACAAGAATATGGAACAAATGCAATTTCAATCATTCAGTATATCAAGACTTCAAATATAATCTAGCCAGCAACATGCGGGCTTACAACTAGGCCTCAAAGGCCTAGTTACACACATGTGTAAGATAAATCTTTAAAGCTCCTTTGTACAAATCCTAACTATCAATCTCTAAATCATCAAAACTACTTTCCTAAGGATCTATTACATCAATATATATCATTTTTGGACCAATGGGTTCCTCTGCGTTGGCCACAAGAGATCCAGAATGCCGATGAAGAGGTGTAACATGTGTTCTTGGATAGCTTGGACCTATCGGCTTGAAAATCCTTCTCCAATGATCATAATGAAGCACGGACCTATGAGGAAGGTTGGCCATGAACCAAGGAACATTATAGAATGAATCACAAGGATCCGCAAGTTGGCTAATGCTCCCAACCCTTCTCCTTCAGCTAATTACTCATGACTGTCAGAGAACTCTGTACTAAGAAAATAGAGGATCTTTTGATAGCGATAACTTTCTGGTAACTAATCTAAATGCTCTAAGTTCTTGATATGATGTAGATGAATGAATTGAGGTGCTAAGTCCAAATCCGTAAGGTGTGAAATGTTGAAACTGAACCACAAGCTGGAAACTTCTACTGATTGAACTGCCTGAACTAAATAGGAAAAAAACTAAAATGCAAACAAAATTGAAATGCAAATACAAATGTTTTTGGTTGATGCAAGATTACTCTTGAACCAGGGATGCTCCTACATCAGACATCTAGGGTTATTAAAAATTGAGTCCCTCACTTTGTTGGGGCTAGGGGACAACCAAGATGATCCACCTCAGCCTAAGAAATCCATGATGAATCTTCTTTTAGCCTGTCTTTCCACTTCACAAGATATTATTTGTATTGGCTTCCTCTGGTGCTGCGTCCAACTCTGCTATCCAAAATGCCTTCAATTTGTTCTGATGTTTGCTGTGGTAACTGTTTCTTCAAGTCTTCTTCCATACTAAAGTTTGTTTCATGATACTGATAAAGATCTACAATGTTTAAAATAGGTGAAATACCCAATGTCTTCGGTAATTCCACTTCATATGCATTTCCTGAATCAAATTTTCTGAGTATCCTACAAGGTCCAAACTTCTTCATCTTCAACTTGTTATAAGTTTCAACTAGAAATCTTTCTTTTCTCAAGTACACCATTACTTCATCTCCTTCTTCAAATTCCTTATATCTTTTTTTTTCATTACCCTTCTCTTTGTACTTACTGTTCATATCTTCCAAATGTTTCTTCACCTGATTATGCACTACTCTCATATGATCTACAAATCCCTCTGGTTCAGCACTCCTCTTTTCCTCTGCACTAATGTCTCTTAATTCTGCAACTCCTCTAGGATTCACTTTGGTAACAATCTCAAAAGGTGTTCTTCCGTACTCCCATTTACTGAATTATTGTATGCAAACTCTACTTGTGAAAGAATCAAATGCCAACTTTCAGCTTTGTTTCCAACCAAACATTTCAACAAGTTTCCCAAACTCCTATTCACTACCTCTATCTATCCATCTGTCTATGAATGAAAATTTGAACTGAACTTTAGATCTATCTTCATCTTCTTCCAAAGTGTCTTCTAAAAGTATCCAACAAACTTTGAAACTCTATTCGAAACTATACTCCTAGGTAATCCATCCAATCTCACAATTTCCTTGAAAAACATGTCAGCTACATGCACTATATCAATCATCTTCTTACAAGGTATGAAATGAGACATTTTTGAAAATCTATCAACCACTACAAATATTGAATCATGTCCTCTTTGTGTCTTAGGTAATTTCATTACAAAACCCATGCTTATGTCTTCCTAAGGTCTCTCTGGAACTGTCAAAGGTTTATACAATCCAGTATTCTAAATACCTCCTTTTGCAACTTGACAAACTCTACAACTCTGCACAAATCTCTGAACATCCTTATGTATCTGAGACCAAAAGTAATTTTCACTTACCAAAGTCACTATCTTGTCAATGCCAAAGTGTCCTGTCAATTCACCACTATGCTTCTCTTTGATCAAATTATCTCTCATAGAACTTCTAAGTATGCATAACTGACTTCCTTTGAACAACATAACTTCCTAAATGAAATAGTCTAATCACTTACTTCTATCTATCACAATAGGTTCCTTACATGCTTTCCAAGGTTCTACAAAATCAGTGTCTAATTCAGACATGTTCTTCAATTTATCAAAACCCAACACTTCAACCCTCATTTTTGTTAACAAGTTTCTTCTTATGCTTAAGGCATCATCAACTTTATTTGATTTTCCACTCCTATGCTTCAACACAAAAGTATAACTCTGCATGAACTCTACCCATCTCATATGTCTCTGATTCAACTTACCTTGACTAGATACAATGAAGTGCTTCTGGATTAAACTGTGTGTTTCTTTTCTTCGACGTTTCTAATCCTCGTCCTGATGATGGATCACTGAGCATGATCCAAAACATCTAAGCAAAGAAACACACACAGTTTAATCCAAAAGCACTTCATTGTATCTATTATGGACTGTGGAAAACTCATGCCTACTATTACCTTGACTATTCAAATATTACAAAGCTTAATGATCTGAATATAACACAAACTCCTTAGGCAACAAGTAATGTCTCCACCTCTTCAGGGCTTGAATTGTGGCATAGAACTCTTGATCATAAACTAAATATCTTCTCCTTACATCATTCAACTTCTCACTAAAATAAGCTATTGGTCTACCTTCTTGGCTTAACACTGCTCCAATTGCATTTCCACTAGCATAACAATCAACTTCAAATACCTTGTTGAAATCTGGTAATGCCAAAATAGGTTGCTCGGTCACCTTCTACTTCAACAACTCAAAACTTTTATCTGCTCTAGATGTCCACTTGAAATCTTTTCTGTCACCTCTCATTGTCTATGTCATGGGGTTACAAACTGAACTAAAATTTCTAATGAACTTCCAGTAGAAGCTAGCCAAACCATGAAATGATCTAACCTCTCCAATGCTCTCTAGTATAGGCCACTCAACAATTACTTTCACTTTCTCAGGGTCCATCTTCAATCCTTTTGCAAAAATTACAAATCCCAAATATACCAATTCTTCTTTCATGAAACTACATTTATTGATGTTTATCAGCAATTTCTCTTCTCTCAACCTCTAAAAAACTTGTCTAATTTTCCACAAATGTTCTTCTTTTGTCTTACTGAAAATCAAAATATCATCCAAATATACAATCACAAACTTACCCAAGAATTTATTCAGAACTTCATTCATCAACCTCATGAAAGTACTTGGTGCATTAGTCAATCCAAAAGGCATCACTAACCACTCATACAATCCTTCATTTGTCTTAAAAGAAGTCTTCCATTCATCACCTTCTCTGATTTTGATTTGATGGTATCCACTCTTCAAGTCTATCTTTGTGAAATATCTCACTCCACTCAAACAGTCCATGATATCATCCATCCTAGGTAAAGGGAATCTATACTTAATTGTGATCTAGTTTATTACTCTAGAATTAGTACACATTATCCATTCTCCATCCTTCTATGGTGCTAGCACTACAGGTACTGCACAAGGACTCAAACTTTCTCTGATCAAACCTTTCTTCAACAATTCTTGTATTTGTCTATTCAATTCCTCATTCTCTACTAGTGTAATTCTATGTGCTAATTTGTTAGGCAAACTTCCTCTCGGTATAAGATCCATGTGATGACTGATACTCCTTATAGGTGGTAATCCTTCAGGTACATTATCTGATATGATGTCTTCATATTCTGTTAGCAACTCTCTTATCCCATCTGGTTCAGTTTCTTTCTTCACCACTTCAAGTTTCTTAGGAATCAAGGCATAACACAGACTTTCTTGTTTCAAACCATCCAAAAATTTCCTTCCATCTACCAAATAGATTCTAGCATTTCCACATACCACATTTTTAGGATCATCTTCTAAAGGAATCAAAGTAATTCTTTTTCCATTTGTTGTGATAGTATATGTATTCTTTCTTCCATCATGCATAGCTTTTCTATCATACTGCCAAGGTCTACCCAACAAGATATGGCAAACATCCATAGGCATAATGTCACACAAAACTTTATCATAATAAGAGCCAATATGAAATTTCACCAAACATTGCTCACTCACCAGTACCTTATGATCATCCTGAATCCATGCTATCTAGTAAGGCTTAGGGTGTTTCAATCTTTCCGACTTCAACTTAGTCACCATCTCCTCAGAAACTAGGTTATCTGAACTACCACTATCAATCATGACTTTACAACACTTACCTCCGGATTTGCATCTAGTTCTGAACAAACATTTCCTCTGTGATGGTTCTTCATTTATCTCTGTTTGAAATAGTGCTCTCCTCATCACCAATGATTCTCCTTTCTCTGGATTGCCAACTGAACAAGGTGATTCAACAGGTTCTTCTTCAACATAGGCTACTCTTCCACTGTTTGTTGTTTTCTTGCTTGTACTACCTTGATTACACTCAAATGCTCTATGTCCTTCACCTCCACATTTGAAACAAGTACCTCTTAATGTTCTATTATCAAATCCCCTTCCCTCTCTTATGTATCCTTCATTCTGGTATGCACTAGGGTTTCCTCCTGGTAAAAATTATCTCTATCATCCTTTCTCAACGGGCTATCAAACTTGTTCTACTCTAGATAAGATCTGTCTCCTCTGGAAAATGTCATGTTTCTTAGAAATTTTCCTCCTCTGCCTCTCTGTCTCTGGTCATGTTTCTTATTCAACTTCTCTTCAACTTTCAGTGCAAATTGATATGCTTCTTCCAAAGATGTCGTCCTTACCAAGCTTAGTTCTTCTTGAATGTTCAATCTCAGTCCATTAATGTATCTAGCTACTTTCTCCTTACTTGCTTCACTATGGCCTATTCTGATGATCATTTTATGAAATTCTTCAGTGTATTCTTTCATAGATTTCTCCTTTTGTCTCAAGTTCTGTAACCTTTTCAATAGCTCCAACTCATAGTCAGCAGGTATGAACTGATTCTTCAACTTTGTCACCATCTGGTCCCACTTTGTAATCTTTTCTTTTCCTCTTCTATTTCTTTCCAACTGAACTTCTTTCCACCATATAGAAGCATGTCCTTTCAACTTTGTCATTGCATATTTCACCTTCTCTGGATCTTCAATTTCCTCATATTCAAAGTATTCTTCCATATCATTTATCCAATAAATCAACTCTTCCAGATTCATGTTACCAGTATAGTTCAGAACATCAGCTCTAGGTCTCTTTCCAATTTTTGAACTAGCTCGCAACATCTTTATCTGATCCGATTCCTCTTCTTCATCACTTCCTAGGGTTTCGCTAGTGGGTTCAACAAATTGAAATTCTTCCTCATCATCACTTTCAACATTAGGTCTAGGTGTCAACCCTCTTCGGCTATCTTCTTCAACAACATCCAAATGAATTCACATTGTTCTCATCAATTCCATCATCTCATACATTCTATTAGCCATTCTACCAACAGGAGGAACTCTATGTAGTGGCATCTTCCTAGGATTAAGTGCAAACTGCCTCAGGTTCGGTGATTGGGCTACAAGCGATAACTGGCTCTCAATCAGCGATCAGTTGTACACCAATAACCTGCCTTAGATCAGCGATCTGCTTACAATAAGATCTTACAGAATCCCTTTCACCAATTCACTCCAAAGAATGAAACCTTTCTTCTCCAAGATTTGAACTTTCGCTTTAATACCACTTGGTGCAGTCACGGTAGGAGGGTTCACAAAATGAACTATCCGGACCATGCAACAAGAGTAAACACAATGGAAACAACACAAGAATATGGAACAAATGTAGTTTCAATCATTTAGTATATCAAAGAATTCAAATACAATCTGGCCGGTAACATACGGGCTACAACTAGGGCTCATAGGCCTGGTTGCACACATGCGCAAGATAAAGCTTTGAAGCTCCTTTGCACAAATCCAAACTATCGATCTCTAAATCATCAGAACTACTTTCCTAAGGATCTATTACATCAATATATATCATTTTTAGACCAATACGTTCCTCCACGTTAGCCACAGGGGATCCAGAATCCTGATGAAGAGGTGTAACGTGTGTTCTTGGATAGGTTGGACCTATCAAGTTGAAAATCCTTCTCCAGCAATTATAATGAACTACAGAACTATGAGGAAGGTGAGCCATGAACCAAGGAACATTGTAGAATGAATCACAAGGATATATAAGTCAGCCAATGCTCCCATTCCTTCTCCTTCAGCTGATTACTCATGATTGTTAGAGAACTCTGCACTGAGAAAATAGAGGATTTTCTAATAGCGATAACTTTCTGATAACTTATCTAAGTGCTCTATATTCTTGATATGATGTAGATGAATGAATTGAGGTGCTAAGTCTAGGTCTGCAAGGTGTGAAATGTTGAAATTGGACCACAAGCTAGAAACTGTTACTGACTGAACTACCTAAACTAAATAGGAAAAGAACAGAAATGCAAATGCAATTGTTTTTGGTTGATGCAAGATTACTCTTGAACCAAGGATGCCCCTGCATCACCATTCTACCTATAGAGGTCAAGATCCCATCCCTCAGAGTATCCATGTAGAACTTGATTGATGGAGAGGAGTATCGTACTTCTAGATTAGCTGAGCTAGAACTACTAGATGAGAGGTGCCTTGTTGCGCTTAATCATCTCCATGTTTATCAAAACCACCTCCAGCATAATTATAACAAAAAGATCAAAGAAAGATGGTTTCAAGTGGGTTATCTTGTCTTAAAAGAAAATTAGAGAAATCAAGCATATCTAGAAAAGAAGGGAAAGTTTGAGCCTAATTGCTTAGGACCCTTTGTTGTCATAATAGCATATGGATCAGGTGCTTATACTCAGCTACACCTGATGTCATTTCTCCAGATGAGCCACTCAACAGTGGTCATCTTAAGAAGTTATATGCTTGATCCTCAGAGTGCCACAAAAAAAACACAAAAATAATCTGTCCTATGGTGAAAACCTGGTAAACAAGCACCTTGGATAAGTACCATAGTGAAAACCTAGCAAACATGTGCTATGTGTAGAGTCAACAACCATCATCTATCGAGTCTTGTTCATTCCATTTTCATAATAAACTTCATCCATCCATAATAAAATATTGACCTTGTTTGCATTTCCATCACCCTATCTAAAATAGCTTAGAAATTTGTCAATGTTCATCATCATCATCCCATGTCAGTTATCACTTAGCTTACATCAGCTATCCTATGTCAAGTTATCTATGTCTTCCTCTACCAGAATGGGGCAACTCTTTCCTTAACCTAGGTCTAGGAATGGATCCTTGTTCATGGTTCACAAAAACACAAACACAAAAACACAAAAACACTTCAACCTCCAAACACAAACAAAAACAAAAACACATCAACAATCAACACAAACAAAAACACAAAACACATCAAACCAAACCAATCAACTATCTTATATAGATTGTCACATGGTCGAAACCAGACCAAGTGTCTTATACAAGGTGTTTCATTTTTTAAACTAGACACCTTCATCCTTGTGTTGATCTAGGGATATATCATTCCCTACAATGACAACACTTTTCCTACATCGTCACACCAACCAGAACTACATATCATCTCATTTCAATCTTAAGTTACCTTGATCCCATGGATATGGGTATGTAGGCAGTCTGGCATACGAAGGAAGTATCCAGTACTCAGGTACATAAGATCATCATCATTTCACCAACCCAAGCTCAAATAACTTGACCCACCATAACTCTACCCAAAACTACATATTATCATCTTTCATCTTTCATCGTAATGTGCCTTGATCTCGTGGATATAGGGTATGTAGGTAGTCTCGAATATGAAGTTTTCAGTACTTAGGCACATACGATTTATCATTCTTCACCCACCTCAATCCATTCATATGTCATCTTTTTAGTCTTCCGTTTATCAAAATCCATTCACCTCGACTTGACTAACTCAAGCAGAAAAACACCAGCACATGCATCCTTTCAAAGAAATAGTCCTTAACCAACTTGAAGCAAAGCACACCTACTTTCAGAGCCATATATGGTCCTACATATCGATTGCCAACATCAGATAAATCACATCTTAACTAGGAAACAAATCAACACACTTGTCTTATACAAAATGTTCCATGATCGAAACCAGACTAAATGTCTTAAACGACATGTTGCATTTCTTGAAAGTAGACATTATCTTTTCAATAAATAACACCCTTTAACGGACACATAGCTCCTACGATAAGGCTATTATCTATCCTAAGCAACCTCTTTGGCAAGAGAATATGTTGGTTGTATGTTTACTTTGTAAGTCATTCAATTTGATTTTTGGTTTATCTTTTGTTCCTTTTCCAATACCTATTCAAGACTACCTTGATTTATCTATAATCTTGGTATGTTGTAATGCAGTACAGATTGGGGGCATGGTCATTGCTTTTGTGTGCTGTGTTTGAGGAATGATCTTTAGCATATTTCTTAGTAGCATATTTATCTTGTGTGTGTTATGGCCTAGCATCTTACATATTAATATTCTTCTTGCATTTATGTATTGAAGTTTATGTTATGTTCAAGGCTATGGCTCATTCACATGTACAACAAGGTTATATTATGTCTAAGGGATCTAAGTTCAAACCACTTGCTTGCAGAGTCAATGTCCACACACTTGGATATCACAACACCTTGGTCATTTATACGTTGGTGGAAAACTATCCATGTGCTATATCAAAAATAAGGTTTGCTCTTTATAAACATTTGTGAAACTGTTGCAACAAGCTCATCCATTTACCCATCCATTTATCCAAATCATCATATCATTTTCAAGCAAAGATCAATCAATAGTCTTTCTCTCATGTTCTCTTCTATCTCCTTTCTTCTATCTCCAACACAATTTTCTTGTCGAGTGTCAACCCAATTTTTCTATCGCTTCCCTATCTTTCCTCTCGAGGGGGCATCATACGCCAGCTACACAAGGGCAGCTAGCTACACTGGGGCATCAAACTTGTATCATGTCTTCAACAATCATTTTCTTTGACACAACACTATAAACTGCATTGCATCAAAGAGGGGTAAAATGTAGACACCCAAAAATGACCATGTCTTTGAATCACTTGCATTTCATCAAATCACCCGCATTCAACGTTAATTAAATAATCTAATTATTTAATTAATTTCACCAAATTCTTCCAAATCACATATTTTCAACATTAACTAGATAAATCCTCTTTATTTAATTAATTTCATTAAATTCCTCTAAATTCTTCCAAAATTAAATAATGTTTATTATTTAATTAAATCATTATCCTCTTTCAAATTTCAAGTCTATATTAATTAAATAAATCTAATTATTTAATTAATTTCATCACAAATCCTCTCTTATCTACAATTAAATAATTTTATCACAAATCCTCTCTTATCTACAATTAAATAATTTTCATTATTTAATTAAATCAAATTGTTCTTCCAAATTTAAATAAATCATGCAAATTTATTTAAATTATCTCAATCATCTAAAAATAAATAAAATCAAGTATTTTATTTATAATCTTCATATTCCTCTATCATGCACAAACAATTAAATAAAATTATTTATTTAATTTCAATTATATTTCCAATTCCTCTAAAAATATCATGTTAACTCATGTGCACAATCAGTCTTATTTTTAGAACTCTAAAAATGGAAAATTACAAGTTGAGTTAATTGGCTTTAATTTATCTTATTTTCATCAACTCATGAATTAGAAGAAAAAGTATTCTAATTTATGAAATCAAATCTATCTTTATCAAAAAAAGCAATTATCTTAATAATAATACCTTTTTGGAGTGACACATGTCATGTGCACATTCAACATGAGTTATTTGATATATCTCAACCATTCATTCTATGGATTTATCCCATCCATTGATCGATCATGTTTGAAACGTATATAAACCCCCCTCATCTCCAAATCCTCTTCGATCATTTATTCTCAGGGATCTTTTACAACGCATTGAGCATTCATCACATCGTTGAGCACTTTGAGCACGAATACAACCTACATCCACTTGTTGCAAGCATGGTTTCACAACATTGTTGAACAATCTACATATCTACAAAGAGAACAATACAATCTAGGTGAAGTCTTTCTTGTTTTATTTGATTTATTCATTGATATTGTCTTTTTACTTAGATGGATCTCTTTATGTTATGGGTATTTGAGTTGTTATTATCATTACTTTGTGATCTTATCATTCAACCTCTCAATTTTCCTCATACACACATACACCTCCCTTACAACCGTCATAACATGCAAGTTTGAATTCCCAATGTGGAGCACTCTATCTAAAGATAGGCTATGACAGATTCTCTTACGCACCTTACAGTTGTCATAGAATTTGTCATATATGATAGCTCTTACAGTTGTAAGAGAATCTACCATAACTACCTAAATATAACATATTCGTCTTACAGCATGTCATAACTCAACTTGGGTGCCCAAAGATGTCTTCCTCTCATACAAAGCTGCTTCATGACACTTGTCTTCACCCGTCATAGGATTCTCTATACTTGGCTCTTACATGTCATAGAATATGTCATACGTCATAAGTTCTTACACAAGTCACAAGATGTTGACACATGGCATATTAGTGCCACCTCAAATGGGATGCCTAGATTCCATGGGTTGACTTGTCCATCCAAGTCACCATACAAGTGGAGTGATATCTCACCATGCCACTTCACACTAAATGACAAAACAGGATGTACAACATTAAATACATCATAGGCAAATATTAAATAAATAATTGAATAATTAATGCTAGGAATTGCAAGGTTGAGACACCTTAATTCCCAACATTCTCCCACTTGTTGAACACCTTACAAGAGCCAATAGAATGACAAGATTTAACTTCTAGGGGCCAAGAGGCCCATAGACTCCAAAAACCATCTGAACTTTTATGTGCTCATAGGCTTCGGCAAGGAATCTACAACATTCACCAAAGTATCAACCCTCTCCAAATTCAACTTCCCATCCTCTACCATATCATGTACAAAGTTGTACTACACACCAATGTGCTTGGTCCTCACATGGAAAGTAGGATTCTTCGCCAAACATATGGCACTTTGGTTGTCACAAGAAATGGTAATCTTCCCTGCATCAAACCCAATGTCAAAACACAATCTTTTAAGCCAAATGGCTTCCTTACAAGCATGAGTAGCTATCATGTACTCTGCTTCAATTGTGGACAAAGCGACCACATGTTACTGCTTACTCATCCAACTAATAGCATCACCAAACATAGTGAACACATAAGCACTGGTGGATCTCCGGCTGTCAATATCACCTACCCAATTTGAATCCATGAATACTCATAGAATATTGAGAACTAATAGGATAACCATGATAGCACAAGGAATACTCAGAAGTACCCCATAGATATCTAAAAACTCTCTTTATTGCATCCCAATGTATCCATCTAGGATTACCCATGAATCAACTAAGGACTCCCACTACTTGAGCAATATCTGGTCTTGTACAAACTATCACATACATCTGACTCCCAACTGCACTAGCATAAGTTACTTTGCTCATATCCTCCATCTCAGAAGGAGACTTCAGATAATCTGCAATAGATACCTTTGTCCCCATTGTAATAGGAACACTCAAAGGTCTACAATCTGCCATGCTAAATCTATCCAACATAGTCTTCACATACTTACTCTAGCCTAAGCAAAGTTTTATGTTTGCTTTGTCTCTTCTGATCTCCATCCCAAGAATGTACCTGGATGCGCCTAAATTTTTCATTTCAAATTGTGCTAACAACTAAGACGTCAAATTAGAAATCAAACTTTTACCATTCCCAATTAGCAACATATCATCAACATACAATGCTATAATGAGAATGTGATCATTGTCATATTTGAAATAAACACAATGATTTGATTTTGATCTTAGAAATATAATACTCAACACAAAGGCATCAAATTTCTGGTACCACATTCTAGGAGACTACTTAAGACCATACAAAGACTTTTTTAACTTGCAAACTAGATTTTCTTTACCTTTCACAATGTAGTGCTCTAGTTGTGACATGTAAATCTCTTCCTCCAAATCACCATGAAGGAATGTTGTCTTCACATCCATCTGCTCCACCTCTAGATCGTATATTGTTGCAAGAGATAACAGGAACGGAATAGATGTTAGCTTTACAATGGGAGAGAAAATCTTACCATGGTCAATTCCCTCCACCTGTGAGTACCCCTTCGCAACCAACCTTGCCTTATACTTCTCAATGCTACCATATGAACCAAACTTTTTCTTAAAACCCCATTTTTATCCAATAGGATTTCTCCCTTCAGGCAAAGGCACCAAGTCCCAAGTATTATTCTTTTTCAAAGAAGCCATTTCTTCTTCCATGGCCTCCTTCCAGGAACCTACATCTTTCATACCCATAGCCTCCCTTACTGTCCTAGGCTCATCAGCATTAGAAATCAAAGCAAAAATGCAACTAGAATCATGCAATGAATAGCAAAACCTTTTAGGTTTTCATCTTATTCTCGTGGACCTCCTAAAAATTTGAGGTTGAGGTTCTTCATCTTCTTCTAAACTTTCAGAGCTAATAGAGCTCTCCTCATCATCAGATCCAACAAGTATCTTTGGTTCAACTTTCTCCGAGGTGGTAGGAAGATAAACCACATCACCTTTCTTCTCTTCTTTCTCTAGCTATAAAATAACAGAAGAAGGATTGAGCTCTATGAAGATCACACTTCTTCTATACATAAGTCTTTTAGCCACTGGATACCAAAGTTTGTACCCTTTCACACTGATGCCATAACCGATGAAGATACATTTAACTTCCTTGTCCTCCAACTTAGACCTCTTCTCCATAGGCACATGTGCATATGCCTCACAACCAAATATTTGAATGTGTCTAAGCAAAGGCTTCTTACAAGACCATACCTCCATAGGGGTCTTGTTAATGAGCATCGATGTAGGAGACTTGTTAACCAGGTAACAAGTGGTAGAAACAACTTTAGCCCAAAACTTTTGTTTTAGGCCAACTCTTAACATGCTCTTAGCCCTCTCCATCAATGTTCTATTCATTCTCTTTGCAACTCCATTTTATTGAGGGATATATGGATTTGTCTTATGCCTCTTAATACCTTGTTCTTTATAGAACTTGTCAAAATCTGCTAAGAAAAACTCACCACCATTTTTAGTCCTCAAACATTTAATATTTCTATCTTTTTGATTCTCTATAAGAGCTTTGAAATCTTTGAATCTTGCAAAGAATTCATATTTACTCCTAAGGAAATACACCCATGTCCTACTATAGTCATCAATAAATGAAACAAAATATATAGATTTCAAAATCAAAGGAACATTAATAGGACCAAATACATCGAATTGAATTAGATCCAACACCTCAGAAGATTTATGAGAACTAGAGTAGAATTGAAGATGATTTTATTTTCCATATATACAATGTTCGTAGAAATTAAACTTGAGGTTACAATCATTCATACCCTCAATGAGTTTTTTATTTTTTTGGGTCCTCAAACCCTTTTCACCAATGTGGCCAAGCATTTGGTGCCATAACATTGTTTTCTCAGTTGGAAGTTTCATCTCCATAGAATGAGAACCATTGGGTACCTAGAAAGCATGACCATCAGATGTAAATGCAATAGTATTCTTGGCTGTTGGTTCCGATGGTGAGGATGAAGACTCTGAAGCTCTCTTCTTCAAAATAGAGGCACTATTCCACTGAACCGTGCATGTATCAAGTTGAAATAGAGTGCCAATCCAAACACCTTTAGCTAACACCATAGATCCCCTCATCATCTTGCATCCTCCATTCGAGAAAACAACCTACACACCCACATCATTCAACTTACTTATAGAAATAAGGTTTTGTACCAAACTAGGGATATGCAAAACACCACTAATCCCCTTCACTCAACCATCAGGTTATCTAATTAGGACTCTTCCATGACTAATTATATTTAGGTGAGAGTCATCACCTAGGTGTTGTGTGGTTACACAAACGCCCCATTTTAACTTGGCAAAACAGGGACCCAACTTTTGGCTTGGCTTGTGTTGTCTATTTTCTGGCGGTTTGGTAAAAATGAGTCAGGTGCATCATCATCATGAGGTCAGTTTGTCAAATTTCATATTTTGTTTCTATGACCTCATATTTAGAAAGAGCTTGAAATTCCATGCAGGTTTGCCTTTTACATCACCTGAAAATTCGTCCATATGAGGGAGTTATGAGCAGTCAAAGTTTTGGTCAAACCTGATAATCGCAAGTGATCATCATATTTTTATATCCTCAGTCATGTTGTCAAGGTCATCCTGATCTTGGTCTATCACCCGATAAAAATCATGCAGTCCCAATATCCGGACGTCAATCTTAGGTGATAGTGTTTTTTACCCGTCAAATGACCTTGTGCGCATCGTGAGCATAATGTTTTGAGTGTAACCCGATATTTCATAACAGCGAGCATCATGATACTTTTAACATCACCTGATATTATAATATCATGCTGATATTACAATATCACCCTGCTTATAAAATCCACTATCTACATAATTTGCATGCGCATGTCAAAATCCTGATGATCATCATCATCCTGATCTTTCAAAGGAGGATCATCATATTTTTATCCTGTCATGTTGTCAAGATCATCATGATCTTGTTTGTCACCGGATATTTCGTAATGTCCTCCTGCCGAGAAATATGACCTTTTGCTAATATCCTGATGACGTCATCCCGATCTGATAAACGAAGAAGCAAATATCAGGATGACATCATCATCACATTTCTCCTTCGGCAGGATATTTTCCAAAACATGACCCGGTTCGCGAATATGATGGTGACGTCATGTTCTCAGTTTAAACAAAAGTCCCAGATATCTTGATGATCATCATCATCCTGATCTTTCGAGAGGGTTACCTTGGCCGCAAAGGGGTCATATTACATTCACCACCTGATCATCTTCCTTAGGTGACCCGATATTACATTTATCCCCTGATCTTAACTAAACATGATGGTGACGTCATCTTTTGCATTTTAATGAAGCCCGGATATGACGATGACGTCACCATCATACTCTATTCCTCAGCAGCAGGATCATATTTCATATCCTCCTATTTTCCTTTGACATGATGATGATGATGATGTCTTTCTTTTCCCCAATATACAGAAGCGAAACATGACGGTGACGTCATCAGGACATTCGGAAAGGGGAAGCATCATATTTCCAAAATATCATGCAGACGAAAGTTTTAAGTCTTGCTGTCGGCCCTATCTTGAGTTATCATGCCGATAGAACATGTCTTCCCAATGGATGGACATCATCATGTTTTTTGGTGTCGGTATAAGTTTAGCCGTCGGCCTAATGTAAAATTGTCATTCCGACAGTATGTAGTCACGCCGATACATACATGATCATATTTGAACCCGATATACAAGAAAATGGGTGGGAAAATAGAGCGATAGAAATTTGGAGCCCGATTGCCTGTAGATGCACATTTTGGAGGCATGTTTAATAAAACGTTTAACTTCCTGTTGTTTATCCACGTGATGATGAACTTAATGTTTGTCTATTTACTTGCAGGAAGTCATGAGCTGCTGCTGAAGCTGAGCATTGCAAAGCTGCACATGGAGGCAACATGAACCAGAAATGAGGAGGATATTGTCAAATATGCTGTTTGCCAGCTGGAGACCAAATCAAATCAAAGATGCTGGAACATTCTGTGCCAGCTATGCATTTGCCAACTGGTGAAGCATGTGCTTTTCATCTGGACCGTTGATTATTATGAGAGGATCCTGATCCTCGGATCGTTGTAACTGTTTTCTGGCATTTGTTCTATATAAGAACCAGATCCTGAGGATATACAAGGGGAGGATATACATTGTTACACAGACGCATCTGGCATTAAGGCCGATTACTGTAGAATCAATTAGGAGATCGGATTACTGAGACTAATGAGGATAGAATTGTTGAAATGTCAAGGTTCTTTCTTCAGATCACTGTAAATGTACCTGTTCTTGAGCATACTGAATGGATATGAAGTTTCAGATTACATCCTGATTGTAAATTTTACGTAATCTTCGTGTTGATTTCTGGATATGTACTGGTGAATGCTGTGTTCAACTGGAAGCGCTTTCATTTCATTACATGATGTTGTCAACTTTTCCTTTGAAGATTTGCACTAGATCATGCGAATTTGTGGAATGTCCTGGTGAAGTATGATTCTAGTTTCCTTCTTTTCATTGCATGTATGGGAGCTTGTATGTGGATCAGTGATCTCAGTCAAGTAGTTTTGGGAATCTCATTCTTTAACCCTTTTCCTTTTTTTAATTTCATAAATTCATCACCATAACTGCAAATCATGATAAATAACAAGCAGAACAGAGAAATATGCTGACATCCCGTAGGTAACTAAAAATCATTAGCATATTTGAGTTAAATGCATGTAGTATTGAAAATATCATGCAAAGAATTGCAAATAGTGGTAGAAATCATGCGAATATCAGCCTGTAGGCACATTATTTGAGTGAATCCATAAGTGCAGAGGTAGAATTGTTGGAGATTTATGCAGAGCAGACATACAGAGCAGGATATTTGAAGGAATGATGATGAACTTTGCAGAAATACGTAAGGCCCCTGAATGGAAAACAGCAACACACATCAACCACTGAGTAACGTCAGTAGATTAAGACCTAATCAACGAAGACTTGGGATCATGAATTCTCTAAATTCATCGTATCTTTCAAGATGAGTAAAGGTTGTTGTGTAACTTTTATTCTATGTTTGTTTATGATCAACATCATGATCAACATAAATTAGCGCTAGAAGGAGGGGAGCTGAGCAGTTTCTCAGCATCATCAATAGAAGGAGGGCGAGAGTTGTTTCTCAGCAAAAGAAATCCTGTTCAATTGAAGTGATATCCCCTGCCTTGGTATAGCCGCCCGCTTTAAATCTTGCTAACATATCTGCAGGCCCCTCGCTTCTAACGCAACATAAATTGGCGCTAGAAGGAGGGCAGCTGAGCTGTTTCTCAGCATCATCAACAGAAGGAGGGCGAGAGCTGTTTCTCAGCAAAAGAAATCCTATTCAATTGAAGTGATATCCCCTGCCTTGGTATATCAGCCCACTTTAAATCTTGCTAACATATCTGTAGGCCCCTCACTTCTAACGCAACATAAATTGGTTCCAGAAGGAGGGCCTGAACAAAGAATTTCTGGATTTCTACAAATATTACATAAATATTTTAGCATTTGAGTTAAATGTCTGCAAATATCTCTTATCTGAGATGTTTTGGTTGCACCTTTGCCAAGATCTAACCCAAAGCATCAAAGATTAGTTTGATTTTTCTGGACTTTCAAGTTTTATTCTGAGATATGATAGATCTCCTTAAAATTTCAAAATCTTAAAAAATTGAAAAATAGAGTCTCATTTTGATGGATGTATATGAAGGCAATTGTCAAATTAACATTCCTTTATTTCAGGAAACTTTGAGTAGGCAGCTTTACCCTCACAGTTTGTCTAACTTTGGTTTATCCACCTGTTGCAGAATACACCAGACTGTGGAACACAGTGAAATAAATTGTTTAACTTTCCTTACAAGGTTGGATTTATATTTGAAAGGACTAATATTCTTTCCAGATGTATTCAGGGCCGAAATTTGCCAGGAAAATGAGGAAATTCTGGAGCAACAAGCAGATGCAGCACCAGAAGTTATTAATTGTCCAGGCACTGAAGTGGACCGATCTGAGGATTTTGAATTATACTTGTCTAGAAACATACAATGTAGTCAATTATTAGGTTTATCCACTGATGATGTCTTGATTGAAAGCTGGTGCAGATTACATGATGAAGAGCATTCAGAGAGAGATTGCTACCCTTGCTTGATCATGTTGAAAAAGATTCTAGAAAATACAACAGCTGAGTCGGTTCCAGAAGGTAATGAAGAGGAAACATCTTTCCTGGATTCATTCTATGGTGGGATTGATAGGAGTTCTCTACTTCCTAATACAAGTAAGGATCAGTCAGTATGCAGGTATGAATCTTGTGAAAATTTTAGAGAAGAAACCACTCATCAGGATAATATTTGTGATTCTAATCCTAATACTTTTGATAAAGAAGATGAAACGTCTTTCCTGGAGTCATTCTATGGCAAAGAGAAGTGTAAACAAATAGTAGAGCAATTTAAATGCACTCCTGCTGATGATGAAGTTCCTATGATAGTAACTCAGGGAGTCATAGAAAAGAAAATAAATGCTGATTTACTACCTAACTGGGTTGAATTAAATGATCAAATACAAGAATGTTGCAGGTTAATGGAACCAGATCTTTTACTAGATAGAAGATGTGAATTATTTAATGAACAATTCCTGAAAGATGAAGATGTAGAAGACTTTGGAGTTGTTGTGCATAATCAGACGTTACTCCAGAAATATTTTGAAAATGAAACAGGGGAGTGTCCTTATCAAGTGAAAGTTGTTTCTCCTTTACAGTCAAGTAATCTAGAAATGATAAACTTTTGTATATCAGGTTATGATGATAAAGATACTTATTTAGATGCTAATGTGCAAGAAATTGAAGAAAATATTGAGAAGTTTCCTGAACTGGAAGATAAACTGAACATCCAGAATGAAGGGATAAGGCTGGATAAAGATGAAGAATTAATACATCAAGAGTCATACATCCTTCAATTTGAAGTGAGACCAGACACTGAGCCAAGCAGTGAAAATATAATGACAAATGGAAGATCAGCTGGCAATGAAGAAGCATGTCCAACAGAATCAGAAATACAGCAGGTTGTATTTCTCCTTTCCACAGTAAATGATGTTGAATACTATTTTGATTATGGAAATTCAGGAGATAAGACATGCATATGGATTAATCATGAGCATGATGAGCTGCCTCAGTTGCTGATCATCAAGAGTCATTCTGTTGAATACAGTGAATTCAGAATACCAGAATATTTTTCAGAATATAAAGATAAATTTGCTAGGTTGAGAACCATAACTAATACCCTAATGCTCCTGCACAATCAAAAGAAGTATGCAAATACAGGTGTACTTAGGTCGTTTTCTGGTACTTGTTTGCCTAGTAGTAGTTTGTATATAATTTTTGTAGGTTAGTTGTTTGTACAGTCTGCTTGTTTTGCTTTCTTGTTCTGTTTCTGTTGTTTCCTTTTTGTAGGTTAGTTGTTTGTATAGTGTTTCTTCTATTTTGTGTTGTTTTGGTTGAGTTTTTGTTTTGGTAAGTCAAGATGATGCACTTCATCACCTAAGAAAATAACTAAATTATTAGGATTCAAGTGATGAGATCAGATTTAGATATAGATTGTAATTCATTCTGATAAATAATCATGATCAAGTTTTATAATATCTTTTCATCAGGTGCCTTTTCTTGTCCAAAGTGAATCAAACACAATGAAACACCTAACAGCCTTGGGCTTGTTGAAGATATGAGTATAGGTGTTAAGTGAAAAATCTAAAGGGACTCCCTTGCTACCAATACAATCTCCAACCTAAAGCTGCAAGTGACCATACCTTGTACAAATGAGCTGACATGATGATATCAGATATATAAATAAAAAATATATAAACAATAAACTTAGGCCATCTAAGTAACTCTACCGGGGCTATAAATGCCTGCTGGCAGTGGGGCTCTACTTAGGGAGATTGTATAGATAACCTTGCCGGGGCTATGAATGCCTGCTGGCAGCAACGCTCTATCCAGGTTGGCTATGAGGGATGATCTCCAACTATGTAGTTTAACACCAGTTACTTATATTTTCAACTTGCTTTCAAGATGAGGATAATTAATCATATGCACACACATGATCCTTTGTTAGCACTGTTACCTTGATGAAACTTTATCATTCAAAGATCATGATGATTTTACTTAGAAAGAATTAGAATACTATAGATGAATATGATCATATCACTTGAATCATTTGAATTTTGTTGTTTTCTTTGGTGGCAAGTTGTTGTATGGTTACACAACACGCCCCATTTTAACTTGGCAAAACAGGGACCCAACTTTTGGCTTGGCTTGTGTTGTCTGTTTTCTGGCGGTTTGGTAAAAATGAGTCAGGTGCATCATCATCATGATATTCGATGAGGTTGGTCATCATCATGAGGTCAGTTTGTCAAAGTTCATATTTTGTTTCTATGACCTCATATTTAGAAAGAGCTTGAAATTCCATGCAGGTTTGCCTTTTACATCACCTGAAAATTTGTCCATATGAGGGAGTTATGAGCAGTCAAAGTTTTGGTCAAACCTGATAATCGCAAGTGATCATCATATTTTTATATCCTCAGTCATGTTGTCAAGGTCATCCTGATCTTGGTCTATCACCCGATAAAAATCATGCAGTCCCAATATCCGGACGTCAATCTTAGGTGATAGTGTGTTTTACCCGTCAAATGACCTTGTGCGCATCGTGAGCATAATGTTTTGAGTGTAACCCGATATTTCATAACAGCGAGCATCATGATACTTTTAACATCACCTGATATTATAATATCATGTTGATATTACAATATCACCCTGCTTAGAAAATCCACTATCTGCATAATTTGCATGCGCATGTCAAAATCCTGATGATCATCATCATCCTGATCTTTCAAAGGAGGATCATCATATTTTTATCCTGTCATGTTGTCAAGATCATCATGATCTTGTTTGTCACCTGATATTTCGTAATGTCCTCCTGCCGAGAAATATGACCTTTTGCTAATATCCTGATGACGTCATCCCGATCTGATAAACGAAGAAGCAAATATCAGGATGACATCATCATCACATTTCTCCTTCGACAGGATCTTTTCCAAAACATGACCCGGTTCGCGAATATGACAGTGACGTCATGTTCTCAGTTTAAACAAAAGTCCCAGATATCTTGATGATCATCATCATCCTGATCTTTTGAGAGGGTTACCTTGGCCGCAAAGGGGTCATATTACATTCACCACCTGATCATCTTCCTTAGGTGACCCGATATTACATTTATCCCCTGATCTTAACTAAACATGATGGTGACGTCATCTTTTGCATTTTAATGAAGCCCGGATATGACGATGACGTCACCATCATACTCTATTCCTCAGCAGCAGGATCATATTTCATATCCTCCTATTTTCCTTCGACATGATGATGATGATGATGTCTTTCTTTTCCCCAATATACAGAAGCGAAACATGACGGTGACGTCATCAGGACATTCAGAAAGGGGAAGCATCATATTTCCAAAATATCATGCAGACGAAAGTTTTAAGTCTTGCTATCGGCCTTATCTTGAGTTATCATGCCGATAGAACATGTCTTCCCGATGGATGGACATCATCATGTTTTTTGGCGTCGGTATAAGTTTAGCCATCGGCCTAATGTAAAATTGTCATTCCGACAGTATGTAGTCACACCGATACATACATGATCATATTTGAACCCGATATACAAGAAAATGGGTGGGAAAACAGAGCGATAGAAATTTGGAGCCCGATTGCCTGTAGCTGCACATTTTGGAGGCATGTTTAATAAAACGTTTAACTTCCTGTTGTTTATCCACATGATGATGAACTTAATGTTTGTCTGTTTACTTGCAGGAAGTCATGAGCTGTTGCTGAAGCTGAGCATTGCAAAGCTGCACATGGAGGCAACATGAACCAGAAATGAGGAGGATATTGTCAAATATGTTGTTTGCCAGCTGGAGACCGAATCAAATCAAAGATGTTGGAACATTCTGTGCCAGCTATGCACTTGCCAACTGGTGAAGCATGTGCTTTTCATCTGGACCGTTGATTATTATGAGAGGATCCTGATCCTCGGATCGTTGTAACTATTTTCTGGCATTTGTTCTATATAAGAACCAGATCCTGAGGATATACAAGGGGAGGATATACATTGATACACAGATGCATCTGGCATTAAGGCTGATTACTGTAGAATCAATTAGGAGATCAGATTACTGAGACTAATGAGGATAGAATTGTTGAAATGTCAAGGTTCTTTCTTCAGATCACTGTAAATGTACCTGTTCTTGAGCATACTGAATGGATATGAAGTTTCAGATTACATCCTGATTGTAAATTTTACGTAATCTTCGTGTTGATTTCTGGATAAGTACTGGTGAATGATGTGTTCAACTGGAAGTGCTTTCATTTCATTACATGTTGTTGTCAACTTTTCCTTTGAAGATTTGCACTAGATCATGCGGATTTGTGGAATGTCCTGGTGAAGTATGATTCTAGTTTCCTTCTTTTCATTGCATGTATGGGAGCTTGTATGTGGATCAGTGATCTCAGTCAAGTAGTTTTGGGAATCTCATTCTTTAACCCTTTTCCTTTTTTTAATTTCATAAATTCATCACCATAACTGCAAATCATGATAAATAACAAGCAGAACAGAGAAATATGCTGACATCCCGTAGGTAACTAAAAATCATTAGCATATTTGAGTTAAATGCATGTAGTATTGAAAATATCATGCAAAGAATTGCAAATAGTGGTAGAAATCATGCAAATATCAGCCTGTAGGCACATTATTTGAGTGAATCCATAAGTGCAGAGGTAGAATTGTTGGAGATTTATGCAGAGAAGACATACAGAGCAGGATATTTGAAGGAATGATGATGAACTTTGCAGAAATACGTAAGGCCCCTGAATAGAAAACAGCAACACACATCAACCACTGAGTAACGTCAGTAGATTAAGACCTAATCAATGGAGACTTGGGATCATGAATTCTCTGAATTCATCGTATCTTTCAAGATGAGTAAAGGTTGTTGTGTAACTTTTATTCTATGTTTGTTTATGATCAACATCATGATCAACACTAGGTACACCTTCCCACCATCACACTTTTCATACTTTAAAAACTAGTCTCTATGGGAGGTCATGTGAGAAGATACACCAGAATTGATTAACCACACATCTTTAGATGCATGTGTTGCTAAGGTAGTGACAAACACTTCTTCATCTTCTTGAGAGGACTTACCGGAGTCAGAATCATGGTTCTTCTTCTTTTTCTTCTTCTCCTCCTTGCAATCCTTGCAAAAATGCCCAGGTTTTCCATAGTTCCAACATAAGGCCTTGGACTTTCTAGGAGACTTAGATCTCCCATGGGATTTGGATCTTCCTTTGTCTTCTTTCTTCTTGTCCTTTTTCTTTCCCTTCTCTTTGAATCTACCATGAACCACAGGAGCCTCTTTAGCTAACTTGGAAGACTTTCTCTGCATCTCTTTAGACAACAACAAAGAAACCACTTCATCCATCTTGAAAGTGGTAGTGGTACTCCCAATGACCATCACAAGGGGGTCCCATGAATCTGGTAAAGAACATAGAAATGTCATGCAATGATCCTCCTCCTCCATCTTCACACCAACAGAGGTCAACTGAGCAACAATCATGTTGAATGCATTGAGATGATCCGCGATAGATCCTTCATCTTCCATCCTCAGAGAAAATAGCTTCTTCTTTAGGAATAGCTTGTTCACTAGGGATTTAGCCTGATAAACATCTCCAAGCTTCTCCCAAAGGTCTTTTGCAGTCTTCTTCTCATGGATATTTAGGAGCATAGAATCAGCCAAATAGAGCCTTATTAGACCCTTGGCCTTCTGATCCATCTAATCCCATTCTTCTTGTTTCATTCTATGGGGTTTGGTGTCAGATATCATGAGACATAAGTCTCTATCCATTAGCATATCCTCCATCTTGAGTTTCCACAACTTAAAGTTACCTCCATTGAATTTTTTGATCTCGAATCTCCCATATGTTCTTGTCATCTTCTCACTACAACAAGATCACAAAATACTCTACACAGACTCCCACTCAATCAAAGATTAGTACAAAAAACCCTCTACCTAGTATCTAGGACCAAAACTGGCCAGGCTCTAATACCAACTAAAAGGAAGCAAGGTAAGCGGAAACAACTTCCTACACCAATCTAATGAGGGATAGTTATGCAAATTCTCTTTAGATCTTTCAAGTTATAGTTATGATTAACATTAACAGAGAGATTAACATACATTCAAAAGAAAGTATAAATGCAATGACACAAGATTTATGTGGGGAAAACTCTTGCAGGTGAAAAACCCCACACACTCCAAAACCTACACAATGTATTATAGTTATGTATGAAAATGGGGAATGATGAAATTGTATGTTAATTAGCTTCAATCAAACCCTTCTTTCACACATACATTTAAGGACATAGATTGAGCTAAGTCACAACTGTGATATAGGACTCAGCTACAGGTCTGATGTCACTATGAGATACTTGGAAAGATAGAATAGATTGATATTTTGTTAAAACCCTAATCCAATTAGGCCTAAAACCTTAATTATACAAAATCATAAACAAATGGATGAAACCCAACAAATGTTTGCACAGGAAGACGCTAACTACAGATTGGAAAATACCAAGATTTGAATTTCAGAAAGTGGAAACTTCAGGGACAAAAGAGGGGCCACCCTTGTCCAAGGTAGTACTTTTTTTGAGGACTGGGAACCAAAATATTCTATAGACTATAACATGTAGAGATTTCCAACAATGCCAAACTAGAGGAAGAGAGAGGGATCACCCTTGTCCAATTAGTATATTTTTTTCTATTTTCATTAGATCTAGAATCTTTATGCTCTGCAATGATCTCCTACAACTCCTCTCCGCAAGATCTGACACCTATCACTTGCAATCACAAAAGAGGGGTTGGGGGTTGTGGTGTTTAGGAGATTGCCTTGGTCAAGCCCTGGAATGGCATTCAATCCTTCCAACACCGTTGTTAGATAGTGAGTGTGTCCTTGATGGACATAGGCACAAGAAAATGATATGATAAATTGATTGAAACACAAAGTAGATGCCACCTCAGAGGTGAATCTCTCACAAGGAGATGAATATTTTTCACACCATGAGGAGATGGATTGATGAAGAAAAATCTACAAAAAACAAGTACAAACACAACACAATACTACTCTGCAACATAATGAAAGCCTTAATTATCCTTAGCATAAGATCACAAGTTTTCACTATCCATATAGGTTTAAAATGAAGTCCTAAACATGATTATATATGCATTCCCGCTAAACTTTCATAATTCAAACTTAAGATGCTAACAAGAGAAACCTTTTTAATGGTCACAAGCTGACATTCAAATTTGGGACCCCGACAAAATAGGGTTGGACTAGGGCGTAGGTGCCCAAGTCTAGGGGCCTATTTTTTGTCCAGATTAAGCTTAAGGTTAACCCCTAAGCCCCATTCAACATGGGTTTTGGCTAGGGATCTTGCTTTGGGATTCATTTTTAACATGCATGATTAGACCTAAGGGACTCGGGAGCTAAACTTAGGAGGTAAAAGTGCTACGAGGACATTTTATGACATAACATTTAGCGCCCACTTTAATGTATGTATGATCTTATGACCCATACAGGCATTAAAGTACGGTCAAAGAAATATCAGACACACCAGGCACTTGAAGCTAAGGCATACACAAAGATTGAGGAACTATTTCTAGCCCCCAGTCTTAGGTAAGCACTAGAAGACACATCGCAGACACGCAAAACACAATGAAGACAATAAGAAGCACATAAGACATAGAGAAGATGGTATTGAAGACACACAAAACATGATGAAGACATGAGAGAAATCACATAAAAACATGATGAAGACATTGATATAGCATTTTCATAACATTTTCATAGATAGAATGAAAAGTACGTAATACAAAACCCAAAGTGTAGGGGGGACTCATCGCCACACCCTTTACACTACACCAGGGGGGAAAAACACACCATACAAAACCCAAGTGTAGGGGGGACACATCACCACACCCTTTACACTACACTAGGGGGAAAATAGACCATACAAAACCCAAGTGTAGGGATGACTCGTCACCACACCCTTTACACTACACCAGGGGGAAAACATGCCATACAAAACTTGAGTGTGGGGAGGACTCATCACCACACCCTTTACACTACACATGAGGGAAAGACACACAAAATACAGGAGCGTCGTATAGCATGCCATAGACATACTATACATCTTAAACACGGCAAACACAGGCAATGGAAGGAGCTTATTGCTAAGTCCCACCATCTCAAACATGTTGTAGACACACCTGACAGTTGGGCTTATGCCATAACAACCACCAAAGACACGCTTAAGGGAGGGTAGTCTCAAGATCCAACCCTACCTTTGTAGAGGACTTTTTGTAATAAAAGGATGTGTGTACTAGCTCAAGAGATACACCATCCCGTCCTCTGTAGAAAGGCTTTTGAATAAAAGGATATGCACTAGATCAAGAGATATGTTATCCTGCCTTGCACAAAGGGCTTCTTGATAAAAGGATATGCTATCCCACCTCACAGAGAGGGATTTTTGCTTGAAATTTAAATAAATATGTGTACTAACATCAGAGATACAACATCACGCCTCACGTAGAGGGCTTACAAACATGCTTCGTTAGTACCAAAATCATTAGATAGATATCATTATATATGCCCCCACCTTAAGGTGAATGATGTCATGTACCGATATCAAGAACATTAAGGTAGAGAGAAGACACACAAAGGAACAAGATCTTTTGCAAATCTCATGCCCCCAAGGTGGCATGTGCTTACGATCACTGAGTGTTCCCACAAACACATTGATATGATAAGCTAAGACAAACATCAAGAGAGGTTAAAATTCTTATTCTAAGATAATAACCAAAGCAATTCATTAAAGCTATGCATGAAAATAGTCACATCTAGGACCAAGGCTATACTATGGGTTTGAAACTGAGCATAATCGTTGTGCTATACTGTAGGTACCTCAGAGCTCTGTGTAGCAAGAAGGTGAGATACCAATCAAAGTGTGCAAGAGTAGATTGAGTGGATTGTAAAATGTTAGTCACAAGAAATGTCATAAGATGATACATCACATGGAGTGATTCTACGAGTCAAGAATTGGATATATGTATATCAACCCCATCATCATAGATGGACTAGGTCCATTTTTTCTTTGCTTGCTAAAGGGACACATGGTCCATATCAATATTTGTTTGTTTTCATCATTCGCCGACTAGGTAGAATCACTAGAAGAAGGTAAACAATAAAATGATAGAGTAGAATAAGTGCCTTAGGAAAACTACGTAGGAAGATGCCCCCAAAACACCTTCTGCAATGCTATGCCCCTAAGGAATGACACACAACAATAAAATAGAGGAGAGGAACAATAGAAGAATGATGATACAAATAGAAGAATGGTCACAACAGAGGTGGTCTCCCAATATCCTTAACCTTACAAGAGTATCAAGGGTCATCCTAGGAGGCCTAAACAACACATAACACATCACAAGGGAGCACAACACATAAGATAAGGTCACGTAAGTGAGCATAGGCATGATATGACAAAGGTGACCAACAGGGTTAGAAATACTTACCTGAAAACACAACCATGTTAGCGGCTGTCGATGAGCAAATCATCTTCCTCCCAATCCCATAGGGGATAAGTGCACATTCAGATTCATTGTCCTTTTACCTTATCAACCTTGGGCTCTTCTTGGTTTGCTTCGATGTTAGATGGTTCAATGTTTTCTTGTTGAGGTGATGAATTGTTTCTATCCAAGGCTTGCCTTCTCTTCCTTCTTTCTCTAGCTTTTCTATTTCTTCTTGTTTTATTGCTAATATCTTCAAAAGGTGTCTCATATTTTTCCATAGGTTTTTGTATCTCAGAGGAAGAAGCAGATGTGGGATTAACTTGTGGTGATGTATTGTATTATTTTCTACGATTTTTTCTTGATCTTTGTAGGGATGAGGGAGGAAGAACCTCGGCATATATCCCTTTTCCTTTTAGTCTAGGGTGTTCTTGTAATGTTGGCTGCTCTTTAGGTTTTGTTTGTTGAATAGGAGGACCAACCAATCTAGATAGTAATTGTGCTTTGTAACGCCAATATCCCAAGAAGGTTCCATCTGTTCTAGGTTTAGGTTCTTCTATAGGTTCTAGCCAGAAGTAGTCAATAATAATATTTTTCTGAGCCATTGTAGGCTACCATAGACTATGGTGAATAGTTTGTATGGACCCATGGTGAGGGAATTTTAGGCATTGGTGAAGAGTTGAAGGGACAACTTTCATAGCCTTGAACCATGGATGGCCTAAATTTATACGAAAGAGGTAAGATATTGGGATAATATCAAATGTTTGTTTGAGAGCTTTATCAAGTACTTGAATTAGCAAAGAGATCTTACCTATGGTCAAGATGAAATCTCCATTATGTGTTTTTATCATCATGTCTATAGGTTCATAAGTTTCTTGTATTAATTTATGTGAATAAAGGAACTCTTCTGTAACAATGTTAGTCATGCAATTTGGATCAATAAGGGCTCCTCTTACCAGAGTCCCCATAATGTTAACAGTGATGTAAAGGGGACCTTCAATATATTCACATATTCTAATGTTTGGTGCAAATGTTATTTCAGGTTGAGGAGTCTTCCTTTTCTCAAGTCAAGGAAAGACCCTAGTATTGTTTTTATGATGAAAATCCATAAATGTGGGACTATTTCACACCTAAAACACTTGTTTGAGGGAAATGGGTAAGAATACACATAGCTTCTACAATAAACAAAGTGGATAAGAGGAAAGAGTACAACACAACAAGGCCCAATTGATGATTTCAAAGGTTTTGGTCAAAAAGATGTGAAAAGGTGTGTAAACAAGTGGTGTTGAAATACACACTATATAATTAAGAATATGCCAATTTTCACACAATGAAATGAAATTATGCAAAATTTTCAAATGGAAAACTAATATATGCTTGAATATGAGTGCAAGATCTGAGATGCAAGATCTCTAAGATGAATGCAATGAAACAACACCAATCTATGCTTGTTTATGCACCTAAAATGTTTAATTTTGTCTCTTTTTTCAATGTGAATGTACAAAATATGTAATGAAATTAGGAGAATGATGAGGGGCAGAAAATCAAAACCTTTTAATTAGTCAAATAATGCAGTAAAATCTATCACAACACACCAATCTTGCAATGCTAAATGAAAGATTAGCCAAAATGTAATAAAATGCAAGGATTTTTTAAACCCTAATAGTGAAATGTAGATGCAAACACACACAATGATGAAACACTACTGTCCAAAATCAGATTTTAATGAGTGTTAAAATAAGTAGTAAAATCTGAAAACAAGATTTTAGCTACAAACCCTACCTTTTGGAATTACTTAGTTATGAGAAAAATGCAAAATTTCAAGCAAAACCCTAGCAAATAAAGTATGTAAATGCAAGGTAAATGATTATGAAATGATGTATTTCTGTAATTTATCTCAGATATGATGTAAATATCAGATATTTAAATGATTTCAATGAAATGCAATGAAAATAGTGCAAATTATGCCTTAATTCAAGCCAAAAATGCCTATTTTTTTCAAATTTTTCAATATTTATGAAACATTTTCAAATGTCTAATGATGAAAATGCAATGTATGAATGCAAATGTGATTTACAACACTCAAAAAGATGCAATGTTCATAAAAACACAAGTTCACCAAAATGTTATGTGTGAAAATGGGGATGATGAAATTGTATGTTAATTAGATTCAATCAAACCCTTCTTTCACACATACATTCAAGGACATAGATCAAGTTAAGTCACAACTATGATAGAGGACATAGGTACAGGTCTAATGTCACTATGAGATGTTAGAAAAATAGAATAGATTGATATTTTGTTAAAACCCTAATCCGATTAGGCCTAAAACCTTAATTATGCAAAATCATAAACAAACCAACGAAACTCGACAAATTCTCACACAGGAAGACACTAAATGCATATTAGAAACATACCTGGATTTGAATTTTAGAAAGTATAAACTTTGATGACAAAAGAGGGGTTGCCCTTGTCCAAGGTAGTACTTTTTCTAAGGACTAGGAACCAAAATATGTTGTAGACTATAACATGTTCAGAGATTTCTGACAATGCCAAACTAGAGAATGAAAGAGGGATCACCCTTGTCTAATTAGGGATATTTTCCACTATTTTCATCTAATCTAGAATCTTTATGCTTTACACTGACCTCCTGCCACTCCTCAATACAAGATCTGACACATGTCACCTACAATCACAAGAGAGGGGTTGGGGGTTGTGGTGTTTAGGAGCTTGCCTCGATCAAGCCTCAGAATGGAATTCAAGCCTTCCAACACCATTGTTAGATAGAGAGTGTGTGTCCTTGGTGGACAAAGGCAAAAGAAAATGATATGATAAATTGATTGAAACACAAAGTAGATGTCACCTCAGAGGTGAAGCTCTCACGGGGAGATGAAGATCTTTCACACCATGAGGAGATGGATTGATGAAGACAAATCTACAACAAACAAGTACAAACACAACACAATACTGCTCTACAACACAATGAAAGCCTTGAATATCCTTAGCATAAGATCACAAGATCACATTATCCATCCAGGTTTAAAATGAAGTCCTAAACATGATTATATATGCATTTATGCTAAACTTTCATAATTCAAACTTAAGATGCCGACAAGAGAAACTTTTTTAATGGTCACGAGCTGACATTTAAATTTGGGACCCCAACAAAATAGGGCTGGACTAGGGTGCAGGAGCCCAAGTCCAGGGGCCTATTTTGGGTCCAGATTAAGCTTAAGGATCACCACTAGGCCCCATTCAACATAGGTTTCAAGGGATCTTGCTCTAAGATTCATTTTAACATGCATGATTAGACCTAAGGGACCTGGGAGCTAAACTTAGGAGGTAAAAGTCCTAGGGGAACATTTTATGACATAACAATTATCAAATCTATAAAGGATTAAAACACACTTGCAATGCAAGTTCTTCCAGGAGTTGTCACAATGTCAAATCTAGAGTAATTCTGGTAGTATAATGATACTTGCAAATGAACCATACACATACTACTCCAAGCACCTAAATATATAGAGTTACAAAGAATAAATGAGAAGCTTCTAGAGGTGGGCATCCAACTTGGCCTCATGCCCATTTCCCATGCCCAAGGACACTTGTCCAACATGCATACACCTCTCTTACAACTGTCATAACATATAGGTTTGACTTCCCAATGTGGAGTGCTCCATCCAAAGATAGGCTATGACAAATGCTCTTATGTAGCTTACAACTATCATAGAATTTGTCATACATGACATCTCTTACAATTGTAAGAGAATCTATCATAACTACCTAAATATAGCATATTCCTCTTACAGCATGTCATAACCCAACTTGGGCACCCAAATATGCCTTCCTCTCATGCAAAGATGCTTCATGGCACTTGTCTTCACCCATCATAAGAATCTCTATACTTAGCTCTTACATGTCATAGAATTTGTCATACATCATAAGTTCTTACACAAGTCACAAGATGCTGACACATGGCATATTAGTGCCACCTCAAATGGGGCGCATATATTCTCATGGGTTGACTTGTCCATCTGAGTCACCTTACAAGTGGAGTGACATCTCACCATGCCACTTCACACTAAATGACAAAATAGGATGTGCAACATTAAATACATCATAGGCAAATATTAAATAAATAATTAATGCTAGGAATTACAAGGTTGAGACACCTTAATTCCCAACATTCCGCATGTCAAATCCTAATGAGGATAGATAGGATTCCATCCTTATACTCTAGAATGCATAGTTTGATTCATCAAATAGAGGTGCCTTGTTTGAATAGGATCCTTCCTGACCCGCCATGTGTTCTAATCCAAGATCTACCTTTAGCTACTACACTGTGTTAAGAAAAGTGTCTCAACCTTACAACTTCAAAAGGTTACTATTCTTCCCATTTTTGGTCTTTTTGAATACCCTTTATCTTGAAGAATGATCTAGAACTTTCAAAGTTTCCAAAAGGGCTAAAAATGGTGGGACTTACTATTTTTAGTAACTTTACATTTGACATCGGATTGACCTAAAATTTTCCTAGAAGGTGTGGAACAGCTAAGTAAACATCTTGGGTCAGTTTCGACTCAAGATCATGCCTGGATCACGATATATTAAAGTTTTTTTTTTAAAAACTGTCGAAAAAGTTTTGACTCAATTTTAATGCACTTAGAGGTCCCTAAATGCTCCAAAAATTATTGTAACTGATGAAGTGGGCTATAGGGTGATATATCTCTTCACAAGCTTTCCAACACATCAAACAGTTTGTCAATCAGACACCCAGATCAAAAGTTATGGCCTCTGGAAGTTGGACCTCCTATTTTTAGGAAATGTAAAAATATGTTGTACACTTAAAAGAGCTGTAAAGGGGAGGGTTACACGTGTTGGTGTGTGTTTTGGCACATCACAAGGCATCTTTGATTGGAGATAATTTGGGCACCACTTTTGAGTGGTTTTGGCTCATGGTTTTTATAGACACCCAAAATTGACTCATTATCATTAATATCAAACATTGCATTACACATCATCTGCATTTGTCTAAGACACTTGAGTAATATCCCTGATACATCTATTTCTTCTATTAATTAAATAAGTTTATATTTATTTAATTAATTCATTAGCTATTTCCTCTAAACTATAATTAAACAATCTTTAATTATTTAATTATCTTCTTTCTATCTATTTTTAATTAAATAAATTTTATTTATTTAATTAAAAATTCCTTTCATAAACCCACTTTTCAATTAATTAAATAAATTTTATTTATTTAATTAATTTATCATATCATTTATCTCATGAGCTGACATGTGTGCCTCTTATTTAAAAAAGATAAGTGGTACTACATCCCTTTTATGTAATATCTTTCATATGTAGTATTTTTTATGTACACAAGCACACATAAGCCCTATCTTCCTTCCACTTGTCATCTTCACATTCACCTATGTCTATCATTTAATCTTAGCCATTCACATAGCCACTGAATCTCCACCGTTGATTGATTTTGGTTGAGTTCTATATAAACACCTTCTCATTCCATACTACATCTATCCAGCATTCATATAGCGTCTACATTATCATCTTGAGCATATTGAACACTTGAGTATCCATAGCATCCATTGAGCTTATTATCATTATCATCCATCCATCATGGCAGCTTTTATCTTCATAATTGTTTATTTTTGAAGAAGCAATCCACATCATAAACAAGGAATCACACAATCTAGGTGATATTGTGCTTGAATTGCATGTTTTTGGTTTCATTTGGATTAGATTCTTTGATGATGGTAGGGTTAGGTTTTCATGGCTATGCTTGATCTTATTAACCTGATTCTTTACCTATCACATTTTGGCACACCTAGTGGGACTCACATCCTTGATTAACTTTTCTATTTGAAGTTGTTTTTATGAAGATCAAATTTTTCGAGCGCTTACGGCAAGTTCCAGTCACTTTTGAGCAAAAAACTATCGCTGTCTCAATACACGCGTCGCTTCTGAGCTGAAACCTATCACCTTTAGCATTTTCTGGATCACTTATAAGCAAATAGTGGTCACTTTTTGTCTATTCTGCATCACTTTTACACTAACAGTGGTCGCTTTTGCATTTATCTAAATCACTTTTGATCCGATAGCGATCGCTTTAAGCTAATCAAACCACCTATTGCAGAACTAGGGTTTTTGTTGCATATTATTTCTTTTGTAGATCTAGGTCACTTATGAGTTGTAACCAGTCATTTGTGAGCTTTAACAATTCATATCTGGCTCTCTTGGCATCACTTATGATCTGTAAGATTTTGCCTGTGATAGATTATAGATCACTTTTGACCGACAGTGAATCGCCTCTGGTAAACTATGTCACTTTCAGTCTATATCATTTGTAGTTTGTTTTTCTTGGCTACTAATTGGGTATTTGTGCAACATCTTATTGATTGTCCAAGAAAGGGAGGTTATCAAAATACTAACATATCTATTGCAGCTCTGATCGGTCCAAGACTTGTGGTTTTTCACTAAATTAGGAACATTTGGACTTGGTGCTTAAAATGAATCATTGCTTGCTCCATGCTTGATTTATGTTTTTTGATTGCTTGCACGTGATTGATTGTAACCCAAATTTAATAACAAAAGTATCCTCTCCCCTTGCCTATCAAATGGATCTTGGGTGTATGAGAACTTGTTATTATCTTTAGAGGGTCGGCCTTCCTGGTGTGAGAAGGGATACAACCCAAGTGGTAATGGGCTAAAGCCAAGTCCTTCCAAACTGCTATATAAGAAAAGTGTTTGTTTCAAAAGCCACAAACAATGGGTGTTGTTGCGTTATACCAATAGCTAACTTCCCCCAAAACCCTCCAAGGCATAACCCTTGAAGGTTGGGAGACTCCATAACGAGAGTATCACTGCCACATGTATAGCCACCTGAACGGATGCCCTTATTAGCAACTTTGTGTAGTAGCCAAAAACCTTCTATTTGTTGATGCAAAAGGTGGAACCTTTGAAGCCGCCCTGATTCACATGGTTCTTAGAAGAGATAGCAGGGGCAATCCTAAGGTTTGGTGAGGGACAGGCCTTACAGAAAACCCAGATCTTGGTATGCATGAGAAGTGTGTGCCATGGAGGGGAACTGATGCTACCAAGATCCTGAAGCTATCCACTTTGAATAAGCATAGCCAGGGGATTCAACAAATACAGTCCTTTCCTAGCCTAGGTTGTACAAATTTGTGATTGTCATGAGTGTGATTGACTGTAATTACTATATTCTTGTCAAAAATCACAAATCAGACATCTTTCATGATAGACACAGTCGCTTTTGAGCTTAAACTGCCCACATACAGACAACAGAATCACTTTTAAACAACAGTTAGCCACTTTTTGCCTAAACTGAATCACTTTTAAATAGAAGTTGGCCGCTTTTTACCTAAACAAAGTCACTTCTAAACAACAGTCAGCCACTTTCTATCTAAATCGGTTTGCCTTTAAACAACATTCGATCACCTTTGGCCTAACCTGTGTCACTTCTAATCAGTAGTAAGTCACTTTTGAGCCAACATTAATCACCTGTGGAAAATTGGATCGCCTCTGGTTAACACTGTAACCTACTGTCAGAACCTAAACCAGTCTGCATTTGAGCTATTACCAGTCATCTTTCACCTTTTATGAGTTGCATATAAGCTATCACTTGTCACTTGTGGGCTAATACCAGCAAATCTTAGTGACTCAGCCAAATTAGCCACAAATCTAGCTTGCTCAGCTTTAGCATTAGCTTTCAAACCTGTCTCTAATCATTAGCAGATACCTAGACTTTGTCTCCTATTCTGAACTTACTAATCAATCAAACTTCATGATCTTTTCATCTTTTTGAGATCCCAAACAAACAAACCAAACATCAAACCAATCATTTCGATCAACCAGTAAAACATCATCTCCTAGCTTTAGCTTCAGCAAATATCAGCAACATAGCAACCTTTATCAAACAACTTTTCCCTTAAGTGTGTGAGCTATTCTCTAGGGAAAACCAACCAACAACAAATCAACAAAGCAAACCAACCAAGCAAAATAAATCAACCAACCAAACAAACAAATCAGCAACCAAGCAAAACAACAAAGCAACCAGCAACCAACCAACCAACAAACTATCACCTTTCTTTTGGGTCTCAAAACCTTTGACAAGCTAAACTTCAGTTTTCAACATCAACATCATGCCTCAAACTAGAAGTCAATATAGAGCTGAAATGGAAACCAAATTGCGAGCTAAAATGGAAGCCAAATTGCAAGTTGAGATGGGAGCTAAGATGCAACAATCTAGATCAACACCTCTTAAAGACGCAACTCAATTTACAACTGGTATGCCTCCTCATATGTTTACACCTCATGGATATACCATTGGAGAGTCATATTCACAACAAGTGCAACCTCAAACATTTTTTGAGACTTTTGAAGAACAATCCCAAGAAGACTTATCAAAATTTTGGGATACCCATGTGTGGGATCAAGTTGAGAGACTTGTTTTATCTGAGCCTAATCACTACTTCTTGCAACTTGCTCGCATGGGCACTAAATTACCAAGATATTTTGATATATCCTCTATTAGAGAGCATGATTCAAACACTCCCACTGTTGTTGCAAAGGGACCATCCACCATAGTCACACCATCCTCCACCATATCACAAGCTCTATCTTCCACCACATCTCTTTCATTGCCTATTGTTACTTCATTTGATCCACCACGCTCGGAGTACACTCTAGAACCTTTGATAACACCAACCAATGTGTTCCCTTTAATTTCACAAAACTTAAACATTCCACCTTTCCATGTTCCTCAACATACTCCTCCTACCATGACCATTTCCATGCCTCAAGTAACACAAGTTGTCCATGTGGCCCAAGCGCAAACGGTCTAAACATCACAATCTATCCCCATATCCCATAGTGTGCAAGCCTCCCAAACTATCCCAACCACACCAATAGTCCAAGCTTCACAACCATCACAACCTACCATATCCCATATGAATACCATATCTCATATACCAACTACTAATACACTTTCCACCATCTCTACTAATCCCTCCATTACACCATATAATCCCAATGTTAGTCTTATTGATATGAGCGACCCTCCTATTGTTTCTCAAGCCAATCCCAGCACTATGGTCACTTATGTTGAGCAACTTACATCCATTCCATCATATTATTCCAATCCTTCACACACCATCAATCGATCTTATGCTACCCAAGGCTTGCCTATTATCACCCAACACATGACACATATTAATCCCGATGTTGTCCAAAATACAAACCCAAGTGTCCATCCTTCTTTCACATCTACCAATCCTTCCATCACTTACCATGTCACAAATCCAACTCCAACTTCCCAACCATCAACTAGTGTCAATCCATCTTCCACTTCGCATGTGATGCAAAATCTTGGTGCCCATTCGTCACAATATACCCAACCACCACTTGTGTCTTAAGGACAACACTCCTCAACCACATATGTGTCACATACCAATCCTTTGACATATATTGTGAGTACACAACCTCAACAAATACTCATGGCTTCATATATCCCACAATAGAAACCTCAATATACATCATACCATGTTTCACCTCCTTTGCAACAACAGCAATTATCTCCAGCGGATGTTCAACAAATGATCAACCAAGCGATAGGACAAGGGAAGAAGACATTTTCTCTAGAAAACATATGCACTTATCCATTTGACAAGTCTCTTCATATGACACCTTTTCCGCCACACTTTGAAATTCCACAATTTGACAAATATAAAGGAAAAGAAAATATGGAAGACCATCTTAGAGCATTCTTTGTGGCATGTCTCGGTGTTTCTTATGATGATACATATCTTTTGAGACTATTTCCTCGAAGCTTACTAGGACAAGCCCTTGAATGGTTCTCCCATTTATCTCTAGGAATTAAGTCTTTTTTGGAGTTAGCCAATAAGTTTCGATCACACTTTGATTTTAACATTAAACATGATGTAAACATGAACAACCTTGTTAACAATAAACAATGCAATGGTGAAGCCTTTTCTTCCTTCACTCAATGATGGCATAATATGGCTAGCAAACTATCATGGGAAATTCTTGAGAAGCAAAAGCTCAATATCTTTGTTCAAAATCTTCATCCTGAGCTGTCATTCCAATTACAATTGTAAAGTCCTAGCACCTTTGATGAACTTGTTTCCAAAGGAACCATCATTGAACGAGTTTTAATTGCTAAAGGAACTATCAAGATCTTTCATGATAACAAAGACTATACTCAAAACTCCAACGATAAGTCTCGCTTTTGGAACAAAAATAAGAATGTTGTTAACGATGGTGTTGTAGATGCAAAAAACATACAAACTATGAAAGCTCCTATCAACATTCAATCTACTTCTACAACAACACAACCTTTTCAATGAACGCGATAACGACAAACTTCCAATCTGCGCTGACAATTTACACCATTAGCAGAACCTAGGGAAGTTGTCTTTTGAAAGCTTCTCCAAGCAGGCGATATTATGTTACCGGATGCACCACCCAATGGTGAACCGCTCTTCAAAGCTCCTTGGTACAAAGAAAATGAGTATTACAATTTCCATAGTGTTAAAGGACACAAAACAAATGGGTGTATGCGTTTAAAACATGTTATCCAAGATTGTATCAATCAAGGTTTAATCAAAATTATACCTTCAACAACTCAACGTGCACAACAATCAACATCGAACTATGATCTAGACTCTTTCAAGAATCCACTTCCATCTCATGAAAAAATGAGTAACCCTCATGCTGGGAATGCCATTCAGTACAATTATGAATCATCTACCATTGGCCGCATTGACCATGCTCGCATTTCTACTATTACTATCCAAGGCAAAGCACCTGATTGCGCTATAACCACTTGAAGAGGTCGAGTCACCATTCAAGGAGCACCTGTTCATCCTCCTCAACCATTCTCTAACTACAATATCTTGGATCACCTTGGCAAAACACCCACGCACATATCCATTCTTGAGTTGCTTCACATATCTGCTGCTCACAAAGCTATCCTTGATAAAGCTTTATAAGAATCTTTAGTGCCTAATGATATTGATATCACACAATTTCAATCTGTGGTCACTAGCATTGCAGGCCCTTGTCATTTAACCTTCTCTGACAAAGATCTTTATCCCTCCATTCATCCTTTACACAACGAAGCCATCCACATTAAAGTGTTTGCTAAACAATGCCATATCAAATGAATCTTGGTAGATGGTGGAGCTGGTCTTAATATATGTTCTTTAAAATTGATAAAACAATTGGGATATTCTGAGAAAGATGTTGACACCTCCAAGGTTATTACTATCAGAGCATATGATGATGCCGAGCGAGATACTGAAGGGATTATTTTCTTGCCTATCCAAGTTGGACCGGTCACCACAGAAACCCATTGTTAGGTTCTTGATATTGACCTTCCTTATAACATCATCCTTGGTCATCCATGGATACATGCCTTCAAGGCAATTCCTTCCACATACCATCAATGTCTTAAATTTCCATACAATAGTGTTGAGATTACTATCCAAGATGATCCCAATCCATTTAAATTTTGTCGTGCCTTTCAAGCTAAATATTAGAGTCTAAACCATATTCCTATCAACACCGAGGCATATCCATCTTCATCCTATATAGATCCTTCTGACCTACTCAAGCCATCATCTAGCAAAACTGCTTCCAATCTTCGTATCAAGTACACTGAACATGGTCCTGGTGAATACACACTGCAAGAATCTTATTGTGTGGGCACCCTTCCATTGTCTCCTAAATCCTATGGTAAACCTTCTACATCCAAACCAATTTCCTCCCCTGCTGTCATCAAAGCTCCATGCACAGTATTCATTAATGGCGGATTCCTGGATGATGAAGACATTGATGATATAGACTCTTGGATATTCTTTGATGAAAATGACCAAGTCTAACTGGAAGTAAAGAGATACAACAATGGGTTTTGCATCATAAAGAACATGGGCTATAAAGGACGTGGTGGATTGGGATCACAGGAACAAGGACCTATCAAACCCATTATTGTGTCTAAGAAGTTTAATAAGAAAGGCCTTGGTTATCAGCCTGAGGTACCGCGACTCAAAGACATTAAGTGTATTTCTGATATTGATGTTGGATCTTCCTCGGTAGGAGAGACTTCTAGTTTGGATACTATCAATGACTCCTCCCTTCATATTACTGACCTTTTCCAAGAAAACTCCATCTTCATGATTTCCACAGCCTCCTCTAGCCACAACCATTCCTCCATTACCCTTTCACTCGTATATCCTGACCTTGTCGATTGGGACCAACAGGGGGCACCGATGTTAGATACATTTGAAATTGATGAAGCTAGTGCAGAATTCATGGGCTTGTGACAAGGTATTCCATTAGGTGATCACAAAGCAGGTTTCATGATGGACCTACCTAAACTAGCATATTTTGGCAGAAGTATCAAATCCTTCAGTCACAAAAGTGAAATAAACAAAATCAAACAAGATAGGTCACTAGGTGAAAACTGAAAGGTTCCTCTTGACCGTGAAAAAGTAAAAATAAAGGACATATCCAAAGGTGAAAACCTCTCCGAGGCACCTGAGGATGGAGGATTTGATCTTCCTGTTGCCACTGATTATCATGAGAAATCAACTGTGCTAGTTGAACAATCACAAGACATGAACTTGGGTACAGAGCAAAATCCAAAGATCACTTTTTTGGCGGCATCACTATCAGAGCAAGAAAGAAGAAACTTCACAACATTTTTTATGAAAAAAGCTATAAATTTTGCATGGACTTATGTTGACATGCCAGGTCTAGATCCATCACTTGTGGTACATCATCTAGCAATATCTCCTAATGCAAAACCTGTCAAACAAAAATTGTGCAAAATGCATCCACAGGTAGCTTCATTGGTCAAGGCAGAGATTCAGAAACTATTAGAAGCAAAGTTCATAAAGCCTATTGATTATCCAGAATGGGTTTCAAATTTGCTACCTATAGAAAAACCTGATGCATGAGGTCGCTATTACATAGACTTTAGATATCTTAATAAAGCATGTCCTAAGGATGACTTTCCACTACCAAGCATAGACAACATTGTAGATCTTACAGCCAAACATGAAATGCTATCTTTGATGGATGGATTTTCAGGGTATAATCAAATCAAAATAGCAGAGGAAGATCAAGATAAAACATCCTTTATTTGTCCATGGGGCACATACTGTTGGGTTGTAATGCCTTTTGGTCTCAAGAACACTGGAGCTACTTATCAACGAGCCATGACCGTTATTTTGCATGACCTTTTTCATACTATCATGGTAGACTATGTTGATGACATCCTAGGAAAATCTAAGACAAGAGAAGGACATCTACAGGTATTAGCACAAATCTTTGATCGATTAGAAAAGTATCAAGTCAGACTGAACCCAAAGAAATGTGTATTTGGTGTAACATCTGGAAAACTATTAGGATACATTGTGTCTCGATGAGGGAAAGAAGTGGACCCAGCCAAGGTAAAAGCTATCATGGAAATGCCTCTGCCAACAAATCTCAAGTAGCTTTGTAGTCTACGAGGAAGGTTACAATCCATCCATAGATTTATCTCACAACTAGCAAATAAATCTCATCCTTTTTAGCATCTCCTTTGTAAGGGTGAACCTTTTAAGTGGGATAAAAAGTGTCAATAAGCTTTTGATAAAATAAATGAATATCTGGAAACACCTCCTGTGTTAGTACCTCCTATGCTTAACCACCCATTATTGCTCTATATATCATCAACAATAGCAGCATTAGGTGCCCTTCTAGCTCAACATGATGATTTAGGAAAAGAACAAGCTATCTACTACATCAGCAAAACTCTTGTGGGATATGAACTCAATTATTCATCTATGGAAAAACCATGTTTAGAATTAGTTTTTGCTTCCCAAAAGTTGCGACACTATATGCTAAACCAAACAACCAAGCTCATATCTAATGTCGATCCACTCAAATACCTTCTTTCTATAGCAATTCTCATGGGAAGATTAGTAAAATGGGTCATGATCTTAAGTGAATTTGACATACAATATGTGGATCAAAAAGCCATCAAAGGACAAGTCATCGCTGATCAATTAGCTGCAACACCTATCATAGACATTCACCCAATGTATCTAGAATTCCCTGATGAAGGTTTGTTCAATTTAACTTCCCCAACATGGTGGCAGCTATATTTTGATGGATCATACACACAACATGGATCAGGAGTAGGCATATAGTTTATTACCCCTCAAGGAGATTGTATACCCAAATCATACAGAATTGCCTTTCCATGTACCAATAACATAGCAAAGTATGAAGCTTTAATCACAGGATTGTGCATGGTAGTACAATGGGCTATCAAACAATTACAAGTCTTTGGTGATTCTCAGCTAGTTATCAAATAGGTCTTAGATGAATATCAAACAAAAGATGAGAATCTTCTTCCATACAAGCTAATGGTTGATGATTTTAAAAAGTATTTTAACAATATCACTTTTGAACAAATCCCAAGACTACAGAATAGAGTAGTAGATGCCATGGATATGATTGGGTGTCTTCTAGACATGCCATCTAATACACATAAATGTGAGTTTTTGGTCGAACAGCTTTTGATTCTAGCATTTGAAGTTCCACAATCTGAGCTTATATTTGACATTGTTGGTCCCAATTCACTATGGTACAAGGATTTATATGAGTATCTCCATAATCAAACCTTTCCACTTCAACTATCTAACAACCAACACAAAACCTTTATCTACCAAGCCTCTTGTTATACTATTGTGGCAGACATCCTTTATGACTAGAGTCTTGATGGTATCCTTCTTAGGTGTCTTGATTATGAGGAAGTAAAAGTGGCCTTATGTGATGTACATGAAGGTGTCTGTGGCTTGCATTCTGCTGGCCCAAGCCTTGTTAAGAAACTTCTATGAGTAGGATACTATTGGCCAACCATGGAAAAAGATGCACAGCAATTTGCAAAGAGATGTCTACAATGTCAAAAACATAGAGATTTAATACATCCACCAGCACATGAACTTCAGCCTATCATTACTCCATGGCCTTTTTTGTAGTGGGGACTTGATCTCATAGGTAAAATCCATCTTACTTCATCAAATGGTCATAAGTTCATTATCATCGCCACTGAATATTTTACAAAGTGGGTGGAAGCCATACCAATGACTTATATCATAGGCAAGCAAATATCTAAGTTTATTCTACACTATATCATTTTCTGCTATGGAGTTCCTCAAGCTATTATCACAGATAATGGTCGTCCCTTCAAGAATCAAGAAGTTAGAGATCTTTGCAACAAGTTCCATATCCAACATCAATTCTCTACCCCTTACTATCCTCAGAGCAATGGCCAAGCTGAAGCTTCTAATAAAACAATCATCAAAATCCTCAAAAAGATGGTCAATGAAGCTGGTTGAGATTGGCATCTACAACTCTATCCTACATTATGGGCATATAGAACAAGTATCAGAACTCCCACTAGAGCCACACTTTATGCTCTTGTGTACGGCACTGAAGCTATTTTACCTATTGAGGTTGAGATCCCCTCACTATGAATATCTCTACAACATACCATCTCAGAGGAAGAATATTGAGTATCTAGACTCCATGATCTTGATCTTCTAGACAAATGGCGTCTTACAGCACTTAACCATCTCCAAGTCTATCAAAACCGTCTATGCCGTAGCTACAACAAAAAAATTAGAGAACATCGATTTTAAGTTGGAGATCTTGTCCTCAAAGAAAATCAAAGGAATCAACAACATCGTGAGAAATAGGGCAAGTTTAAACCAAATTGGCTTGGTCCTTTCATCATCACAACAGTGTATGGATCAGGTACATATACTTTTTCAACACCTGAAGGCATTCCCTTGGATGAACCAGTCAACAACATTCATCTCAAGAAGTTTTATCCTTGAATCTCAACTATCCCAAAAAAAAATCCATCCAATAGTGAAAACCACTTTGTGGTGCTTTGGATAACAAAAAAAAATAGTCTAAGATAAATAATCTGTCCTCTGGTGAAAACTTGGTAAACAGGTGCCTTGGATAAGTACCATAGTGAAAACCTGGCAAACAGGCGCTATGTGTAGTGACCAACTTCCATCATCTGCTTGGTTTGTTTGATCATCACTCTTCCTATCATATTTCACCATCCTATCCCACATAGTCCATATCATAATCCACATGTCATCATAATAAACAACTTTTTCATCTTCATCTCTGTCAATGCTAGTTAACTTACTTGAGACATTATCACGATAACTATCTCTTTTGGCACCTTAACATCTTGACTGCACGCCTTTTTCATCATCGCTTCTTCATAATAAACCTCATCCCACACTGGGGGCATTTTTTTAGTCTTTTTTGGAAGTGGATACCACTATCTCTATCTCATAACACATCAAACACTTTAGCTTGCAACACAACAAACTTTTAACTTCAACCATAGCATTCATCCAACGAAAAACGTGGCAAAACAAATTTTGCAACTACGATTCATATCTTTGCAATCAATTCACGCTCATCTGACATCCGAAAATCACAAGACATCACTAATGCAAACATTCAAGAAATCAGTTGAATCTTTCAACATCACCTGTCCAGCATAATAAGCAAGAACTACATCCCAGCTCTATCGTTAAAGCCTTGATCCCATGGATATAGGGTATGTAGGCAATCTGAGATGTGAAGGAAGCACTCTGATTCAGGCTAAGACGATAGCCCCTTCTTTCATCTTTCTTCTAATCATCCTTAAATCTTTCATCTCACATTCTTCTATCTTTCATCACACACATCATCAATAAAACCCAGAACTACATATTAATCATGTCTCATCTTCATCATAAATGTGCTTTGATCCCGTGGATACATGATATGTAGGCAGTCTAGAATACGAAGGAAGTTTCCAGTACTCAAACATAGATGATCCATCCCATCTTCTTCATCTTCTCCTCATCTTCCATTTTCTTCTCTTTGATTAGCTCAAGCAGGAAACAAAATATTTGTATACTGAAAGCTCTAGCACTTCAACCGATCAAGAATAAGCTAGAAGCTATTTGTCAGCATGCCTTAAACCAACATTTGCTATAGCAATTTATCAACATCTTTAGCCTTCAACAGGATGCATCTTTCCTCTCAACAAGGTGCCAACTTAAATCCATCTAAGAGCACCTAAATTTGGCAAGAGAATGTGATGATAGTATCTTTTGTTTTATCTTTTGTCCCTTTTCTATGCCTAATTAAGACTGCCTTGATCTATCTATATCTTGGTATGTTGCGATGAAGTAAGGAATGGGGCGTGGTCATATTGCTTTCGTATGCTATGTTTACGGGATGATCTTATTCTCTTCCTAAGCATATTGGTATCTTGTACGTGTTGGGATTAGCATCTTACATATCAATATCTCTAGCATTTGAGAAGCTAAACAGTCTCTTATGCACTTGAGACTATTCTATGTCAAGACTAACTCCATACATATAACCAGCAAGCTATCACTATGTGTAGTGGAGATAAGCTCAAACCATTGCTTGTAGCATCAAAGTCCATCTCAAAACACTAGCTATTATTCATATCTTGTGCATGTTGGCTCAACATCTTGACCTCATGTGTTTAGACAAGATTGTAGCATGCTAGTTCCGCATTGGATATCTTGACACCTTGGTCTTCTATACCCTGGTGCATAACATCCACATGCTATATCAAACATAAGGATTGCATTTCTTTTCATTTTGAGCAATTACTTAAAAAATTGCCCATCATCCCATCTATTCCATCCTATTATTCACCTATATAGTCCTCAGCCAAGATCAATCATTTCCATCATCCTTTGTCCACATCTCTTATCCTACAAAACAAGTGTGTTAGACATACATAACTCCATCATATATCATCTCATACCATCTAACTATATGCATTAGTACATCCATATCCTATCATTACCATTTACATATTTGTATTATCATACCACTTCCATTCATATCATTTGCATAAACATCCATACATAATTCATGAAAATACCAATACAACATGCATAACCATCATAATACCAACAATGCATCCATTACAACATCATATAGATCACCAATACTCCATCATATATATATACACATGTGTCAATATACAAGTGTCTACATATACAAGCTAAGCCATAAAGAATGTATGTACAATCAGCTCTAGGCCTCACCATGATACAACATAAACAAGGTAGCCCTAGTGACTACTGGCAACTCCCTCATCCTGACCACCACCACTGGTTCCTGCACCTACCCCCTATCTCTCAGTGACCCCATCAGTGAGGCTACTGATCGAGATCCACCTGACCTCCATGAACCTGAAGCCCCTGATCTACTCCTAAAGCTTGGCTACCTCTGCTCTGCTGGCATAGCCCCATAGTACAAGCCTCTATAGTACTCAGCCTCACCCTATACTTTCCATAGCTCTACCTATACCTATGTCAACTGTGTGGCCAAATACATCATCACCCCATCAGTACCCAATGCAGTCACTGCTCTATCCTGCTCACTAGTCATCCCCTGTAGTTGGTTCATAGCCATATCCCTCTATGTCCGCAAACCATCTCTCTCTGCTCTCATCGCTTGCACCTACTGTACAGTCATATCTCACTCTACCCTCATCATCTGCTCACTCTGTCTAGTTGCATCTCTCTCCCCTGTCACTCTAGCAAGTGCACCATCATCCTGTCCATCCCTAGCCTGCACTCTCAACTATAACTAAGCCTGGTATGTTTAAGCCTAAGCCCTAGCATACTGCAAGCCAATCACTGCCTGGTGCCTATCCAACTCCACCCTCCTCAACCTCATCTAAGCCCGTTGCCTCCATCTCCTCTCCTCTCTGATCCTCCTCCATAGCTATTGAATCCCAACATCATCACCCACTAATATTTGCCCTTGAGGTTGTACAAGTATCTAAGACTGTCCTAGCATCTGTCCCTATACCTATATCCCTAGCGCTACTGTACAATAGCCTGTGCTAGTGGAGCCCATCATTACCTCCTCCTGACTAGTCTCTCCATCCCTATCTCCCCTATCTCGCCAACCCGTGTCAGCCGCGTTGGTCTCGCTGTCACCTAGTATGCATCATAATCTAACAACGTGCCTAGATCTACAAGACCCTATCCCCACTACCATACAACTGGTTGTAGCCCCTCTCTCTCTACTAAAGCTGTGTCAACCACAAGCTCCGGCCCCTAATCGAACACCTCATGTCTCGTCCTCCCAAAAATGGCATCACCAACCGGTACTGCCTGTGGTAACCCGAACTGTCTCAAAACCCTCTCCAGCAAATAGTGCTCTATAATGTATATGTCATGTCCAAAAATATATCTCGCCTGCCTCGCATAGACAAGCTTAGTATCCTCCTCATCCCATCTCTCACATCCTAGTCATGGCCTCCATAAAAATCTATCTACCTCATCCAACCTCCTCCGCCAGTACACCACTCCTCTACGATGCTGGTATGTCAAAGCTCCTCTGTACATCCTAGCATAAGGCTCTCCTGCTACTCTAGCCACCCATCCCTCTGGTCTCGTCACTGGAATATGCTCATAAGCCCATACATGCAAAACTGTAACTCCTACAGACATACTTGCTTCGAACATATATGTACAATCATGCAGGAAATGATAGAGTTGTCCAAGCACACACTTCGCCCATGCATATCTCGTATCATAGGAGAACATCCCCTCCATCACTATCCCCCATCCTACTAGAAAGCCTCTCACTCGTCTATCTCCCACTAGACATTTGATAATCGCCACTACCACTCGCTGCAGTCTGTCACATAGCTCCTGCATCCTTGCCATAGGAATCTCTAAGCCCTCTACTCCAATGTTTGGTGTCCTGAACAATCTCCTAAACATAGCTGGACCCATATAAGGATCATAATCTACTCGGTCCCCGTCTATAGGAATCCACAGAAACTGAAACACATCCTCTAGTGTGATCGTAGCCTCTCCGGTCGGCAACAAGAAAGAACTATGCTCAATCATCGATCATTCCACCATCACTGTCATCAGTCCTCGATGTGCCTGTACCGGCTCCAATCTTGACACATGCTCTAACCCAAGGATCTCTAACACTAGCCACTCCTTTGCATCCAGCAATCTCACCAACTGTAAATCCCTAGGATGTGGCTCCCATGATAACAAAGGCAGTAGTATATCTTACATCATTTCATTTATCATATCAGTCCCTTCCACTACTTAAATGCTATAAAAATTTGATCGTTTATTGTTATCCTAGCTTCTATTTACCATAAGCAGTTCATTTTTCCATATGCGCCTATCTGCTACTCAAAAGTGACCTTTTTTACCATATGCATTTATATCTTGCTCATACGTGACCTATTTTTCCTATGTGATCACTACTGGACTACATGCGAGCTGAACCTCTACATATGTCTATCTTTTTCCTATAAGCGAGTTATATCCCATAAGCGAGCATTTTTTCTTTACCCGTGAGCTGAACCTATGCATGCGCCCACTTTTAGCCCATAAGTGACTTGTTTATATCTATATGCACATTTTGTCTATACATTTGCCTAGCTAACTGGAAGCAACCTGTTCTTACTATATGCAACCAGGCCATGCCTAAAAGCAACCTAAACTACTGTAAGCGACCTATTTTCCCTCCTAAGTGACCTGAACTGCCTATCCTAAGACCTCGTCGCTTCTGGTGATGTGTGCATTTATGATGCTTCTAGCCTATCAAAATCATGCTTTTAGAAAAAAATTTAATACATACTGATACATCTGATCCCTCTAGTCGCCCATGTGTCCTCACTCACTTGGCATAATGATCTCTACATGGAATCACCATCCTAATAGCTCTCCAACTCTCGTCACACACCAACTCTAAGGAGCTCTAGATCTCTATAGCTTTCTGAGCACAAATGAGCCTATTTGCCTTGTGAAACCTACTTATAGCCCTATCCAAACCCTAATTCTTCTATGCCAAAGCCTTTTTTTCTTCTGCCTCATCCCATTTTTCTCCCTCCCAACCCCTTGTTTTCTTCATGTCAACCCTGTGTCCTAGCTTTTCTTCTATCGCGAGCCAACCCAGCCCTTCCTGGTTAGCTTGGCTTACCTCTCGAGGGGGCATCACCTACCATTTGCATTGGGGCATAACCTTATTTATTGAAGGAATATCGTATCTTCTTTGACACAATGCTCTATCAAACATTGTATCAAAGAGGGGTAAAATGTAGACACCTAAAATTGACTCATTATCATTAATATCAAACATTGCATTACACATCATCTGCATTTGTCTAACACACTTGAGCAATATCCCTAATACATCTATTTCTTCTATTAATTAAATAAATTTATATTTATTTAATTAATTCATTAGCTCTTTCCTCTAAACTATAATTAAACAATCTTTAATTATTTAATTATCTTCTTTCTATCTATTTTTAATTAAATAAATTTTATTTATTTAATTAAAAATTCATTTCATAAACCCACTTTTTAATTAATTAAATGAATTTTATTTATTTAATTAATTTATCTTATCATTTATCTCATGAGCCGACATGTGTGCCTCTTTTATTTAAAAAAGATAAGTGGTACTACATCCCTTTATGTAATATCTTTCACATGTAGTACTTTTTATGTACACAAGCACACATAAGCCATATCTTCCTTCCACTTGTCATCTCCACATTCACCTATGTCTATCCTTTAATCTTAGCCATTCACATAGCCACTGAATCTGCACCGTTGATTGATTTTGGTTGAGTTCTATATAAACACATTCTCATTCCATACTACATCTATCCAGCATTCATATAGCATCTACATGATCATCCTGAGCATATTGAAAACTTGAGTATCCATAGCATCCATTGAGCTTGTTATCATTATCATCCATCCATCATGGCAGCTTTTATCTTCATAATTGTTCATTTTTGAAGAAGCAATCCACATCATAAACAAGGAATCAGGCAATCTATGTGATATTGTGCTTGAATTGCATGCTTTTGGTTTCATTTGGATTAGATTCTTTGATGATGGTAGGGTTAGGTTTTCATGGCTATGCTTGATTTCATTAACCTAATTTTTTACCTATCACAGTTTTTAATTACTAGTAATAGCTTACTGTATTGTATCTCTTATATATTAGGAGCTGGAGATGGAGGTTGGGTGTAAGAATCTTATAGATGTCAAGTTACCTTCTGGATCTCTGGTTGGCTATACTCCTGTGAAAGCTTTCTCTACAAGTATATTGTAATCTTCTTGATTTCTAAATAATATATTGGATGGCTTTGGAGTGTGGGGTTTTTTACCTGAAAGAGTTTTCCCCACGTATATCTTGTGTTGTGAGTTTTTTGTTTGCATTTATAAGTTGTTATCTTTTTGCTAATGTGCATCTTAATCTGTAACTGTCAAAGTAAAAATTTGCATAAATCTTTCCTCAGTAGATCAATGTAGGAAGCATTTCTGTATAACTTGGTTCATTTCAGTTGGTATCAGAGCCTGATCACCTTTGGTTCTAGTTGTTGGGTAGAGGGTTTTTTGAGTTGATCTTTGTTTGAGTGGGAGCTTGTGCAGAGGATTTTGAAATCTTTGTTGTAGGTAAAATATGGCAAGCACATCTAGGAGGTTTGAGATAAAGAAGTTTAATGGTAGTAATTTCAAGTTGTGGAAACTCAAAATGGAGGACATACTTGTAGATAAGGATTTATGGGATGCTATATCTGGTACAAAAACCAATGGTAATGTCTCAAGAAGACTAGGATCTCAAAGATTGAAAAGCTAAGGGTTTGATAAGACTCTATTTGGCTGATTCAGTGCTCCTGAATATCCATGAAGAGAAGACTACAAAGGATCTTTAGAAGAAGCTTGGAGATGTTTATCAGGCTAAATCCCTGGTGAAAAAGTTATTCCTAAGAAATAAATTGTATTCTCTAAGGATGGAAGATGGAGGATCTATTGTTGATCACCTGAATACATTCAATATGCTTGTTGCCCAATTGATTTCTATTGGTGTCAAGATGGCAGAGGAGGATTGGCGTATGACATTACTATGTTCCTTACCAGATTTGTGGGACCACCTTGTTATGGCCATTAGAAGTACCACTACCACCTTTAAGATGGATGAAGTGGTTTCTTTGTTGTTGTCTAAAGAGATGCAAAGAAAGTCTTCCAAATTAGCTAAGAAGGCTCTTGCAGTTCGTGGTAGATCTAAAGAGAAGGGAAAGAAAAAGGATAAGAAGAAGGAAGAAAAAGGAAGATCCAAATCTCATGAGACATCTAAGTCTCCCAAAAAGTCCAACTCTTTGTATTGGAACTGCAGAAAACCTGGTCACTTCTGCAAGGAGTGCAAGGAGGACAAAAAGAAAAAGAACTATGATTATGATTTTGACAAGTCCTCTCAGGATGAAGGAGAAGTGTTTGTCGATGCCTTGGCAACACATGCATCTGAGGATGTGTGGCTTATTGACTGTGGTGCATCTTTTCACATGAGCTCAAATCGGGGTTGGTTTTCAAACCATGAAGAATATGTTGCAAATATGTGCCTATGATATGTTGTCATTGATGTCAACATATCCTTATTGTCATTGGTGTCAACTGTATCCTATTTTGTTGCTTGATCGAGGAGACTAGAATGTTGAGAATATTGAGAAAATTAATGAAGATCAATGTATGTGGACCATATGGCTATATAGAGGATTTTCTGAAGAAGCTCTAGTTAAGATTTGAGAGGTGCGCATGAAGATTTGAAAAAGGTATGGCCATCTAAGTAAAACTGGTTTTGCAATATTCAAAAGAGACAGAGTGACAGGAAAGTGGTCCAGATTATTCTAGAAATGTAAAATGATGATCTATGGATTTAGAGGCATGTTTTGGAAGTCAGTGTGTATCCTCAACTCAATTGGTTCGTGGTTTGGAGGTCCACAAGCAATCTTTCTAGTGTGACAGTCATGACAAATAATGTTCTTGAGGTACCGGATGAAGATGCAAGTGATTCTGATGATTTGTAGTGTGGATGTTATGGTTGAATTCAATGTGCTTGTGGAAGTCTCTGGATCATGTACCTACTATGTTGGAGGTCTGCATTGAAGATTGAGCTTTTTGTTGAAGAATTCTTCCTTCATGTTGCTGTTCTTCCCAATCCTAACTGACTGGATGATTCAAGTGTAGTGCAGATGATCTAAGAACAATTCTATGGAGCGTGGTGTGTTGATCGAGGAAGATTTGAGTCCCAATCATGTTTGTCTGACAGCTTTGTGATTCACATTAAGTCATATGTTTGGAGTGCCGACCTATATGTTTATTCAAAGGTTGATGAAGCATATAAAGGAGTGCAGTTGAGTCATGGAAAATCATCCTTGTGTGAAAATAATAAAATCCAAAGAAAGGATTAGAAGTAGAGCAGAGAAGAGGAGGAATAGAAGATCAAGAGCAGTATAGAATGAAGAGTTAGTAAAGAAGATTTTTGGGGCAGAGAAGAAGTTTTATGAGCATTCAATGAGACTGAACCAGGCATGAAGAAGATGCTATTTATCAGTTAAATTCATTTTGTTTTAAACATAAATTCTATAGGCAGTGAACCTCTTTGAGCAGTGAGCTCTAGGAAGTGCGCCCAAAGGCAAGTTCCTTCTCATTTTCTTTTAAGTACTTTTAACAGGGTATGAATCTTGTGGGTTAACCCCCACCATGGTTTTCCCTTAATTGGGTTTCCACGTAAAAATTATGGTCTTAAGTGTGTTGAATTTGTTTATGCTCATGTATTGTTGATTCATGCTTTAATGTTTATATCATTAATCTGATTATAAGTTGTGAAAGAAGATTAAAGGTAGGAAAGATTAAATTTGTGCAACAACTGCTTCACCCCCCCTCTCAGTTGTTTAGACTAATTCTGACAAAATATGATGGTGGAAAGGTATACTTGGGTGATGATTCTCACCTAAAGATTGTTGGCCATAGAAGAGTTTTGATTCGATTCCCTGATGGACGAGTGAAGGGAATCAATGGTGTTTTGCATATCCCTTGTTTGAAATGGAACCTTCTCTCTATAAGTTGAATGATGTGGGTGTGCAGGTTGTTTTCTTGAATGGAGGATGCAAGATGACTAGAGGATCTATGGTGTTGCTAAGGGTGTTCAGATTGGCAATCTATTTTAGCTTGATGTATGCGCAGTTCAGTGTAATAGTGCCTCTATTTCGAAGAAGAAAGATTTAGAGTCTTCATCCTCACTGTTGGAACCAACAGCGAAGAGGATTGTTGCATCTACTTCTAATGGTCATGCTTTCTATGGTCATGCTTTCTAGGTACCTAAGGGTGTTCATTCTATGGAGATGAAATTTCCAGCCGAGAAGACAATGTTATGGCACCAAAGTCTTGGTCACATTAAATCTTGGTGAAAAGTCTTGGTGAAAAGGGTTTAAGTACCTTGAAAAATAAAAATCTTGTTGAGGGTATGAATGACTATAATCTTGAGTTTGACTTCTACGAACATTGCATTTATGGAAAATAAAACCGTGTTTAGTTTTATTCCAGTTCTCACAAATCTTCTGAGGTGTTGGACTTGATTCATTCTGATGTGTTTACTTTGTTTCAATCATTAATGACTACAGTAGAAGGACATGGGTGTATTTCCTTAGAAGTAAATATGAAGTCTTTAATAGATTCAAAGAGTTCAAAGCTCTTGTAGATAATCAGAAGGATAGAAAGATTAAGTGTTTAAGGACTGACAACAGTGGTGAGCTTTGTTCAGTAGATTTTGACAAGTTCTGTAAAGAAAAAGGGATTAAGAGGCACAAGACAACTCTGTATACCCCTCAATAGAATGGAGTTGCAGAGAGGATGAATAGAATGTTGATGGAGAAGACAAGGCATATGCTAAGTGGAGTTGGCCTTGAACAAATGTTCTGGGCTGAAGTTGTTGCTACCGCTTGTTACCTAGTTAACAGGTCTCCTACATCAATGCTCATTGATAAGACACCTATGGAGGTATGGTCTAGTAAAAAGCCTTCATTGAGACACATTCAAGTATTTGGTTGTGAGGCATATGCACATGTGCCTAAGGATAAGAGGTCTAAATTAGAGAAATAGGCTGTGAAGTGTATCTTCATTAGTTATGGTATCGGTGTGAAAGGGTACAAGCTTTGAGATCTAGTGGCTGAGAGAGTTCTATATAGTAGAAGTGTGATCTTTAGAGAGCTCAATCCTTCTTCTGTTATCTTGCATCTAGATAAAGAAGAGAAGAAAGAGGACGTGGTTTAGTTTCCTTTCACCCCTAAGAAAGTTGAGCCAAAAACATCTATTGGACCTGATAATGAGGAGAGCTCTAGTAGCTCTGAAAGTTTAGAAAAAGATGAAGAACCTCAACCTCAATCTTTGAGGAGCTCCACGCAGATAAAGCAGCAACCTGATAGGTTTGGTTATTCGTTGCATGATTCTAGTTGTATTTTTTCTTTGATTTCTAACACTGATGAGCCTAGGACTATGAAAGAGGCTATGGGTATGAAAGATACATGTTCTTGGAAGGAGGCCATGGAAGAGGAGATGGCTTCTTTGGAAAAGAATAATACTTGGGACTTGGTACCTTTGCCTAAAGGATGAAAACTTGTTGGATGCAAATGGGTGTTCAAAAATAAATTTGGTGTAGATGGTAGTGTTGAGAAATATAAGGCTATATTGGTTGCAAAGGGGTATTCTTAGGTGGAGGGAATTGACTATAGTGAGATTTTCTCTCCCATTGCAAAGTTGACATTTATTTGGTTTCTGTTATCTCTTGCAGTAGCGTATGATCTAGAAGTGGAACAGATGGATGTGAAGACAACATTCCTTCATGGTGACTTGGAGGAGGAAATCTACATGTCAGCCAGAGCACTACATGGTGAAAGGTAAATAAAATTTGGTTTGGAAGTTGAAAAAGTCTTTGTATGGTTTGAAACTCTCTCCTAGGATGTGGTACTAGAAGTTTGATGCCTTTGTGTTGAGTATTGGATTTCAGAAATCAAAATTAGATCATTGTGTTTATTACAAGTTGACAATGATCGCATTCTCATTATTGTATTATATGTCGATGATATGTTACTCATTGGGAATGGTAAAAGTTTGATTTCTGATTTGAAGTCTCAATTGTCAGCATAATTTGAGATGAAAAATCTAGTGGCAACTCAGTATATTTTGGGGATGGAGATCAGAAGAGACAGAGAAAATAGAAAAATTTGGTTAGGCCAGAGTAAGTATGTTAATATTGTGTTGGAGAGATTCAGCATGGCAGATTGCAGACCTTTGACTATTCCTGTTACAATGGGAACAAATTTATATGTTGCAGATTATCCAAAGTCTCCTTCTGAGATAGAGGATATGAGTAGAGTTCCTTATGCTAGTGCGGTTGGCAGTTTGATGTATGTGATGGTCTGTACAAGACCAGACATTGTCCAAGCAGTGGGAGTCCTTAGTCGATTTATGGCTAATCCTAGATGGGTACGTTGGGATGCAATGAAGAGAGTGTTTAGATATTTGTAGGGTACTTCTAAGTATTCCTTATGTTATCATGGTTATCCTACATGACCTCAACATTCACTTTGTATTCATGGATTTGTGGATTCAGATTGGGTAGGTGACATTGACAGTAGGAGATCCACCAGTGCTTATGTGCTCACTATGTTTGGTGGTGCTATTAGTTGGATAAGTAAGAAGCAACCTATGGTCACTTTGTCCACTACTAAAGCTGATTCCATGGTAGAAACTCATGCTTGTAAAGAACTCATTTGGATTAAGAGGTTGTGTTCTGATATTGAGTTTGATGTAGGGAAGATTACTATTTGTCATGATAGTCAGAGTGCCATATGTTTGGTGAAGAATCCTACTTTCCATGAAAGGACTAAGCATATTGATGTCCAGTACCATTTTTTTGTGACATGGTAGAGGATGGGAAGGTAAACTTGGAGAAAGTTGACACTTTGATGAATGTTGCAGATTTCTTAACAAAACCTGCGAGCATAGAGAAGTTCAGATGGTGTTCAGAGTCTATGGGCTTCTTGGCCCCTAGCAATTAAATCATAGTGTTGATACTCCCTTTGTTCTTGCAAGGTGTTTGAAAAGTGGGAGAATGTTAAGAAAAGTGTCTCAACCTTGCAACTTCGAAAGGTTACTATTCTTCCCAATTTGGTCTTTTCCAATACCCTTTATCTTGAAGAATGATCTATAACTTTCAAAGTTTCCAAAAGGACTAAAAATGGCGAGACTTACTATTTTTAATAACTTTACATTTGACCTTGGATTGACCTAAAATTTTCCCAGAAGGTGCAAAATAGCTAAGTAAACATCTCATGTGAGTTTCAACTCAAGATCATACCTAAATCGCGATATATTAAAGTTTTTATTTTTTGAAAACTATTGAAAAAGTTTTGAACTTGATTTTGAGGTACTTAGAGGTCCCTAAATGCTTTGAAAAAATTTTTAACTGATGAAGTGGGTTACAAGGTGATGGATCTCTTCACAAGCTTTCCAATGCATCAAACAATTCATCAATCAGACACCCGAATCAAAAGTTATGGCCTCTGAAAGTTGGACCTCCTATTTTTGGGAAATGTAAAAACATGTTGGACACTTAAAAGAACTGTAAAGGGGAGAGTTACACATGTTGGTGTGTGTTTTGGCACATCATAAGGCATCTTTGATTGGAGATCATTTGGGTGCCACTTTTGGGTGGTTTGGCTCATGGTTTTGTAATTACTAGTAGCAGTTTACTATATTGTATCTCCTATATATCAAGAGCTGGAGATGGAGGTTGGGTATAAGAATCTTATAGATGTCGAGTTACCTCCTGGATCTTTGGTTGGATATACTCATGTGAAATCTTGCTCTGCAAGTATATTGTAATCTTCTTGATTCTTGAATAATATATTGGGCGTCTTTAGAGTGTGGGGTTTTTTACTTGAAAGGGTTTTCCCCACATATATCTTGTGTTGTGAGTTTTGTGTTTGCATTTGGAAGTTATTATCTTTATGTTAATGTGCATCTTAATCTGTAACTGTAAAAGTAAAAATTTGCATAAATCTTTCCTCAGTAGATCAGTGTAGGAAGCATTTCTGCATACCTTGCTTCCTTTCACACTGCATCAAGGAACCTTACTATGATACCAATTTTTAGAACAAAAAGGTATACTAAGAGGGGGTGACTTAGTATATACCAATTTTTACTTCAATTCTACTGCAACAACAGGATCTTTACTGCATCAGTCAATTAAGTAAGAACTATGCAAACATAAACATATCCACAAATCCACACAAGAGAACATAACACCAAATTTTATGTGGAAACCCAAGAAGGGAAAACCAAGGTGATAAATTTGCTTGGATCTACTTTCCAAATCCAATCTCATAAAGAAAATTGATTATTACAATATTATTTGAAGGCACCAACCCTGAGGAGACACCAATTCCCTAGCCAATACAAGGTTTACGGGCACCAACTCAAAGGAGACCATGATCCCCTAAACTGAGCACCAACCTAGATAAAGAGAGGCACCAACCTCATAAGGATCAAGAGGCACCAACCTTTAAAATCTTTGAAATGATTATAAAAGAAAAGATATACATACAATATAATCATCACCTCTACTATGAATGATAAATCATGATTTGCACAAACATAGGCATAGTCCAATTTCAAAACTCCATTTTCACACTTCTCAACCCATCTATTCTGCAATTTAGAATACAACAATATTCTCTTGCAAACATGGATACATATTGTGTGACTCCTAAATTATCTTTTGTTCATTTCCTTCGCACTTAATTCACATTCACATGTTTGTTCACACACACTTTTCACATTGATGATCACATGTCCACGCACTCTCCAAACATGAAAAATGATTTGCTTTAAATATCAATCTATACAATTAGATACAATCCTCATGTCGGCTATAATGCATTGAATTAAAACATTCTCAAAATTCAGCCTCTATATTTTAAATTTCAACATATACTTAGGTCAGCCCAACTTCATTCCTACATTACCAAAACATAATTCAAGCCCAGTGTAAACAAACTGAGTTGGCCACTTCAATATTTATTTTATCCTTATTTAGAAAGTTAGTCAGCTTCAAATATTTCACAATAACTATTTTCACTTTAATTCCAAGGGAGTTGGCCCAAGTAAATAATCAATGTATTTTACTAATGGCCTTATAGAGAAGTATGTCAGAAACTTTATATCTCCATGAGCCTGGGAATCTTCTCCATTCACTATCAGCAAAAGTGGCTTTCCACAAACCTTGGACTCTTTGCCATTCACTATCAGCAAAAGTTTATTTCCATGAACCAACTTTCTTACAAACAATTATCTTTCTCTTTATCAGAAAAATCTCTTATCGGTGAAATTTACCATCAATGAGCTAAAGGAACTTCAAACTTTAAACTTTGTTCTTCAAGCCTTCATTGCTAGACTCTCCTAACGATGAACTGGTTATCGGAGAAACCTATCATTGGTGAACTTAACAGCTCACAAACTGAGCAATTCAATGACTGAAGGCAGAAATAATTCATTCCTTAGAAACTTTATTTTTCATCTTTTCATCAGGAAACTAGATGTCAAGAAAACTATGTTGCAAGTATGTGCTAATCGGTGTTGTCATTAATGTCAACAAGCTTGTGTTGTCATCGGTGTCAATAGTATGAGTAGTTTGTGTTATGCAGTAATGAGGATATGAGAAGTTGCCTTATGTGTTTTGGTTTCTTTGTAGAGATTCTAAAGATGTTGAGAATATGCTTTTTTTGGTTTCTTTCCAAGTGCTTTTAAGAAAATTTGATTAATAAAGGAAACAATGTGTTGAAGATGTGTTCTAGCGTACAAAGTTGTGATCGAGATTTGCTCCGCATTTATTCCTTATTGAATATCTAATTGTGTGGTTTGAATATGTTGTTGAGGTGTTCAGAGATGTTAAATTCCAAATTTGGTGCTCTAGTTTGTTGTGTAGAAAAAGTTGTGTTCACCAATGTGTGGACAATGTTTCTAGGTTGTGCAGAGGTGTGGGAGGAATTGTTTTGCTTCGCATTTCTCCACAGATTTGTTTTTGGTTTTGTGATTCTAGATTTATGCTTATAAGGTCTATATCTTTCTTTAGTTCAAGTGGTTCATGGATTGGTGCTCCACAAGTTCATTTCTTGAGTTGCAGTTGATGACAGAGTAGTCTAAGTGCTCTGGTGTCAACTTTCTTCAGATGAAATATGTTGCAAAGGAATTTGTCATTTTTCAGGTGCTTGTGGATGTTTCTAGATCATGTTTGAGCTTTGTGCATGGTCTGCGTGTCATCTTTTGGTTTTGAGAAAGCATGCACTTAAAAAGTTCATAGTGTTAACACAAGTTTGGTTGACTTGGTTGTTTACACTAATTTCAATTGTGCTTTGTTGATTGTGAAAGCGTAATGAAGTGTGTAAGAGTGGATTTAGGTCCATACTAAGGTGTGATGTGGTCCACATTCATTCCTTTCCTCTGCAGGAATGTTTTGGTCTAGACCTAATTTAAATTTTATGGGTTACGATGTGTTTTTGACCTTGGAGAATGATTTCAAGGTTGATAATGGTATAAATAAGTGTCAAGGATTCATGAATGTGGGGTGTGTGATGGATATGATGTTTGTGATGCAAATTTGATTAGTGTAGTGAGAGATTTCATGTGTTAGGCTATCTAATGCAGTGAGAAGGTGTCTACTATTTTTTAGTGTTTCTACAAAGGTGATGTTTGTGTTGTGGTGAATATTGAGCTTCATTGGCACTAAACTCCATGCATAGGTTAGATACAATTATATTAGTTCATCCCTGGCAATGAGCCTTCTCTTCTATCTCTTTCTTCTGGATGGTAAGTCCTTTGGCAGTGAGCCTTTATTTCTTTGTTCTGGGCAGTGAACCTTTTGTAATTCAGTGTTGCTACTACTTTATATTGTGAGGTAATCCTCACTGTGGTTTTTCCCTTCTTGGGTTTTTCACGTAAATTTTGGTGTTGTCTTGTCTTTGGTGTTGTTATGATTTAGTTTATGTTATTTTCTTTCCATGCTTAATCATCATAACATGTTTCAAGGTTAATGTGGATCTAAATGTTTGTTAGGGTTTGAAGTTTTTGATAAAGCTGATTCACCTCTCCTCTCAGTTGTCTTATGCATTCAACAATTGGTATCAAAGCAAGGTTCCTCTAAAGAAATCTTAACAGCTTGAGGTAGATCCAAGATGGCGCACAAGAAGAATATTCCCTTGTTTGATGGATTAGACTATGCTCTCTAGAAGATAAGGATGGAAGCTTTTCTAATTTCTCTTGGTTATGAGATCTAGAAATCTGTGAGGTCTAATTACATTGGGCCTGAGAATGGTATAAATATTGATGATGAGATCAAAGTTGTTGAAATTGATGGTAAGGCAAATCATGCTCTTTAAGTGGTTTTACTAATTCTGAGTTGGTGAAAGTTGTGAATTTGAAAACTACTAATGAGATTTGGAAAAAGTTGGAAAGTGTTTATGAAGGAGATGATAAGGTCAAAAAAGCTAAAATGCAGAATTTGAAGCTCATGTTTGAGACCATGAGAATGTCTAAAGATGAAAATATTACAAGCTACTTCCAGAAGGTGGATGAAGTTGTCAATGGCATCAAAGGACTTGGTGGAAATATAAATGATAAAGAAGTGATATTGAAGGTACTGATAACTCTTCCTAAAGCTTACAGTCATAAGGTTTTTGCTATTGAAGAATTACAAAATTTGAATCAATTTACCAAAGATTAGTTGCTTGGTACCTTAACTTCTTTTGAAATAAGAGAGTTTGGCACAACTAGTAGAACTGCAAAGGATGAGACTGCTTTTAAGGCTAAAAAATTAGAGAAGACTATGGAATCAGATCTGGAAGACCTTAATGAAGTGGAAGCTAACTTTGTGAGAAGGATGAAAAAGGGTACTTGAAAGTTCAGTGGTATGTTGCCTTTTAAATGATTTAGTTGTGGAAAAATAGGTCATTATGCTTTAAGATGTCTAGGTAGAGCTCTGAGAATTAAGAACAGGGAAAACAAAGGTAAGATGGTTAAGAAAAGTTATTATGTTAGAAAAGATGCAAGTATTTTTGATGATGAATCTAATTATGAGGATGATAATGACAATAAGTGCTTATTCATAGCCCTGAGAGATGAAACTGTTTCTACTAACTCTAGAAGTTATGTGAAGGAAAAAGGTCTAGAAGCAAGTACTAACCCTGAAGGCACTATAATGTCTAATTTTCATGCTACAAGAGAAAAAGATGACTGGGTCATTGACAATGGATGCTCAAATCATATGATAGGTGATAAGAGTAAGTTTGTTAAACTTGAAAAATATGATGGTGGAGTAGTTAGGTTTGGTGATGATGCATTTGCTAAGATTTGTGGAAAAGGTTTAATCAGTTTTGATGGAAAGAATAACACTGATGATGTTCTTTATGTTAAAGGTTTAAAGCATAATCTTTTGAGTGTTGGATAGATATGTGGCAAAGGATACAATCTTATGTTTTAGGATGATGGTTGTGAGATCAGAAAAAGCTCTGAAACAATGGTTGCTGCTAGAAAGAGGACATGTGGAAATGTTTATCATCTCAAAGGTGATGATAGGTATTGCTTTATGACTTAGATCAGTGAGAGTTGGCAATGGCATAGGAGATTGTGTCACATCAATTTTGATAGCCTGGTAAGGATAAGTTCAGTTCAAGCTCTGAGAGATCTGCCAAAGATTACAAAGCCCATTAATGTTGTCTATAAGGAATGTCAAATTGGAAAGAAAACAAGAAGAAACTTCAAAGTCAAGGATCAATCATATACCAGACTATTCGAATTGGTGCATATAGATCTTTGTGGTCCTACCAGAGTAAGGATTTGTTAAGGTGACATGTATTTTATGTTATTTATTGATGATTGTTCTAGAATGACATGGGTCACTTTTCTTAAGGAGAAATCAAAAGCTCTAGATAAGTTTAAATTTTAAAGCAATGGTTGAAAATGAAATGGATATTAAAATCAAATGGTTGAGTTTTGACAGAGGTGGATAATTTACTTCTAATGAGTTTAACATGTTTTGTGAGGATTATGAGAGAAAGAGGCATTTATCTGTCCCTAGGACTCCTCGGCAGAATGGAGTAGTTGAAAGGAAGAACATGACTATTCAAGAAGCTGCAAGGATAATGATGAAAGAAGCAAACCTATCAGAAGTCTATTGGAGAGAAACAATTCATACTATTGTCTACATATAGAACATAGTACAATTAAGAGCAAATGACACAAAGTCTCCCTATGAGCTATGGTATGGAAGGATTCTTACTATTAAATATTTTAAAGTTTTTGGAAGCAAATGTTATATAGGAAAAGATGAGCTAGGAAAGTTTGATTCAAGGTGTGATGAAGGTATTTTCCTTGGGTATTCTACTAGAAGTAAATCTTATCTCTGCTACAACAAAAGGCTAAGAAAAATTATTGAAAGTGCTAATGTTAAGGTTGATGAAGATATTCAGAAGATTTTAGAGGATAATGAATATGAACCAGATGAGTCTTCTTGCAGAGAAGAAGAACAAACTAAAGAAAAAGAAATACAAGTTGAAGAATAAGAAGCTCCAGAAGGAATCCCTAAAACTCCCAAGTATGTGCAGAGGCATCACTCTGAAGACTAGATCATTGGTGACAAGAGCAAAGGTGTATTGACAAGAAGCAGAATTGCTGAAGAATAGGTAAATCTATGTTTACTTTCTAAAGTTGAACCTAAAACAATGGTTGAGGCATGCAAGGATGATTATTGGATCAAGGATATGGAAGAAGAATTAATGCAGATTGAGAAGAATTAGACTTGGGAACTTGTCCCAAGACTAGAGAACAAAAATGTAATTGGAACTAAGTGGGTGTTCCAGAACAAATTGAATGGGAATGGAGAAGTGGTAAGGAACAAAGAAAGACTTGTGTATAAAGGCTACTCACAAGTGGAAGGAATAGACTATGAGGAAACTTATGCTCTAGTGGAAAGAATGGAGGCTATTATGATGTTTTTGGCTTTTGTAGCACATAAATATTTCAAAGTATATCAAATGGATGTGAAGTCTTCTTTCTTGAATGGTGAGTTGGAAGAGGAAGTGTACATAGAGCAACCGAAAGGATTTTAGTTGTAAGATAAGCCAGATATGGTTTGCACGTTGAAGAAGGCACTATATGGATTTAAGAAAGCCCCCAGAGCTTGGTATGCAAGGTTGGACATGTACTTATTATAGTAAGGATTCAAGAAAGATATTGCAGATAGCAATTTGTACATCAAAGTAAGTGAAGATCAAATTCTGATTATGGAAGTGTATGTAGATGACATAATTTTTAGTGGAAATGAAGGTATGTGTAAGAGTTTTCCAGATGAAATATAGAAAGAATTTGAAATGTCAATGTGTGGGGAAATGAACTTCTTCCTTGGGTTACAAATCAATCAGATAGATAAGAGTATTTTCATTTCTCAGACAAAGTATGTAAAAGAGTTGTTAAAGAAGTTTAGGATGAAAGATTTTAAACCAGTATGTACTCCTATGGTTACTGGTTGCAAGTTGAGAAAGAATGATGAATCTCCTAAGGCTTATCAGAGCAAGTACAGATTAATGATTGGAGGATTACTATATTTGACTGCTACTAGACTAGATATTATGCATCCAGTCTGTCGTGTGGCTATATTTCAAGCAGATCCTAGAGAGTAACATTTTATGGTAGTTAAGAGGATATTCAAATATTTAAAGGGAACTCTAAATCATGGCTTGTGGTATCCAAAAGATACTGACATTACTCTAAGTGCTTATACAGATGTAGATTGGGTTGGTTGTGTAGATGACAGGAAAAGTACAAGTGAAGGTGCATTCTTTATTGGATGCAGATTGGTGTCCTAGCTAAGTAAGAAACAAGATTCGGTGTCTTTATCTACTATAGACACAGAATATATTGTTGTAGCATCATGTTGCACTTAGGTGTTATGGATGAAACAAACCTTGAAGAATATCAAAGTTGTGTATGATGAGTCAATCTCTATTTTCTGTAATAATACAAGTTATATTAACATTTTAAAGAATCTAGTGATGCATTCAAGGACAAAGCATATTTCAATTAGGTATCACTTTCTGAGAGAGACAGTTGCAGAGAATGAAGTGAAGCTTGAGTATGTGCCTAAAAAGGATCAGGTTGCTGACATATTCACTAAGGCTCTTCCTAAGGATACATTTGGGTATCTCTAGGAGAAGTTAGGGGTTATTGCCCCTCCTTCTTTGAACTAGATGCATAAGGAGGTGTATCAATCCTATGGTGTTCAAGATTCATTCTTTTCTAGACTGATGTTGGAGGCTACCTATCAGAGGGAATAGGTAGTGGTCATGATGATTGTTGCTAACAGGGGGAGTAAGAGTTGATACAATATGGTGTGCACTCCTAAGGGGGATTATTTAGAGTAGTGAAAAGAAAAGATCATGTGACCTGATAAGAGTGAAAGAAGAGGTGCGTCACCCTTTTCCATTCATGTCAAAGGGGGAGAGAGAGAAATGTGAAAAAGAAATGAATCAATGATCAGGGAGAGAGAGTAAGATGTGTATAAGAAAGGGGGAGAGTAAGAATGTAAATAAGATTGGTGTAGAGTTATTTCTTGATGGTTTTTCATATTATTTGTTGCCATCAATGGCAAAGGGGGAGATTGTTACAAGTATGTGCTAATCGGTGTTGTAATTGATGTCAACAAGCTTGTGTTGTCATTGGTGTCAACTGTGTCAAAACTATGAGTAGTTTGTGTTGTGCAGTAATGAGGATATGAACAGTTGCCTTAGGTGTTTTGGTTGCTTTGTAGAGATGTTGAGGATGTTGAGAATATGCTTATGTTGGTTGCTTTCCAAGTGCTTTTGAGAAAATTTGATTAATAAAGGAAACAATGTGCTGAAGCTGTGTTATGGCTTACAAAGTTGTGATTGAGATTTACTTCGTATTTCTTCCTTATTGAATATTTGATTTTGTGGTTTGAATATGTTGTTTAGAGGTGTTCATAGATGTTAAATTCTAAATTTGGTGCTTCGGTTCGTTGTACAGAAAAAGTTGTGTTCATAAGTGTGGGGACAGTGTTTCTAGGTTGTGTGGAGGTGTCTGGGAGAAACTATTTTTCTCCACATTTCTCTGTAGGTTTGTTTCTAGCTTTATGGTTCTACATTTATTCATATAAGGTCTATATCTTTTTTTAGTTCAAGTGGTTTGTGGTTTGGTGCTCCACAAGTTCATTTCTTGAGTTGTAGTTGATGACAGAGTAGTCTAAGTGCTCCAGTGTGAACTTTCTTTAGGTGAAAGATGTTGAAAAGGAATTTTTTGGTTTTTAGGTGCTTGTAGATGTTTCTAGATCATGTTCAAGCTTGGTGCATGGTCCGCATGTCATCTTTGAGTTTTGAGGAAGAGTGCACTTAAAAATTTCATAGTGTTAACACAAGTTTGGCCTACTTAGTTGTTTACACTAATTGCGGTTGTGCTTCGTTTATTGTGAAAGTGTGATGAAGTGTGTAAGAGTGGATTTAGGTCCATGCTAAGGTGTGATGTGGTCTGCATTTATTCCTTTCCTCTATGGGAATGTTTTGGTCTAGACCTAATTTGAATTTTATGGGTTAAGATGTGTTGCCGGCCTTGGAGAATGATTTCAAGGTTGATGATGGTATAAGAAAGTGTCAAGGATTGGTGAATGTGTGGGTGCATGATAGATATGATGTTTGTGATGCAAATTTGATTAGTACAGTGAGAGATTTCATGTGTTAGGCTACTAGATGCAGTGAGCAGAAGATGTGTACTATTTTTTAGTGTTACTGCAAAGGTGATGTTTGTGTTCTGGTGAATATTGAGCTTCATTGGAACTAAACTCCATGCATAGGTTAGATGCAATTATATTAGTTCATCCCTGGTAGTGAGCCTTCTCTTCTATCTCTTTCTTCTGGATAGTGAGTCCTTTGGCAATGACCCTTTCTTTCTTTCTTCTAGGTAGTGAGCCCTGGGCAATGAGCCTTTTGTAATTTGGTGTTGCTACTACTTTATATTGTGAGCTAATCTTCACCGTGGTTTTTCCCTTCTTGGGTTTTCCACATAAAATTTAGTGTTGTCTTGTGTTTGGTGCTGTTATGATTCAGTTTTTGTTATTTGCTTTTCATACTTAATCATCATAACATGTTTAAAGGTTAATGTGGATCTGAATGTTTGTAAGGGTTTGAAGTTTTTGATACAACTAATTCATCCCCCCCCCTCTCAATTGTCTTGTGCATTCAACAAACTATCCATCAGTGAACCTGAGAGTTTTTGAACCAAGCAATTCGCCGACTAAAGGTAGAAATCATGTACCTTGGAAACTTTTGGATCATCAATAATTCTTCTTCTGTGACATCTATTTCCCTTTGATATATTCTTCTTCTGTGACATCAACTTCCCTTTGACATCAATGACAATATTTCCAACAACTTGAACACTAATTGTCACCTCAACAACCACACAAATCACCACCGCCTATCATTCCTCCTCCCCCTTCTCCCAAACACATAGAGGTACCACCACCCTCTCATGCCACAAAATGAGAAATTCACCTTGAGGGTGGTTTAGGGAAACAACAAGAAGACCAACCTATTAAGGATCTCCTTGCCCCTGAATCAAGCATTGAAAATCTAGATCACTTAGTACAGGGTATTTCCTTGCAGGAGTCTAAGCAGGATGAAGGGTCATAGGACATTGCTCAAACTATTTTGGTGACCCCTTCTCTTCATTCTTCCCTAGACTCCACTTCTAGGAGGGCTCAAACTCCTCCTCAGATAGAATCTACTAGTGTTGGGTTGCCAATGTAGTTAAACTGCATAGTGGAGAAGAGGTAGAGAACCTATGTGTAAGAAGATGATGACTTCTCTAGCATGGTGGAAATGTTCAAGCCCCAACCCAAGAATAAAATGGAAAGAACAATATCCACCATTATTGTGGATGCAAAGGGGACTAGGGTAGCACATGTGGCTACTCTAGTGGTAGATAAAGAGGAATAAAAAATGACACCTAGATACTATTAGGTATAATATATCAATCTTGGCCACCAAACTAGGGAGGAGGAAAAGAATTCCCTACAAGAAGCTATCACCATCATCCTTGACAAAATGATAAAGGATTAAGTTAATAAGAAAGAGCTAAGGACTCAGGTGGGACAACTAACTACTTACATCAATCACCCAGTGGGCCCTATTGATTCCAGTGCTCCAACCTAAACCTTACTAGAAACTCTTCACAAAGATCAGAGGGTGGATGTGGAAGGAATGGTCCTTTCTACCTCTATATGGAGAGATACATTGGAAACCCTAGTTAGCAAGGTGATCAAGGAAGCATTGAGAGCCTATCACAACATTAGTGATGAGGCAAGTGCCATGACAGAATTTGAGGAGTCAGTTGATGAAGAGATCCTAGTGTGGGAGGAATACGTCCCAATTTTACAAAGAATGAAGGGAGTTCCCTCTCATGAATTGAACAATCTTGGAATTTTTGATAGACATTATTGAGATTTATTTCTTGAATGGTTACAGGCTGCTAAGTTGAGGGTGAAAATACTAAGGGGTTGCAAGGACAAGTTTTCCATTAGAGAGAACACAACTAATATGGACATGACAAAGATTGAGAAATTAATTAATGGCATCCCTTGCACCTTCTAGGAAAATTCAGCCTTAGTTTACCTTGCAATCAAAATTGTCTAGGAATTCACTAGTCTTCTTCATAAGAAACTAATAGAGCAATAAATTGATGATATGATGAATATGAAGGTTGTGTTCTAGGGTTTCCAAGAAGATTTGTTTGAGCTTAGGGAGCTCCCAAGCAAAATCTAGTAGACAGTTTTCTCCCAAAAGGTGTGTATCAAGATCACAGAGGTTCAAATCATAATGATCTGAATGAGGACATCACATCCTTCTAGAGTCACTTCCCAGGCAATGCTTAGTAGGGGCAACAAATAGTAATTTTGAGGCATACACTTAAGGCATCCAATTATTTTCATTCATTATTCTTTGGAAATGTAATAACTCAATTCCAAATGAATTTGAGTGTAATAAAGGGCCTACCTACAAAAATAAATTGTTATATTTTGTGAAATTTTGTTATAGCTTGTAAATCAAAATTTTGGGCCCAAGCACCAATATAGTACACAGGCCAACTTATGATGTTGTTCAATTTTTGGGTACTCAAATTAGGTATATAAGATCATTTCAAAAGCATTGTAAAAGGGGGGAATCTATGAGATTTTGGCTAGAAACTATCATTTTGCAATTTTGAGTGAAGGCATGTAAGGGCAATTTCAACTCATCTTCAGTGTGGAATTCCAATTGACTTATGTAATCTACCAATTTTGTTGCCAATTAATAGAAGATATTCTACTTTCTCCACGTATTCCTACCTTTGGTGGTAATGTGTTTGTATTTTCAATTTAGCATTTGACTCGTCTTGGAGAGATCCACATAAGTACTTAATTAATTTTCATCTTTTGATATGAGATTGAGGAATAGAGTATAATTTTTGCACATGTAATATGGTGGTTTCATGCTTTCATTCCAATTTTGCACATGTAATATGGTGTTTTCATGCTTTCATTCCAATTTCTCACTAAATCCTCAAAATCTTGCATCTATATTGTTAACAATTCAGTGAAATATTGATCATTTCATTGTAGCTTAAATTGGATTTTACTAGGTTTCTCAAGTGGGTTGGAAATTAGACATAGAGATTGTCCCTTTAATTTAATACTTTTTCTTAACCTTACACTCCTTTTACATTTTATTTAAACACAACATTAGTCTAGGATTAGAAGTAGAATTCATTGAGCTTAAAGTAATATATATCTTTCATAGAGATCTAATCACATTACTCTAGGATTTGAAACTACCAACATTGGCCCTTTGACAAACAATCACATAGAATACTCAATTGTCCCAACACTATTGTGATCTAGCTAACAGGGACCTTGGAGGTAACTGATCCTTTAGATCAACTAACTTTTTTGGAGAAGTAGAGTGATATTCATTCTACTTGTGTTGCATGTGCTAAAATAGCCATCAACAATTCCATTGGCTACCCATGGAGGTCAAAAGACCAAAATAAAGACTTGACCTAAAGACAAGCTCCTAAGCATCCCTAACCTTTCCTTTTGTCCTAGCTATAGGTTTCTTGGAGGTTGTCTCGCACAAAGGTTTGTTTCTTCTCTTCCCCTTCTCTTGTCATATTAGTATTTCATTCAAGATATTTAGTTTATATTAGTTTTCTACTTTTTAAGACATCTCCTAGGATTTTTGTTTTGTGTCTTGATCTCCTTGTGTACAAATAGATCAGGTCCAAGTCAAAAACTTTATTTTTCCATCATCCTGGGATGACAATGCATAGTCTTGATAACAATACTCACCTAGGATGACAACACACATATTGGATTACAACAAATCATGCTGGCATCCTAGCCAAAAAAACTTTCTGAGTCCTATTTTAGGTTCCTTATTATTTCAACATTTATGTTATGTAATTTGATGCAAGAGCATCTAGGATGTAAGGGCAATCTTGCATCACCCAAAAATAATCTATATTGCTTTGAATTTTGGTTTTTGTAGGCTTCTTAGTTCAGTTACAGTATAGGTTGAAGTTTCCAGTGGTTTAAGACTGTCAGAATTTTCTGAAGACTAAAAATAGTAACTTGCTATTTTTAGTAAGTTTTTATTTGTGCACTTATGGACATGAAATTTTACACAGAGCTTCGAAATTGTAAAATTCAACCTTTGGTGAAAGAATCAGTTCAAGCTCATTGGTAGATAGTGAGATATTAAAGTTTGAAGGTTCAAGAATCCTATAAAAAATATTCAACTTGAATTTTGGACCTTTAAATGATCTTTTGGGGGTCAAAAATAATTGTTTCATGACCCAAAATGAGTATTTTGTAGAGCACTTCACAATCTTTCCAATGCATCAAACGGTTCATCAATTGGATACCCAGTTCAAAATTTATGGCCCCTGAAAGTTGTGTTATCAAACTTTCAAATTTTAAATTTCAAATAAGAATTTTCTTGGGTGAGAAAATGGATAGTTGGACCTTTGGACAACCACAAAGGGGAGTTACACTTTCCATAACATCCAAAGGTAGTGAATAAGTGGTGTGGGAGTTGTTCGTGCCAAAATAAAGAGGTGAAGGGGAGGTTATAGAGGATAGCTCCATCAATGCAGATTGTGATTCCAACTTGTAGGAATTTTGATAGGGTTAATTTTCTTTTGTGGTGAAACAACCCATGTTTTTGTAGCATTGTATTTTCCTGATTTTGTATTTCATTTTATGTGGGAATCTTTGTTGTTGTGTTGTGTGTGAATCTTAGGTGGAGTATCCCTTCATGATAATTAGTTTTCTATTTATATTCATATATCTTCTATTATTTATAGTTTTTTATTATTTCCATAACCCATCTTATTTCATGTAATGTAAAGGTTAACAATAACATTAAATTTTATTTTAAATTTGGTGAACCTAGCACTTCAATATAAAATCTTTTCTTTTCTGTTCCATTTTCTTCCAAAAACAAAAAATTAACAAATGGTGGCCTTCATCTAGATCATCTACACCTTTCTTCATAAAGTATCCTTTATCATGTCTCCCATACCCATGAGTGGTTTTGTCATTTATAATAACCCTTTCTTCAATGAAGACTTCTCTCTTACTAATGATGTGTCTTCTCTCTTTTCTCCTCTGTCTCATAATATATCCTCTTCTTTCTCCACTTATTCTCTTTCTTTAGAGAATGCTCTTTTTCTTTCTAAGGATAATTTGGAGCATGATAACATCATTAATTATTTTATTAACATCAACTTGCCTGCTCTTCATGCTAGTGCTCTGTCTCTCTATAATGAGGCATTGTCAAATATCAGCTATAGTCCCACATTGGATGATGTGCAAAGAGATCTTGAACATACTCTTTCAGCTCCTTCTACACCTTATCTTCTTAACTCAAAAAACCTCCTGGTTAATCTATGTTTCATGAATAGATTTATTGCACATGTTGTGGTTACAATAAATTCATTAACATTAAAGGTGCAACTTCTCTAGTTCTTCCTAAGATTATTGTGTGTGGGGTGCCTAATCCACTTCTACCTTCTCACTTGATTATCATTATCTAAGATTTTCTTGATAATCCCATGACTGCTCTTTCTAATTTCCATGTCGTAGAGCACACATATTGTTGAATACACAAGACAGCTAAGACAGGGGGTGAATATTCTCTTACAACCTGTCATAATCCACCTTGGGGTGCCCAAAGATGCCTTTTTCAAAGATGCTCTTCGACACATGTCTTCACCTGTCAGAGAATCTCCTATTTCTGACTCTTACATGTCATAACTTCGTCATAGGAATCTATCATGACCGTTATGGTCAATATTCCCTTACATAACATCTAAGATGCCAACACATGGCAAAATATTCCTACCACTAAGTGGGACTCCTATCTCCTCATGTGAGGACAAAAATACATGTGGTCATATGCCATGTAGGATGACACATCACCGTGCCAACTCCCACAATATGACAACATAGGATTTGCATCCAATTAATACAATAGGCAAATAATAAATAAATACAATGTAAAATACAAGGAATTACCAAGGTTGAGACACCTTAATTCCTAACATTCTCCCACTTGTCAAACACCTTGTAAGGGCCAATAGAATTAACAGGATTTAATTGCTATAGGCCAAGAGGCCCATAGACTCCGAACACCATCTGAACTTCTTTGTGCCCACTGGTTTCGTCAATGCATCTACAACATTCTTCAAAGTATCTACCTTCTCCAAATTTACCTTCCCATCCTCTACCATTTCTTGCATGAAGTGAAACTATACATCAATATGCTTTGTTGTGGCATGGAAAGTTGGATTCTTCACAAGGCAAATCATACTTTGACTGTCACAACTGATCGTAATCTGACTTGCATCAACACCAATATCTAAACACAATCTCTTAAACCAAATGGCTTCCTTGCAAGCATGAGTCGCAGCCATATACTCAGCTTCAGTAGTGGACAAAGCAACCATAGGTTGTCACTTACTCATCCAACTAATTGCACCACCAAACATAGTGAACACATAGGCACTGGTGGATCTCCTGCGGTTAATGTCACCTGCCCAATTAGAATCCACAAATCCATGAATACAAACTGAATGTGGAGGTCCTATAGCATTTCCATGATAGTAAATGGCATACTCAGAAGTACCCCTCAAATATCTGAACACTCGCTTAACTGCATCCCAATGTACCCATCCAGGATTAGCCATAAATCAACTAAGGACTCCCACTGCTTGGGCAATGTCTAGTCTTGTGTAGACCATAGCATACATCAAACTACAAACAGCACTAGCATAAGGTACTTTGCTCATGTCCTCCCCCTCACTTGGAGATTTTGGACAATCACTAATAGATAAATTTGTCCCCAATGAAATAGGAACACACAATGGTCTACAATCTTCCATGCTAAACCTATCCAACACGGTCTTCACATACTTACTCTGGCTTAACTAAAGTTTTTTGTTTATTCTGTCTCTTCTGATTTCCATTCCAAGAATGTACCTAGCTGCCCCAAGATTTTTCATCTCAAACTGTGCTGACAACTAAGACTTCAAATCAAAAATCATATTCTTACCATTCCCAATCAACAGCATATCGTCAACATACAATGCAATAATGAGAATGTGATTATTGTCAAACTTGTAATACACACAATGATCTAATTTTGATCTTAGATATCTAATTGACAACACAAAGGCATCAAACTTCAAGTACCACATCCTAGGAGACTACTTCAAACCATACAAAGACTTCTTAAGCTTGCAAACCAAATTTTCTTTACCTTTCTCTATGTAATGCTCTGGCTATGACATGTAGATTTCTTCCTCCAAATCACCATGAAGGAAAGTTGTTTTCACATCCAGCTATTCTACCTCTAAGTCATAAGTAGCTACAAGAGATAACAGAAATCGAATGGATGTCATCTTTGCAACAGGAGAGAAAATTTCACCATAATCAATTCCCTCCACTTATGAATATCCTTTCGCAACCAATCTAGCCTTGTACTTTTCAACACTGCCATCTGCGCCGAATTTCTTCTTGAACACCCATTTGCAAATAATGGGTTTCCTTCCATCAGGCAAAGGCACTAAGTCCCATGTTTTTTTCTTTTCCAAAGAAGCCATCTCATCTTCCATGGCCTCCTTCCAGGAACCTACATCTTTCATGCCCATAGCCTCTTTCACAGTTCTAGGCTCATCAGTGTTAGTAAGTAAAGAAAAAGCACAAATAGAATCAAGTAATGAATAACCAAACCTATCAGGTTGCTTTCTTGTTCATGTAGACCTCCTCAATGGTTGAAGTTGAGGTTTTGCTTCTTCTTCTGAGCTTTCAGAGCTACTAGAGCTCTCCTCATCATCAGGTCTCACAGGGTCTGTCGGTTCAGTCTTCTCAGGGGTAGAAGGAAACTGAACCGCATCTTCTTTTTTCTCTATCTGTTCTAGCTATAGAATAACGGAGGAAGGTGTTATCTCTCTGAAGATAACACTTCTATATAACACTTATTTAGCCATAGGATCCCAAAGCTTGTACCCTTTCACACCGACACCATAGCCAATAAAAATACATTAAACAGCCTTGTTCTCCAATTTAGGCCATTTCTCCCTAGGCACATGTGCATATGCCTCAACTAAAAACATGAAGATGCCTAACTGAAGGCTTCTTACTAGACCACACCTCCATAGGTGTTTTCCCAACAAGAGCTAATAGCTTCAGCCCAAAACTTTTGTTCGAGGCTTGCTCCACTAAGCATACTCCTAGCCTTCTCCATTAGTGTCATGTTCATCCTCTCTACAACTCCATTTTGTTGTAGGGTGTATGGAGTTGTCTTATGTCTTTCAATCCCTTGCTCTTTGCAGAACTTATCAAACTCTGCTGAACAAAAATCACCACCATTGTCAGTTCTCAAACACTTAATCTTTTAACTAGTCTAATTTTCAGCAAAGGCTTTAAACTCCTTAAACTGACTAAAGACTTCAATCTTGCTTCTAATAAAATAAACCCATGTCCTTCTACTGTAATCATCTATAAAAGATACAAAATATATAGATTTTGAAATTGAAGGAACATTAACAGGACCAAACACATTAGAATGAATAAGATCCAATACACCAGAAGACTTGTGAGAACTAGAGTAAAACTGAACACAGTTTTACTTTCCATAAATGCAATGTTCATAAAAGTCAAACTCAAGATTACAATCATTTAACACCTCAACGAGGTTTTTATTTTTCAGGGTACAAAGACCCTTCTCACCAATGTGGCCATATCTCAAATGCCATAACATAGTCTTTTCAACAGGAAGCTTAGCTTCCATAGCATGTGCACTACCATCGGAACTAGTTACAACAGATTTCTTCACTACTTGTTCAGATGGTGGGGATGAAGTGACTGCAGCTTGTTTCTTTGAGTCAGAAGAACTATTGTACTATGAAGTGCATGCCTCCAGCTGAAATAGAGTACCCCTCCAAGTACCCTTTGCAAGCACCATAGATCCTCTAGTCATCTTGCACCCATCCTTCGAAAAGACAACCTGCACACCTGCATCATTCAACACACTTATAGAAAGCAAGTTTTGTGCAAGGTCTGGAATGTGCATAACTCCAGTGATCCCTGTTGACCCATTTTTTCCTCTGACCAGAGCCAAACAGTCAACCTGATATTTTCCTTGAGAATACTTTGGAAAATGTTCCTATAAAGCTTAAAGTGCCAAATTTTGTAGAAGTCTTGCCTAAAAAAACCTTACCATTGGAAAGAGCTTGAAAAAATAGGCAGTTTTGCTTTTTACATGACTCTGAAATTCAACCAAATAAAGAAGTTATTGATGGTCAAAGTTTTGGTCAACGTACAGTTCAAATATACATTTGGCAGGCTTGCAAATCCCTATCGGGCTTAGAAAATATTGAGAAAAGTGAGTTTTATACATTTTTTGAATGTATATCGAGCCAAGGAAATGCATATACAAAAGGGGAATCTTTCACAGATTCTTGAAATATTCCTGGTTTGTATATCCAGTTGCATAAAAATATACAAGGATGGAATGTATATTTGGCTTGTATATTCGCATGTACAAGTGAAAGATACAAAGAAATATGCATGAAAAATATACAAGGCCAGCGGACATACATGTGAACAGTGTAATGTATATTGGCAGGTTGCTAAGTGTTTTGTATATTTGCACTTGTATATTTGACATACAAGCGAAATATACAAGTGAAAAGATACAAGGAGGCTTGTATGTTTCGACATACAAAGGATCATGTAAACAGTGGAATGTATATCAGGTTTGTATATTCGCATATACAACCTAATATACAATGAAAAATATACAAGGTCAGCGGACATACATGTGAACAGTGTAATGTATATTGGCAGGTTGCTAAGTGTTTTGTATATTTGCACTTGTATATTTGACATACAAGTGAAATATACAAGTGAAAAGATACAAGGAGGCTTGTATGTTTTGACATACAAAGGATCACGTGAACAGTGGCTTGTATATCACGCATATACAAGTGAATATACATTGGCAATATGCAAGCCAGATTTCAAATGAATATCATTCTGGCTCATTCAGGCTTTAGGTCTGATTTGTATGAATGGGTGTTTGTATATTTGCATGCATGCAGGAATATACAAAGGAACAGATACAAAGGCACATGCAAGCCGGATTTCAAAAATGCTTCCGATCTGCTTCATAAAAGGTTTGGAATTCGTGGCTTGCATGTATGTGGTGCTTGTATATTGCGATATACAAGTCAGAATATACATGAGAAGGTGATACAAGCTGGACCCAACAAAACAATGAAATGCAGCTAATGGTGTTTTGAGGTCCGCAGCTTGTATTTTGCGTATGCAGAAGAGGAGATACAAATGGTGGGGCCACCAAGGCAGGCACTTTGGATGTATTTTCTGGCTTGTATGTATGTTTTCTTGTATATTTTCATATGCAAAGGCTAGATACAAGCTAACATACAAGTGGTAGGGCCCGCATATACAAGGGAGCTTGTATGTATATGCAATTTTGAAAATACAAAGGATATACAAGGGCCGATATGCAAAGCACCATGTATGTGAAAAGGAGTTGCAGAATAAATTTTTGAATGCCGATTCAGGCGCCAAGATGCAGCGATATACATAGAGATGCAAAAGCAATATATACAGGCAGTTGACCAAAACTTTGACCGCCTGTATCTCCTCCATTTTGGTGAATTTCAACGTGCTGTAAGAGGCAAAGATGCATGTTTTTGTCCCCTCTTTCTTTTGGTAGGGTTTTCAGGAGCTTTTGTCACTTTTCAATTTTTAGATCTGGAAATGCATATTTCAGCGACGACTTTCAACAGATGAAGATATTTTTGGGGCATTCATTGTTGCACAAAGATGAAGTAGCTCGCATTGATGATCATAAATATCTTTCCACCTTCCTCTTCCAAATATTTTCATCTTTTCTACTACAAATCGATGAGTAAGCTGCTTGCAGTCAAGACCTAAAATATCCCACTACTTGCCCAGTGCTAGATATTTAATGCCATAACTGATGCAGTTGGACAGTCTTTATGCGGGGATATTTTTTGAGACAGCTCTTTGGAGCATTTTTGGTAATCGCCTTAGGATATTTTTGGAATGCTATATATATGAATTCATATGTTGTAAATAAGGTTGGAAATTTTTTGGCATTTTGGTTTTTCTATTTTCAAACAGAGTTTCCATATACTATAACCTTGCCTTTCTATCAAATATATGCAAGTAATTTTTACCTCTTTACTGATCTTTCTGGTTCTGTGTGGATCTGCATATGGTTTGTCTGTGAATGTTGTATTCTTCTCAATCATATTGCTTCTCACCTCTACTAGAGTCATTTAACCTGTGTATGCCTACTTGCCATATTCTGATCATATTGTGCATCCTTCAGTTCTATGGAAGTTTCTTTAAATCTGTCTGGCATATCACCCTTTTATGTTTTCAACCTTTTATTCATTTTCATTACAAGCATTCTCTCTCCCTTTTCCCCCAAAATTTAGTAGTTTCAAGTGATAGCTAAACAAGGAAGCCAGCCTTCTCTGGAGGTTTGATCTCATTTAGCAAAGTCCCACACGTAGAGATCAATCCCATGTTATTCCAGTTTGCAGAGCTTTGATAGCTTCATGCAAGGGTGCAAAAGTGGGTGATAACAATCCCCTTCACTTGTCCATTAGGGAATTAGATTGAGACTCTTCCATGACCAACAATTTTTAGATGAGATTCATCACCCAGGTACACTCTTCCACCATCAAACTCTTCATACTTTGTGAACCAGCTTTGATGCGACCTCATGTGGAATGATGCACCAGAATCAATCAACCACACATCATCAGATGCATGGGTGGCCAAGGCTACAATGAAGGCATCACCATCATCTTGTGACTTATCAGAATCTGAATCTAGGGCTGATTTCATTTTCTTTTTCTTCTCTTCTTTGCATTCCTTTTGGAAATGCCCAAACTTGCCTTAATTCCAACAGAGAGCCTTGGACTTTCTAGGAGATTTGGATCTCCCACAGGATTTGGATCTACCCTTCTCAGCTTTCTTGTCTTTCTTCTTCCCTTTCTCCTTGGGTCTTCCACAAACCCCAAGAGCCTCTTGGGCTGATTCAGAGGTCTTCCTCTGCATTTCTTCAAATAAAAGCGGGGATACCACATCTTCCATCTTGAAGGTGGTAGTGGTGCTTCTGATAGCCATGATAGGATGATCCTACAAAACTAGCAAAGAACAAAGTAGGGTCATGCAACGATCTTCCTCCTCCATTTTCACACCCATGGATGTCAATTGTGCAACGATCATGTTGAAATCATTCATGTGGTCCGCAACAGATCTTCTATCTTCCATCTTTAAAGCAAACAACTTCTTTTTCAAAAAAAATTTGTTTACCAAGGACTTGGCCTGATAAACATCACCCAACTTCTTCCAAAGATCTTTCGAGCTCTTCTACTCATGGACATTCAATAGGACAGAGTTAACTAAATAGAGTCTTATGAAACCCTTAGCCTTCTGATCTTTGAGGTCCCAATCAGTTTGTGACATTATTGTAGGTTTCACACTGGATATGGTTTCCCATAGGTCACAATCAACAAGTAGGTCCTCCATCTTGAGTTTCCACAACTTGAAATTAATGCCATTGAATTTCTCAACCTCTAACCTTCTGAATGTGGTTTCCATCTCCTTGTTGCAACAAGATACAGAATACTCTACACAACACTCCCACTCAACCTAAGATCAGCTCAAAAAACCCCTACCCAGCAACTAGAAACAAAACTAGCCAGGCTCTGATACCAACTAAAAGGAAGCTAGGTGTGTGGAAAATGCTTCCTACACTAATCTAATGAGGGGAGGAGAGTGCAAATTCAATTTTATCCTTACTATTACAGCAATGTTAAACCCACTAATAGAGATATCGTAGCAAACACATAAACAAGAAAGTAAGACAGAATAAGAGAGACACAAAATATACGTGGGGAAAACCCTTACGGGTGAAAAACCCCACACTCCAAAACATAGCTTAAATGTATTACGTAAACAATGAAGGTTACAATACAACACAGAGCCAATACCCTTCCAAGAGTCTTCGACACTCATATCTAGAGATGATCTGACAACATAACAGTACCTATAAAACCTGTAATACATCACCTCCTCAAAGCACCTATTTATATAGAATATACAAGGCAAAATTGGCTCTATCTTGGAATGGGTGTCCAACATGACCTCATGGCCCAAAACCCACACCTATGGACACTTGTCCAACCTTGTAGAATTTCATGACTGTGAGGACCGCCCTTTTTACTACTGTTGTTACGACTATTTACACGACTGTTATTGTTACTTTTTATAATTGTGGGATAGCAGTTCCCGGAATTGTCAAACTATTAAACTTTATTATGTTTTCGGAAAAACTAATTGGGTGATGTTTGGATAAGTTTACACTTCAGAAAAATGAATTAGGTGATGATGGAAAATTGTAATATGATTTCATTTATGTTCATTAATACTATGTCATGATAATGCATGTTTTTATTTTAGTTGCTTCGGCTATGATGATTTTATGTGGTTACTGATCTTGTAATTTAGTGTGTAGGAATTACTAATCGAACCACAGAACTCGGAGATCATTCCACACCTTGTTCTTTGTTATTCCCTGTTAAGCCGATCTGGTTCCACGAGGAACCAAGATCTCTTTGTGTTTGATGTAATGATGTAATGTGGTCTTTCGTATGGTCGAGTGGGTTAGGTTACCCTCATGTAACATTATTTTATAATTTGTGTTGTAAAGAGATTGAATTTGAATTTCTTATTTTATTTAAATTATGAGGCCCTTTTCTTGTGCTTTACCTTGACCAGGGGTGTCTTGTATGGGTTAAAGTTGACCCTGGGTTATACCCCATGGGTCCAGGGGCCCATTTGGCATGGGTAACCCTTGAGTAACCTCCATCTAGTCAACTTAACCCTCCCCTGAAGTTAAGTGGCGAAAATTGGAGGTAGGAGGGGACATGATGGGTTGTACCAACACCCAACCCATCCCCTCTACTTTTCCCAAGATAAGAGATGCCATCCATTATTGAAGATCACCCTCTCCTTTAGTGAGATTCCCCCATGTGCTGTGAGGACACCCATGTGAAGAAAGGAAAAAGAGGCATGGGTCACCTGTCTTTTTCCCATTTAACTCTTTTTTTATTTTCTCCTTTGAGAAAGTGGAGTCACATGAGGAGAGGACTAGGAGTACCCTTGGGAATGGAGAGTGACATAAGCCATCGGGCAGAATAGTGGTTTTGGGGAAGGGTGAGGAGGTGACAAGTGTCACTTCCCCATTTCTCAAAAAACTAAAAAAAAAAAAGGGGAGAATTTGGGTTATTTATTTTCAAATTTTGGGATGAGAGGGAGTTAGTTGAATTTTGGGAAAACTTTCATTTTTGCCTTACCAAAAATAGAGAAGTTAGTTTGCAAGATAGAGAAGGGAGAGGGAGTTGGTGGCTAAGGTTGGAAGTGAACTCTGTGAACTCTGCAACAGCTTCATTCCAGGAGGGCTTTGCAAGGTTGGTCTAAATTTTACCTTTGTTTTCGTATAACTGAAATGTGTATGTAAAGTGTGTGACTTTGTGTTCGAGTTGTTTTCTGTGGGGTTATTGTCGGGTTGTTTTGACAGAGCTTCTCCCACTTGGGAGAAATGCTCATCAAGTTTGGGGTAGGGGAGGAGAGATCCTCCTCGGGTGCATACCGTTTCCATCTTTTGGGATGTTGAAAGCCTTGAGGGCATGTATTTGTGACTGTATTTTTGACTTGAGAGTCATATACAGATTTCTTAAAAAATTGTGATCACACTTGGTTTGAGACCAAGAGAAATTTATATTGGTTAACTTATCTGTCAGGGTGACACTCTGGAGTCGAGTGTGTCCACTCTCCTGCCCCTTATGAAACTCACCGTAGTTGAGTTTCCGTATTGTGTAAAATACCCATGGGTGTATGTGTGCTTTGGGATTGTTGTTGTTTCTGTTGTGAAGTGGAATGTTTGAGTACCCAGGTGTGAGTATGGTCTCCCTAGCTCGGGGGTGACCCACTTGCGGGTCTACGGAAGGGAGGAGAGCTAGATGAGTGGTGTTTTCTTCTTTGTTTGTCTTTGATACGCAGGTTTTCTCTTGGAGCTTCTGGTTGGATATTTATGGAGAAGCAGTTAACCTTCTTTGTCATGAGAATTAGGCCTGGATTTTTTTTCATAGAGTTGAAGAGAGAACACCTCTCTTGTTATTGTTGTAATTTATTGTTATTCTAGGAGTGAAGAAAATCACCTCCCTGATCTTGTTATTATTGGACTTTTATTTGGTTGTCATAAGTTATCAGTGGTATACTGTTTGGGAGAAGAAAGTTCATATCCGTGAAGTTAGTTGTTGTATCCATGATTGAGAATCTGTAATATGAATGTGCTTAAATTTTCAAGTTGATGTTTGTAAACCTTGTTCAATAGCAATTTTTGTGTTTCAAGTATTACTGAAAGGAAAAGTTCATTATTGCAATCTAATCTGAGTTGTTTACATTTGAAAGTTTGGAATTGCTTAACTAGTTGAAATGTTAGTTATGGTTCATTGTTCTAAAAGAATTAATTGTTTAAGTTTATTCTTCATAATTAATGGATTCTGTTAAGTTGGAAGGATTAGAGAAAATCTAGCATGTATCTATATTCCTGTTTGTAAAGTTAAGAATCTTAACTGTTTAAGTTGTTATATCTTTACCATTGTTACCGAAATATATATATATATATATATATATATATATATATATATAATTGTTATTTAATTATCATTCTATCAGGTTGAATTTGAGAAAATGAATAGGGTAGTGAATTTGAGAAAATTATGATTTATAGATATACATAACTATAAATATATATATATATATATATATATATCACAGTTTTATTAATTATCATTTTTATCGAATAATATAGAAACTGAATAAAATGTGTTCTTATGGGACTGAATTATATATATATATATATATGAATATATATATATATATATATATATATCTATATATATATAAATATATATTATATATTATTGTTGACAGTTATCAACGAAAAGCACCATAGATAAATTACTGTCGAAGTTTAAGCCCGCGAATAAACAAACACAGTCGCGGTTTATATTGGGCGGTGGGGAGAAATCCCCCACCGCAGGCCCTAACTTATACATGGAGGTGTGGGGTGGGGCGGAGCCCCACCCACACCCCACATCGTGGGATGTGGGTGGGGCTCCGCCCCACTCCACATCCCCCTTCCCCTTATGACTCCCGCGGCCACTGCCGCCCTGTCTTCGCCGCTCTGCACGGCCACCGCCGCCCCTGTCATCTCCGCTCTGCGCGGCCACCGCCACCCTTGTCTTTGTCGCTCTGCGCGGCCACCACCGCCCCTATCATCTCCGCTCTGCGCGGCCACCGCCGCCCATCGCCTCCGTGGCTGTGGGAATTAAAACAAAAAAAAAAGTTAGGGTTTGGGCCCTAACACATAAGTTGGATTTTATTTGAAATAAAACACATTAAGTTGCCATATATATAGGCATATATAGATACTATATATGCCTATGTATATAGCAATATAATATGAAATAATTAATATATATATATAAAGGATTACATGGAGTTTATTAAATAACTAAAAGAACAATTTCGTCACTTACATGGACATTCAAATATATATATATATATATTTTTATGGAAATAGTTTAATGAGCCATTATATTGGGCTTTTGTTTAAAATCTTAACAAAATGTGACACGTGGATATACAAAAGTAAACTAGCAAATTATGTTTTCACAGTTAGTTTTTAATAAGTGTTGAACACAACAACCAAAGAAGATATATTCCCATGATCAGGGTTTTATAAAGTGGAGAGCCTCCTACATCTATTTACAACGTTATACGAGTCACAATCAGTGTATTAATAGTCATTATTAGTAATAGTAACAACAGTAATTATAAACAAGAGAAAATAAAATTATAATGTAAAAAGAGTGTAAAGGAATATTCAGTGATACTCTGGAAAGAGTTTCTCGGAAGTTTCAACTATCAACGTAATTTCAATCACCCAGAAAATGAAGAGGAAAATTACACATCACCTTGCTTAAAAGAACACTGGAAATAAACTTAAGAAGCCACCACAGACATTCCATGTGGCCATTTTAATCCCAACTGTAGTAAACGACCTCATCAGTAAACCTGTAAGAGAGTCCGAAGAAGAAACAAATTAACATTGGAAAACACAGAGGAAAAAATGCGCGACATTTCCCACATGGGATAAGAGAACTAAGTTGACGGACCCTTCTGCTAAATCTGCTTAGGAACAAGTTGAATAAGTATATACGACGAGGAGGAACCTAGATCAGGGAAGATTAGGAGACCGAGTCCAGCGAAGTAGTAAACCAGCCTATGTGACCTAGATCATCCTGAAGTTAGGTTTAATATCAACAATAGCTGCAGTGATAACCCTGATTGACGTAAATCATGAAGAAAGGACAGGATGCACATAAAGAAAGCATAGAAAATGAAAGAGAGAGAGAGACCGAAATATAAACACACTAAATTAACAGAGAAATAGTTAAGGTAAGGGCAATAAAAAAATACAATCAATTTAAGAAACAGTGAAAAGGGAAGAGAGAGCAATCAAACTGCCTTGTTGAAAATGCTAAGTCGTAGGAGGAGTATGTTTCAGGAAACAAGAGAGGAGACAGACAACCGTGCCTGGCTGAAAAATGACTAAATAGGGAGATCACTAGTCAGTTTAGTCGGAACAAGGCGTCGTGGGAAGTTGTTTATCTATCAGCGAACCACGTGCGTAAATGAGTGCAGCGTAATTCCCACTAACGCCGTAAGGCATTATGCTACCAAAAAGTGACGAGGTTTAGATTTAGGACTTTGGTAATCTCACTCTTGCAATGACATTAGCGGCGTCATACAGACCCTCTTGTTGATCTGTATGCGTCTGGTTGCACGTAATTGTACTTATATCCTACCGAAAATTGAAATGATTGGCCATGAGAGAACACCGTCGAGCATGCGTACGCATGCGAAGGGGATTTTTAGGACAGTGTGAGAAAAGTTTTTCATATCTCGTGTCATAACCACATGACAGATGTGGCTATGACACGTGCGATGTGTGTTGAGACCACATGGAAAATGTGGGCATGACAATGACACTTTTCAGGTCACCCCATCCCAAAGAGGTTACCTATTTCCAAAATGGGCTATGACAGATGCTCTTACGACTCTTAAAACTGTCATAGAATCTATCATAGCTGTCATAACTTATAGTTGTAAGAGAATCTATCAAACACAAGCTATAAATAGCATATTCTCTTACAACATGTCATAGTCCACCTTGGGACGCCCAAAGATGCCCTTTGACACATGTCTTCACCTATCATAGAATCTCCTATTTCCAACTCTTACATGTCATAACTTCGTCATAGGAATCTGTCATGACCGTTATGGTCAATATTCCCTTACACAACATCCAAGATGCTGACACATGGCAAAATATTCCTACCACTAAGTGGGATGCCTATCTCCTCATCTGAGGACAAAAATACATGTGGTCATATGCCATGTAGGATGACACATCACCGTGCCAACTCCCATAATATGACAACATAGAATTTGCATCCAATTAATACAATAGGCAAATAATAAATAAATACAACGTAAAATACAAGGAATTACCAAGGTTGAGACACCTTAATTCCCAACAAAGACAACACCAGATTTTACATGGAAAATCCAAGACATGAAAAAACACGGTGAGGATTATCTCCCAATATATATCAATAAGGCAATTGATTAAGGTTGATACAATTGGTGGACTCACTATCCAAGAATGCTCACTGCAAGTGGCTTACTGCCAAAGGACTCACTGTCCTAAAAGAAAGAGATAGAGAAGGTGGCTCACTGCCATGATTGAACTATTATAATTGATCTAACACATGCATGGAGTACAGTTCCAATGAAGCTCAATATTCACCACAACATCAACATCATCTCCGTAGCACCACTAAAAGATAGTAGACACCTTCTACTCACTACATCCAATAATCTAACACATGAAGGCTTGTATTGCTCCACTCACTCAACCACTCTATTACTCACATCATATCTATCATGCACGCACACAATCACAACCCCTTGACACTTATTTATATTATCTTCAACCTTGAGAACATTCTCCAAAGTTAGTAAATCACTTTAACCTAGAAGATTCAAATTAGGTCTGGACCTAAACATTCCCGTTGTGGAAAGGAATGAAGGAAAACCACAACACACCTTAGCTTGGACCTAAATTCATCCAAGCATGCTACTCCACAATTTCACAATCACCAAAGCAACTCTGCAATTAGTGTAAACACCCAAGGTCAACCAAACCTATGTTAACATAATGAAATTTTAAGTACATGCTTCCACAAACCTAAAGATGACTTCTGGATCACATGCAAGGCTTTAGCACAATCTAGAGTATTCCACAATCATCCTAAAACTTTGTAAAATCCAACAAATTACTCCGCAACAACTTTCACCTGCCACACAACCTTATCATGTTTACCTAACAAACTCAAATATCTCTGCCATACACTACAACTCGATAATTCCTCTTCTGGAGCACCAAATCATGAACAACATTGATTGGAGAAAGATAGGAACCTTATAAGTATGCATCCAAAACTGTAAGACCAAAATCCACTTTGCAGAGAAATGTGGAGCAAAAACATTTCTCCCAAACACCTTTGCAACACTCAGAAACATAGTCTTCATACAATTGGTGAACACAACTTTCTCTTCGCAACGAACTAGAGCACCAAATCTAGAATATAACATCTCTTAACAACATATCCAAACTACAAAGACATATCTTCACTATAGAGGGAATGCGGAGCAAAACCAGAATACTATTTTGTAAGCCAAAATGCCACTTCACCACACTATTTCCTTTATTAATCAAATTTTCTCAAAAGCACTTGGAAACCAACCAACAGAAACATATTCCTCACTTCTTCAGCACTTCTTCAAGATAGCTAAATCATCTTCAAAAAAGCAACTCAATCAAACAACAACCTCATCAATAGACATAGTTGACACCAATGACAACATAAGCTTGTTGACATCAATGACAACACTGACTGCACATATAACACTTGATGAAATTGACAATTCAATCCTATGCTCATTTCCCTTCCTCCATCAAGTCCTCATCTTCCCATTAATAACATTAAAGTGTGATCTTATTGAGTAGTTTCAAGCCACTCAAGCAAGATCTCTCTTTGGGAGTTGATTCAAACATTCACCTTCTTATTATGACATGATTCAAAAGGATTTACAAAAGATTCATATTTCATCTTCTGCTAAGCAGCCTAAAGTATCTGCTTTAATCAACTACATCTATTCTAATACAATGGACATCACATTTCTTCTCTCTAAGCTTCCTTCTTGCAAGGTTCAGCAACAAAACCTTCATCTTTTCATCATGGTCGGTATGAACTCTATGGGCATGAAATGCACCTTAATGAATAATAGTTTCTCTCTTAATGTCTGTAGTCTCAATTTTATTAAACAAATTCACCTTGACACATCTAATCTTGCTCCCTCCAACATTTCCATTAAGGGTTTTGATAACATTGGCTGAGATCCTTTGGGCATCATTCCTTTACCTATACCATTGGGACATGTCACCCTCCCTACCGTTGTCCACATCATTCCAAGGAACCTTTCTTATAATCTTCTTCTTAGTAGACCACGGATTCATGAGATGGGTGTCATTCCACCTACTCTACTCTCTATAAAATTCCTTTGTGAAGGAAATTATTTCATGATTAAGGTGGATAATGACACCTTTAATATTGTCACATTATTGACTCCACTTTTTTTAAACCAAACAACATCTCTCCTATCCGTTGTATTGTAACATATTCTTCACTCCAACATAATTAATGATCCTCATTCTTCTAACAATGTCCTGGTGACAATTGGGTCTCCTTAGACTTTACCTCTTCTTACACTGGTGAATATAAGGTTGAGCCAACTCACTTTGGCACCCCTCTATGAAACATGGATTTACATTCTTATGGTGGAATCATCCCTTCGTCTTGTATCACTTCTTATACTACTTCTCCAACATGTGAATATACAACTTTTTTGACAAGGCCAATGATGTGGATCCTCCTCCTCTTTCTAAATTGGAAAATAGTTATGGGACTAGATTCAAAATTACTTCTAAACATGGATACAATTGAAATAGTCTTGGGCATATGGGTCAAGGAGTTAAGGTCCTTGTTGAACCTACACTGCACCTTTCTATAATGGGTTTAGGTTATTATCCTTCTCCTTTGTCTACTTCTCCTATTTCTCCATCAACTAACATCTCCATGACTTCTTCTTTTTGAGGGTTACACCTTTCTCCCCAATAGAAGGGATAATTTCTACTCCATTTACTTCTTCTAACCATTCAAAATATTTAACCTTCCTCTATTCCATCCAAACAATAAGATAGCTCCTACATGCAACTTTCTCATCCTCTTTAACATATTCTATCTATGCTCTTAAAATCCCACTTGATCACTCTCCCTCCTCCCACATGCAAAAAAATTCCTAAACATAGTCAATCAACACTTCCCTCTTATGCATATCATTAAGTGCTAGGCCATTCCACCAACCAATGCCATGCATTGAAAAATAAAATACAAAACCTTATTGATATAGGTGCCAACAATGTTCCTTCTACTAATGTACCCTTCTATCATTCACATAATACAATGCATTGAGGTTCACCTTTGCTCTCACATGATAGTTAGTTTAGATTAGTTTTCTTCTAGAAATCTCCTAGGCTTTTTGTTTTGTGTCTTGGTCTCCTTGTGTACAGACAGAGCAAGTCGAGGTCAAAAACTTTATTTTTCTATCATCTTGGGATGATAGTTTGTAATATGAACAATAGTGTTTGCCTAGTATGGTAGCACATAGATTGGATGACAATGCATCACAATGGTGTCCTGGCCAATGAGCTTCTTGAGTCCTATTTCAGGTTCTTTATTATTTAACATTTCGTTTATGTAATCAATTTTATGTTTATATTCATGTATCTTTTGTTATTTCTTATTTTTCCTTATTTTCATAACCTAGCTCATTTAATGTAATGTAAAGTTTAACAATAACATAAAATTTTATTTTACACATTAAACATTGAATATTTAATTTTAAATAATATACAAATATTTGAACTTAAATTTTAATGTCATGTGTAGCTAACTTGAAAAAGATTGAGTTTATATGTGTATGTGTATATATGAATATATATATATATATATGTGTGTGTGTGTGTGTGTGTGTGTGTATCTATGTGTATATGTATGTATGTATGTGGGTGTATATATATATAATATTATATGTATATGTACATACATATGTATGTACATGTATATATGTGTGTGTCTATGTATATGTACATACATATGATATGTACATATACATATCATATGTATGTACATATACATAGACACACACACATATATACATGTACATACATATGTATGTACATATACATACATACACACATACACACACACATATATATATAAGTTGGCCCACAAAACTTGTCACATCTTGAAAATGCCATTGAACATAGTTGTTAATTCAAGATAACATATATAACCAAGCTATCTACAGTTTAGAACTAAAAGATGAAAAAAATGCAGCAAAAAAAAATTAATGCAAATATTTGGTTAGTAGGTGAATCTATGAACACGATAATTGTTGATGTGGTTTTTGACACACCAACTTTCTTCCAAGTTGTGAAGCACCACAGGGTGGAATCAAAAAGGTTCCCCTACTTGCAATGTGGCTAGCCTTAGGAGTCTTCATCAATTGTTACACGACATTTACTATAATCCCTCAATTGGAGAGCAATTTGACTAGTCTACTCAGGGGGCCACTGTAAACATTAGGAATCATATATATGGAAAAAAGAATCACTTAGTGTAAAAAAAACACTATAAGCCACCATGGATTGTCATTTTTACTTGCAAACATATCATAACATAGTTAAATTCATGAAAAAGAATTATATGTTGTTCAAAATTAGAATTTTGTAATTTGGAAGATGAAAATTCATTCATGGAATTTGTTCCAATATTCAAGGATTTAATCTTGATTTTTAAGACAAAAATATTTCACCATTTATATCATATAGATCTTTCAATTTTATTCCTTTTAAGATTAAAATTTATCATTAAATTCTAAACTAATCCTAATCTAACAAGGATTGTGTTTTGGTTGCAATGTCCCTTGGCTTGATCTCTAGGTATCGTGTAGCTACAGGTAGTATCTTAGGGATTTTCTCTAAGTCTATTGTTGTGGGCTCTCTTGCTAACTTTTCTAATGGCCAAGATGACTTTGTGGTTGGTTGTAGCATACAAATTACAGCCAATTCTTATACCAAAATCATTGGTTTCTTTCAATGCATGTTGCATAAGAGTATATGAAGAGTAAAATCTATTTTCACAACCTTGTAGTACACCTTCCCTAAATTCATATGCCTCGACCCATTTCTTATGGATATATTGTTCTCAACTATCCAAAATACCCTCATTGACCAAAATATGGAAGACCACCTTAGTGAGATCCTCAACATAAAGGAGACTAGTCTCAATATCCTTCAACTCTTGATCTATATTATTATCCATCATTTTCATGGCCTCCTCTTCCTTTACAAACCTATTGCACACTCATTTATAATAGGTTCAATTATTTTGTGCCCAAGTACTAACAATTCATTGCTCCATGACATGGTTCCTATCACTACACTCTTCAATTCATTGGAAACTAATGTTCTCTTTTCTGTAGTTAGGTAAAATTGAGAAGCATAAGTTGTATAAGTAGAATCCATGGAGCCAACTAAACTTTCAATGTAGGAAGTCAAATATGTAACTTTATATTCCAATTCCTATTTGTTTGCTTTATCCTATTCCATCTTTTGTATCATCCAATCAATGGACAATTTAGCCATTTTCTTCCCCTCCTCTCTGGATGGTTTCCCCAATGAAACTTTAGTCACTATGTAGTTTGATGGCTAGATTTTTGCCTCTAATACATCCTTCAATTGGATACCAATCCGAGCCTATTACATCCACTATGATTATGTGGTGATGGTGGATCTAACCTTGGCTTCTTTTGGAGGTGGTGGCATTACAACCATAGATGGAAAATAAGAAAAAGCATCTATTGTTGGCTTCATCACCCTCTTCTTATGTTGAATTATCTAATTAAACCATCGGGGTGTGCTTACAAATAGATGCTTGCTCCTAAAAATTTTATTGATTCTAAGTATCTTTATCTTGAGCTTCCTATTGTGTTGTCTATTGTGCGCCTTGATTCTTGGGTGGATTTGGGTGTGGAGTTGGTGACTTGGAATGAGGAGAGGGGGTCCTCTTAGATGAAGAAGTTGATTCTCTCTTAGGAGAAGGTTTAAGTGACTTCCTCAAAGGGGGGTAGATGATTTCCTTGTACTTTGGGGAGAGGGAGTTAATTCTCTTTAGTGATGGGGAGATGGTGATTTGGGGGAGGGGGAGATGGTGATTTGGGGGCTTCACTCTAGAGATGATATTACCTAGCTCTATGGAGAGGGCATTCTTTCCAAATCATCTCCTATATGGATAAGAATAGAGAACCCCCCAACAGGTAGACCAAGCTTTGCTTTCATCCTATTGAGTCATGCTTCACTCTTCACAAGAACCTTCTTGGTTCTTTTCTCTACATGTTTGAATTATCTTTCACTCCATACAACTTAAGACAGGGGTTTGGAATCTATTTTCTCCTTTTCATATGCAAGATCTAATACATTCCCATCATCTTTAATTTCATTGGGAATAGTTGTAATTTGATACATTTTCAACTGATGTGAATTAAGAAAAGAATATTCTTTTTTTCTCACTTCATATTCATCATCATAGTTTTCCCAAAAATATTCTAACCTTTCTTTGTGCTTGTAAATTGATCTCAACCCTTCTATGCTTATCATTGGGTGGAAAATAGGTCCAACCTCATATAGTTTTAAATAAACTTGGGTCATTTTAGTTTTTGCACTTTTGGTAGCTTGTCCTATCAAACAAGTGTATTTGTTTATGGAAATAGGGAATGAGACCATATTTACTTTCCTTTTGGAACATAGCTCTTTTGCATCAACCAATTATCTACTTATTCTAATAATACCAATTTATCACTAACATATCTAGGTAATTTATAAGGTGCCCTATCAAAACCTTTGACCCTTATATATGTAAAGGTAGTAAACTAGATGTACCGATTGCCTCATTTCTTTATTCTTCCATGGCCTTTGCAAACATTATTTTACCAAAATCTCCCTCAAGCACTCTAATTATGTAGAATATGAATGTGTCATTGACCCTTACAAATTTTTTGGCAGCTTATTTAATCTCAATTTGAGGGAAGCATTCATATACCTTTTGTTGTACTTGACCCATTACACATGTTATTTGTAACCCATAAAATTGTTTTCTAGCCAAGGCAAAGATTAAGTTAAAGGTCATATAAAATTTATTGATCTACATTACATTAGATAGTTATTCATGTAATGTATCACTAAATAGTGTGGTCCAATCAATAAACTCTTTCCCAGTTACTCTACTCAATAGTGTGATAATGTCATTCACATCCTCATTGGATTCACTCCTAAAGAGTTTCTTTAACAATATTGAGGTAGTTCTTTTTGGCTTCAAAATCCAATCATTATTGATAACATCAAGGGTATTTCTCAAATGGTCATCATAGTACTTCTAAGAAGATTCCATAGAAATGTTAATGTATACATCTTTGGCTGGTAATCCAAAGATTTCCTTAATATATTTTGGTTGTATTAATAGGACTACATTTCGATTTGGATGCCTAATCCCTTTCTAATTATGGTTATAATATTATGGACAGGTCATTACCAGATCTACAAATTATTCTATTATTGGGAATCATGTTGCATGTACCAACCCACTAGATCTCATATTTTGGGTACTCTAACTTAGATCTATGTCTACAATCATCCTTGTGTTGAATTCATCAAATCCCACATGCCCCAAATTTATATATGTTATGTTGATGAGGTATGTTAAAATCTTGGAAGCTAGTATAACTCATTTTAATTCCTACTTCATCTTTGCAGGAGAGGTCATACTAAAGTAGATAACCCTAAAAAAATTAACTCAAACTACAATCTTTCACATGTTGATGATTTATTAATTTAAGCAATTAAGTCAATGTTATTAAATCCTTACTATACCATATGCACCATTACCAATGATTGTTAAGTTTAAATTTCTAGTTTCTATGTGTTAAGATGTTTAAAATGAAAGTTTTGCTACCTTAGTGCAATTTACGGTGCAAACCTAGTTTGCAAGTTGCAAATTGAAGTTTGGTCCCAGTTAGCATTTTGTAGTTTAGTATTAAGTTTACAAATTGTAAGTGAAATATATTTAGACGTTGAGGTCCATACCCTGACTACAATTTGCAAGAAAGTTGCCAACTGTGAATGACCTCTAAAATGTGGCTTAAGGTGGAATTTGTAAATCATAAATGGAATGTAATTTACAAGTGCAAAATAGGGTTCAAACTTTGTTTGCATCTTACAATTTTTTTGTAAATTGCAAATGAAAAAAATTTTGGGTTGCAAACAGGCTTAGAATCCAAATGCTATTTGCATAAGAATTGCAAATTGAAAATGGTTTTGGTTTTATGAATTGCAAATGGAGTAGAGATTGTGGATGTAGTTTGCATGTGTTTTACAAATTGAAAATAATTTTGGGAATCCAAATTGTGAATGGAGTTCAGACTTTGGTTGCACTTTGCATGTGTTTTGCAAATTGCAAATAGTTTTGGGAATTTGAATTGCGAATGGAGTTCAGACTCTGACTACAATTTGCAAGAAAATTGCAAATTGTAAACTCTTTGGTTTTCTAAAAGACCTACAAATTAGAATTGTTTTCCATCTTCCAGATTCAAAACATAGAAAACTAAGTCTCAAATTTCAACATAGGGATCAAAACAAGGATTGATAAAAGTTTTAGGTTTGGATTTTAAATTAACACTTTGGAAAAAACCCAACACGAGGGCACAAAAATGAGTTTTTTACAAAACACATGCATGCCCTAAGTAGAGTTTGAACTACAAAATTTTACCATTTCAAACTAACCAAAATTGCATGCAAATACAATACAAAATCAAACTCAATCAAGGATAATGTAAAGGCAATAAAACATTAAAGACTTTACATGAAAAATCACAAATGAAGTGAAGCCATAACACCAAACCCTAGGTTTCCAATATAGGAAAAAAAAACCAAAGCAAAGAGAAAGGAAAAAACCTAGAGATATGAGCATAATGCCTTCAAATAGGTTGAAATTTGTAAAAATTAGAGTGTTGGATGGTTGTAGGGGAGCAAAAACACCAGGAGTTATGGAGGGAAGTTGAAATGGAAGTAAAATGGATCAATCTAGTGCTTGAATTACCCCCCACACATAAGCCATTAATGGATCACTAACTAGTGGCTCAGGGATTCAGGGTGATTTTACACAGAACCACTGTCAGGGTTCAAGATGTCAAAAGCAGTTTGCAATGTGATTGAAAAAGGAGCCTAGGTTTTCATATGCAATTGCAACTTAGCAAAAGGGGTAAACATTATATATTTTTTTAGACCTTAAACCCCTATAATAATCAATTTGAATATCCCATTTCAACTAGGACATAACACAAACTTTATTCACCCTTAATAACATAATTGTCTTGATCAAAAGATAAAATAAGAAAATATGGAAAATCATCCAATCTTTTCAAAAAAAATGCAAACCTCAAAATCTAGCACTAGGGTCCCCAAATTCAAGAGTTTAGGGGCATGTTGTGAGTGGTCAAGACAAATGGCCCCCCATCAAAGAACAAAAAGGGACCTTTTGAAAGACTAGTTTTAGGGAATGGATGCAATAGGAAACTTCCTTGTCAATTTCAATGGTCACAATGATTTGTGTAATTAATCATCCATCTTACCTCCATCGACGTTATCCAAATTTGATTAAGTCCTCATGAATTCAAGATGGAAAATTTATCTAGAGAATAGTTTTCAGCATTTGATACATCCAAGTACATAGAATGATGTTCATAAAAAAGTTGGATGATGTCAATTTCACAATAATATCTACACATTTTTCACCCAAGTGTGTGCATGTGATTCTTTTCCTTCTTTAATCTACAAAACTTGGCTATGATGACTTCAAACATCAATTTTTAGACAACTTTAATATTTACTAGGCAGAGGTCTTCTTTAGATATGACAGTGTGTATTATTTAGACATGCCTCTATTGATTACCTAGGCAGAGCCCTGCTACTAGTTGAGCATCTATAGCCCCAACAAAGTTACCTTTAGTCCTGTTCTAGACATAGCTCTATTGTCAGTCAGGTATTCATAGCCCCATTTGAGATTACCTAAGTCACCCATAATAATTAAGGTGCTTGGTTTTCTTTTCTTTCTTTCTCTCTTTTTTTGTATTCTTTCCTTCCTCATCCCATAAACACTGAAGTCCACCTCTAGGTTGGGTTCATTGTGGTAATCAATTTTTTCTTTTATATTTATAATTTTACTTGATATATTGATTACAGACACCTTGTGAAACAAACTTCAAGAATATATCAAGTGTGTAAATTGTGGGATGAAAAGGTATGCGAGATATACCTTAAGTATAAAAACTACTCTACACATTAGATGAAAGATTTGCAAAACATATATTCTAGAAATTCGCCCATCATGAAAGCAAGAGGAAGATATTGCTTGTGAAAGAATCTAAGTACATGTTGATTATTCACATGTCCTTTCTGACTTTGTTAATTAACAAATAATAAGACTTTGAAAATGATATGACAATAGCGAAGGGGGAAACAAGACTAGGGATTAACAAGATACCAAAACTCAAAGAAACGAAGACCAAAAGGAAAAAGAAAACCAAAAAGAAACAAACTAAAATGAGAACCAAAACAAAGAAAAACAAACCAAAACCAAAACAAAAGAAAACCAAAATTTTCTACACTAACTGGCTAATGCAAACCTAATGGTTCAAGAATCATTTTTATAATTTTTAACATTGTCAAGCAATAAAAGCTCTATGGATGTGGTCCTGAATATCATTGGGTTGTCTTTAAATTTAGATAATGGAAGATTGGACCATCTAGACTCATAGTTGATATCATTTTCAGAAAGAACCAAAAGTTGAGGAAGCTCACTCCCATCATGCTCTATCCAAGAACATGTTTTATCATTCAAATCCCCATAATCAAAGAAATAAGAAGGTTTTGTTTTATTCTTTCACTTGTTCAAGCATAAACTTTCTTGATCAATTAATACACCCTTGGAATCATTAAAATGAGGATCCTCATTTTCTAGTTAGAAATTATAATTAGTTTTGGTGGTAGGTAACATATAAAAACTTTCATCTTTATTACCATCAAAACATAGGAAATAAGATTAATGACAAGTAAGAGAGGGTTTTAAAAACTCCCATATTCCAATGTCATCTATTAGGTAAGTATGTCTATCAATGCACATGTCACACTCCTCAATATGCATTTCTCCATTCAAATTGGCAAGATTGTTGGATACATGCACATCATAAAAATTAAATTTGGTCAATACAATGCCAAACAAGGCCAAATCAAAAAAACATTCAACATAACCATTCTTTTCATCTAAGATAACCTAATGGCTTATAGAAGGCATAAGCATTTCTTTTTTATCAAAATCAACATGAAAACAATTGCCATCAAGCTTTGTTTGAAAACCTTTCCCTATCATGATAACAACTTTAGAGTTGATATCTGATTTCTCATAATCAACATCATATTGCTCATGTTCAAACCATAAATTATCATACGTTTTAAAGTTCATAAGGGAAGGATCATTCAAATCAGATTTTTCAGACATGTCATTGCTTTCTTCCTTGACAAGCTTGGAATTGCTATAAATCTTGAAGTTGCACAATGATGAATCAGTTGTCTCTCCCATACAAAATCTTTTATATATCTCTTGTTCAAGTTTATAGTTGAGGTCCTCCAACTGAATAATTGTGATATGAGTTTTGAGACCAAGTAAATTGGCTTCTTGAGCTTACAATTCCATGTAATTTTTTCTTCAACACTTGTAATTGCATCTAAACAAAATGAATTATTAATGATTAGCTCAGTAGACTTTTAGTATTCTTGCCACATGGGTACCAACAAGTCAGCAATACCATCATTTCCTCCTTTGTTGTAGGGAGAACATGACTCTCCATTTAGATAAATGATTGTGTTGATATCTTTGATTTGTATGTAGTCATATCTTGGTGCTTGAAGAAAACTCGTTGATTGCACATTACCCTATTCACAAACATTTCTTTCATTTTCTTCTAAATTTCCAACATTGTTGTCATCATACTCATCATCACATCCTTTAAACTCTCTTATGTTTTCATTTTTGTCCTCAAGTGCACCAGTATCCCCAATTGTCATTTCTTTGATTTCAAGTACCATTGAATTATCTACCAAAACAAAGGAATATTGGTGCTCATTTATTTTCTTCTACTTTGTTGGTTAGAATATGTTCATAAACTTCTTCACTTTGTGAAGCACTGTCATGTCCATGTTTCTCCAATTTCAAATTAGATGACCCTCCTTCCTTTTCACCGTGAGCATTCAACATTTCCCTAAGGGTCATGTCTAACCTTATAATTACTCTTGGACATGTGAGTTCTCCATGCTTAGTTGTATTATGCAAGCGACATTTGTCATCTAAATTTATTTGTTCCAAAGTACTTGAAAATCTTAGAACTCGCATATCATGATTTGATTTTTGAATCGCCTTTGGATCATCCAATTCAAAACTTAACATGAGTAGTTGGCATGGTTGGAGTGTAGAATCGATGTGCGAATGACTTTCTTCATTGTCACTTATTGGAATATTTTCAATTATGGTCTCCAGCATCTCATCATCATTATGTTCATGTGTCTTCATAGTATTTATTTGTCTCAAAATATGATATGTTTGTGCTCATTATTCCACCTTGTTGATTGATTATATTAACATGATCTTGCATCTCTTCAATTGTTTCTTGTGCAGTGCCAACTCTGTTGAAATATTTAAAGATCTCATTATCAGAGTCATCACTAGAAGCAAGGGGATACATTCTTTCCTTTTCATGTGAAATAACTAAAGTATCACCATGATCCTGACAAGTATTCATATTAATGGTGAAGGAAAATAATAAAGACTTTGTTGGTTAGTTTGTTGTGGTTGCATCAATTGGTTTTGTCTTTGAAAAGGCTATGAGCCATTTTGACTATTCTAACCACTATAATCATTGAAATCCAATGTCACTTGTGGTTGCACATATTGATTCAATTGAAAATTGTTAAAGGTTTGTCTTGTTGATAAGCCATTAGATTCATTTGAAGCATCAGATTTGAATGAGGATAATTGCTTGTTTGATTGAATGGTATTCCATACATATTTGGTTGATATAACATTTGATTTTGTTCTGGGGAACAATAAACTTGACTTTACATTCCTTGTGTGTGATCATGTCCCAAGTGGGCCAAGATAAGGATCTTTGAAAAGTAGCTTCCACCGTAATTAATCCTAGTGTCTCTAATGAGTGCAGCAAATACAAGGTCCAATCCCCATAAGTAATGTTCTAATAAATCAATATGATTTGGCCTACAAATGATATCATTTCTCAATTCTTGGTAAAATCATTCATTGAACTAATTAATAAGCTCACCCAATTGTCTCCTTACTGCTACAAACTAAAGAAAGGCTTCTCGTGGACCAATATTTTGCCCAAATTTGCCCACAAATATATGGAATTTTGTGGAAGACAAGCATATCATTGACATGTTGCATCACACAAAATGTTATCAAATAGCGGACAAGGAAATCCTTTATGATTAATCTAATTTTTTATTATAAAATCTTTGCAAATCCTAACATGCTCAAATGCATTTTGCCCAATATTAGGGGAAAAGATAGGCAACTCATTACATATATTCATGGGGTTTTGAAAGAAACCCCCAAGCATACACATAGGATTTTCCATCAAGATGAATTTACCCCTAATTTTATGAAATGATATAATGGAAAAAATTTCATCAAATCATGGCGCAACAAACATTCAATTGACTTTTTTTAGTTTTGAAAATTTTATAACCTTCTAATTTTTTAAATTTTTCTTCTTTTGTGAAAAAAATGATAAATTTCAGCAATGAAATAAGGTATAAACAATAGAATGAATTACCTTAATATTCTATCATAACGCTCCTTCTAGCATTATTTTTGTTGATGTGGTTTTTGACACACCAACTTTCTTGTGAGTCGTGAAGCACCACAAGTTGGAACAACAAAGGTTCCCATACTTGGAAGGTGGCTAGCCTCAAGAGTCTTCATCAATTGTTGAAGGAGGTTTACTAGAATCATTTAGTTGGAGAGGGCATTGGTTGGTCCATTCAAGGGACTACTTTGAACATTAGGAATCATCTATAAGAAAAAGAGACTCACTTAGTGTAAACAAAATAGTATAAGCCATTATGAATCATCAATTTTAGTTGCAAACATATCATAACATAGTTAAACTCATGGAAAGCATTATATGTTCTTCAAAATCAAAATTTTGCAATTTGCAAGATCAAAAGTCATTCATGGAATTTGTTCCAATCTTCAAGAATTTAATGCCAATTTTTAAGATGAGAAGATTTCACTATTTAAATCATACAAATCTTTTAATTTTGTGCCTTTTAAGATTGAAATTTATCATTAAATTCTAAAGTAATCCTAATCTGACAATGATATGGAAAAAGATAAAAGAGAAGGGGAGAAGGAAAGGGTTAGAGGGAAAAGACAACATATATGAACTCATCTTTGATCCTTCCATGCATTATTTTGCAAATGGACAGATGCAACTTGAAACTATTCTTTGTTGGGCCCTTTATCTGCAATCCCAACGTGAGACATTGAAATCAACAAAGATTAAAGTCATGTGCATGATTATTGTTAAATTCTTGCAAGCACGAATTATTTTCATTCAACCACACAAAACACCTCACCATCAGCAAAGCATCAATGGTTGAAACACCTATTGAACCCATCAACATTTGGTAAATATATGCATAGAATTGTTGGAAAGAAAACATATTCAAATTTCAAAAATCAAAACATGAAAACCCAAAAAGATTTGATCAAAATTTGATATCTTGTATTAATATTTCAAGTTCCATAGGTTTCCACCAAAAGAACCCAAAAGCAAACAGAATAACCAAAAGAAAATTGAACACAAAAAGACCCCTTACAATGAGTTGCAGAGGGGTATATAAAGATACATTTGGGGTAGGCAAGGCAAAATGTCATTCTTTCAAAGAGTCACAAAAGGACAAATACATGAGAATGCAAAGTCATTTTGACTTCTCTTTCACATTATAATTTTACATTATATTACAAAAACAAATTGCATGTGCACTTCTAATTTGCCCCATCTTGAGACTAATTTTTCTTTTACAACTAAAACTTATCAACTATTACCTTTCCAAGATTTAGATCAAGACCATTAGAATGGATAAATTGAACCTTTTTTTGGATGAAATTTTCCAAAATTACTTCATGTGCCTACTTGAATTCCACAATTTTATGTTCAAAATCCCCGCATGCCATCCATACTCTCATTAGTCTAGTAATAGAGGCAAAATCAAAATTTCTCCCACTAGACAACTCAGCTTGTAACATACTATCAAACTTTGATTTCAAAATTTGTACAGAATTCAAAGTATTTTGCTCACTATACAAATTGTACCTGATTCATTTAAAAAAATCACCGATTTCTTTCAATGTATGTTATACAAGAGTATATGAAGCTAGAAATTTGTTTTACAACCTTGTAGTACACCTCTCCTGATTTCTTATGGATATATTATTCTCAACCATCCAAAATACCCTCATTGACCAAAATCTAAAAGTCTACCTTAGTGAGCTCCTCAACATAAGGGAAATTGGTCTCAATATCCTTCAACTCTTGATCTATATTATTCTCCATCATTTTCATGGCCTCCTCTTCCTTTACAAACCTATTGCACTCACTTGTAATAGCTTCAATTGTTTTGTGCTCAAGTGCTAACAATTTATTACTTCATGCCCTAGTTGTCATCACTACACTCTTCAATTCATTGGAAACAAATGTTCTTTTTTTGGTACTCAAGGCAAATTGAGAATAAGAAGTTGTAGGAGTAGAATCCATGGAGCCAACCAAACTTTCAATATAGGAAGTCAAATAAGCAATGTTATCTTTCAATTCATGTCTGATTATCTTTGTTGGCAAGAGACACTGCTAGGCATGTTAGGTGTTGTCATTGATGGCAACTGAATCTATCTGACACATCCATATTGTATCATTTGATCATACCAAAAGTCAGATTATAGATTTATCTAAGTCCGGATAGACAGGAACAGAGCATATGATAGGGTTTGACATTTTGGTCCGTATTTCTCCACAGGTAATCATATTGTGCTGCAGATCTAAGGGAATGTTAATGGATGTCAGGACTACCTAAATCCAAAGTTTTAGCCTTCGCTGATGAAGGGATTGAAAGTTACAAACATCTGAGTATCAGGTTTTGGTTAGATAGTTCAGTCCAATGAAGAACAGGTCAACCTGGTGTTTGATTCTTGTGCAGATTAAGAGAAGTAATTGGTTGAGTAATTTATGAGAACCAGTGGTATTGGGCAACATGAGTGGTGACTTGAATACATAGGTTTTGGTCTGCATTGATGTTTGTGCATGGATTCAACTGACAGAACAGTGATCTTGAAAAAGTTTCTAAGTTTTATTGAGGACGACTATAGTTGATGAAATTTCATGTTTCGTATATATATGATCGATGGATTAGATCATTTTGATGTATGGATGTGCAAATATGAGGTGATAGGTGTGAAGTGTGGGAACATCAAGTGTGAAGCAAAGAAGATCTAAGTTGTGGATCATGGCAGAACAATGAAACAGGCCAGTAAGAGATGAAGTGTGTGAAGTCAGTATATTGAGTCTAACTGGAACTGCAATCTTGCATTGTTAGATGCTATTCTTCAGTTCAAGTATTTCAGTGAACTCTTTGAAATTGATCTTGTAGGTAGTGAGCCTCCTTTGAGCAGTGAGGTCTGGATAGTGTGCCCAAAGGCATGTGCCTTCCCATTTGTAATACTTTTAATAGAGCATAAAATCTTGTGGGTTAACCCCCATCGTGGTTTTTCCCTTAACCGAGTTTCCACATAAAAATCCTAGTGTTCATGTGTGATGATCTTGTTGTTGTTGTTCTTAATTTCATGCTTCTTTCTTTTGAATGTATGTGGTAAATTAATAAAGGAACATAATAATTGACAAGGTGTGATTGTACCTCATCATTTAATCATATTTCAGATGTCAAAATCCAGGGGCTATGTCCTTAGTTGTCTGCAATTAGGGATTCTATAGTTACCAGTTTTCTTAGCTAATCTTAACAGCTTCTACTAATTTGAAGAGATTAATCTGTCTACTTACTGAATGAATTTAAGGAATGCTGAAAATAGAATTCAACTGGAAGTTACTTAAAACAATTTAAAAATAATAACATGCATCTATCTATCAAAATCAGTAAATACTTTTCACAGCAAAATCTGAAGTAATAAAACAGTGGTACTAGCTTTCTGCCTTGGTGGTGAGAGTGGGCCCTTGCTCCACACCCTTGGGGCTGAAGGCTACAGTAGAGAATCAGCACAAAAGAAGAAGATCACAACTAAATTCAATCCAATTCCATACACTTTGCATTCATGAAAAATATTGATATCACAAAACTGAGATTACTGAGAATCAGAATAATCAATCATTGTATATCCTTTATGTTGTTTCTATCAGTCTATATAAAATGAGCAATGACATATCACTTATCTTATCTACCAGTTCTTCTATGAGATGACATCCATCTCTTTATTACACTAGCTGTCTAACTATGGAAAATAATCATACAATAAAAGTAGACTGAGTGGAACAGAAGTCCACTCAGAATTCTAAGTTTGAGTCTTAATACATTTGGGTAGTGAGGCCCTAAAAATATGGATATTGAATCATTTCTATCCATAACTCATGCAAAAACTTTAAAAAGATAAAAACTCTAGCAGTTAACTAAAGAAGACCCTTCACCACTCAAGTGATGATTTGAGTGAATAGAGGGGTATTACGATCACTACTGAGAGTGCCTGATCGGCAGCTTATGCTAGAAATATGCCCTGCTCTCAGGAGGTGCCAAAGATATCTGTCCCTATCTGCAACTCCAGAGATATGTCTGTAGCTCCAGAGATACCATTGTGGCCTTCTTTGTTTAGCTCTGGAGAGGCTTTCTCTTTCCTTCAAAACTTTTGGTGTCATGGTATTCTGGTATTATCTCTGAAGATCCTTGAAGACTATCTCTGGAGATGCACAAAATTGTTGTTCCTAGCATCTACACTTGTTGATTCAAAAAGAGAGAAGTTTCTGTATTTTTCCATCAATTCCATGCACATTAGTCCCTCAACCAAAAATTATGATCTTAAGTAATCTATCTCAATTAATCCTTATCTAGAATGATCTTGGTAGCTTATTTGGGTGCAGACATTAAGAAAGATGGGATTAGGAAGGAGAAAAAGAGAGGTAAAAAGATATATTTTATGGGTGCAACTTGGCACTCATCAATAATAAGTTTTGTAGAACACTGATTCACCCCCCCTCTCAGTGTTCCTTAATTTCAACAATTGGTATTAGAGCAAAGTTCCTTGGAAGAAGTTTAACAACTTGAGGAAGATCTGGGAAGGTGTTTCAATGGGTTCATTTAGGTATTTTGATGGCATCAATGAACAATTTAAAGTTGCTTTAGAAGATCTTGATTAGTTCAGAGCATAAGTCAAAGAACTACAAGAGAACCTTAAAGATGTTGAGGATTTCATTTAGACTTTAAAAGGGCAACTAAGCAAATCTATGGAAAAGAGGAAGGAGCTACTTCAAAAGTTAGCAAATCAGAATGAAGAAAATGGCATGGATGAGGATCTAAAGGAGAAGAAAAAGGAATGTGAGAAGCTGGCAAAAGAAGTTGTCCTAAAACATGAGATGGAATCTGGGGTGATGAGGCTAACCAAGGAAATCAAGGAAAGGAAGAAGACTGAAGAAAACCTGAATCAGTCTCTGAAAGAAAGAGTAGAAGAGTGTTGCAGATTGGACAGAATAATTGGCCATCTACAGTCTGATCTACAAGAAACTAGGTATAATGAGGAACAACTTGAAAGGCAAATTGTCATTCTCAAACATGACCTAGAAGTTGCAAATGAATACAAAGAGAAGTTCAAGATAAGCTCAGCTAAACTTGAGGTGTTGCTTGATAGTCAAAAGAAGGCAGATGATAAGCATGGTATGGGATATGAGAAAGGTGAAAGCTCTAGATCCAGTCAAAGAAATCCTAAATAAAGGAATCAGAGAAGCAGACCTAGAAGACCTCCGGTCAGACAGCCTAATGCTCAAAGTTATCCATCCTTCAATGGAAATTGTTTCAATTGCAATAAAATTGGTCATAGAGCTACTCAATGCAGAAGTAGAGTGAATCAAAGTGGTCCATCCTTCTCTGGTCAATGTTTCAATTGTAAAAGGTATGGTCATAGATCTAATGAATGCAGAAGTATGATGATGAATAACTCTAACAATAGAGGAAATGTCAATTATTTCAATTGTAAATATTTTGCATGCAATAGATTTTGACACATGGTTAATCAGTGCAGATCAAGAGGACATCAAGTAAATGAGCAAAGAAATGTTGTGTGCTTTAATTGCAATAGATCTAGTCATATTGCAAGATTCTACAGAAGTAGGAATGATGATAGAAAAGGTCCAATAAATAGAAACTAGAATGTGCAGAGATAAGATAAAGGCAAGGGCAAAGTAGATGTGAATGAGATCCAGAATGAAATGAACAAGAAATGGGTGAAGAAAGGTGCAATGAATGATGGTGATGGGTCCGCACTAGAATCTGGTACTGATAATTCCTCCGGGAATTGAAATAGGAGCTTTGGATCAGGGGGACCTGCATTGAAAATCTAATTCCCCCTGCCAATAAGTGAATGCCTGAATCTGGCATGATGAATGAAGATAAAGAAGCCTACTGCAGATCTGTTGAAGCAAATTTTGGAAGAAAAGAAGCTAATGTGATTGATTGTGGAGTAATTGAAGATTGACTGCATTCAGAAATAGTGTAACCAATTGAATTAGGGAAAAGCATTTATTACAATAGTTAATTAGGTTTTGTGGAGCATAAAAGGTCATTCACTCAACATTTGAATCACTTTGCATTCGAAGAGAACAAGGAGAAGAGCGCCTGAGCTGAGATCTCAAAGATTTGGAGTACGAAAAGTGAATTCGTGATGAAGGGGGTAAATCATAAAACACACAACAACAGAAATAGCACACAGAAAATAGAATATTTCTTTATTGATTTGGACAACTTATTACATTACAAAAGCTCAATTACAATCAAAGGAATCAATCCTCCATAGACTGCAACACACTACAGCTATGCATCACCAAGCTCTGGAATCTTTTGCCTTTTGTAACCCCAAATCAACTAGGGTTTATGTTTTCCCACATATTCTTGACTCTACACTTTCCCCCTTAACTCTACTACCACCCAGGGTTCCCAAAATAATCATAAATAGCACTTTTTGGCAGCTTCCAGCTAAATTTTGAAATTTGTAACTCCCTCCAAAAGTAGGTCAACTCTCGAGAAGCATAACTTTTTATCTAGGTGTTCGATTGACGAACCGTTTTAAGCACCAGAAAGCTTGTGATGTGAACTACCACACTGAAAATGCATAAATAGATTTATATCAACTTTTCAAGATGTTTTAGTGCCTCATATCTCATTTCATAAATTTTCAGGGGCTTTTCTGAAAACAAAAACTTTAATATCTTTCATCTCACAAATGATCTTTGCCTGATTCCTTCGCCAAAGGTCTTATATTTCTGTTATGAATCTTTTTGTAAGTTTTCTCTTCAATCCATGCCCAAATGCAAACTTTCCTAAAATGGCAGGTAAACTTTCCAAAACTGCTATCCAAAACTGGCAGTTTGCTATTTTTAGCAGTTTTGGAAAAATTAAAAATCCTACATCATTATTTAAGAGATTATGGAACTAGAAATACTAATTATGGAAATAAATAAAAATAACTATAATGATTTTGAAGCAACATCTTTTTGGGTGATGCAAGATTACCCTTACATCGTTGGACGCTCCTGCATCAGACACCTAGGGTAATTTGAGAAGCGACCCTGTCATGTCTCAGGTGTTTGTTTGAGGAAAACCCAAATGATCAACATTTGCCTTAGACAACCAAGAAGAATCTTCAACAGGCCTTCCTTTCCATTTGACCAAATATTCTTCATATTGCTTATTCTGAGTACTTCTTCCCACATGGCTATCCAAGATCTCTTCTATCTCCTCCGTTGAAGTAGATGCTGGAATACTCCACTGTTCTTGTGTCAATCCATCTTTTGTTCCACCTTCATGATATTCTGTTAAATCAGTAATGTTGAACACAGGGAAAATATTGATTCCACTCGGCAACTCTACCTCATATGCATTTCCTGAATCATGCTTCTTCATGATTCTGCACGGTCCAAATTTCTTCATTTTCAACTTATTGTATGTTCCAATTGGGAACCTTTCTTTTCTCAAGTGAACCATGACTTCATCTCCTACATGGAACTCCTTAAATATCCTCTTCTGATCTACCTTAGCCTTGTACTGAATATTCATCTTATTAATGTGCTTCCTCACCTCTTCATGCAAATTCTTCAGATCTTTTGCAAACTCTTCGGCTTCAGCGCTTGTCTTTTCTCCTTTGTCCAACTTCCTTAACTCAGAAGCATTTCTTGGACTATTGCCATGTACAATCTGGAATGGTGATTTATCAGTACTCCTATTGATAGAATTGTTGTAAGCAAATTCTGTCTGTGGTAAAATCAAATCCCATCCCTTGGGCTTATCTCCTACTAAGCATCGTAGCAGGTTACCCAAACTCATATTCACCACTTCTATCTGTCCATCAATCTGTGGATGGTGTGTAGAACTAAACTTCAAATCTGTCTTCAACTTCTTCCATAATGTCCTCTAGAAATTACTAACAAACTTGGTATCTCGATTTGAAACTATGCTCTTTGCTAAACCGTGTAATCGCACCACCTCCCTGAAAAATAACTCTGCAATATGAACATCATTAGTCTTCTTGCAAGGAATAAAATGTGCTATCTTTGAGAATCTATCCACCACCATAAAAATAGAATCATACCCTCTCTGTCCTTGGTAAACCAAGAACAAAATCCATACTAATATCATCCCATGGCTTCTCTAGTATAGGTAATGGTTGATACAACCCTATATTCTGACTTGTTCCTTTTGTCATCTTACACACTCTGCAACTCTGCACAAATTTCCTCACATCCTATTGCAACTGTGGCCAATAATAATTTTCACCAACAATAGCAATGGTCTTATCTTGACCAAAGTGTCTAACCAATCCTCCACTATGCTTCTCCTTAATTAGGTTCTCTCTCATGGAACTCCTCAAAATGCACAGCTAGCTTCCTTTAAACAACATGCCATCTTGGATTATGAAATCCAACCATTTTGTCATGTCTAAAGTAACAGGATCCAAACAAGCTTTTCAAGCCTCTGCAAAATCTGGATCCTCAGGATACAAACTTTTGAGCTCATCGAACCCAACAACCTCTATCTTCATTTATGTCAACAAATTTTGCCTTCTGCTCAAGGCATCTGCAACTCTATTGGAATTCCCACTCTTGTGCTTCAAAATAAAAGTATAACTCTACAAAAACTCAACCCATTTTAAATTCCTTTGGTTCAACTTTCCTTGACTATTAAGATACTGCAAAGCCTGATGATCAGTATATAAGACAAACTCTTTTGGAAACAAAAAATGTCTCCATTTCTTCAAAGCCTGAACTATTGAATAAAATTCCTAATCATAAACAAAATACTTTTTTCTTGGCATTATTAAGCTTCTCACTAAAATAGGTAATGGGCTTACCTTCTTGATTCAAAACAGCTCCTATAGCACTACCACTAGCATCACAATCTACCTGAAATACCTTATTGAAATCTAGAAGTGCCAAAACAGGTTGCTCTGTGACTTTCTGCTTCAATGTATTAAAGCTTTTGTCTGTTCCTTTAGTCCATTTAAACTCTTTTATATCCCCTCTCATTGTCTCAGTTAGGGGTGCACAAATGCTACTAAAATTCTTGATAAACTTTCTGTAAAAACTTGCCAAACAATAAAAAGATTATACCTCTGTGGCACTCCTTGGCGTAGGCCATTCAAGGATAGCTCTCACCTTCTTTGGGTCCATCTTTAGACCTTCCTTTGAGACAACAAATCCCAGGTATACCAACTCCTTCTTTACAAAACTACATTTCTTTAGATTAATTAGCAACTTCTCCTCCCTCAGCTTCTCTAAAACTCTTCTGATATGCATCAAACACTCATCCCAAGTCTTACTGAAAATCAAAATATCATCCAAATAAACAATAACAAAACTTCTTAAAAATTCTTTTAGTACCTCGTTCATGAGCCGCATGAATGTGCTCGATGTGTTGGTTAGCCCAAATGGCATGACTAACCACTTATACAAACCCTCCTTTGTCTTGAAGGCTATCTTCCATTCATCTCCTTCTCTGATTCAGATCTGGTGATACCCACTCTTCAGATCAATCTTCGTGAAGTACTTGGCTCCACTCAAACAATCGATTATGTCATCCATTCTTGGCAATGGAAACATGTACTTGATCATGATCTTATTTATGGCTCGAGAATCTGTACACATTCTCCACTTTCCATCTTTCTTTGGTGCTAGTACTATAGGTACCACACATGGACTTAGGCTCTCCCTTATTAGTCCCTTCCTTAACAACTCATGAACTTCTCTGTTCAACTCTTCATTCTCTGCTGGAGTCATTCTATGGGTTGCCTTATTTGGCAAACTAGCTCCTAGTATCAAATCCATTTGATGACTTATCTTCCTCACTGGTGATAAACCTTTTGGTACATTATTAGAGATAATGCCCTAAAATTCTTCCAACATATTTGAAACTTTTGCTGGTACATCTTCACATTTCTCTTGACTAATCTTAGGAATCAATGCAAAGTAATGAGGCTAATGCTTCATACCCTCCAAAAATTTCCTACCATCTACCAAGCAAATTCTAGTAGTACTACATACCTTTTCTTCCACCTCCTTCAAGGGCTTCAACTTATGACAAACTCCATCCTTTGTTAGGGAATATGTGTTTGCACGGCCATCATGGACAGTGCTCCTATCATATTGCCATAGCCTCCTCAATAACATATGACATGCATCTATCAGTATGATATCACACAACACCTCATCATGGTAGTCCCCAATCTTGAACTTCACTAAATACTACGCATTGACCAAAGCTTTGTGATCCTTTTGCAACCATGCAATCCGATATGGATGTGGATGCTTTCTTCTTGTCAACCATCTCCTCTAAAACAAGATTGTCAATAATTCCACTATCAATAATAATATCATAGCACTTACCTTCACATTTGCACCTTGTGTGGAATAAACTCTTCCTCTGATTGGGTTCTTTCTCTTTATTCAACAAAGTTCTTCTGACGACTAGGGTTTCTCCCCTTTTAGCATCTTCAGAATGCTCAGACTGTGCATCTTCATCTACATGTACAACTCATACATTACCTTAAGGTCTTCTATTTGTCCTTCCTTGATGTTGCAGACACTCGTATGCTTAATGCTCTTCTTCTCCACATTGGAAACAGGTTCCTCTAAAACCTCCTCTTCCAGGTCCTTGCCCTAGTCGGCCCCTTCCTTTTTGTTCACCATTGTTCTGGTCACAAGGACGGTAGGCATTATCCCCTCTCTAATTTTGACTGGTGCCAGCTTCTTCACTTTTCTTTTGATCTTCATTACGGCCTCCATAGGGTCTTCCACCAGTCCTTCCACCTTGACTTCTTCCCCTTGGCTTGCTATCGAATCTTTTATTCAACTTCTCTTCCACCTTCAGGGAAAACTAGTACGCATCTTCTATGGTGGTCATTCTAACCAAGCTCAACTCCTCTTGAATACTTGGACTCAACCCATTAATGTAACAGGCTACCTTCTCCTTGTTGGCCTCTGCATGGCCTATTCTAATAGTAATCTTATAAAACTCTTCTATATACTCCTTAACAGACTTGTTACCTTGCTTCAGTCCTTGCAGCTTCTTCAGCAACTCCATCTCATAGTCCACAGGAATGAATTGCTTCTTTAGTTTCTCCACCATCTAATCCCATCTAGTGATCTTTCCTTTTCCTCTTCCATTCCTCTCTAATTGGACCTCCTTCCACCAAATACTGGCATGGCCCTTCAACTTTATTTTTGCAAACTTGACCTGATCTAGGTCCACCACATCTTCATATTCGAAATACTCCTCCATGTCATTGATCCAATCAATAAGTTGTTTCGGATTCAAATCTCTAGGATATGTAGAAACTTTGATCTTGGGCCTCTTTCCAATCTTTGAAATGGCCCTCAACAACCTAACTTCTGCAGGATCTCCTGCATCTTCTTGTTCTTCCTCAGGTAGCTCTTTTTTAGCTTCATCTTCACTTTCTTCTCTTGTTCTCAGATCAAACCCTCTTCATAGCTCCTCTTGCAATGCATCAATTTGCCTTTGCAGGGCTCTAAAACCCTTTTTCATCAAAGCATTCCTCCCAATACAATTTCTTCATGGAGGCATCTTGATCTCCGCAGCAAACCCACAACCTCAAGTCCTAGTGCAAACTGCCTCACGGTCGACAATCTGTCTACACACTCAGGAACCCTTGCTCTAATACCACTTGATGAAGGGGGTAAATCATAAAAGACACAATAGAAATGGCACACAAAAAATAGAATATTTCTTTATTGATTTGGACAACTTATTACATTACAGAAGCTCAATTACAATCAGAGGAATCAATCCTCCACAAGCTGCAACACACTACAGCTACACATCACTAGGCTATGGAATCTTCTGCCTTCTGTAACCCTAAATCAACTAGGGTTTTTATTTTCCCACCTATTCTTGACTCTACACTTTCCCCCTTAACTCTACTACCACCCAGGTTTCCAAAAATAGTCATAAATAGCACTTTTTGGTAGCCTTCAGCTAAATTTCAAAATTTGTAACTCCCTCCAAAAGTAAGTTAACTTTCAAGAAGCATAACTTCTTATCCGGGTGTCCGATTGATGAACCGTTTTAAGCACCAAAAAGCTCATGATGTGAACTATCACACCAGAAATCCGTAAATAGATTTCCATCAACTTTTTAGGACATTATGGGATGTTTTAGTTCCTCATATCTCATTTCAAAAAATTTCAAGGGTTTTTCAAAAAACAAAAACTTTAATATATTTTAGCTCACAAACGATCTTTGCCTTATTCCTTCACCAAAGGTCTTATATTTCTGTTATGAAGCTTTCTGTAAGTTTTCACTTTAATCCATCTATCTCACACATCCACAGCACATAGTATGTCTATACCAGAAGTCAGATTGAAGAGTGTTTTGGTCCGATGAATAAGAACAAAGCATGCAGCAAGGTCTGACAATCAGGTCCGGATCTCTCAGATGGTGTAACTTAGAAATTTGTGGACTTAGAAAAGTCAAGAGGAGTACCATGACTACTACATTCTAGAGATTGAGCCTCTGGTGATGAATGAGTGAAAAGATATGAGCATCTAAGTGTTGGGTTCCTGACAGGTAGAGTAGACTGAGGAAGAACTGACCGGAAGAGCTTCAAACTTTAATCCGGATGAGAAATTGATGGTGATCAAGCTATTTGAGGGATCATACATGGTTGGACAACATGATTGATGACTTCTATGTCTATGTCTTTGATACGCATCACATATTAAGCATGGATTCAGCTGACAGTTCAGTGTTTTGTAAATATCTTAAGTATTCTAGTTGCCGACTAGAAAGATGTTGAAATCCTTGATGTGGATATATATACCAGATGGATTTCGGTATGAAGGGGCAAGATGAAAGATATAGTGTGTGAGGAATTGTTAGATTTAGGGCAGACAACTGAGAGGGGGGTGAATCAGTTGTCCAAAACTTTTCTTGTTTCAACACTTGCATTAACAATAAATCAATCATGAAAACTTAATGTAATTAACCAAGAGCAGAAAACACATCTACACATGAGACACCAAGATTTTGACATGGAAAACCCGACTAAGGGAAAAACCACGGGGTGACTAACCCAAGATATTATTCTTAGTTAGAAGAATAGAAAGGATAAGATGGCACATGCCAATTACGGCTCACTGCCCGAGCACACTGCTCACAAGAGGCTCACTGCCTACAAGAGACACACTGTCTACAATAAATGAGTATTACATACTTGAACTGGTAAATAGCATCATCACCATGCTTGAATCAGTTCCTTTAAAGCCCAAATCCTTCTACTCTTCCTTTTGCTCTTCTCTTCGCTACCACACACTCATCTCCACAAGTACACTCTTGAAATGACTTCACAAACCTTTATTTATACATGACATCAACTTAGGAACAAACATCTAAGTCGGCAAGCAACCACAAGAACATTTGCAAGGTGTATAATTCATCTGGTCGACCAGTCATAGAAAGAACACCTTCATTCAGAAGTATTTCAACTCTAGGCTTCAACTCTAATGCGGACCATCAACATGAACTTAACATGATCCAAGGACCTTCACAAGCTTTCCTGAATCGCTAGGAACATCCGCACTTCCTCTATGTACTGAAATCCTTCTCTCCTACATTCGAAACCTCACGAACATAGTTTGTTATCACTGTCACAAAGGAATAGGTTCTTCCGAACCTTCAAACCACAAACCAATCTACTTGACACTTCATAAGGACGTTCTAAACACTTCCTCAAATCCACAAAGTGGGATAATGCATTACCAGACCTTACTGGACCTATCTGTCTCACTCTGTCACCATTGAGCACTTGTTAGAACCGGTTCTACTTGAGTGACCATAACTTCTTCAAATCTTCATGCGGATCCCTGAAAACTTGAGTGGAGCATCTCAAGACTTATATCTACAAACCCTTTAAACCGCAACCTCTGATCCTCAACCTATCTTAGACTTTTACCTTGTTATCATCATTGTTCTTGATTGAGACTAATTTTCTCAATATCCTTAGCACACAGCTCACCCAATCCTTCTCATTAATGCAACATGAGTATGTTGACATCAATGACAACACCGGTTTAACCCATACTTGCAACAATCTCCCCCTTTGTCATTGATTGAAACATATTATGTGAAAAACCATCAAGACAAGAACTTCTCCTTACTTTCATAGCTCCCCCTATCAACAACAACTATTCATATGTCTTCTCTTCCTGTACTACTCCCCCTTTGATCATCAACCACTTGTTTTTCACATGTCTTCTCTCCCCCTTTGACATCAATGGCAAAGGGCCCAAACTTGCAACTTTATAATCACACCTGCTGCTCCCCCTGAGTAGCAGCTCTCCAACACCAATCCAGACCACAAGATATGATGGTGATATCTACTGGATTGATGCACATTAGTGCATCTTAGTTCATCACCGGAGGGGCAATAACCCCTAACTTCTCCCTGAGAAACTCAAAAGAGTCCTTGGGAAGAGGTTTAGTAAAGATATCTGCAATCTGATCCTTGGAGGGCACATACTCCAATCTGACTTCATCCTTGTTCACTTGCTCTCTTAGGCAATGAAACTTGATAGATATGTGCTTGGTCTTAGAATGCAACACTAGATTCTTAGAAATATTTATTGCACTTGAATTATCACAGAAAATTGTGATAGGCTCCTCATATTCTACTTTAATGTCTCTTAACATCTGCTTCATCCATAAGATTTGAGTGCAACTACCTACTGCTACAATGTATTCTACTTCAGTTGTAGACAGAGATATTGCCTCTTGTTTCTTGCTTAGCCAAGAAACCAATCTTTTTCTTAAAAAGAATGCTCCACCACTGGTACTCTTCCGGTCATCCACATCTCCTACCCAATCTGCATCTGTATATGCATGAAGAGAGAAATCATGATCTCTAGGATACCATAGACCATACTCAATTGTCCCCTTTAGATATCTAAAAATCCTCTTGATTGCCATAACATGAGATTCTCTAGGATCAGCTTGGAATCTAGCAACAAGACCAATAGCCTGCATAATATCTGGTCTAGTTTAAATGAGATACAACAGTCCTCCAATCATTGACCTATATTTTGTCTGATCAACCTTGGGAGAGTCATCATCTTTGCTCAACTTGCATTCGGTTGCCATTAGAGTGTTCATTTGCTTTGAGTCTTCCATTCCAAATTTCTTCAACAATTGTTTCACATATTTTGACTAAGAAATGAAGATTCCTTTCTTTGACTGAGTAATTTGTAGACCCAAGAAGAAATTTATTTCACCAAGCATTGACATCTTAAACTCACTTTTCATTTGATTTGCAAAAGTTTTACACATACTGTCTCTTCCTCCAAAGATGATATCATCAACAAATACTTCAACAATCAAGATGTTTTCATGATCAATTTTAAAATACAAATTACTGTCAACAGTACCTTTATTGAAACCAATTTTCAAGATATGATTATCCCATCTTTCATACCAGGCTCTTGGGGCTTGCTTCAATCCATACAATGCCTTTTTTAATTTACAGACCATGTCACTATGATCAGACAATTGAAATCCATTCGATTGCTCAATATACACTTCTTCTTCCAAATTACCATTTAGGAAGGCAAATTTGACATCCATCTGATACACCTTGAAACCCTTGAAGGTAGCAAATGCAAGAAATAATCTGACTGCTTCAATTCTTGCCACCGGAGCAAAAGTTTCTTCAAACTCAACTCCTTCTATTTGAGAGTAACCTTTGCAAACTAATTTAGCCTTGTTTTTTATTACTTCACCGGCTTCATTCAATTTGTTCCAGAAGACCCATTTGGTTAATCACATTTTTGTTTCTTGGTCTAGGAACAAGATCCCAAGTGTGATTCTTCTCAATTTGCATCAGTTCTTCCTTCATTGCCTTAGTCCAGTTTTCATCATTGCAGGCTTCATTTACTGTCTTAGGTTCAATCTTTGAGATTAGACAATACTCATCTGAATTTTGAGCAATTCTCCTCCTTGTTTGCACCCCTTTGCTTTTGTCACCTATGATCTGATCTTCAGAGTGGTTTAGAGTTACATACCTTGGAATTTTGGGAGTCTCTTGCACTTCTAACTCTTGATCAGTCTTATTGAGACTTATCTCTTCTTCCTGTCTTACCGAATTAACTTGACTTTGTTTCTCAAAAGAGACTTGGATACCTTGAATTTGAAAACCATTCTGATCATCTTCATCATGTTCAAGAATTCTTGAGGGTCTTTCAATTTCTTCATCAACCTTCACATTTATACTTTCTACAATCTTTCTTAGTCTCTTGTTGTAACACCGATATGCTTTGCTTTGAGTAGAATAACCCAAGAATATTCCTTCATCACTTCTATCATCAAACTTTCCTAGATCTTCATCCCTTTTAATGTAACATCTACCACCAAAAACTCTGAAGTATCTCACAGTGGGAGTAATGCCAAACCAGAGTTCATAAGGAGTCTTACCGGTATAGTTTCTGATTTGAACTCGATTGAGACTGCAATGCTGACAGCTTCTCTCCAATAGATCTGAGGAACATTTGCTTCCATCATCATGGTCCTGGATGGTCTAGTTCTTTCTCTCAACAACTCCATTTTGCTGTGGACTTCTAGGGGCAGACAATTGTCTCTTTATTCCATGTTTCTCACAAAAGTTTATGAACTCACCAGATGTGAATTCTCCACCTCTATCAGACCTCAAACACTTCAATTTTAATCCAGTCTCATTTTCCACCATAGCCTTGAATATTTTAAACTTCTCAAGAGCTTCTGATTTCTCTTTCAGAAAGGTTACCCACATCATCCAGGAATAGTCATCAATTAGCAACATGAAGTATCTATCACCTTGCACACTCTTGATTCTTGCTGAACCACATAAGTCAGTATGAACCAAGTCTAATAATCTAGAAGAAGATTGTTCCTTGCTTTTGAAAGAGATTTTGCTTTGTTTTCCCAACTGACATTCTTTGCACAAGCTATTTGTAGGTTTTACCAATTTTGGAAGGTCTCTTACAGCCTGAGTATTGCTTATCTTGATGATATTATCAAAGTTCACATGACACATTCTTCTATGCCATAACCAACTCTGATCAACTTGAACAAATAAACAACTTTTACCAGTACCAGCCAAGTGAAAGATGTTACCTTTTGTTTGAGTACCGGATGCAATCTCTGTTCTGGAACTTTCAAAGATCTTGCATTTTCTATTCTTGAATCTGAGATCATAGCCTTTGTCTACCAGCTGTCCAACACTAAAAAGATTGTACTTTAATCCTTCAACATACAGTACATTACAAGTTTTCTTCTTTCCATCAAAAGAAATAGTTCCTCTACCTCTGATTCTACCAGCAGAATTATCTCCAAACTTTACAATTCCTCCTTCATACTTTTCTAAATTTAAGAACTTATTTTTGTCACCTGTCATATGGTGAGAGCATCCACTATCAATGACCCAATCATCCTTTGCTTCAACTTGAGCAGCCAGAGCTTTTTCTTCAACTTCATGATTGACAGATACAGAGGATATTTGTTCCTCTTCTTTGATGGCAATAAACACCCATTCATTACTGGATTTATTTCCTGTCTCGGATTCATCATCTGTTACTCCTTCATTATCATCTTGTTCATGAACATAGTAACAATTCTTTTGAAACTTTGGTCTGTTAGGGTTTGGTCTTGAGAATCTTTCCGGACATCTTGAAGAAAAATGACCAATTTTATTGTAGTTGAAACACTTAAAAGGTAATTTCCCTTCATACTTACTGGATCCTCTTGGTAGTCTTTTTGCAATAAGAGCTTCAAGATGAGCAGTTTCAGCTTCTTCTTCTTCCAAGTCTTTTCTTGCATTTTCATACCATGATGATCTCCTTGAAGAGTTTTCTCCCAGATCAAACCTTTGTTTTCCTTTTACCAAGGCACTTGCTTTGAATGCAGATTCAGTCTTTGGAGGATCATCTCCAAACTCGGCCATTTCAAAAGTAGCTAGCTTACCAACCAATTGATCCCTTGTGACTGTTGTGTGAGCTTTGAATTCTTTGATTGCAAAAGCTTTGATTTTATAAGACTCAGGAAGGGATCTGAGAACTTTGCCAACTATCTCATCTTCACTTAGGATTCCACCTGCATTTCTGATTCCACAAACCAGCTCATTCACTCTTGGCATAAAAGAGGTAATATTTTCATCATTTCTCATTTTTAGTCTTTCAAATTTCCCTTTTAGACTCTGTAATCTTGCACATTTAACAAACTGGTCTCCTTCATGCAAAAGTTCCAATTTCTTCCAAATCTCAAAGGCAGTTGGTAGATGAATAACATTAGAGAGTTCTGAGTCAGATAATGCGCTTAAAAGAGCCTCTCTGGTCCATAAATTGTTTTCAGCATCTGTGATTTCATTTAGGGTTGTCAGACCACCCTATGGAGGTACATAAGCCTTTGTCACCATGGACCAATATGCAAATCCCATGCACTGCAAGTGACATTCCATGCGATCTTTCCAAAGAGCAAAGTTAGTTCCATCAAACTTCAGACTATCCTTCTTGTAGGACGACATCCTGGATCTCCTCAAGCGGTTAAGCTCCTTTCAGAGGAACTTGGTTCTGATACCAATTGTTAGATTTAGGGCAGACAATTGAGAGGGGGGGTGAATCAGTTGTCCAAAACTTTTATTGTTTCAACACTTGCATTCATTTTGCATTAATAATAAATCAATCATGAAAACTTAATGTAATTAACCAAGAGCAGAAAACACATCTACACATGAGACACCAAGATTTTGACATGGAAAACCTGGTTAAGGGAAAAACCACGGGGTGACTAACCCAAGATATTATTCTCAGTTAGAAGAATAGAAAGAATAAGATGGCACATGCCAATTAGGGCTCACTGCCTGAGCACACTGCTCACAAGAGGCTCACTGCCTACAAGAGACACACTGTCTACAATAAATGAGTATTACATACTTGAACTGGTAAATAGTATCATCACCATGCTTGAATTAGTTCCATTAAAGCCCAAATCCTTATGTTCTTCCTTTCACTCTTCTCCTTGCTACCACACACTCATCTCCACAAGTACACTCTTGAAATGACTTCACAAACCTTTATTTATACACGACATCAACTTAGGAACAAACATCTAAATCAGCAAGCAACCACAAGAACATTCGCAAGGTGTATAATTCATCCGGTCGGCCAGTCACAGAAAAAACACCTTCATCCAGAAGTATTTCTTCAATTCCAAGTTTCAACTCTAATGCGGACCATCAACATGAACTGAACATGATCCAACCACCTTCACAAGCTTTCCTGAATCACCAAGAACATCTACACTTACTCTACGTACTAAAATCCTTCTCTCCTACATCCAGAACCTCAAGAACACAGTGTGTTATCACTGTCACAAAGGAATAGGTTCTTCCGGACCTTCAAACCACAAACTGATCTACTTGACACTTCACAAGGATGTCCTAAACACTTCCTCAAATCCGTAGAGTAAGATAATGCATTACCGGACCTATCTATCTCACTCTATCACCACTGAGCACTTGTCGGAACTGGTTCTACTTGAATGACCATAACTTCTTCAAATCTTCATGCGGATCCCTGAAAACTTCACTGGAGCATCTCAAGACTTATATCTACAAACCCTTTAAATCGTATCCTCTAATCCTCAACCTATCTTAGACTTTTACCTTGTTATCATCACTGTTCCTGATTGAGACTAATTTTCTCAATATCCTCAGCACACAGCTCACCCAATCCTTCTCATTAATGCAACATGAGTATGTTGACATCAATGACAACACCGGTTTAACCCATACTTGTAACAAGGCAGAGAGAAGTGTGGAAGCAGCAATACAAGTCCGGTATGTAATAGAATAGCAGCACTAGAACAGAGGAAGAATGAAGTGCATTAAATCAATATATTGAGCCTAATCGGAACTGAACCTCAGCATTAGCAGATGCTTCTCATCAGTTCAAACACCTGGTTACCTTCTATAAACTTTGTAGACAGTGAGTCTCTTGTAGGCAGTGTGCCTCTTGTGAGCAATGTGCTCGGGCAGTGAGCCCTAATTGGCAAGTGTCATTTTGTACTTCTTATTCTTTTAACAGAGAATACAATCTTGGGTTAGTCACCCCGTGGTTTTTCCCTTAACAGGGTTTTCCACATAAAATCCTTGTGTTATGTGTGTTGATTTTATTTCTTCTCTCATGATTATGTATGTTCTTATGTTTTGATGTTGCACTAATATTAAAGAAGAAAAGAAAGTTAAGATATTCAAGATAACTGATTCACCCCCTCTCAGTTATCTACCTTGTTTCCAACAATTACTATCAGAGCTAAGTTCCTCTAAACAGAGCCTAACAGCTTGAGGAAGATCTGGAAATCTCAATGGATATGTATGGTATGAAGGAACAACTTCAGTCTGCCCTAGATGATCTTGAACAATCTCAATCTGAAGTCAATATCTTGAGGGAAAGACTCAAACAAGCTGATGATTTCATAAATGAACTAAAAGAAAAACTGAGTATCTTTGTGAAAAAGAGAAAGGAACTCCTTCAACAATTAGCAATTCAAAGTGAAGCCAATGATACTAATGAAGATTTAAATGAGAAAAACAAGTTATGTGAGAAGATATCAAAAGAGGTCATTATGGGAAGGCATGAATTGGAATCAGGGGTTATGAGATTCACCTAAGAAATTGAAGAGAAAAGAAAAATTAAAGATAATCTAAAACAATCTCTCAAGGAGAAGTCAGAGGACTGCCACAAAATGGACAGAATAATCAGGCATCTAGAATCTAATCTTGAAGAAGCTAGAGATAATGAAGAACAACTTGAGAATCAGATAGACACTCTTAAACAAGATCTTCAAACAGCAACTGAATACAAAGAGAAATTCAAGATAAGATCAGCTCAACTCAAAGTTCTTGAAAGCCAAAAGAGGGTAGATGATAAGCGTGGTTTGGGTTATGAGAAAGGTGAAAGCTCCAGATCCGGTCAGAAGAACTCTGGTTAAGGAAATCAAAGAAACGGGCCTAGAAGAGCTCCGGTAAGGCAACCAAATGCTTAAAGATATCCAACCTTCAATGGATTCTGCTACAATTGCAACAACTTCGGTCATAAAGCAACTCAGTGCAGAAGAAGAATGAATTAGACTAATTCATCCTTCTCCGGATAGTGTTTCATCTGCAAAAGGTATGGTCACAAATCTCATGAATGCAGAAATATACAAATAAACAATTCATTCAATGGTAGATGCTTTGCATGTAATAGAAAGGGACATATGGATAATCAATGTAGATCAAGAAGATATCAGTCAAATATGCAAAGAAATGTTGTTTTCTACAATTGCAATAGATCTGTTCATATTGCCAAATTCTGCAGAAGTAAGAATCAGGATAAAAAGGGTCTGGTGCATCATAATCAAAATCAAGATAAAGGAAAAGGCAAAGTGAGTGCGGATGAAGTTCAAAGGGAGATGAATAAGATTTGGATGAAGAAGAGTATAGAAAATGTCAGGGATGGATCCGCACCAGAATCTGGTGCTGATATTCCTTCCAAAAACTAAACAGATGAGCTCTAGCTTAGGGGGAGTCACAAAGACAAACAAATTCCCCCAGCCAATCAATTGGTGCCTAAATTTGGCACATGGAATATTGTGGATTAAAGGGTTCTTAGAGAAATATCTAAATAACCCTCGGTAAAAATATGAAAGATCTGCAAGGAGTTTTGATGAGTTTAATCATCCAAGATTGATCCAGTTTCACAGCGATCTGGTAAAAGTAAGATTTTCACAATTAGATCCGATATGATTCAAAATTGAAATATCTTGATTTGTGGATAAATGGCATGATTGGAGGAAAGGAGATACATTGTCAATTATCACTAAAAATAATTCTAAGTGCATCTCAGTGATTTAGAAAGATCTCTCTCAGAACAAGGCAACCGGAATAACTTAAGTTGTGCATTTATTGCAATAGGAAATTAGGGTTTGCACAGAGATAAAAGGGTTCTTTTATTCATCATTTGCACATTTGTATTCAAGAAGAAGAAAGGAAGAGCTCTGAATCAAGATTGTTACAACCTTCTCAAAGATCAACCGCAGAACCTGATTCAACCAGCGATCTTTTCTAACACATATTGTGAACCCTAGAAGCGTAAAAAGGTATTTCCATTTCTGAATATCTTTCTCTGAATCTTTTGCAAAGATGGCTACTCCAAGGGTTGTTAAGATCACTAATAGGCCACGCCCAAAGTTCAAGAAACACCCCTACAAATCCCTAGAAGTTGATCCTTTAAGCGCCTTTTCTAGCATTCCCCATAGTGTTCTGCACGTAGAAGATGTTAGGGTGTACATCCATGCCAATATTGAGGAATTTGGGGAATCCAAGCTGATGGATATCTATCATAAACAATTAATAGATAAAACTTTTGAACTCAAACCTCAATACAAGGCCCTCCGGGATAAGCATTTTGGACCTTGCGTCCACTTTCCCTATTTTGCAGAAGATGAATGGGTCCGGTACGTTCTTAGCAGAATACATGACAACTTCATGTGGTTGATGAAGCCCTTCAAGATAACAAAAGATGCCATTAGGGCAGTAACCGGATTGCACTCATCTGGTGGGTTGCCTGCACTCAAATCTGTCAAGAACCGGATAGTAAGTGAAGCTACCGAATCAAAGTTTGACAAAAGAGCAATGACAATAGAAGATATCACATATTTGGATATCAAATTTGCCTCTATGATAATTGGCTATAAAATATATCATTTCAGCAGGTAGAACTCTGTGTCCGGAACTGCAATATATACTGCATATAAGATGCTAAGGGAAAATGCAGATTATGATCTATGCGACCTTCTCCTGAACCAACTATTAGAGAACTTGCAGAAGATCAAGAAGGATAAGAAGAACTCATTCAAGTATGGTGGCTTAATACTATGTTTATTCTTTTACTATATGAATGACCTACCTAGATCAAGTGGTTGGATATGGAAAAATGACAGACCAGTTGCCATACAAATCAGAGACTACATGTATGGGCTTGGTGATGCCAAGGCTCAAAGCACAACACTCTAGGGATATTTTAAGAACTTCTAAGGTATGATGCAGGCCAGAGAAAGAACTCCTCAAACAATAGTTGAAAAATATAAGGATACAGTATGCTTCATGGTAGACACTAATCAATGCCTAATGGAGGTAGTTGAGCCCAGAATAGTTTGGATTATGCCAATGGGATATGAGGTTGATGAGAAAATCTTGGAGCTGCATATCCAACACTTGCTAAGTCAGCCTAAGGACCCTGAGGTAGAAAGGTTTGGAACCTTTGAAGAGTTAAGTGTAAAGATTCATGTTGAACTAAGGCAACTGGAAATAAAAAGGAAAGTTAGAAGTGAAGTAGAGGAAATTGCCAAGAGATATGGCATATCAAAAGAGGCAGTTGATGCAAACAGAGAGAAAATAGAAAGAGTTGAGAAAGAGAAACAAGAAACAGAAAAAAAAGTGTTCTGGTGCAAGCCTCCTCCTAGACTAGATCCTCAAAAAGCTCTACACCCGCCACATCTAAGAGCTCAAGAGCCTCAAAACCGGAAGCCAAGACATCTAGAAAGGCAGAAAAGAGAACGAAATCAAAATCCACAAGGGCTTACATAAGCCAAAAGGATAATGAAGAAACAGAGTCTGATGAGGAAGTTAAGAAAATGAAGAAGAAGAAAACTTCCGAGGAATCCTTTGCCAGTAAAAACAAAGAAGAAGGGGCACAAGAATTTGTTGAAAGGCCCACTCTTTCTATTGATGATGTTATCAAGGCAGTCATAGTGGATGGGAACCTGCAACCAGTCACAGAATTTTATGATGAATATAGTGATTCTGACAAGAGGATCTTGGAAGATGCTATAGTCAGGTACCTAAACATTTATAATAAAGCATTCATTGAAATTATTTCTCTAATTCCCAAAAGTCTAGAGAAGGTACTTGAACTCAGAAAAGAGAATGCCAGGGAAAAGGATTTAGAGATCCGTGAACAAATTGCAATTCAGCTCTATCCTTCCATTACTCCAAAACAAATGACCATGATCTTTAAGGACTGCAAGGATGAGTTCCGAAGCAAAGCAAGAATGAACAAACTTATGCTTGGAGAGACTGATCAAGTAGCAATAGAAATAGAAGACATCCTCTGGAATGCCTTTAAAAGATTCAATCTTCCTGTTATAGAGGAAATAGATGAAGAACCTTCTACCATGGATGTCGAAGGATTAAGTGCATCAAAAGAAGAATCTACTGAGAAAAATGTAGAAGAGTCAAAAGAGATAGATGAGGAGAAGTCTAAGGACTTGGATTCCTCTATTCCGAAAGAGGAAGTCCATGAAGAAGTCAACATCTCTCCTTTGGATCCTACTTTAGACATTCCAGACTCAGGAACTGAAGGAGAAGGAAGAAAAGAAGAAAAAGTGAGTCAAGAAGAAGAGGTTAAGGGAAGAGAAGAAGAGCAAACAGAGAAGATCTTTGATGATAGCTCAGAGATTCCAAAAGAAAAGACTCAGTCTCCGGCAAGAGACACTGAAGAGGCAGAGAAGAAATTCTTGAACAAAGAGATCATGGAGTTAGATGAACCGGAACTCTTTCAAGGACCACTCAATTTTGATTCCCTCTCTCTAGTCCAGACAATGAAGATAGCATCATTTGCCCAAGCTAAAGCAAAAGAAAATCTTCTGAAGTCTCACATGGAAGATTGTGAGCTGATAGAGATCGCATCAGGAATGTTGGAGAAGATCATGTCATCCTTCCAAAAGGATCCTTCAGCCTCTCCATCTGGTAACCTTAAATCTCTGATAAACTTTGTCAACACTCATTTTGATTCCTTAGAGAAATCGGCAGAAGAAAAGGTTTGGAAAGAATTTTTGGGAAAGAGATTCTCTGAAGTACAGGGACTCATAGCTAATGATAAGAGAACTCTGGATATTGGGATAAAGAGCCTAGAAAATGCTCTTAAAGATGGTGGAGAAATATACAAATGTTGTTTGTCCTAGTCTAAAGTGACAGAGAATATTGAAAAGAAGGGGAAAGAACAAGAAGGTAAACTATCAAGTTTATCTCAAAATTTTGATCCTCTTACCACATCCATAATGAATCAAGAGTGCCAGGCTATTGCCACTATAAATGAAATAAAGAGGCTTGAAAAGGAGAAGAAGAATATAATAAGCAGAATGAGATAACTTAGAGGGATAATTATCCCTAAGTTAGAGGCAATGCATGAGGCCTTAATTGATGCTCAAACCACAGCCTGGACCAATGATCTGGCAGACTTAAGAAGGGTAAAATCTTATGCATATTTGTTGAGTGGTCACATCTTAATTTTAGACAGGATGAAGCAGAGTTGGGCAACAGAATTGTACAGTTGAAGACCACCTTTGCGGATATACTTAAGTTTATGTAAGTATAACATGTATATATACTTATGCAGCTATGTATAGGTTGATTTTTGTAAATTTTCGTGTGCAGATTCCGCCCTTTTCCATTGATGTCAAAGGGGGAGTGAGGAGTAATGAAAAATGTGGAATCTAGCTAAGGAGGAGCTCCGGTAAAATAGTGCATAAGATAGAGCATCCGCCAAGTGGGAGTTTGTTGTGACACTTAGTCATTTTTCACTGAATGTTGCCATCAATGCCAAAGGTGGAGATTGTTGGCAAGAGACACTGTGTGGCTTCATGAGTGTTGTCATTGATGGCAACAAAGTCTATCTCACACATCCGCAGCACATAGTATACATATACCGGAAGGCAAATTGAAGAGTGTTTTGGTCCGGTGAACAAGAATAGAGCATGCAGCAAGGTCCAACAATCAAGTCCAAATCTCTCAGATGGTGTAACTCAGAAAGTTAGGGAATTGAACAAGTCAAGAGGAGTACCATGACTACTACATTCCAGAGATTGAGCCTCTGGTGATGAATGAGTGAAAAGATATGAGCATCTAAGTGTTGGATTCCTGACAGGGAGAGTAGACGGAGGACGAACTAACAGGCAGAGCTTTAGACTTTAATCCGACTGAGAAATTGATGGTGATCAAGCTATTTGAGGGATCATACATGGTTGGCTGACATGATTGATAACTTCTATGTCTATGTCTTTGATACGCATCACATATTAAGCATGGATTCAACCGACAGATCAGTGTTTTGTAAATATCTTAAGTATTCCGGTTGCCGACTAGAAAGATGTTGAAATCCTTGATGCGGATATATATACCTGATGGTGTTTGGTATGAAGGGGCAAGATGAAAGATATAGTGTGTGAGGAAAGGTAGAGAGAAGTGTGGAAGCAGCAATACAAGTCTGATATGTAACATAATAGCAGTACTAGAACAGAGGAAGAATGAAGTGCATTAAATCAGTATATTGAGCCTAACCAGACTTGAACCTCAGCATTAGCAGATGCTTCTCATCAGTTCAAATACCTAGTTACCTTCTATAAACTTTGTAGATAGTGAGTCTCTTGTAGGCAGTGTGCCTCTTGTGAGCAGTGTGCTCGGGCAGTGAGCCCTAATTGGCAAGTGCCATTTTGTACTTATTCTTTTAACAGAGAATACAATCTTGGGTTAGTCACCCCGTAGTTTTTCCCTTAATAGGGTTTTCCACGTAAAAATCCTTGTGTTATGTGTGTTGATTTTATTTCTGCTCTCATGATTATGTATGTTCTTATGTTTTGATGTTGCACTAATATTAAAAAGAAAAGAAAGTTAAGATATTCAAGATAACTGATTCACCCCCCCACTCTCAGCTATCTGCCTTGTTTCCAACAAAACTTTCCTAAAATGGCAGGTAAACTTTCTAAAACTGGCAGTTTGCTATTTTTAGTAGTTTTAGAAAAACTGAAAGTCCTGCATCATTATTCAAGAGATTATGGAACCAAAAATACTAATTATGGAAAGAAATGAAAACAACTGTAATGATTTTGAAGCAACATCTTTTTGGGTGATGCAAGATTGCCCTTACACCACTGGATGCTCCTGTATCAATTCAACAGCTAACCCTAATCCCATGGTGAAACAAGGTATTCCCTGTAAAGCTCTCTGAATTTGCAATTTTTGGATATGTCTACTCTGTTGGTTGTTGACATCATTGAAAGACCTCAACCTAAATTCAAAAAGCATCCACACAAATCTATAAAAGTCGGTCCGTTAATTGCCCTTTCTAATGTTTCGCATGATGTGTTGCACGTAGAAGATATTGGGTCTTACATTCATGCTAGCATAGATGAGTTTGTGATTCGAAGTTACTGGATTTGTTTAAGAATCACCTGAGAGATGAGATTTATGGTCTTAAACCCGAGTATAAGGCACTAGAAGACAAACATTTCATTCAGGTTATAGGGTTCCCATCCTTCGATGAGGATGAGAGGGTCCGGTATGTACTGAGTCAGATGCATGCTAAATTTATGTGGTTGATGAAACCCTTTAAGATCACTAAGTATGCCATCAAGGCCGTAACAGGATTGAACTCATCCGGTGGACTGTCGATGCTAAAATCAGTCAAGAATCAGACTATAACTGAATCTACCAGCTCAAAGTTTGATAAGAGGGCAATGACAATAAATGATATAACTGATCCGGATGTCAAATTTGCATCTATGGTGATTGGGTATAAGATATACCACTCCAATGGGGAAAACTAAGTGTCTGATACAGCCATTTATGTTGCTTATCAGATGTTAAAAGAAAATGTTGACTATGACTTGTGTGAGCTACTACAAATCTAGCTAATAGAGAATCTAAACAAAATTAAGAAGGATAAGAAGAATAAATTCAAGTATGGTACGTTGGTCCTGTGCTTGTTCTTTTATTTCATGAATGAGTTACCAGGGATGAAAACCCTATGTTGGACCAGTGACAAGCCTCTTGCCATACAAATAAGAGAGCACTTGCACAATATTGGTGACTGCAATGCCCAAAGGACTACTCTTTGGGGATATTTCAAAAAAATTTAGAATATGATGCAATCAAGGGAAAGAATCCCTAAGTCTGTGGTGGAAAAGTACAAGGATACAATTTGTTTCATGGTGGAAACAAATCAATGCTTGATGGAAGCAGTTGAACCAAGGACTGTATGGATCATGCCCATGGGGTATGAAGTTGATGAACAAATACTGGAAATGTATGCTCAACACCTTCTGAGCAAACTAAAAGATACCTCAGTTGAGAGATTCGGTACATATGATGAGCTTAATTTGAAACTACATGTTCAGATTTGGAGACCTGAAACTAAGAGAAAGGTCCAAAGGCAAGTTGAAATGTATGTAGAAAGTATTGGAATAACCAAAGAAGCTATGAGACAAAATAGGGAAAGGATAGAGAAAGCTGAGAAGGAGAAGCAGGACAGGGAATAGGGAAGTGTTCTGGTAGAATCCCCTTCTAAATCAAGGACTACTAGGAGTTCTGGTACAACCTCTGGTGCATCACCTTCTCCTATTGCAAAGAAATTCAAAAAAAAACCTACCGGTAAGGAAGGAAAAAGAACAAAAGTAGTGGGCAAAAGGTCATATGTCAATGTGGAGAAGAAGGGTGAAGAAGAGACTGATTCAAATAATGAGGTTAAAGAGTTGAAGGCCTCAGGCACTAAGGTTGCTAAAGTATCTAAGGAGAAGCCCTCCGGAAGCATAAAGCCAAAGAAAGCAAAAGCATCAAGGGTTGTCGAAGACAAGCCCTCCGGAAGTGTAAAGGTGAGCAAAAGACAAAAGACTGAGACTCATGTTAAAAAATCTACCTTGTCAATCAAAGATATTGTGAATGCAGTAACTGTTCATGGGAATTTGAAGCCCATAATAGAATATTATGACAACTTTGATGATGCCAACAAGAAAATTTTGGAGGTTGCTACTGTTAAGTATTTGAATACATTCAACAGATCACTTGTAGAAATTTTGTCAGAAATCCCTAAGAGTCTAAGTGACATGTTGGAGATGAGAAAAGAAGCTGCTAAAGCAAAGGATTTGGAGCTAAGAGAACATGTGTTGTCCAGTCTATGTCTGATAATCTCTAGGAAAGAAGCAAATAAAAATTTTAAAGAAGTTAAAGATGAATTCAGAAGCAAAATAAGGATGAATAAGCTAATGCTTGAAGACATTGATGAGGTGGTCAAAGAAACAGAACAAATTCTGAAGAAAGCCCTGGACAAGAATAAGTTTTATGTGGTCACTGAAGAACCTGTTGATGCTAATGATACATCCATTTCGAATGATGAAGAGTTGAAGAAATATGAGCAACAAACTGAGGCAGATGATTTCTCTATTCCAGAAAAGGAAATATTGAATAAAGGAGATGAAGAGATGATGAAGGAAGATAATGTTGATTGTGCAGAGGATACTCAAATTCCTCCAGACCAATATGGGAAAGAAAATACAGAGATGAATATGGAAATATATGATCCTACTGAAGGTGATTTTGAGAAGAATAAATAGCAAAAAGCAGAAGTTAAGGACAAGGAAGATCATGAAGAAGAAACTAATGATGAAATTGATTCCTCCATTCCGGATGTTTAGGAATTTGATAATGTTGCTGCTGAGGATACACAAAATCCTCTAGAAAAGAATACAAAAGACATTTCTGATAAAGATAAAAAGAAGGATGCCTCTGTTGATGATGCAGAGAGAGCAGAAGCAAACAAAAAGAATGAAAATGATAAGCAAGACAATGTGGTTGACTCCAAAAAGGGAGAAGATGCAGGCCCTAATGAGCATAAAACTAAAACATCATATTCGGTGAAAGAAATTTTGGAGAAAGATAAACAAGTTGTAGAAGATTCAAATATAATACAAGGTCCAATCAATTTTGATACTCTATCACCGGTACAGAAGATGAAGTTAGCCTCTTTTGTACAAGCTAAGGCCAGAGAGGAAATCTTGAAGACCCATATAGAAGACAGTGAGTTGCTTGATCTTGCATCCGACATTTTGGAGAAAATCATGCCTACATTTCAGAAGTATTCATCAGCATTCCCCTCCGGTCAATTGAAGAGTCTGATAAACTTTGTAAGTACTCATTTTGAATCTTTTGAGAAGTCAGCAGAAGATAAAGTCCAAAATGAATTTAATGAGAAAAGGTTTGCTGAATTAAAGAGAATAATTAGTTATGATAGATCAGTTCTTGATACTAGTGTAAAGAGTATTCAAAATGCCCTCACTGAAGGAGGAGATGTGTACAAATTTTGTTTATCTTGGCCAAAAGTTGTAGAGGATATTGAGAAGAAAATAAAGGAGTCCAAGAAAAAATTGTCAAATGTATCTCAATCCTTTGATCCTTTGACAATATCTGTGGCAAGTCAAGAATGTCAAGTAATTAGCTTGATTGATGAAATAAAGAAACTGTTGAAAGAAAAAGAAAACATTGTGGCAAGGATGTGTGAACTCTGGGGACTGATTTCCCCTAAGTTAGAAACAATGTTCAATGCATTGACAGAAGCTCAAGTTGTTGCTCTGACAAGTGATCCCACTGGTCTACAGAAGGCAGAGTCACAGGCATTTTTATTCAGTAGTCATATTTTAGTTTTGGATAGCATGAAGAAAAGATGGGACAGTGAATTGGCACTGTTGAAAAACAATTTTGGTGATGTGTTTAAGTTCATGTAGACAAGACATAAAGATTGTTTGTATATATGCACCCATGTACAAAGAGTTTTTGCATGAATTTTGGTATGCGGATCTCAGCCTTTGCCATTGATGTCAAAGGGGGAGTGGAAAGTAGTGAAAAATGAGGAATTCATCTAAGGCAGAGCATTGGAAATCACAAGTGTACATAGTAAGAGGTAGTTGTTCTAACACTTAGTCATTTTTCACTAAGTGTTGCCATCAATGCCAAAGGGGGAGATTGTTGGCAAGAGACACTGCTACGCATGTTAGGTGTTTTTATTGATGGCAACTAAATTTATTTTACACATCTGCATTGTATCATTTGATCATACTGGAAGTCAGATTACAGATTTGTCTAAGTCCGAATAGACAGGAACAAAACATATGACAGGGTTCAGCATTTTGGTCAGCATTTCTCCACAAGTAATCATATTGTGCAGCAGATCAGAGGGAATGTTAAGGGATGTCAAGACTACCTAAATCCAAATTTTTAGCCTCCAGTGATAAAGGGATTGAAAGTTACAAGCATTTGAGTATCGGATTTTGGCTAGACAGTTCAGTCCAGTGAAGAACATGCCAACCTGGTGTTTGATCCTTGTGCGGATTAAGAGAAGTAGTTGGTTGAGTAATTTATGAGAACCAGTGGTATTGGCCAACATGAGTGGTGACTTGAATACATGTGTTTTGGTCTGCATTGATGTTTGTGCATGGATTCAGCCGACAGAACAGTGATCTTTAAAAAGTTTCTAAGTTTTCTTGAGGCTGACTACAGTTGATGAAATTTTATATTGCATATATATATGATTGATGGATTCGAGCATTTTGATGTATGGATGTGCGAATATGAGGTGATAGGTGTGAAAGTGTGGGACTATCAAGTGCAAAGCAAAGAAGATCTAAGCTGCAGATCATGGCAGAATAGTGAAACAGGCCAGTAAGAGATGAAGTGTGTGAAGTCGGTATATTGAGTCTAATCAAAACTGTAATCTTGTATTGTTAGATGCTATTCTTCAGTTCAAGTATTTCAGTGAACTCTTTGTAATTGATCTTGTAGGTAGTGAGCCTCCCTTAAGTAGTGAGCTCTGGGCACTGTGCTCGAAGGCATGTGCCTTCCCATTTGTAATACTTTTAACAAAGTATAAAATCTTGTGGGTTAACCCCCACCGTGGTTTTTCCCTTAACCGGGTTTCCACGTAAAAATCCTGGTGTTCATGTGTGATGATCTTGTTGTTGTTGTTCTTAAGTTCATGCTTCTTTCTTTTGAATGTATGTGGTAAATTAATAAAGGAACATAATAATAAGTTTTGCAGAACACTGATTCATCCCCCCTCTTAGTGTTCCTTAATTTCAACAATCTTATCCTTTTCTATCTTTTGTGCATCCAATGGATGATTTATCCATTTGCTTGCCCTCCTCTCTGGATGGTTTCTCCAATGAAATTATAGTCACCATGTAGTCTAATGGTTGCATTTATGCCTCTAATACATCCTTCAATGGGGTTACAATATGAGATGGTGGATCTAACCCAAGCTCTTTTTGGAGTTGGTGACCTTCCAACCATAGATGGCAACTAATAAAAATCATCTATTGGTGGCTTCATCACCATCTTCTAATGTTGAATTATTTGATTAAACCATTAGAGTGCGTTTACAGTGGATGCTTGCTCCTAAGAAATTTTCTAATTCTGAGTATCTTTATGTAGAGCTACCTATTGTGTTCTATGTTGTGTGTCTCGATCCTTGGGTGGACTTGGAGGTGGAGTTGATGACTTGGGAGGAGGAGAGGGAGTCCTCTTAGATGAAGTGGTTGTTCTCTTGGGAGAAGGTGCACATGACTTCCTCGGAGGGGGGTAGGTGATTTCCTCATCCTTTGGGAGAGGGAATTAATGCTCTTTGGTGATGGGAAGATGGTGATTTGGGGCGAGGAGAAGGGGTTCTCCCCGGAGATGATATTACCTACCTTTGTGGAGAGATAGTTCTTTCCTAATCATCTCTTATATGACAAAGAATAGAGCGCCCCGCAATAGATAGAACAAGCTTTGCTTTCATCCTATTGAGCCATGCTTCGCTCCTCATAAGCACCTTCTTGGTTCTTTGTTCTACGTCTTTGAATTCTTTTTCACTTCATACAACTCGAGGTAGAGATTTGGAAGCTATTTGCTCCTTTTCATATGCAAGATCTAATACATTCCCCTCATCTTTGATTACATTGGAAATAGTTGTAATTTGATACATTTTCAACCGATGTGAATTAAGCTGAGAATATTCTCTTTTTCTCACTAAATACTCATCAGCACAGTTTGCCCAAAAATCTTTTATCCTTTCTTTATGCTTGCAAATTGATCTCAACCCTTCTATGATTGACGTTGGATGGAAAAGAGGTTTGGCCTCATATAGTTTCAAATTAACATGGGTCATTTCAATTTCTACACTCTTGGCAACTTGTTCTATCAAATAGGTGTATTTGTTTATGGTGATAGGGAATTAGACCCCCTTTACCTTTCTTTTAGAACATAGCTTTAGTACATCAACCAATTGTTTGCATAATTCTAATAATACCAATTTATGACTAACATATCTAGGTAATTTATAAGGTGCCCTACCAAAACCTCTATCCCGAATATATGTAAAAGTAGCGAACTAGATGTACCAATTGCCCCATTTCTTTATTTCTACCATGGCCTCTGTAGACATTCTTTTACCAAAGTCTCCCTTAAGCATTCTAATTATGTAGAATATAAATGTGTCATTTACCCTTACAAAATTTTTGGCAGCTTCTTTAATCTCAAGTTGAGGGTAGTATTCATATACATTGTATTGTCCTTGACCCATTACACCTATTGTTTGTAACCCAGAATATTTTTTTTTGGCTAGTGCATAGACCAGGTAAGAGGTCATATAAAATTTCTTGGTCTACTTACATTAGATAATTGTTCATGTAATGTATCACTGATTAGTGTGGCCTGGTCAATAAACTCTTTCCCAACCAAAATCTTAACAATGAAGTGATACATCCAAGACTGTAACTCTCTCACAATTTGTTGACCAGTTGCTTTGCTCAAAAGTGTGATAATATCATTCACATCCTCATTGAATTCACTCCTAAAGAGTTTCTTTGGGAGTCTTGAGGTAGTTTCTTTTGGCTTCAGAAGCCAATCCTTATTGATAACATCAAGGCACCTCCTCAAATGGTCCTCATAGTACTTCTAAGAAGATTCCATAGAAATGTTCACGTATACATTCCTAGTTGGCAATCCAAGGATTTCCTCAATATATTGTGGTTGTATTAATAGGTCAGCATTTCCATCAGCATTCCTAATCTCCCTCCGATAAAGGTCATTACAAAATCTATAGTTTGGATTGTTATTGGGAATCTCACTGCTTGTACCAACCCACTAGATCTCAGATTTTGGGTCCTCTAACTTGGATCTGTGTCTACAGTTATCCTTGTGTTGAATTCATCTAATCCCACAGCCCCAAATTTGTATTTGTTATGTCGATGAGATTTGTTGAAATCTTAGAAGTCGGTACAACCCCTTTGAATTCATATTTCATCTTTGCAGGAGACGTCATACTCAAGTAAATAACCCTAAAAAATTTTAACTCAAATTATAATATTTCGCATGTTGATGATTTATTAATTTTAGCAATTAAATCAACATTATTAAATCTTTACTGTACCATATGCACCATTACAACTGAAATTTCTAGTTTTTATGTGTTAAGATATTCAAAATAAAGGTTTTGTTGCCTTACTGCAATTCAGGGTTCAAGCCCAATTTTGAAGTTGCAAACTTGGTTTCAGGCCGATTAATATTCTATAGTTCAATGTTAAGTTTGCAAATTGTGAGATGTATTTACATGCTGAGGTTTGGACCCCAATTGCAATTTGCAAGAAAGTTATCAACTGTGAACAATCTCTGAAATGCAATTCGAGGTGGCATTTATAAACCAGAAACGGAATGGAATTTAGAAGTGCAAACTAGGGTTCAAGCTCCAGTTGCATCTTACAATGTTTTTGTAAACTACAAATGAAAAAGTTTTTCCAAATTATAAACAGAGTTCGAACTCTAGATGCAATATGCATGAGAATTGCAAATTGAAAATGGTTTTGGTTTTCTGAATTGCAAACGGAGTTCGGACTCGATTGCAGCTTACGAGAAAACTACAAATTGCACACTTTTTTGGTTTTGCGAAAGGCTTGTGAACTAGAACTATTTTTTGTTTTCCAAATTGTGAAGCACAAAGAAAACTAAGTCTCAAATTTCAACATAGGGATCAAAACTAGGATCGACAAGGGTTTTAGGTTTGGATTTGAAATTAACACTTGGAAAAAACCCAAAACTAGGGCACGACAGTGAGTTTTTTACATAACACCTGTGTGCCCTAACTAGGGTTTGGACAACAAAATTTAACCATTTCAAACTAACCAAAATCAAATGCAAATACAATACAAAATCAAACTCAATGATAATCCGAAGGCAATAAAACATTAAAAACTTTGCATGCAAATATCACAGATGAAGCGAAGCCATAACACCAAACCCTAAGTTTCCAACACACAAGGAACAAAACCAGAGCAAAGAAAAAAAGAAAAGACCTGGAGATTGAGCTTAAATGCCTTCAAATAGGTTGGAATTTGTGAAAATCGAAGCATTGGATGGTCGCAGGGGAGCAAAAATACCAGGAGTTGCGGAGGGAAGTTGAAATGGCAAGAAAATGGATCGATCTAGCACTTAAACTACACCCCACACGTGAGCCACTAATGGCTCACCAACCGGTGGCTCGCTGCTTTGAGGTAGTTTTACACGGAACCATCGTCAAGGTTTAGGATGTTGAAAGTAGTTTGATAACGTCCACAAGGCCAAACAGCCTATGGGACCCACGGATATCAACAACATTGTGAATCACAAAAGCTCTATACGGGACTACTGCCCAAACAGCATCTTCCTGTTGCCCTCTTTATTGACCCTCTATAATGTGAGTGAAAAAGGAGCCCAAGGTTTCGATATGCAATTGCAAAGCAAAAGGGGTAAACATTATAACTTTTTATTAGACCTTAAACCCCTTTAATAATCAATTTGAATGTCCCCTTTTAACTAGGGCATAACGCAAACTTTATTGACCCTTAATCATGCAATGGCTCAATAAAAGATAAAACAAAGGCAATATCAAAAATCATCCAATCTTTTCCAAAAAAAAAATCAAACTTCAAAATGCAACACTAGGGTCTCAAAATTCAAAAATTTAGGGGATTCTTGTGAGTGGTCACAATAGTAATCAATCAATCATTTCCTCCCAAGTTGTATTGTTTGAACACTTAATTGTTTAACAAAACATGATACCACTAAAGACCTGTAATAGCAATTCATTTCATTGCCCTAAAGGAATAAAGATGAGTTCTATCAAAGTGTGGGAATGTTACCTATGGCGTCTCGGATCTTGTAATTGTTTGGGGTTTTTTGGCAAGCAGATTTGGATTCAAAGAGAAAGAGTGTGTTTTGGTTGATCTAGGCAAAGAGAAAATGGCAAGAGGATTCAAGGACATTCATTGGCGGGCGGTGTCTGATCATAGGCTGGAAAGAACTTTCCATGTGGAGCACCCAAACACACTAGGCATGATTAAAGGAATTCTAGGGGAAGATAGGTTTGAAAACAAAAAAGTGAAATGAACCAAAGCTTCAATTGAAGAGGACTTTTAGTGCAAACAAGCAGCGGTAGCCAAGAATGAAGCACTCTACAATTGGTATTTGCATAGAATACTACATGGAGAAAGCTACCACCCTTACCAAAGGCAACTAGTGGAGGAAAGGTAGGTAAGTCTCATTAGAGAAGAGGTGATAGTGCTGAGGGTGGAAATTCAATCGATCTATGAAAAGTTGGAGGCTATAGCCACTACTTAGACTTCATCCAATATGTCAAGGACCCAAGGGTAGTGGATAGGGATGAAATGTTGGATGTGTCAAGCTCCACCGTGTTTTGTGTCCTCAAATAGGGAAAGTCAATGTACAAGTCTTCTAAGCAAAAGAATAAAAATGAGTAGATGGGTGTTTGGGCCCTTGTACACCAAACTCCTCCCCCTCCTTTGGCCTCAAAAAGGGCAAGGACTTTGGATATGGCAGTGAAAGATTAGAAGACTTTGACCTTCATCAACCTAGATAGAGTAAGGAAAAGGCAACACTAGCAAATGGAGCACCCCAAGGAAATCTGTCCTCCATGTAATGTTGGGGCCTTCAGATTTGGACCTTTTGTTTATTCTCATTTTAGTCTAGTTTGAGTTGTGTTGTGTTGGGAGTGAAAAGCATTGTTTATAGCAATATTTTTTCCTTGTTTCAGAAGTATCAAGTTTTTTTTGAGAAATATTGCAGAAAAATGGAAACACGGATCATGGCTTCAGATAGGACAAGTACTTTTGATATAGCAATGAAAGACTCAAACACCTTGGCCTCCATCAACCTGGGGTGAAAGGAAAGGTGTAAGAACCCTAATAGTTCTAACTAAATTTTTTCCCTAGCTGACTTGAATTTTTTTATTTAAATTCCTTGCAAAGTACTCAATATTTTCAAGATCTGCTTTCACCAATGAGTTTAAAACATCAAGTAAATGGAAAGGTTCGAATATCAAATGAAACAAACACCATATGATGAAGTTATAATCAAATCACATCAATCAAAACATGAGAATGACATACCCGGAAAGCGCTGATGGTTTTTATTGAATAAGCAAGACGATTACAAATTGATAGATGGTTGTAGCTTACAATCAGCTAATCTGATTTGAAAACTAGATCACATACCTCATGAAATATGCCCAAAATATACATCAAACCCTAGCCCAATTATGGTATAATGAAACCATAGGATGCCATAATGAAAAACATATCAATCCTTGACTGATTTATGATTGTAGCAGCACTGTTTCAGGTCTGATATGTCTGATAAGAAACCTTGATATGACTTATATGTAATCTGCCCTGCTAAAACTCAAAATCTTGCAAAAATAGCTCCAAATATGAAATCGCCTATGCAAGGAAGATGACGATTTGACCCAGCTTGTATCCAATGAATGAAATATGATGAAAAGTGACTGTAGACAAGTCTGAAATGTAAATATCAGCAACCTGTGATGAAATTCCAGCCAACCCACAAAGCCAAACTCCTCCAAATTGAAGCGCCACTATGCCAAAATGTGCCAATTTGTGTCTAAGAGCCAAATGATATCCAAATGCCATCAAATCTATCTAAATCTTCTTTGAACCTGCAAAAACAAATCTTCAAACCCTAACTCCATAGAAAACATGTCAATTAAGCTCCATGATGAATTCCATGTGAACTCATCTCATCATGGTGGAATGGGAGCATCACCAAACCACAAAATTGTGAAGGGAACACCACCTTGAGCCAACTGAAAATGCAATTCCAGCCAAGGAAAACTCTCAAATGCAAATTTTGTCAAATGATCAATAGTTGCAAAATGAAGCCAAATGCCTCTATTTATGCTCCTGTCACCCTAGGTGTCAAATTTTGTCAAATTATGAGAAATCTCAAATCCACCAATGAAAATGCAACTTTCAATTTTACAAATTTTAAATGAATTGCATCTTCAACCACTGGCATTTAAAAAAATATTATTTTTTCTCTTTCTCCCTTGGGTGTCGATTTTCTCCTTGAGCAAATAAGACATTTTTTTATTAATTTTTACCTTCTTCCGTTGGGCAGCGATTCCACAATTAAAGTAATATTTTTTAATACTCCTTGGGTGGCGGTTTTGGACGACTCAAATAAAAATAATAATATTTTATTGTTTTCATTTGCCTTTGGCGTCAACTCCTTAGGAAAAATAATAGAATATTGAAAAATACAATTAAATATTGCATTTTCCTTTTTTTTCACCTTTTCAACTTCAATTTGACCAACATTTATTTTTCTCATCCTTGGCTTGGAAAATGTCAATATTTTGGCTATATGAAAAATGTGATAAAACAACACTAGCCAAAATCCATAATAAAACAAGTATTGAGCCAACATTATAGTTTTCCATCCTTCAAAGCCCAAGCTCAACCCAAACACATCTCTAGCTCAAAAAGGGGACATTACAAAAGGCACCACAAGCATATAGACCAACCTTATGGAAACCTACCTAGTCAAATAATGTTGGTGCCTTAGCCCTTAAGTTTTACTTTCATCCAAAGTCTAGTTTGACTTGTTTTATCTTGAGAATGAAAGCTATTTTATGTAGCAATACTTATGTTCTAGAAGCATGTAGTTTGGAGGAAATATGAAGAAAAAATGAAAACAAAGGTCATACCCCTGGGGAGGCTGTAGGTGCTTAAGCTCGTGAAAGTGATAATACTTTCAATTTTGGTTGAGAATTGTATCAAACTGTATGTAATTCTCAAACATAACTAGTATCCAGTTAAAAATTAGAGGTTGGGACAGATGTATATAAATATGAAGAAAGCAGATAATGCAATCACTATGGCAATAGAAAGAAAAATTCAAACCCACCTACCCTTAAATTTTAAAGTCTTCTATGTAGAAGACCTCAATGTTTGACTCTACAGGCACTCAGATGAAAAGTAAGGTGGGATTGAGAAAAGCAAAGAGTGGCATAGGGAGCCAACGAGCTGATATATAATGCTATCCTATTCACTCTTTAGGCCTATGAAGCTCATCTTTTCTTGCATGCATACACTACAGAACTGACGTGACATGTAAAATCGGTATTTCAGTAATAGAATGCAACTTCTTGACTCTTTGCAGCTGAATCCTGTAAATGTAAATTAGCTTATGATGAGAATTCAAATATTAAATACTGCTTTCCTCTATTTTGATTTTGACTGGTTATAGCTTTTTATGGGTAGAGGACCACTTCAACGTCCAATTTACAAATCAAAAAAATGTACTCATTATTCACACCTACCAGTTTTGGCACATTCTTGTGACAAAATATGCAAGCCTTCTGCATCCATGATTTGGATAATCTGGACCTCAACTCCAAATAATTTGTATACTTCAACAGCTCTTCCTTGTGTTTGACAAGGTGCTGTTGAATCGAATTTAATTAATGAAATTCCGGTAACCGAGAACATATCCAACAGTAGTCTTTAAAACCAAACAACAAATCAATAGTCCAAAAAATTATGGACGGCTGTTTTACATCACACAACACTTCTGTTTCCCACTGACAAAATATATGGTGTTTGCTTACAACAGAATTGTGCAAACTAGAATTATGAACAGATGACCAAAGATAGCTGATACCCTTTCTCTGTCGAGGAAGTTTTATCAGACATCGCTGCAGGAATTGTCCAACCGGTAATAGAATGGATGACAGTTTTGAATTAGAACACCATTAAAATATGAATATTGGAAATATCATTCCAAAAGCCAGGGTTGTTCTAAGAAATGAAGTAAACAAATACTTCCTTGTTCCTTGTAGCAAATACTTCCCCAATCCTTACTGCAAATGGAAAACTAATCCAGGAACCACAAACCCGTTTGTGTGCCTTTTGCAGCCAAAACAGATGCCTGATTTAGAGAATAGCATCAATAATCAATGTAACTTACATACTTCAGAAAAGAGCTACCGGAAATTATCCATGGAACATTTTCCATCTTCAAGATAATGAAATCTGTCAAACCTGAAACTGACAAATCATCTAACCCTAGATTCCACTACATGTTTAATGTAAAAAGAACAATCACTACTTGGGGCATTGAATATTTAGTGACAAAATATAAGGCTAAGCCATACAGGATATATGGAAAAACATTCCACTATTTCACATAGGAGCATTTTTGGGGAAACAAAATTCAGTAATTGTGTTAATAATATAGAAGAGCATAAATGACAACCATGATTTAACATTGCCTAGAAAATACTCTCCATCTGGTTGAAATAGAGAGATTTGGGAATTATTTAGAGAAAACTTCCGCAGTGATACTAAGTTGTTTCCCCATGAAAGTGAAAAGAAGAAAAATCAAAGAATTGAAATCTTCTCAAAATTGTTAAGGCTGTCGATCAACAGTCCTTGACACAATTTCAATTATATTGTTTGTAAATTGTACATATTGCCAGGTGTGGGATGTGTGTATTGTACTCACAAACATGTAATAAACATGCCAGTTGCATAGTGAAACTATTCAAACTGCCACTGTCAACTGTGAGTAGATTTTACTTCTAAAAATGGCAAGAAGTGTCTGTACATCAATCAACTACATTTGCTGGAAGCATCTTCAGCATGCTGCCTCATCATCTCCATAACTGCAGCTGTACATCGAGATTCCATTTGTTGTTGCAACCTTCGAAAATGTTCTTTTAAATCTTTGGAGAACAGAAACAGATGCAAATTAGAGATTAAGTTAATCATCAACCAAGAATGGTGAAAGAGATTACTGTGCCAAATCTATTGCATATATTTGATATATACAGTAATTAATTTTTAACAAAGCAATAGATCCATATCTATAGTACTTGTCAAAATTTTATCAAAATAAAACTGTAGACAATATTGAAAAATAAAAAATTCAATTAGAGCGTCTGAATCAATATGTTACCAGATACTAAATTATTAGTTAAATCAATCAACTACATTTGCTGGAAGCATCTTCAGCACGCTGCCTCATCATCTCCATAACTGCAGCTCTACGTCGAGATTCCATTTGTTGTTGCAACCTTCGAAAATGTTCTTTTAAATCTCTGGAGAACAGAAACAGAAGCAAATTAGAGATCAAGGTAATCATCAACCAAGAATGGTGATAGAGATTCCTGTGCCAAATCTATTGCATATATTTGATATATACAGTATTTAATTTTTTAACAAAACAATAGATCCATATCTATAGTACTTGTCAAAATATTATCAAAATAAAACTGTAAACAATATCGAAAAAGAAAAAATTCAATTAGAGCATCTGAATCAATATGTTACCAGATACTAAATTATTAGTTAAAGGTAACATGTAGCCTGGAACAAGAAAGAAATGAATTAACATACTTGCAATGAGGTACACGGCATTTGGATTCCTTGCATGCTCGTCCATGTAACTGTATCAGATACCACATTTTCTTACAATGGGGACAACCTCCAGAAGCACGAATTTTACACTGTGTGCCATGACGAAAGAGCCCTTTTACTTTCCGGCAATTTGGATATTGGCATTGAGGAGAATAACACCAAGAAGCATGTACCATAAGGTCCAACATCTTCCTTAGCTGTAATAATTAAGTAGAATTGATGTCAGAACAGTGTAGTACTCAAACAAGGAAAAAAGGCTGTTATTCTTGTGTAAATTAAGACATACAATTCTGATGTTATTTTGTTCATATGTTTATATGTTTCACTGCACTCTATCTAATCTAATATGGCTAGTATGCTTACTTCTTCTGTATGATCTAGTCTGTTGACGGCCATTATGCCAGGTTCACTTCTGAATATTTATTTAAATTGTTATGGAAAATAGTTTTGCATGTCTCTTCATAGATGGTCACACATAATGTCATAAAGATCTTATCAAGTTTGCAGGAATTTGTAGATCAAATATATGGTCCATATTTTGTACTATTTCTCTTTGGATTTTAATTTTCTCTTACTCAAAAATTTAAAAAATAATCTATTTGTATTTACAAGAGAGTGTTGGAAGGAGCATGGACTCCCATGCCATGCCTAAGTTACAGGAATTCAACCTGCTTAGGAAAGGGCCCAGGATTATATCTGCTAATAAACATAAACCAAATGCTATAAATTTATAATCAAACAAAGGAAAACATCATAATTACATTACATCACTAAGCTCCTCTCATAGACATAATCTACATGTGTTTTCTCACTCATGTTCTCACTCTCTTATGTCGTATTTCTAAAAATCTAAGCTAACCTTAAAAATAATCCTATTAGTCACATATTACATCACTTGGATTCTGATTGGCTAGATTAAAGGCCAACTCTAATTGACTGGCTTGCACTGCAGCTTACTTTTTTCTAATTTCTTAATTACTAATAATACTTAGGATAAACTCACTACCTAAGTAAACTTAAGTAAATGGTGGGTACATGACCACACCAACAGAGAGCAGAAATCGCTATGCCCAACAAAAAATATGCACAAATCGGTATCCCATCCCAACTAAAATATATGTTTCACTTCTTGACTTTCAATCAGCAGTAATGCCTGGCCATTTTTTTGTGCTAGGAAAAAATGAAGTAGTTTACTGTATGATGGATCACAATTGTACATGTTGTATGTCAAAATTAAAAGCTTGAGAGAAACGCTTCACAAAACATCTTGAGAATGTACAGCAAAGGGACAAAGATTTTTATAATAACTGCTAGACTTTTAATGAACACTTAAAGATAGAAACAAAATCTTGGGCATGTGTTAGGCCACAAATATATAAACCTATTAGCTATGGATCTTGAAAACCAAGGTTGCATGGATACGGATACGGGTACAGATACGGATACGGTATCTGATACGGATACGGCTAATTTTCGAGACCCTTAGTTCGAATACGGCTGGATACGGCACATATATATATATAATTTTTCATAATTATTATTTTTTACTAATATTTAAATTTAAATATATTTCTAAATTATATTTAGTTTTTTAATTTTATTTTTTTATTTAGCTAAATATGTGAAAGTATTTAACTATTTGTTTTTTAAATTAAAACAATAAATATAAAAACCTCTCTATAAATAATTAAAACAAATAATTAAATACTTTCATATATTTAACTAAATAAAAATTTAAAATAAATAAACTAAATATAATTTAGAAATATATTTTTAACTAAATAAAAAAATAAAATAAATAAACTAAATATAATTTAGAAATATATTTAAATTTAAATATTAATAAAAAGTAATAATTATAAAAAAGAAATTTATAGTAAATAATTAGCCAATAGGCTTTTATATGTGAGCATTATAATGCTCGAAAAATTCTCAGGCCGTAAAAAAATTCACGCCGAAGCATTTTCTAAACTCGTCTGTTTTATCGAAAATTTGTCTGACGCCGTAAAAAAATTCATCCTAGAACATTTTTTAAACTCGTTTTTTTAATCTAAAAATCGTCTCACGCCATAAAAAAATTCACGCCGGAACATTTTCTAAACGTCTGTTTTATCGAGAAATTGTCTGATGCCATAAAAAAATTCACTCCGGAACATCTTCTAAACTCGTCCGTTTTATCGAAAAATTGTCTCACGCCGAAAAAAATTTCACGCCGGAACATTTTCTAAACTCATCCGTTGTTCCTATCGGCGTATTCCTTGAACCTCCTATGGGTGCAACTGTTAGTAATAAACTGCTATTAATCAAAATCGATATTTTAAAAACACTATACCTGGATACGGCACAATATTTTCAGAACGCTGAACCTAGACGTGCCCGGCGCGGCTCTAAAGATGCCCTAAATTTGGGTACGGGCCAATACTGTATCTGGGCCGTATTTTGGCCGTACCGTACCCGCATTCGTACCGGGTACGCTGGTACGTGTATCAGGGGAGAGGGGCTGCCGTATCCTGCAACACTGTTGAAAACTGTTTTCTACTTGAAAAAGTGCATGGTTTTAATTTAGTAGTTCATGACACATATTTTTCTTTCTGCTGCACTGAGTGCATGAAGAAACAGTGCAAAACCAAAGGTTAACCTAGGAAACAATTGTTCAACAATAGATACCTTAATTCCAAGGCAAGATTAAATGGCAATATCGAAATCTTCCATGTGTTGAAAGGTGGTAAAAATAAATACTAGGATTTTGTTAATAAAGAGACCTAAGGAGGAGGTGGAAAATCATACCTCCTTTTAGAAATCTTCCTCAAGAGTTTTACCAATTGAATTTCAATGGGGTTTCTAAGAGAAAATTGGGCCAAGCTGGAGAGAAGCAGCGATTAAAAGGGGCATTAGAGGTATTGTTCTCACTGAAAGGTGTAGGCTTGAGATATGTTGCCAACATTGAAGCTGAACTTTGTGCCTTAACACAGCATTATCTTAAGATTGAGGTGGACTCATTTCTAGCAATCAGACTGGTAAGACCAAAGGAAAAAACTATTTGAGAAACAAAACACCCAACCTAGCATTCAATGACTCAACTCTAGCATGTTGGGAGAAAGTGACAGAATATATAGCTGGTAAAAGAGAGGATGATATTTTATTCATTTGTATGGAGTTTGAACCCATCTAGCATGGGAGGTAGACACTTTTATCAAATAATCAAACTAGGTAAAGCTAATAACAATGGCCGGCCCTCATGATTGTAGAGGGTATTGGACTGCTAGATGACACATCAAACAATCCCATAGAGCATCAGTGTTTTAACATCAACAACCATATCAGCATATAAGTTGCACAAAATGCTTTTGCATATGTTCTCAAGGAAGAGAAACTTTACATATTGATAGTTTGTCAATGCAAACCAATGTATCAAGATATTATATTAACAAAATAACAAGATATATGTGCAAGGTGATGGGATTGTTGTGCTCCTCTTTTTTAGGAGTGCACACCCTATTTTCAAGCCTCATATCTCCCAAATTTCTCCTAGCATTCTATCTAGGTACACTTCCTAGGATAGTCTAACCCTAACAATCACTAACATAGGATTAAATATATTTATTTATTCTTATTCCAGTAACAATATTTTATTACTTACCATTTCTTATGATGAAAGATTATAACCGAAAACAATTACAAAGATGCTCAATTGACTTGATTTAAAACTTGATAAGTATCCCTGGAGTAAAGAGGATAATACCCTGTATAGAAGACTTGAAAGATTTGATGCCATCACTGAAAATTGATTTGCTGATCATCTCTGCTGTAATTCTGAAAATGATATATCATACTGCCCCAGTATTTGCATGGTGGCTTGTGTAGGAAAGACACTGAATATACCATACACCCTTGTCTTCCTAACAACATCTAAGAAACTCAACCCAATATTCCTTAATGATCCAGTGCACAAGATACAAACAAAGATCAGAAACAGTGATGAATCTCAGACTGGTACGTCACTTTATGCTGGTACGGACAGCTAAAATCCACACTATTCTGCGTACTCAGACAAAACACTGTTATTATATGAATCAACCCCCTCAAGAAATACATTACTACTGCATTAAATAACCACTGACAAAGTAATGCAAGGTACAAATTATATTTATCAATCCCAAGGGCCGTACGGCCTTAGATGGTACGGCAGTTCATAAAAATTCATTCTTTGCTTTAAGACTCTCAAAAAACACCATGAAAGGGATCGCCTAGCCTATAAGGAAATAATGCAAAAAGAATCAGATCAAAACTCTTCACCATTTTTTTTTATTTTCAGATTTCTTACAAAATGCCAATACATACATGAGGATGTACGGACACATAGGAATCTCACAGAAACTACAAAATAAAGAGCTAAGACTACCCTTAATGACCTCAAAACTAATTTTCCACCATTTCCATTAGATTGCAATGCAAAACAAAACATAATCTTTCAAAACTCTAATCAACCCCATGAAAGCTCCCTGACAAACTCTGTATGAACTTGCTCCAATCTCTGTCTCCAGCACAATGATGATTTCTGCAGTGCAACCACACCCAACCTCAAGAGGGTTTTCGTCCTCAAGAGCATTCCACAAGAGGGTTTTCGTCCTCAAGAGAATATGGAAGAACACACAGGTTCAATCCAACAGAGTAACAATACAAATCCAAGCATGTCCAAACAATGAGCCCATCTCCTCTTTTTATAACTTTTTGAGAGAAATAAAATATTATTTCATTTATCCCTTTATATTTCTTCTCAAAAATATAAAAAATAATTCATTATGTGTGCACAACTTAAAGTCACCTTTTTAATTTAAAGCTCCTTTTAGCTCCAAAGACCCCTTTATCAAAATAAAGGAAATATTTGATTCACAAGGTCCCAAAATGATGCATCCATGATTTAAAACTTTTCATCCCCTTTCCAACGAGCTATAAAATGAACATTTCCCAACCTTTTTAACTTAAGTGCAATAATTAATTGTTTAGCTCATTAAATCAACTGATTTTACAGAAAATCCCAAATATCATCAAACTGCAAAATTAAACATACCAGCATACTCCATGATAATTGGGAAGATGAATGATGCCTTTCGAGTGACTTTCTAAAAATAGACAGCTCCTCCAAGAATCTTGGAGAGCAAACTGGGAACCCGATCAAACATCAAAAAGCATCACTGCGAACTTAAACACCATCTGAGCTCAAAGCCATAACCAATTGCTCTGTAAAACTGATCTGTGACCACTCCAAGAACATTGGAATTCTCCCAACAAAGCCGGATAGCCACTAAGAGACTAAGAACAAGCCAAAATGCTCACAATAATCAATGCGCCAAAAATGGAACATTACATCCCCCCTTATTACATCATAGTCTTGAGACTTGGAGAGAATAATCTTCACATGTGGATTGGGACATAAACACAGTTCCACATACTTACATCTAATCAATGAATTTGGACAAACTCACAATTCAGCAAGAAACATCCATAATGCATGAACCAGGACACACGCACTGTAATCCATACACAAGTAAATAGGGACACACTCAATTGTTTACTATAGAACATTCTGGGTACAAATATTTAATGACATACTCAACTATTTGCACTAAGCAATAGCAGGAATGGCCTCACTAGACTCATATGAATAGGGACACGGAGTTGTTCATAACAAAAAACTCCACATGCAAATAAAGACAACTATTCGCAAAACAAAATAGTTGGACTAGGCTTCACTACTTTAGGTGAAACTAGCAACAAAATTGGTCTTCATTCAATATGGACCTTTTCTAAACCAAATTTGCTACTAAAGCAATTACTCCAATCTCCAAACTAGCAATGAACTTGAGATTGGAAGTTGCCCTCCGTTCTATTGTCCTCCAACCCCTTGCAGTCCTCAAACCCATTTATCTAGGTTGATCGAGATCGCTCTGTGAAGCACAAAATGTGCCATGAAACTCCTCAATGGTCCTAGCATGTTTTCCAAAGGTACTAACCACGGTTTTTCTTGTCCCATGAGACTAGACTTCCCCTCTCAATCAAAAAAACTTTAAGGATGTCAATTACCACTAATAGTGCATCCCTTTACAGAAGAATTTGTTCTTCAGACTCAAATGAATGACCTTTAATGAAGATGAAACAAGAAAACAATTAATTCTCACAAACCATGACATTTGGAGTAAAATCTTTTCGAGGGATGTTTTATAATTCCTTCCCACCCACACCTAAGTAAACAGGAACACACTCAGTTGTTTACTATAGAACATTATGGGTGCAAATAAGGACACACTCAACCATTCGCACTAAGCAATAGCAGGAATGGCCTCACTATGTTTCTTCAATGGAAATTGCCTCACTATACGAACATGGACACACGAAGTTTTTCATAACAAAGAGCTCCATATGTGAATAAAGACACACAGCTATTTTCAAAACAAAGTAGTTGGACGAGGCCTCACTACTTCAGGTGAATTTGGCAACAAAATTGGTCTTCAGTCGATATGGGCCTTATTGAACAACCTTCTTCTAAACCAAAATTGCTATTAAAGCAATTACTCCAATCTTCGATCTAGCAACAAACTCAAGATTGGAAGTTGTCCTCCATCCTCCTATTCTCCTCCAGCGTGCTGCAGTCCCCAACTCATTTATCTAGGTTGATTGAGATGGTTCTGTGAACCACAAAATGTACCATGAAATTCCTCAATGGTCCTAGCATGTTTTCCAAATGTACTAACCACAATTTTTCTTGCCTCTTCCATGGGACTAGACTCCCCCCCTCGAACAAAAAAAACTTGTACGACTAGACTCCTCCCCTCAAAGAAAAAAAACTTGTACGGATGTCAATTACCAGTAATAGTGCATCCCTTTACAGAAGAATTTGTTCTTCAAGTTCAAAAGAATACTTTAATGAAGCTGAAATGCGTAAACAATTAATTCTCACAAACCACAAGAGCTGGAGTAAAATATTTTTGAGGGATGTTTTACAATTCCTTTCCACCCATACTAGCAAAAGTTTCATCAAACAACTCCTCCCAGATCAAAAGTTGCAAATTTACTACACACCCTCTAGGCAAGATTGTAAACCTAAACTACATTATGGGAGAACAAAAACAATTAAATACAGAAAACGGTAAGAGTTGAAGCAAAATGCTTATGGGAATTTTTTACAATAGTATTTTGCATGTGTCGGCAAAATTTTGTTGAAATCCATCAAACAAATCAAAAGATGTACCATTATTCTGATTCGGCTTCTTAACAAGAAATATTTGGGTAATCTATATAGTTTATATTTTAATTTTAAAACACGTAGAGAAACTAAAAAATTGACCACCCTAAATATTTATAAGTGAAAAAACCATAAAATTATATAGTATAACTATATACTAAATAGTAAAAACACTTCATGTCATTATGTGTCGTCTGCATCTGTTGAACCCTGTGCAATTTCTTTGGCATCAAGGATTGTAGACAGTTTTCTCAATCACAAGCAACTTGAAAAGTCAAACCCTCCAGATCTGCAACAGTGAAACATTGGCTCCTTGATATATGCCTCTGTATCCAAAAGGAGATTAGCAGAATATCATGGCTAACTATAATCATCTCAATATGCATTCTGTCATTATCTGTATAATTGAAATTTGAGATGATTGAAGCCACAATCACATTTAACTGACTTGTTGCTACCTCAAGGATACCAAGTTTGGCAATTATTTCCTATCTATCATTGCTTAAGAATCCTGAGACAGCTCTATGATCAATGCTATATGCTATGCCAGTTTTTCAACATGAAAGTGCCAGATGTTCCCCTCCACCTACTATACACTGATTGTGACTGCAACTGAAAATAATTGAAGCAGCAATGTCACAAAAGAAATTCAAACAGCACCAATGTACAACAATAAACAGAGGAGGAATAAGAGCTGATTTGGACTGAAATAGGAAAACATTAGCACTGCATTTGGAGGGAAGATGGAGATGGTGGTGATAAACCAAGTTGGTGAATGATTAGCCACCGCCCATTGCCTCTAAAATATTAATTCATCAGACAGTCAATGTTTCTGCTTCCTGATGACCGATGAATGATTGAAGCTGCTTCTCTGATACCACTGATAGTTTGTCAATGCAAACCAATGTATCAGGATATTATATTAACAAATAATTGGATATATATACAAGTTGATGGATTTGTTGTCCTCCTCTTTTCTAGGAGTGCACACCCTATTTTCAAGCCTCATATCCCCCAAATTTCTCCTAGAATTCTATCTACATACAACCATTTCCTTGGATAGTCTAACCCCGAATAATCACTAACAAATAGGATTAAATGCATTTATATCCTATCCCACTAACAATATTTTATTGTTTACCATTTACCTAGTGTGGAGGTCACCTAAGTCAATCTTAGGTGGCATGCTCCACATTATTCATTTCTCACTATCACCTTACTAAGTTGTAAAACTCCTTACAATATTACAGGTAATAATCACGACTTCCCCCATGATTGTAGAGGGTATTGAACTGCTAGACACCGCATCCAATAATCCCATCAAATATGAGTGTTTTAACATCAAAAATCATATCAGCATATAAGTTGCACTAGATGCTTTTGCATATGCTCTCAAGGAAGAGTAAGTTTACATATCCTATATTATAGATCTGTTGTTTCTCTTTAATTGCTCACTCAAAAAATCAAATGTGTGAATATTCTGTAATAATATTTGCAAATACCATTGTAAACTTACAAAGTAAATAAGCATCACATCTAGACCCAGCACACTAATTCAACCAGGACCTCAAGAGTGAATGCTTGAAATCCTATACCCTAAACAAAAAACATCATGAAAAGAAAAGAAGATACAAGAAAAAATTATCTTCACGTACATTGAGAGCATGGATAATTTATAAGGGATTTAATCTCTCCTTGATGCTATTGCTGGGCATCCCAGCCTAGCAGCCTGTGAGAACCTTCAAAGACTTGAAGAAACTCAAATTGACATGGTGGAGACAAGCAGAAAAAACCTTCTGTGCATCAAACACTTGAAGGGGAGGCAGAAGAGCATCATATGTTGGCAGGTATCAGAAGAAAGAAAAAGAAAAAAACATGTCCACAAATGACTTAAGTAGGTCAACGGGACAAAGTACAGCAAGTTACAACAGCAAATCAGGACTGCTAATATGACTTTGACAGCCAAAATCCTAAAACTAATACTAGACCATGCAGAAAGATGCATGTAGGTTAGCTATAGAGGGAGCAGTGCCCGTTTTCCCTTCCAGACCTCAGCCCAGACCTATGGATGTATCCACTCAGGATCCCTAGCACTTAATAAGAAGTGTTTTTTTGTATATAACTTTCATTAATCGCAGTTTCTTTCTTTGAATTTGTTAGTATATCATATTGTTGTCAATTATTTGTCTTTCAGCAGAATAGCAGGTTTGTGATTAGTCACGTCACCCAAACACAATCTTTGCCATCAATTAGATAGTCACATAAGTTTCTAGAATATGAGAAAGTTGGCAGGAAATCAGCCCATGGTATAAAATTTTATAAATATCTTTTTGATATTATGTTTAATAGTTCATTGTCATCATGGGAATAGACTATAGATCACAAGAACTTCAGAAGCGCTATGATTGCTTAAAGATCTCAAAAAAGGTGACCTCTAGGGGACTGTCTGACCCGTGGAAAGATGCTTTGGTGTTCTTTAGTATGCCCTAATTAGTAAAAGGAACATTTCAACTCACAGGTAAAAAATTTAGAAATTATGATACATATGACAAAGACCCTTACAAGAGTAAACATACCAGAACCAATGTGTCTCATACCTGTAGGATCCTTTGTTGCCGAGCTTCTCGATTTTGTGCATTGTATTCGATTATAGATGGATGTGCTATCAGCTTATGAGGATGACCAAGGAACCTATCATTGTGATAACAAGTATGGCATATGTCGAAATCAACGCAAGTGTCACAACGCCATCCCTGTCCTGTTTCAATGTCTCTTTCGCATACATTACATGTACTTGCAAAAGCAGGTGCTGCTGGATTGTGAAGATGATAAAGAATCATCATAGAAGAATGTTTAGCCCGGCGGAGTGTATCATACTGGTAATGATTTCCTTGACAGAGGCTTAGGAAAGCCTGGCGAGTGTCAAAGAATTCACTTTCCATAATCTCATCTTTATCCTCAGTGTCTGTTGGAATACCTGTGACATCATTCTTCAGAAATGTGTTATATGGCAAGTTAGTGATACTGCTATATGTTTGCAGATTACAATAAGAAAGAGTCAACAGAAAAAAAAAATCAAAAGGAGTCCAGAAACCTCCATACATTAACAGGAAAGTAATTAGCCTACAGATTGAATTAGTAAACAGAAAATACAAACAATGTAAAAGAGGGCTTTCTGACCACAGATACGTACAGGAAAAAGGACATGCTTTTCCTTACTATTTGCAGGATGCCTATCCCATTCAACAAGCTTTTCTTCTGTCTCATAGCATCTAGAAAACACCAAAGTTCTATTGTTAAAGCTCCACTACAGCAATGAATCAGCATATTTCTGCATGCATATATTATTAGATGTTTCTAGGTACCAAGCCAGCTTAAGAATGAATATATCTCAAATGTTAAAAATTACAGCCCAAGGCCCCAAATATAAGAGCCCTCTAGAAGTTGGACTTTGTCTAAGGCAATCACAACATAACAATAATCACCTCACACTTAAGATGAATACTCAATTATTTTTCCTATAATCCATGCCATTAACACTACCTAAGCTATTTCAACAAATGATTCCCATGACATTATTTTTCAAATATATAATATCCCCTATTACACAAACATTATTTTTATTGTGAATGCTTGTTGCAGAATATAGTTTCCTTCAGTTCTTATGTCATGATTTTTCTTAGCAATTCCAAACATGAAGGCCAAACAACAGTTGGTTCTACAAAGCAAACCAAGAAGTGCAGAAAATACACGCAACTATAGCCAATATAATGGTACATAATGTTATCCATCATGTTTCCCTATCACATTCTTCTAAATTTTGTGTATGAAGAAAAAAACATATCCTAAACATGTACCAACCCAAGAAGAATACTTCTATATTTGTTGTTACAAGATCAAATGTGAACACTAGGGATTTGATAGATAGGACTCTTGAAGCTTAAATCTATCTCCTCAAGGAAAAAGAAAAAAGATGCCATCATTCTTATTGGCTTTCAGAAATGTCTCCATATCATAAGATTGCTTAGGGCAAAAATGTGTGAAGGCAGCGAAGGCGGTGATTTAGGTGAAAGGGGAGGCAAAGGCAGTCCTCAAGCAGCAGGAGGAGATAAAAATGCTACTGTATTCCCAAATGGAGTTCCCGTTTATGGTTCTCGGGAATTGGGTGAAATCTTTGTTAAAGAATGTAAGGAGCTCGCTATTGCAACCAATTCCAGCCAACAACGGAATACCTCAAGTCGCATTTCAATTGGCAATGTCAACATACAAATCACGGAGTAATTTCCCTGCATCCATATACCATATAACTTTCTCAACTCCAAGGTTGAGAAGTTGAAGAAAAATGTAGTCATCACGAAATTTATTGGAATCTGGCCTTCGATGGAAAGAATTAAATTATGGATCAATCAACAATGGAGGGGACTCTCCCCAGAGGTTAGTTTTCTGGCGTTAGGGTTTATCCAGATCATTTTCAATTATGAATTTGAAAAGGACAATGTTATTAAGGGTGGTACATGGTTCATGGGTAATGTTGGATTGTACATTCGTCCTTGGTCGCCTGGTTTTGATTCATATAAGGAGTGTATTAAGGATGCCCCGCTTTGGATTAGATTGTTCAAACTACCACAAGAGCTTTGGTCGGAGGAGGTTTTTAGATTAACTGGAAACTCCCTAAGTGAATACATTTATTGTTCCAATGCAACTGGAGGTAAACAATTGACTTCCTTTGCAAGAATTTGTGTTAGAGTTAATCTTAGCGAACCCCTTAAGCACACTATCAAGCTTGCTTCAATTCTTGGGGAATGGAATCAAGAGCTGGATTATGAGTATCTCTCGCTGAGGTGTTTTAAATGCTGGAAGATTGGCCACTTTGCCAGAAAATGTGATATAAATGGCGGTAGACAAGGAACTCAGGGAAAAGATAAAGGGGAGACAACGCTAACCATCTCTCCTAGTTCCCAAATGGGAACTGGTTCTCCGGTTCGAGAAATGTAGTATGCTACCTGTTGTGACCAAATCACACATCGCCCCATTAGGAATAGGGACCCCCTTTTTTTTTGAGCTCCGATGCTTTGCATGAAGTTCTGATGATGATTTGACTCATTTTCCTCTGCCGGTATGGTAACAATTTCCTTGCCTATGATCTTTGGTTCACGATTAAGGGTAGATGAACTTGCAATAATGAAGAATTGTGATCAAATCCTATCTAGATATTGAGTTTTGAAGTTAATCCTGAAGAATGTTTGAGACCCTGAAAAGACTAAGCCTGGAGCCTGAAATCCTGAAAATCCTGAAAAAAAATGGCTAAGTCTGAAATCTGGTGAATCCTCCAAATTCTATATTTTGCACCTTAAATCCGGTGGATTCGGGACCTATCTCAAACATCCTGAAAGGTATATTGAAAAATATTTAAAGTATAAGAAATATTTTTCAATATACCTTTACTCGCGCGATCCTGAAAAATGCTTGACGAGTTCAGAGGATTCAAAATCCTGATCTAATGCGACTGGACACTTAGATGGCGCAAATCTGGGCGCAAAATCACGAAGGAGAAGACACTTGAGCCAGAGGATTTGAAAACTCTATCCAATGCGCCCATCAAAACCTTGATCCAATGCGAAAATATAAGAGGATTTCGATCACTCAACTAGTGCGCCCAAACCAAAAGGTCATTTCGGAGGAAAAAATGGAGATTTCAGTACCTTCCACTAGTGCGAAAATGAAAAAGCAAGTCTCAGAGCAAATCTTGGAGAGAATTTCGATGATCAAAGTCAGAGGATTTTAAACTTTCAAGTGATGCGCCACCAAGAAGGGAGAGGTAGGTTTGAACTCGAATTGCCTAAGTGATGCGCCAAAATCATGAGGATTCTAATCCTCCATCTAATGCGCTACATCAAAGAGAGATTGAAGTTCGATTTCAAAGATCCCGTGTTACCTATCAAATGCGCCATAAAGGAGAAGAATTTAAATTAATGATCTAGTGCGCCAAAATTACAAGGCTTCCAATAAGTCTATCTAATGCGCTACCTCATTGAGCAAGTAAAACTAAGTGCAATCCAATGCGAAATATAAGAGAAGAGGATTCTACACCTTAATCCCAAGCGTTCAACAAGAAGAAATTGAAAGTGGTATCTAATGCGCCATGTGTGGGGGAGAATGAAGTTTATTTTGAAGAAACCAAATTACCCATCCAACGCGCTATCAACAAGGAGAATCCAAATTGCCTAAGCAATGCGAAAATATCAGAGGATTCTAATCCTCCATCCAATGTGCCATGTTAAAGAGAGAGTAAAGTTTGATTTCGGAGGATTCTAATCCTCCATCTAATGCGCTATCCCTTGAAGCAAGAGAACACTAAGTACTATCTAATGCGAAGCATGAGAGGAAGATCATCAAGAGGTCATCTAGTGCGAAATGCTAAAAGGAATCCAAGCTTTGAGCCAACGGGCCACACATGTTAAATCTAGAGGATTTTGATTCTTGAACCAAGGCGAAATGTGAAGAGGAATTAAAAACTTGATCTAGTGCGAAATACAAGAGGATTCTACACTTTGATCTAATGCGCCTAGAAGCAAGATAAAGAAGAAGACAACACTAAGCTGATCCAATGCGAAATACAAGGAGATCGCCAAGACTTTATCTAGTGCGCCATCAAGGGAGTTAAAAACATTTAATAATTGTTGCCTTGGAAAACGTGCAAAATGCATTTATTAAATAAAGATCAAATCCAAATTAAATGTTTGTGCACAATAATAAAGGAGGTCGGCCTAGAGAGAAGGAAAAGTTTTTAAAGCAAATTATATATACACACCTCATTTCCTTTTCATTTTTATTATTTTCAAGAGCAGATTTGTTCTCCAAAGGCAGATTTTTCCTCAAGGAGCAGCAACAAGAAGTTGTTTTACAAGTATAAATTTGATTTTATCAAATTTAAGCAAGTGGTGGATCAAATTGCAAGGTATCCCATTCAAAAAAGCTCATCAAGTAAGTCTGATCTGAATATTTCTGATCTGATTTTCTTATTTTTCCTTCATTTAATGCATTAAAATTGTTCAAATATTGGTAAAATTCAAGAAGGATAAGTCGATTTTCATAGATTCCTTGAATCTAGATAGCAATATTTCATAATTATAAAGGAAATTTTCATAATTTAATCCACTAAGATGGCTGAAGTGAAGATTGTGTTTGCAATTACTTATTCGCGTCAAGTTTGCAGGAATGTCAATGATGCTAAAGAGTCATCAAAGAAGAAGAAGCTGGAACCACCTTCATGCTAGGAGTAAAGTCAACCAATTGTCGTGTGGAGAAGTCATCAAGTAGCTGCTCCACCATAAGGAAAGTGTCATCATCGAGTTGGAACACTTCATTGAAACTTCCAAAAGCATTCATCCATCAAACTTCAAGACTCTTCAAATTTCCAAGTTCAAGAGAGTCTCCTACTCTTCATGAAGAAATCAAGTGTCATCATATACTCTCTAGTCTACATGAAGATACATCGAAGAAGATTCACATCAATCTATCTACAAGAAGAAGAATCATAAAGTTAGTCAAGTGAGGCGACAACTATCATACATCCAGTCAACAAAAAGAATGAACAAGGCAAGATCCACAGGATGTATTCCTAAATATACAAGTTCAAACAATCACATTGAATACATCATTACAAGTTGATACAATTTTCAAAGTATGCTGAGTTGGCACTTATGTGGCGAGTACACATCATTTAATTTTGATTAGCCGCATTATTTAATGCATGCAATGTATCATTTAATGAAAGAAGCCAAAGGGATTCCTATGTGGAGGAATATTTTAAATGCTTTCGCTTTACCTTATCACATTGGAAAACGTGCCTTCATTGCCTCTCTTTTTTGCTAAAAATAGCAAGTTGTTGTAACTACCTCTGAGGTGGCACGATCTAAGCCCTTGGCTATCGAATTGATCTAAGCCATTCATTGTATATTGGAGCACTATATAAAGGCCTTGTTGCCTCATTTGTAATTCATTAGAAAAAAAATTAGAGATATAGATTAGAAAGGAGATCATTAGTAGTAGTAGAGAGTAGATTTTAAGAGTAGAATAGAAGAGACTCTCAAAATTCTCTGAGAGAACTTGAAATTGTTGTAAATATTCCTCAAAGTCAATGCAAAGACATTGGAGCTACTTGTTTGGTGTTAAGTATTATCTTGTGGAGTAACATGGTTTCCTGAATCTTGATGGAATTAAGAGATGTTTCAAATAGCTTAGAAATAGATTAGAAGTGCATTGATGTAATGAATATGCGTAAAGATATTTGATGAATCCTTCTGGTTCATACTTTTCGTGTATTGTCGAAGGCAATCCACTTTGCAAAGTTAGACTGAACCTTCATTTTCTTTAGTTCGGTTGTGAATGCTTGTTCAAATTGCGCCAGTTGTGGGTGTTTGGATGGAGATTTACAACATGAAAATCCTTGAGTTTCCTTAGAAGATTGCACCGGCTTCGTGTAGTTGTTGGTTCTCATGGCGAAGCGAAGTCTGGTTTCATGAGGAATTTGTCTATCTTTACATGTTTCATTATCTCATTGTCCTTAGATTAGCCTTCTAAACCCTTAACCCTTTTTTATTTTCTTTATCATAGAAACTCTGTATATATGTCATCCACATCAAAGGAGGAATAAGTCGAATGAAAGAAGAAGAGTCTGCGTAAGTCCCTTTATGTTTAAACAGCAGAATCATACTTAAATCGCTGAGCTGTCTCTTACCGAAAATATCAGAAGGAACCTTGGAGTCATCTCGTTTGATCACTTAGTTCAGCATCCGAGAGGCTTTGCTCAAGAGAGAGTCAGATACTCAGTATTTCACTCTATTGTTGACTTGTCAAAAAACAACCATCAACACTACCTAGAAATTTTTTCTTAGATTTAATACAATGATATCTCAGCAAGGTTAGCACAACAATGTATGCAACTAATAGATTACCTCCACACTTTCTGATCACCAAGTTTCCAAGATAGGCGAGGTGAGAGCATACAATGCTTTGGCTTACAAAACAAACTTTGCAATGAAATTAAATACAATCATCCGCTAAATAGCAGGCATCTGCTTTTCAGCAAGCATCCACTTATCCAATGGGGATTCTCCACTTATTCAATGGGTGAAAGAACAAGAAAGATAAGCATTACAAATTCCTCCACACTGGCGGTTGAACCATCCAGGGGTTATAGTGTTTGTAATATAAATGACTGATTACAATAAGAGAAATATGATGCTACTCTACTCAGAAAATTAAACTAGAACATCATCACAGCACCCCTAATATACTTGGCAACATGTAAGACAACCTACATAATCATTAGCACCAATAAACAAATGAGAATATCTGCTCCAGCTCAAGGTAAGCAAGATGAATTGCTGATGGAAAACTACACTCAGAAAATCAGACTTCCACTGCTGTACAGACGGCTCAGCAGGATAATGGTCCTTCAAATCATGCATGTATGGCACCTTAAGACCTATCACAAATCACCCACACTCTTTTCAGACCTGGTCGCCATCATTGATGAAGATATTTGATCTTAAAAACCCAAGCACAAGGCATTACAAGCAGTCTTACTTTGCTGGTACGGAATCCCTGAAGCAAGAACGGCTGGATCTAGAAAAACATTTATAATCAGCAATAATATTACAGCAGGTTCATTAAAGTGTGGCACCATCCTCTAACAATATTGTCCCAACATTTAGCCCCAATCAAAACTTCACAAATCAGACTCAAACAAAATTGCCAGGCAATGGTACAGCGCTTAGGGTGTACGGCCCAACTTGAAGCATACAGAAACTTAAATAAAATTTATCAACTTCTACTCAAAACACATATAAAATCCATCAAAAATCTGCCCAAGGAGAAACTCTAATCAAAACTCCAAAGATATTATTCAATCCATTTCTGCTCTGTGCAACTCCTGAATTAAGTCCCCTGTTTTCTAGCTAGGGTGGATCTTTCACCACCGAAACTGAACTTCTTCTAGAAGGTTTTCGTCCTCAGGAAGGTAGGAAGAACTCTCAAGTTCATTCCAGCAGCATAACAGTGTAAATTCAACATGCATAACCCTCCAAATGAGCTCTCATCCTCTTTATAAAGGCACTTTAGGAGTTACAAAAGAAATGAATTATTTCTTGGAAATAATAGTTTTTTTCCCTCCAACATAAATAATTCCTTTTTCCCCAACTTGAGCGTTCACTTTAAGTGCCTAAATAAAAAGAATATCTTTTAACCTTTCCAATGAGCTATAACACTTAGTCACTTTTTAATTATTTTCACCCTTAGGAGATTTAGGTGAAAATATTAATTAAAATAGCTCATTTAAATATCACTTTTGCGGAAAATCCCAAACTTCATCCAAATGGAAAATAAACTGCACCAACATGCTCCACAAGGTTTGGGATGGATAACGATGCCTTCCAGGTGACTTACTAAAAATAGACAGCTCCTCCAAGAATCTTGGAGAGCAATCCAAGAACCCGAACAAACTTCTGAAAGTTGCATAATTATCCTGACACAACACTGAGCTCAAATCCAACATTAGAAATCAACAAAACAACCGAACCAAGAGTTCTTCGAAAAGGGGAACCCTTTACCATATCGAGGTAGCCTATTGGGTTTCCGAAAAATAGGCTATCTGGCCCACAACTGACTAGGTAGAAAAAGGGAACATTACAGTCCCCCCTCCTTGAAATTGCTTGTCCTCAAGCAATTGCAAGACGAAATAACCAAATATCATCATCCAATACCCCCAAATGCATCTTCTCATAAAATTATCCCCCTGTGTTAACCTCCATAATGGCCAAGTAGAAGTTAACCATTCCGGTTGTTTCTAGATGTCCCACTGAAATCTCCATACTCTACCTGATGTTAGGAAGGATGAAATATCACTACCCCATATATGAAGCCTTACTCTATCATCCTTCCAAGGGATAGGAGCCCAAACTTTGACCATCATGTGGCTGTCCAAAAGAGTTAATAGCAGTTCATACTCTAAATTTATCAAATGCATGGCTCTAGAATAAGGATTGCAGTTGTACAAGACAAATTTCCATGTTTGATTTTGAAAAATGAGCATTAGAATGCTCAATTCCATCTTGGGAAACGCTGGAAATGACTCCCTCATATTTTCCATTTGAAAACAACTTCTTCACAAGTTGGAAACACTTGGCCACACCTCATAAGTTAATGCAAACTCAGGATTGAAGTGGCTGGTCTGCCACAAAACAGCCAAGTTAGAAATGAAATTTTGATCCCTTTCACTCCAAAGTACATCTCTCTGATCTCCATAACCTTCCAACATACTTTGTTGGTGACTTCTCTGCTGATCAAAAGATAATGGAGCAGCTCTAACCAGCATATGTTGCTAACTTTCTGCATTACCTTGGATACTATCATCAAAAGGCATCTCTAATGCATCAATATTTTTGCTATCAATACGAAAACATGCATCATTTTCCACATCATCCCCCTGATGTCCCTGAAAATCAGAAACAACTTCCTCTCTATTTTCTTGTATCTTGACTATATCATCATCCATGTTCAGAATTTTTTCATCAAACCATGCCTCCAAATTCCATTCAAAAAAAGGATTGTGATAAGTCAATTCAGCTCCCATATTATAAAGTGGATTGACAAATGAGTGAAAATCAGAATTATACCCTTGATTTACCACTTCCAATTGCAAAACAAATTCTGATTTTGATTTCTTAACTGTTGTTCTGTAAAAACCAGCAAGCTCCATTCATCTTTTGGAGGCTTCCAAAGCAAACTGTTGTGGGATTCATCACCCAGTTCATCAAATCCAGCATGCACATCACCACTATGTTCTCTTTCCATTCTTTTTGCAATAGGAGCTCTAGTTGTTCCATTAATCATTCCCCTCAAAACCACAGTCTTACCATCAGCTTGAAATTTGAGTTCCATGGTTTGAAAGTTCAAGCATATCTCCCCCAAAGATTTTAACCATTGAATGCCCAAGACTATCTCTGAATTTCCAATGCTAACTACATGGAAAACATCTTTAACCTCATAATTACCCAATTGGAGACTTAAGTTTGGAATTCTTCTTGTACATTGGATAGTAAACCCATCAGCCACAATAACATTGAATCCCTCAAATTCTTCAGTTTTAAGACCCCTTCTTGCTACCACTCCTTCGTCAATGAAGTTGTGTGTGGCACCAGTATCAATGAGAGCAATAGTTCGTTGTCCACACAACACACCATGAACCTTAAAAGGATCATTCTCAAGTTGGCTAGATATTCTACCAAAGGTACCTTCATTAATCTTGCTCTTGTTAGACCCTTTTGGTGCTTCATCTTCATCATTGGTCTCTGAATCGTTGTGCTGATCTGAATTTTCTGATTCAGATTCAGCAGTCACATAGGCTTCTAACTGTTGAGCCTTGCCCTTTTCATAACACTTGTGTCCCGGAACCCAAGGTTCTCTACAAGTGTAACATAATTTCTTTCTCCATAGCTCTTTCCGTAGCTCATCATCAACCTTTGGAGCATTGGGTTTAGGCTGCAATTGTTCTTTTTGCAAAGGCTTCTTGTCTTCCCTCTTGTCATTCTTCTTATCAAAGAATGTCTTGGTCTGAAATTTACTCTTAGGGGCAATAAATTCCATGTTTTTGGCCTTTTTGATGGCTTCTTGTAATGACTTAGGCTCCAAAGCCTTCACCCAACCCCTCAATGGTTCCAACAACCCCTCAACAAAGAGGTAAGTAAGCCTCCCCTCAGACACATCAGTCACCATCACAGCTATTCTTTGGAAATCTGCAATGTAGGCATCCACCGTATCTTTTTGCCTAACACGGGCCAGCTCCCTGAAGTGACTCTCAGGATTATGCTTATCAAAGCGATCGATGAGTCTTTGTGTAAAATCTTCATATGCTGTGATGAGGCTATGACCCTGAGTGATCATGCCATGCGTCCACCATTCATGAGCATCACCTTCAAGATGATCAGCGCCAAATTTAATGGAGTCTCCTTCGAGCATTGGGTTCAAACAAAAGTAATTATCAAGCTTTTGCACCCACGATCTAGCTGTGCATTTTGAGGATCCATCAAATGGGGCAATGGGCACCTTTCCAAGCTTCCTCTACAAATCCTGATTCTGGATCCTAGGCCTATTCTGATACTTGAGTTGGCAAAAGCCTTGAAGTGACATAGCATGTTGGAATTCTTCCCCCAAAGATTGCCACCCACACTGATAATCTGCAAAGCTTTCAGCCACAAACTGCTATCCTCCAACTTGGTTTTGCTGCTGTCCCAAAAATACCCGCATCATAGGCCTAGCTATAGAGGCCCGAGAAGTTCTTGTGTCATTGTTTGGATTGCTAGCATTATTGGAATTGCTAGCCTCTACACGGTTCCCATCATTTCCCCTATTTTGAGGAGACTCTCCACCCATACTCTGGTTCACCAACTATGCCAACAATCTAGTCATCTGCTGATTACTCCTCACAAGCTCTTGCTGCCCTCTAGCAAGATCATTCAAAATATCCTTGGTACTAGTATCTTGTAGGGGTCTATCTCCCATACTATTCTCTTCTGATTCTGAATCATACTAATACCTTCTCCTTCTGTATGTGATGAATTCAGTATCCCCAGGATTCATCAAAGGCACATGAAGAGCAATCTGATTTCAACTTTGAATGTTGATTTGAAGGATGACCAACAGGCTAGCAAGAAGACTAGCTCTGATACCATTGTAGTATGCTACCCAAAAAAAAATTAGATTTAATACAAATCTTGTAGCGACATAGTTTTGGCTGGCCTACTCCATCTTTATTCTCTACGAGCTCTATGAATGGATACTTAGAAACCCAATCAAGCTCAAAATTTTGTAACATGTCCCACTAATGTGCTTTATGTTTCCTCAACATGTTTTCAATGTCACCACTACCAATAGCATCACCATTTTCAGGGTGAAAGTGTTGTTCATGCTTTCACTTCCAAAATCTGCCACATCAGGGTTATTTAAAAGAGTATCTCCTTCAAGATTTCCATTAGAGTTGCACTCATTGTAAAAGTTGTTCAAATTGAAGCCCTCGTTGTTAGATGCAATTTCCTGATTATTTATTCTTGATGAACTAGTTCCATCATGTCCTCATCTATTAAAATAGAATAGTAAGGAGCCCTTGCTTTTCTTTGATGGGTCTACTTTTATATTTTCCTCATTTGTGGGTGCCATCTTCCTATCACAATGTCATAAGAGTCAAGACATTTACATGTATGAGCATAGTAGAATAAATCAAACTTAAGCAATGATATGTGATAGTAGAAACTAGAAACAATATAGCAGTGTTATGCAATGCCTCACTAGAAACACAGGCCCATCAAAGAAAATCAAGGGTTCTATAATGTCTTATTTTAATAAATAGCAAGGACATGATGGGGCTGGTCCATCAATTATACATGAGGACTATATAGTAGAAATAATAAAACAATGTTACACAATGCCTCGCTTGGAAACAAATTTACCCTCTATGGATTTCTGAGAGTGTTGCACAACACCTCATGACCTTCCCTTTTGTTTGGTTTCCAAAAGTACATCTTTGTTACAAACTATTAAACAATGTTACACAACACCTCACGGCATTATGCAATACCTCACAGCCTTCCCTTTTGTTTGGTTTCTAGATTCTCAAAGTATATCTTTGTTTCATGGCATTATTTGTTTCCCTCCCGTTTCATATTGTCCGATTGAAGGAGTGTGCAGTTGGTTTTATTTTTTTGTTGATCATGTTATGTTTGCATGTTTTGTCCTAACCACGATCAAATGACGTCTTCTATGTGTTACTCTCTTTGATCATGCTGTCATTAATTATTACATACAACAATGCCTTAGTTCATTACATAGTGTTAAACAATGCATCGTGACATTGCCTAGTGTTGCATGGCAATAAGGAATGATAAAAAAACATATAGAACAATGTTAGAAAATATGCAAGTCTACGCAATACCTCACAACATTGCATAGTCTTAAATAGTGTTACACTAGGGTACAAAATGTTACAAAAAAAAATGTTAGAAATGAAAAAATAGTGCTGCTCAATGCCTCATCGCATTACACGTCACAGTGCTAGGCAACAACTCACATCATCGTGCATGATAAGGAATGTGAGAAACTAGAGAATAATGTTACAAAACCCAAAAAACACTATTACACAATGATAACGAATGTGAAAAAATAGAGAACAATGTTACAAAACCAAAAAACAATGTTGCGCAATAGGACAGAATGTTACAAAATATAGGAAAATGTTGCAAAATTTTAAAAAAATAAAAAATTGCGTTACAAAATGCCTCGAGGTATTACACAGTGCTAGGCAACTCCGTGCACGATGTTAATGATAAGGAATGTTAAATAATAGAGAATAATGTTACAAACTATTAAACAATGTTACACAATGCCTTGCAGCATTATGCAGCATTACGCAACACCTCACAGCCTTGCAAAGTGTTATGCAATGCTATGGAATGTTACAATATATAAAACAATGTTGCAAGCTATGAATGAGTGTTACACAATGCCTACATTTTTATATTGTTGACATGGAAACAAAAAGAAGAAAAAAAATATTGGCCACTGGAGAACACTCTAATAGGGTTATAGAGGTTACACAATGCCTACGTTTTTATCTTGCTGACATGGAAACAAAAAGAAGAAAAAAAATATTGGCCACTGGAGAAACACTCCAAGAGGGTTATAGAATACAAAATATAATGCAAATTAAGAATTACGTATAATATTACTGTGAAACTCACCAAGAATTAGAGACTAAAGTTAAGTTGCAGTCTTGCACTGTGTCTTTATTCACAATCTTTTAAGAAAGTATCCTCATGTCTGACTCTTGATTCTCCCAAAGCAAAAAGATATCACTGCAGTGTCTCTGGGGCAATCAGAAGTCTCGCAATAACAAATGTGGAATGTGGATTGGTAAAGTGCAAATTCGGATAATGTAAGGAACAAATGAAATGAATGATGTATATATATACTAATCACCTATAATTGCATGGGCGGTTGCACACATTTTCCCTAAATTAGCTATAATTGTGTGGACAACCACACCACATTTTCCCTAAAATGCTAGGTGACTGGGCCCAAATTAAAAATTGGCCTGAGCATATTGGGGCGATTGGGCCCAAACTAGATTAAATTTATGGCAATCAAAGATTATTCTAAGAAACTAATATATCTAGCCTGGGGCAAATGTATTCTAGAGACAAGAAAACTCTATCGAATTTGGGCAAAAGCATCAGCTGCAAAACACATACAACCCACCAATTTCAAGACACCAAAATGCAAAAGTTCACCATTTGGCTACATATCGCCGCTATAAATTTCCCTGATTTTCATGCGATGATCATATATCTTTTTTAAGATATAGACTATTCGAAATAGTTTTTTGATGGTGAAGATTTTCTCAGCTTGCTACCAATGAGAAGGTAGAAGTGAATTTTACCAGAAAATAATTGTGACATAAAAAAGATTATGGTAAATGCACATATGCAACTTGGTATACGTCCTGATCCATTTCATATAGTCATCATAATGAAGTTGATAATTTTACTTCACCTAAAGCAGGAAGTATTGTGCTTACTTGTCACAGATCTGGAAATTAACACACTGGTTGCAAACCCATCGTTTTCCAGACAAGATGAACAGGCGACAATGACTGCATGAATGATGCATATGAACCATAATGAAATCATCTTTCATTGCTAAGGCAGATTCCTGTAGCTGTCACAAACACCAACTTAGCATTGAGTAACCAAGTGAATTAAGTCATTAACATCCCAAAGTAGAAAGTTTAGTATGTGATCAAGACAAGACAAACAATCAAGAACATGAAACATGAAAATGAGAAGAAAATTTACTTTCTGCATTAGTAGAGAATCCTTTGGGAAACTGTCTGGCAATCCGGCTTGTGGAGCACCATGAGAGATCCAATCTGTTGTGCTTCTTTTCGCTTTTGATTTCTTCTGTTGCTTCCTAAAATTCTCATCGCCAACCTGAAGCTGCAAAATCATATCCTCAATAGCACCAGGCCAGTAGTCTCCATCAAAGTAAGGTAGGCGAGTGATTGTAACCCTGGCTTTGCACTCATCGGCAGATGTGAAAAAGTAATCATAGAAGTTTGTGACATCCAACACAATGTTCTCTTCAGTGGCTTTAGATATCATTTTATGGTACCTACCACAAGAACGTATTCAGTCAGTCCACATACCAATTTCACAAGCAGAAATTAAACAAAGCTTACTCATGTCCTCAGGACACTTTAAAAAGATTGAATTCTTCCATTTACCAGTATATGCATTGCACTCATGATTCCAACCTAATATGTCAGTGATATTGCAGAAATACATTGAAGCAACCAGACAGTCAGCATTCAAGATAGAGGACATGACTAAAATATAAAATGCAGTATCCCGTAGACAATGGAAATTTTTCAAAATGAGATATTTTTTTAAAAATACCAAGGCTGGAAAGTTCTAATTTTTTATATAAGAAATAGATATTTTATGGATAAAATAATTTATATATACATATACTTACAATAGATTTCAACAAAATTTTGGGAATATAGTCAATTGAGAATAATTTTGTACTAAAAAATTAGTTAATGATTAGATAAATTTTGCCAAGGAAGAATGTGTGATCAGAAGAATTAAAAAAGCAAATGCAAAGGGAATTCAATTAACAACCACAAATATAAGAGGGCTGATAATTTTTAAAAAAAGAGAGAACTTTTCTTATTCATGATCTGTGAAAAAATTATAACTACAACCCTGACATCCCAAGTCCCCAGCACATTTTGTACAAAAATAAGGAATTACTAAGTAGTCAAAGTACCAAAGCTTTGACAGTGTATACAGTAGAATTCAAATAATTGATAGTGTTTTCCTCATATAGGGATAACCCTTTCCATCAGGACAATCAGAGGTTAATTTTAAACATGGGGTGTATTTTTTCGAAAACCAAAAGCCTAGTGGCATTTAGAAATGGATTTGTGACATCAAATATGGTTCATACATGGTTTTACAGTGCTTCAAGTATGGTTTTATAGTGGTTGGACTTCATGAAATGTGGCATTCATTGACTCCATTGCCCAATGGATAAGGCAATGGACTAAAATTTAGCTTCACGATAGGGTTTCCACACATCATCAAGTGACCTAGGGGGAACGTCAACTCAAGTTGGCCAAAGTTGCATAGGAAAATTTAATTATGCACTTAAGGATATAAATGAATCCTCTTCAGCCATTATTAGTCTTTGCACATAATTAAATTTATTTTTCTATGTAAAATTAGTAAATTATAGAAGTGTGCAAACGTTAGTTATTATTAACTTTTGCACATGCTTAAATTTATTCCATTCTTTTGAGAATTAATATATTATAAAAGTGTGCAAACTTCAGCTATTATTAGCCTCTGGACATGATTATTTATTTAATTCTTTTTAGAATTAATAATTACAAAACTGTGCAAAGATATTTTATTTGTGAATCATGCAAAATTGTAAAATTTTAATTAGAAAAGGTGAAAAAAGCCTGCAAAATCTCCACTAGAATAAAAAAAGCAAAAGTGGGTATAAAAATTAATATTTGGAAAGCAGATTTATTTGTAGGACTCAGAATGTTGTACAAGTTACCAAGTTGCTTGTGCAAAACTTTATTAATAAGTGCTATGCACATTATAAGAGGATCTTTTGTAAGGATATGTCTTTTAGAGAATTCTCCCAAAATTTCATCTCAAGAGAAGGATATTATTGTATGTGTTTTTACTACAATACAATTCCTATCAATTATTTAAAGTGTGCGGTGGTTAGTCAGTAATCATCAATACACATGATGGTAGAACGAAGGAGGGCTGCTGGTTTTGGCAACTATACACAAGGTAAGGAATGGTGCAGCCTACAAGCATTCATCATCAGTGGTTCCCACTATGGAAATGGAGAACTGTAATGTTCCTTGGTGGTTATTTGAATTTTATATTGTAACTTTAACCAAGAATATTTGCAAACAATTGGCCACTCAAATGAATTTGAACAAGTGCACAAATACTTCGATGAAACCCAACTCAAAATGCTTTATTCCTTCAATAGAAATGTTGCAAATACAAACAAGTGTTCGCTGTCCACTGTGACAGTCACATACAGACATGAAGTCAGACCTCTTATCTATTACAAATAGCTTCAAATATGGAATCTAGTGATAGCCCAAAGATGAAATATTATTGCCAAGTGATTGCCAATTGTCTTCAGCTCTTGATAGTCCTTAAAACACCTCCGAAGGACACTATATTATGACTGTGGGTGGGACTGTTGCAACAGTCTGATATAAAACAGCCAACAAGGTCTTCTAATGAATATCAATCCTCCAATTACTGTCCTTAGGCAGATGCGAATGTCTGAAGTAGTGATCAGCAAGAAATGTATGATGAAAACCCTCTTCCAAGATTGAGCGAATGGTATGAGCAAGGGTCTTCGAAGATGTCAGTCTCTCCCAACACCTAATGGATCTCTGAATACCTGCAATTTGAAATCAATGGTGAAATTAGAGCAATATCACCTCATGGATCATAGGGGGTCATCTCCCTATTGGCAAGGGCACATCTCCTTGCAAGAAAGCAATGAAAATCGGAATTTTCAAGATTGAAATGAATAAGAAAAACATACCAAATCAGTCATGTCTTGCATTGAAGCCAAGCCCTCTATTTATTCCTCCTCATGGCCGATTGGGCTTGCATTTAATTTCTTTTCAATTGCATTGGGTTTGACAATTGCTTTTCTCCCTCTAGGCGAATGTGTTTGATATTGAGTTTTGTTTAAATGCTTTTCTTCTATCTGATCCTTGGCCGAGTGTGTCCATCTTTCATCATGGCCGCATGAGCTTGACTTGGCATCATATCTTCCATGCATCGATTCATGCATTACATTATGTCTTGGGCGAATGGGATTGAGCCCATGTTTCTCCTTGGTGAATGCATCTTTATTGCTTTGGCTGAAATGCATTTGATACTTCTTTGCATAGGTGAATGGGATGCCTCCTCAATCTTTGGCGAATGCAATATAGTTTCACAAGTCTCCTTCTTGGCGATTGTGTTTGGAGCCATCTTGACATAGGTGAATGCAACCTTCCTTGGCGAATGTTTCATGACATTTCTTTGAGTGGCCGTTTGACATATTATGCAAGGGATCCTCATTCATAGAACATTGGACAAATATCTTCCCTTTGGGCGAATGCTTTTATTTGGCATATGCTTCAATGGATACTTCCTTCTCCCACCGTTGGCGCATACTTCCATGTTATTAATGGCCTTTGTTGAACCGAATTCTTCACATGATCCTAGGTGGCCGTTGGGAGTTTGGGGTGGATGCTTTCTTCATGCGAATGCCTCCTTTTGAATTATAACTTGAATTTGAATCATTTTCTCCAAGTCGAGTGTTTCATACAAAAGCTTGGACCCATTTCTCATATAGGCGGATGATCCCTCTTATGACTTGGCTTTAATTTGAATTTCCCCTTTTTGAATTTTGAATTTAGCTTCCCTCCAAATCGATGCAAAAGCTTTTGAAGGCTAGTTTGAATTCAAATTTCCCTCCTTGCATATTCGTTAGCTCTTCTATGATGACCGATTGCCCTTTTTGAAGACTCATTTGAATTAGCTTGGACCTATATTAAACTCCATAAAAATAGATTGTGGAAAATGTAATTAAAGATTACATTTTCCCCTTTTATAAATTTGCCCCTCGATTATATATCCCACCCCCTTTGAGTATGAAATGTTAAAATAATGGGGACATTACAAGAACGCAGCTCCTTATACACATGAGAGATTTATACACATGGAGAGATTGAAAACAATGCATCAAAGTAAAGGGGAAAAGTCTTGAAGGTTTTTTCATAACAAGAATATTCCTACCTTCCGAAGGCAGGATAACTCCCCTGCCTCAAGTGCCAATAACATACTATTCGTAGACAAGAGCTCCCATCTGGCCCAATATCCAAGTAAATTCTTCCAAGTTTCGAAGAAGATCCCTGTGGCAAAGATCCCCAAAGAGGTGATAGTCAAGGAGCATGAGTATCTCTATGTTTATGCGTTGATAGGGTAGGAATAGATGGATGGGTTTCAACCCAATCGATTTAAAAGTGGGCATCTATATCTTGGTCTCAAGTACCTTCGTTATTTTTCTTCCTAAAGGCTCTTTTATTTCACTTTTCAAGTTAGTAGACACCTATTCAGAGGCTCTTCAAAAGAAGGAAGTGTGAATAATAGTGAAGCCTAATTTACTATTAGCCTTCACAAATGGACTTTCTAGACACTTTTTAAAATAAAGTTTTGGAGGGAAAAGGGAAAAAGAATATAATATTCAATTATATTCCCTCAAAGACCCTATAAAAGGAGTTTGGGCACAGAAGAAGATTAACCATTGTTTTGAAATCAAACCCCTATTTCTTGAGATTGAACATGTGTTCATCCTTCTGCCTAAGGACGAAAACCCTTTTGGCAAATGGATTTGAGAAAAAAAACCCCTCCGATTCATATGAGTAATTACACCTAAGGATTATCTATGTGTTGCAAAGATTGGATTTGGGGACGAAAACCCTCGTCTCCATTGGAGTGATTCCATTCAAGGGTCATTGGTGTGCTGAAAGTTTGCATTTGATTTCCAATTTCAGTTGGTTGTGATGTGTATTGAAGATTTCCAGATTGTTTTTGCAGAGTTTGTTTTGAGTTTGTAAAAGTTTTTAGTTTGGTTTGTGGACTTTTCCAGTTTACTACCAGACCAATGCGGGCTTTGTAGAAGATTCAATTTTCAGGAATATATTATTTGACTTCCATTTAGCAGATTTAAGCTTCAATTTGTAAGGGTTTAATCATACCATCAATATTTGCAAGGCAAATCTAATCGCTTATTTCTCTATTGCCTAGTCATACACTCTTTAAACTTGTCGTATAGCATCTAAAAAGAGGTCATGTTATATTTCCAACCGCTAGAGTGATACCATATGAGAGTTGTCATATAATCCAAAGAGGGAATCTCATAAAAGAATCAGCCACTTGAAGTTTGAGTGGGGCCCAGTAATCTTTAAGGGGGACATCTTTATTATTTAATTCGTTGCTGTCAGACTTTGGTCTCCTATACTCACCATATTTTCCTCATAGCTGCAGCTTTGGTAATATTAAAGACAGTCGTACAAGCTCATTCCAGGACATACAGTCATCATCGACTGAGCATTATTTGGCTAGAGTTTGGTAACATCGTACAATTACGAGAGTTGGGCCATCATTTCCTTGAGTTGTGATTACCATTTCAGCTGCTGCAGTTCATATTGGGACTGTCATACCCTTTTGGTACAGGCCTTACCATTTCAGGGATTATTATTTGAGTTCAATTTGCAATATTCGGGCTATTGTTCAATCTGCAGTTTTCGTGCTATTGTTCAATCAATTTTGGGCTTGGTAATATGAATATTAAGGTTGGAATAATATACAGATTGCTATTTCATACAATACTGCTGTAACAGATTGTTGTTTGGCTGCATCTTCAAACTTCAGTAACAAATCAGACCTATACCAAGCTATATCAGCACATTGTGATCAGATGTGGATTTAAGGAGACTACTAGTATTTCCAGTTATATTTTCCATATCTATTATTGTAATTTTTTGTGCGGTTCACTATGTAATGTCATTTTTTGGCCAATTTTAATATTTTCCACAAACTTGGGTGAATGTGCGGAAATAATTTAATTATTTAATAAAGGAGTAGTTTTTTATTATGATAAGCAGCTGACAAGGGGCTGAACCCTTTACAAACGAGGCCTCAAGGGCAGAAAAACAGGGGACAAAATAGAACAACCGCAGCCAAGCTGCAAGAAAACAACAGCCAAAGGAACCTGATCCCAGAAACAGTGGACCAGGAACAGCAGAACGACAGCACAGGCACAGCAGCCCAGCCGGAGAACAAACAACAAGGATCTACACAACACCAGATCCCGACCTAGAAAATCTAACTCCCTCACCACTAGAGAGCAAAAGACCTTTCTTCCTACGCTGAACCATTGTCTAGGAGGGTTCAGAACCAGGATCAACAGAACGAGGAGAGAGGGGAGCCTCACCCGAAGCCACAAGCAAAGAGGGCTCACGGTGAACCACAATAGATGCCAAAGAATCCGCACGCAAGGACGCCGAGTCCAAAGAAGGCAAAACCGAAGAAGAATCCGGAATAGAAGCAGGCCTGCCCGAAATAGGAGCCGACAAATGAGCAAATAAGTGATCAGAAGAGTCTAGAAAATGTGACGGATTCGCAGCAACAGCCTTCACCACCCCCTCAGTAGCAGCCCCAAAAGGGAGCTCAGCCTCCTCAAAGGAATCATCCCCTTGAGACGAATAGTCCTCCTGTGAAGCACTGATAGTCAGGTGATCCAGGAGAGCATCCTTCCACCAAGTTGCAACTCCCTTGCGACACGAGAGAGGACAACTAGAGGCCAAAAGACCAGTAGCAAAACGCCTTCTGCATCTAAAAGGAGTTGTTTTTGAGAGTCAAAAAGGTGACTTAATGGGGCCAAAATATAATGTTAAATTATAAAATCACTTAAAGAGGAAAAAATAAAAGTTATGAGAAATAATATTGTATTATTTCTGAAGTGTATAAAAAAGAGTTTGGACAAGAGAAAGCTCATTCTTAACAATTCATTTTCTTGGAAACTCTATTGGAAGCTTGAGCAGTTTGTTTAGCCATTCACCTTAGGACGGAAACCCTAAGGGAATATTGGTTTCAAGGACCGAATCTCCCGAGCCAATCCTTGGCAAATTCATATAGAGTTCGCAGTTGTGTAGAACAATTGTGATTTTGCAGTGGTTTAGTGAAGTAGTATTTCTAAACTTGTGTTGCTTTCAAAGAGCCAACAAAGAAGAAATTTATTGGGATTTGTGACCAAATAATAAATTTGTGATGTTCGTATCTTTTAATCTGCCATACTAGGTTATAGAAAAGAAGTGGTCATACCATAGCAGCAAAAATCTTTTGGGGAAAAAATCGGCAAACCAAAAAGTATAAGATTTTTTCAAAAAATCCTAAAAAAATCAGATTTAAAAAAAAACATAGGAGAATAGAAAAAATTTACTATTTTTTTAAATTTGAAGGCATTTCAATAGCATAGAGATATGGAGAGCAAATAAAATTGAGAATGTAGCCCATCAATTGTGGAATATAAAGTTTTATCATTTATGTTCATACCACTGATTACATTGCATTGCATAATGCATACATCATAGTGCATGAATAATAACTAGACTCTAATAGTTTTGAAATTTTCAATTATAGTCTACTTTGTACAAAGTAAACGGACAAACTAGGTGCAAAGTTCCAAAAAATTAGATGTAGCCAATGACTCTTTGTGCTATGAAGAGAGCTACACTAGAAGGTTGCAGGTCTTGATTATGAAGCTCCTAGGTCAAAGCCTCTCCCAAGTTGTTCTATATGATCACTATCAAGGTTGGCCTATGTCAAGATATCAAATCCTTAGGATCAACAAGGACACCATCATTTGCAATCCACTCATTTTCTGGATCAAGCTCGTCGAGGTCAATTGGTTGGTCTTCCTCAACAATACCTGATCTTTTCCATATAAAAATTAGATTTGGCAATTGAAAGTGAAAAAACAACGATTACAATTTATAATACAATTTCAAATATTTCAAAACTCTAGCCTTAAGCTTTCTTTATCTTAAGGCGAAGGTTGTGGTGAACGAACACCAAGTCATTCATCTATTGTTGTGTTAGATGGTTACATTTCTTGGAATGTATGTGTTCAAACCTCAAACATACTCCAAGTATACTCGCAAGTAGATGAACTACATGGCTGGCTCAAAATGTGTCTCGCCATCCATCAAAATTTTTTGGCATCTTGGCCAAAAGTTCCCACTATTGCACTGAAAAACACAAATTATTTCAAGATGATATCATGTAAGATTTTCTACAAACCTAACGCCTTTAATGTACATGTACACAATAGAGAGAGATTGTCCAAAGTTTATAAAGTCTCCCTGGTTTGAAGGTCTTCCTGCCTTGCATAGCAGCCCTATTCGAGAAAAAACCCCTTCCCTGCTTATATATTGGCAACTCTGTCATAACTGCCTCCAACTTTTATGCATTAGGGAACATTTTTTCCATGCATGTGAATAGGCCCTGTGAGACCTTAGAATCATCATCTTCAAATGAGGGGTTATAGAATAACATTGGATTCAGATAGTATCCAACGACATAGAGAGGGGAGTACATCTATCAGTCCCATCTCCTATCGATATCTCCCATAATGGCATGTACATATCCTCGTTATTTTCCATCCTACTCATCACCTCCTTGGCCCTATCCATGGCCTCATACAAATAGTCCATTGGGGGTTTCTCCCCATCCACTAGCCTCAAAACTTTTACTAGAGACTCTAAAAATTCTACAACTTGTTCAGTTGTATCCCAAAAACTTGCAAAATAAATGTACTTTGCCACTATGATGCCATCTGCTTGATTTGTGAAGCCAGACTCCATCCACTCAACTGGAACGAACATTCGTTTCAAATTCATTTTTTGTTGGCAAAGAGTCTACAATGCAAGAAATTGTGTAGCAAATCTTGTCACCCCTGGTCGAACTAGCTTCTTGCCCTCTATGAAAGAGTGCATCATACACAACACCCTTGTGTGATTGTAGATGAACTTCGTAACTGTGCGAGCCTTTTGCAATAGCTCCCTAATCCATTCAAGTTTTTCAATGTCCTCCAAGGTTAGATCAAGGCAGTGTGCCATGCACATGGTAAAAAGCATAGAGGGATACTTGTCCATCAAGAGTCTCCCAGTAGCAACACAAGCAGCAACATTGTCTGTAATACACTGAACCACATTTGGTGGCCCTACACCATGACCACCTCTTCAAACATCTCAAATAGTGCAGCCATAGATTTGATTATATCTAATGCATCCACATATTTCAAATAAGTCATGCCAATATCACAAGAGACAAGGAAGTTGATGAGGGTTCGGCTCCTATCTTTCCACCTATCTGACATTATGGTGCACCCAGTCTTTGCCCACTCTATTCGATGTTCCTTCACACCATCCATAACATCCTTATACTGCATCATTGAGCAAACCAACCCTCAATGTCTCATAAGATGGGGTTTTGAACCCAAGATCTCAGCTGCAATAGCATCCACCATACCTTGCCAGTATGGAGACCTGGCAACATGGAACGGCAAGCTAGAGTAGTACCAAAAATTTGCAATCACTTTCTTCGCCTGCTCATGGACGTTCTTACTCCATTCTATACTCTCCAAAGTGGTCTGTGATCCCGGTGTACTACAAGGTGTAAAGAAAGAATTAATGTTTCCTCCACCTGTGTTCGGGCCACATGCTATAGAAGTAGGTGTTGACTCAAGACTCCTTGAAAAACTGTTGTGCACCTGCCTCATCCAAAGGATTGCTCCTAGCACCTATAGAATTAGAAGCCACTTCTGCCCCAATTCTTGCCTTTTTTGCCTTACCATTAGCAATTGCCTCAAGTGCTTGTTTTGTCTGATATGTGACATCTGCAAGGCACAAAGTGTAAGCAGTGATGTCATATCTTGCCTCCTTTGCCAAATGCCATTTGAAGCGATATATGCCTCCATTGATATCATTCAAACACCAGTTGCATTTGGCCTTGGTTGTACCCTTGACTTATGTGCAATGTGTCTAATGCAAAGTCTCTTGGACGTGGCATTATGACCAAATCTACAAAAGCATTTGAATTCAATCTTTCATGATACCATATTTGCAAAAAATAAATTTCTCAAGGCGAATGATGTGCTAACTCTAGGTTTTTGTTGTCCTCAAACTTTGTTAATATTATGATTTTTCTAGGTTTCTTTTGGAAACTCAAAACTTTCTGGATGCTATGATATTCTTATTTTATTGGTACCATAGCATTAGCTTTTTCTATAATGCCATAATCAATGTACAAACTGGGGACAATTTCCTCTAAGCAGGGAGGAAATGATGAGGGCATACCATGTTGCTAGAAAGTTTACTAAAGTCCACATGCAAGTGGGCTGACAAAATAAGGTAGTCAGAATGAAAAACATAGCTCTTTAAGATATCTAATTTGTGGACCATCATCTTGTCTAATTGTTTTATATTGTGGACCAACAATTCCAGAACCACATTGATCACAAAATCAATCACGACAACCAGGGAAAAGAGAGGAAAGGAAGGAGAACGACATCATCATCACAATGATGGATTGAAAATTTGGAAGTATCTACTAGTGTTTAACAGTTAACACCATCAAAGTAAAGACGGATCAATTCCTACCTCAGCATTTAGTAGGAACTGTTATTCTTTCAAAGATCCAAATTACTATTGGCCAATAAAATTTAAGTTGCCAGTTGATCGGAACTGATGCAATATGAAGTCAAAGTATCATTGCAACTTAATTTTGCTTCAGCATAAACAATTTTTAGTGTTATAGCCACTAGGTTGATCATGATATTTGATTTCACTGAAAAAAATTCAACAAATAAAAAAACTACATAACTAGACATTGTTCTTGAAAACCAAATTGTTGTATTATTGTGCTTTTGAATAAAGCTTTGCATTATTATTTTTTTATGATAGTTCAGTTACATTCATTACATTTGGGAAAACAATTCTCGTGACAAGTGGGTCAGGGTCCCTCTTCACTGCTGATTTAAGCATTCTTCTGTTAAGACATTATCAGAAGAGTGAGTTGTGATCAAGGATGCTCACAACTCAGCATCAAAGCAGGTTGAATGTTCAATTTCTTGGCAACCGAATTGCTGTATTATTTTGATTTAGAATAAAGCTTTGTGTCATTAACAGTTTCATGAAAATTCAGCAACAATCTTGATCTTTGGGAAGACAATCCTTATTACCAATGGGTCAGTGTCTTTCTTCACTCTTGATAGAGGGAAATTATTGCGTAGAGTCTTCTCTATCCTTATAGGTGTCTCGAGAGTAAAGTTGGGAGAGTGTGCTATGGGGAAAAGAATTTTGTCATCCAACATTAATGGCAGTATTTGTGAGGGGATAATCGCTGCATAAACATTTAAAAAATGAAACATGCATATGTACATGATCCCTACTGTCAATCATGTTACTCAGCTATAAACATTCACACAAACTCTTCTTTTAAGATATGTAATTTAAATGAAATAGAAGAGGAAATATATTTCATTTTTAACCCATCTGCTATATAATGACATTAGACTCAATTACAGAGATGTTTGCAAAAAACAACCTAATACATGAAGTTTTGAATCAAGAGAACCAAACAAACTTTGAGATTTTATTATTTAACTCTCACAAAAACAATCTTCTAGAATCTAAACAAACACACTTTGATAGCTCCTACAGACCATGTTAGCCTAGAGGACGTTAAATTCATCATCTCATCCTGCAACCCTGGAACTCTACCTCCTATGCACTCTTAAAACTCATCGTTGCTTTTTTTAATATGAATGTTTGGATAACAAACGTGATCAGAGAGTGTATAAGAAAACAACACAGATGGATTGGATCAATACCTGCAAATCGTGTCGACCAGAAAAGAAGGTGAAATCACGTCAGGTGAAATCACGTCGAACAGAAGGAAGGTGAAATGGTGTCGGATGAAATCGCATCGACCAGAAGGAAGGTGAAATGGTGTCGGATGAAATCGTATTGACCAGAAAACACTCGTGTGAACCTTGCAACTCTATCGTTCTATCAAAATGTCACTCAAAAACCCTAGAAATAGACATGAAAAGGCAAAATCGCACACCAAAATTCTGCGGGTAAATCACAGGGGTCGAGGCAGAAAAAACGTGATTTAAACGTGCAAAAAGGCCTTGAAAATCATGGTCAACAGTTTGAGCGGAATCGCAATTTAAATCAGGGTAAAAATCAAGAAACATCCTGATTCGTGATTTTTACCTGATTTCTGCATCTATGGGCCGTACAAATAAGAGGAGCGATTTATAATAAAATAAGAGATTATTAAATTTCAAATAAGGCGTTGATCTTGGCAAAACCCAATCGTTTCATTCTTTGGAGGTTTGAAAGAGGCATAAGGCACTATGAAGGTGGGAAATTATTCTTAAACTTGACTGGTGGGCCCCTTAACCTGTAGCATCTTTTGGTGGATATTCTTCATGTTTAAATAAAGGACTGTCGGGAGTTTCATGGAAATATCGATACCATTTAAAGATATATTCTATGTGTTTAAGGGGTGTGTGTGGATGTAGAAGGGGAAACATGGATGATAGGAGTGAGGCGCCATCAAACAACGTTTGCATATTCCAGCCACTCAATATCTAGTGATATATGTTATTAAAAATCAAGGTCGAACTGTTGTGGAAGATTAATGTGAGGAATCGCAGCTTTTGGTATAAGGGATTTGTCCCTATCTTGATCGCTTTATCAGCTGAGCAGTATTGTTTGTATAAGGCCGCACCTTTCTGTTATGAGATAGTCTTTGAATGAAGGCTGGAGCAAAGTGAAACAGTATAAGAAGGAAGTGTTGCTTTTAACCGGGGATTAGAAGCTCCCTAACACCCAGCCGCTTCTTATTTACTCCATCAACATCTCATTCTGAGTATGCAACATTTTCTGGGCAGTATTTGATATATTCTTCAGACTGAAATAACATTATCAGACTTATTTAAAATACCTGCAGCAGTTGTATAATGTTAGACTCTGATTTTAATGTTTATTATTGCATGTGGAGAATTCCTTCAGCTAATGTAGTATTGAATTTCAGTTATTCATCAACATAATAGCATACTGCTAGTCTTGTAATGAACTTCCAGTTAAATCATTGTAATGTTGCTTACATCTATTTTAAGTCAGTCATTGGCATTTAGACAAACACTTGTTAAAATTAACACAAGAACGAGGCCAACACATTACACACTGCCAGAAAGATATTCTATGTAGTTGGTTTCAGTATTGTATGTCTAGAAGCCTATGCTGCCAAGACATTAGTTTATTTCATTTCCAGTTATTACATTCATTTAGATTGTGTGGCTTGCCGCCAAATAGAGTCCCAATCACCATATGCTCTCACCTTGCCCACATCGAGATCTTGGTGATCAGAAAGTGCGAGCGTTTATGCATTTTCATCATAAAATTGTAAAAATCCAAAACAAACAATTTGGGGTATTATATAGTGGGGTTTTTTATCAATATATATATTATGAAGATGTGTTGTTTAGATGTTTTGCATGCCACGGGATTGGGCATGTTGCTGCAGTATATACGTCCAAATCTAGTTCATTGACGCTATATAGGCATCAAGGGGACAAGTTGCCCTTGCCTATTGGGGTCTAGAGAGAAAAAAAAAAGCATTAGCTTTGCGCGACATTTTAAGATGGCAGCATCAAGATTGATTCAAATCATCAAAAGCAAAAGTCCCTCTATGAGGGGATATTTTGGCTACCAAGCCCCATAATCCTTCCGGACCTCTAAATCTTGCGCAAGAGAGGGAAGGTAATTTGGGGCAGTCGCCTACAATACATGATAATCCTAGCCTAGAATTTTTTTGGACAATCCGGAAAGATCTGCCTCAATAGAAGTGTTGGGGGGATTCAAGGTTCATCAGAGAAGGGAGACTTAGCATTTGCTGGACCAAAAAGGAAAAGAGATCGCAAAACATAGTTGAAGGTGTTAAAGGTGCAAGCTAAACTTGATGTAGAAGAGGAGACCTGTTGTGATGTAATCACACATCGCCCCATTGCAAATGGGGACCCCCCTCTTTTTTCTTGCTTTCTTTCTTTGTTTTGCTTTAGGTTTAGTTTTCCTCTGAGCTTGTAGGGTTTTGGTAGTGTTGTTTTGCCCACGTCTCAACAATTTCTTGCTAAAGGTCTATATGCCTTCGTCCTGATGCATGTCCCTGAGACCCTGAAAATGACTAAGTCTGATATCCTGGAAATCTTGAAAAAATGACTAAGTCTGAAATCTGGTGGATCCTCAAAAATCTAGAATCTGCATGTTAAATCCTATGGATCCAGGATCTATCTCAAACATCCTGGAAGTATATTGAAAAATATTTAAAGTTATACTTAAATATATTTTTCAATATACTTTCATTCAGGAAAATCCAAAATTTAACTAAGACAAGAAATTCCTCACTCTATGTCTAAACCCGCCCTACCTAGGCAGCCTTGGCATGAGGTCATGGACTCAGCCTCCTGCACGTGCACTTGTCCAAACAGAACCCTCAAATCCGCCCAAGGAAAAAGTTGTCAAATTTACAAGGTTTTGAGCACAAAAGACAGGGAAATGATGAAACTCCAAGGAAACTCATGAGTTTGAATGACTCTAAGGCATCACAAGGTAGATTCCATGCACTACCTCCAAACCCGCCCAGCCTGGGCGGCTTCACAAGGTCCTCTCGAACAGTGTCATCACCATCAGGAGAGCTCCTCCAGACGCAACCTTCAAGCCCACCCAAGGAGAAAATGATCAAGTTTGCAAGGTTTCAAATACAAAGTATTAGGATGTGACGAATTTCAAGCAAAGTTCACAAGTTTGAAGGAGTTAAATACATTTTAAGTCAAATTCCATGGGTCACCTCTAAACCCGCCCTACCTGGGCGGCCTCAAGAGGTGCTCATGGACTCTGTCTTGTCTTACAATGCACTCTCCAGACAACACTTCCAGAACCGCCCAGGGTGAGAACAATACACTTTGCAAGTAGAATTGATGAAGGTAATGAAGATGACACTTAGGGGATGAGATGACTAAGTTTAAAGGAGTGGCAAGTTTTCTAAGTACAAAAGTCCAAGGGTTCCTCTCAACCCCACCCTACTTGGGCGGCCTAGAGAGGTGAGTCTGGAATATGATGTCTGAAAGCTGCAACTACTCCATCATGACTCTCCAAACTCACTATGATGCTTCACATCCATGCAAGATCATTCATGTGGCAAAATTGATGAAGATTACAAGTCATAAGGTAAAATCCTCACAACACATCCAAAGCCGCCCTTCCTAGGCGGGTTTCACCAAGACATGTGGACAAGGTCACCTAACATCCCATGTGTGTCTTTCAACTTCACATGAACACCTCAAAAAATGACTAAGTCTTGAAGTTGAAAGAAAGAGTTATTAAATGGAAGGAATGAGCCTCAAATGAAGTTCAAGAAGAAAAATCCATACACCCCTTCCAAAGCCGCCCAGCTTGGGCGGCCTAGACCATGACCCTTGGAATTCACATCACACATTCCTCACTACCCCTCTAAACCCGCTTAGGCACTCAGGCATGGATTTCATGGGAATGGGTATGTTTTGAAATGCCATTTTTTAATCCCACATGCATAAGATGAATGTAATTTGTTATTGAAAATCCTTCATATCAAGTCTTAATTTGATGTGTTTCTTCTTGTAGGTGATGGAGGGTCCAAGGAGGTGAATGGCGAGAGCTCACACATGAGAAGTTTGGAAGGCGGAAGAAAGTTGCTCAAGTTTGTCATCATCACCACACGGAGGAGCTCCTGCTCAAGTTCATCTTACTTTGAAGACTTCGTATGTCTAGATGAGGAAGACATCAACACCACGCATGAGAGGGAGTGGTATAGGTGCACCTAAACCACAATGGCCCCCATGAGGCATTTAATTGTTTTATGTTTATTTTTATGTTTTTAATAAGGTCTTAAATGATCATTTAATGTAATAAGGTTTGTTTGACCATACATGCTATTTTTAGGAGGTTGTTTGTTGGCTGTTATTTGCCTCCTAGCCGCTGGGAACCAAATCTGTACTACCGAGGGTAAGTAGTAAAATACCCCAGTGTAGATCGAATGAGAACTCAGAGAAGCAGTAGTGAGTCAATTATAATCATTTTGAATCCAGTTGAGTTGGAACAGAACATCTGTGTAATTGCATTTCTGAAAACATCAATTTAAGAACCTGTTGTGCCATTTTCTGGAATTGAATTTACTGAATAAACCGTTTTGCTGAGGTCGGATGGATTCATTTATCCATTCCACCGGTTGATTCTCTGAATCGGTGGAATGGTTGTATATATATATTAGTTAGGGTTTTACTTTTCTGTCATTTTTGTGTTCATACTTGCAGATCGGGCAAAGAAATGCATTAAGGAGCTCTAGCATGGGTTTGTGCTAGATTGTCGAGGTGCAGGGAGCTGCAAAGTTGCAGGAAATCCAGATCGGATCAATCACTAAGTGAAAACGGCTCAAAAATAGTGAAAATCCGCAGGTTTGCAGAAAGGTACAATCGTGAGTATATCGCTTCTGCATGAAGGATATACCATTGGTGAATATATCGCATTTGTATGTTATGTGTATATTGCTTTTGTCCATCGCTGGTGTATCGGGTGAGAAAACAGGTTAAAAAATGCATGTTATGAGGATGCAAGGTTAAAAAAAACATATTGGATATACAATCTCTGTGTATACTACAGATGTATGTCAGATGCAGTGTGTGTATACCCCTGTTGCATGTGCAGACAGTTCCTGTGTATCCGTCAATTGTATCTGGCTGGTTGTATGTGTTAAATGCACATCGGACATGTACATCGGGTTGATACAAGGGAAGTCAACGGGTCAAACCTTCATCGAAGGCATATCCGAAGGAATATTCGGTGCATGTATGTTTTGATTTGTATGTATCGGTTGTATATGGGAAATCTACAATGCGCAGATACAAGTGTTAGATGTCATGTCCCGCCATTAAATTACGATTTCATAGGAGATAAAAATTAAAGACAAACCATCAAATTATTCAGGAGGTGACGGTGGAAAGATTAAAGTAATTATTTTAGTGATTACCATGAAACAAATCCTTAGTCAGCATAATAGCTAATGAAGATTCCATAAAGAGAGGCGTCGGTTAAGGGAAGACAATCGCAGTAGGATATAAAAGAATCATTAATTTAGTCTCAGGTATTGGCAGCGATCAGGAGATCAATCTCTAAAGCAGGAATTTCATAAGCATTCAGCACAGACCGATCAAACAATCATCAGCATCTCATCATATGATCACTAACAATCTCATCATAGACAATAATATTAGCACTAATCAAGAGGAATACGTTTAGACAGCAACCTATTATCAAACACAGTATTATAATGCAAGGTAAATCTCTTTACTTAGTTTAATATTTATGTCTTCATCCATCACATATCATATCTGCAGATGATCGTTTCCGTCCTGTTATATATGTAACTCATGACTGTCTGGTATGGCACGTTAACATAGGCCCGAATCAGGGGTATGGAACCCAGTCTGATATGCTGGCAGCGGGGTGGGAAAATACTATATCGTTGTCTTTGGCAATATCACTGTTCTTCATAGACTTATCGTATTGACTGAGATGATTATGTTTGATATGAGTTAGATAAGACAAACTACATGCTGTGCTATATTTCTGTAGATCATAATGTATATATTGCTGTAGATCATAATGTAGGATTGGACTCTATTTCTATAGATCATGATGTGTATTGGATTATATTTCTCTGTATATGCTGAACTGTGTTTATAATGATTGCATAGCAAATTCTAATGTCTTTCTCCATGTTCTTTGGAATACACCATGTTGTAAATCATTGTACGACTCCATCAAATAATGAAGGCAAAATGGTATATTTTTGAATTGCGTGAAACTGTATTTGTGATTTCAACTAGGAGGGGAGAATGCATAAACCTTAGTAGATTGCCTATAAACCCCATCTAAGGTTCCGTCCCCATAGGCCTGAGACAAGGGTTTGGACATTATGCTCCCGTAGGCCTGAGTCAAAGGTTTGGACCATGGAGGGATGGGGGTCCCACATTGGAATATGCCCCCATAGGCCCGGACGAGGGATTTGGCAAAAGGACCAGCCCCCATAGGCCCTCGTCAAGGGTTCGGGCAATAGGACTGTGGTAGGCCTTAGGCTACTAAGAGCTTATGTATTTCCCTCCCCTGGCATGATGAATGTTTTCTTTTACCTATGTGTTTCAAAATACAAGTATGATTGTGTTGGACTAATGAGTACTAGATATTAAACTAACATGTAGCAATATGGACTTGAATGTATATGATGCTGCAGGTACTAGTTCAAAGAACGAGTGATTTAGCAACTGAAGAGAAGAAACCCAAAGAATCTAATTCCCAAGCGAATTCTAGGGTAAACCGGGTAAGGGACATTACAGTGGTATCAGAGCATCTTTCCTGCCATCCCGTGGGAAATAATGCAAACCTACCACCGAAGAGGCTCGAACACCCAAGGAAACAACTCCATGGATAACCCATTGAGAGATGAACTTAGGGCCTTCATGGAGAATAGTGATAAAAAAACCCAAGCCTTATTGGATCAAAGTAAAAAAACTAACCAAGCTTTACTTCAAGCCCTCCAAAACCTAAACAATATCAACACCAAAGAAGCCACCTCTAACCACTCCGAGAACAACCATCCTACACCCTTTCAAGAGACAAGTTCTAGACCCACCCGACCCAATTTCTTGTCAAATGAAGAAATCAACAATAATAGGCCTCCCGTAGAGGATGTGGACGAGATAGCTGCAGCCTATTATAAGTTAGAACCTGAATTGAGGGAACTTGTGCCTTTCAAAGACTACTGTGAGGCCAAACAAAGAGTCATACCTAAGAGAGAGGGAAGGGACCCAATAGATAGAGATCTTGAGAACAAGGTAAGTAAAATAACTTTCCCTAACTTTGATGGAGAAAGCAAGACCACAGCCCGATCATGGGTTCAAAAACTAGATACTTATCTATCCTTAAGCCCAACAACCGAAGCAAAAGCCATCAAGTTCGCTGTTTTACACCTAACCGGAATGGCACATGATTGGTGGCATCACGGCCTCATCACTCAAGACCATCAACAAGTCACTACCTACGATGACTTTACCCAAAGATTGATAAAAAGGTTTGATCAAAAGCACCCGGAATGGTACTTTAGGGAATTGACACAATTAAGGCAGCAAGGCACTATAGAAGATTACGCCACCGAATTTCAAAAGTTGGCAATCATGATCCCACAAATTTCCCAAGAAAGACTCACATATTTATTCATAGAGGGCCTAAGGGGATCGATCCGAAGCATGGTAAGTGCACTAGAGCCTACCCGCCTAGATGAAGCCATTCAAAAGGCAATGAAATATGAGGATAGTTGGTCAAGAGACCAATCCAAGAAATTCTCCTACTCCTCTAAACCCTCTCAAAGAGAAGAAAGAGATAGAAGGGAAGAAGTAACTAGAACTTGCCTATGGTGCAAGGGGAAAAAGGACAAAGATCACTGGTGTAAAAATATGGAAGAGCTGAAGAAGAAAGGATTATGTTTTAGATGCCAACAACCATGGGGGCAAGGTCACAAATGTAGTGGCAAAGCCCATCAACTTGAAGCACATCCAAATGATAAGTATCCCAACAAGAGGGCCAGAATCGAAAAGGAGTATCCAGCAATGTAGAATAATGATATGCTATTATCTTAACTTCAAGTTCAATACAAATGAATAAGTACCAAAATCATACAAATCAATAATAATAGGTTTAATCTAGTTATACTCCATATTCTTTATGTGGATACCAAATATCTTCATTCAAAGCTAAATACTACAGATCAGTCACATTTCTGTTGATTTGATATAAGATTTCACGACAATCTAGTCCATCAAAGTACAAAGATTATGCCATATCACATAAGGCAAAGCTAAGTGCCAACCTTAAAGAAACAAAAGCTATAACAAATCCTAGGATCAATTATCGGTCATCCAAAACCAAAATTGCTTGAGGACAAGCAATCTTGGGCAGTGAGGACTGTCATGTCCCGCCATTAAATTACGATTTCATAGGAGATAAAAATTAAAGACAAACCATCGAATTATTCAGGAGGGGATGGTGGAAAGATTAAAGTAATTATTTTAGTGATTACCATGAAACAAATCCTTAGTCAGCATAATAGCTAATGAAGATTCCATAAAGAGAGGCGTCGGTTAAGGGAAGACAATCGCAGTAGGATATAAAAGAATCATTAATTTAGTCTCAGGTATTGGCAGCGATCAGGAGATCAATCTCTAAAGCAGGAATTTCATAAGCATTCAGCACAGACCGATCAAACAATCATCAGCATCTCATCATATGATCACTAACAATCTCATCATAGACAATAATATTAGCACTAATCAAGAGGAATGCGTTTAGACAGCAACCTATTATCAAACACGGTATCATAATGCAAGGTAAATCTCTTTACTTAGTTTAATATTTATGTCTTCATCCATCACATATCATATCTGCAGATGATCGTTTCCGTCCTGTTATATATGTAACTCATGACTGTCTGGTATGGCACGTTAACATAGGCCCGAATCAGGGGTATGGAACCCAGTCTGATATGCTGGCAGCTGGGTGGGAAAATACTATATCGTTGTCTTTGGCAATATCACTGTTCTTCATAGACTTATCGTATTGACTGAGATGATTATGTTTGATATGAGTTAGATAAGACAAACTACATGCTGTGCTATATTTCTGTAGATCATAATGTATATATTGCTGTAGATCATAATGTAGGATTGGACTCTATTTCTATAGATCATGATGTGTATTGGATTATATTTCTCTGTATATGCTGAACTGTGTTTATAATGATTGCATAGCAAATTCTAATGTCTTTCTCCCTATTCTTTGGAATACACCATGTTGTAAATCATTGTACGACTCCATCAAATAATGAAGGCAAAATGGTATATTTTTGAATTGTGTGAAACTGTATTTGTGATTTCAACTAGGAGGGGAGAATGCATAAACCTTAGTAGATTGCCTATAAACCCCATCTAAGGTTCCGTCCCCATAGGCCTGAGACAAGGGTTTGGACATTATGCTCCCGTAGGCCTGAGTCAAAGGTTTGGACCATGGAGGGATGGGGGTCCCACATTGGAATATGCCCCCATAGGCCCGGACGAGGGATTTGGCAAAAGGACCAACCCCCATAGGCCCTCGTCAAGGGTTCGGGCAATAGGACTGTGGTAGGCCTTAGGCTACTAAGAGCTTATGTATTTCCCTCCCCTGGCATGATGAATGTTTTCTTTTACCTATGTGTTTCAAAATACAAGTATGATTGTGTTGGACTAATGAGTACTAGATATTAAACTAACATGTAGCAATATGGACTTGAATGTATATGATGCTGCAGGTACTAGTTCAAAGAACGAGTGATTTAGCAACTGAAGAGAAGAAACCCAAAGAATCTAATTCCCAAGCGAATTCTAGGGTAAACCGGGTAAGGGACATTACATTAGATGCATAGGTCGACCGGCAGCGAGAGTGGAGGTAACCGGCGATCGGAGGTCATGTGTTGTATGTTCAGTGTAGAAGCGGCAGACGCAAGTGGGTCGCGGGCGTAGCAGGTAAGGGTTTGTATGTCTGTTTGAGAATGTATCCCACGATAGATACAAGCATTCTGAAGATCGAATAAGGCGTTTTAGTAAGCCGATGGTGTTATGTTTGGCCGATAGGCGAGAGAAGGGGAATTTTATATCAATGATGTATGCATATTTAATAATGCATAGACATACATTTGTAAATATATGTTAGGGTTTTGGCGGATGCTCTGCATCATAGTGGTATCAGAGAGCTCAGCAAAAGATTTGGGCGGCAGGTAGAATTGAGGAGCTACAGGTGTATTGGCGTTTGGGTGTTGTGTGTAAATGTTTATGTCAGACAAAGAAAGCGAGACAGAGGCGGAGAGGATGCCTCCCAAAAGCATGTTGCAGGACGCCATTAAAAAGCTGATCGAGGAGATGCTTGAATCAAAGTTGGGAGAGTTCAAGCAGACCAAAAGCAAAGATAGGGAAGCTGAAAGTGACAGCGATGAAGGCAATGCGGAAATTGTTGAAAGCAGTAAAAAGGCAGAGGAGATACCAACAGAACAAAAGGCATTTTTAAATGCATTGAAGTCAATTAATAGGGACACCATAGATGGGTTGCCTATATATAGTGGAAGTATGGAAGCTGAAGAGGTGATTGATTGGATTGAAGCATTGAACAATCATTTCGAATACAAAGAAATCCCTGATGATAAGAAGGTTAAGTTGGCAAAGGCAAAATTGCAGGGCTCTGCTCTTGCATGGTGGAATTATGAACAAGGAGGCAGAGTCAAGGAGGGGAAGAATATGATAACCTCCTGGGAAAGGATGAAGACCAAACTCAAGGCATAGTTTTTACCCCTGGACTATGATGTGCAGATGTATAAGAAGCTGCAGAACCTCAGGCAGAAAGACCTTGATGTGAATGCATACACACAAGAGTTTCATAAACTCAGTCTCAGATCAAAGAAACAGGAAGAAGAGTCAGAGAAGGTGGCCAGGTACTTGAATGGCCTAAGGATGAACATTCAAGATGAGATCAGCATTTTAGCACCAGAAACAGTAAACAAGTGTTTCCAAATGGCCTTAAGGGCTGAAGAGAAGCTAAAGAGGAAAGGTGAGCAGCAGAATAGAGGAAGAGGCGGCAGAAATTTTAGAGGCAGTTTTGGAGGAAGAAGTCCTAACCAGAGGCCTAGTGGTGAGTCTAACCAAGAAGAGGCTAGTAAAGGACAAGAGCAATCTGATTTCAAGGGTGGATGGAGAGGCACAAGAGGCAAATTTGGCAATGGAAGGGGTTCTAATACATTCTCAGGAAAGTGTTATAATTGTGGTGAATATGGTCATCCATCTTTCAAATGTCCAGAAAAAGCATCAAGTTGAATGGGAGAAAGGAGGACAAATCTGGTCCAAGAATCTGAGAGTCAAAGTGTGCCAAGCTCAAACACTTATCAAAGTGTGAATGATACTATCAGATATGGGTATCCTGAGACAGGAGAAGCTTTGACGATTAGGAGAGCAATGACCACCATGAAGGTGCCTGAGTTAAAGAGAACAATCTTGAAGACATCCAAGGACACATTACAAAGAAGAGCACTTTTTAGGACCCAATGCAAAAGCAAAGGTAAAGTATGCAAGGTAGTAATAGATTCTGGTTCAACAGATAACATGGTATCTCAGGAAATGGTAGATAAACTGAAATTGGAAAGGATTCCACATCAAAATCCTTACAAAGCATCTTGGGTAAGTGATAGTCAATCACTTTTGGTATATGAACAGGCATATGTTGATTTTCAGATTGGAGATTATCAGGATAGAGTTTTGTGTGACATATTGCCCATGGAATGTTGTCACCTACTGTTAGGTAGGCCATGGCAATTTGATAGGAGAGCATTGTATGATGGGTATGCTAATACCTATACCATCATGAAGGATGGGAGAACTTTTCTGCTAATACCATGGCAAGAGAATGCTGAAGCCAAGAAGACAGGTAAGATTATTTTGGTAGGTAAGGAGTTTGTGAAGATGCCTACAGCAGAGACAAAGAAAGTTGAGGATATCTCAAGGAATGGAGATCACAATTTGAAGAAGATTTCAGTTCTGACTGACAAAGATCAGATGGATCAGCAGAAGGTCCAGAAGCAGGTTTGTACACAGCCATAGGCTGATTGGAATGACAAGGATGCAGTCATAGTAGGGACTATTGTTTGCCCTCTAAGACAAACACATTTCGTAGACGGCAATCTTACATTATATATGTATATATATAAAATCATAAACATATATATGTATATATTTATTTATAATTATTAATAAATATATAATATATTAATATATATCTAAACATTCATATAATTATATATTATTTATTAATAATATATCAAATTCGATATTTTACTAAATCAGATTTAATTTTATATATATACATATATATGTTTAAACATTCGTATAATAATATATTATTTATTAATAATATATCAAATTTGATATTAAACTAAATCAGATTTAATTTAATAATAATGGAAATCAGATTTAAACATAACTTAGTGTACTTGGAATTAAACTAATTTAAATGTTCACGATAAGAGTGGAATAAATAATGTTGTTGGGACCAGATTCAATGCCAAATTGAATAGTTTCCTCAGATCTGCTCTAATTCTCAAATCCAAAAAATAGTCTTTAGTTTTGGTAACCTTGGCTCCCAATTGAATGGATGAAATGATTTGCTTCCGTCAGATTCAAAGAGATAAGTGCAACCAGACAAACAGACCATAATAAAACCTAAAAGCAAAAGAGGATATTCCGAGACCTAACCAAACATATTCTAACATGAGTCGGTGTCCATCATGCGGCACCTTTGATTGTGGCACTGCCACGGAGAGATCATGAGTGATGACTGACCGCAACCCCCAATCCATATAGTCACATGAAGCCCCATTAACTTCAAACAGCAAGCAAAATTGTTTTTTTAATAAATGAAAATATTTTTTTTTTACGTCAGGGATGTCTGGATGCCCCCAAGATGGCTGAGAGATGTTTCAAACATCCCCAATTGTCCCAGGGATGGCCAAACGTCCCCTTGATGTTCTGCCTTTTCAATACACATCACAAGTATGTTTCAGCATTTTAAAAAAAATTGGGGACATGTAGGGGATGTCCCCTATCATCTTGCCATCTTAGAAATGCCATTGGGGAAAGGGATGTTGGTTTCAGGGCCAAGGACACGTCCCCATGGAACATAGGTTATATCCAGTAGGGACCAAATTAAATACAATAAATTCAAGCATGATTGTAAATATGGCTATGTTTACCCTTGGAAATGCTGTACATAGAACAAAAATTAATGGTGGCATGTAACTTGATGTTTCCTTTGTCATATTGGCGCTTGATCTATGTGGATTCTCCTTATACAACTCCAGTGATATTGCTAAGCTTATTCTCATGGCCTGCGCTAATACCAGCTTTTTTTTCGTGGTTTGTGGTACTTCCAAACACTCTCTCGAGGTCTGCAGTATGTCTAAGATCATCAACCCATCTCCACCAGATGCCACACACATGTTTTGAGTGATGCAAGGCAATTTGGGCAAAATCAAATGTGGTGCCATCCAAGTGCACAAAAAACCTGCTTCATCATCAGCTTTTTCAGGGTTCTAGACACCTAAAGACTAAACTGCTAAGGTCCATACGCAACACATGATACTGCCAAGTGCCAACAAATATTGCTTTATTTTCCCTTGAAGGAGTAAAGCCCCCATATTACTCAAGGCGTGCCCCTCACGGGGCCAAAGGACAATACCTCACAAGCCAGATGTGAAGGGTCATGTGGAAGCATAACTGTTTCAACTTTCATAATTTAAGTCTTCGTGGCTTTGCAACATTATGTATATAGATTTGTATCACCAAATCGATATTAAATTCATAGCATAGACATAGCTCATGCAAGATAGAATACATCTGGACTCTCACAGTTAAGAGTTTTGTCCCCCAGATGTCTCCTCGAATCCAAATCAAAGCTAATATCTAATGAGTTCAATAATGGAAGGAGACCTCAAGTTTTGCAAACTTGAACAGTTGGGCTAGGTCTCATGAAACTCTATTAATAATACAAGAGTTCAACTAAAGGGAGAGATCCAGCTTCTGGTACATGCAACAACAATTGAAAAGCTTCTTGTGCTAAATGTAGTCAATACTACATTTAACACAATCAAGAAAATTGGAAGGAAAAGGATCCACCTTCAAAGATCAGTCACCATGAACATAATGTATGGTTTAAAGTTTTCGCTCTTGTCAGCACACATCAGCATCTGGGAATATCCAATATCCCAAACAGAGGCCTTCAACACATGGCTCAAACTTTAACTATCAAGTAAAAAATCTTACTCTATAATTATTATATTTATATCTCTTAAATGTATCAAAGTAGTACTTAAATTGGCTATGTCATGTATGGTGTACGTTATAGCTGATTGCAGTACAGCAATGTTATGTTCTTATTGACATTTATGACAGAAGAAAATATGATCAACAAAGTTACAAACCTTAAATGTTTCTGAGAAAGCAGTCCTTACAAAGAGATAAAAGGCAATAGAAAAAAACTCCTGATAGATGCACATAGCAGCTCAAAGAGTTCCATACCATTCACGGAGCTTATCACACTTGGGTGTCTTTTGCATCTGAGGGTGGCAATAGAGAATATAATCTTCTCCTTTTATAGGAGGGCATGCCCATATGTAACAACTTGTGAAACCTCTTCTTTTAGAATACTCCAAATATCCCATCTGTTCAACAAGACAAAAACAATTATGAACTAGTCTACTGAAAAACTCGCAAAAGTATGATGTGAAAGAATTTGAAATTCTTTAAAGGATTTCCTCCTGCTCTTCTTCTCCTGCTTTACTAGAAATATATCTAACCACAAAATAGGAAAGGGCAGGAGTAAAAAATTACATTTCTGAGCAATCGATGGAAGTGAATAATTGATCATGCAGTAAAGCACACTAGACCACTCTAGTGCCATCTTTAAATGCATTTAGGAGAAACCAGTAAAGATAAGTGCATGAGAAATTAGGGTAAGTTAAATTAAGCAATTGGTTTGTGTTTTTGGGTAAAACAAAATATTACCAAAATTTCGTGGTATACGAAAGTGCGAAGGGATTCTCCAGTCACTGCTTTCACATCTGGTCTGAAATACTTCACAGAATCCAAATAAGAGAGGGAAATGCGGCGCTGGTTTGGATGAGAACATTCTGAACCAAATTCCTGAACATACACGCTGAAGAGGCAAACATCTACACCATTTATTTTCTGAAATAGAAGAAGAACCTGATAGCATCAACAGTATGGTTCATATATTTAGCAAAACAATCATTAAAAAGATAACACCAAATGTTTTGTGATGGCTCTAACTATTTCATTCTGAAATTAAAGCAAGATGTAACAACAGAGATATGAAAGATGCAGTGACCTCTAAAAATGTTATGCCCATTTGAAAAGAACAAACCAACAACACCACTTAAAATTAAGCGAGCAAATTTCGGATCTCTCTAAGGATATTAAAGAACCTCAAAAACGCACCTGATTATATGTGAACATCTCATTGCCCATTCTGAAATAAAATAAATTCTCCCCAAAAAAGATGTCATGCTTAAATCTTACTAAAATTTATTGGAGTACCTGATGTTTTCTTCACTCTAAAAGCAGCGAAAGAGATTTGGAAAGGGAGTTGTAAATAGACCAAGAAAACCCAAGACCCATAAGTATCAAGCCCAGAATTTGGAGTTTTGTATGAAGGAAGCTAAACTGTCCAAGAACCATAGATTAAAATCCTGTTTTGGATGAGAAACACGCAATCTTATTCACACATCACCCTCTATCTGTAAATTTCCCAACACCTTGAAGCTCATTTTCTGCATCATTGGGATGATTTGTAAACAGAATTCAGCATGGACTGATTTCTAGAATTGTTCCTATAAAGGGAACCACACTGTTCATGGTTACTCTTTCCTGCTAAACAATGAATAGGAAAAACAGCTCCATTTCTTAATTTGTCTCTGGCACATTAGTATGGCAAGATAATCATTATACCAGAGATCTCTAAAGGCCAAATAGATAATCATATGTACGCAGCAATCTACACTTTTTGTCTTCTGCTGAAAGTTAGAATCTATAGTATGTGATACATATAGGATTGATGCATTTCAGCCTCTCTACTCATAACACCCAGCTCTTGGTCTCTCTTCTCCAAACACAAGCTTCTGAAATTTCTTTTGTAATTTTATAACCAGCCTGATTTTGTTTTGAGCAGGCTCCTACTATTGTATCTTTTTCCCATATTAATACAGTATTTATTTTATTAATAAATAAATAAATGGCCTTCATGGAATTCCCATGGCAACCTTTTCTTCAAATAGATTGTTACTATTTAGATTGAATACGAGGATTTGTTCAACTAAAAAAATGAACATACCTTTGATTTGTATGGAAATTCACTGGGGTAGCCTTCATCACGAACAATCTCCAGAAAATTTTGCTTTACTTCTACTTTCTTGTCAACAGAAGACACAACTCTTACGACAAGAGCCTCTGCTCCTGGAACCTGCTATTCAACAACAGTCAAATCTTTTGTTGTTTAGTTGCAAATGATCTCAAATACTGATTTGGTTCTGACTAGCTAAAGCAATCCTATATAGACAGACAGAGAAGAGGTTGCATCCCTAATTTTGCTACTGAAGAACCAAACGCAAAGGTGAAAATAAAATAAGTTAGCTGCACCAGAACAGGCAGGATGCTTGTATTGCAGTAAATGAGACTGATTAAATGGAAAATGAAACCAGTGTTTTCTTCCCAGTTTGGTCCTCTTGCTCAGTTTGGTGACTATTCTCAAATTAATAATGCAGTTAAATTGAATGAAAAAATTCATTTATGTATTTTGTCAATATGCACAAAGAAGAAATGAAGCTGCTGATCACAATGTTTTGATTAAGATTAAGTTGGTTTTGAAGGTACCATAAACCCAGGTTGGTTTTGAAAGGACCAAAAACCTTTTACAACAGGGAAATTAGTTTCAGCTAGCAGAACTGCAGCCAAGCTGCAAACAATACAATGTTAATACACTAATATATAATATTAAAAATGCATCATTGTTTCAGAAAATCAAATGCTCCCGACAGCAAAATTATCCAATGTAGATGATTATTAAAACAAGTTCCACGTAGTGGCCGGTAACTGCCTTTGAAGTATTGTAATAATAGTATTGTTTTCAAATCGAAACGATCAATGAAAATGTATCTGAAATAATATAATATTTAATTTCTATAATTTAATGTAAATAAGAGATCAAAAATTAATTCATAACATTTAAGAAAATAAAGTATAAAAATAAAAATAATGTATAAAATATATTTAGAAAATACAAAATAATGTAAATATATTATAAAACTAGTAATACATATCTTAAATACATCTATCTAGGAGCTATTTTGTTTACTTAAAAGTTATTTTATTTTACCTAAGAGTTATTTCATAGTTTTAGTTTTTAGTTTAATATATGTCAGCTTGTTTTAGGATTTTTATATATAAGGTCACACCACTACAGAATGCCTATAAATCATTAATTTCATTTTTTTTTTTTTTTTTTTTTTAAACTTCTCAATAATTTAAAATACATAAAATAAAATATTTATTTTAAAAAAAATGAAGAGTGAAAAAATAAAAAACATGAAATATCCTTAAAACATAAAAATAAAATTGTGCTATTGCTCTGAGTGAAGGGAGAGCAAGTCGGTTGGAGATCTACACCCAGAAAACTTTCGCATTTGACACACATTAAATAATTTCAAATCGGCAACCAAGTTCTTATAAAATCAAACCATAGATATTTTTCATATAAATATCTTATAAAATCAAACCATAAATATTTTTTCATCTAAATATCTTATAAAATCTTTTTTAGAAATATTATATATAATATAGTTTAATAAATATAATTATATTTATATTAATTTTTATAATCAATAATTTAATATAAATAATATCAATATTATATTGTTAATATTTATTTAAGAGTTATAATTATAAAATAAGTCTTAAGAAAACAATGCAAAATAAAATAATTCTGAAGTAAATAAAAATATACAATGTAAATAAAATAAATAGTTCTTAAATAGTTCTAAAGTAAATAAATTAACTCTTAAGCAAATAAAATAATTCAAGACTATATCTCTATATATTTTTAAATAAATATATTTAAGATATCTATATTTATATTTAAGATATCTATATTTATAGTTATTTTATTCACTAAAAATTGTTTATTTTAATTCACAATTATTTTATTTTATTTTTATTTTAAAAGTATTTTTATTTGTTTAAGAATTATTTTATTTATTTTAGAATTATTTTATTTTACTTTAGAACTATTTAAAAATTATTTTATTCTATTCAAAACTTTTTTAAATTCACACGAGATTCTATTAAGAACCCCTCCACAATAACATTCTATATAATTTAAATTTTTTTCTTCTTAAAAACAAATTTATAATATATAGTAGTAAACATTAATATTAAATATTAATAAAAATCACTATACAATCACAACCAAAAAAAAACACTTTCCCTCAATATCTACCAAAATATTCCTGTCTATATTTAAATTTAAACTTACTTCCCTTACTACTAAGTGTCATTTAACCTTTATCCGGGCACTAGGAGAGGGACATTATTATTAGTCTCACCTAGAAGTTGAAGCACACCTAAGCCTTCCAAAGCTTCTTCGTCAAGCTTACCACCCAAACTAATTTATGAATATTGTCGAGAACTTCTTGGACAGCCTTCTCTTCCCTTATTTAATATTTAATATTATATTAAAGAAAGAAGTTTGGACTCTCATGTCAACATACATTATTAACTGTTTTAAAACGTACACTAATGAATTAAAAATTGTATACAAATAATTATTACATGCTTTGGAAAATGTGAAGGAAATTATTCAGCGAATAAGAATCCAAAATCAATCTCAACTAACTAATAAAAATGTCAATAAATTATTTTTTAAATATTTGTAATTAAAAAATTTGCTTGTTTACATTGTAAAAAATAGCTATAAACTCTAGGTGAAAAAAATTATACCATTTAATTGCTTGATAGATATAAACTCTAGGTGAAAAAAATTATAACATTTAATTGCTTGATAAGTACAACTAAAATTCAGAGAGAAGGAAGGTGGACTCCTCCCCCTCCAGGTGTTTTTAAGATTAACACGGATGGCTCCTCCAAAGGGTGTTTTTAAGATTAACACGGATGGCTCCTCCAGAGGGACTCCTAGCCATGCTGGGATTGGGGGTTTAAGGAGGGATAGTTCGAGAACTGTCCTATTTTTCTTTTCTATTTATAAGGGGCATCATTCGAATAATTTGATGGAGGCCCTAGCTATTCTTTCTGTTATGGAGAGAGGGTGTGCTTTAGGTTGGAGAAGGGTGATTTGTAAATCTGATTCCCAGATTGTTATTAATATGTTGAATGAGCAGGTTGTGGATGGCATGCAGTGGCAGCTTGTGTTAATGGTTAGACAGATTCTCCGTTTGAGTCACTCGATGGATTTTGTCTCTTTTGTCCATGTCCCTCGGGAGTGGAATAGAGTGGCTGATTATTTGGCTAAGTGGGCTTCTGATCAAGAGGGGGATTGGAATGTTAGGGAGTGGGATCTTTGTCCCAAGATTGTATTGAAACTTTGGAAAGTTTGATCTCTGAAGACATGGATGGTTAGTTGTGGCCCTTCTTTGGGGCCTGGTCTGGGTGGGTTGTCTAAGTTCTGGTTTCTGCTTTCTATTGTTTATGTGGTTTATTGTCTTCTTTGCTATGTACTGGTTATTTCTTTTATAATAAATTTTTACCCCTCTTTTTTTTTTGAAGTACAACTAATATAACTAGTTAAGTGATTTTGATCACAATAATAGTATGTATTAATAAGGAAAAAACAAATTGAGTGATTTAGGTAAAATAGGTTTTGAAGGGCCCCAAAACCTTTTAGAAACAGCAAAAAATCAACATAGTAACAGCAAAACCTTAGTAGACTGCCAACCAGACACCAACAGTAAAAGAGAATTTAACACTAGAACCAGCACCAACAAAAGAGAGAGAGACACAGATCACACCAGCTTACATCTGTTTAAGGATGGGCCCTAAGTTTTCATGGAGCTTAACAAGTCTTGGAATTCATGTGCAAAAAGGAAGAGGGAAGATAGTAGTAGTATAGTTGACCAAGATTGAAGCCATGAGAACTAGCTTGGTATCAGCAACGTTATATCCATACCAAAAACTTATTTTCTCAGGTTTTCCCTTCAAAAAATTTGATATGCTACTCATTGTGAGGTTTAAGATAAATCAAGATGTGAAAATCTTGAAAAGAGCAAGGAGTAGTTTGAAAATCAAAGAAATCGTGTTTTCGCTTTCCCACATTGCCTACCTTTTTGCAAAAAAAAAAAAATACTCAGAAAGATCCTTTTCTTTGGCACTCCTTTGTTTCAATTTTTCCGATTCGCCATTGTGAGTCACTTTTTACACACAAGTCAAGTCTTTTTCAACAAAAAGAAAAATAAGTCTTTATTCACTATTCTTTGTCACATTTTTGTGTTTCATAAGTCCTTTTTGCCCAAAAAGTGCTTGAAAGGAAAAAGGATCTTTTTCGTGATTTTCCGGATTAACTTCTTCCCTATGTCGCACTTTTGCACCATTGAAGAAGTTTTTGCTCACAATGATAAAAACAAAGAAATCTCAAAAAAGCGCAAATTGTGCGACAATGAGGCATTTTCAGTATTTCCCATTTTGTCTTCATGATCTTGGATAAAGATAGATGAATTGATGGGATAAAGATAGAGGGCATAAGGGCCAAAAAAGCACAAAACATGAGATAAAGATAGATGAATTGAGTGCCAAAAAAAAATTAAATTGGAAGTTACAATTTCTGCTTAGCTCGTCCCCTATGTGAGGAATAAATGTCCTATTGGCTATAAATAATGGCAAAAGGTCATGTATTGCTCTCATAAAGAAAACAATAAACGTCTATTGGCCAAAAAAGCACAAAACATGAGATAAAGATAGATGAATTGAATGCCAAAAAAAATTTAAATTGGAAGTTACAATTTCTGCTTAGCTCGTCCCCTATGTGAGGAATAAATGTCCTATTGGCTATAAATAATGGCGAAAGGTCATGTATTGCTCTCATAAAGAAAACAAGAAACGTCTATCTATTCTCTACAAAAACCTTTTTAAATCTTCATTTGCTTTGCAAAAAACAATTTGAGCTCCAATTACAAGAAATAAAATAGCAGTGGAGGAAAAGGGTTATCCCAACCAAACAGAGACAAACTAAGGCTAAATCATTCCCAGCAACAGGTCATCTAGGGTTTGTTTCAACATGGGAAACCGAAAAAGAATGGCTAGGAATTTAAGTTTCACAAAGAAAGACCACATAGAATCAAAGCTAGAGTATTTGCAACCACACAAAAGGAAAAGTAATCAATATCCCATATTTGTGGATTTCATGAAGATGACCTATTCATACCATTGTTTTGGGCCCCTTATTAGAGATAAAGATTTAGGGCACATGACACCAATTGGGAAAAAGGATCTAGCAATGGAGCTTAGTGGCAAAAAGAATTGCATTACAATGGGTTGAAAGAGGCCACCTCATTCTTAGTTTCAGTGCAGAGTCACGACCTAGTGCTTGCCTATGCTAAGCATTACAACATTGACACTCGAGATCCCAAGAAAAGATATTGAAGTAATGGGGAAACTTAGTTCAGACTTCATCAATGAAGCCTTCTGTCTGCTCCCTTATGAAGAAGTCTAAATAGTGAACTTAGAAGAATGCTAGAATATATGGAAGCAAAACAAGAAAGATTGCCTCATACAAATTGGCAAACATTGGTACACGGATGAAAGAGCTCCAAAGAGATTCCCTAAGGTGATGAGGAGAAATGAGTTCAACGAAAACTTGAGTGATATGATCACCTTATTGGACCAATTAACAGAGCAACAAGAAGCTAGGACATTCAAACCTTGGATGTTCTATATCATGAACTTGATTTATGAAGTGAAGCAATACATAGTCTGGGGCTCTCTGATTAATGATTCCATCCACAAGCAACTGTCCAAACTCAATGAAACCAATAAGCTTCACATGAATTCTTGGTATATGATATGGCAAGGACAAGGTTGTTTGTCGGATTAGTAAAAGCGGTAGACCTAGATTCAAACCTGATTTATACACATCACTCTCAACTTAAATACAAAGAATCTATTTGTTGCAAGTATGAGGTTAACCAGTGTTGTCATTGATGTCAACATACTCATATTGCTCAATGACAAGGATTGGATGAGCTGTGTGCTGAGGATATTGAGGAAATCAGTCTCAATTTGAAACAGTGAAGAACAATCATGAGAAGAAGGCAAAAGTACTCAATCGATTGAGTATCAGAGGATGCGGATTAAAGGGTTTGTGGATATGAGTCTTGAGATGATCCAGTTAAGATTTCAGAGGTCCACATGAAGATGTGAAGACATTGTGAGCAATCAAGTAGAACCGGTTCCGGGAGATGCTCCGGAGTGACAGAGTGCTACAAAAAGATCCGGTGAGATCCGGAAGTGCATTGTCTTATCTTGCGGATTGGATGGAGTGTTTGAGATGTCCTTGTGATGTGTCATCTCGATTTGTTCATGGTTTGGAGGTCCGGAAGCACCTTTTTCAGTATGACAGTGGCGGTAGACTGTGTTCTTGAAGTTCCGGATGAGGAAGAGAAGAGATTCCAATGAGTAAAGTGCGGATGTACCTGGTCATTCAGGCAAGCTTGTGAAGGTTCTTGGATCATGTTGAGGTTGTGTTGTCGGTCCGCATTAGTGTTAGAGCCCGAAATTGGAGATATACTTCCGGATGAAGATGTTCTTGTTCGGGTTGGCCAACCGGATGGGTTATTTATCTTGCGAATGTTCTTGTGAATGATTGCCGACTTGCGGATGTTCTTGTGGATGATTGCCGACTTAGATGATTGTTCTTAAGTCGATGCCTTATATAAATAAAGGTTTGTGAGTTCATTTCAAAGTGTGTGTGAAGCGGATGTGTATGGCATAGCAAGAGAGCGAAAGGCAGAGCAAGTGTGTCTCGGGCTTAAATGGAACTGATTCAGACATGGTGAAGATGTCATTCTCCAGTTCAAGGTTGTAATACTTATGATCTTGTAGACAGTGTGTCTCTTGTAGGCAATGTGCCTCTTGTGAGCAGTGTGCTCGGGCAGTGAGCCTTGACTGGCATGTGCCATCCATTTTTCTTATTCTTCTAACAGAAAATAATCCTTGGGTTAATCACCCCGTGGTTTTTCCCTTAACCGGATTTTCCACGTCAAAATCTTGGTGTCTAATGTGTTGATGTTTTTCTGCTCCGATGTTCTTGCTTCATGCTTTGATGAATGGTTAATTGATATACTGTTAACTAACAAAGTAGATTCAAGTGTTTGAAGTAGAGGCAAGTTTTTGCACAACTGATTCACCCCCCCTCTCAGTTGTGTGCCCTAGATCTAACAATTGGTATCAGAGCCAAGTTCCTCTAAAAAGAGCTTAACCGCTTGAAGAGATCCAGGATGTCATCATACAAGAAGGATAGTCCGAAGTTCGATGGAACCAATTTCTCTCTCTGGAAAGGTCGCATGAAATGTCACTTGGAGTGTATGGGAAAAGCATACCTGTCCATGGTCACAAAACCATATGTACCTCCACAGGGTGGTCCGACAACTCTGAATGAAATCACGGATGCTGAAAACAATCTACGGACCAAAGAAGCTCTTCTTAGCGCATTGACTGACTCAGAACTCTCAAATGTTATTGACCTACCAACTGCATATGAGATCTGGGTTAAACTGGAACTTCTGGATGAAGGAGATGAGTTTGTTAAGAGTGCAAGGTTGCAAAGTCTCAAAAGGAAATTTGAAAAATTGAAGATGAGAAATGATGAAAATATCACTACCTTTATGCCGAGAGTAAATGAACTGGTGTGTGGAATTAGGAATGCTGGTGGAGTTCTAGATGAAAATGAAATTGTTTGCAAAATTCTCAGATCCCTTCCTGCTGCCTACAAAATCAAGGTTGCTGCCATTGATGAATTCAGAGCCCATACAACTGTCACAAGAGAGCAATTGGCTGGCAAACTGGCTGCATTTGAAATGACCGAGTTTGGAGATGATCCCCCCAAGACTGAATCTGCATTCAACGCCAGTGCCTATGTGAAAGGTAAACAAAGATTTGATCCAGGAGAAAACTCTTCAAGGAAGCTGTCATGGTATGATCAAGCAAGGAAAGACATGGAAGAGGAAGAAGTAGAAACAGCTCATCTTGAAGCCCTCATTGCAAAAAGACTGCCAAGAGGATCCGGTAAGTATGAAGGAAAGTTACCTTTTAAATGCTTCAACTGCAATAAGATTGGTCATTTTGCGTCAAGATGTCTGAAAAGAACTGCAAGGTCAAATTCTAACAGACAGGTTCCAAAAGAATTGTTATTATATTCATGAAGAAGATGATAATGAAGGTGTAACAGATGATGAATCAGAGATAGGAAACAGATCCGGAAATGAATGGGTGTTTATTGCCATCAAGGAAGAAGATCCAATATTCTCTGAATCTGTCAATCATAAGGTTGTGGAAAGAGCTTTGGCTGCACAAGTTGAAGAAAAAGATGATTGGGTTATTGACAATAGATGTTCTCACCATATGACAGGTGACAAGAACAAGTTCTTAGATTTGGAAAGGTATGAAGGAGGAATGGTAAAATTTGGTGATAATTCTGCTGGCAGAATCAGAGGTAGGGGAACTATTTCTTTTGATAGAAAGAGAAAAACCGGTAATGTACTAAATGTTGAAGGATTGAAGCACAATCTTCTCAGTGTTGGTTAGTTGGTAGACAAAGGCTATGATCTTCGGTTCAAAAATGGAAGATGCAGGATCTTTGAAAGCTCCGGAACTGAGATTGCATCCGGTACTCAGACAAAAGGTAATATCTTCCATCTAGTTGGTTCTAATAAAAGTTGTTTGTTTGTTCAAATTGATCAGAGTTGGTTATGGCATAGAAGGATGTGTCATGTGAATTTTGTTAACATCATCAAGATAAGCAATACTCAGGCTGTAAGAGATCTTCCAAAATTGGTGAAACCTACAAATAGTTTGTCCAAAGAATGTCAGCTAGGTAAACAGAGCAGAGTCTATTTCAAAAGCAAGGATCAGTCCTCTACCGGATTATTGGAATTAGTTCATACTGATCTCTGTGGTCCGACAAGAATCAAGAGTATGCAAGGTGATAGATATTTTATGTTACTGATTGATGACTATTCCCAGATGATGTGGGTTACCTTCCTAAAAGAGAAATCAAAAGCCCTTGAGAAGTTCAAAATCTTCAAAGCTATGGTAGAGAATCAAACCGGATTAAAACTGAAATGTCTAAGGTCTAATAGAGGTGGTGAATTCACATCCGGTGAATTCATAGACTTTTGTGAGAAGCATGGTATAAAGAGACAGCTGTCTGCTCCTAGGACTCCACAGCAGAATGGAGTAGTTGAGAGAAAGAACCGGACCATCCAGGAAGCATCCAGGACAATGATGATGGAAGCCAATGTTTCTCAGATATTTTGGAGAGAAGCTATCAGCACTGCAGTCTACACTCTCAATCGAGTTCAAATCAGAGGCAATACCGGTAAGACTCCTTATGAACTTTGGTTTGGTATAACTCCTACTGTGAGATATTTCAGAGTATTTGGTAGCAAGTGTTACTTCAAAAGAGATGAAGATCTAGAAAAATTTGATGCAAGAAGTGAAGGAATTTTCTTGGGTTACTCCACTCAAAGCAAAGCATACCGGTGTTACAATAAGAGATTGAGAAAGATGATAGAAAGTACAAATGTAAAGGTTGATGAACGAATTGAGAAGCCCTCCAGGTTTTATGAATATGATGAAGATGATCAAAATGATTCTCTGGTGCAAGGAGCTCAATCCTCCTCTGAAATTCAAATTCAAACTGATCCGGTAAATCAGGAAGAAGAAGTTTGTCTGAATGAGCCTGATCAAGAAACAGTAGTGCAAGAAACTCCCAAAATTCCAAGGTATGTAACTCTAAACCATTCTGAAGATCAAATCATAGGTGACAAAAGCAAAGGGTTACAAACAAGGAGGAGAATCGCTCAAGATTCAAATGAATACTGTCTGATTTCAAAGATTGAACCTAAGACAATAAATGAAGCTTGCAATGATGAAAACTGGACCAAAGCAATGGAGGAAGAATTGATGCAAATTGAGAAAAATCACACTTGGGATCTTTTTCCCAAACCTAAAAACAAGAATGTGATTGGAACCAAATGGGTCTTCCAGAACAAACTAAATGAAGTTGGTGAAGTAATCAGAAACAAAACCAGATTGGTTTGCAAAAGCTACTCTCAAATAGAAGGAATTGATTTTGAAGAAACCTTTGCTCCAATAGCAAGAATTGAAGCAGTCAGACTATTTCTTGCATTTGTTGCCTTCAAAGACTTCAAGGTATATCAGATGGATGTCAAGTCTGCCTTCCTAAATGGTGATTTGGAAGAAGAAGTATACATTGAACAACCGAATGGATTTCAATTGTTTGATCATGATGATATGGTCTGCAAGTTGAAGAAAGCACTGTATGGATTAAAGCAAGCCCCAAGAGCATGGTATGAAAGGTTGGATAAGCATCTTGTGCAGATTGGTTTCAACAAAGGTACTGCTGATAGTAATCTTTATTTCCAAATAGATAATGAAAACATCTTGATTGTTGAAGTATTTGTTGATGATATCATCTTTGGAGGAAAAGACAGTTTGTGTAAAACTTTTGCAAATCAAATGAGAAGTGAGTTTGAAATGTCAATGCTTGGTGAAATGAATTTCTTCTTAGGTCAGCAAATTACTCAGACAAAGAAAGGCATTTTTATCTCTCAGACCAAATATGTGAAAGAATTGTTGAGGAAATTCGGTATGGAAGATTCAAAGCCAATGAACACTCCTATGGCAACCGGATGTAAGTTGAGCAAAGATGATGACTCTCCTAAAACAGATCAGACCAAGTACAGATCAATGATTGGAGGATTATTGTATCTCACTCAGACTAGACCAGATATAATGCACGTTGTTGGTCTTGTGGCAAAATTCCAGGCTGATCCTAGAGAATCTCATGTTATGGCAATCAAGAGAATTTTTAGATATCTAAAGGGGACAGTTGAGTATGGTCTATGGTATCCTAGAGATCAAGATTTTTCTCTTCATGCATATACAGATGCAGATTGGGCAGGAGATGTGGATGACCGGAAGAGTACAAGTGGAGGAGCTTTCTTTTTGAGAAAAAGATTGGTTTCTTGGCTAAGCAAGAAACAAGAGGCAATATCTTTGTCTACAACTGAAGCAAAATACATTGCAGCAGCAGGTAGTTGCACTCAAATCTTATGGATGAAGCAGATGTTAAGAGACATTAATGTAGAATATGAGGAGCCTATCAAAATTTTCTGTGATAATTCAAGTGCAATAAATATTTCTAAGAATCCGGTGTTGCATTCCAAGACCAAGCACATATCTATCAAGTTTCACTTTCTGAGAGAGCAAGTGAACAAGGATGAAGTCAGATTGGAGTATGTACCCTCCAAGGATCAGATTGCAGATATTTTTACTAAACCTCTTCCCAAGGACTCTTTTGAGTATCTCCGGGAGAAGTTAGGGGTCATGGCCCCTCCGGTGATGAACTAGGATGCACTGATGTGCATCAATCCGGTGGGTATCACAGTCATATCTTGTGATCCGGATTGATGATGGGGAGCTATTACTGAGGGGGAGCAGCTGGTATGATTCTGATGTGTTAGAATTGCAAGTATGAGCCCTTTGACATGTCAAAGGGGGAGAGAAGACATATGAAAAACAAATGGTTGATGATCAAAGGGGGAGCAGTAAAGGAAGGGAAGACGTGAAGAGTTGTTGCTGATAGGGGGAGCTGTGACAGAAAGGAGAAGTTCTTGTCTTGATGGTTTTTCACATCATATGTTGCCATCAATGACAAAGGGGGAGATTGTTGCAACTATGAGGTTAACCAGTGTTGTCATTGATGTCAACATACTCATATTGCTCAATGAGAAGGATTGGATGAACTGTGTGCTGAGGATATTGAGGAAATCAGTCTCAATGTGAAACAGTGAAGAACAGTCATGAGAAGAAGGCAAAAGTACTCAATCGGTTGAGTATCAGAGGATGCGGATTAAAGGGTTTGTAGATATGAGTCTTGAGATGATCCAGTTAAGATTTCAGAGGTCCGCATGAAGATGTGAAGACATTGTGATCGATCAAGTAGAACCGGTTCTGGGAGATGCTCCGGAGTGACAAAGTGCTACAAAAAGATCTGGTGAGATCCGGAAGTGCATTGTCTTATCTTGCAGATTGGATGGAGTGTTTGAGATGTCCTTGTGATGTGTCATCTCGATTTGTTCATGGTTTGGAGGTCCGGAAGCACCTTTTTCAGTATGACAGTGGCGGTAGACTGTGTTCTTGAAGTTCCAGATGAGGAAGAGAAGAGATTCCAGTGAGTAGAGGAAGTGCGGATGTACCTGGTCACTCAAGCAAGCTTGTGAAGGTTCTTGGATCATGTTGAGGTTGTGTTGTCAGTCGCATTAATGTTAGAGCCCGGAATTGGAGATATACTTCCGGATGAAGATGTTCTTGTTCGGGTTGGCCGACCGGATGGGTTATTTATCTTGCGAATGTTCTTGTGAATGATTGCCGACTTGCGGATGTTCTTGTGGATGATTGCCGACTTAGATGATTGTTACTAAGTCGATGCCTTGTATAAATAAAGGTTTGTGAGTTCATTTCAAAGCGTGTGTGAAGCGGATGTGTATGGCATAGCGAGAGAGTGAAAGGCAGAGCAGGTGTGTCTCGGGCTTAAATGGAACTGATTCAGACATGGTGAAGATGTCATTCTCCAGTTCAAGGTTGTAATACTTATGATCTTGTAGACAGTGTGTCTCTTGTAGGCAGTGTGCTTCTTGTGAGCAGTGTGCTCGGGCAGTGAGCCCTGACTAGCATGTGCCATCCATTTTTCTTATTCTTCTAACAGAGAATTATCCTTGGGTTAATCACCCCGTGGTTTTTCCCTTAACCGGGTTTTCCACGTCAAAATCTTGGTGTCTAATGTGTTGATATTTTTCTGCTCTGGTGTTCTTGCTTCATGCTTTGATGAATGGTTAATTGATATACTGTTAACTAACAAAGTGGATTCAAGTGTTTGAAGTAGAGGCAAGTTTTTGCACAACTGATTCACCCCCCCCCCCTCTCAGTTGTGTGCCCTAGATCTAACACTATTAAGTGCTATATAAGGAAATATCATGAGAGAATCTCTCAACAAACCTAAAATGATTATTGATCTTCATAATTGCATTATTGAATGAGATATATACATGATAGAGCAAAGCTCTATATAAAGAGATTACAAGATGTTTCTATAAAGGAATTATAGCTAATAAAGCAATGTAAATAGAAACATTCTAAGCTATCTAAGCTAAAACAGAAATAGAAACAACCTAATAGGAATGACCATTAAATAACTAAATAATATTTTAATAAAGCCAAACAGGTGATCTTTGAATGAGAGGATTGGTTTATCCATTCCCTACATTCAAGTATATTTGGGTGTGCGACTCTGTATCAATTCTATAAAAATTGTAAATAACTTTTCATTTTAGTTAAATACAGGGAACTTCCCTTATAATAGAATACAGGTTTTTAACTTATTCATTGTACATTTTACTTTGTAAGAGTTAAGACAAAATCAAACATTGACAATGCAAGTAGATCCAAGTTGATGCAGCATTTAAATCTGTCATGCAAATTATTCTTTGACTCTTTTTGTAGATTCTAAATGCTTTTTATTTATATTATGCATAAAACCCCATATCAATTTAGTGCAAATCGTAAATAAGTTTTTATTTTAGTTAAATAAAGGGAACTCCCCTTATAATAGAAGAGAGGACCTCATTTCTTGTACATTTTATTTTGCTTGAGACAAAATCAATTGTTAACAAGCATGCAGACAAATGACTTTCCATGTAGCTGCACACAAGCGGGATAGTTTTACGATTAGAAGGGCGTCACTAGTGACTAATACAAATTCTGTTGTCATTCTCTCTCAACTAACTGTAGACAATTTTTTGACTTTTAAGGGCATTTCATAGTTATTTTTGTGAATGCCATTGGAACATGAAAAATACTTCGAGGAATTACAAGAAAAACTGCGTAAACTTGCTTTAAAATTTTGAGATAGAACCTAGGAGGAAAAAGGCAAAATGGATTAAGACAACAGAGATTGGACCTTGTAAATATCAACTCCAAGGGTAGTATGTTAGTGGCATCGTTGATTATAAGAGCAATCAATCAGAACACCACTTGACAGGTTTTCATCAGACCTAATATTTTATCAACAAAGAATACCTTTGCCTATTAGATATCCTCTGTGGCTGGCTTATGCAATTTTTAATGCACAATACTTCTCATTGTGGATTTTCAAAGCAATATGGAAAGCCTAGTAGGTTGCCTCAACTTTTTTCAGAAGGGACATTCCCATTCTTTGATATATTTGGGACCTTGGCGGCAGCAATATATGATGCCTCAAAGCTCTTGAAGGCTGTAAATATTAAAATCAGAATGATATATTTACAAGATAGAGCAAAGCTCTATTTAAAGGAATTACAAGAAGTTTCTAAATATTACAAAACAGATGTTTCTAATAAGAAACTAAAGCTATCTAAATGCAGAAATAGAAACAAACTTAAAAATACATTATTGACCATTAAGAAACTATCTAAATTTATTTTAATACCCCCCCTTAATGCTCAATCTATCAACTATACCAAGGTACCCCCTAAATCTGATAAACTTATTTGGGCTCAGAGACTTGGTGAGAAGATCTGTAGTCTGGTCCACGATGTTGAGATGCACCTGAATCAATATACCAGGCAAAAGATTTGACATGATATGCTGGTGTCTTGGCCATAAAGGCGTAGAACACAGATTCCTTTTGCTCAGTGTGCTCTGCAACATGGGCGTTTGGTGTGGACTCTCCTTGCTTGGACTGTGCAGAAGCCAAGCGTTTCCGGCAATCCTTCTTCATATGGCCATACTTATGGCAGTAACTGCGCTGAATATTTTCCTTCTTGGAAGGGTCCTGGATTGACCCTGACTGGATGGCTAAGAGGGTTGATTGTTGCCCTTATTCTGCTAAAAGGACTTGGAAGTAAATGCTTGCGCTGTAGAGGAGGAACTAGCATTGCTACCGAACTGCTGTCTCCATCGATCCTGCTGCAAAAGTTTGTTGCACAGCTCTGGAAACTTCAAGTCAACATTAGTTGAGGTAATATTGAGTGTCTCGATAAAGTGCTCATAAGATTGTGGTAGACTTTTCAAAGTGATGACTATCATATCTTCCTCATCCATCTTCCGACCAATCGCCTCCAACTGATCACAAATGTCCTTGATTTTTGTGAGATGCTCCTGCAGAGACATCTTTTCATCCATCATGATCGAAAAAAGCATGTTCTTCAGAAAGAACACCCGACTTTTGTTAGACATTTCATGAAGGTCTTTCAACGAATCCCAGATTTCTTTCGTTGATTTACCTTACGGAACCTGAGGCAGTTGGTCATCGGTGACCGATAATTTGATAAGCATTACCGCTTCCCGATTCTGCTCATCGAATTTATCCTAATCTTTACCCACCACTGGAGGGCGTGTAGATTTGCCTAGAACAAGCTGGTCAAGACACCAATACTCGAATATGGTTAACACGCGCTGCTTCCAGGTGTTGTAATTGCGGCCGTTGAACTTCTGACTGCCTTCCAACATGATGTTGGACCAAGACGCCATCTTTCACAATTTTCGAGGCACGAGAAAATAGATTACAAGTTGATGGCACAAAAACCAACGCAGATTGACAGCACAGACAAAGAACAAGAACCCTAGCAGAGGTTTCTAGGCACAAATCCTGAGAGTACAAAAAACACATGCTCAAAAAAACCCGAACACGGATTTTGAGGCACAAATTCCGAGGTAATGCAAGTTTCAAATCCTCAGCTTCAACTAGAGATTCTCCCACCAAACAAACAAGAAACCACGAAGTGAGGGTTTGCTGGGACTTGGTCATAGAGGCCAAATAACCGCGGACTGGGGCGGGAGACTCAAACCGCTGACCATAGCTTTCAAGAAGAGAGGCAATAAAACTTTGCAAAGAGTCGCGACCTCAGACTAGTACAAAATAAAAGTTGATGCCGATAGAAAGAAGATGCCTTCAAAAAGACAGAATCCACGATCTTAGCCGCTACAGAAAATTGAGGAAATTGCAGCACAGAAATAGAAATCGTTGCTGGAGACAAAACCCTCTAGAAAAACAAGATGTCACGTCTCGTTTTTGTGGACTATATTATTATTCTAGATTAGAGAACAATTACTATGATTGACTTTTACCTTAAGTAATTTTATATGTGTGAAGGTAATTATCATGAGTTTATATTGATGAAAATTGGAAAAATTGATTTAAATGTTAAATATTATCGATGTGATTACAATGTTTTGCCTCGGCATTTTTTTTTTGAGACACTAACCTATTGACGTCAAGTTGAGTGCGAATGCAGGTACTCGTCGAAGACGAGAACATGGTTGAAGTAGAGTTCTAGCCACTTGGCAAGAACTGATGGGATGGTTTACCCTAATGCAATCACACACTCACGTAGTTTCATATGCATTGTCGAATGGATTATTTTTATGCATCAATGTGCGGTTGATAAGTGTGATTGATAGTTTAATATTTGGAAAATATTGTGTTTTCAATTGCTATAATAGTTTACTTTAAATACATTATTTTATTAAATGGAGTGACGATTAAATTTTGATGGAATATTTAAATTAGTGTAGCTAAAATTATTTAAATAAATAAATGCTTTTCTATTTCATGATTTTAGATGTTTCGAAGACAATATGTTAATTTAGATTTAAATAATTATATTAAATTATAATAAATATATATATATTTATATTATATTTCACTTCTTGATTTATTTAAAGTAATTTTGATTGTGTTTTTATAAAACAATAGTTAATTTATATTAAAAATAATGTTATTATATTTAGAAAATGAATAAAAGAACTAAAATTTATTTACTGTCATTCATGCGACAATAAGCTAGCTAAAATAATTGTTATTTTATCTAAAATAGAAATTGTGAGCCTTTTTAATTGGTCGAATTTCATGCAAAACTAGAATGAGACTTCAGTTATCAAACTCTCCAATCTTTAAACCTAAAAAGGGGATTGCCAAGAATAAGGCAGTTTGATATTATTAAAGTGCGCATTCAACAAAGAAAAGGACCCACGTTTTCTGAGAACAAAACACCCCACGACTTTCAGTAGAGAATCCACGCCTGGAGAGCAGAGGAAAAGCCACGAATTGTGCAGAACATGAGCAACCAAGGTAGAATCGCCATCTTCTTTCAGGTATAAACTCCGGGTAATTTTTCTTTGTGTTTTTGCATGTATTGAAAATCTGTTTATATGGCAATTGAAACTTAGTAAAACCAGCTTGTGTGCATGGGCTTTTCTGGCATGCATTGATTGCCAAATCGGCCTGCTTAAACTCTCTGAAAACTCCTCCTCCTAGCCGCCAAATGACAGACTAGACCTGCACGTTTTTCTTTGATTTATACTCTCTCTCTATCTTGAAATTCTATCTCTAATGCAGCAACAAAAGGAAGACCATGGCGTTGGCTTAGATCAACCTACCTTGTGTATTTTACCAGCCACCAGACATTTGCTTGGACTGCTGTTATTTCTTTCTCTCTTTGGCATCGACCCATTTCTCATGGCTGCCTATGTTTTATACTAGCCATTTGACTTCCTGGGCGAATTGTCTTCTTGTTTGGCTGAGCAAATCGACCCACTTTTATTCTGCCTGTTGCCAATTTGCTAGGAATCGACTTCTCTTATTCTGGATCTTGTTTCTTGTTTACCTATTTAAATCGGCATGTTGTTCCTATATGGTCGACCCTACTATTCTTGTTTTCCTGATTTTTTACCGCCTAAATATGACCTCTTGATGGCCGTTCTTTTTCTCTTCCTGGAGAGTTTTACTTCTGTTTTTATGCCTTGCAAATCGCCTTTTCCAAATCTTGAGTTTTACTATGAAAACAATGAGTTATCCGAATCCCTAATTACTGTAGAATACTCTCTATCAGATACTTGTATGACTATATTTCTTTCTTATGTTGGCTGAAATCAGTTCTAGATTATAAAACGACCTTTCTATGGGTGAAATTCAAACTCTTAAAATAGAATGAAAACCATTGTATTTCTGTAGACATATTCCTTATTTGTTGCTGATTTAAAACCCGAAAGACAGATGAAGTTTACAAATTCTATTCTTAATTTTTTTTTTTTTTAAATCTGCCACAACTCCTGTCGCTGAAATGACAGTAGGTTACTGAATGTTACATTTAAACTTATTGAATAAACTGAGATAGTTCCTATCACTGATATGACAGTAAGATGGATTAGTGATTGGAAAGTGTATTTTCCTTGATTGATGTTTTGGGAAAAAGGGATTTTTATGATTTATTGATGAAATTTGATTCTTATATTTTTTTATTATTTGCTTGCTTCTTGGGGAAAGAAGTAGTTTTATCTAGGAATGTATTGGGTTACTTTCTGGGCTAGGATGCCGAATGTGGATTTTCGGAGATGGCTTTTCCTCTTTTGGGGAATTGAACCTGGTTACTATTTAAAAGTTAGATCTAATCGAAATGACATTGAAATAGATGTTTATTTGTCTAGCAAACTTATTTATATATATCTCTGCCACATCCTGTTGTGAGACAATCTGCTTTTCATTATTTAGAATTGCACATTCAAACATCAGGGTTGCATCGGGTGTTCCCTGCTGCTAGTTGTTTCCAGGTAGCTAGACACTTCGTGCAGGGCTGGGTTTCCTTCGTTTCATGAAGGGATCCGGGGAAGTGTAATTACTTCATGGTTGGGTGGAAAAGCACCTAGGCCATGTTCCCGTCTCTTGGCTCGCAGGTGGTGGACCACTTGGTTCGTGCGACTAATGAGCGTATTGATTATTTATTCTTGTTGTACATGATGATTGTACTTGAAATTGGATGTATTATGGCATGAATGCCCATGGATTTTTGTATATTATTTATAGTGCTTTTACCTGGATTGAGCACGTGATTTTGTAAAATTAATGACATTATGATTCATATTTATGAGATGGTTAATTTTACTTGTGATAATGTAATTGAGCAAATTAATTACACCCATTTTATCTTTTATATTGTAATTAAGTGGATTAATTACATATTTTTACTTTGGATATTGTGATGTTGTATTTAAGTGGATTATTTACTTCATTTACTATTTGTGATAAAATTGAGGGCTTTGCACAAGATGACCTCTAGACAGAAGAATCACGGCTTGGAAAAACAGGAAACTCACCAAAGATTTTCAGCAGCTCATACTTCAACAGATTCGCGACCAAGGAGAATTAATGCTGGTGCAAGACCTTGAAACAATGGCTACAGAATGTGAAGCGTCAATTAAGACCCTCCAAGTCGCGACCAACAGCTACCAAAAACGTCGATATAGGAAACCTGCAATTTCTGTAATCCTTCAGAGATGATGAAAAACTCCAATCCAAATCACGACCAATCAATGACAGATGCCGCTGATGTCAAGGGAAATCGCTCGAACCAACTTTAAAAATGCGTGACCTCAAAAAGGTGAAAAAAACAAAACGCAAATTCAAAACGCGACCCAGAAAAAATTATCATGACCACAGAATATAGATCGCAACCCTACAAGATCCGCGATAGGGTTTATTGATCCCGAAAAAAATAGACAAGTCGTGATTTGCAGAAGACCCAGAAGAAATTGAAAATACCAGAGCCGTACGGAATACGAAGAGCCCAGGAAAAAATTTCCTACTCTGATACCATGTAAATATTAAAATCAAAATGATATTCGGAATGATATATTTACAAGATAGAGCAAAGCTCTATTTAAAGGAATTACAAGAAGTTTCTAAATATTACAAAATAGATGTTTCTAATAAGAAACTAAAGCTATCTAAATGCAGAAATAGAAACAAACTTAAAAATACATTATTGACCATTAAGAAACTATCTAAATTTATTTTAATAAAGGCTCCCTTGGTTCACTCCGTAGACTATAGGGAAAGGACTATGCAGGACAACTAGGAGGAAAAATATTACTATTCCCGTAGAGAAATTTCTAATTGAATTACTATTCAATAAAATGCATATACCCCCTCTCTTATAAATTACTAATGTGATTGAGTCTGACGATAGACTTAAGCTTGTTCTATTTGAAGGAAACTGAATCTTGCCAAATGGTGAGTCTTCACAACTTCCACTCTATAATTTGGTCAATCCTTCGTTTAAAGTTACTGAAAATTGAGAAAGTGAATGCTTCTTGGCTTCCAAAAGACAATAAAGCTAGGCGGATGATTGTTAGTGAGGTAAACCAAACTTAGTGAACTGCCTTGACTTGACTTTGGTACTTTAGGATATTTTATTTATTCTCTCTCATGTATTGTGCTTGGCCCTTACTTTTGCCAACCATATTTGTTGCCTATAAAAGGCAACTCACTCATTTGTCATTTGACAAGCAAGCAATTGCATTCCGTCATATATAGCATTGTAATATATTCGATCTTCATCTCTTTGTGTACATCCATTGAAAGTTCTTTTCTGAGTGCATCCAACATGGTAATTAGAGCCTAGGGTTTCAACCTTAGACACCTATGGGCCCCTTAGCTCAACACTGCATGGAGGCTTCAAGTGATCCAAGAATATATATGTTCACAACTACTCTTAAGGGTGATTCTATGTTTACTAAATTGACTTTGCAAGTTGGAGGAACCTTGGAGCTCATTGGAAAAATTGCAAATATTTTTCAAATCCATCTAATCTACTTTTTCTACCAATAGCTTTCTAGAAAAGGAGCCTAAGTCTCCAGTTTTGCAACCCCAGCATTCACATTTGAGGAAATATTGTTGTTTCTTCCCAAATTACAAATCATGCATATCTCACGATCCATCCCAATTCTTGCCAAACCCATCAACAAATCTGGAATTCTAGCAGAAAAATAAGCTTTACTTTCCTGCTTTTTTCAGTTCCATTAATTTAGGGCATTAACCATCAAGCTTAAGTTTGATACACATTTAACTTTCATAGGGAAGTTTTCTTTTTGGCTTTGGCAAGATGATCAAAAATCACAATATCTTGGACACACAGTGGAGTATGGAACCCATTTTTTCTTGAGAGAATTTCTCTAAGCCCATCATAGTGATGTAGCTATGGGGTTTACTTGTAATTGAGGCCATCAATTACTAGTAAACATGAAATTCGAGAAGAAGGTGATGGAGTCATTTAACTAGAGGGGAACCTTGAATGCATGAAATCATCAATCTTGGGCTATTGAAGTGGAGAGTTGGCATCACCTCACAGATTTGAGGTATGTGGCTGATCCCAAGAGGGCAGAACCTAAGGATAAAAGATAAGCATTCCTTTATAAGGATGAACCAACCATTGGAATTCTTAGGCTACTCATAAAGCTAGAACAATTGCACCAAAGCCTCAATCAACCTTCAACTCATGCTATTTGGAACTAATTATTTGGGAAGTACAACAAGCTAGATGCAATGGTTGGGGCGACATATTTAAAGGAGTTGAATGTTCTTCTAAATTTGATAAGGTTGAGGATTGTTTTGTTAGGAAAGGTCTCTCAACCTAACTCCTAATGTTAAGATTACAAACAATGTGATTTTCAGGCTATAAAACTTAAAAACTCAATTTCTAGGCTATAGAGGTTATTTTTGGCCAAAATAAAAATTATGGGTTGTTCAGCACCAATTCTTAGGTGCCTGTGATGTGGACCTCTTCAAGATCTACATTTTTTTTTAAAAGGCCCAATCGGCCTCCCAGATCAAAAGTTACGGCCTTCAAAAGTTGGAAATGTAAAAGCATCTATGACACATAAAAGAGCTATAAGGGGGAGTTACACTTGTTGACCAACTTATGACACGTGTTATGATGCATCATAAGGCATCTTGGATGGAGATAATGGCACCAAAACAAAATGCCCAAGTTGGTGAGTGGATTATGACAAGCTTGTGATAGGTGGAACAAATATGCTATTTTTAGCTTGTGGAACTCGTCTTGGGATTTGGGTGTTGGATTTCTAAGGATTTGGGCACCCACATTTTGAGTGGTTTTAGCTCATGATTTCCTAATTACCATTTGATGGTTTCATGTATTGTGTCTCTTATTTATTGAGTGCTTGAGATGGAGGTTTTGATAGTGAGTTTTGTAAGTATCGTTATGCTACTAGAATTCCTCTAGATCTCTAGGTGGTGATACTCCTTTAAAGGCTTAGACTGTGCAAGTGTGTTGTAACCGTTGTTATTGTAACTTTTGATTACTAAATAATACATTGAGTTACTTTGGAGTGTGTGATTTTCCTACCGAAACGATTTTCCCCACATATATCACTATGTTATAGTAAATTGTTTTTGTGTTTATTTCCCTGTAACTGTGTGATTAGTTTAATTTTTTAACATATCTCCTCTTATAGATTAATGTAGGAAGCGTATTCCACATCTCTGCTTCCTTTCATGTTTAGCAAAGTCCTAGAGTTGAAGAATAAGCTTCACAATTGTGCCAGCAAGTTCAAGTTGATGACTACATCATCAACATTTTGCTTCCTAATATTAGACCTACATTCAATCTCTTTCCTAGGCAATTCTCATCAACTACAAGCTTGCATAAGAAGGATGGGTTGACGGATTTCACTCTAACAGAGTTGTGAAAGACATAAGTCGTGGTTTCATGCGGTTACAACTTGTGATTTTGTTCCTATAGAGTCTAGACTATACAAGTTTGTGAAGCCGGATGAGCATGCATCCAGAGCTACATTATTGAGAAGCTTCCCCTTTCACATGTTGTGGAGATTTCACCATTTGATGAGATGGTTGTCCTAGTTATTATTGAGGGATAGAACCACCACCACCACCACATTGAGCCACCAAAACCATCTGGTCCAACAAGGATACCTAGCATTGAAGCAGGTTTGTAGGCTTCTCCACAAGAAGAGCTTGTGCATAGACCTTCATGGCATAGAACAATGGTTAATGAAGAAGAGCTGCAACTGATGTGAATGTTCAAGAGCCAGCCCATGTCACCAAATATCAGCAAAGGATGAATATGGCACTCATTGCTTGAGATATGGACATTATTGATTGTAAGTCATATAAGGAACGCAACTAGAATTGCTGTGTGGTAAAAGGCAATAAAGGATGAATATAATTCCCTCATGAAGAATGAAACTTGGAAATGGGTTCCTTGACCTGTTGCGAAGAAAATTGTGAGGTGTAAGTGGCTCTACAAGACCAAGTAGACTTCTGACAGTAAGATTGAGAGACATTAGGTGCGACTTGTTGCTCAAGATTATTCTTGAAAGGAAGGTATTGATTATGAGGAAACCTTATCCCTATTGCAAAGAAGAATAGTGTCAAAATTGACCTTTCATTGGAAGCCAGCTTTAGTTGGTAGGTACACCATGCACCAAATGGATGTGAAATGTGCATTTCTTGATGGTGATCTACATAAGGAGATCTATATGGAGCAACATGCAAGTTTTGTTGAACTAGAAAAGAAGAGGTTTGTGTGACAATTGAAGATGTCTCTTTATGGGCTCAAACAAGCCCTAAGTGCTTGGCATGAGTAGATTGATAATTTCTTTATTTATTGTAGATTCAAGAGATGTGTTGTGGAATCAAACACCTATACGGAACATTTTGATGGGCAGATATTGACATTGTTCTTTATGTTGATGACTTGATACTAACAACCAGTAGCATTCCTCTCATCCAAGATATGAAGGAGGAAATTAAAACAGGATTTGACTGGTTTTCTGGTTATGCAGATGTAGGATGGGATTTTGATTTCCCAACCAAAGCATGTCATGAACTTGCTGAAGAATTTTGGGATGTAAGATTGCAAGCCTTGCACTAATACATATCAATCAGGTGTCTGATTGGAGAAGAACCACACATCATCTTTGGTAGATGCTTCTTTGTACAAGAACATCATGGGCAAACTCATCTACTTGACTAACACTCGCCTAGACATTGCGTGCAGTTGGCATTTGTTCCAAATTTATGTAGGAACCTCATGAGCACCATTGAGATGATGCAAAGCAGGTACTGCAGTACTTGAAGGGCATTTACATTTGAGTATCAAGTATGTACACAGAGCAAAGGTCCAGTTATTGCATACAGTGATTCAGATTATGGTGGATATCCTGAAACTATGCGGTCTGCCTATGGCTACATCTTCAATGTCGGTTCCCATCCTGTCTCCTGAAGCAGCTGTTGTCACCTTGTCTACCACTTAAGTAGAGTATCATGTAGTACTTGAAGCAACTAAAGAAGCATGTTAGATCAAGAATTTACTTGAGATTGGATTGCCCCAAACATCAGCAATGACACTCTTCTATGACAACCAGAGTACCATCAAGGTAGCTAAGAACTTAATGCAGGATTGTCACACCGAGATAATGAAGATCTGTGCCTATTTTTTGAGAGAGAGTCCACAAACATATCATCTCCTAGCAACATCGCCTGATGAAGGATATGATTGTGGATATCTTCATGAAGCCACTGTCTTTTGATCCTTTCACTCGTCTTCGATGGATGATGGGACTTCTTGATGCTGCCCTTAAGAGAGGATGTTAGGGATTGTGGATGTAATGTCAGCATCACAGTCCTCCAAGCTGTGGTTAAAGGGGAATATTAGTGGTGTAAACCCCCATTAATGGACCACTTTTACTTGACCTTAGTCCTTGGATATTTTATTATATTTTATTAATTCTCTCGTGTACGCGGTTGACCCTTACTTTTCCAACCACGTTTGTTGCCTATAAAAGGCAACTCACTCATTTGTCATTTGACAAGTGAGAAATTGCATTCATTCATAACGCATTGTAATATATTCACTTTTCATTTCTCCATATTCATTCATTGCAATGTTCTTTTCTTTTCTGTGAGTGCATCCAACATTGAGAAGCGTTAATACTATTTAGATCACTCTTAGTGCCATTACGCTTAGATGCTTTGACTGGCAGGTTTGAATTTCAGTGGAATCCTAACATACATGGGCTTGTCAAAAGTGGGGATTTGGGCGGAGATGAGACACAAATTCAAAAGAGATTCAAGACACTCTTTCTCCATATCCTTCATTAGAGATCTGTCAATTTTGGTGAACCCATGGCTTCTTAGAAAAATGGCATGGTGGCTTTATTTTTTATTTCATAATACTACATTTTCATTTCTTTAAGGCATAAGATGTGAAGTTGCTTTTCTTCCAATTATTGGGGGTTGAGTCAACATCTGTCTATGATTTTATACATATACTTTGATGAACTCTAATGTCCTGTTTAACTAGTCTATTTATTCAGAAACAAAACATTTTCCAGAAGATAATGAAAATTCTAGATGGTTTCGCAGAATTCACCAGCAAATACACATTTCCTTTATTTATGTTTCTTAAATAGAATGAACTTGACTGCACAAGAATTCTTCCCTAGGGTTTGCAGCAATTATAGCAAGTTACAATTCAGATCATAAAACCAAGTTAATAATTTTTAAAAGGGATTGTACCGCTGAGCTTTCAATTAGAATGGGTGCACTTAAAAGCAACACTGAATCTTTGGAAATTATTAATTAGTGCTAAAGCTGACATGATAGCCTTTATTAGCTACATGGGAATTGACTATGCATTTCATGTATGCTCTAATGTATGCTATGACATAGTCTTACAGTTCTAAATTTTCTCAAATAGCTAAATAAGTATATTCTTGTAATCCAAATAAATACTTGGATTCGCAAGTGCTCTTGTCCTTTCATCCCAATTTCCTTTTACAAATGGAAACTAATCTATCAAATTTATTTTTGACTTATAAATTAAGTCAGCTCTCTTTGATTCTAGTTCAAGTTCAACAAAATGCAAACATTTAATATAGAACTTAAACAGTGAGCACACTATTACCTCCTCATAACTCTTCCCCATTGATGTTGCCCTTTCTTTTCTCTCCTGCTTTAAGCGTCGAGATAGCCTTTGCTCAATGTGATCACTCAAGTATGTTTTAGGTAGATCCCTTGCACCAAGAATGGCACTTTGAAGTAAAGGCTTCCGCTCACCTCTTTCAATCTCTTTAATATAACAATTCGGACAAATGTAATCTGCATGGTCATTTTCAATCCTCCTAGCATTGAAAAGGGCACATATCTGATGCTGTTGCAGTTTGCATTTACAACATTGTACCCACTGCAATGTACCATGCACCAAAAAACTGTAAAATGCATATTTATAAATATAAATTAGCATCACTATTTGTTTGCATTATAGGAAAGAATTCAAGCTTACCCCTTCTTCAATTTCTTCACTATTTTTCCTCTTGTCTAGCTTCGACTTGAGGTAAGTCACCCCATCCAACCCAATTGCACAATCTTGCATCTTATCATAACATGCCATGCAGAAATAATTTCTTGTAACACCAACACCAGCAGTATAATACAGTGCATTGCGCTTTATTCGTGCACCACAAGATGTGCAATAAATAGGAGCTGGTTGAAACTTAAGTTCCCCAGCGGTGCACAATTGGCATGTATTCTCTTCCACATGATGCTCAGTAAATTGGTTACATTCAGCGTTTCCTTTATCCTGCCACAGATTTCCATGCGATTTCAACAAGTTAAAACAAAGTCCCATTAAGAAATGATCTAATTTATAATCCAAATTCAGCTAAAGATAGAAAGCCAGGATTTTCCAATGACAATGCAGTAATTTATCCTGAAATCACTCCATATGTCAATGAATGTTCAAGTATGAATGACCTTTCTACCTTATATACATCTTAGTTAATATGTCTCTTGTTCAATTTCATTTTAAAATCAATAAATGTGTTTCTCCACCAATGAATACGGTTAATTGCACTACCAGTATGAGGAATTTTAATACAAACCTGAAAAATCAACTGTCGCAGTCCTGCAACATGATCCTTAATTTGCTCAGGAGTGAAAAATTCTGTCAAGGAAATGCCTTTGAGTTTTGACTTCACTAATTTTGCTGTGAATGAACTATCAGCATAAGATGTCATCTTTGGAGCTTTTAACTTAATCTGATTCTCTTCCTGCCTATGCAAGGGAGGGTGTTTGCTCAAACCAATTGTATTGAACTCAGACGCTGATTGTGAGAACTCCCTCTCTTCTTGTGCATCCTTAGCTTCACCAACATTTTTGTATTTGGCATGCCTTTCAGGATTGCTTTGCTGTAAATTTGCACCCAGATCTGTAATCACAGTCGTGACTGCTTGTCTAGAAGACTTAAATACCATATCCTTTTCTGTAGAAGGAATACCATCATTTGTTTTTCCACTGTGAGGTTGCCGTTCAAACATCAATTGAACTTTATTCAGACTTGTCACAGACTTCTGCCCAGTTCCAACCTGCTTCTTTACATCGGATGAAGAGACAGGTTCAAGCTTTGATTTTTTCGGCGGGGGCTCCTGAATTTGCCCTTCATCAACAACAACTTTGGTTTGGTCTTCCACGTTTAAATTAGTGCCGCATTTAGAATAGGTGCCCACATGACATGTGATGTCATCTGTAATGTCTATGGTATTAGTATTCAATGAATTATTACATTCTTGTGAGAAGCTCTGGCAAACAGGGGAAGAAACAGGACAGCAATTATTACAGGAATCTTGCTGATGGCTAACCGTCCTCAATGGAAGGCATTGAGTAGAGAACTTTATCATCTCTGCAGCCAATAGTTTTGGTGGTGAATAATTAACAGTTTGGCATTTATCTTCTACAACTAAACATTTACTGGCATTACATAAGAGATCATTTTTTTCCTTAACATATTCATTTTGCTGTTCTTCAGTAACATCACTGGACTGTCCAGACACTTGAGTATCCCCAGTTGATGTGCTATCACTGTTTTTAGTGTTTAGGGTTGCAATAAGTTCATTATTAGGTGGCAATTGTGGACAAGAATGTTGATGTCCATTCATTTGATCAGTATTTATGACATGTTTATCTACCACTTTCTGCTTTTCCAAGCATTGAATTTGATGTAAGAGTAGATTTTTCTCTTGTGGTTTTGATTCTCGTTGGTCCTGCAGACCATCCTTTGGCTGCACTTCAGAAGGAAAGCCAACAGGATCATTTTGTGAGTGGATTTGCAATTGTCCTTCAGGTGATAAAGACTGTGGATGTTGCAGATTCTGATTGTGTTGCAAATGAAACTGTTGATTCTGGGTATTTTGATCCAACCATTGCCCTTGAGATTCAATATGTGTCGGTAAATTTCCTGGTGGCACCATTTCTTTAGTTTGTGGTTGCAAAAAGTTCTGATTTTCTTGGTGTAATAGTTCTTGGTTGGACAAATCAGAGGTATGTTTCCCCCACAACATTTTAGATGTATGAGCCTGCTTTATTCCATTATTATTCAACAATGATTGTTGTTGATGATTTTGTAGATGTTGATGCCCAAGTTGAGGATACCTATTTTGCTGCTGACAAAATTTCCACCATTGCTGACGCTGCTGTGGACTGTTTTTTTGTTCTCTCTGATATGGTTGTAGATGGGGCTGTTGATACAGATGTAGATATGACTGCTGCTTTTCAAAATTTTGTTGTCGCTGCTGGTATTGTTGTTGAGAATGTATAAACTTTGATGAATGCCAACCTACAGATTTCTGACAAGAATTCCTGCCATCTGCAGGTCCACCAGATGATGTAGAATTATATAAGTTTCCCTTGCTGGCAACATCAGCTGCATCCACCAAATAGCTGTCAACTAATAAAACGTGATTTGGAAAAGCCTCCTTCATAGGAAATTGTATAATGAATAAGTAGAAAATAAGCATGTTAGACGTGCAAGGAAAGAATGTTCAAACATCAAAAAACTTAAAAGCATGTTGAAAGAAAATGAATACTAACACAGTGAAAGTCCTTACATTGTGTGAAGTTTTGTTGGTGTGGGTGATTGGGATGATACTTCATAGAAATTGGAACTTTATCATACGGTGGAGCATGCAAATGCATATCATTTCCTATCCATTGCATTCTACTGCTTGTGCTTCTGTCCGCACACAATATTGGTTTCGCCTGCATTTTAGTGCTCATTGCATCACAAGTTTGACCGTTCCCACAATAATGCATATGACCGTTTGGACCTCCATTTACTTGATTATCTTTTACCTGAAATGCATTAATAGGATTGCTAATAGCATTATCAACTCCACAATAAACCCCAGATTTCATAGGCATCATCCAACTACGAGTATCCATGGAAACAACTCCAATTTTCTGCTGGGATTGGAGTCCGTTATTTAGCACTCCTGGATTGAGATAAGCCTCATCATTGGCATGTATTATGCTAGATCTGCTAAAAGCTGGAAATGTTCTGTTCACATCAACAGGATCCTGAAGTATAGTGCTGGGGATTATAGTTGAAACATATGAGAAGTCCCCAACTGGAGTTGGTGACATTGGGCTTAGGTTTCCAGTGTTTATACCAGAAAAGTCCATCATTTTTCCAGGCTCCAGCAGAAACTACTGATTGATGAAAGCTATCAATACAATTATCAGGTGCAGATCCCTTCATTAAGTGTTGCAATCAATGTTCTAAGGCATCCTGATATTCACCAGATATTATAGTCAAAATGACATAACATATGGCTGAAGCAATTAAGGTTGTCATCACAGAACCATACTTCATATCCAATACTATAATGCATATTGGACATCCTTGATGAGAGAGGAGTGCAAACCTTGTCAAATAACAGAGAAACACCAGTGTATGGGGATGAGCTACTTACACCACAAGAATTCATTAAAACATTCTCACTACAAGACAACTGAAAGTCTTTTGCATTTTGTAAGTTCGTTATTTTACAAATGCATCACATCAAGTATGATTATCTATGACACTTGATGAGTTCAGATTCCAAAAGATGAAACTTTTATAAGACTATAAATTTCACTACACATTACAGATTATTCCTTGATTGAGCAACTGTGAAATATAGCAGTTATTATAACAGTGAAATGCTAGTTTAATAAGAACTTTCTATAATTTCTAACATTATCAATTAAAAACATCACATATAACTGAATTTCAGCAGAATCGATGGAGATTTGGAAGAGAATTAATGATGGAACAATAAATGTAGAACCAGTTTACCATCTCAGGTTCCCTAGTGTGGACTATAAAGACAGCACAACGTGTAATTAGAGAGAGTGCAGCTGAAATTATCCAACAATGAAAAATGAACAATAACATGCATCTTAAATGTACTGAAATGTAAGAAAATAAAACAAAAGCATGACAGTTCTCAGTCTATGGAATGGGATTACCATTTGGAACATCAGTCAACTGAAGCGGTTGAGATCAATAACTAAACAGAGCAAATCGTTTTGGTTTTTGGTGACTTGTTATTTCAGAACTATTGATTATCTAACACAGTTTGAATTCTGGCTTTGACACGTTAAACTCTCAAAAGGGCAGAAAGTTCATGATCCCTTTGAAATACTACCAAACCACATCAGAGTATTCCTTGTTTGAGCAACTGTGAAATAAAGAAGGTAGTTTGCCTTGAATCTAGATACTACCCTTGGAGAGGATGTATAATCCTAATATTCTCTATTGAAAAATAGAAGTGTAGCATGCAACCAAATTTTGGGAAGATGGACTGAATATTCAGATGCAAATAAATGCAGAATGGTATATGTAGAGCTTGTGCACCTTTTTCTCCTGCTGGAGTAAAATATCAATATGGCCCATTTCATTATAAAGGGAATGTGAAGTAGCCTTCATTCAAATGCCCGTGTATCATTTTGAACACAAATTCCTCAAAATAAAATGCAGATACCCAGACAATTTCTATTTCCAACACACACAGGCCAGGCAAAACAAACCATAGCCCATAATTAAGCATAGAAACTGTTTCCCATTGATCAGGACTTTGTTTCCCAAGCCACAAATGGAAAACTCGTAGGGAAAGGCAGAGCAAAATCCTAAAGATCTAATTTTAACATACTATATTGACGTAACCCACAGTTCCAACAAATCCTAATACACTCACTAAAAACTAATGTAGCATTTAAAATGCTCAAAAACTAACCTATGGGTTATACCAGATGAAGATGATAAATTTCATGTACAATATAGAATATCAATACAGGAAATGATTGAGCACCTAGTACTTGCTTCTTTCATTTTCGTATTGGCATATTGCCATTTTAGTCTGTCAACACAAATTCTTGGAAAGCTTGGTAATCAAGTCTAGGATCAACAAGGTTGGCATATCTGATTCTTTATGCATTCTTTGTGCAAGAGAGAAAACTGTTAGAAATGTTTCTTGGAAATGTACATCTGCCAAGACTTTCCAGACATGGTTTCAGACTCAATTCAAGTATTTATTTGTTGCTCCTCTTTCCTTGTGAGGTTGTCTCTTGGAGACTGGTAGATGCTTGGATGATTAAAGATTGTTACAAAGAGATATGACAGTACAATAAGTCTGCCTTATCAAATATCGTTTTTGGAGATCAACTACATAGAGTATTCGATGCTCAAGGCATTCCTTCAATGACCCGTTTTCACGTGTAACAAGTCCCAATAACCCATCTCTCACAAGCTTGAATGATCAGATTGGCACTCATTGCACCAAGTGATGCTCACAGGGCTGAAAAGGTGGGATTGAAACTAGCAAAAGGAACCTTTGCATGGCTTCAATCATCACCCCTGGGATTTGCACCCCGTATGAGACTTCTCGGGAGGTCACTTACAGCAGTGCTATTCATGCCTGCCATTGATTTCCTTTGGAAGACAACATGCAAAGCAACCTTTACTGAAGATGGTTCTACAGTCAAGTTAGGAGGGCTAAATACTTTTAAGTAGGGTTTGGCTACAAACTGACTCATGTAAACTCCCTGCCTACTTGGGCAAAGGGTAAGATATTAGCTTTTCTTTCCTTCAAAGGTCTATATTTTCATAGTTACCAGGAGACACAGGGTACTGGTACTAGTACGGCGACGAGGTCGCCAATCAAATTAGGGTACGTGAGCAAATGAATAAGGAGACGGCTATTTTATATGTAAATGAATCACCAAAAATTTTGGGTACCGGGACAGGTACTTTGTCTATGTTCCCATAATGGAGTTTCCTGGTAACTATGATATTTTTCCACTAACCTTGTTGCTCATCTGATGTTAACAAAAGATCTTTCATACAGTGTAAATTGCATTTGTTCATGAAATGAAGAAAAAAAGAGTTGCCTTTTCAAACTGCAGTCAGTCAGTCCAGTTCATGAGTTGTGTTGCTGTTATGTTTGCGGATGTCTCTGCATCTGAGAATGTGAATTTCAAAAAGACATTAAACTGACCATGTTTTCTTATAGGTAGATCACTAAAAGCACCTAATTATGCTCAGATGGGATGGCATAAATTTTAGAGTATATTACAAGAGTAAAATATATTTGGTCGCCTGCTTGATACTTCTCAACACTGTCGAACAAAACAGTGCTTATGTCTTTCAATTAGTGCATATTTGCATGCCATGCAATCCTGCCCTGTTGGGATCCTTGATCACCAGTTGCAGGCAATTCTTGGGATATTCTTGAGTCTTAGGCTTGGTTTTATTAATCCCAGAAGACACTAAGGTGTGGTGTTCCTTGGGTTGTATTATAATTTATAGTGGATCCCATCAAGTACAAGCTTCGTGCACCTTGGGATCCATGATTTCTTATAGGTAGATCACTAAAAGCACCTAATTATGCTCAGATGGGATGGCATAAATTTTAGAGTATATTACAAGAGTAAAATATATTTGGTCGCCTGCTTGATACTCCTCAACACTGTCGAACAAAACAGTGCTTATGTCTTTCAATTAGTGCATATTTGCATGCCATGCAATCCTGCCCTGTTGGGATCCTTGATCACCAGTTGCAGGCAATTCTTGGGATATTCTTGAGTCTTAGGCTTGGTTTTATTAATCCCAGAAGACGCTAAGGTGTGGTGTTCCTTGGGTTGTATTATAATTTATAGTGGATCCCATCAAGTACAAGCTTCGTGCACCTTGGGATCCATGATTTATAGGGCCTGCCTTGTGATGTGGTATATTCAAAAATATGTTAAATTTTCAGACCATGGTAAGCAGATTCTGCACAGAAAATTAAACACTAACTGCAAAGTAGCATAAAACTAAAAACTACAATCAAAACAGCAGATCTGAATATGCTGAAAATAGAACAGTAAAGACACAGTAATGAACTCTCAATACCTGCAGCTGTCTTCTCATTAAATCTGAAAAGAAAAATACACTGCAATAGCTAAAAACTGGAATTAATTATGTCACATTGTCATTCACACTCTTTCCTTTCTTTTATAGATGGAGGCTAGGAACAGGAAGTGAGCCCTACCTTGAATGAGTCAAACTGACTAAAACTGGAAATTTCCTAACTTATGCACTTTGGCTGAAAATAGAACTGTAGCTAAAGATGGCATATAGAAAAAAGAAAAGTCTAAACTTAGATTTCTAAATCTGAAATGGGAAAATGTTGCTCTTGTACATTTTTCAGCCTCTGTCCTGCTCCAATGTCCTATTTGCTGGGAGACATTAAGAGTGTGCTTAAATGATATTCTATTGTCATTTTTTTTGTTTCTCTTTTATTCTCCAGTATCTGATGTTGCAAGAAGAAAATCACAAAGCTCGCTGCCGGAATTATTGGTTGTCTTCTACTAAAATAGCAGTTTCAGTTTCAGATTGGATTTATCATATAGTCATAGTTACCAGGAGACTGGGCATGGAAGATGAGCATGGGTACCAGTATGCCATTTTTCAAAATAATAGGAGATGGGTACTTGGAGATGCCCAAAAGAAATTAGATATATATAGCTAAAAAAATTTAAAAATAAAAAACAATATGCAGACTGTTATTACTCTGTTGCCAGCTGCCTCATCACTCAGTCCTTACTCACGCTTAGACTGCAAACTGTCACTCCTCAGTCTTCCTCCTCCCACACTTGTCACTGTTAAATCATAAATGTTTCGTGTTTGCAGACTAAGATACTGACTGTTGTGAATAAAACAGTCACGGGACACTTTTTTAAACTTTTCAAGCTTTTTTATTTATTTATTTTTAACTTTTTAGGGTTCTTTCAGGGAGACACAATGAGATGCCAACAAGACGTCTTTGTACCAGTCTCCGGTAACGAGATAAGTCCCAGTCTCAGAGACATGTCCTAAGGGATGGGAGATGAGTCTCAGTGCAACACTGGAAACTGCTGATATAAATGAACTTGTAAGGCAGGGGAAAAGCAATTAAGGATGCAGCACATAGCTGCTATTACAAGGCAGATTATAGTAGACCAGCACAGCAGGCTTATGCAGTCAAAACTGAAAGTCATAGACCAAAACCTCAAGTGGAGAATCTGCTATTTAGTGAAAACTGGTACTGCAAATCAAAGGATCTTGAAATTGAACTGTGTCAAATGAAATCTAAGCTATATATCTGTTTTGTAATTGGCACCATTCAGCCAGGAAATTTAATTTTTTAGGCTTTACTCATCCAAAACTGAAATCTAAAACACTGAGACCATGTTGATTCGTGTGTAGACTACAGCATACCATAACAGTAGAGTTTCTTTATTGAATCAGACTAGTATGAATTCTATTCAATCTGAATGTTGCTGAACTAGTCAATAATAGATAAACGACATGTATATGCATAGCAAAAATCACAATGTCTAGCAGAATTTCTTTTCCATATAATGGCCATAACAATAGAGTGTCTTTATTAAATCAGACTAGTATGAACTTTATTCCATCTGAATGTTGCTGAACTAGTAAACAAAAGATGAGCATGACATGCATATAATTAGCAAAAATCACAATGTCTTGCAGAATTTTTTTCCAAATAATAACCATGTAGCACCTCAAATTTCCTTTACTAAGCAAGGTATGGATGCAAAGGTTAGCCAAAATCTGCTTCTATGAAAGATATGGTTACCAATCTTAGCCAAAGAGACTCCAAAAGCAGTATGGATGCTGCATTTAGCCAAAAGCTTAGTCCTTCACAGACTATCAGCACAACACTCAAAAAACATGAAACTATTCTAAGGATGTAGTACTTTGGTAATTACTTTTGCCTTCATTCCCATGTTTTATGACATGTCAATCACAGGATAAGTCACTCTACATGGAAATCAATATTAATATATTTACTTTTGACCTTAATATCGTAAGGTCTCTTATTCTAAAATAGTCTTAACACCTATGATAGCCCTTCTAATGCAAGTCAGTATCTTCCCCACATCATTTTATTCATTCTTGGGCCTCAGCATTTCTGCTTGGCTGGAAAAACTGTACAATCTTTAAATGTCATCACAGCAAACCAGTTAAGAAAATGGCATATCCATTAATTTGTCTGTTCAATTGATAATAGTAAACAGGTATTATATGTGTCGTTTCATACCTAACCACTTAATGAATTTGAGTATATAACTTTTTTACAGCTACACATCATCAATTTCCTTGAATAAAATGAGTCATCGAGAGACAATTGTCCCTCCATGACATTCAAGCCTAATAATTTACTCTTCTTTTTAGCATCTGTAATAAATTACTTATATATTTGCTTGTTTCTCCACCACTCATTATTTAACTTTCAGTGTGATATACTCATATGCACTTGCTATAGAAACCAGGCAATGCTTAAATTTGAGGTAAATATCGGATTGCTAATGTGACGATAAATTATTAAATTGGCATGCAATAAGCAGATGGGTTGCTCATCAAAATAAAAATATTTGCACTCTAGCTCATGAAATGTGTGATTTCTTCAACAAAGTTCTGATTCTTTGTCCAACATCTGTTGGCATCAACTTTAAAAGTTTAAAGCATAAATAAAAACTTTCTCCATTTATTTTTCCCATAAAATGTTTTGAAAAATGCCTTCCACATAACGAACAATATTCTTGACTGTATATATACATATGTACATTCATTGCAGTATCTCTTTCATCTATATGTTACTTTATTTTCCTCATATCCTTTCAGGCCATTCTTTAAAAAAAAAATTCATTCAGTCTAGACTCTAAGAGCATAGGAAGTCAAGGATATTCCTTATTCATATGTGTCTAGTTATAAAACTTCCCCCGAAAGTTTTTGTGATAGAGGTGCCTTGATAGATGCCTTCAAAACTAGAAACAGTGTCTTCACTACATACAGATGCATGTACATTCATCGCAAACTCTCATTCTATACCACTCTCTCCCCCTCATCTTTTCATGTCATTCCCTAAATATTTTATCTACATATTTTATCTTGTAGTGTTTATTTTGTTTGAAGTTTGGAAATCAATTTAATATCTAATATTATTTAAGAATTCAAGGTAGTTTAAACTAGTGCAGTTCCTCTGGCGTTGCTAATTTATAGGTCCCATGTTGTGATGGTCTTAGCTAAAAGCAGACAATTGAGATAAAGCCCCTTAATTGATGAAAATTGGGTCACGAGGGGAACTATTATAAGTAGATGATAGAGATGGAAATTGTTGACGAATTCTAATCAACATGGTCAGGTAATTATCAGATGTGCAATGATCATCAAGTATGATTTATGAAGTACTATGAACGCATTAATGTTACTGCTACTAGTAGTGAACATTGCCCTGTGACGCAACTGCCTACCACTCTTGTTGATCCTCATAGGCAATCAAATATGCAGGCAAAATTTAGGAATCAGAACCTTAGAGCAAATGCAAACTAGACACGCACAAGCAAGATGAGAAACAAAGCAAATGCAAGGAAGGCAGTGAGGATTACCTAGCACTGGTGATAGATGTGTTGTATGGCTCCTCTGACTCTCATGCAAATGCAGCACCAAATGCCCTTGTGCTACTTGCAACCTTGTGATGAGGATGGAAAGGGATAGAAATATGTGAGAAGAATGCATGAGAAGCATTTGGTAACTGGTCAGAACTTTTAAATGATCAACCACGTACTCTATGACCATCCAAGTAATTCATTTGTGGAGGCTTCTTGCATGTGGGGAGGGTAGAGGATAATGATATTAAGACTAGGCTGTGCTAAGCATGCCAAGTAGTGGAAAATTTGGCAGCCGGTGATACAGTAGAAAAGTAAAGTTCCATGGCAAACAACATGTCATAAGTGCTTTAATAATTAGTAAGCTATATTGATTGTTCATTCAAAGATTGGATTTATGGTGAATGTGATCTTGAGCCATAAATTTAACTTTTTTTAAGCTAGGATGCTAGGAAGTGTATTGTTGCAAAGGAAAATCATTGCCAAAGAGCTATAAGAAGGAAAGAAAAAACCAACACACTCAAAGAACACATAAACAATCTATGTGTGCAGTACCATTTTAAGGCATTATATTTCTGTGGTGTATAAATTTTATTCTACTAGATTAATGGGTTGGTTTCGTACTCTTCCTTTGCAGATGTCATGAGTGTGATCTTGGTTGAGTATTCCTTGATATTATTATACAATGGTAATAGCACAGTATAGTACAACGGAAACAACATGAAGGTGCCTCGGGTATGAAGATTGTCAATGCTCTAAAATATTACAACTACATGCTTGTTCCAAACAAAGTGGTATATCCCTATGTTTGAGGATTTTCTTTTTCTACAACAAGTATTTATCTTTACTTCTCTCCCCTTTCTTCCATTACTTCTCTCTTTACTATTTACTATTTTAGATATTCTTGGACATTAATAAAATTATTTTCTTTCACTACTTCTCTCTTTACTATTATATTCAATCTAACTGACAATGGCTGAGTTCAAAATTGATAGAATTTGTTAGTCAGATGAAAATAGTTCTCATGGGCTATTACGTTAAGTTTTAACCCCAGAAATGGTTGTCAACGCATAATGATTACGTATGGCATTATCTCAAATCCTAATTCGTTTTCCAAAGCAATCAATGCTTTGAATTCTAACAGATTAAAAAAAGGGAGGGGGAATCATGAGCTAAAGAAACAAAAAGAGACAAATTTACATTGAAAAACCAAAAGAATTTGAAAACAAGGGAAGAAAATTAATTTGCTTTTTCGATGTCCATTATTTCTGTGGCAAATCCAAAATTATAGGAAATGTAAACTGACCAGTTTTGAGTGGAAGCATATTTCATGCCACTTTGTGCCAAGCAGGTACAAATCAATTAAGAAGTTATACAAAAAGCTTACTTTTTAGCCAAGTCTGTAAACAACTCCTTACATTGGTATGTTTATCCAGAGCCTACCTATCATTAACCGCAAACATATGTCCGTCCAAAAACGCCCAAAGTCAAGCTCTGAAACGTCTATTCAACAACAGCTTCCTATAACTAAAATTCCCAATCTTTGTGCTTATATTATGCAGGTTCCTACACATTTTGAGAATCCTGTTTCTCCATAATTTAGAAAATATCTGACATTCACAGACATTAACTGTTAGAAATTTAATGAAACAAAAAAAGAAAACAAATTTAGTTCTGTGTGGGCAACAACGGTAAGAGATGTTACCAAATTGTTAGTGATATCGCCAGCTGGAGATGCAGAAAACCAAATGTAATGAATTGGATTTAACTCCCAGTGTCATCCAGTTTGCAGAGTTGCAGAATTTGTCTCCTCAATTGTGCTTCATTCATTCATTCATTTCCATTAATTACATTGAGTTTTTATAAGGAATTTGCGTATTTGTGGGTCATGTCAAACGCGTGGAAAGTCTATGTAGGGTTTGAGATAAAAAGGATCAAATTCCACAAAACTCCGAACCCAACCTACAGCTACCGTTTTGATTCCTTTTATTATTATGCCTCAGTGAGAAAATAACCCCAAGTATATAGTATCGCACATCATTCAAATCTTTTTGATGGCAATTTCAGTATATATAGCCTGCTTTAATGCAATTGCACCTTCAGCAAAGGATATTACTGTTGATCAATGATGATGATGATATGCTGCTTGTATAAAGGAAAAATTAAATTTTAAAAAAATTAAGAAAAATCGTTTAGATATTGTTTAGATAAAAGACATTTAGAGATATCATTCTCAAGGGGCCTATGGTATCTTTTACATAGATTTATGCTAGTTTTATTTAGAATTATTTAAGAATTATTTTTATTTATTTACATTGTTGTTTCTTTATTTACTTTATTTTAAATTAAATTAGTAATTCTAAATATAATATACTTTTACAGTGAAAAAAATAAAAAATAAAAACCAAAAAATAAATTGGAAAAAATAAAAATCAAAAAATTATGCAAACAAAAAAAATTAGAAAAAAAGTGGATAAAATTAAAAAAACTATGCAAAAACAATCAAAACAAAAAAAAATTGGAAATGGTTGAAAGAAAAGAAAATGGAGAAAATCAGAAAAACTAAGAAGATATCTCTTGGCATAGTATAGATATATTTTTCTAAATATAAATTTACTAGTTTTAGACATTATTTATTTTATTGAAGAGCTATTTGATTATTGAATAATAATATAATAAAACATAAAAAATATTGTCAATTTTTAAAAAGATAAATGGAAAAAAAAAACATTTACTTTAATTTTTATTTCACAAGTTATTTATTTCTATATGAATATCATTTTTAATATCATCTAAACAATGTTTACTTCTAAATGATATTTATACTAGCATACATATCTTTAGAAAAATCTATCTAAAATACGTGGAGAGATGTCTCTTGCAGTATTTTAGATAGATTTTTCTAAAGATAGGTATGCTAGTAGCACATCCCAAGGGAGGAATTAGTAGGTGGAATCCAAACGACCCACTTTTACCACAAACAAAATTATTTTGTCTAGCAAACTCTAAACAAGGACTTCACATCTCTCAAAAGGAAAGAGAAGGTAGGAGGAAACCAGACATGAAAGGATATCTAGGGAAAATTGTCCAAGGTCGCTCAAGAAAGACCCAAACAGAGATAACAAAGGGCATCATCAATGTGGAAGGAAGTCTGATAAGAGTCATGGGATATGTGAGAAAACTCTTAGGTGAAAAGTAGGAAGCCAGCACAACCCAACAGAGAAGTCATTTCTGGTAGCAACAATCTCATATTCATTGTTGGCTTTTGCCACCATTCCCACTTTGGGCTCCATTGGATTGTCCTCACTGGCAGTCTCCCATGTGTGTTTTAAATATCTTTCATCCTTTTATCCATTGCCATCCACTCTTTCTTGTTATCCCACTTCATTTGTCTAGTTCTTTCTCTATGTTGCTTCTATTCTTGCTCCTCTTCGGCCATGAAATTTATGGTCAACAATTGCAAGGTTCTCATCCAACCACAAAAATAGGAGCCTCTGGAAGTGTAAGCCTACAATTCTTCCCAATTGGTTCATGTTTTTGACATTGGTTGTCCTCATGTTGAATTTACTATTAGGTGCATTGTAGGTGATTATATGTTGTAAGAACACCTGCGGATCTTGCTCTTCTCTAAGGTTGCTTCTATCTTCATTTCAAATATTATGGACTTGGTTCAAGACATTCAATTTGTAGAGATGTTGGCATTTTCATACATAAATGAATACTTTGTCTCTGTAGATAAGTTGAAATTAGCAATGGAAAATTATGATATGTTTGTTGTTGAGGTGTTTTTGGGGAGTTTGTTCTCTCTAGACCTACTCCACAACTCCCCTATCGCTACATGTGTTTACCATACTCCTCAAAAGGATCTTCATAATGGTTATGGAAATGCTCTGAATACAGTGTTGGAGATGCACAGGTTCCAACTTTTGTTGGGGTTGGATACCAAAGTCAAGGAAATATTCAATATAATTTGCTTCCTACAAATGCATGCATCGAACCAAGCTCCATGTCCTTCGTCAGTGGCTCCACCTGCATTACCTGCCCCCTTACCTCCTTCAACTAATGATTCCTCCAACTCCCATGATCTAGGTTAATGGTTCTCTCTCGTGTGTTTTTTGGGCTTGTGGCTTGTGCATTTTATGCACTTCTCCGAGGCCTTTAGCCAATGTAAATGTCATTTTTTGGGTTTTGTATCTAGTTTAACGGTTTATGTTTTTGAATTGGAAATGTGCCCTCTGGTCTTCCAGGGCATAATTTTTCTATAAAGAATCTTTTTTCATATTAAGTATAGGTGTTTCACACACACACACACACACACACACACATTAAAAATCTATTGAAAATTCAAGAAGTTATACAATATAATCTTTAAAAATAAAATAGGGATCATAATTTTTCTTAGATTATAGCGTTTCACTTTTATTAAATTTGTAAAAAGGTTTTACTAAGGAGTTAGAAGGTGTGATATAATAACATATTAAAAATATGTTGTTATTTTTAATGACATAATGATAAAATTTGTATACTCGTGCAAATTTCCATTTATTTGTGTGTTTATTTTGATAAAATGACTTACTATAATTACATATTTATAAGTGGTGCACTCTTGTGTTAAGTTAGCTCATTCCTAACATTTTTACCCATCTATATTAGAGTTAGAAATTTATGATATGATCTTCCTTCGATTCCCACCCAATTCATAGCCACCCACTCTTGGATCATGATCATTTTCTAAATCTTTTATCATAGATTCTCACAAGCCATTATTGGCTTCTAGTCATGTCTCTATTACAAATTTTGATGTGCTCTATGGTTGGTTTCATGTGATCTCCTCATCCTTGATGATTTCATGTCTTTTATCCCTTGGATGGGGATGTGTCTTAAATGGAGGTAGTGTTTCATCATGTTTGTAATCTCTCCTTTTTTATAGATTTTGTTATCACTTATCCTTCTATTTTAGATACACTTCATTTTTCTATGAACTTCATGTTACCTCTACTCTTTATATGATTAGTGATAATGTTGTACATGAGCATGATCATGTGTTAGGTTTGGGCATTTTTTCTCCTCATGATTTGGTTTGTGTTAATGATACTTTAACTCTACCCTCTCATGATTCAACTAATAATCTTTCCTCATATGATGATGATATACCTAGAAAACATATCCATTATGTTGATATTTTGGTAGCTTTAGGAGGTAAGCTTAAAGTCAAGTCGGCCAAGAAGAACAAATAGGCTGACCTCCCTTTATGAATAGTCACCTCTCCTTGGAGGATTGCCTCTCTTGGGTGAAGAGACATTTGAAGAACTATAAAAAGGAGATGGAATGGGAGTTAAAAGGACAAGAAAGAAAACAATATACAATAGCATATCTGATCTAAAAAAATCATGGTATCAAAGCAAGTTGATTCCGGGTAAATTGATGGATCGCTCAAGTAGAGATCATGTAGAAGATTGGATCGCAGTCTTTTACAAAGTTGAAAGGAGAGTTTCCGTGCAACATTGTGATATGAATAAACTCTCATATTTAGAATATATTGAAGCCGTATTCTTTGCAAAATTAGCAAGGAGACAGTGGAAATTATATTCGCAGACAATCATTGTGATCTCTCAAATGGATTGTATCATCAATCCTATAGCTTGGCTTAAATGGAACAAAGATTTTGCATTGGACACCCTGTATTATGCCAAATATCAAAACTCTGGTGCAGGAGCTGCGGGTAATGGTCATGTAAAGTGGTCTGGTTTTAAAGTAATCACGAATGAAAATGAAGCCCTAAAATTTACAGTTGGGCAATTCATAGGCTCTACTTGGTTGCAGGAGATGGAGGTGACATTTTCTAAATGTTTAACTGCATGATTCAACCATGGTTTGGCATTTGCGTTTAGTCGTAATGGAGATTATCATTGCGATTCCATTAGCAAAGACAACATTATCATGTTACATATGAATGTAAAAGTTGGCATAGACCCAATGTAAAAGCAATATTCATTCTTACTGACATATCAATCAAGCTATCACCTATCATTTGTGCAAAATACAAAACTAGTGGGCAACATTGGAGAGCTACCTTCGAGTTTGATATGGATAAAAAAAAATTAGAAATTGTGAATTTGTAAGTGATACATCATGATATCACGGATAATGTTAAGAAATAGGCAATAGTTCGAAGGCAGTCGGTCCCAACTCAGGATCTTAAGTGTAAAGCAGGTGTGAAGCCTAATGACATCACTTTCATGGCTATTCTATCCACTTGCGGCCATGTAGGTTTAATGGATGAAGGCTCCAAATTTTTTGCAAAGAGGCCCTTGAACTCTTTGAGTATATGCAGTTGATCAATTTCTTCAAAGAGGAGGAATTAACATTCAGAGGGAGTCTGACAAACCAATAAAGGCAACCTTGGATGAGGAGGTCAGGAGTTTGATGTTAGTACTTGAAGCTTCAGAGGGAGTCACATCATCATGAAGGTCTCTTGTAGTGTATATTTCTCTGAGACAGAGAAATTTGAGGTGAAAGCCCTTGTCCATCTCTAAGATGGAGATGTGGTTCTTTCCACCCTCTGAGAGTAGCCATGGTGGACGTCATGTTGAGTGACTCCATGATGATGTATTTTTTCCACTAATGGGAGTAGCCATTGTGGACATCACATTGAGAGACTCTGTGATGATTATCTTATACTTATGTTTATCCACCCTCTGGGAGTAGCCATGGTGGACGTCATGTTAAGAGACTCCATGACAACATCACGTTGAGTGACTCCGTGATGGCACTTGTACACATGTTTTTTTCCACCCTCTAGGAGTAGCCATGGTGGACATCATGTTGAGAGACTCCATGATGACATCACGTTGAGTGACTCCGTGATGGGCACTTGTACACATGTTTCTTTCCACCCTCTAGGAGTAGCCATGACGACATCACATTGAGAGACTCTGTGACGACATCACATTGAGAGACTCCGTGATGACATCATGTTGAGAGACTCTGTGATGGGCACTTGTGCACATGTTTCTTTCCACACATGGGAGTAGCCATTGTGGATGTCATGTTGAGAGAATCCATGACACATCATGTTGAGAGAATCCATGACAAAACATATGACACATCTCTGAGACTGAGATGTGCTTCCCACAATTGGGTGTAGCCATTGTGGACGTCATGTTGAGAGAATCCATGACAAGACATGATACCCTTGAGTAGGACTCAAGGAAGACTTTTGCCATATCTTCCTAGCTAAGATGGAGTGTTAATGTTTGTAGTTTAGGGAGGTTATAGATTTCATGGCTGAATGGTTCTAGCGCTAGATAAAACAATACATCCATTGGCCAACTCCCTCCTTATGCACGCCAATGACAATAGTTAGTGATAATAACTATTATTGATTATGGAAAATTGATTTGAGAAAGCAATCGGTCAAATAAACTAAAGATAAACAAATTGATTCCATGAAATGGCACCTTTTGAAAGGGCAGTGGCTAATGGTAAGAAAGCAACCCTTCAAGGCACATAAGAAATCAAGGAAGACTTTGCTATACCTCCCTGGATAAGAGGGAGTGTTGATGTTTTGGTAGCTTCAATAGGCAAGCCTAAAGTCAAGTCGGCCAAGAAGAACAAATAGGCCGACCTCCCTTTGTGAATAGTCACATCGCCTTGGAGGATCACCTCTCTTGGGTGAAGAGACATTTGAAGAAATATAAAAAGGAGATGGAATGGGAGTTAAAAGGACAAGAAAGAAAACAATATACAACAGCATATCTGATCTAAAAAAATCAACACATTATACATATTATGATAGATCTCTTTGTCACTTATGGATTCTCCTAATTGTGCCATTGGTACCTCATCTTGCCTTGAGGATCCTAGTGATTTTTATACACATGTTCCACCTTCACATAAGGTTGTTATTCCTTCTTCTCTATCTTATGGCTCTTGGTCTATTCATGATCTATGTTTAGTGATGAGCATAGTGATACTTCTTTATCTTTTCATGGGGTAATGACATAAAAGGTGTGTATCATTTTTGGCCTCTCAACCACAAAGATCAACATCTAAAAAATGCATTTTCTCTCAATTGTAACAAGTAAACTATTATGAATTTGAGATAATGTGAACTAATGATTTGTGATATTTCCTATGTTGATCGAATTTTTAATTTTAAAAATATCTTAAATTTGCATCTATCTAAAAGATTAAAAGATGTCATAAATATTAGTCTTGAGGAGTCTATAGACTAATATCTCTAGCATCTTTTAAATAGATCTACTTAAAATATCTATGTTAGAGACAAACACATAAATAAATAAGTAAATAGATATGATAAAAGACATAGAGCTATTTTTTTACTTAAGAGTTACTTCATTTTATTTTAGAACAATTTTATTTACATGAGGGTTATTTTATATTACCTTCAATGCATATATTTTTAATTTTTATTTTAAGAGTTTTTTTTTTAAAAAAAAGAGGGGCAAAAATTTATTAATAAAGAAACCACCAATACAATCCAAGGAAAGCAACAACCCATAGAAACAAAAATGGGCTAGAAAAAAACCATAGAACAAAACCACAATCCAACCAAACCAGAACCAGGGGAACACCCCCAAACACCAAAGCCCCAAATAGGGACCACAGCTAACCAACAATATCCTCAGAGATCAACCTTTCCAAATTTTGGACACAATCTTGGGACAAAAGATCCCAATCACTAACATTCCACTCCCCCATCTATTCTGAAGCCCACTTTGCCAAGCAATTAGCCACTCTGTTCCATTCCTTGGGGATATGGACAAAAGAAACAAAATCCATCGAATGACTCAGGCAGAGAATATGTCTAACCACCTAAGCTAACTACCAATGCACGATGTCCACATTCCACTCATTCAACATGTTAATCACAATCTAGGAGTCAGACTCATAGATAATCCTTCGCCATCCAAGAGCACACCCTCTTTCCATAACACAGAGGATAGCTAGGGCTTCCATAAAATTGTTCGTCTATTTCCTCCTATAAATAGAGAAGAAAAATAGGACATCACCAGAGCTATCCCTCCCTAATCCCCTAGTCCCAGCATGACCAGGGTTCCCCCTAGAAGAGCCATCTATATTAATCTTTAAAACACCTGGAGGTGGGGGGGACCACCTTCCTTCTCTCTGAATCTTACTCTTGGATTGACCACTTTTCTTGGAAAAGGAAAGACATAAGCCACTATCAACTCAACTCAAATTCTGAGACACATCAAGCTCACCAATATCCAACTTAGTAGAAAAATCACACTTAGTTGCTAAGGTCTTCTAGAGCATACTAAGAATCCTCTGCCACATTTGTTGAACCACCAACTTCCTTTCCTGAAAAATTATTCTATTCCTTTCCAATCAAAGCTATCATAAGATGAAAGAGGGACCAATATTCCAAGCAACCTAAAGAAAAGAGGCCTTAGTCGAGCTTATTCCCAAAATTCTCTAAAAATCCACTAGAGAAGAAGCATGGACACAAGCCTACTTCCAAGCTCCCCACTAAAGATGCCAAATCTCTCTAGCCAAGAAACATTAAAAGAACAAATGAGAAGCACGCTCCTCACTACTATTATAGAGGAAACAAATAGGACCCTAGAAACCCCTCTTCTACAAGTTATCCCAAGTGAGGCACCGATTATGAGCAACCAACCAAAGGAAAAAGTTGCATTTAGGCCACGCAAACTTATTCCACACAAACTTCCACCAAGGAAAATCAATCTCCCCAAATATCTGCCTATCCAACTCCTGATATCCTAAAGAAATTGAATACACACCTTTCATATTAGGACTTCAAGCAAGAGTATCGCACTCCCTCAGAGAACTACAAAATCTGCTAGTAAGAATCCTAGCTAACTCTTCCCAATCTTCCAACAATCCCCCCGATGGCCACTCAGAAGAATCTTTCCATTTGCACACCTCCACTTGACCCAAAAGCTGAATAGATTTGAAATGCTCAACATGACACCACCGTGCTTCAAGAAAGAGGTTGCATAAGGGTTGTAAGTGCGGAAACACAAACATGATAGGTGGACAACCATCCCAAGTGTCATACCAAAATAGATCCTCAGATCCTCTGTTACAAATCCAAAACAACCATTGCTTAATTAAATCGGTGCCCCTTTTAAGAGTGCCCCAGATCATGGAATCATTACTGAAGAGGCTAATCCTTGGAACATCAACACTTTCCACTCCCCCCAAGTACTTATAATTAAGGATCTTAGCCCAATCCTGATTCTGACAAGTGCACCACCTCCAATACAACTTGGCTGCTAAGGCTTGACTAGAAAGACTCGCACTACGAAGTCCAAGACCTCCCTCCTGTTTCAGCCTACAAATGGATTCCCACTTAACAAGACTCCACTTCAAAGACTCCAAATTACTAGCCCATAAGAATTGTTTGGAAAGACCATCAAATTCATTAATGAAGCTTGAGGGAGCACCCTCAACAAAGCACATGTAAATGGGGAGAGCTTGAATCACTAATTTCAATAAAGTCACTCTCCCAACAGAGGAAAACCATCTACGAGTCCAATGACTAACCCGCTTATGAAACTTGTTGAGAATATCTTGCCAAAATCCCCTGGATAAGGTACCAACATGGATGGGGATACCAAGATAAACATGAGGAAGGGTCCCAATATGAAATATGAGAATCCTGGGAATCCTGATCTGAATAAGCCAAGGAGTATTAAAGAAGAAGATGGAGGACTTGCCTTCATTAATCCTCTATCTCGAGGCTACCAGATAAATATCCAAAACTCTTCTTAAATTAACTGCCCCATTGACTCTAGCTAAACCCATTAAAGCAGTGTCATCAAAAAATTGTAAATGAGAGTGAGGAGGCAAGCTATTGCCCCAACTCCAACCTTGGATCAAGCCGTGTCCCACATGAGATTTTATGAGTCTGCCCAATCCTTCAGCCAAAAGGATAAACAAATACAGAGATAGAGGATCCCCTTACCGCAGGCCCCTAGAAGCACCAAACAACTATGTAGGCTCATTGTTAATAAGAACAAAGAAAGAAGTCGAAGTAACACATCTCATAACCTAATCAATTCCAAATCTAAACGCCAAAAGAACCTTACAGAGGAAAGTCCATTTGACTCATTCATAAGCTTTGGTCATATCCAACTTAATGAACATCGCTTTCTCCTTGGAAGACACGATGGAGTGAATAGCCTTAGTCACCACAACAACACCATCAAGAATTTATCAATCTGCAACAAATCCACCATGCTCCTCAGAAATCAACCTGTTGATCCATGATTTAAGCCTTTCAATAATTAGCTTCATGATGATCTTATAAACAACATTACACATAACTATGGGCCTAAAAAGATTCAACGAGTTAGCTCATTCAATCCTAGGGATAAGAGCCAGGAGTGTAGCATTCAAGACTCTCAGCATCTGTTTGCTCCTTTGCAACTCCTTAACAACCTCCAAAAATTAGATTTGATAATCTCCAAAAATTCCTAATAGAGTTCAACCGAGAAACCATCAGGCCCAGGGGACTTCCCTCTCTTCAACTGAAACACAATCTTCTCCAATTCAACTAGGGAGATGGGACAGAAAATAGTCTCATTCATCTCACTAGACACTAAAGATAGAATACAATCTAAAACAATATTTTCATCATCAACTGTTAAGGGAGAATCCTCTTAAACAAAGAAGAGAAGAACCAAGAAGCCTCTGCCGAAATATCCCAGCTAGAGGATAACTTAACCCCTTGGGAGGACACCAAAGAAGTAATCCCATTCTCATGTCTTCTAGCTTTGATGGATTTATAGAAAAAAAGAAGTATTTCTATCACCTTCCTGGAGCCAATCAATCTGCGACTTTTGCTTCAAAAAACTTTCCTTGTGTAGTTGCCATTCCGCAAGCTCCTTCATAGCTTTTGTTTCATCCCTAAGATTCCCCATAGTGAGGCCAAAGTCTCTAATCTTTTGGATAATGATATCCAAACAGGATTAGGCAGTTGCCTTTGCCAAAATGATGTTACCAAAATATTGCATGTTCTACTTCTTAAGCCAGAACTTCACATACTACAACCTCTTAACAAAGGAATACATAGCAATGCCATAAGATGGCCTACCTTTACTCCACCAACCTACCATAAAGTCCTACAGAGAAGGATCTTTGAGCCACATAAGATGAAACTTAAAAGAAGGATTCTTAGTAGCACCAAACAAGGACTCTAAAAATTAAATAGGACAATGGTTTGATCCCCACCAATCCAAGATCTCTGAACTCGTAACCCAGTTGTTGCCAACCCAGAAGCTAGAAACCAAAAACCTATCCAGCCTTTCAGACATACAATTCTCTCCACATCTTTTGTTACTCCAATTAAACAAGCCATTGGAAGGCTTTATGTCTACCAAGTTCAAGAGAAGAATATTATCTCTAAAAAATATGGAAGAAGGTTCTAACCTATCCAAACCCCCTTCTTCTCGTCCATACTAACAATAGCTTTAAAATCTCCTGCCATAATCCAAGGAAAATAAGGGGCTAAGGAACAAACCTAGCAAATATGTGACCAAAGAGAAGATTTTCCTAGAACATCAGTCAGAGCATATAGATTGGTGAAAAGAATAACTTCTCCCGATCCAAAACTAGTCACAACCAATGAAATAGAGGATCTACTAGAGAGCCACCAAATAGGAGAAACCTTGCATTGGTCCCATAAGCAAGCAACACCACCTGCACTGCCTTGGGCCTCAATACACTAACACTAACCTCTAACCCATAATCTAGAAGTAATATTGGACATGCCTTCCATTGACAACTTCGACTCTTGAGTGAAAACCATGTCAGGCACGAATGAACCCGAATCAAATCACAAACAACCTTTTGTCTATGGATGTTGTTCAACCCCCATGTATTCCAAGAAAGCATGATCATCTATGGGAAACAAAGAAACGGGAATCAATAGTTTTAACCGACCCTGATTCCACCAAAGTCTCAGCTATCATCTTCACTTTCTTCTGATCTTTAATGCACCCCAACTTAGGAGGCTTCTCCAGGGTTCCCTTTTTGAGATTCTTTTGTTGAATCGCAAGGGATGGTTGAGCTCTACTGTCAACCCTAGGAATTTGAACCTTCTTCTCAAAAGGACGGTCGGGGGGAACCTGAATCGAACCACCTGCCGGCTCCACTACTCCAACTAGCTCTAGACTTCAAGAGATCACAGTAACTTGATTTGTTTCCATTTGAGCACCTGCGAACTCCACCTAATTGTTATCGCAAATGTCACCCTCCCTTAAACTTTCCTGATCCATCCCCATGGGGTCGAACCCATCATGCATCTCTTCTAGAATCATCCCCTGCTAGTCACCTACATCTAAGGCATCAAATCAATTATATAACCCATCAACTTGTATATCCTTAAGAGTCCTCTTCTGTCGTCTTCCTTTATTTTATTTTAAGAGATTTTCAATGCATATATTTTTAACTTTTATTTAAGAGATTTTATGATATTTACATCATTTACTTTTTGGTAATACATTTGTTTTAGTTTTGAAAAGAGTAATATATATTTTATATTTATATATAACTTTGATTCTACTTTTAGAAATTTTTTATTGGCACACTAAAATATTTCATTTACAAAGCATGCATATTTTTATTTATGTGGATAGATTTGAAATGTCTTGAGTAAATAAAATTGAAATCCCTAAAATAATCTAATTTCGTAAAATAAAGTAACACCAAAATATTTCATTGACTATAAAATTGAACTTTGAAGAATTAAAAAAAAAAATGCAACAACATGAGGTCACTTCATTTAAATATTTTCTATGATACTCTAGATTTTTAACTCGAGTAAATAAAATTAAAATCTCAAAAATAAAAATATTTTCCATGATACTCTATATTTTTAACTCTTGAGTAAAAAAATTGAAATTCCAAAAATAACCTAATTTCATAAAATAAATAACACTGAAATATTTTCTTTACAAAGCATGCATATTTTTATTTGTGAAGGACCCTTGACCTCTTTGGGTGTGGAGAGATTTTAAATGTCTTGAGTAATAAAATTGAAATCCCAAAAATAATCTAATTTCATAAAAATAAAAAAAACACTAAAATATTTATTAACTATAAAATTAAACTTTACAAAGTGTGTATATTTTTATTTGTGTATAACCCTAACCCTAGTTGGATGTGGAGAGATTTGAAATGTCTACCTAAGATATTAAAATGTAATAATATTGAATACTTACAATTTAAAATGCAACAACATTGCGTCACTTATCTAAATATTTTCCATGATAATCTAGATTTTTAACTCTTGAGTTAAGAAAATTGAAATCCCCAAAATAACCTAATTTTGTAAAATAAAACAACACTAAAAAATAAAAATATTTCTTTAACTATAAAATTAAATTTTACAAAGCCTACATCTTTTTATTTATGTGTAGAACCCTAAAGTATAGTTATAAAACAAATTTCAACCCTAAGAATTTTTTTTACAAAACAACATGAAAAGAAACCAATAAATTGAATTTCATTTTCGAGTATTTTTTTGCTTTTTTAATTTGATTTGATATTTTTATGATTTATGTTTAGTATTACTTGTATTTATATAGATTATTTACTTGTGCATTTATTTAATAAAAATATGTCGTTATATATTTTAAATTTAATTCTTATGTGCATTTATTTAATAAAAGTATATGGATTATATATTTTAAATTTAAAACAATTACTTTATACTTCTTATGTGCATTCATTCAATAAAAGTATATGGGTTATATATTTTTTAAATTTAAAACACTTCATAATTTAAAAAAAAAAAACATGTTGGCTCTATTTAATTTTTATAACGGGTAATTACTTTTTTGGGACGTTTAAATGAGAAAAGCTATTTTATAGTTTTAATTTTTTTTCAAATATATGTTGTTCGTGTCTTAGTTTTTATCTTGTGTTTTAATTTTTATTATTTGTGTGATGTCTAAATTAGAAGAGTTATTTTATAGTTTTATTTTTTTTCAAATATATGTTGCTTGTGTCTTAGTTTTTATCTTGTGTTTTAATCTTATTGTTTGTGTATGTTGGCTATTTAATAGTTTTTGTTAACACACTCATACCATTACAATCCACCCCTTGTTGTAGTTACGCCAAGAGGTGTTACTACAGAGTACAGATGGAGAACAAGAGTTGAAAGATTCATAAACATTAAAGATTCTAGATCCAATGAAGCTCAAATTTTCATAACAGATAGAACTGCCAAGAAATGCACTTAATATGGAGGTGCCTATTTTTTAATGTACTTTAGATGTATTTTTTAAATATAGGTATGTTAGTTATGCCTTTTGGGGTAAAGTTGTGAGTGTGGTGTAATGATAAGTTTATATACTTTATGTATTTTTAATTAAAAATATATTTAATGTTGTAATAGTTTTATGTATTTTTAAATAAAATATATATTTAATGTAGTAAAAATTATATATTTACATTCTTTTCTTTTATGTTTTGGGCTTACTAGAGTTAGGTTCTCTTTAATGTATCTAATAGTATGTAAGATGTATCTAATAAATTAAATTTCACCCGTATTTTTTTGCTTTTCTAATTTGATTTGATATTTTTGTGATTTATGTTTAGTATTACTTGTATTTATATAGATTATTTACTTTATGTCAGCTTTATTGTTATGTGCATTTATTTAATAAAAATATGTGGGTTATATATTTTAAATTTAATTCTTATGTGCATTCATTTAATAAAAAGTATGTCCGTTATATATTTTAAATTTAAAACAATTACTTTACATTTTTTACTTACATTCATTCAATAAAAGTATGTCAGTTATATATTTTAAAATTTAACACTTATTTCATAATTTTAAAAAACATGTGAACTCCCCTTAATGCCACTGTATAAGGCAATTACTTTTTTGGGATTTCCAAATTAGAAGAGCTATTTTATAGTTTTAATTTTTTTCAAATATATGTTGCTTGTATTTTAGTTTTTATTAATTGTGTATGCTGGCTATTTAATAGTTTTTGTTAACATCACGCTCCACCTCTTGTTGTAGTTATGTCTTTTGGCCATTATTGTTATGTGCATTTATTTTATAAAAATATGTCGTTATATATTTTAAATTTAATTTTTATGTGCATTCATTTAATAAAAGTATGTCCGTTATATATTTTAAATTTAAAACAATTACTTTACAATTTTTACGTACATTCATTCAATAAAAGTATGTTGGTTATATATTTTACAATTTTTATGTGCATTCATTCAATAAAAGTATGTCCGTTATATATTTTTAAAATTTAACACTTACTTCATAATTTTAAAAAACATGCGGGCTCCTCTTAATAGTTTTTGTTAACATCATGTCGTTACACTCCAACTCTTGTTGTAGTTATGTCTTTTGGCCTTTATTGTTATGTGCATTTATTTTATAAAAAGATGTCCCTTATATATTTTAAATTTAATTCTTATGTGCATTCATTTAATAAGTGCCATGTAGTGGCCAGTACCTGCCTTATAGTGTTGTTATTATAATATTTGTTTAGTTGTAATTTTTTTGTTGATTAGCTATTGGTTGTATATAGTATTTGTTGAGTTGTAATTTTTTTTGTTGATTAGGTATTAGTTGTATAGACAAATTACATTCCAATAATTGAAAAATTAATTTTTGAAGAATGTTGAAATGTCTTGGGTAAATAAAATTGAAATCTCAAAAATAATCTAATTTGGTAAAAATAAAATAGGACTGAAATATTTCCTAACTATAAAACTAAAATTTACAAAGTCTATTAAATAACACAAAATTTTCCTTAAAATGTAATAATACTAATGCTTTTATAATTTAAATGCATTAAAATATTGTAAGTTTGAATAATAAAATAAAAAATGTAATAACATGGCGAAATATTTTTCTAATTTCATAAAATAAAATGTGTAGAACCCTAACCCTAGTTGGGTGTGGATAGATTTGAAATGTCTGCCTAAGATATTAAAATTAAAATGTAATAATATTGACTACTATTACAATTTAAAGAATAATTACATAATATAACAACAATAACATATTCATATTTACATCACTACAGTATTTTATCTTAGTCACTTATTTTTTTGTTTAAGTAATAATATTAAGTACTTTTAGAGAACATAATTCTAATTATTTTAATTAATCTAATATTGTGGTTTACTAATAATTTTGGGTGCATTCATTTAATAAAAATATGTCCATTCAGCTCCATTTAATTAGACATCAATGGTTAAGATCAAATAAATAGTTAAGAAATATTTTAGTAAAATGAGGTTATTTATGTGTAGAACCCTAAAGTATATTTATAAAAAAAAATTAAACCCTAATATTTTTTTTATAAAATAGCTGTGAAAAGAAATCAATAAAAAAAAAATGCATGCTTTGTAAAGAAAAATTTTAGTGTTATTTTATTTTATGAAATTAGGTTATTTTTGGGATTTTAATTTTTTTTACTCGAGTTAAAAATCTAGACTGTCATGAAAAATCCTTTTATTTTATTTTAGGGATTTCAATTTTATTTACTCAATAGTTAAAAATCTAGTGTGATGAAAAATATTTAAATGAAATGATGCCATGTTCTTGAAATATAGTTAGTAAAATCTTAAAAATATAATGCACTTGCTTATCGTATATTTTTCCCTTTTTTATTTGATTTGATAAAACCCTAATAAAATATAGTTATAAAATATTATTAAACATAAATAAAATAATATGCAATATTATGCCATTATTGTAATGGATGCCCATTAATCGCCCTTATCATGTAATAATATTTGCATCTATACAATGGCAATAGCTACCTGCTTATAGTTTCCTTGGCACAAGCTCATTACCTTGAGTGAATTTGTTTTACTGTGTGAGAAAATTTTCAAAGCACTATAATGTTCACATACAAAAGACTATTAGCTTAGGATTTGTTATTTGAAGCATTCAAAAACCCTAAAGATTTAAATGTCAAGATTATAAACAAAAACCAACGCCATCAAATATTAAAGTTTGATAATTTAAAATAAACAACACAAAGTAACAACCCATTGAAGATTTCTGTTGAGCCAATGAAGTAAATAAAAACCACTGCACCAACCCAAATCAATTGAAAAACTTGCACGAGCACGAGGGAATAGATAAAATCTAATTTAATATACTATGAACTGTAAAACTATGTTACCAGAAATGAGAAATGGAAATGACAACATGACAAGAAATGAGATATTTAGAGGTTGCATGTAAGAAACGGATTTTAACATATATTTTTTCAAAACTTTAGATTTATTATAAAATCTTATCCCATGTTAATAAAGATGAATACAAATTAAAATTTTAGAGGTTACATATAAGAAACGAATTTTAATATATATTTTTTCAAAACTTTAGATTTATTATAAAATCTTATCCCATGTTAATTAAGATGAATACAAATTAAAATTTGTGAAATTAAACACAAGATAAAAGTAAAACACTGAGAATATTGTATTTTTTTTTTTGGATTGAAGGTAGTTTAATCATATTATCAAAAAAATATATATGTGATGTTACATAATGTGGTCAAGATGACCACCAGATGAACAACAATCCAACAGAGTAACCTAATTACAACTTACCAAAAGATCCAGCCTATACACAAGTCATAGTATAACAGTCCAGTTTCATATGAACAAAACCATCCTATGCAATATTATGCGCATATAGTTACTGCTTATATCATCTCGTATTTGTATTGAGCATTTGATGAAGAAGGAACAAGTTCAAGAACATTGCCTGAGGAAAAAGTCTCTAATTCTGGAGCAGAATGCCCCACCCCCATATAGTCCATATAAATCTTTCCTTCCTCTTGTGCAAAAGCAATATTTGGTGGTCTGCGAATAACTTGCTGGTACATTATGTGGGCAGAGTCAACAACACTTGCCCCGAACAAATGAAGATCTTGTAGTCTATGCAACACATCTTCAAGTCTATCTTCAAAGGACTTTTTGGCACTTTCAAAGCTAGCCTCTTTCTTTTTAGCCCAGATTGATATGGAACCATTGGAAGAAGCAAGACCAATATCTGCCCCCTCAAACAACTGAGCCAACTGACCTTCGACAGCAATAACCACCTGCACATAAACGTCAAAATGTGTGAGTCTACAGTTAGGCTCAATAAGAGTTCTAAGCTTGCCTTGAAAATGATCCTCATTTCTCAACTTCCACAATGTCCACAAAATTTCAGTAGATAATACTAACCAAAAAACTTTATGCTTAGCACTAATCCCTTCCAAATGACCAAAAATAATAGCTCTAAGTTTATAGTCAGATAAGGACCAACTGGGAAACCTATACAAGAACATATTCCACACTTGAATTGCATCAGGACAGTCAATAAAAATATGATCACAACTTTCAATAACATTACATAGCCTACACAGGGGTTTATTATAATCAATTGATATTTTTTTAATCCCAGTAACCATCTAAAGCATCCCTTTTTAGGTTCCAAATACTTAGACCAAAATGCCAAAAAATAGGCCCTAAGGTTCTTTATACTAAGTTCACGGTTCCATGCCTTAGCACAATGATCAAGGATCTCATGAGAATCACAAAGCATCTTATAAATTATTTTGGCTACACCACCTGTCAAAGAACCTCCATCCTTCCATCTTAGCTTGTTTAACCATACCTGCACATCCAAGAATCTTGGCTGGCTAAATATAGCTGAGCAGGTAGCCACTAACATGGAGTAAGTTCACTCAAACCAAATTCTTCTTTTAAATTCTCCCAGCTTTTCATTCCTGAGGAACATAACACATCTTTAAAGGATACTACTCCTAGATTGTGCCAATTAAGTCCATAACACCCTTGAATAACAGCCAACGGTCTCTCCTTATACTCTAGAGACCACCAAATAGAACTATGTATACCCCTTTGAACACTTCCTTCATCACACTCAGAGGTCTCACTAAGTGTCTACAACCTTCCCATGATCTCCATATGGATTCAAATACCACTGTGCCAAACGGCTTCACTTTGAATTTACCAAACAAAATGTCCAACGGAGGCCAACTTTTCCAGTTCGAAGTAGCTTTAGGACATGACAGCTTGATGTTGTTTCTTACAAGAACTTTTCACGATTTAGAACCTTCAAGGGAGTTAATAATCCATTTTGCCACTAAGGCCATCCCCTGCAACTTCAAGTCTTTCAATCCTAAACCTCCATTTTCCTTGCTAATGCAGTACCAATTCCAATTTACTAAGTGCTTCTTGCCAATCCCTTTGCCATCTGACCAAAGAAAAGCCCTAATTTCTTTTTGAATTTTTTCAATCTGTAAATTAGAAAAGAGACACATTGATGCATAGTAAACTGAATTCGCTGAGAGGATCTTCTGACAAACCTAAAATCCGCCAACAAGGGTCAGAGCCTGTCTGTTCCAACTTTTAAGCTTAACTTCAATCTTTGAATAAAGACAACTCAACATCTTCTTGAGGGATGGGTCAAGAGCAAAGGGGATTCCAAGAAATCTAACAATTTTTTTAAGACCTCCCCACTGCCAGTCATCCATGCCTAGCCAAGGAGGAGGGGCATTGTTCCATCCAATCAAACAGGACTTATTCAAAGAAATGTTAGCACCAGAAGCAGAATAAAAGATATTCAATCTAAGCTTGAGGTTATCTATATTATCTCTATCTAAAATTGGATACAGAGCAGTATCATCAGCAAATTGCATATTAAGCAATGAGTTACCATTTGGGAGCCTAATTCCCACCAGTTCTCAATAGATAAAATAGGGCTTCAGAAGCTATAACAAAAAGGGTTGGAGCCAAGGGACACCCTTGTCTGATAGACCTGCCCATCGAAAGTAGAGAAGATAAGGCACTATTTACTTCAACTTGAGTAGAGGCATCTTGGAAAAGCACTTTTACCATTGACAAAAATTCTGATGGGAAACCCATATCTTTAAGAATACAAATTATAAAAGACCACTCAACCCTGTCATAGGCTTTCTCAAAGTCTAGGAGAAGTATCCTTGCATTCTGCCCAGTTTCCTTGGCCCAATGAGAGGCTTCCCAGCTTGTAATAAGATTATCTAAAATGTATCTACCTTTTATAAACCTAGTTTGAGTAGGATTAATAATTTCAAGCAATATATCAATCAACCTTCTTGCCAAAACTTTAGCCATAATTTTGTATGACACGTTAAGCAAGGTTATAGGCCTCCAATTTCTCAGGTTGGATTTGTCACCCCCTTTGGGTAAAAGCTTAATTATGCCTCTATTGATATCTTTTCCCAAAGACCCTTTACAAATGGCTTCCTGATAAACCTCAAACAGATCACTAACCACCCATTCTAGATTAGCTTTGTAGAACTCAACTGGGAGCCCATCATATCCAGGAGACTTACCATCCTTCATTGATAAAATGGCACTTTTAATCTCATCTTTGGATAGTCCTTGTTTTAACTTTTCTGCCATCACTTTATCTATTTTCCTAGGACATATGCAGGAACATAAGTTCTGAGCCTCTCTACAAGCATCATTATCATCTTAAGCTCTGAATAGATTCTCATAGAAGTTCTTAAAAAGATTCATAATATCATCCAGACTAGAATAGCATGTTCCTTCTTCCACAATTGACTCAATGTGCTCTTGCCTAAACTTATTTTTCAAAAGACTAAAAAAATACTTAGAGCCTTTATCCCCTCCTTGAATCCAGTTCAGCTTAGCCCTACATTTGGCAGATTGGGCTCTAATAGTTTCAAATTTCCTAAGCTTATGTTTGGCCTCATTCAAGCCCGACCACAGCATCCTATCAAAAGGGGCCTCCTGAATCAACACCTCAAAATTCAATAGGGATTTCTGGAGCTCCCTCTCCTCTTTTCTTCTCTCCAAGGTAGCTTTCTTCCCACAAATTTGAAAAATCTCCTGACAGCTTTTAAGGAGCTTGGCCCAAAAACTGATGGGATTGTCTTGAGCATGTACTGCTTTCAAAATGGCTCTAACTGAGATAATACCTTTCTTACAGTCTTCACTATCAAGGAGCCTAATACTAAGCTTGAAAGGGATCCCAACCTTGGGCGTAGACCCAGAATTAAGCCCAACAAAAGAGATGTCAGCAGAGATCGGGTGATGATCTGAAAGGGTGCTTGGTAGGACTTTCACCCCATTATCTCCAGATTGCCTCTTAACCTGAAAGAAGTCTTTGTTAACATAAAACCTGTCAAGTTTGTAGTAAATTCTTCTATTTCCTGCTTGGGCATTACACCAAGTATACCATATTCCACAACTATTACTCTTGCCACCTTCCAGAGGATCTATCAATTTCAGAGATTTTTTAATTGACCTTTCTCGATTCCAACTCCAATTAAGCATGCCTCTACATTATCTTGAAGTACTTCAATTGGTAATTCATCATTCCCATCATCTGAGCCACCATAATCCCACATCCTATAAGGAGCTCGAGATAAAAGACCAAGATTTAAATGTACATACACAAAGATCTTCTGCATTTATTTTTTTAGTAAAATTTGTTTTAAATTAAAAATTACTTTAAAACAATATTATAAAAATTATTTTTATTTCAAAATATTATAAAAGCTATAATAAAATTTACTTTAAAACAATTTTATAAAAACTCATTTTTATTTCAAAATATTATAAAAGCTATAATAAATTTGTTTTAAAGTAGTTTTTTTTAACACAGTATTTTAAAAACTAACTTTTATTCCAATATAAAAACTCATGAAAGCTTTAATATAAATCAAAACTCACTTTTAATCAAATATAAAGAGTCATGAAAGCTTTAATACAAATCACTTTGTTTCGTTCAAAAAGTTTGTTTAAAAAACACGAGAGGAAAATTGTACGGCTGTTCACTACAACAACGACGTTTCTGTAGTTCAAAACGAAACGTGGCGCTCCCGTCGCGTTTTTGGTAATGTAGCTGTAAAAGAGTTATAGCAAAGACAATGATACTGCTGGATAAAAGGGCTAAAAGGCCCGTGAACTAAAAAATAATTTTAAAAAAATTCAATTTTTTTCGCAACATTGTGAGATACCAAAACCTGCATAACTCGGTAGATTATCCTCGTCATAATTTTGATTTGGGAAATGTAAGGTATTTACAAAATTTTGGGGTAAAAGCGGTTTGGGTAGTTGAATGGTAATAGTTAGGTGAACTGCACCAATTTTTAATATTTTCGGTTTTGATTTAGGTTTTTAGGTTTGTAAATAATAAATTAAATTTGTTAATTTCAATTTATTATTTATAGTGGAAATATTTAATTAAATACAAGCAAAGTAACAAAATATTCTTTAAACTCTTGTCACTATTATTTTATAAAAAAATGATTAGGGTGTATATTTAATATAATAGGAAGTTGTTTCCTATGTATTAAATATTCAATGTTCATATTTTCACTTAAAATTTAAATATAATTTTCAAAATTAAATATTAAATAATATAATAATAATGATTATAATGATTAAAGAATTAATTAATGTAATAATACTAATACTTTTATAATTTAAAATGCATTAAAATATTGTAAGTTTGAAGAATAAAATAAAAAATGTAATAAATTTCATGATACTGTAGATTTTAAAGTTTTGACTAAATAAAATTGAAATCCAAGATTTTTAACTTTTGAGTAAATAAAATTGAAATCCCTAAAATAATCTAATTACATAAAATAAAATGTGTAGAACCCTAAAAACTAAATTAAAATTAAATTACTTTTAGCTAATGAAGCAAAAAATTAATCGCCATCTATTTAGGCATGACTTAGCTAGTGGGAGACAAAATTTGTGTTCATAATTTGTTTACTTGCCACATGCTCCCCTCAAACCACAATTCTCTCCGCATTTATAGTTTTTTGTTGCACTCTTTGACAATCCACAAAGAAGAGGTCATTTTTTTTTAACCAATGACAATATAGATAAATCATTTTTCAATAATTTTTTATTAAAAATTTATCATGTTGACATAGGAAAAATACAAATTTAAATCAAATTTGCACGACAAGAAAAATAATCCTTTCTTTTGATTGGTTTACAATCAATAGATTAATAACTAGATAAGTGTGAACTTATTACAATAGTACCTGGCCGAAGGCAGGTACTAATAAAAGTATGTGGGTTATATATTTTAAATTTAAAATAATTACTTTATAATTTTTATGTGCATGCCTTTGGGCTTAATTATTTTTTTGGGATGTCCGAATTAGAAGAGCTAATTTATAGTTTTAATTTTTTTCAAATATATGTGGCTTATGTTTTAGTTTTTATCTTTTTTTTTTAATCAGTTCAAAACAGCAAAGGGGCTCCACCCTTGTATTATAATAAAAGTATGAACATTCCATAGGAGTAGGGGATCATTAACAGTCACCCTGAACATAACCATCCCAAACCAAAAAAGGTCTATTGGGCAACCAAGATCAAAATGGTGCCACACCACCATAACCCCAACTGAGACTTAACACTAGAATATATACAAACATTGTGAAAATACCAGACCCTGGTAGAAACCCCAACCACACACCTAGACTAGACCAGACCTATCACCTATCAACAACAACACTACCAATCAAGGCACTCAGACTCAGCGGGCACAGATCCTCGGCCTCCCCTAGTTGGCAGAACCTTCTGCATCCGCAAGCCCTTCTTCCATAATAAAATCTTGCAACTAGCCCGTGTTGTCCTCTAGAATCAAGTCTAGAATTTGTTTGAGGAATTTTATTCCTCGCGCCATTGCCATTCGAAACCTTGGAAGAGAAGCTGGGTTGCTCAAGAAAACCAGAGGGAACCTCTCTGGTGGCTGGCCTCGCTGGCACATAACATAGTAATCTCCTGGAAATGGAATCCCCCTCCCCACCTCATAATTCACCAACACATCCTCCAAACTGCCCAAGAACCTCCCTCGAATCAATTTCTTGCAGACCTGCCTCGCCATGTCCTTCGACTCACTTGCCTCCAATACGGATGCCAGAAACATGGTGGCTTCTATATTTACCCTATATATGTGAAAGAAGTGCAAGAATCCCTCCCCCAACACCATCTTTAGAGCATGGAGGATTAGACCGTGCTTTGATTTAAAGATCAAACCCAGCCTCTTCTTCATCAACTCCCCTAAGAAAGCCAACTCTCTACTCGAGCTTTCTAAGATTATCAGGGTGTCCATGCTAATTGCCTTAAGCCAACCACACCGAGCCTACTGGGATGAAACATGCCTTGTTATCCTGTGCACACCAATATTTAATACTGTCCGCCAACTCTCTTCCTGACATCGTACACTTCTCATCATGAGTGAGAGCACTCTCGACTCTAATCTCACATACTCTGCCATCATCTCTTGCTATGGCATTGTAACTTCAAGAATTTCCTGCTAGCGAGGCCTTTTTGGCCAAGTCATCCACCAACCCATTGCCTTTGCGGTATATGTGGGTAACCTTGAAGGCATCTAACTCCGAAAGTAATTGAATGATGGGGGTTAGCCATCTCCTAAGCTTCCAATTAGGTGTCCAACCCGTCCTAATAGCATTGATAGTTATTAGGGAATCCCCTTCTAGATGAATTTTCCTCAAATTTTTGCTCTTAGCACATTGAAGTCCTAACAAGGCAGCGTTGAATTCAACTTCGTTGTTTGTGCCAATCCCCAGATAGATGGATTTTTCCATTAATGTTCTACCTTTGTGGTCCCTCATCACACATCCAGCCCCACTTTCACCTAGATTTCCCTTTGCGGATCCATCAAAGTTGATTTTCGCCCATCCTTCCTCTAGCGCCAGCCATCTCACTTCTTCCCTCGAAACCCCTACGAGACTAACCCTCGAAGCCCCATTAACAGGGGATCTTATGTTTTAATTTGTATTATTTGTGTATGTTGGCTATTTAATAGTTTTTATTAACACGCTCATGTCATTACACTCCACCCCTTGTTGTAGTTACTTTTGGCATAAAGATGTGAGTGTGGTGTAGTGGTAAGTTTTTATAGTTTATGTATTTTTAATTAAAAATATATTTAATGTTGTAATAGTTTTATATATTTTTAAATGAAATTATATTCTTTTCTTTTATGTTTTGGGCTTATTAGAGTTAGGTTGTTTTTAATGTATCGAATAGTATGTAAGATGTATCTATTTTGTATGGAAATTGGTAAGTAACCTTGTTTATTCTTGAATCTCATCATCACACATTCCTAGATTTCACTCCACTCCATAAATATTATGTTTTTCCTGTATGGGTTAGATACTAGAGTGTGGACTTGATCTAGATTAGGTCTATGACCATGAATCCAATCCCGAAGTTTTAAAATTAAAAATTTAAATTCAAACTTTTCTAGCCCTTTCACTAACTGATATGAGTCGATTAAAGTGTGAATTGAGCCAAATTACTTGCTAGGGTGATGTATTTAAAAACCAACCGTAATGGAATGAATCATTTAGGATTGATCTAGGATCTAAGGAGCACACTTATGAATTCAATTGCACATGAGTAAAATGGATTACATCAACATAGCATCATCATTCTAGGAGCATATTGTATGCTTACCTATTGTTTTCAATCTTTTGTTGAAAGTTGTAAAGTCGGTCTGACCTAGAAGAACATGAACCATCTAATCTAGGAGATTCCTTAAATGTGTTTATAAACATTGTAATCCTTATGTGCATCTAGACATAAAAAAACTAAGGTAGGCGAAGTTTAGTGGTTTGTGAATTACCAAATCATTCTTGCGAGTTACAAGATCACTCACGCACATAAGATCGGGCACTCACAAAGATCACCTACATAGTTACTGGTTTGATCTCTAATGATGCATAGTCAAATTTCTAAGTTAGAGATAGAAGATAAAAATTCAAAGTACTTGTGAATGGATTCCTAACACTTGAACAAAGATTTCCACATAAAAAATAAAGCTAAGTACCCATGCATTTTATTAATTTAATTTTCATATTCATTTCCACATTTAATTTTTATATCCCAACTCCCAAAAAGAAATCTAGGTTAATCGATTGTTATTTCATTGCATTTATTTAATTAACCTATACATTTATGTGGTATGGTTTATTTACCCTTACATTTATTTAAACCTAACATTCCTACACAACTTGGGGTTTGGCCTTAGGGTTTATTAGTTCTATAGGTTTTTTAGATCTAATTTTTCTGAGTGTGTAATCCTATTTTTGTATTTGACTAGGGTTTTGATTTCTCTTTCCTATTTATGATGCATATCTCTATTTTTCTCTAGGGTTTGGATTTCATTTTCTCACCTTGCTTTCAATCACCCTACCTACCCTTGATTTAACCTCTAAGATTTTATTTTAAAATATGATTTTCTAATTACATCATTTTATTTTAGATTTACCCAGGGTTTGGATTCACCTTTGTTTGTATTTGATTATCATAATTTAGTTAGGGTTTGAGCATACATAGTGATATATTTATTTATTACCACCCACCCACCTTTGGATATTACATTATCATGAATCCTTATAGTTCGTACCCTTTTGTTGATTTACATGCATACATTTTTTATTTTATTTTGACATGTCTATATCTTTTGTGGCTTCCAATCTTGTTATCGTTAATGCACTTATGTCCTTTTATGCTATGGGTAAGCATGCATTGCCCATGGAAGTGTTATTCTATCATGTACTTGATTATCCCTCTTTGTAAAATTGGTTAGTGCTCATTGTGTTCTCTTGGATATCCTTATTTCATTTATCCACAAGCTTCATGTTGATCTTATTTCTCCTATGACTTGTGGTAGTGATGAGAATGCACTGGTGAGATTTAACCTTATAACACACCTTGCATGATGGATATTCATGATATGGTACCTCCTTTGTCCCTTCATGACATGATTGAACCTTATGAGGATCTTCCTTCTACATGTCATGATAGCCCTATGTCTACCCTTATGTATCTACCCTCTTTTATAAATGATGATATGTCTTGTGATGCTCACTTTTTTATGTTGAACATTAGTCAGCTATGGACACATATGATGGTCTTTCATCTAGTGATACCTTACACATTGTTAGTCCATTAGCTTCACATATAGGTATTATCAAGGCTTCATTATTTTTTCATGACAATATTATAGCTCTCAGTGAGGAGGAGTTATGTAATTATCATAATGCTTCTATGGATGCATCTTTACATGTAAAATATTTTTCCTTACTAATTATGAATATTTAGATGATGATGTTTCATGTTTTTTTTATCAGCAAGCTCTACTATAGGGGGTAGCTCCCATTTCATTAAAAGCTTAAAATAGAAAATACAAGGAAAATACATTAGCTCAAGTGAGCTTGCAAGATAAACATTAATCAAGCATTAGGCCTCCTAAGGTACCACAAATATCAGAGGCCAAAGGATAGCTCGAAAGCTCTATCAATTTGTGATGGGAACAAAAAATCTCATATTGACTTAAAAAGAAGTTAAAAATTTCCATGTTATCCTGATTTATGCCATCACAGAAGAGACATAAAGCCTTTGCAGTCACCTGGTTTTTCCTTACGACAACAACATCAAAAACACCTCCAATCAACCTGTATGTAGGCCTTTTGTTGAAATCTGAAATTGCCGAGTTCACTGTTTCCCTTTGCTCCCCCGGAAGGAAGTTATGGGCCATGATTTTCCCCAACTGCTTCCTCCTCATCACCAAGGTGACATTCATTAGAAACTCCTCATACAATGTACCATCACAAACATGCTCCTCACCAAAAATATGATGGCCAATCACCTTTTTTATGGCACTCATTGTTTCGACACGCTTAGCTCTGAAAATCCTATTGATTTGATCCTCTGTTGTTTCCTTTGCTTCCTCTTCTTCCTCTTCCTCCTCTTCATTCTCCTCTTCTCCCTCCTCATCCTCCTCATCCTCCTCCACGTTCTCCTCCACTTCCGCATCTGAATCCACCCAACATTTGCATCGCCACTGGCATATCAGTCGCTCCACCATTATGTTATGAAATCTTCCAAGCAACAAGTGATTTTTTTAGGAAAACTAGAGACAGTATGCTAGTGACCTCTGATTGTTCCACTATCCTTTTTAGTACCACAAATTCCTACCACTTGATCTAGAGGACATTCTCATGTTTCAAGCTAACAATCTTTCTCTAGAAGGACTGCCAGACCCTGCCAATCCATATCTGAGAAGGATACTCTCAATACTTCTAGCCATTCAATTCCTTGATTTGCAAGGAAGTTTGCGACCCCGGTAGCTTTTCTTTATATGTGACATAATGAGAAGTTTTTTAATTTATCTAATAACTCCCATATCTCCAGTACTAAGTTTTGAAGTTTCCAATTCGATATCATATTCTTCTTAATGGCATTGATGCGTATTAGAGAATCGCCCTCAGCGGACCTACTTCTGTAATACCTTTCTGAACACAGATTTTCAAACCTTCCTTTGTAGCTTCCATTTTTGCCTCATTATTGGTACCAAATTCGAGTTTTTTTTTATGTCATCTAGATGAGGACTTCCGCCTCGTTTCATATGATGCACCCTGCACCAAAGGCCCTAGGATTACCTCTAGAGGCCCCATCAAAGTTCAACTTCAATCTTCCCCTCGAGGGGGGGCACTGATGATGCTTCATGTTGATTAGTAAGTTTAGACTTCATTTAAGTGGTAGAGCATTACAATAATTTGTTTCATCTTGTTTATGTTTCATTCATTTATGTATTTGACACATGCTTTTATTATTCATTTTCTAACCATAGTGCATTTGAGGATAATATGGATCTAGTGATACCTTCTCATAATTTATCGTTTGATGCTTATTCACCTACTATTCATTATTTCATGATATGTCATCCTCTCCTTCTAGAAATGTACCTACTTTTCATGCTAAGAATATTTCACAAATTATCATATAGTTAGACATACACATCAACATATAGCTAAAGGTCAAAATGGTCCATTGTGACAACAAACTTTACCACCTAATACACTTGACCTTCCTTATGCACCTAAACTTGCATTGAAGGCAACTAAGAAATTTGATGTCATTCAACAACTTCAAAATACACAAGCTAAGATATCTCTTTAGGCTTTAGTGTGATGCTATTGAAAAAACCTTATAGAATATTACAATCAATTATGATACTACTCCACAACTAGCGACTTCTTTGATAGAATCTATTGGTTATATGTAACCTCATGCTATTTCATTTGATGATGTAGAGCATCCATATGATTGAACTATTAATGAAGATTTTTCTTTACACATTATGGTGAGATATGGTAAATTGAACATAAAATGTTTTTTAGTTGATAATGGCTCTAGCTTGAACATATGCACAGTATTGAAGCTAGATACATCCAAATTATAGGTATTTGACCTTACTATTAGAAAATTTGATAACGTGGGTAGAAGTTGATTAGGCACAATTACTCTTTGCAACAGAGTTGGTCCTCGCACATTAGATACATTGTTCCATGTGATGCCCAAAAAAATATCTTTTAATGTCCTTATAAAGCATCCATAGTTACATGCTATGAGATTTGTACCATCTACCTTGCATCAATATGTTAAAATTTTTGGCATAATGGTAATAAATGTCACATACCTATTAATGTTAAATGGTGGACAATTTCAAGGATATTGTTACATAAAACCACCCACTTGACAAAAATGTCAGAAAACATTATCTTGTAAGTGATGATAATGTTTTATCTAATGATGGTTGGGGACCGCTAAATTTTATACCCTATGATATGAGAGAGTATCATATTGATCTAAAGACTTATAACATCCTATCTCTGTACACGAATCTATCCATTTATGAAAAGTACATAAAGCATATAATGATGAAAAAGAAGCATGTGTATGTGATAATGATTTTGAGGGTGCTACTTCTACCACTGATCCCACTTCTTCCCCTCCATCACTTAGACAATTATAAGATCCTCACTTAGACAATTATAAGGTCCTCGATTTAAACTTATGTGAAAACTTGGTTATAAGGGTAAAGGACTTGGGAAACCTGAACAAGGTAGGCAGGGACCAATATTGCGATATTACATGATTATTTGACACATTGGTATGTTGGCTCCAATTTTGTCCCCACAAAATTTATCGTGTTCCCCTTTCCCTACAAGTGTTCGGTTTCCTTTGTTCTCCTCGGGTTTGTTTTCCTTCTCCTGGTCAAACCTTCCGGTTGTTCTCTTGTTTTTTATTGGGATTTTCTTCTCTGGTGATGCAGAGTGAAACGCAACGGAAGCTAACTAACAGGAAGGAGGAGCCAATAATACAAACAGCATGATAAAAATCCCTATCGGCTCAGCATCATCATCATATTTCCTGTAAACACCAACAGCATCATCCTATTTCGGACGATCACAATTATCCTCCTGCCGACTACTGTTCACCTCCTCCGCCTGTCGCCTATCATCATCATCATGATACTCAACGGGCGCAAACATCCTCCTGTTGCACTGTTCATCGGGCGCCAAACACTAGCGGCATCATCATGATATGCGACACCACCTTCGTCAGCAGGATATCAAATATCCGGTTGCTCCAAATATCTTGATGACGACCACTTCAGCACCTTCCCTTCAATGCTCCACTAGCCGACGACACAAGCAACAGCATCATGACATGACTTATCCGGTTCCCTCGAAACCTCCTGATGATGTTAACACAACTTTCTGCCGAGAGCCTACGCCGATACCTAAACCCTTAGCGACAACAGGATCAACATGCATAGGGTGATATCTCAATATCCTGATGACGATGACGTCATATGCGGATGACGATGACGTCACACAATATCCTGATGACCTCTTCAAAACTTAGTCAAAAAAACTAAACTTTCACTCCCGCATCTGTTAGCGATATGCGGATGATGGGCACTCACAGAAGATGATCCTGACGGTGATATATACACTGAGTATATATCTGACTTACAACATCCTGATGTACTTGCAACATGTAAACTTCAACAGTTTCCTAACCTGATCTTCACCTTATGCCGATGTACTCTTCTTCGGCAACTCCTGATGATGATCACCCCGACGAACTCGCACTTCATGCAGTCAACTGCATCATGTTCATCTTCACTTATCCGGATGACGACGTCCAAAGTGACTGCAGGATATAAACCGAAATATCCTGATGAAGCCGTTTTGACGAACTCTCAACCTTAGCGAAATCTCACTTCGCCGATCCTCCAGGGATGACCTGATCCACTCTCAGGGTGACCTTCCAACTCAAACTTATCAACTCGACCTAGCACATACCCATGCTAGGGTCTTCAACATCTGTCGACCGCGATCCTACACACCTGCATGCAAACAGAAAACAAACTACCTCCTAATCTACTGTACACAACCATTCCACCGATTCGACGAATCAACCGGTGGAATGGATCAGCATGTCCATGAAACCACCAAAACAACAAATCGATCACAATGGAGGGCAAACAGAAAATGAACACAAACAGGATCTTTATTGATTTCAAAAGATGCAATTACAATGCTCAATCTCTCTCTGCAATCTGACTTCTCAATGCGATACAATACTATGATCGATGATATCTCTATCTGTCTGTAATATCAACCGATCCTCATGCTTAAATAGATTTTCCTACGAGTACTACTGACCCGACTCCAAGCGGCTGGGAACTCTCCAGGCGGCTGGGAGATCCAACCGGACCCTACAGCATGACAGCTGTTCTAACAAACTTAACTAAAAATAGTAAAAGCCTGGTCAGCATGATCTTATCATGATCAGCATGACCTTATTACATGCATTTGGTCTTAACAGACCTTCTTGGAAACATAAACAAGACCTAAAACTACTAACTGCCTCAAGGAGGCCAGCTGTCAGGTAGGTGCTCCTGCACCATCTGGTTTCCATTTTCCAGAACTTCAACAGTTGGTTTTACTTTTTTGCTAGGTTCGGATGAAAATATGAATGTTTCATTTCTGATATTTTCTCCAAGCTCCATGAAGTTTGAGAAGTCCAAGAGCTTGAAGATCTTTGAACTGACTTTCCATCCAATGGCTTCAAGAGCTTCGAGGAATTTGGTAACTCCAAGTAGAATAGATGCGGCAAGAACTTCAATTGGATTTATCTTTTTGCTAGGATCAGATGATGATGTGGTAATCTGTGAATGGTTGCCTTCATCAAAGGACAAGGAGATTTGGATACAATATATATAAAGTTTGATTTAATCAGATTACAGGTCTGTTCAGAGGAGTTTTTACTAAATTTTGCTTTGAGGAGTCCGAGAACTCCGAGCTCTCTAGCAAATCTGATGACCCAAAAAGCATACATGATGAGATATTAATCTAATGTAGATAATGTTTTTGGGTTCGGTTTATTAGTGAGATTACAGGTGGGCCCAGGTGACTTTAGAGTTTATGTTAGTCATTGATTCCTATTTGTTTGTTTCCAAGAGATGCTCTTGCATTGGCGTATGTTGTTTCTAAGATACTTGGATACCTTTGGCTTGTTTCTCTAAGGGTGTTTGGGTCTAAATAGAGAAAGGGAGAGATGGTGATGTGTCAAATTTTTATTAGGTAGGTGGGAGTAAAATAAATAGAGCAGCAACAATTGTTGATCATTTTTGGTTAAGGGTGTCCACTATTCCACTCCCTTATAGCTTTTGATGGTTTCTAATAGAGCTTCCAAGTAGTGGTAGTCATCTATCTAAATCTGGTAGTTGTCTATCAAAATCTGATTGATGGAGCATGTGTAAGTATCAAGAAGGAGCCCATTATAGTGAGATCAAGCAGTCATTGAGAGTAGTGATCTAGCATACTTTGATAAAATAGTAGGCTTCGATGGATCAAACCACCTAACACCTTGATGATATACCAATATGCTAAGACAGTTGACCTTCAATATGGTCAACCTAGATAGTTGATCTGTATTGAGACATAATGAATCAAGAAAACTATAGTCAAGAGCTAATAATTTAAGTATATGTCATGTCTAGCTAGGCTCCAGGGGTAAACAATTTCTTTGAAAGTTTCATAGTGAATTCTAGGCTATGAAAGAGGATCTCTCTCAACTATTGATTTCAATGAAGAATAAATTTGGACAGTCAATTGCATAGAGGTTGAGCACATCGAAAGGGTATATTCAATCATCATATATGAGCCACGTGGACCTTATTGACCATGTTTTCTCATCTGAAAAACTCTTGAAATGAACTTAGGCTGTTGATACAAGATGACACTTAATTGATTAAGGAAAATTAATCTAATTGTCATAGTTAATGGTATATTGAATGCTTTAAATATCTTGTCGTGTGTCACAATTTGATGGATTTGGATGAGAGGAACTTTGATGGACCATTTGACCTAGCATCTTGGCCATCTACTGATATACAAAATTTGGCGATCTTTACTATGGGTGCGTAGTGACCATTTATCATGTAGCTATTTAATGATTTAGAGTGACATAGTAAAAAAAAGGGATGTAATACATCTGGAATAGCATAATTGTTTCCTATTCACCAAAGGGTGAATGTGTGGTAAGTATATAAGGGTCCTTCTCAATGGGAGTGAATGAACCAATGCCACATGGTCTCAATTGGAAAATATGGTGGTCCTAGTACTTATTCAACATTGCTTCCTTGCCAGGTTTGATAATATTTTAGAAGCCCATGGAGTGTTGATAGTGCTACATGCCCCAAGTGCATGACATACATGTTTTGTAGGTTGGTTTCATCTCCTAAGGGCCCATGGGTTGTTGATCCATGTTGATGTGGCACGATCCCATTGATTTACAATAAACAACTAAAAATAAGAGCTCAGAGGAGCAGGAGATGAACACTTGGTGTTTTTTGATAATAGGGGTTGGTTGATCAAATAATGCATATTTTGAGGACCTGCTAATTTTCCAAAGCCACCAATCTACAAGGAGATCAATTAGCACTATTGATCCATGATGAAACTTCAAAAAACTTTAGATGGCAATGTGAATTCTAGGATTTCAATTGAAAAGTGGTAAAGCATAGGATTTGTCAAAAAGATCTTTTCAATTGCAAATTTAATTCAAAGAATGTAACTTTAGGCATAAATTTGAATATGATATTGGACTGATTTACATTTCATGCCATGATGTCTATCAAACTGATTTGTTTGTAGATCATGTCCAAAGATTCAAAAGTAGGTGAGAATTTGACAGATGGTAAAATCTAATATGATTCAACCAAAGCATTGATTGCCTAGTTGGTGAATATTGAATAGTTAAAGATCCATATGTGATTTTAGCATTGTATTGCTAATTGCTTGATGTGTGTTGATTGATCTCCTAAGCATGCTTTCAATGTTATTGATATCCTATTTTCTTGGGTGGTTGAAGGTAACTATAGATTTATGAACCCAGGAGCAACTTGATGATTGCTATTGTGTGGCCTTGAGATTTGAATCTAATCTAATTTGGTATGATTCTTGAGGCAATAATTTACTAAAATTTTAATATTGAGGCAATGGTTTCTTGCTCTGAGCTGTGATTTTGGGGCTAAATGATATTTGATTTGATTAAAAGCCAATTGTTTATCACATTTTAATCTCTTGATCAATGTGGTGATGGTGTTTAGTTCTAATTTTCCTAGATTCAACATTCTGTACTTTATTGAGGAGCATTAGACTTCCCCTCTTAATCATGTCTATTGAATTATCAAATCTAATTTTTTCAATTGTTATGAATGTTGAGTGTTGTTGGTGCTACTATATATATGACCTTTTGATTTTGTGTGGGGACTTTTGGGCCATGGTCTTCAACCCCATTTCCTCTACTCTTCAAATGTGTGTGCTTGGGAATATTTAATTTTAGAAAGGAATTACAAGAGTTTGATATGAGATATAAAATTATAATCTATGTTTTGTAGGTAATGCCTCTCTAATAGCAAAGCCACCATGGTTAACCATTGTTGTGTTCTCTATTATACAATTTGTTACTCTCTTAGATGATAAGTCCCTAACAAACAAACCCCTCAAGACATGTTATAAAATCTTTTTGTAATAAGATAATGTGTTATTTGGACCTAGCATGGTCTAGAAGAGTTCTTGTCTTGTCATGAAGCATTTGTCTATGGTTGTGGTATGGATGCACAATGCAGCTAGACTAGTGTAAAACCTACATTGAACCTAGTTGACCTAGTTGAGTGTCTTAGTTATAGCTAGGAACACTTGATATTTCTCATTTAGTATCTACTACCTCCTTTGATTCTACCATATTTTGCCCAATAGATAGGCACCAATTTAAGCACAAAGAGGAATTAAAATGCTTGATGATAATATTTTCCACCTCTCAACATGACGAAAGATGATTGTGTTTACTCATGAAGACTTCAAGTGTGTACCTATTCATCTATAAACATGGTTTTGTTCCTTTCTAGTTGTAGGTTTGTGAGTCTGCATATTCTGATGGTAATCTCTTTATTATGCTAACTCTTATATTTATCCATAAGGAGTGTTAGAATGTGTAGCTCAAATTTTGCCTTGGGCACATCAACACAAAGTACATAAGACTTGTAGGCCTAGTTATATGAATACATATTTATAATCTTAGGGTCACCCCCTTGGTCTAGCAAAGCGAGAAGTGAAGAACTTACTCTCCTCGTAACTATTAGCCAAAACCACATGGTCCCTAATGAAAAGTTCTCCATTCTTTTAGATCTTTTTCCCTAGAAGATTTGGTTAAATGAGAGTAACAAGGAGTATTTTGGAGGAGCATTTTGGGTCACCAATAGTTCTAGTGCCATTGTTGAGGTTTGAAGTCATTGATAGCTTATCTAATCACCCTGTTTGTTTTAGTATTGTAGTTAGCTCTATAGTTTTACTTTTCGTGTAGTGTTGGCTTCCATTAACTTGCACCAATAGTTTTGGTGATGTTGCTAGGGAATCGATCTATTGCTAGGTTTATTCTTATATTCTCAAATCTAAGTTTGTTACATCTTTATGTGGCAATGCCCATCTAGTTTATAATGGTGTTGGGAGTCTCATGTTGAAGATATTGTCAACCCATCTATGGTTGTTGGGTTGTGGTATGTGGACCTATTATTAAGGTGATGTTCTTTGGATCTACTAAGAATCTAATAATAGTCTTGGCTAATTCATCATTTGGACATTGTTGGAAGTGTTAGCATCTACTAGGATCTTAGTGAGTGAATCATTTCAGTGGTGGGGACAAATACCTTCATGTGAATTTGTTGGAAACATCTATCATTAGTTAGCAACTCTATGTAATCAATCTTGTGTAAGTTCACAAAGATCCTTTTGGTCCTTTCCTACAAATTCCTTTTGGGTATTTTATTTTAGGGTTGGTCTCAGGTTAGTTTTATTTTAGGTTAAGCTTTAGGTAGGTTTCCAAATGTCTGGTATTTCCTTGATAATCTACTTCGAGTGCCTTTTCCATACTATATATCAATTACATACCAAAATCTGTTATGTCAATGCTTGACTAAGATGTGCCCCATTTGTATTGCAGTCCTACGTTGGGCTTGGTCAAGCCTTGATTTGGGATTCTTGCAAACTTTATCATGTCATGCTTTATCTATTTTGTGTCCACCCTATACATGAATTTTTTTTGTAAATGTCTATTAAAATGTGTCCCATTAGTATTGTTACAGAATTTGGGACGAGCCTTGATAGTCCTTGTTGTTATTTATTCTTGTTGTCTCTATTCTCATGTTCTCTGGTGTGTGTTGTGTATGCCTTTCTAAGGTGACTGGATCATAATTTAAACATTATTGTTTAAATCTATTTGAACCCTATAAGAAATATGTTCTCCTATTGGAGTGGTGACTTTGTTTGGTTTGAATTTAGATGTTTAAGACCTTTTCATGCTAGAGTTTTTCTTTGGTTTTTAAGTGCTTTTGTATGCAAATGGAGTGACTATCTTTAATAATTTCACATCAAATCTTTATCACTCTTGGTAAATGAAGTAGTGAGGAGTGTAGTTCCTATCTATGGCAATCTCCTTCTTTCTCCTATTCACACTATTGGCCTCTTCTAATATTCAACATTACTATTTTTCCAAGTCAAATGATAACAACTTTGTTAGATTATCTAGAATCTTCTTTTACTAAGGCCATGATTATATCACTTTGAATATGGGTTTTCATGGCTCGATTATTAGGCATGTTTTGTTTGCATTCTAGGTGGAGGTTTCACCCATGAATTCTATTGGCCCTCTTCATGGGATCCACTTTTTGCATTATGGTTCTTATTGATGATGAATAAAGTGTGCATTGGGTTTTATGGTTAAGCTATTATAATATTGGATTATTATATTTGGATTAGTAATGGTGTTAAGTTTAGTGGCCCTGAAGTATATTACTTGTTGCATGTTTAATATTGTGAAGTTTTCTTATTGTGTTCCATTATGGTGCACACGAGTTTTAGCCTTAAGAGTGATTATCTTAGGGCAATGGTTGTGGTATGTTGTTGTGAGGCTGAATTTGATGGGCCTTCCTAATTCATGGTGACTATGGTTTTGAGATCCTTGCCCAAGAATCTTAGCCTTGTGCATACTTGTGTGCTAGTCATTGATTCATTTTTTGAAGGAAGGACGGGACTTGCTAAAATTAGTAGGTCATGGGTGTCAATCTATTTGCTCTAGGACATTGTTGAGATGGAAGGCTATTTTTGTGGTAGTATAAGATTTTAGATGGTTTGAGCTAGGGGTCTAATCTTCATGAATTTTTGTAAGCAATTTGGTTTTCATGAATTTTTGTAAGCAATTTGGCCCCTGGTTGATGTTTTTATATGATAGAGTATGTGCATTTAGTTCTACATGAGAGATAATCTAAAAAAGTTGGTAATGCATGAGAAACATCTAAGGTGTTACTCTTTCCATCTACCCATTTCTCTTCTATAAAAATTGTTGTTATATGGAGCCCAATAAGACTCAGAGGTTAATTTTTCCCCACTTTTGTCGGTGTGGTTTCCCCCCAAAGTATTTAATGCGGGAGTGCAAGGGAGCAGAAGCAAAAATTGCCTCTTATTTAATAAAGACATCGAGAGTTATTTTTCTATTGGCTGACATATAAATACCCTTTTATTGTAACCTCCACAAGTCTTGATAAAAATGGTTGGAGAATGTGAAAAGGCTTAAGGGTTAGGGTTACAGATGATATTGTATTGTAGCATATTACAACGGGATTGAGTTGCAAGATTGTTGGTTGTAATCGGTTTGATTTGCTAGATAATTATATTGGACTCTCTGTTGGTGGATGTAGCCCGAGTTTGGGTGAACCGCGTTAAAATTATCTCTCATTGTTATTTCTATGTATTTTAATTTCTCTATTTAATCTCTGATTATCTGCATTTAATTGATATCTTCAACCTACTATTCCTAACAATTGTAATATACCCATATCCCTTTGTGCCTTTGTGGTTGTTTTCATCCCACAAGGATGTTTGTATATTTGTGTTCTCTTGTCATCCTATTTTTCTTTCTTCCATTATCTATTTTCTTTCTCTATTTCTTCTTTGTTCATATTTGTCTTTGTCTTCTCTTCAATGTTTTGTCCTCTAGTCCGTGTTCACTTGGAGATAGTCTAAGATCTCATGACACTTGTGAGACATGCACATCCCCAACCAAATCTATTATTGGCTCCAACTTGCCCATACAAAGTTTATCATGTTTCCCCCTTTCCCTATAGGTGTTTAATTTTCTCTATTCTCTCTAGGGTTTGTTTTCTTTCCCCTAGTCAAGTTCTAGTTGTTCTCAAAATTTTTTAAATGCTTTTCTTCTTCAACTTCCATTTTTCCTTCCCTATTTGGTTTGAATTTTCTGTTGGCACCCAAGTGTTATATTTTTGGATGTATTAAGTTTTCATACTAGGTTCAATTTTCACATTTGGATATCTACAAAATGTCTTCAAGTCCAAGTGATTATAGATATAATAAAGGTGTAAATCAAATTTATTCTCTAGTGGGTTTGGAGGAAATGGATGCAATGAGAACTTCAGTTGGTTTTACTTTTCCACTAGGTCTAGATGAAAATATGAATGTTTCATTTTTGACATTTTCTCTAAGCTCCAAGAAGTCAAGGAAACTTGAGAAGTCTAAGAGTTCTATGAAGTCTAAGAAGTCTAGGAGCTTTGAGATCTCTCAATTGGCTTTCAATATAACAACTCTAAGAGCTCTGAGAAGTCCAATAACTCCAGTTAGAGTGGACATGTCAAGAACTTCAATTAGATTTATCTTTTTGCTACGTCCAAATGATGATGTGGCAGTTTGTGATTAGTTGCTTTGATCAAAGGACAAGGAAATACATATCCAAAGTATATAGTCTAATTTAATAAAATTCTAAGTTCATTTAAAGGAGATTTGTTGCTAAATTTTGCTTAGAGGACTCTAAGCTCTCTGAGAAATCCAATGACCCTAAGAGTGTCCACACAAAGATAAATTAATTTAATGTGATAATGTTTTAAAGTTTGAGTTCTTGGTTGAGGTTATCTAATGATCTCGAGTGAGTTCATAGTTGATGTTAGCTAAATTGATTATTGTTTGGTTGCCTTTGGTGGTTTCAAAGTGAAGTTCTCTCATTTGATCATGTTGTTTCTAAGATACTTGAACACCTATGGCTTATTTCTCTAGGGGCGTTCAAGATTGAGCCCATAGAGAAAGGGAGAGATGGTAATGTGCCAATTTCTTATTATGCCAAGGTGTAAAACAAATAGTGCAGTGGAATCTATTGATCATTGTTGATCCAAGGGAATCCATTATTCTAATCCTTGATAACATTTAACAAAGTTCCTAAGTAATGACAATCGTTGGTCAAAGTCTAATTGATGAAACACATGTAATTATCAAGCAAAGGAGAAGCACAATGTAGTGGGATTGAGTGGTCATTGAGAGGATGCATGGACACTTCAATAAAATGGTAGGCTTTGATGGATCCAACAAATTGGCATCTTGATGATATACTAATTTGTTGAGACCGTTGATCTTTAATTTGGATAACCTAGACCGTTGATCTCATCCAAGACATAATGAATCAAGAAGCCTATAGTCAAACACTAATAATTTGAGGTGCATGGCATGTTCTAATAGGATCCACAAGTAAATAATTTCTTCAAAGGTTTCAAAGCAAATTTTGAGTTGTGAGAGGGTCTCTCTTAACTATTTACTTCAACAAAGAATAGATCTAGACCATGGTTCAAGTAGAGGTCGAGCTCAATATTAAAACATCTATTGTGAGCCATGTGGAGCTTATTGATTAGATTTTCTCATCTACAAATCTCCTAAAATGAACTTGGGTCATTGATCTAAGCCAACACTTGATGGATTAACGAACATTAATCTAAGTGCCACATTATGCTTTGATTATTATGCTACATGTTACAATCTAGTGGATTTTGGTGGATGAGGGCACTTTGACAGATCATTCCACCTAATATTTTGGCCATATTTTGATATATCTATGTTGTTTAATCTTTATTTTAGATGCATATTGGTTGTTGCTCATGCAAATGTTTAATGATCTAGAGTGATAGTTGAAAGAATGAATATAATACATTTGGCATAACATAGTTGTTTCCTATTGGCCAAAGGGTAAACATGTGGAAAGCATATAGGGTTCCTTCTTTGTGGGAGAGAAGGAACTAATTCCATGTCGTCTTAGTTAGCAAATGTGGTGGGCTCATTACCTATTCAACATTACTTCCGTGTCAGATCTTACATTTTACATTTAATAAGAAGAACTAATAATCATGTTTGATTTTATGTTCTATTGAGATTTCTATGGATGATAGTCTTATTTTCCTTATCAAATTGAGTATTATATACCTACAATATAAGTTAAGATGATACCCAAGTATGGTTTCATTTTGTTCGATATGATTTCACTTTGGTAAGGAAAAGTTTGACTTTTATTTATAGTGTTGTTTTTATCTATGATCCTATATCTCAAACTAACTACTGCATGTTGGCTTGAAGTGGATCTAGGACGGTTATTCTAACCCTCACAATTTCTAGAGGAAGGGCATCATTATTCTTGGATTATAAAGTAGATAATGATATTTCTTTTAAGCAAGTAATGATAGTGGGCCCCCACCCAAGTTATATGTGGCATTAAGATTTTGTTTGGTCATTTATTTTAAATATTTTCAAATCTTAAAAGATAAAACAAAGTTAACAAATAATTATCATAAAGTCTATTTTAAGTTGTGGTCAGTTACAACTAATTCGTGTTTGAAAGGAAAACTACTTAAGAGACTTTATGTTGTAGAAATAAGGGAGGAAATACACACATATACTTTTCAAACTTAATTTGAAAAACTTTCATATTGTAGTCTCTATGCAATATGAATTTTGAGATTATTATTTGATCAATAGGATCTTCTTGCAACACATCGCTTGGTGATTAAGTATTGTTTTGGAATTATTAGGTATATCTGATTTTAATTTGATCATTCTAATTATCTGAAAGATATCTAATCTAATCATTTATTGATTGTAGATATTCTAACATATCTTGGGCCTATTTGAATACATACTTATAATTTTCTATTGAATACTTAACATAGAAATATTTGACAGTTTGTTAGAGGTTTATAATCTTCTATAATGATAATTAATGATTTAGATTTTAGATAGTTTTTCATGTTGTAAAAATTTAAATCCGATGACATATATAGTTGTTTAAAACTATTTTCTTATTTGAATCAATACAAATAATTTTAGTTGGTCTCTAAGTCTTGTATAATGTGTGCAATATGTATCATTATCTCATTTTAAACAATTTTGTATGTAAGCATTTATATTAAAAATCTCTTGTTTGTAGATTATTCTTACTTGATTTAAGAATATTTAGTTGATAAGTATTTATTTATTGGAGTAATAACTACATAATAGATTAGTGATTTATTCTTTTATATTTGATCCTCACACATTCATTTCAGTTAAGTCTAAAATATCCTTAATATATTGTTGGTGTATTACAATGATCATATTGTAGGTTTAATGTAATTTTTTTCTTTGACTTCCAAAATAAGTGATCTACATAATAGGTAATTATATTATAATTCAATTATATTTTACATTTATATATTTTTGTGTTTTCACTTCCAAAGGAGGTGATCTTTGCAATAGGTCATTATCTTTTAAGTCAACCATATTGTAGATACCTAAAATCGACCACTCACCACTTCATCTACAATCAAGAATCACTAAACCACTTTCTTCCACAATTAACTAAATAAACACCTGTTTAGATAATTAATGTTGAACACACCAAGATACTAAGAGGGGTGGTGAATTAGTATCTAAACAATCTTCAACTTTAACAACTTCAACTTATCCGAAGAAGATTATAACTTAAGCATCACAGTATTAACATGAACATGAAAAATTAACACAATGCACATCAACACATAACACTAGATATACGTGGAAAGCCCAAGAAGGGAAAAACTACGGTGAGGATTAACTCACAATATATGAAGCTCAAATATAAACTTTGTTTTAGGGCTACAACTCAAGGAAGCTACTACTCCCTGAAAACTTTGATTTAGGGTCACTCACAAGGAAGCTACTACTCCCTGAATTGAGAACACACAAAATATTATAGTATGAAAATCCTTCTACTATCTGAAAACTGACATTGAAACTCACACCTTTGATGATTGCAATTCTGCCTCTTCACACTTTCTTCTGATGATCAGATTAGTTAGGCACACTCTACTCTTGATCACTATCACAAATATGTCTTCAAGATGAATTAGGACAACATCAACAACTTCTTCTCTTTCTCCTTCAGTCACACATCATAATGCATTCATACTGCCCCTTATCTTGCATGCGAGCCCTATCAATTACTTTGCAATCATACCTCGCCTAGCTCAATTTGATTTACACTTTATACAAGATATTACATTGATTATATTGCTTGTCTGCTAGATACATCATGAAAAATACATTTACAAGTCGACCAAACAACACACAACATGAAACATGTAGAGGACAGGTCCTAAACAGGACTACACACTACACCAACAGAAGACCCATGCATTGTGGACCTCATCACTTGCTTAATTAGGTCCAAAAAATCCTTCACAACATCAAACACCAATGAATTACATCTGCACAATCTTCTCATTTGGAAATAGGATGACCTTAAGCAAAACCACATGAAACTTGAAGCACAACGGCCACAACAACTTGAAAACCTTGTGCGGAACTAGAAACAAGAAAGATCTTCATGAAACTTTTCCAGGTGAGTCTACAGGAATCATACAACATCTACAAACACTCCTTTATCTCCGCACATCTTCATTCATGAACTCTGAGCCAAGGATTTTTTTAGTGGTGAATCTTCACCAATTGGCGAATAGTTGAAATCAAAGCCACCAAAAATGGTGAATAGTTCAGGCTATGAAGCCAACTAAATCACCCCATTTTTACAAAAACAAATTAGTCTTAGTTAATTCATCTAAGGTTTTTTTTTAAAACTAATAAGTTGAACTATTTTGCCAAGTAAATGATGCATAATTAAAGCCGATTCACTAGTAATTTATAATATATTTAAAAATGTTGACCATATTTGCCATTAATAATATATTTCAGCCATTAATTTTGGACCATATTCACCATTAATAATATATTTCAGCCATTAATTTTGGGCAATATAGCCATTACTAATAAAATATGATGTACTTTAGGGTTCTTTGTATTTTTAATACAACTTTATTCATTAATGTAGATTATAGTTTTGTTAATTTTGGGAGACAAAGAGTACATGCCTTTTAAAAGGCTTGCTGAGCCCTGGAATTGATTTTGGGCCATATTTCGTCAGCCATATTTTGCTCATCATTTTTCCTTTTCGCTTGTTCCCACCATAAAACTCTGACCAGAGCTAACAATTTCTCTTTTCTTTGGTCATTTTTTTTCCATTTGTTGGCTGCTCGGAGGGAGACAAAGATAGTTTAAACCCCTGTAGGAAAATACTTATGGCAGATGCAAAAAAATATCCCAACTTCAAAATAATTTAATACGTAAGATGTGTAGAGGAGTAGGTTTCTGTGGCCAAAATGCAAAATAAAAAGAGCATTTCACTGACAGATTTCATTGTCGTGTGAAAAGTTACCTATAAGTGCAATGTGTATATTTATTGATACTTCAAAATTTTGTAGGAAAACAACTGCCAAAGACAAAAATGTGTGTATATACATCTAAAATCACAAGAAACACATTATACACTAGGGATATGTGACATTAGTAAATAGAAACCCCTCAAGCCATAAAGAAATCTTTGTAAGTTTTAAATTGGAAATCATTTTCTTATTTTTCAATCAATAGCATTGTAATTTGGAGGATAATTTTTTTTAAATATTGTAAATTTTAATGGTTGAAATATATGTTTTTAAAGGAATAATTCAAAAAAAAAAGTTAATAAGTAAACGTATTTTAAATATAGATCAATTTAAATTTTATTAATAAAGTATTAATAAAGATGAGTTGGAAATTGATAAATTGAAATGTTACTTTAGAAATTAAATTTAAAGGGATAGAATATTTAGTTTTAGGAATTACCATAAAAAACAATGTTAATGTTATGTAAAATTCAATCATTTTGGTATAGAAAATAATGCATGTAGTATAAAGAATGAATCTGTACAATCTCTAAATACAAATGGACCGAATTCAAGTCTTTTGAGGTCAAACCAAAGCTCCATAGAAATGATCTATGTGCAGGATTGACATGGACCCTAGATGACCATGGTTCTTGACAAAATGTGGATTATTCCAACCTAATTCATTATAGTATCCAATATCTAAATTGCATGTAAAAAATAATAGTATGTAGAATACTTTACGGGAAGTTGGATTGCTAGCATTAAGTTCTCCTAGCTCAACCACCTTTGATTGAATGAATTTATAGCCTTGGGTGAATATTAAAAGATAATATTCTCAAGCATGTGGATGGCCTGTATGTTGGTTTTGATGTTATAGGTTCCTTCTAATCTAAAAAACTAAAATGTTTCAAGAATGCTTGTTCCTTGATAATCCACTAGTGGGAAAAGGCAAGAGTTTTTAAATTTAAATTTGAATGTTTAAATATTGGAATCAATCCCAAGTCACCATAGGATTGACCTGGGGTGGAGAAATGCTAATCTCAAGGCATAGAATGAATATATGAAAGCAGGTCCAAACACAAGTACTATAAATGATGTGTATACAATAAATATGTGAAAATTTGTGTAAAAAAATGTGATAAGGTTGAATCTGTAGATATAGGTGTAAAAATTATGGAGGAATGAGTCAAATTTATTATAAAAGTATAACAACTATATAATTATATTAAGTCATTCCTTTGAAACCGACCTAAAACTAAATGGGAATTGTAAGGGTACGCAAATTACACCATTAAAAAATGTTAATAAATACTAAAACTTAAATTTTCATTGTATTGTATTTAAATGGGTGATAAATTATTTTTTATATATTAGAATTTGACTACAAAAATACATGTGCATAGATGAGAGAGAGAGACCCTCAAAAGAAGATAGAGATAGAGGGAGAGGGATAGAGAGAGAGAGATAGAGAGAGAGAGAGAGAGAGAGAGAGAGAGAGAGAGAGAGAGAGAGAGAGAGAGAGAGAGAGAGAGAGAGAGAGAGAGAGAGAGAGAGAGAGAGAGAGAGAGAGAGAGAGAGAGAGCTTTGAGTTGTGGAAATTGAAGGTTGAAGATCTTTTAGTGGAGAAAGATCAATGGATCATAATAATTGTTTCATTCAAATTTCTACCATCAACAATGGATCAAGATGAATGGGACAAGTTGGATAGAAGAGATTGGTCTACTATTAGGTTGTATCTTTATTATTCAGTCTTCATGAATGTTTTAGTTAAAAACATTGCTATGAGTTTATAAGATAAAATTATCACATTATATCAAACTAAGTGTCTTGTAAATAAGCTATTTTTGAAAAGAAATTTCTATTTTTTAAAGATGCATGAATGAGACTTTGTAACCAAACATTTAAATGCTTTTCATGTAGTAGTGAGTCAACTAGCTTCCATAGATGTAAAAATGGAAGAAGAGGGAAAATGTATCACTTTGATTTGTTCATTATAGAATACCATCTTTTTATTTTGAAGCCTATTTATCTAAAGGATATCAATATCCTTTCTTTGTTCTCTAGAACTGGGGGTACAGAAGTTGCTTTGCATAGTTTGGGTATACCACTCACTTATGTTTAATTTGTAGAAATTTGTAAAGAAAACAAGGTTATCAAGTCAAAAGTTGGGTGGAAAAAAAACATGAAAAAGGTGAATTGATCAAACTAAGTGTCTTGTATCTTTCCTATTGGTATTCATGTATCCTCTACATTTAATGAATTATGTCAAAAACCTAAAATTATAACAACCCACTTAGCAAATTATTAGGGCAGTTGGCCATCTAGCTCAAGAAGGACTAAGGTTTGTCCATGTCTTGTCAATTAGGAGAAATGGAAAGAAAGAAGAAAGAAGACAGATCAAGAGAGATAATGAGAGAGAGAGGAGAGATAGAGGAAGAAAGAAGGGGAGATAGAGACATGGATAGATAGAGAGGAAGACAAAGGGATATAAACCATGGTTAGCATGACTAATCAAACTAATAACCCTAGGATTGTAATTGGCAACATCCAAGCTTAAAGTTAGTCCCATGTTGATTGTGCAATAAATTTGCCTTGTATAATCAAAATAATGTCCATATGGGTCTACAATTGGCAACATCCATACTTGCAATTAGTCCCATGTTGATTTTGCAAACAAATTTGCTACATAGAATCAAAATAATAATAATGTCCATAATTTTCAATACTTGTTTTTAGTAGCCTCTTCAATTTGGATGGGAACTTCAATATGAAAAATAATGAATTTATAATCTATCGAATTCCAAATTAGTACAAAATGAAGGTTTCATTATTTTTTAATGTTACACTTGAATGCATTGCATGCCTTACATAATTCACAATCCATGAAAGTTCATATAAAATAGTCAAATGCTTGCTCTCTAGCCCATCCCTTGTGTTCCTATTGTTGTTTGTTAGATTATTATACGGGCTTCTACCTATTATCAAATCAAAACCTCCAATTGAATTAATCATTTCATCAAGTCTTTCTAGTGTAGTTGGCCAACTAGCTCAAGAGGGAGTAAAGTTTGTCCATGTCTTGTCAAATAACACATGGAAAATATAAAGACATGGGAGAAATATTAGAGTGGAATGAGGAAGGTGGTTGAATGATAATGTAATCTATAAAATGGGGTTGTTTAAATTCTATTTTATGAGTGGTGGGTTGAAGGCAACACTAAGAATTATAAATTCAAGAAAATGAGAGGTTAGTTTGGATATCTAGATAGGAGAATTGAGTTTGCAAGGAAAAAGTAGAAGTGGCCTTAGAAGTTATATGGTATGGAGAGTTAATATATAATTATGTTCTCCTATATCTAGTGAAAATTTTCAATGTGTACATAATTATAATTGTGTGCATTTATTTGAGTTTAGAAAATAAATGATCTATTGTCAAAAATTAAGGACACATGTAGGTAAATTAATGGTCATTGAACTTAGGTTTTTGTACATTAGTTCTTGTTGGAATTATACCATGACCTCCCATGAGATGAGTGTATATGCAAATTGCATTTTTATGAGCTTGAAAGTAAAGAACATTTTGTATACAAAGGCCCTAACTACTATGAGATTTGTGGGAAATTCCACTATCTTTTTAGAGACTTTTATGAATTATCAAGGACCTTCATCCAATATGAGGACCAAAGATGTTTCGTTGCAACAAAGAACACTTAGATTGAAGTCTTCCCATTCCGATAATTCTAGGACTTAATTTGTACTTCTAAACAATGGGCTACCAGAATTGCAAGAGAGCACATATCCAAACAACACAATTCAGATCTATAAGGCAACACATTTTATTTTTTCTGAGACCTATTGCCTTCAAATCCTAGAATACTTATTTATTTATCTTCTTTATTGGAGATGCTTTGGACACTCCTTTATGTATTAGAATGAATTATAAGTCTCTTCATGGATGGGTGCATGATGTAATAGTAAGTTGTATTTAGGGAACCTATGATGTTGTGTTTGAGTCCCATTAAGAACCAAGACACGATCCCTCATTTGTGGTCTTATTAATATTCGTTAACCCTAAGAGCAAACAAATTTCTCAAAAATAAATATTAAAGTTTAAGAATATTCTCCTATTTAGTTCCTCTTAACGTGCACTCAATTTTATATTCAAACACATTGTGGTGGCCCATTTATTCATCACTTATCACCAATAAATATCAAATTATATGCCATGCATTTTCCATTGTCATCATCTTCTATTAAATACATAATAACAAAGAGCCATTTTCTCCATTTTTTATTATCATTCAAACCTTCCAAAAAATAATGTACTTCACCAGATATTCCATATCATTTGTTTTATTTAAATTTAATAAAGCCTAATCAAATTCCCTCATCCTTAGTTCAACCTAGATTCTTTTAATTTAAACAATAATTAAACCCTTCAATATTATTTTTTATGAACTAAATCATTCAAATTTACTAAATAAATGCTCTCATAATCTTATCAAACATATTATCCTTTAGTGTAGTAATCAACTAAAGGATCGCAATATTGTTTTTTATGAACTAAATAATTCACTATTCTCATGCATTTTGGCCATGATTAAATTATTTACTAAATAAATGCTCTCATAATCATATCAAAAATATTAGGCTTTAGTTCAGTAACTTTGTTATAGTATTCTTATTTCCTAATAACATTTGTGCCAGATAGTAGTTGATCTTGGTAATCAACCTCTCCTAAAGGATATATAACCCATAATAAAGAGAGAGAGAGAGCGAGGGAGAGGTACAAAGATATAGAGAGAGATGAATAGAGAAAGAGATAAAGAAAGGGAGAGAAATAGACCCTACTTTTGAGGATAAGCTTGTTTTCTTTATATTTTTTTATAGATATAATATAATTGAGTGGTAATACCCAAATGATGCAAAGCAACATCTGCACCCTAGTTCTATAGAACAAAGAAAGGATATTAATCCCCTTTAGATAAATAGGCTTCAAAACAAATACAAAAAATAGAGTTTAGGGTACTGATCTAGATAACAACATTTGTAGTTTATTTTTTTTTAATTTTGATAAAATTAAATTTGCAGCCATTCAAATTATATAATAAAATCACGTCTCTCTCATTTTATCCCTCTTTCTTTATTCCTCTCTCTCTCTCTCTCTCTCTATTTTTGTAAAAGTACCATTTCACGAGGCTCCAGTGGAGCTAGATGATCTGGACCAACCCATACCAAGCTCCACCTTTTTACATTGTAAAAGTACCATAGTGCAATCTTTAATGTAGGGTTTCCCATTATAATGCTTTACCATAGCCCCAAGTCTATCACACAATGAAACACTTTTTGCTAGTATGTTTATGTAATTAAGATTAGTTCTGTAATCCCATGATGACCAATAAATTTGTGTTTTAGGAAATGTCTCTTCAATTGTCATGGGTGGTAAATGTAAAATGTGAAAACAATTATTCATAGGAAGTTTATGCATGTAGGCATGTTTTCTTCTTGAAATTGAAAAGTAATTTGAATCCACAAATTTTAGTTCAACATCATACATAAATAAGGATATGGTTTGCCCATACACAAAGAGAGATAGGGAAAATAGAGAATGAGAGAAAGATAGAGATTCTCTTTTCAATTCCCTGTGCAATCCTAATTGCTTCTCTTATAGGACATTTAATAGAGCACTCCATTTTTTAATCCATCAAACGTTTGACTATAAATCCATTCACTACAATAGAATTGCTAACATACATGAGAGGTTATGCTCACTAACCCCATATCCACCAAGGCTTGATATCCTTTGCAAACACAAAATTTGCAAGGAAGCCATATTGGCTGTATTGCACAACATCAAGACAATTGTTCCTAGCACTCATGTGTTGCATGCATGGTGCCTCATGTCTAGATTATGAGCATAGAGATTTAAATTTTCTTCTCTTCTCTAAATTGGACCCCCTTTCACTCTGCATATTTTCAGAATATAGTAGGAGTTTTACAAGAAAAAAAACACAGAGTTTAGGGTGTCAATCTAGATAACAACATTTGTAGTTTAATTGTTTAAATTCTGATAAAATTAAATTTGCAGTCATTCAAGTTATATAATAAAATCAATAAATTTAGTTATATAAATAATTAACCCTAAATAGTTAGTACATTTTTGCATTAGTAAAAGAATTTGATTTTGTAATTCTTTGTTTTCAATTATAGTTACTTTACCTTTTCAACTGTGTATGTGTGTATAAATGTAAATTTTTTGGTTAATTTTATTTCAACCATTAAAATTACAATGTGTTGGCAGATTAAGATTTAACATATTATGAGGGATAAAATGCAAGATTATATTTTTATACCTTTGTTTTGCATTATTTTCAATATATATCATAATTATACAGTCATAATTTTCAATTTGATTTTGTGTATCAACTTACTTCTAACTTGAATCTCATCATGTAATCTATGAACTAGGTCACACAACACGACATAGTCCACCTCATCCAAAAACCTAATGTCGATCTCTCAAGTCAATCCATCTTGAATATAGTCATTATCCTATTGATCCACACACCAAAATTTCATTGGTAAAGCATAGGAAAAGATCATATTTGAGATCAAGGGCTGTTAAAATTGTTCTTAAGATATATAGTAGATTTTAGACATTTTTACTTGTTGAAGTCTAAATTTAGGCACAACATCACTACATTCAACTTATTTCATCTACATTGTTTGTGTGATGTATTTAAGAGGTACGCTTGTAAAGAAAACAAGGTTATTTGGTAAATCGATTAAGGTGGAAGATGTCAGAATTTTCCAAATGAAAGACTTGATGAAATGATTAATTCAATTGGAGGTTTTTATCTGATAATAGGTGGAAGCTCCTATCATAATCTGATAGGCAACAACAAGAACACAAGGAATCAACTAGAGGGGAGGCATTCCTCTATTTTCTATGAATTTCTACATATTGTGAATTATGTAAGGCAAGCAATGCATTGAAGTGTAACTTGAGAGTATAATGGAACCTTCATTTTGTACTAATCTGGACTTTAATAGACTATAAATTCCTTATTTTTCAAAGCCAAGTTCCCCAAATTGAAGAGGCTACAAAAAACAAGTATTGAAAATTATGGACATTAAAATTGTTTTGATTCTATGTATCAAATTTCTTTAGACAATCAACATGGGACCAATTGTAAGTATGGATGTTGCCAATTGTAGACCTGTATGGTATTCTAGTAATGAGTTCTTTATACTTCCCTCCACTTAAATAGATTAGTAATTTCTTGTTTTTTCAGTCATGTTCCCCCAAATTGAATAGGATAGAAAAACAAGTATTAAAAAAATTATGGACAATATTTTGATTTGTCATGCCCAGATTTCCCATGCGGTCACAACACGCAAAACACGCGTGTCATGTCCACATGCGACATGTGGTCATGATACGAACTATCAAAAATTTTCCCTTACTACTCTGAATTTCCCCCTCGCACGCGAAAGCGTGCTCAGTTGCGTATGTCTAAGTCATCAATGATACTGTTGTTAACGGAATATTCTATACACGCATGTATTCTCCATTATGATGTTGATCACTATGCTTAGGTCAGTTTGTTTTTCCCACGTTTAGGATTTCCTTGGTAGGTGGTTGACCTTTAATTGGATTTCCCAGTTAATTTCAATACTAGTTCGCATTTCTACTATTGTTACATTCCATCATTTATTTATTTAATTATCTATTTATTTCAATAAATTGTCTCATTTTCATAGTCTACCATTTGGTAATAATTTAACTTTGAAATCGCAATTTCTATTACAGACCAAACTGTTGAATTTTAAATATTAAATGTCAAAATTAATTGTCTCATCATTTCTTTATATATATTTAATATTTTATTTTTCTTTTAACCTCCCTCTCACAATGTGTATTCGATTAATTATATATTTACATTTTTAAATACATTACATTTATTAATTTAAAAAAAAAAACATATATATATATATATATATTTATATAAACATTCATTTAAGTGGACAAACAATACATACCCTTATGTATATATAGATATGTTTATATATATATATACATCACTAGTTTAGTGAATTTTCTTATTTAATGGAAGCCCCACATTTATATAACAAATATCATATATAAATGTATATATATATATATATATATATATATATACGTATACATTTATTTTTATTTAAAAACATTTTAAACCATGCTCCACTCAATAATAGAGTGTGATGCTATAAAATAAACCTCACATTAGTGAGCAATGTACAACCCTAATCTCTATTTTTTTTGTGTTTCATAGATGTGAAGCAGGGTAGGGTCGAGCGGCAGTGATGGGAGTCCAGCATTGGAGAAGGGCCGCAGGTTTCGGATGAAGGGCGGGGTTATGGAGGCTGCGGCGGTCTGTGGATGGGAGTGGGGGTGGTGTTGCCTGCAGTGACTGTGGCGGGCGGAGGTCACGGTGGGGTTGTGGGGTGAAGCGGCCGTAGGGAGCGGCAAGGCGGGCGCAAGGTGGAAGCAACGACCGTGGTGGTGTATGATGGGGGGGCGTGGGAAGCCGCAACGGCTTCAGTGAAGGTGGGGGTGTGGGGAGGGGCCGAGCCCCACCCACATCCCTCTTCGTGGGGTGTGGGTGGGGCTCCTCCCCTCCCCACACCCTCTTTGTTATTAAGTTTCGGTGGGGGTTTAATTCCCCACCATTTTTCATATGAGTTTCAACTATGTATTTCATGTAAACTACGAATTTTTACATCATATTTGCTATTTCGTTAATGTTAAATAATATATATATATATATCATCACAATTTCATAATTTCTTCAAAACCTCAGTTTATTCATCAATACAGAAAACTATTTTTATATATAAATGTATATATATATAAATATGTATATATATGTATATTTATATTTTTATCAAATATTTATCGTAGGCAAGATAATATATAAATTTATTTCTTATTTTCCTTACAATTTTATTATCAATTGCAACTACGAAATTAAACTTCATACAAGCTAGTGTTAACATTAGATATTCAAAGAAAACTATCTTTCCTTTTAATTGAAATTAAATTACAAGTAACTAAATTCAATCTAAGATTAATAACATCTAATCTAACAAGGAAATAAATACTCATATGCATTTATTCTCAACAATAAATGTAAATAACCAAAACACAATTTCTTTTCTCTTTCAAATGTCCAAATTTCAACTACTCAATTTACTAATTTCAACATTCCCACTAAACAATACAATTTTAACAACTTTGTCTAAATCAACAACTAATTCCACAACTTAACAAATTTGATAAACAAGAATAAACAACTGTAAGATTTCACAACTCACAAACACTCTAAGGGAGGAATTACTTTCTTCTCCCAATACAATTTTTTTACAACTTTTAGACGGAGCAATCTCTCCTCTTTAAAAGGAACTTATCAAGGAAAAAACTCAAGAACCAAACTCTCCTTGCTAGTAAAGATGAGTTACATTTTTCCCCAAACATTAAAACTTTCCCATTTCTCTTCCCTAAGCTCCAAGAGAAACCTGCATGACAATAAGGAAGAATACACCAACCAACTAGCTCTCCTCCCTACCATAGACCCACAAGAGGGTCACCCTCGAGCTAGGGAGATCATCCACATACCCAGGGTAGAATAGACCAAAAACACTTTGTTGGTTTTTTCTCAGACTGGATGCTTATTCCCAGATTTCCCTACAAGGTAGCCATCAATGATCAACAGGATCTCTGGGCTAGGGGCCAACATTATAGGAGATAGACTCTATATTTTATCTCCTCTTCTTCTTCAGGCTCTGCAAAACCTAGGGGGGTATTCCCTACTCAACATCCATGAAGATATGCATACAAAGGCTGGGATGCTGACAGAAAGCAGATAAGTCCTCCTGTAAGTAGACCAAAACTGAAAGATAAGAGCAAATGGGCTAGCTTTGGGCCTATTTGTAGTTGTAGATAGAGGACTGAGGATCCTAAAACTAATTCTAATGTCCTAAAGATTGTTTTAGATTTAGATTTTGATTTTAAGCTTGGATGCAAAGCTGGACACGATTGTAACACAAACACAAAGCAAGATTGGTGCCTATCCAGGGCCTGGAGTCAGTAGACATACACCTGTGAATGATCAGCATGAACAGCTAAAACTGGATTTCAGGGGGACATATGTGATACCTGCCTTACAGATATCTCCCAATATAGAGTGTTAAGCTATCTATACTTATGGCATCCCTACTGCAGTATACCCTTCCCAATGTTCAATCTGAGAACAATTTAATCTACCCCTTGAGCAGAAGTTAAGAGATCAGACATTCAACACAGGAATTCTATGTTCTAGAGTCTCAAACATTGCTTAAATATCCAGACTCAGAAGAAAGATACATGCAATACTGGAGACAGAATTAACAAAACACATGCTAACATAGCATTTCTCATATAAAATTAACCATGAAATTAGTGGATTCATGCAAAAACGTACAACAAGAGATACATAAACTCACAGGTTTAACTGTACAGAGCAACCAAAATGAACTGTATTGTGTTACAGAGCTAAATATTCAACTTTCAACAACCTAAACAATGGTAACACAGTTTGCTTATATCAGCCAGAAAGTGTACCACAGCAATTAATTACAAGGCTTTTTCAAAAATCTGCCAGATACAGATCCTCAGAAGGAATGGTGCTCAGAAAATATTAATGCAATAGACAAAGGGGGGCCTCGAGCCATGCGCCACCATCTGGGAGTTTTCATCCACAATGGGGCAACTTGATCGCTTGTCCTGTCGCCCATACCCTTGCACTGCCGCCATTGATGGCTCAACTACCCACAACCACCAGGAAAAACACCACAGCGTTCAAAAAGAATTTCCCACCAAAATGTGCTTCTTCGTAGGTTCAAAATACACAGGGGAATAATCCCACATGGGTGCCGCGGAGACTGCTTCATTACTTTATAAACACGACCACTAACATACTAAATGTTGAGCGCTTTTGCCGCGCTCGACCCACGGTCCTCCTCCAAAGCCTGTCGCCCAAACCTAAGCCATCGGCTAACCTCAAAATGCCTATGCCGATACTCAATCTCACTCCGATGGCATACCACATCCTAGGTCTTCGGCGAGACCATCCTCCCTCGGAGCAACAAAAAAAAAATCCCTGGCCGATAGCACAAGCCTTGCCGATGACCACCTTGAACATCCCTCATCGGCCAGACACCTTACATCGGCAGCCCAAAAATTTGCTTCGCCGATAGCCAAACACACGCCGATGACCACTCCAAATTCCCCTCCATCGGTCAGAGATGAACCATCGGGCCAGCTCTCCAGACCTTCACCGATCTACCAAGTCCCTCCGATGGCCAAGCAAAATACACCCTCTTCGGCAAGACAACTACCATCGGCCCAGCAAAAAACCCCTCGGCTGACACAGCCAATCACGCCGATACATCAACAAGCTAGGCCCCGCCCCTTCGTCGGCCAAACCCACGGTATCGGCTAAATGCAATCCATCCTCGCCGACAACACAAGTCATACCGATAACACCTCCGCAAGTCACCAACATCCCCATCGGCCAGAGGTAGACCATCGGTCAGGTATTCTACAGTTCACCTGATGTCCCCCATCACGCCGATGAACAACTTCATCAGCCAGACTATATATATCGGCGGCCACTAAAAAACCCTCGCTGATGACAATCACCACGCCGATGACACCATCGGCGAGACCATACACACGGTTCACCCGATGGCCACCCTCCATGCTCCCGTTGGCCAGACCAAAGCTATCGCCCAAACCAAAAACTTCCCAGCCGATGAAGAATGTTACGCTGATGCCTTCGAATAACCCTGCATCCTGCACTCGGCGAGACCTAAGTCATTAGAGCAAGAAAAAGATCCCTCGCCGATAGACCATACTTTCGCCGATAGATATCCATCGGCCAAACAAATGCCATCGACCCAACACCTGCCCGCTCACCCAATAGTTTATGTCGTGCCAATGGCACATCAATCCAAACTCCATTTGGGAACATCCAATGCATCGGTGAATCACCTATCTGCTTGGCCGATATGCAAACTCTTGCCGATGAACACCCAAAAAACCCTCATCGGCCTGACCATCTCCCTCGGTGGGACAAAAATTATCTCCGCCGATAGCACAAAGTCCCAGCGACATACAAAGAACACACCACAATCCCCATCGGTGAGATCAAAACTGTCGGAATAACAATAAGCTTTCCCCCTTGATAGGCAAAGTCTCAGTGATGACACCATCCCTGCCATCAACCTGATCGCCAAAACACCTGCGAGGTCATGCCGATGGGTAATAAAATATAGGGTTTAAATGAAGAAACAATCTAAACATGCAAAATCAACCTCTAGGTCAAAATGAGTGCCAACACTGGCTCCGAATGGGGACGTGCAGGTGAAAAACCTGCAGCGAGAACCAGATCTCTGGGCAGACCAGGCAAAAACCAAAAAGGCACGAACATGTACAAGACATTTACACTATATACATATTTTTTACAAATGTGCACAGCGACAAGTGATCTATGCAAAATAGAACTTAAGGAATTGGCCATGCACAGGCAATTCCAGAACTTCACCATCTAGGGCCTGGAGGAAATAAGAGTCCTCCCCATGAGTGCTGCAAATCTGATATGGGCCCATCCATAAGGGTTCAAATTTACCATGTTTACCCTTTTCTTGACCTTTTGCATTCCAGATGAGCACCAGATCATTGACTTGAAACTTCCTTTTTGTAGCTCTCCTGTCAAACTGATATTTCACATCTTGTTGTCTCTTAAGGTTGATCTGGTGTGCTTTCCTTCTATTCTCATCCAATGCAACCAGCTGATTCACTCTTTCTATCATGGAGTCTTCAATCTCCTCATCATTCTCCTAGATGAATCTGTAAACTGGTAGGAGATTGTTTATGGGCAATCTAGCTGATGCACCATATACTATTTCAAAGGGTGACACCCCAATAGCCTTTTTTACTGTCACTCTGTCAGCCCATATTGCCAATTTTAATTTTGAGTCCCAAGCTCTCTTGTTCTTGTCTAGTATCCTCTTGATAATTTTCATGATGCTCTTATTGCTTGATTCTGCTTGACCATTTCCTTGTGGGTGCTATGGTGATGCATATGATAGATTGATCCCATATTTGTTGCAAAAATCAACAAATTCACCTAATCTGAAGCACATAGCATTATCAGTGACTCTCTTGAATGGTACTCCAAACCTGATGATAACATTTTCCAGTATGAAATCCATCACCACCTTACTTGTAGCTCTCTTAGCTGGAATGGCCTCAATCCATTTGGTAAAGTAATCAGTTGCCACCAAAATCCAACTGTGTCCCCCACTTGACTTGTCTGCAATTTCCCCTATGAAATCAATTCCCCATTGCTGAAATGGAGCATCCACAGTTATAGTTCTGAGGGGTAAAGCACCATCATATCTCAATTTTCTTGAGAATCTTTGGCAAGGGTCACACTTCCTTACTAACCTTTGTGCATCTGAAAAGAGAGTGGGCCACCAATATCCTGCTCTGAGAGTCTTATGAGCTGTTGTTTGGGTAGTATAATGTCCACCACACAATCCTTTATGCATATCAATCAAAACATTGTTAGCCATATCCTCATCCACACATCTCAACAGCACACCATCAGGGTTTTTCCAGTATAGCTCACCTTGAACAATGACATACCTGATTGCATGTAACTTTAAAGTCCTCTTTTGACTGTCACTGAAATGGGAAGGACAATTCAGATTTTGCAAGTAGTAGATAATATCCTTGTACCATTCATATCTTGATACATTTACACTCTCATTTTGGACTGCATTAACTTGGCATGCTTCCAAGTTTGACTGTGCCATCATCTTGGCTAATCCTTGTCCTCTTACCAACTTGGTAATTTGTATCTCTATGTTGAACTCTTGCAGTTTGTTTATCCATCTGCACCTTCTTCCGGTCATCTCCTGTTGAGTGAATATGTCTTTGACTGCTGCATGGGGTACATATGCAATTACATGCGATCCTACCAGGTATGGTCTGAAATTTTTGATGGCTCTGACTAGTGCATATGCCTGTTTTTCCATAATATCATACTTCAACTCAGAAGCCTGCAAGGACATACTGAAGAAAGCTATGGGTTGCTCAAAACCATCTTCATTTTTCTGTAGCAAACATGCAGCAACGGTGTGAAAGGAAGCAAATGAAAATACTTGGAATGGCCTAGAAAAATCAGGAGATTTAAGAATAGGGGCCATCTTGATTGCCTCTTTGATACTCTGAAATGATTCTATTGCTTCACTTTCCCAGTTGATAGTTGCATCCTTCTTCATCATCTTAGAAATGTTCCTTGTAGTTTCTGCAAAGTTTGGAACAAATCTCCTAACAAAATTTATCTGTCCAAAGAAGGACTAAACTCCTTTTACAGTTTTTGGCATTTGAATTCTATCAATAGCAGCCACTCTCTCTGGATCTATCCTAACTCCATCCTTGGAAACAATGTGCCCTAGGAGTTTTCCTTCAACCACCCCAAAAGCACACTTCTTTGGATTTAAAGAAATACCATACTCTAGTGCTCTTATGAAAATCTACTCTAGATGCAAACAATGCTGCTCTTCCTTCTTCGAATATGCAGTCAAGTCATCCTGATATATAGCCAGGATTGAATCAATTAACCCTGCAAAAGCAACATCCATTGCTCTTTGAAATGTAGCACCTGCATTTGTTAGTCCGAAGGGCATTCTAACATACACATAAGTTCCCCATGGAGTGGTGAAGGCAGTCTTATACTGTTCTGATTCCTTTACCTTCACCTGATTATAATCTGAAAATCCATCCATCATGGATAAGAGTTCACAACCAGTCACTCTCTGCAACATAGCTTCCATATTAGGCAGTGGATAGTTATCCTTTAAAGAGGATACATTCAAGTTCTTGAAATCAACACAAAGCCTAATATCACCGTTCTTTTTTCTGACTGGGACAAGGTTAGACACCCAAGTTGAATGTCTAATTGGCACAATTATTCCAGCTTCCCTAAGCTTTTTAAGCTCTTCTTGCATCTTTGGAGCTAAGGTAGGATTAATAGGTCTTTGCCTCTGTCTGAATGGCTTAGCTTCAGGCTTCAATGGGATCTCATGCTGGAATAGATCTTCCCCTATAGGCTTTTAGGTCCTCATATGACCAAGCAAAAACATGTTTATACATTTTCAGTAATGCAATCAGCATACTCCTGATGTGTGTTTTGAGCTGTTTACCATGTATACCTTCTTGGGGCCTGAGATGTCCCCAAATTTATCTCTTCTAAACCTTCCTTGTTTGTGAGAGATGTCCTTGTGACCAATTGGTCTCTATTATCAAAAGCTCTTTCCAAAGATACTAACATCTCTTTTCCCACAAGAGTTTCTTTTCCATCTATAGTTTGTACAAAAGCTTGGAAATCAATTTCTTGATTCTCAAATTCATCTATGCAGTGCAAAAATTTTAACAAGTCCCTATCATCATTAAACACTTGCCAACTGCATATATTTTCTGGTACTATAGGCCTGATTTTAACTTCTACATTTGTAACATCTGATAGCGTGATGTCATCTGGCCTTATTGCAACATTAGCTAGGAAATCAGCCATAACATTCTTTGATCTCTCTACCCAGCCTATTGAAAATGCATCAAATAGTTCAATGGTATCCCAAACACGCATGCTTGTATTATTTCAATCTTTTGTTTTTTGAAGCATACCTATCTCTAATTTGGGATACAATCAGCTCAGAATCCCAAATACTCTTAGCATTTTGATTCCATGTTTGAGAGCTATATTTAGGCCTAAGATTAAAGCCTCATATTCTGCAATGTTGTTGTGCAAACAAACTTCAGCAAGAAAGAAAATTTGAGGAGCTTACCAGTTGGAGACAGGAAAACAACTCCAGCTCCAGAGCCTTCTTTTACACAAGCTCCATCAAAATACATGGTCCACAGACCCTGCTGGTCCAGCTCTTCACTGCAGACATTTTTCTTTTTATCTTCTCTATCATCTGAGACAACCTTGAAGTTATCACAGTCAGTGTTTACAAAGCATATCTGTTCCTCTGCTTCTTGGTCTTCTACTATCTCTGATGATCTTTGTTCTCTGATTAGCTTAACATCCCTGCCATTCATTGGAATCATGGCATATGACAAGTCCAGCTGCATACTTCCACCAATTAGTGCAGCCCATCTTCTTGACAGCAACATACCATACTGTGGCTTGATGTCAACCACTGTTATATTCATTTTATATCTTTTCTCAGGAAATGCTGCCAGTTTGAAATCTACATCCTTCATGATTCCAATAACTGGTACCTCTCTGGCATCCATAGCGTAACATTTTCCACATGCCTTGTCAAATTTCAATCCAGCTTGTTGCATGACGGCTAAAGGCATGACATTTGTAGATGCTCCAGAGTCAAGCATACAATTTCTGATTATTTTTCCATTTACAACCAGGGATACATAAAATGGTTCCACTTGTGAAGGACACTTTGTCATAGTCACTCCTAAATAGACTTCAGGAGCTTCATCTTCTTCATTACACATGACATGCTTCTCACCCTGGATCTGAACATTTTGTTTAGCTTGAAAAGGCACCCCTGAAATTAGGGATATTGTCCTTTCTTGATCTCTTCAACCTTCATCAGTTCCATAAGTGGAACAGAGACTTTTACCTGGGAGAGGACTTGAATATCAAATGGAGCATAATTTTGTATAACAGTTGTAGCTTGCTCCACAATCTTGTTTTTATCCTGAACTGATTTAGCTTTTACTTTCATAGTTCCCTGATCATCATTCTTGTCTTGGGAACCTTTACTTTGATCTTCAGCCTGAGGGATTCTGTTTTCTGGTCCTTGGGATTCATGACCTGTTCTATGTCTAAAATTCTATTTATTATTACCCCACTGCCTTTTTTGTGATTCAATCCCTTTATGACCATGCACTGGCTGACCTGCAGAAATACCTTCTGGCTGATGTGGGCTGCTTACTTGATTTTTACCTCTGAGATTGTAGTTACTTTTGACTTGAGCAATTGCTGCAGCTGTGAAGGCCCTAATTTCCTCATCAGAAGGTCATTGTAAGTTACTCAGAAAATTATGCGAGCTCTGAGCATACACATAGCTCTCTTCATTACCTTCATCATAAAAGTCCTGTTGACAGGGCTGAATTCCATCATCTGTACTCTCATCAGCATCATAAATGGGGTATCCATTATTTGTGGACATCATATTAACATCATCATCTTGCACATAATGTGGCTCATTGCATTCATTACAAGATGTAGCATTATCACACAAGGACTGGGCAATCATACACTGTGACTGTGAATGTGGCATCTGACAAATTATACACCATGGAGTATCATCAACAATATTTACAGCTTTCTTTAGAGGATCAGGAGTTTCTTTGACATGTTGAGTCCTCTGATTTGTGTTGTTATATGGGAATATAGGCTTACCATTATGCCAATTGGTATTATAAGGCATATCATGCAATGATGGCCTCTTTTCCTGCCTTTGATAGACTTGCCTATCAGGACCTATCCCTTTTTCACTTCTAGCTAGTTTGTAGCTTAGGTCCTTAACAACATTTGCCAATTTGTCTATCTTATCTTCAGGGGCAGATGTATTACCTTGAGTGTTCTGAGGCTTGTTTGGATTCTGCAGAATTTTCACATCATCCCTTCTGTTAGTCTTGCCTGATGCTTTCTTGTTGTTCTCAATATTTATTGCAATTCTGAAAGCATCCCTTGATAGTAGCAGGACTTTTATCTCTTAATCCATATGCAGTTTTTGCATCAAAGGCGTTGATATACAATATTATGCACATAGGTTCATTTGGCCTCATGTGATGTGGCAATTTGTTTAACACTTTAGTAAATCTTGCATTAAAATCTGCAACCTGCTCATTTGACCCTTTAGTGATACTGGTAAACTCATTTACAAAAAAGCTAGGGTCAGTTTTGTCACCATATTGCTCCTTGAACATCCTTTTAAAATCATCCCATGATGAAATACTCCGGTTAGGCAGATTCTTATACCATTCCCTTGCCTCATCTACTAAAGATTGCATGAATGACTTCATGAAAACATCCTCATGTTCAACCTCAAAGTTATCCATGACATTTTGAAAAGCTTTTAGATGATCTTCTCCTGACACAGTGTTGTTTCCTGAAAATTTAGGCACTTGCAGCCTTAGAGGCTTGTCAATGGGGTTAGGATACCCAGGAATACCATTAAATACTAGCTGTCTGAATCTATCTAACTGCATGGGCTGTCTGTCAAACTGATTAATATTAATATTTCTGTTTGCATTCTAGTTTCTTACATTGTTCAGTGGTATCCTAGCATCATTCACATTTTGTCTCTCATCATTATGCTGATGTTGCACTTCATTTCTCTGTTGATGTCTCTGCACATTTGCATTCTCAAGGGTAGGAATTGAATTATTTTGGGCAGTCCTTAAAGCTTGCACTTTCTTCCTTAGGTCATCTCTGATTGTTATTGCCTGCTGATATTCGAACTCGGCCCTTAAGCTCCTAATTTCATCAGCTAGTTCTTCCTCGCTAGGCCTAGAGGAGGATGGTTTTACCATATTCTGATCTTCATCTTCATCATCCCTCAGAGACTCTGCCTCTTCAAACCTTTCACTAGGGTCTAGAAATGGGCGTTCTTGGAACACCTCTGACCTCATTCTCACACTACCACCCTGTTGCCTCTCATATGCACCCTGAATATCAGCTTCTACATTTGAAAAGTAAGGCACATGCTGTCCTGATGGCCTAGGGTTATCTTGCATATCATCATTTTTTCTGGGGGAACCCTCATGACTGACTGAGACAGCTCTCTTTCTTCTGTACATCATTCTTCTTGTTACTGGTAACTCTTCAAATAAAGGATTTTGTTGGGATCTTCTCCCCTGCATATAAATTTTACTTTGACCGGTTGGGAGATTACTTCGGAGTCGCCACCTATTACTAGGAACTGTTTTCTTTTGAAAATTAGGGTTCTTTCACAAATTCCCCAGTGGAGTCGCCAATTTCTGTTAGTGACTCGGATGGGCACACAGATATTTCACCAGGGAGGACAAAAATAACAATTTTCAAATCACCATCCCCAGCAGAGTCGCCAATTTCTGTTGGTTTTTTCCCAGACTGGATGCTTATTCCCAGATTTCCCTACAAGGTAGCCATCAATGATCAACAGGATCTCTGGGCCAGGGGCCAACAGTATAGGAGATAGACTCTATATTTTATCTCCTCTTCTTCTTCAGGCTCTGCAAAACCTAGGGGGTATTCCCTACTCAACATCCATGAGGATATGCATACAAAGGCTAGGATGCTAACATAAAGCAGATAAGTCCTCCTGTAAGTAGACCAAAACTGAAAGATAAGAGCAAAGGGGCTAGCTTTGGGCCTATTTGCAGTTGTAGACAGAGGACTGAGGATCCTAAAACTAATTCTAATGTCCTAAAGATTGTTTTAGATTTAGATTTTGATTTTAAGCTTGGATGCAAAGCTGGACACAGTTGTAACACAAACACAAAGCAAGATTGGTGCCTATCCAGGGCCTGGAGTCAGTAGACATACACCTGTGAATGATCAGCATGAACAACTAAAACTAGATATCAGGGGGACATATGTGATACCTGCCTTACAGATATCTCCCAATACAAAGTGTTAAGTTATCTACCCTACTGCAATATACCCTTCCCAATGTTCAATCTGAGAACAATTTAATCTACCCCTTAAGCAGAAGTTAAGAGATCAGACATTCAACACAGGAATTCTATGTTCTAGAGTCTCAAACATTGCTTAAATATCCAGACTCAGAAGAAAGATACATGCAATACTGGAGATAGAATTAACAAAACACATGCTAACATAGCATTTCTCATATAAAATTAACCATGAAATCAGTGGATTCATGCAAAAACGTACAACAAGAGATACATAAACTCATAGGTTTAACTGTACAGAGCAACCAAAATGAACTGTATTGTGTTACAGAGCCAAATATTCAACTTTCAACAACCTAAACAATGGTAACACAGTCTGCTTATATCAGCCAGAAAGTGTACCACAACAATTAATTACAAGGCTTTTTCAAAAATCCGCCAGATACAGATCCTCAGAAGGAATGACGCTCAGAAAATATTAATGCAGCAGACAAAGGGGGCCTCGAGCCATGCGCCACCATCCAGGAGTTTTCATCCACAATGGGGCAACTTGATCGCTTGTCCGTCGCCCATTACCCCATGCACTGTCGCCATTGATGGCTCAACTACCTGCAACCACTAGGAAAAACACCGCAGCGTTCAAAAAGAATTTCCCACCAAAATGTGCTTCTTCGCAGGTTCCAAAATACACAGGGGAATAATCCCACATTGGTGCCGCGGAGACTGCTTCATTACTTTATAAACACAGCCACTAACATACTAAATGTCAAGCGCTTTTGCCGCGCTCGACCCACAGTCCTCCTCCAAAGCCCGTCACCCAGACCTAAGCCATCGGCTAACCTCAAAATGCCTATGCCGATACTCAATCTCACTCCGATGGCATACCACATCCTAGGTCTTCGGCGAGACCATCCTCCCTTGGAGCAACAAAAAAAAAAAATTCCCTGGCCGATAGCACAAGCCTTGCCGATGACCACCTTGAACATCCCTCATCGGCCAGACACCTTACATCGGCAGCCCAAAAATTCGCTTCGCCGATAGCCAAACACACGCCGATGATCACTCCAAATTCCCCTCCATCGGTCAAAGATGAACCATCGGCCAGCTCTCCAGACCTTCGCCGATCTACCAAGTCCCTCCGATGGCCAAGCAAAATACACCCTCTTCGGTAAGATGACTACCATCGGCCTAGCAAAAAGGCCCTCGGCCGACACAGGCCAATCACGCCGATACATCAACAAGCTAGGCCCGCCCCTTCGTCGGCCAGACCCACGCTATCGGCTAAATGCAATCCATCCTCGCCGACAACACAAGTCATACCGATAACACCTCCGCAAGTCACCAACATCCCCATCGGCTAGAGGTAGACCATCGGTCAGGTATTCTGTAGTTCACCCGATGTCCCCCATCACGCCGATGAACAACTTCATCGGCCAGACTACATATATCGGCGACCCCTAAAAAACCCTCGCCGATGATACCATCGGCGAGACCATACACACGATTCACCCGATGGCCACCCTCCATGCTCCCGTCGGCCAGACCAAAGCTATCGCCCAAACCAAAAACTTCCCAGCCGATGAAGAATGTTACGCCGATGCCTTCGAATAACCCTGCATCCCGCACTCGGCGAGACCTAAGTCATCAGAGCAAGAAAAAGATCCCTCGCCGATAGACCATACTTTCATCGATAGATATCCATCGGCCAAACAAATGCCATCGGCCCAACACCTGCCCGCTCACCCGATAGTCTATGTCGTGCCGATGGCACATCAATCCAAACTTCATTCGGGAACATCCAATGCATCGGTGAATCACCTATCTGCTTGGCCGATATGCAAACTCCTGCCGATGAACACCCAAAAAACCCTCATCGGCCTGACCATCTCCCTCGGTGGGACAAAAATTATCTCCGCCGATAGCACAAAGTCCTAGCGACATACAAAGAACACACCACAATCCCCATCGGTGAGATCAAAACTGTCAGAATAACAATAAGCTTTCCCCCCCGATAGGCAAAGTCTCAGTGATGACACCATCCCTGCCATCAACTTGATCACCAAAACACCTGCGAGGTCATGCCGATGGGCAAGAAAATATAGGGTTTAAATGAAGAAACCCTCTAAACATGCAAAATCAACCTCTAGGTCAAAATGAGTGCCAACACACTTCACAACAATAGAAACAAACAACATACAACACCCATAGTTTTACTCACTACAAAAAAACTCAGCTGAGGTGAGTTAAAGAGGGTAGGGAAGTAGACTCACTCAACTCCAAGGTAACATTCTTCTCAACATTTTATTACAGCTTTTCTCATGGCCTCAAACCAACAAAATTATTCTTTCTCATGGCCTCAAGCCATCCAAATAAAAAATCACAGGGATATCCCAAATAGGCTCTCAAGCCTTATAGTTGTCTTGGCTCAAAATTACCATCATGCCCTTAAGGCTTCCATATACCAAGAGCAAGAATGCACCCAAGGAGGTTCACACCTTCCCTTCCCCATACATGATGAGCATTGTCTTCCAACTGGAAGAAGCTCTTTCAAACACCCAACACAAACCCAAAATAACTGAAATAACACATAGACAACCTTGCAAATCCACATTCATCAAACAAGAACAAAACATATAAGGTGAGTAAACTGGCTCACTAACCTTTACAAGCCCTATTATGGATGTAGTTGAAGAAGAGCTCCGCCCTTAGTCTCCTCCTCCAAGTTCTCCTTCTTTTGACAATAATCCAACCCCCTTACCCTCTCCCTCCTCTCCTCTTTAAAACAAACTCTCTCCATTTTTCCTTATTCTCAAGTGGCATTAAAAAACTAAACCCACTCCTTACCCATTATCCCTAGTGGACTTAAAACAATTAACCCCACTCAAGAGGTCCCCCACTATAGCCCTTTTCCAACACATGGAGGAATAAAATATAATAAGTAAAATAGAAATAAAAAGGAAGTGGATGACACACCACCCTTTTTATGGGGAACTCCCACCAAAAGAGAGGCACAAAGAGACAAAGCACTTCATTATTGGTGGATCATGGAGTCATTCCATGACTTGGAAGTGGGTCTAAGTGTGGATTCCACTCATCCCATTATCCCCATGCTCCCAAATTCGTCACTTAGCTTCACTATGAAGTTAAAGTGACCATATGGAGGTTATCCCAAGGTTATCATAGTCAAAAGGGTCCCTAGACCCATGGGGTATAACCCAGGGTTGATTTTTACCTAGTTAGGACTCCCAGAGTCAAGTAAAAACACAAGAAGAGGGTCTAAAAGAAATAAACTTATACAAGACTCATAACAACATTTCTTACAACACATATCACAATACAAGTAATTCAGAGGGTAGACCTAATTCCCTTGACCCCATGCAACATTACAACATTACAACATTATAACATTTCCACCATACATGGAGTTGATCTTAGTTCCTCGTGGAACTAGATCGGCTCACAAGGGATACAACATAGGGTGTGGAATGATCTCTTGTATTTGTGGTTTCGTTAGCAATACCTGCACACTCAATCTCGAAGTTAATAACACATAAAGATATCATAGCCGAAGCAATTAAAATACAAGCATACCTAAATATTCTACCATATAATCATACTGAAATCACATTAAAGTTCTATTTCTAATATTATCCATTCATCATTCTCTTAAAAGCAACATCTAACTATCATTGCACGATTTGTTTTCTTAAAATTCATTTAGGTTTAATAAACAAAATTCCAGGATCAATAGTCCTTCAACATAAAAGTAATAGCAATAGCATTGCAAATAGTCTCATGAACAGAAGTGAAAAAGGTAGGCCTCACATGATTGTAAGGATTAATCCTAGGGTTATTAGTTTGATTAGTCATGCTAACCATGGTTGATTCAAAGGTGGAATCTTACATGTTGAGGGATTGTTCACTTCTCATTAGGGGTGTCAAAACTATCCCATGGTTTTGTTGAAATGACAAGTGGTTTATATGATTATTATTTGGATTATAGGGATATGTAGGCTTTTAGTTAGGTCCAAGTATCAACATACTATTAAAGTGTTAACATAGGGGTTGCAACATTCACAATGATATTGGTTCATTAGAGAAAGATATTACAAGCCATTGGGAAAGCCTTTCAAATAGTTACCATCCATGGAATTTGCACCATACATCTCTAGATCCATTGACAGACACTGATGATGAAGCTCCTAACTAGGGACATGCAATGCAAGAAGATAGTCATGAAGTCCAAATTAGTACAAAATGAAGGTTTCATTATTCAGTTAAGTTACACTTGAATGCATTACATACCTTAAACATAATTCAAAATCTGTGGAAATTCATAGAAAATAGAGGAATGCTACCACCTATTATCATATTAAAATCTCCAATTTAATTAATAATTTCATCAAGTCTTTAATTTGTCAAATTCTGCGCATCTTCCACCTCACTCAATTTAATTGAGAGAGAGAGAGAGGAGAGAGGACTAGAGAGAGAGATAAAGGAAGAGAGATATATATAGAGAGAAGGGGAGATAAAGGCATAGTGATAGAGAGACAGGGAGATAAAGACCAAGAGAGATAAAGAGAAATGGATAGATAAAGAGGGAGACAAAGAGACAAAGAGACAAAGATGGAGACAAAGAGATAGACGGATAGAGAGAGCGAGAGAGATGGTGCTTAGTATTAAACCACTCCTGCCACCTTTCTTAAATATAGCATGCTTATATACATTTTTTTCTTTGATAAAATACAAATTTTGGGACATAGATATTTTTTAAAATAATTTTTTTCCTTCTCTATAGGTATTTGTCAATTTTCCATGATGGTTGTTCCTTGGATGGTGGCCCTCTTTGTGAATAATAATTATGTTCCTTTTACAAAAGTTTGCCAAACCAAGATTCAACACAATGGGCTCCCATGACATAAAATGCACACCATTTTTGAAGTCTCGAGTTCATTCCCATATCATCTACAAATTCAAACAAATCAAAACTTTTGTCCTAGAAATTTAATATATTTAGACAATTAGAAATTCTCAATCTATAACTATAGAATGTCTAAATTTAATTTTTTAATCCATCTCAGCTCCAAATTATGCAATGGTGTGAAATTATAAAAGCAATGAGGGTCACTGAATTTGATCAAACTTTGTATCATGTGATGGCCCATGAGAGGATGAATGATGGTAGGCAAGATGACAACTAAATATGACATACATGCTTATATTTGTAGGAGTGTCTATTAAATGTAGGTGTCAAGATGTGAAATATGAGACTTCTAATAAACAAACACACATGCTTCAAATAATAGTGCAATGCATCAACAAGAATCTAGAAAGGGGATGAATGCACATAAAGGCTACACACCAAATGTGAAAGCTCCCACTTTTGATGTAGCTACTAATCAAAACACTAGAATCCTTAAATCCATTAAGATTATGCAAATTAATTCACAATACTCGATAGAACAAAAAATGAAATGGGCCATATGGTTACAAGACAATCATCATTCACTTAAAGACATAGCAATTAAACTTCCACAAGTCCTCGGTGTACCCATTGCACACTAAGGTGTGATTGCTAGTTTATTAGCTTTATTTTTTTGTTAGTGTAATAAATTTTTAATTATTATTATTTTATTTGACTTAGTTGACTTCACCTTTAGGGGAGTAATTGTTTTAAAATAGTTCACTCATAATAGTATTTGTTTTAGAGTTAGAAATAAATGTTTACTTAGTATAATTTTCATATTTATATTTTATTATTTCATATATAATTCAATTTTAAATATTTATTGTATTTTAAACATGAAAGGGATTTAACTGTATTTTTTTAATGTTAGTGTAATGAATTTTTAATTATGCAGAGAGGCATTCTACACTCATATCGGGGTAGAGATGAGAGCTTTTCTATGTAAATATATAGCAAAAAAAAAAAAGAAATTGGAATAAATAAAAAATAAAAACCAAAATTAGAAAAAGTAAAAAATAAAAACCAAAAAAAAGAAATTAGAAACCTTGAAGGAAAAAAAGGTGAAAAAAATCACAAAAACTATGGAACCAAAAATAAATTGAAAAAAATAAAAAGCAAAAAGCAAAAAAGAAATTAGAAAGTTGAACAAAAAAAAAGTAGAGAAATAAAAAAACTATGAAAACTCTAAAAAATAGGGAAAATAACACAAAAGCTATAGAAAACACAAAAATCACAAACAAAACAAGAACATATTTCTCGACATACTATATATATATTTTTAAAAATATAAATATACTAGTTACTATTATTTTATTTGACTTAGTTGACTTCACCTTTAGTGGAGTAGCGTGTTTTTTTAATTGTTTTAAAATAGTTGCACTCATAGTAGTATTTGTTTTAGAGTTAGAAAAAATGTTTACTTAGTATAATTTTCATATTTGTATTTTATTATTCCATATATAATTCAATTTTAAATATTTATTGTATTTTAAACATGAAAGGGACTTATATTTTATTAGCTTTATTCTTTTAAGGTTAGTGTAATGAATTTTGAATAATTATTTTATTTGACTTACTTTATCATTTTAAATTGCCTTAGGAAAAGGGTTAAATTTTAGAATTTAATTATAAATTTATCTATTAGTTACAAATTTCATTTATTTCTTAAATGTTTAGACTCTAGATGAGACATCTTTTTCGTAGGAAGAGTACCTATGGCTAAATTTTCTTGGTCAAAACTCATTAAACTTTAGTTGATATATAAAAATTAGGATGCAAACCAAACTATCCTTAGGTGAGAAAACTATAATCTAGTGATAATTAGTAGGTTTATAAAATTGTCTCCTGCCCCCACTTCAAAATTAAAAAAAAAAAAGAATATATGGGGTTGACCAAATATGCAAAGTTTTAAAGTAAGGATTCACCATTCTAAGTAATTTCTTTAGTAATTATTCGCTAAGATTCGCTAGGAAAATTAAATTTTTTTTAAATGAAAGATTCGCCAGGAAAATTAAAGCACTTAGCTAGGATTCGCCAGGATTTTATAACTTTTTCAGTAATGTGCATAGATTCGCCAGAAAAATTAATATTTTTTTAAAAAAAAATGAAAGATTCGCCAGGAAAATTAAAGCACTTAGCTAGGATTCGCCAGGAAAATTAAAGCACTTAGCTAGGATTCGCCAGGATTTTATAACTTTTTTTAGGGGTCTTTTCTTAAAGTTATCCCTGTTCTGAGCACAACTTGTCATCCAAAACACACTGCAACATACCTTCATAAAGAAACTAAGCGTGCGGACCACCAAGAACCTTGAAACTACAAGGAAGCATGTAATGCACATCCATTAACATGTCCACAAAACTGCAAAGGTAACCAATTATCACTTCCAGAGGAATACAAAGCATTCCAACAGGCCTTCAACACTACCTCACTTTGCTAGAACACATTCGATACTCAATCATGTATAACTTTCATAGCTGAAGGACAAATAATCTAAAAATTTGGAATTATCACCTTCACTACACCCTGAACATAGTACCTAAATTGTATAGCCATAATTTCAAATGCGGAGGAATGTGGAGCATTCCATTGTCCTACTCAGAACATCTTCATAGAAACAATATTGTCTTCAGTCTGTTAACATCAAAACATTCTTCCGGTAATCTAATCATCATGAAACTTGGAACATACATGCTTCAAGCCATCAGTAATATCTTCTAACATCAACAACACATCTAATCATCTTGGTGCTTCTAATTCCCATATTAATATTACTTCATACTCAACTTTGCATTGATCAGGGCATGACATCCAACCATGAACTATATCTTCTCTCTTCTCTTGTTGGATGGGACATCTAACCATAAATTGTATCTTCTCTGCACATGACATCCAACCATGAACACCACCACACCACCATGATAGTGTTTACATCAATGACATCCTAGTGACAGTGTTGACAACAATGACAACCCTAGGAACCATGTATGTGTAACAATCTCCCCCTTTGGCATTGATGGAAACACATCTCTACTTCTCTCCCCCTTTGACATCAAGTACAAAGGGCAAACACTAGCTACTCATCACTGACCACATACCTACACATTCTTTCTTAGAGCATAACTTCTTCTTATAGTAAACAAACTCACCCTATCAACAACAACCACTACCTGCTCCCCCTAAGAGGTAGCCACCATCAGTCCAAGAACATGATATAACATGAACTCCCCCTGGATAGATGCACTATTATGCATCTAGCAAGAAGGAGGGGAAATTACCCCTAACCTCTGCTGGAGATCCTCAAAGGTATCATTTGCAAGAGCCTTAGTGAAAATGTCTGACACCTGATCCTTTGTTGGAACATATTCCAACTTCACTTCCTTATTTGGAACCTTCTCTCTCAAAAAGTGATACTTGATTGATATATGCTTGGTTCTAGAATGCATCACTAGATTCTTGGAAATATTGATAACACTTGTATTGTCACACAAGATAGGAAGAGGCTTATCATATAATACCTTGATATCCTTTAGGGTTTGCTTCATCCACAACACTTGTGTACAACAGGATGCTGCTGCAATATATTATGCCTCTGAAGTTGATAAGGACACTGAATCTTGCTTCTTACTCTTCCATGAAACCAATCTATTTCCTAAAAAGAAATCACCACCACTTGTACTTCTTCTATCATCAACACAACCAGCCCAATCAACACTAGTAGAAGCACTCAAATCAAAGTCATTACCTCTTGGATACCATAGGCCATAATCTAGAGTTCCTTTCAAATATCTAAATATCCTTTTCACTACCTTCTCATGTGTTTGCTTGGGATTGGCTTAATATCTAGCAACCACACATACTGCATGCATAATATCAGGTCTAGAAGCAGTCAAGTACAACATTCCTCCAATCATAGATCTATAGACAGTCTGATCCACCTCCAGAGATTGATCATCTTTGCTCAAGTGACATCTAGTGACCATGGGAGTACTCACTAGTTTTGAATCCTCCATACCAAATTTCTTCAATAACTCTTTGACATACTTAGCTTGAGAAATAAAGATACCACCATCTAGCTGAGTAATTTGAAGTCCAAGGAAGAAAGACATCTCACCAATCATAAACATCTCAAATTATTTTTGCATCTCCTCTACAAACCTCTTACACATATCATCATCTCCACCAAAGATGATGTCATCAACATATATTGCAACTATCAATATCATGTCTCCTTCCTTGAGGTAAATATTGCTATCTGTAGTACCTTTCTTGAAGTCCTGCTGAAGTAAGTACTTGTCCAACTTAGCATACCAAGCTCTGGGTGCTTGCTTGACACCATACAGAGCCTTCTTGAGTCTTCACACCATGTCTAGATCTTCTGATATCTAGGAACCATCTGGTTATTCAATAGAAACCTCTTCCTCTAGATCACCATTCAGAAATGCTAACTTAACATCCATTTGATATACCTTGAAGTTCTTATGAGCAGCAAGAGCAAGGAACAATTTGATTACCTCCATCCTGGCTACCAGAGCAAAAGTATCCTCAAAACCAATACCTTTAACTTGTGTGTATCATTTGCATACCAATCTTGTTTTGTTCCTTACAACTTCACCTTCTTCATTTAGTTTGTTCCAAAACACCCACTTTGTTCCTATAACATTCTTATTGGCTGGTTTGGGAACCAATTCCCATGTCTGATTTTTCTTAATTTGATCCAATTCTGCTTCAATGGCTTTTATCCATCCATCATATTTGCTAGCATCAACAAAGTTTTTGGGTTCTACTTTTGATAACAAACATAAGTTTACTTGCTCATGTGTCTTAGCAACCCTTCTCCTTGTCTGCACAACTTCATCCTTATCTCCAATGATTTGATCTGCTGAGTGGTTCTTTTGAACATACTTTGCTAGTCTTAGGCAACTGCTCTAGATCTTGTTCATTTTCTTCTTTTATTTCTTCTTCTTCATCTTCAATGCATGGAAAGGTATTGATGCAGGAGCATCTAGTGGTGTAAGGGCAATCTTTCATCACCCAAAAAAAGATGTGTTTCAAAATTGTTGATGTTCTTTCCATTTCTTTTCAAAATATGTGGTTCTAGTTCTATAATCACTTGAATAATGATGTAGAACTTTTAGTTTTTCCAAACTGCTAAAAATAGCAACCTGCTATTTTAGAAAAGTTTGCATTTGGACACGGATTGAAGTGAAAATTTATAGGAAGCTTCATAATGAAAAAAAAGACCTTTGGCGAAGGAATCACGCAAAGATCATTTGCGAGCTGAAAGATATTAAATTTTTTGTTTCCCAAAAAATACCTGAAAGTTATTCAAACTCAGGTTTGAGGCACTAAATGGCCCTGTATGGGCCCAAAAATGGATGGAACTAATAGATAGGCTCTTATCACATAGAGCACTTTGTGAGCTTTCTGACGCATAAAATGGTTCTTCAATCGGACACCCGGATCAAAAGTTATGGCTCTCGGAAGTTGACCTATTTTTGGAGGGAGATGCAAATTTTGAAATAAGGTTATTGGCCGCCAAAAGGCTATTAATAACCATTTTTGGGAACCCTGGGTAGTAGTAGAGTTAAGGGGGAAAGTGTAGAGTCAAGAATAGTTGGGAAAATAGAAACCCTAGTAGATTTGGGGTTACAGATGGCAGATGATTCTAGAGTCTTGTGAGAGGAAGTTGTAATGTGTTGCAGCTTATGGAGGGTTGATTTCCCTGATTGTATTTGAGATTCTATAATGTAATAAGTTGTCCAAATCAATAAAAAAAGTTCTATTTTCTGTGTGCATTTTCTATTGTTGTGTGTTTTATGATATACCCCCTTCATTAAGTGGTATCAGAGCTAGGGTTCCTAAGTGTGTAGATAGATCGCTGACCATGAGGCAGTTTGCACCAGGACCTAAGGTTGTGGGTTTGCTACGGAGATCAAGATGCCTCCATGAAGAAATCATATTGGGAGGAATGCTTTGATGGAAGAGGGTTTTAGAGCCCTTCAAAGGCAAATCGATGTATTGCAAGAGGAGCTACGAAGAGGGTTTGAGCCGAGAACAAGAGAAGAAAGCGAAGATGAAGCTGAAGAAGAGCTATCTGAGGAAGAACAAGAAGCTATAGGAGATCCTACAGAAGTTAGGTTGTTGAGGGCCATTTTGAAGATCAGAAAGAGGCCCAGGATCAAAGTCTCTACATAGTGTGGAGATTTGAATTTGGAACAACTTATTGATTGGATCAATGACATGGAGGAGTATTTCGAGTATGAAGATGTGGAGGACCTAGATCGGGTCAAGTTTGCAAAAACAAAGTTGAAGGGCCACGCCAGTATTTGGTGGAAGGAGATTTAATTAGAGAGGAACAAAAGAGGAAAAGGAAAGATCACCAGATGGGATCGGATGGTGGAGAAACTAAAGAAGTAGTTCATTCCTGTGGGCTATGACATGGAGCTGTTAAAGAAACTGCAATGACTGAAGCAAGGTAACAAGTCTGTTAAGGAGTATACAGAAGAGTTTTATAAAATTACTATTAGGACAGGCCATGCAGAGTCCAACAAGGAGAAGGTATCCTATTACATTAATGGGTTGAGGTCGACTATTCCAGAGGAGCTGAGCCTGGTTAGAATGACCACCATAGAAGATGCGTACCGGTTTTCCTTGAAGGTGGAAGAGAAGCTAAATAAAAGATTTGATAGCAAGCAAAGGGGAAGAGGTCAAGTCGGAAGGACTGGTGGAAGACCCTATGGAGGCCATAATGAAGATCAAAAGAAAAGTGAAGAAGCTGGGACTAGTTGAAATTAGAGAGGGGATAATGCCTATCGCCCTCGTGACCAGAACAATGGTGAGCAAAGAGGAAGAGGAAGAGGAAGACTTGGGCAAGGACCCAGAAGAGGAGGTTTCAGAGGAACATGTTTCCAATGTGGAGAAGAAGGGCATCAAGCATACGAGTGTCTGCAACATCAAGGAAGGACAAATAGAAGACCTGAAGGTAATGCACGAGTTGCACATGTAGATGAAGATACACAATTTGAGCGCTTTGAAGATGCTGAAAGGGGAGAGACCCTAGTTGTTAGAAGAACTTTGTTGAATGAGGAGAAAGAACCCAATCCAAGGAAGAGTTTATTCTGCACAAGGTACAAATGTGAAGGTAAGTGTTGTGATATTATTATTGATAGTGGGAGCACTGATAATCTTGTTTCAGAGGAGATGGTTGACAAGTTGAATTTGACAACAAGAAAGCATCCACATCCATATCAGATTGCATGGTTGTAGAAGGACCACAAAGCTTTGGTCAATGAGTAGTGTTTAGTGAAATTCAAGACTGGGGACTGCCATGATGAGGTGCTGTGTGATATCATACCAATGGATGCATGTCATATGCTATTGGGGAGGCCATGGCAATATGATAGGAGCGCTATCCATGATGGCCGTGCAAACAGATACTCCCTAACAATGGATGGAGTTCGTCATAAGTTGAAGCCCTTGAAGGATGTGGAAGAAAAGGTATGTAGTATTGTTAGAATTTGCTTGGCAGATGGTAGAAAATTTTTGGAGGATATGAAGCATGAGCGTCATTGCTTTGCATTGATTCCTAAGATTAGTCAAGAGAAATGTGAAGATATACCAGCATAAGTCTTAGATATGTTAGAAGAATTTCAGGATATTATCTTTGATAATGTACTAGAAGGTTTACCATCGGTGAGGAAGATAAGTCACCAAATGGATTTGATACCAGGAGCTAGTTTGCCAAATAAGGCAACCCACAGAATGACTCCTGCAGAGAGTGAAGAGCTGAATAAACAAGTTCAAGAGATATTAAGGGACTGATAAAGGAGAGCCTAAGTCCATGTGCGATACCTACACCACTAGCACCAAAGAAAGATGGAGAATGGAGAATGTGTACAGATTCTCGGGCCATCAATAAGATCACGATCAAGTAGAAATTTCTATTACCCAGAATGGATGACATAATGGATTGTTGAGTGGAGCCAAGTACTTCACAAAGATTGATCTGAAGAGTGGGTATCACCTAATCCGAATCAGAGAAGGAGATGAATGGAAGATAGCCTTCAAGACAAAGGAGGGTTTGTATGAGTGGTTAGTCATGCCATTTGGGCTAACCAATGCACTGAGCACATTCATGCGGCTCATGAACGAGGTACTGAAAGAATTTTTTGGAAGTTTTGTTATTGTTTATTTGGATGATATTTTGATTTTCAGTAAGACTTGGGATGAGCATTTGATGCATATTAGAAGAGTTTTAGAGAAGCCGAGGGAGGAGAAGTTGCTGATTAATCTGAAGAAATGTAGTTATGCAAAGAAGGAGTTGGTATACCTAGGATTTGTTGTCTCAGAGGAAGGTCTTAAGATGGACCTAGAGAAGGTGAGGGCTATCATTGAATGGTCTACACCAAGGAGTGCTTCCGAGGTAAGATCTTTTCATGGTTTGGCAAGTTTTTACAGAAAGTTTATCATGAATTTTAGTAGCATTTGTGCACCCCTAACTGAGACAATGAGAGGGGATAGAAAAGAGTTTAGATGGACTAAAGGAGCAGATAAAAGCTTTGATACATTGAAGCATAAAGTTACATAGAAACTTGTTTTGGCACTTCTAGATTTCAATAAGGTATTTTAGGTAGATTGTGATGCTAGTGGTAGTGCTAGAGGAGCTATTTTGAGCCAAGAAGATAAACCCATTGCCTATTTTAGTGAGAAGCTTAATGATGCCAAGAAAAAGTATTCTGTTTATGATCAGGAGTTTTATAAAATAGTTCAGGATTTGAAGAAATGAAGACATTATTTGTTGCCAAAGGAGTTTGTTTTATATACTGATCATTAGGCTTTGCAGTATCTTAATAGTCAAGGAAAGTTGAACTAGAGGCACTTAAAATGGGTTGAGTTTTTGTAGAGCTATATTTTTGTTTTGAAGCACAGGAGTGGGAAGTCCAACAGAGTTGCAAATGCCTTGAGCAGAAGGCAAAATTTGTTGACAGAAATGAAGATAGAGGTTGTTGGATTCAATGAGCTCAAAAGTTTGTATCCTGAAGATCTAGATTTTGTAGAGGCCTAGAAAGCTTGTTTGGAACCTGTTACTTTGGACAAGACAAAATGGTTGGATTTCATAATCCAAGATGGCATGTTGTTTAGAGGAAGCCAGTTGTGCATTCCAAGGAGTTCCATGAGAGAGAATCTGATTAAGGTGAAACATAGTGGAGGATTAGCTGGACACTTTGGTCGAGATAAGACCATTACTATTGTTGGTGAAAATTATTATTGGCCACAGTTGCAGTAGGATGTGAGGAAATTTGTGCAGAGTTGTAGAGTGTGTCAGATGGAAAAAGGAACAAGTCAGAATATAGGGCTATATCATCCATTACCTATACTAGAGAAGCCATGAGATGATATCAGTATGGATTTTGTTTTTGGTTTACCAAGGACACAGAGAGGACATGATTCTATTTTTGTGGTGGTAGACAGATTCTCAAAGATGGCACATTTTATTCCTTGTAAGAAGACTAATGACGCTGCTCATATTACAGAGTTATTTTTCAGGGAGGTGGTGAGATCACACGGTCTACCAAAGAGCGTAGTTTCAGATTGAGATACCAAGTTTGTTGGTTATTTCTAGAGGACATTGTGGAAGAAGTTGAAGACAGATTTGAAGTTCAGTTCTGCACACCATCCACAGACTGATGGATAGACCAAAATGGTGAATAGGAGTTTGGGTAACCTGCTACGATGCTTAGTAGGAGATAAGCCCAAGGGATGGGATTTGATTTTACCACAGACAGAATTTGCTTACAACAATTCTGTCAATAGGAGTACTGGTAAATCACTATTCCAGATTATATATGGGAATAGTCCAAGAAATGCTTCAGAGTTAAGGAATCTGGACAAAGGAGAAAAGACAAGTGCTGAGGTTGAAGACTTTGCAGAACACATGAAGAATTTGCATGAAGAGGTGAAAAAGCACATTAATAAGATGAATATTCAGTACAAGGCCAAGGCATATTAGAAGAGGAGATATAAGGAATTCTAGGTAGGAGATGAAGTCATGGTTCACCTGAGAAAAGAAAGGTTCCCAATTGGAACATACAATAAGTTGAAAATAAAGAAATTTGGACCATGCAGAATTTTGAAGAAACATGATTCAAGAAATGCATATGAGGTAGAGTTGCTGAGTGGGATCAACATTTCCCCTATTTTTAACATTGCTAATTTATCAAAATATCACAAAGGTGGAAAAGAGGATGGACCAACAGAAGAACAATGGAGTATTCCGTCAGCTACTTCAACAGAGGAGATAGAAGAGATCTTGGATAGCCGTGTGGGAAGACATACTCAGAACAGGCAATATGAAGAATATCTGGTGAAATAGAAAGGAAGTCCTATTGAAGAATCTTCTTGGTTGTCTAAGGCAGAGGTTAACCATTTGGATTTTCCTCACACACACACCTAAGACGTGACAAGGTCACTTCTCAAATTACCTGGGTGTCTGATGCAGGAGCATCCAGTGGTGTAAGGGCAATCTTGCATCACGCAAAAAAGATGTGTTTCAAAATTGTTGATGTTATTTCCATTTCTTTTCAAAATTTGTGGTTCTGGTTCCATATTCGCTTGAATAATGATGTAGAACTTTCAGTTTTTCCAAACTGCTAAAAATAGCAACCTACTATTTTAGGAAAGTTTGTATTTGGGCACGGATTGAAGTGAAAATTTACAGGAAGCTTCATAACTGAAAAATAAAACCTTTGGCAAAGGAATCATGAAAAGATCATTTGTGAGCTGAAAGATATTAAAGTTTCTATTTTCTGAAAAATGCCTGAAAAAACTTCCCAAAAATTCTTTCAGTACCTCGTTCATGAGCCACATGAATGTGCTCCATGCATTGGTTAGCCCAAATGGCATGACTAACCACTCATACAAACCCTCTTTTGTTTTGTCTTCCATTCATCTCCTTGTCTGATTTAGATCTGGTGATACCCACTCTTCAGATCAATCATCGTGAAGTACTTGGCTCCACTCAAACAATCCATTATGTCATCCATTCTGGATAATGGAAATTTGTACTTGATCATGATCTTATTGATGGCCCGAGAATCTATACACATTCTCCATTCTCCATCTTTATTTGGTGCTAGTACTGCAGGTACCGCACATGGACTTAGGCTCTCCCTTATCAATCCCTTCGTTAACATCTCTTGAACTTGTTTGTTCAGCTCTTCACTCTCCGTAGGAGTCATTCTGTGGGCTGCCTTATTCGACAAACTAGCTCTTGGTATCAAATCCATTTGGTGACTTATCTTCCTCACCGATGGTAAACCTTCTAGTGCATTATCAGAGATAATATCTTGAAATTCTTCCTACATATCTGAGACTTTTGTTGGTACATCTTCACATTTCTCTTGACTAATCTTAGGAATCAATGCAAAGCAATGACGCTCATGCTTCATACCCTCCAAAAATTTTCTACCATCTACCAAGCAAATTCTGGCAGTACTACATACCTTTTCTTCCACCTCCTTCAAGGGCTTCAACTTATGATAAACTCCATCCTTTGTTAGGGAGTATGTGTTTGCATGACCATCATGGATAGCGCTTCTATCATATTACCATGGCCTCTCCAACATCATATGACATGCATCCATTGGTATGATATCACACAACACCTCATCATGGTAGTCCCCAATCTTGAACTTCACTAAACATTGCTCATTGACCAAAGCTCTATGGTCCTTCTGCAACCATGCAATTTGATATGGATGTGGATGCTTTCTTCTTGTCAACTTCAACTTGTCAACCATCTCCTCTGAAACAAGATTATCAGTGCTCCCACTATCAATAATAATATCACAACACTTACCTTCACATTTGCACCTTGTGAAGAATAAACTCTTCCTCTGATTGGGTTCTTTCTCCTCATTCAACAAAGTTCTTCTGACAACTAGGGTTTCTCTCCTTTCAGCATCTTCAGAGCACTCAGATTGTGCATTTTCATCTGCATGTGCAACTCATGCATTACCTTCAGGTCTTCTATTTGTCCTTCCTTGATGTTGTGGACACTCATATGCTCAATGCCCTTCTTCTCCACATTGGAAATAGGTTCCTCTAAAACCTCCTCTTCTGGGTCCTTGCCCAAGTCCACCTCTTCCTCTTCCTCTTCCTCTTTTCTCACCATTGTTCTGGTCATGAGGGCGGTAGGCATTATCCCCTCTCTAATTTCAACTGGTGCCAACTTCTTCACTTTTCTTTTGATCTTCATTACGGCCTTCATAGGGTCTTCCACCAGTCCTTCCGCTTTGACCTCTTCCCCTTTGCTTGCTATCAAATCTTTTATTCAGCTTCTCTTCCACCTTCAGGGAAAACTGGTATGCATCTTCTATGGTGGTCATTTCGACCAGGCTCAACTCCTCTTGAATAGTCAACCTCAACCTATTAATGTAATAGGATACCTTCTCCTTGGTGGACTCTGCACGGCCTGTCCTAATAGTAATTTTATAAAACTCTTCTGTATACTCCTTAACAGACTTGTTACCTTGCTTCAGTCCTTGCAGCTTCTTTAGCAACTCCATCTCATAGCCCACAGGAATGAACTGCTTCTTCAGTTTCTCCACCATCCGATCCCATCTGGTGATCCTTCCTTTTCCTCTTCTGTTCCTCTTTGATTGGATCTCCTTCCACCAAATATTGGCATGGCCCTTCAACTTTGTTTTTGCAAACTTGACCCTATCTAGGTCCTCCACATCTTCATACTTGAAATACTCCTCCATGTCATTGATCTAATCAATAAGCTATTCCGGATTCAAATCTCCAGAATATGTAGAGACTTCAATCCTAGGCCTCTTTCCAATCTTCAAAATGGCCCTCAACAACCTAACTTCTATAGGATCTCCTGCAGCTTCTTGTTCTTCCTTAGATAACTCTTCTTTAGCTTTATCTTTGCTTTCTTCTCTTGTTCTCGGCTCAAAACCTCTTCGTAGCTCCTCTTACAATGCACTGATTTGCCTTTGCAGGTCTCTAAAACCCTCTTCCATCAAAGCATTCCTCCCAATACGATTTCTTCGTAGAGGCATCTTGATCTCTGCAGCAAACCCACAACCTCAGGTCCTAGTGCAAACTACCTCACGGTCGGTGATCTGTCTACACACTCAGGAACCCTTGCTCTGATACCACTTGATGAAGGGGGTAAATCATAAAACACACAACAACAAAAATTGCACACAAAAAATAGAACTTTTTTTATTGATTTAGACAACTTATTACATTATAGAAGCTCAAATACAATCAGGGGAATCAACCCTCCATAGGCTGCAAGACATTACAACTTCCTCTCACAAGACCCTGGAATCATCTGCCATCTGTAACCCCAAATTTGCTAGGGTTTCTATTTTCAAGCCTATTCTTGACTCTACACTTTCTCCCTTAACTCTACTACTGCCTAGGGTTCCCAAAAATGGTTATTAATAGCCTTTTGGCGGCCAACAACCTAATTTTAAAATTTGCATCTCCCTCCAAAAATAGGTCAACTTCTGGGAGCCATAACTTTTAATCTGGGTGTCTGATTGACGAACCATTTTATGCATCAGAAAGCTCATGGAGTGATCTATGCACTAAGAACTAGCTCTACCAGTTCTAACCATTTTTGGGCTCGTAGTAGAGTTAAGGGGGAAAGTGTAGAGTCAAGAATAGGTGGGAAAACAAAAACCTAGCAGATTTGGGGTTATAGATGGCAGATGATTCCAGAGTCTTGTGAGAGGAAGATGTAATGTGTTGCAACCTATGGAGGGTTGATTTCCCTAATTGTATTTAAGCTTCTGTAATGTAATAAGTTGTCCAAATCAATAAATAAAGTTCTATTTTCTATGTGCAATTTCTTTTGTTGTGTGTTTTATGATTTACCCCCTTCATCATCTATCAAATTAAGAGTCCTCTAATTCATGTGAGATCTAATACAAGTCTTCATCTACCTTGATGTTTGTTCTTTCAATAATCTTACCCAACCTCTTGTTGTAGCATCTATAAGCCTTGCTTCTGGTTGAGTAACCAAGAAAGATTCCTTCATCACTTCTTGAATCAAACTTTCCTAGGTCTTCTTCATCTCTTCTGATGTAGCATTTGCTGCCAAAGATCCTGAAGTGTTTGACAGTGAGAGGTCTTCCATACCATAGCACATAAGGGGTCTTAGTGTTGTTGACCCTCAATTACACTTTGTTAATTAGATAGACAGTAGTGTGAACTGCTTCCTTCTAGTACATATTAGACAGGTCTGTATCTTTCAACATTTCCCTAGACATCTCTTGCATAGTCCTATTCTTTCTTTCCACAACCCCATTTTATTGAGGGGTTCTAGGAGCTAACGGATGTCTCCTAATACCATGATCTTCACAAAACTTTTCAAATTCATTTGAAGTAAACTCACCTCCTCTATCAGACCTCATGCATTTGATCTTAGCATCTACTTCATTCTCAACCATAGCTTTGAATACTTTAAATTTATCAAGGGCATCTAATTTTTCTCTTAAGAAAGTAACCTAAGTCATTCTAGAATAATCATCAATAAGCAACATGAAATACCTCTCACCTTGTTGACTCTTTACTCTTGTAGGGCCACATAGATAAGTGTGAATCAACTCCAATGGCTTTGAAGAAGAATACTCCTTACTTTTGAAACTTGTCTTTGTTTTATTTCCCGTTTGACATTCCTTGCATACTGTGTCTGCAGGCTTGATTATCTTGGGCATGTCTCTCACTACATGAGTAGAATTGATCTTTACCATATTATCAAAATTGTTCTATCCCATTCTCTTGTGCTATAGCCAACACTCATTGGATTGATCCAACAAACATGCTATTCTATTTACCTCCTTTAGATGATAGATATCATCATATGTCTTGATACCTTCTGTAACAAGTTTTCTAGACCCTACCTTCCTGATTTCACAACCCTTGGCATGAAAGGTGAGATTATAGCCCTTGTACATCTGAATGACATTGAGAAGATTGTGTTTTATCCCTTTGACATAGAGGACATCCTTAGTCCTATTTTTCCTATCAATAGTTATGGCACCTTTTCCACAGATTTGTGCTGACTCTTCACCACCAAACTTGACAGCCCCACCATCCCACTTCTCAAGGCTGATAAACTTCTCCTTGTCACTAGTCATATGATTTGAGAAACCATTGTCAATTATCCAAGCCTTAGCTTCTTCTTTTTCATGAAAAGCAGTCCATATAACCATTGATCTGTCATTGTTTTGGTTTGTTTGCAAGGCATCAACCTTCTCATATTTTCCACATCATCCTTTTTATCACCAACACTCAAGGCCATGAAAAGTGTTTCATCATTTAAATCATCATGATCCTCTTCTTCTGAAGAGTAACTGTTCTCTATGAAATACAAACTTCTTTTGAACTTGTCTCTCTTGTTACTACCCTTTGATTCCTTAAAAGGACATTTAGAAGCAAAGTGACCAACCTTTCCATTATTGAAATATTTTAAGGGTAACTTAACTTTGTATTTTCGAGTGCCTTTCTTCAGTCTTCTCAAAAAAATTGCTTCAAGAGCTCTCATTTTCATCAGCATCTTCTTCCTTTGTCTTCACATTGTCTTTGAAAGCAACTTCTTTCTTTGGAGCATCACTACCAAACTCTATCATTTCAAAGGTAGTAAGGGAACCAAGTAGTTTGTCTACAATGTATGTATTCAAGTCTACATTCTCCTCAATAGCAGATACCTTATGACTATAAGATTTGGGAATAGATCTCAGAACCTTCTTCACAATTTCGTCCTCTTCCACTTTGCCACCAAGACCTATGATTCCATTGACCACTTCATTCACTTGAAGAATATATCCAACAATATCTTCATCCTATGACATTTTTAGGGTCTCAAATTTGTTCTTGAAGATTTATATCTTTGCTTGCTTTACTTTCTTATCTCCTTCATAAATGGTTTAAAGTTTATTCTTAACTTCTTGAGTAGAACTGTAACTCATTACCTTTGAGAGTTCTCAATAAGCTAACCCACTCATGATAGAAAAGTTTGCCTTGGCTTTGTTAACAAGCTTCTTAACTTCATCTGAGTCTATAAGAATGGTAGAAAGAATAGTGTAACTAGACTTGATAGATTCCCAAACTCCACACCCTAGAGAATTGATATAGGCTTCCATCCTTAGCTTCCAAAAAACATAATTTATTCCATCAAACCTAGGTATCTTGATGGATCCATTGTGTGCCATCCTGAACCTTCCTCAAACAGTTAAGCTTCCTTTAGAGGAACTTGGCTCTAATACTAATTGTTGAACACACCAAGATATTGAGAGGGGGGATGAATCAGTATCTAAACAATCTTTAACTTTATCAACTTCAACTTATCTGGAGTAGATTAAAACTTAAGCATCACAGTATTAACATGAACATGAAAGATTAACACAATGTACATCACCACATAATACCAGATATACATGGAAAACCCAAGAAGGGAAAAATGACGGTGCGGATTAACTCACAATATATGAAGCTCAAATAACAACTTTGTTTTAGGGATACAACCCAAGGAAGCTACTACTCCCTAAAAAATTTGATTCAGGGTCACTCCCAAGGAAGCTACTATTCCTTGAATTAAGAACACACTTACAAAAGATTATAGTATGACAATCTTACTACTGTCTGAAAACTGACATTTGAAACTCACACTTTTGATGATTGTAATTCTGCCTCTTCACACTTTCTTTTGATGATCAGATTAGTTAGGCACACTCTACTCTTGATCACTATCCAAAATATGTCTTCAAGATGAATCAAGACAACATCAACAACTTTTGCTCTTTCTCCTTCAGTTGTACATCATAATGCTTTCATATTGCTCCTTATCTTGCATGCGAGCCCTATCAATTACTTTGAAATCACACCTCACCTAACTCAATTTGATTTGCAATTTATACAAGATATTACATTTATTATATTTCTTGTCATCCCAATACATCATGAAAAATACAATTACAAGTCGGCCAAACAACACACAACATGAAACGTGTAGAGGACATATCCTAAATAGGACTACATGCTACACCAATAGAAGACCCTTACCTTGTGGACCTCAACAATTGCTTAATTAGGTCCAAAACATCCTTCATAGCATCAAACACCAAGGAATTGCATCCGCACATTCTACTCATTTGGAAATACGACAGCCTTAAGCAAAACTACATGAAACTTGAAGCATAACGGCCACATCAACTTGAAAACCTTGTGCGGAACTGGAAACAAGAAAGATCTTCATGAAACTTTTCTAGACGAGTCTACAGGACTCATACAACATCTACAAACACTCCTTTACCTCCACACATCAAAGATTTTGCACCGCACATGTTCAATCATGAACTCTGAGCACAACTTGTCATCCAGAACACACTGCAACATACTGTCATAAAGAAACTGAGCTTGCGGACCACCAAGAACCTTGAAACTACAAGGAAGCATGTAATGCACATCCATTAACATGTCCACATAATTGCAAAGGCAACCATTCACTTCCAGAGGAATGTGGAGCATTCCAACAGGGTTTAACACTACCTCACTCTGCCAGAACACATGCTGGTACTCAATCATTCATAACTTTCACAGCGGAAGGACAAATGATCTAAAAATTTGGAACTATCACCTTCACTGCACCTTGAACATAGTACTAGAACTGTATAGCCATAACTACAAATGTGGAGGAATGCACATCATTCCATTGTCCTACTCAGAACATCTTCACAAAAACAACACTATCTTCAGTCTGTTAACATCAAAACATTCTTGCGGTAATCTAATCATCGTGAAACTTGGAACATACATGCTTCAGGCCATCAGTAACATTTTATAACATTAGCAACACATCTGATCATCTTAGTGCTTCTAATTCCCATATTAATATTACTTCATACTCTACACTGATCAGGACATGACATCCAACCATGAACTATATCTTCTCTTTTCTCTTGTTGGATGGGACATCCAACCATGAACTATATCTTCTCTACAGATGACATCCAACCATGAACACCACCACACCACCATGATAGTGTTGACATCAATGACAACCCTAGGAACCATATGTGTAACAATTAATTGATCAATTTTCCCTTTCTAATAGTGATTAAATAATATTTTATTATTAAATCTGTTGGACACACCCTAAGAGGAGGGGTGAATCGGTATCTAAACAAACATCAAATTCTCCATAGTAGATTAAAACTTAAGCATTACAGCATTAGCATAAACATGAGAGATTAACACAATGCATATCAACACTTAACACCATATATATGTGGAAAACCCTAGAAGGGAAAAACCACGACAAGGATTAACTCACAATAAATGAAGCTCAAAATAATAACTTTGTTTTAGAGCTACAACCCAAGGAAGCTACTACTCCCCGAAAGCATTGATTCAAGGTCACTCCCAAGGAAGCTACTACTCCCTGAATTAAGAACACACTTACAAAAGATTACAGTATGATAGTCCTTCTACTGTCTAAAAACTGATATTGAAACTCACACCTTTGATGATTGCAATTCTGTCTCTTCACACTTTCTTATGATGATCAGATCAGTTAGGCACACTGTACACTTGATTACTGTCACATATATGTCTTCAAGATGAATTGGGATAGCATCTACAACTTTTGCTCTTTCTCCTTTAGTCGCACATCATAATGCATTCATTCTGCTCCTTATCTTACATGTGAGCCCTATCAATCACTTTGCAATCACACCTCGCCTCACTCAATTTGATTTACAATTTATACAAGATATTACATTGATTGTTGGCTAGAAACAACATGAAAAATATATTTACAAGTTGATCGGACAACACACAACATGAAACGTGTAGAGGACAAGTCCTAAACAAGACTACACACCACACTAGTAGAAGTTCCATGCATTGTGGACACTAACACTTGCTTAACTAGGTCCAAAAAATCCTTCACAACTTCAAACACCAAGGAATTACATCTGCACACTCCACTAATTTGAAAATAGGATAGCCTTAAGCAAAGACATATGAAACTTGAAGCATAATGGCCACAACAACTTGAAAACCTTATGCAGTACTGAAAATAAGAAAGATGTTCATGAACCTTTCTAGATGAGTCTACAGGACTCATACAACATCTACAAACACTCCTTTACCTCCGCACATCAAATATTTTACGCCGCACATATTCAATCATGAACTTTGAGAACAACTTGTCATCCAAAACACACTGCAACATGTTGTCATTGAGAAACTGAGCTTGCAGACCACCAAGAACCTTGAAACTGCAACAAAGCATGTAATACACATCCATAATCATGTCCACAAAACTGCAAAGGCAACCATTCACTTCTAAAGGAATGCAGAGCATTCCAATAGGCCTTCAACATTAGCTCACTTTGCTAGAACACATGCTGATACTTTATAATGCATAACTTTCATAGTGGAAGGACAAATGATCTAAAACTTTGGAATTATCACCTTTACTACACCCTAAACATAATTACAGAACCACATAGCCATAGCTGCTAGTGCAAAGGAATACAAACCATTCTATTGTCCTACTAAGAACATCTTAATAGAAATAACACTGTCTTCAGACTGTCAACAGTAAAACATTCTTCTGGTAATCCAATCATCATGAGACTTGGATTAGGCCATCAATAACATTTGCTCAACAACACATCTGATAATCTTAGTGCTTCTAATTCCCATATTAATATATCTTCATACTTAGCTCTGCACTGGTCAAGGCATGACATCCAACCATGAGCTGTATCTTTTTTGTTGGATAGAACATGACATCCAACCATGAACTTTAGTAATCTCATTATATTCAACATGACATCCAATCATGAACACCATCACTCATCCAAGTTAGTGTTGACATTAGTGACAACCTTGTGATAGTGTTGACATTAATAACAACCCTAGGAACCATATGTGTAAAAATCTCCCCCTTTGGCATTGATGGCAACACATACCTGCACATTTCTCCCCCTTTGACATCAAGGACAAGGGGCAACCACTACCTACTCATCAATGACCACATACCTACACATTATTTCTTAGAGCACAACTTCTTCTTGCAGCAAATAGACTCCCCCTATCATCAGCAACCACTACCTGCTCCCCTTGAGTGGTAGCCACCAATAATCCAGGAACAAGATATAACACGAACTCCCCCTAGATAGATGAACCACTATGCATCCAGCAAGAAGGAGGGGCAATTACCCCTAACCTCTGCCAGAGATCCTCAAAAGTGTCCTTTGCAAGATCTTTTTTGAAAATATCTACCATTTGATGGAACATATTCCAACTTTACTTCCTTATCTACAACCTTCTCTTTCAAAAAGTGATACTTGATTGCTATATGCTTGGTTCTAGAATGCATCACTAGATTCTTTGAAATATTGATAGCACTTGTATTGTCACACAAAATAGGAATAGGCTCATCATACAATACCTTGATATCCTTTAGGGTTTTCTTCATCCACAACACTTGTGTAAAATAGGATGCTGTTGCAATGTACTCTGCCCCTGCAGTTGATAATGACATTGAATCTTGCTTTTTGCTCTGCCATGAGACCAATCTACTTCCTAAAAAGAAAGCAACACTACTTGTACTTCTTCTATCATCGAGACAACCAGCCCAATCAACATAAGTGTAGGCATTCAAATCAAAGTCATCACCTCTTGGATACCATAAGCCATACTCTAGAGTTCCTTTCAAGTATCTTAATATCCTTTTCACTGCCTTCTCGTGTGTTTTCTTGGGATTAGCTTGATATCTAACAACCACACGAGCTACATGCATAATATGTCTAGAAGTAGTCAAATACAACAATCCTCCAATCATAGATCTATAGACAGTCTGATCCACCTCCAGAAACTCATCATCCTTGCTCAAGTGGCATCCTGTGACCATGGGAGTACTCACTAGTTTTGAATCCTCCATACCAAACTTCTTTAACAATTATTTTACATACTTAGATTGAGAAATAAAGATACCATCATCTAGCTAAGAAATTTAAAGTCAAAAGAAGAAAGACATATCACCAATCATAGACATCTCAAACTCTTTTTGCATCTCATCTACAAACCTTTTACACATATCATCATCTCCACCAAAGATGATGTCATCAACATAAACTGCAACTACCAAAATCATGTCTCCTTCCTTGATGTAAAGATTGCTATCTATAGTACATTTCTTGAAGCCCTGCTGAAGTAAGTACTTGTCTAACCTAGCATACCAAGCTCTAGGTGCTTACTTGAGACCATACAAAGCCTTATTAAGTTTGCACACTATGTCTAGATCTTCTGATATCTGGAAACCATCTGGTTGCTCAATGTAGACTTCTTCCTCTAGGTCACCATTCAGAGATGCTGACTTAACATCCATCTGATATACGTTGAATTTCTTATGAGCAGAAAGAGTAAGGAACATTTGATTGCCTCCATCTTGGCTACTAAAGTGATGTAGAGAAAGGACTTCTCCTAAACACACATGACTGATTTGACACCTTTCACACAATGATTCATTTCAAACAATCAATACATGCATACTAGTTCACTTGGAAACATTACCATAATGGCCTAATGGGCACTCAACAAAGAGAAAAACATGAAAATTTGAGAGTCTTGGTCTACATAGACCTTTGACAACATATCTTATTGATTCTCAATCCAACTATAAACTAACTATGCATAGATTTGTTCAATCACCAATCAACTTAGGGTTTCTTGACTCTGTCAACAGTGTTAGAGACCACACTATTCTCCATAACTTGCACCAGCCAAAAGATAATGAACCAAGATTTTGGACTCCTTTAGGGAATGTCAAAATAGATTTTCTCACAAATAATTAGGATTTTTCACCATGCCAAATGAGAGATATGAATTTTTTAGTATTGCTGGAAACCCTAGTTAGGGTACAAGACTGTCATCACTAAAAATGCAATTGTTTTTTTTAAAACTTAATGAAATGACTCCAAACAAAAAGAAAAAGTTTTATATTTCATAGCTTTATCATCCCCATGCCTGCCCTTGACCATACCAAGTCGTACAAAACCATACCAAGCAAGTTTCTTGCTGTTTCACATTAAAAATCTATAAATGACAATCACTAAAATTATCATAACTTTCACAAACTTGATAAAAATTTACCAAACTAAATGAATTTGAAAGATAACTCTCTCCTCTAACTTCTCCAACTAGTTTTAGGACTGTACCATACAATATCAATCCATACAATGTGATTTATAGTCAGTTTTCACAGAAAAATGCAATGTAAAATGTGGCAAAATGATGATCTTCTCATTCAAACTTCATCCCAACCCTAGGGATCAGTGTTACAAGGAATATTTAACATTTTCCAATCATTTTTAACTAAAAAACTGATCACCAACCCTTTTGTTAACTCTAATGACATCATTTGCAACTTTTGACAACATATTTTGACAATATTTTTCAACTTTTACAACATAACTCCAAAACACCATAGAACATCATAGAATGACTCCAAATGAATCAAAATGGTCTTACATGACCTTATTAACCCCAACCAAACCAAAAAAACAAAGTTTATCAATCATGATAACATTTTCCTCAAAAGGGTGCATCAGGATGCCCCTGCGTCATACTCTCCAGAGAGGAAAAAAAATTGGGTTCCACCTCAAATAAGAATCTTCTTTCTTGTCTTCTAGTTCCTTTGAATGTGTACATTGTTTTATTTTTTTGGATCTCAACTACATTTGTATCAACTAGTGCACTTGTGCTTTTTGGTCCAACAACATGCTTCTTGAGCTAAGGCCAGCTTGGTACAATGTAGCCATGTGCTTTTGTTTGTATTCTTGCTCTAGCTTGACCTCAGACTGCAATTGTAAATTTACTTTCACTGTCATCCACTTTGTCTTTTTCACCTACATAGGAAACAAACATATTAAAGAAGTCATATTCTTCTTCTTCATACTTCACTGCTTCATCCACCTCATGTTGTTTGTCATACATTCTTTTCTCTTCATTATTCTCTAAAATATTTGGCTTCACCTCAACCTTACTCAGCCATTAATCTGTATTTTTGAATTGCTCATCCATTCTTTTGTTCTCCTTGACATCAATATTCTCATATCTCGGTTGTTCTCTTGAGAACCATGCTATCTCCTTATCCTCCATGACTATCTTGTCTCTTTGAACTATCCTTGAGTCCTCTACAACTTCTTTTGTTGTTTCTTCTTCTTCTTCCCAAACATCACCCACTTCAACATCAATGTCACTAGTACTTTCATTAGTTTGAGTAAATTCAAAAGAAATTTCTTCCATTTCTCTTTTAACTAGTTTAAACATGTTTTCAAAATTAATTACCTCATTTGTGTTTTCTTCCTATTGTTGTACATCCATCTTCTTACTTAACAAGCTTTCAATTCCTATGCACTCATCCTTCAAGGCTACGAATTCATATTTCTTCCCATCTTTGTCCAACTCATATGTGTTGTTTTTCCTGTTATACTTCGCTACCCTACTATAATGCCACAACCTTCCAAACTCAATGTGACATACATCCAAATGCATAACATCACAAACTATTTCATCCTTATAATTGCCTATTTGAACATCAACTTTGCATTGCTCACTTATGGTTACTTGGGTACCTATTTGAAGCTAACTCACTGAATAGGGTGTAGGGTGTTGTATTCTTTTCAAACCCAACTTATCTACCATATATTCAGAAATAATATTATCCATGCAGTTATCAGAAATCACAACTTGACAACATTTACCTTTAAACTTGCCATGTAGTCTGGAATAATCTTTTTAGTTTCCAATTTTCTTTCTTTCTTGGCTACCATTTCTTCTTCCTGTAGCCTCTCTACCACTTTGAACAAAGTATTTAATAATGATGATGCCCTTTGCCCATCTTTCTTCTTATCAAGAGCCATCCTTAAACATCAAATCTCACTAAACGACATTAGCCAAAAGAAGAAATCATTTCCCAGAGAACTTTTAGCTCTAATACCAAAAAATGATGTAGAGAAAAGACTTCTCCTAAACACACTTGACTGATTTAACACCTTTCACACAATGATTCGTCTCAAACAATCACTAAATGCATACTAGTGCACTTGGAAACATTACCATAATGGCCTAATGGGCACTCAACAAAGAGAACAACATAAAAATTTGAGAGTCTTGGTCTGTACAGACCTTCCACAACATATCTCATTGATTCTCAATCCAACTATAAACTAAATATGCATAGATTTGTTCAATCACCAAGCAACTTAGGGTTTTTTGACTTTGTCAACAGTGTTAGAGACCACACTATTCTCCATAACTTGCACCAGCCAAAAGATAATGAATCAAGACTTTGGAATACTTTAGGGAATGTCAAAACAAAGTTTCTCACAAAAAATAGGATTTTTCACCATATCAAATGGGAGATATGAATTTTTTAGTATTGCTGGAAACCCTAGTTAGGGTACAGGACTGTCATCACTAAAAATGCAATAACTTTTGCAAAACGTAATGAAATGACTCCAAAAAAAAAGAAAAAGTTCTATGTTTCATAGATTTAGCATTCCCATGCCTTCCCTTGACCGTACTAGGTCGTACGAAACTATACCAAGCAAGTTTCTTGTTGTTTCATAGTAAAAATTTGTAAATGATAATCACTAAAATTATCATAACTTTCACAAAACTTGATAAAAATATACCAAACCAAATGCATTTGAAAGATAACTCTCTCCTCTAACTTCTCCAACTAGTTTCAAGATGGTACCATATAGTATCAATCTATACAACATGATTTACAGTCAATTTTCACAAAAAAAATGCAATGTAGAATGTGGTAAAATGATGATCTTCTCATTCAAACTTCATCCCAACCCCAGAGATCAGTGTTACAAGGCATATTTAACATGTTCCAATTATTTTTAACTAAAAAATAACCACCACCCCTTTTGTTAACTCTAATGACATCATTTGCAACTTTTGACAATATTTTGCAACTTTTACAACATAACTCGAAAACACCATAGAACATCATATAATGACTCTAAATAACTCAAAATGGTCTTACATGACCTTATTAACCCCAACCAAACCAAAAAAACAAATTTTATGAATCATGATAACATTTGCCTCAAAAGGGTGCATCAGGATGCCCCTGCATCACAGAGCAAAAGTCTCCTCAAAGTCAATCCCTTCAACTTGTGTGTATCCTTTGCATACCAATCTTGATTTGTTCCTTACAACTTCACCTTATTCATTTAGCTTGTTCTGGAACACCCACTTTTTTCCTATAACATTCTTATTGGCTAGTCTGGGAACCAATTCCCATGTCTAATTCTTCTCAATCTGATCCATTTATTCTTCCATTGCCTTTATCCATCCATCATCTTTGCTAGCATCAACAAATGTTTTAGGTTCAACTTTTCATAAAAAACACAAATTTACTTGCTCATGTGTTTTAGCAATCCTTCTTCTTGTTTGTACACCTTCATCCTTATCTCCAATGATCTGATCTGCTAAGTGGTTCTTCTAAACATATTTTGCTGGAGTCTTAGACACTTGTTCTAGTTCTTATTCCTTTTCTTCTTTTACTTCTTCTTCTTCATCTTCAATGCATGGAAAGATATCAGATTCGTAGTCCTCTAATTCTTTTGAGATCTAATACAGGTCTTCATCTACCTTGACATTTGTGCTTTCAATCATCTTTCCCAACCTCTTGTTGTAGCATCTATAAGCCTTGCTTCTGGTTGAGTAACCAAGAAAGATTCTTTTATCACTTCTTGAATCAAACTTTCCTATTTCTTCTTCATCTCTTTTGATATAGTATTTGCTTCCAATGATCTTGAAGTATCTGACAATGGTAGGTCTTCTATACCATAGCTCATAAGGGGTCTTAGTGTTGTTGACCCTTAGTTGCACTTTGTTAATTAGATAGACAATATTGTGAGTTGCTTCCTTCCAGTACATATCAGGTAGATCTACATCTTTTATCATTACCCTAGACATCTCTTGCACAATTCTATTCTTCCTTTCTACTACCCCATTTTGCTGAGGGGTCCTAGGAGCTGATAGATGTCTCCTAATACCATGATCTTCACCAAACTTTTCAAATTCATTTGAAGTGAACTTACCTCCTTTATTAGACTTTAAACACTTAATCTTAGCATCCACTTCATTTTCAACCATAGCTTTGAACACCTTAAATTTATCAAGGGCATATGATTTTTCTCTTAAGAAAGTAACCCAAGTCATTCTAGAATAATCATCAATAAGCAACATAAAATAGCTCTCACCTTGTTGACTCTTTACTCTTGTAGGGCCACATAGATTAGTGTGAATCATCTCTAGTGGCTTTGAAGAATAATACTCCTTGCTTTTGAAACTTGCCTTTGTTTGCTTCCCCATTTGGAATTCCTTGCATACTGTGTTTGCAGGTTTGATTATCTTGAGCATGTCTCTCACTGCATGAGTAGAACTGATCTTTACCATATTATCAAAATTGTTGTGTCCCATTCTTTTGTGCCACAACCAACACTCATTGGATTGAGCCAACAAACATGTTCTTCCGTTTACCTCCTTTAGACGATAGATATCACCATATGTATTGATACCTTCTGCAACTAGTTTTCTGGACCCCGCCTTCCTAATTTCACAACCCTTGGCATGAAAGGTGAAATTATACCCTTTGCTGTACATCTAACTAACACTGAGAAGATTGTGTTTTATCCCTTTGACATAGAGGACATCTTCAATCCTATTATTTTCATCAATAGTTATAGCACCTTTTCAACATATTTGTGCTGACTCATCACCACCTAACTTGACAGCACCACCATCCCACTTCTTAAGGCTGATAAACTTTTCCTTGTCACTAGTCATATGATTTGAGCAACCACTGTCAATTACCCAAGCCTTAGCTTCTTTTGTTTCATGAAAACTAGTCCATACAACCATTGATCTGTCATTGTTTTGATTTGTTTGCAAGGCATTTGTCTGCTCACATTTTCCAACATCATCCTTTTTGTCACCAACATTTAAGACCATGAAAAGTGTTTCATCATTTCAATCATCATGATCCTCATCTTCTGAAGAATAACTACTCTCTATGGAATACAAGCTTCTTTTGAACTTGTCTCTTGTGTTACTACCCCTTGATTCCTTAAAAGGACATTTAGAATCAAAGTGACCAACCTTTCCACAATTGAAACATTTGAAGGGTAACTTACCTTTGCATTTCCCAATGCCTTTCTTCAGTCTTCTCAAAAAAATTTCTTCAACTTCATCAAAGCTCTCATCTTCATTAGCAACTTCTTCCTTTGTCTTCATACTGACTTTGAAAGAAGCTTCTTTCTTTGGAGCATCACTGCCAAGCTCTCTCATTTCAAAGGTAGTAAGGGAACCAAATAGTTTGTCTACAGTGTATGTATCCAAATCTGCATTCTCCTTAATAGCAGATACCTTATGATTGTAGGATTTGGGAAGAGATCTCAAAACCTTCTTCACAATTTCATCCTCTTCCACTTTGCCACCAAGATCTATGATGCCATTGACTACTTCATTCACCCAGAGCATATATCTAGCAATATCTTCATCCTCTGTGATTTTTAGGGTCTCAAATTTGCATCTTTGCTTGCTCTACTCTCTTATCTCCTTCATAAATGGTTTCAAGTTTAACCCAAACATCTTTAACATAACTACAACTTGTTAGCTTTGAAAGTTCTGAATCAACTAACCTACTCATGATAGCAAACATTGCCTTGTCATTGTTATCATATTCCTTAACTTCATCTGGATCTGTAGGAATAGTAGTAGGAACTTTGTAACCAATCTTGACAGATTGCCAAACACTGCATCCTAGAGAATTGATATAGCTTTCCATCCTTAGCTTCCAAAAAACATAATTTGTTCCATCGAACCTAGGTATCTTGTTGGATCCATTATGTGCCATCCTAGATCTTCCTCAAGTGGTTAAGCTTCCTGCAGAGGAACTTGGCTCAAATACTAATTGTTGGACACACCCAAATACTGAGAGGGGGGGGTGAATTAGTATCTAAACAAATTTCAACTTCTCTAGAGAAGATTAAAACTTAAGCATTACAACATTAACAAAAACATGAAAGATTATAACAATGCACATCAACACATTACACCAGATATACGTGGCAAACCCAAGAAGGGAAAAATCATGATGAGGATTAATTCACAATATATGAAGCTCAAAATAATAACTCTATTTTAGGGCTACAACCCAATGAAGCTACTACTCCCTGAAAACTTTGATTTAGGGTCACTCCTAAGGAAGCTACTACTCCTTGAAGACTTTGTTTTAGGGTCACTCCCAAGGAAGCTAATACTCCTTGAATTGAGAACATACTTACAAAAGATTACAGTATGACAGTCCTTCTACTGTCTGAAAATTGACATTGAAACTCACACCTTTAATGATTGCAATTCTGCCTCTTCACACTTTCTTCTGATGATCAGACTAGTTAGGCACACTCTACACTTGATTACTATCACAAATATGTCTTCAAGATGTATCAGGGCAACATCTACAACTTCTTCTTTTTCTCCTTCAGTCACACATCATAATGCATTCATTCTGCTCCTTATCTTGCATGTGAGCCCTATCAATCACTTTGCAATCACACCTTGTCTCACTCAATTTGATTTACAACTTATACAAGATATTACATTGATTACATTACTTGTCCGCTAGATACGACATGAAAAATATATTTACAAGTCGGCCGAATAACACACAACATGAAACATGTAGAGGGCAAGTCCTAAACAAGACTACATGCTACATTAGCAGAAGAACCATGCCTTGCAGACACCAAAACTTGCTTAACTAGGGCCAAATCATACTTCATAGCTTCAAACACCTAGGAATTACATCGACACACTCCTCTCATTTGAAAATAGGACAACCTTAAGCAAAGACATATAAAGCTTGAAGCATAACGACCACAATAACTTGAAAACCTTGTGTGGTACTATAAATAAGAAAGATCTTCATGAACCTTTTCTAGACAAGTCTAAAGGACTCATACAAAATCTCCAAACACTCATTTAGCTCCACACATCAAAGATTTTGCGTCGCACATCTTCAATCATGAACTCTAAGAACAACTTGTCATCCATAACACACTGTAACATGTTGTCATTGAGAAACTAAGCTTGCGGACCACCAAGAACCTTGAAACTGCAAGGATGCATGTAATACACATCCATAATCATGTCCACAAAACCACAAATGAAACCATTCACTTCCAGAGGAATGCAGAGCATTCCAATAGGCCTTCAACATCAGCTCACTATGCCAAAACACATGTCAGTACTTTATCATGCATAACTTTCATAGTGGAAGGACAACTGATCTAAAACTTTGGAATTATCACCTTAACTACACCCTAAACATAGTTCTAGAATTGCATAGTCATAGATACTAATGCAGAGGAATGTGGAGCATTCCATTGCCCTATAAAGAACACTTTCACAAAAACAACACTATCTTCAGACTTTCAATAGTAAAATATTCTTCCGGTAATCCAATCATCATGAGACTTGGATCAAGCCATTAATAACATCTTCTCAACAACACATCTGATCATCTTAGTGCTTCTAATTCCCATATTAATATATCTTCATACTTAGCTCTGCACTGATCAAGACATGACATCCAAGCATGAACTGTATCTTCTCTGTTGGATAGGACATGACATCCAACCATGAACTTCAGTAATCTCATTATATTCAATATGACATCCAACCATGAACACCATCACTCATCCAAGATAGTGTTGACATCAATGACAACCCTAGGAACCATATGTGTAACAAAATCACTATTTATGCACTATTCATCTGTACTATCTCCTAGCATTAATTGAAAAATTTAATCATTTATTCAATTAATCAATCCTTTTCCATAGTCCAACATTAAATAAATATTTATTTATCTAATATCCATTCCTCATCCAGGAAATTAAATAAATATTTCTATTTATTTAATTCCTTATTTTGTGCACTTTTGATTAAGTTGATTAAAACCAATTAATCAACTTAATCCCCTAACTGCACATTCCAAATCCTTCATTAACCCATTCAGACCCCTCACATCTTCCAACATCTACAAAGGTATTGGCTTTTGTACAAAACCACATGGGTCTCTTACAAAGGGACGGGCAAGTCCTTTGTACAAAAAGGTCCTTTTTTCCTCCTTTGATCCTCTCCATCCACTTTATCCAAGCCCATCCTCCACCCTTGATCTATCCTTGATCCAAGGACCATATTTTTCCTCCAATCCTATCAAGCCACTTGGTGGCCTCTCATCAATCCAATCCTCTCAACAATCCTCAACTATTGATCTTCCAAATCAATCCTTGCACTCCATCCTTCATCCCAAAAAATTATAAATAGCCATTAACCTAGGCCATTTTCATGTCTCCCAGTTGTGCAAGATTATGTTGTCATTTTGAGGAGCAATCAACACATCAAGAATCAAGAGCACATCCACAGATCAAGGTTTGCATTTGGTGTTAATTATATAGCTTCAATTTGTGTATGCATGAATTCCTTTAGCTCATCACGAGGTTGCATTTGATCATGAATATAATAGGTTAATATTGCATTAGCTTGTTCTTTATAGTTCATTTTCATATGTATACATTTTGGCACACCTGGTGGGACCCCTTGGTCCTTATTTAATGTCCTTGTGGTGTTTTTAGCCTTTTTGAAGCTTGCAGGTCTTGAATGAGCATTTCTATGCTGGATGAGAATCTCCATGACCTATCCAAGCATCTCTATGCATACTATGGTATTTATGTAGTTCTTGGGCACCTCTATATCATATTGAGTCATTTTTGTATTAACCTTGGGCAACCAACTAGTCAAAATTTCAATCTTTCATTTTGGGATTAAAAATCATCATTTTGGGTTGATTCTTGATGCATTTGTAGGGTTTTTCATCACTAACATGTTTTATATCATTTAACCCCTATATTTTTTAGCCTAACCATCTTTTTTTCAGCCCAAATCTCATTTTTTTGACCCTGAACATGTATGAGTATTTATGTAAAAATGGAGCGTTTTCATATCTAGATGAGCACCTTTATATTTGGAAGGTATAAATATCATTTTCTATCACTTTTACAACATCTAATTATTATTTTTTGATAGGGGACACTTTTACAGGGGGTTTATTATGCTAAAATTTTTAAAATCCAACTCTAACCCTCTATTTTTATCATGTTTTCATCAAAATCTTATGTTTTTAGGCCTATTTTCATACATAAGCACCTCTGCATGTGGACAAGAATCTCTATCTTTGCTAAAAAATTGATCAATTTATCTTTGGATTAAAGTTTGCTAACCCCTGAATCTAATCACTTGGTGCATGTACCTAGTCATCTAACATAATTTTGTGCAACTGTCATTGGTCTAAGACAAGAAAACCCAACTACTAACTTGTGTTTGTAGCACACTTGTCCAAGGACTTATAATTTTCCATTAATCATTATGCGCATTTCATTTCTAAGGGGTAAATGAACTTTGTGTGCTTTTTTTGAGATCAAGCCAAAGTATATGCTCTCTACTCACATCCTTTGGCAATCTTAGAGGTCAAAAACTTTAACTTGATCTAATCTTTTTATCATTGTTAATCCCAAGAACCTAGTGTGTGTATTCTCTCCCTTCGTGTTGAAAGACAGTCCTAGGGATCAAAAGAACCTAGGCTTCCTTCTTCTAGCAAGCCTGCCCAGGGATTTCATCACCTTGGGGGATGACTTGAACCCACATGTTCTAGTGGGGTCTACAAATTTGGGAGAGAATCTAAAGACCCTCCCATTGGGGGACATTTTCATTTTGGGCTAAGCTTGCAAGAACTTTATACCTTGCAAAGTGAAAGATGAGTGTGGGTTACCCTATCATACCATGCCTTAGACATACCCCTCATCACATGGACATTGGCCTCACACACCTTGAGTGTATCGAGGACACCCTTAGAATCTATGTTCATCCTAGTCTAAGATTGTTCGACCATTCTACCTTGTGGTGCATCAGATACTGGTTAGGACCGAGAAGTTACACCATAATTTCAAGTTGGGGATATAGAACTCACTTTGGTCAAGGATTTGACCTCCAAAGTAAGGGGTGCATAGGTGGTACATGACCTTGCATTCCCTATCTATCCATCACTTGATAAATAGTAAGTTTGTGGACCTACAAGGATTGACACCCCTACATGACTAATCTAGGGTGGTATTGTGCTTGGTGTGTTTTCATTTGTTAAAACCTATGCACTCCCTTAATCCAAAATCAAATCCAAATCCTTTGAAAACTTGTGCATGTTATGTGAAATTTATTGTTTACAATTTCCCAAGGTCAATCCATCCATAATCACCTTCTAATCATCCACCTCATCCAAATCCAAATCATCCTAATTATCCTAATCATCCTAATCACCCTATCCACATCATTTTTAATCATAATCCATTATCATTATACCCTAATCCAAACCAATTTGCCTAATCCAATCAAGGTCCTTAATCCCATCCACCTAATCACCACCATTATCTTAATCAAATCCCATCATTGAGCCTAATCAAGTGCTCCATCATTCTAATTACTTCCTAATCAAATCCTTAGTCTATCATCCTTCATCCATTATCATCCTAATCACATCCTAATCCACTTTCCTTAATCTAATTTCATCATCCATACTAAACCTAATGAAATCCTATCCATTATCTATCAACTAATCCTAATGATCTCATCTCCATCCAAAACCAATCCGTTATCCTAATCCAATTCCCTCATCCATCACCTAATCCTAATCACCTCATCCACCTATCCCTTAATCCCATCATTATCGCATATAATCATCCTTAATCTAAACTCCATGGACCATCGTAATCATTTCTAATCTAATCCATCCAGTCCATCCCTCTAATCAAACCCATCATCCTAATCTCATCCGCTATCATCATTCTAATCTAATCCCCTTTCACCCAAACCCTAATCTAATCCACTCATCCCTAATCCAAAATTCAATCATCCATCATCCCTCTGTCCATCCCTAATCAACATCCAATCCCAATCCTTAATAAAAAATCATCCCTTGAAAATAAAAAATTGGTAAGGAATTAACCCCCTTCAACCTTCTCCAAATCCTAATCATAATCCATCTAATTTAATCTAAGCCTAATCATAATTCCTCGAAATCATAACACCATCATCCAAGGGTCCTAGACCTAATCCCTAATCAATCCCCATAAAATCCTTTAAAATCTATCAAATCAAATCCCTAACATCAAGCTTGAGGCGCCATTTTCACAAACAGACACCTCAGTCTCTAAACAAGCACCTTTGTCCTAGACAAGTGCCTTAGTTCATACTTGGGTGCCTTTATACTTAAACAAGTGCCTCTATACATAGGAACCTCCATAAAACTCAAGCATCTTTGTTCGTACACAAGCACCTTTGTCAAAGCAATCCAAATCATCCCCATCCCTCAAATCAAACATCAAAAGGGCCCTTTTATAATCAAATCCAATCTAATCCAACCATCAAAGGGCCTTAGGCCTAACCAAAATCAACCCCAATCAATCCAAATCTAATCATCACCAAGTTTCATATATTGTTCACCTTGATTAATCGAATTTAAATAAAATCCAATCCAAGTATCAAGCATCATATATTGTTGATCTTGATCAATCCAAATCAATCCAAACCCTACTAATCCAAAATACAAATCTAAGGTCATTTTGATATCAAAGCAAATATTAAGTCTGAAACCTTAGAAAATTGAAATCACCAAGTCATCCTAAATCACATCATCCCTAGTTCAAGGCCAATCCTAAATCCATCTTACAATTCTGATGATGTTGATAGTCTTTTTGATCAAGATGAGCACGAAATCGATAATCTTGATGAAATCATTGAAAGTAAGATTTCTATAAATTTCCCTCACCCACATACAAACATGCAAGCACCTTATGACCATGCATTGGCTAGCACAAGCTACACCCCCCCTAATTGCATACCTTATAGTCATCCTTAAACTACCCTTAACAATGGAAATCCATTATATTCCCCACCCATATCCCAACATCCATTCTCATATGAGGTCCCCATCACCTCCTCTTATCCACATCCTTCATCCCCTCATCAACCACATCCTTTATACCCTTATCCCACTTACCCAAATCCATCATATCATTATACACCAACCCAACCATCTAATCCACTATCCAATTCTCCCACTACATCTAAATCCCTCTTCTCAAGTTTCCTCTAAGGACTCCTAGCTAAGGATCTAGAGAAAAATCATAAAAACAAAATTGTGAAGTCATGCCACCCCACTAATCTCCACTCATCCCTTTGCCAATACCATACGATCTCTTATTTATCCCCCATCATCCCTTATCGATGCTTTATCATCTCCCATTAACCCTTTACCGCCTCTTATTGACCCCATCCCCAATACATCATCCTATCCTCTTGGTCCCAACACTTTTATCCATGGTATTATCTCATAGGAAAGGAACAACTTATATCCACCAATCATCCTCCCCCATCTAATAATGGACTCACATCATGTTTCCAAACCAACAAGCATCCCATTGCACATCACATGCTCCGAAACATAAATATCAAGGAAAAGGCTTAGGACTTCATAAAAAAGGAATATTACATCCCATCCATGTCAAAATCCATCCACAATTACATGGCCTTGGCTACATATCTCAAGGAAAATAATCCAAAAATGTTGGTACCACCTTCATGCCTCCTAAGGAAACTTCTTACCAAGCCCAAAATAGGTGCCTCTCATCACACCTCCAAACCATTTGTTGTTATCCCCTATCCCTCATCATACAAATCTAAAAATCATACCACTATCCCTCCTCCATCTTATTCCAAACATGCATCCATCCATAAATCCAAATGCCTTCCCATCCCTAAATCCACTTTTCCTCCCATCCTTCCAACCCCTAATTTCCCCATCCAAAACACCCTCATCCATAAATCCCATATCCATAAACACCCCAATCCCCTATCCCCAAGGCCAACAAGTGCATACATCACTTAAAAATGATTTTATCAAAACACCCATGGGATTGGGATGCCTCCACACATAAAGTAAAAAATTTGCAAATGCTTAAGAGTTATCATGTTGTAGGGCATCATATATACAAAATCAAAGTCAAACCCATCTAAAAGGCTACAAAAGCCCACACCTCCAAAATTAAAAATATAATTGATGTGGGTTCCCAAGAAAAAAGAAATAAATCCAAATGAAGCATCCAAATCCCACTCTGTCCTCAAATCCCACTCCATCCCCAAATCCCCAAATCGCTCTCCCCCATCCTACACCCAATCAAAAAATCCTAAAAATCTTAAGTCCATTTGGGTCCCCAAATTGACAATCCCACAACACTCCATCCTGATCCCATAATAAAAATACACCATGAATCCTAAATCCACATTACTCCCCACTCCATATCAAAATCAAGAGCTTCAAAATCTAATGTGGTGTGTGTAAACGTTGGTCTTGGTTCCCCTCAACCACACAACATTCAGTCATGCATCCTATCCCCACCATCCACCATATCTCCCCCATCCCATCCCTATTATCCATGCTCTCGCATAATACCTTCATCCTCCATCTATCCATCTATCCTCCATCCATTCCATCTATTCCATCTCCATCTCACATAACCATCTACCAACATCCATGTGCACAACACTTGACATGGTCTATGTGCAACACCTATATAAAATGTGTAACGCCCCGCTAGGAAACCCTAGAGGACAACACAACCATGCTAAAATAAACAGGATAATTTTTTTTAAGGATAGAATAACAAAATAATGTCAACCACATCAATACATATCACTAAACTAACTTGTCCTCTGAGGTTCCATAGCTGCATTACTTACTAAACTATTTACAGGATCAAGAATTAACTAACATCAATAATTCGATTCTAATCTATTGCTTCACATGTAAGAGCACATACATTTCCATGAGATAACATCAAGTAGAAATCAACAAGATCATATAATTAGAACTACGAGTACATATACAATTTCCATACATAAAGGTACAACATTACATCATTCACACTATCACTTTTCGGATTACATTAGAATACTTACAATATGATGTATCTGATACACAAAACTAGCACATGAGTATAAATAGCCATCTCATCAAACTGGAACATAAACTAGAATCTGAATCATAAGATCCATCTTTCTTGCACATGAACCAGAGCTAGGAATAACCAAAGGAGCAATTAGCACTACCACCCAACCATGTGGAACCCTAAGGTCCACCCCTCCGTGCTAGGAGATAACATAAAGTTTCGCAGCAACAACAGACATGAAGGCAGGAGACTAACAGGTGCAAGAACTACACATGACTCAAGTACAACACAGATCAACAAGACAACACAAGCAGCATAAACTACACTTCCACACTTAATAAAACTTCTAGAGGCACTCACATAATAGAGGAAAAGAACACCAAAGAGGGAATGCTAGGCTGTAGTAGGGAAGGTGTCATCACATAGCTTGTCATTGGTTATCCTGGCAGGTCTTCCTAGGCACTGGCCCCCATCCTGGGTTATCCTGGCAGCCTCTCCCGACCGCCGGCCCCCATACAAACTCATACGGAACCAACATACCTTTCATGAGGACAAGGCAGTTGATTTGCCATTCTAGGCCTTCTCATCTCATCTCAAGCCTAAACGAGTACTTGACCCATGAGTGAGGCATACTTTATCTTGATTAATGTGAAAGCTCTCCCACCCACCAATTTTATTATTAAGTTATTACTGGATTAACAACTTCCAATGGGTTATCTTGGCAGCCACTATGGGCACCGACCCCTCACTGAAAGACACCTCCCTACCTGCATCTAGAAGACCCTATCCATCAAGCATACCAACAAGTATCCATAAACCATGCAAGGCATTTACCCTCTTGCATACAAATCTCAACAAATATATATCCAGAGCAAGGCATGGGTTCTCTTACTCCCAAAATCTCAACTAAAAACAAAGTATAATCCAGAGCGAGGCATGGGTCCTATTGCTCCCAGAATCTCAACCTTAAAATAAACCAACACAGAAATCTATTACATGCTTAATACAATAATGAACCACAACAATTAAGGACTCTACCACATGGATTCAAGACATATCAACTGGAATAGGTATACTGAGCAAGGCATTATCCCTCTTGCACAGTCGTCATAATCACATAAACCATAAACAGAGAGAAGTCAACATCTCGTAAAACCAAAACAAGTTCATCCTTTAACAAGATTGCAATATCTCAAGGGTCAACCCACAACTACCCCTCCTAGCCTCTGGAATCCACTTTCTCGATGACACAGAAACTAGAATGGCCCCACATCGACATTCACTCTCAAATGCACAACATCATCTAAAAGACCAAACAACACCATAATTGCAACATTTAGTATATTCAATTTTCAAAACAAAACTATATAGGGACCACATCTCATACCTACTATAAAATAAGCATTCATGCATGATTCTTCTGTAACCATGTTTCTCGACAACCATCTTAACATGTATTCAAATAATATTTCATCTAGCATATAGTCTAATCAAAGTGCTATTTTCCGGCAAAGACTAGAAGAACAAATTGATCTTGGATAACACTAATACTTATCGGTGTAAATTAATAATAATAACATATAAAACTAATACTATTGCATTTAAAATAAATAAATAATCACAGTACAATTCTATGTATAAGAACAAAAAAAAAAATCATATTCTTAAATATAACTTGAGAGCCTTTCTATTTTAACAAATTCTTATAATACATTTACAAGATAATTTTGTAAAAAAAAAAAATCATATTCTTTCTATAAAAAAAATTCATAAGAAAATAAATTATTTTCATCTCTACAAGGTAACTTTATATTTATAATCATCCTGTTCTTTTAAAGGATATAATAGATTCTAAAAGAATCAATTTAAGAAAGAATTCTTTTCTTTTCCCTTTTAAAAAAAGAAAAAGAAGATATGATAAGAAGTTTTAAAAGAAAAGAGAAGATTCGTTCATTTAAAATTTACATTCATAATTTTCTATTAAAAAAAAAACATAGATAGTTGCTCACGTCCAAAGGCACATGATTTAACCACAAAACAGATTAGTTATACTACCGTGTGACTAATTAATGCTAAGATCTTAATTTTTAACTCAAATCCCAAGAGTGAGAAAGCTTCTTTAAGTAAATATATTTATAGAAGTAAGCTCACATTAAAAGTTTAGATAATTCTTATATAATAAAACCAAAAAAATTAATTCACTTAAGAATTCAAAAAGCCATACTAGTCGCAGATATGAAAGTTCTACTCAAGTCCAACAATCATAAGCTTGCAAGATATGAATGATATGTTGCCTTATCAATGACTTCTAGGGTTATCTGGAGACAGTGCATGCATACTTATTGCTAAGCATATATATGAAAGAAAAATCAGATGCCATATATGGCAGGAATAAAAATAGAAACAACTGGATATCTGATGCATGTATGGATTTCTAACACCAAAATAGGTAAACAAATCATTAAATTTATAGAGCCAAAATCTATGCAAACTTGAGTGTTGAAACCATGATTGTCATTCATCTAGTAATTTAAGTAACAAGATAAATTCTTGCTAAATAAATTACTACAGAAGAAAGATACAGTTAAAAGGAAAAGAGCTTTAGTTTCTAATAAAAAGAGATTCTAATCAACATCAGTCATAAACATCAGTTGTGGCATGGTATATGGCTGGGAGTGGGAATGTCTTACTGGTTTACTAATTTTTGATATCATAATGTGGCAAAAAAGACTCATGTTTTATTTCAGACGTAGTGCCATTTTATGGCAGATTAACATATATAAAGATATTAAAAGGGCATCGCCTATCTTGATAGTTATATACATTAAATTAAAAGAAGTTTAACTACAATTATAAGGAAATTAAAATCATAAAATTGAATGAAGTTCATACACAATAAAAATGGTAGATATAAATATAAAATTACATGATATTCAAATGCCATTATATGGCATAGAATTTAACGAAGAGACAATGTCATGAAAGTATATAAAGATCTTTAATGCCAATTTATGGCAAGCATATCAGTTTATTATTATTATTATTATTTTACCATCGCTAAAAGGCAGATTTACATAGATCAAAAGCACCAAAAAAAATGGCGATTATGACATAAGGTTAAACCTCTGATTCCTATGCCTTTCTATAGTAATATGAAACATGCAAAAGTCATCTAATTTTGTCACTAGAAAAATTATGATCACAGAGATTATACTTAACGCCATAATCATGGGCACATGAGTTATATAGGGTGCAAGGACCTATTAAAATTTCTAACGTCTAAAGAAAAGATACAAGTTAATTGCTAAGTGTCTATTGAGATGCCAATTAAATCCATGGCGGTTGTGTTTTCTTGGTGCCTGTAGATCACATAAGAATATAGGTCTATATTTAATGGTTAAAATGACTTTAGAAACTTTCAAAGGAATACAATTGCAAAGATTGTAGGATACACACAAAATGGAAATGTTGAAAGACTTTAGAAACTTTCAAACAATTGGAACCTGCGGGTTTAGACGCCTCATCCTTTGCTAGGAATCTCACTGCCTGTGACTAAACGAGGCTTGGAAACGGTATGAGCATCCATTAAAGCATGAAGGATAGGAGAATTCTGTCAGATATTGCAGTTGCAATCACCCTGCTAGACATGTATATGAAATGGAATGCAATGATTGTAGACTTCACACAAAATGGATTTATTGAAAAGACCTTTGAAACTGTTAAGCAGATGCAAATAGGCAAGAGGAGCATAAACAAAGTGCATGAATCATTTGACAAGATGTCTCACAAAGCAGTGTGAAAAGCAATGTTTGCAGGATATGGATTGATAAGAAAGTGTTAGAAACGTTCAAACAATTTGAAATGCAGAAATAACCAATTTCTGCAACTTCGAAGAGGATTCCCAATAAGGCACACAATAGTATGACAAAATGCCAAAAGAACAGATAGAAGAAATCACGAAATGACCCAAAGTGAACTTATTTTAAAGGTTTATAAGAAATAAGACTGGTGGATGAAAAATCCAAACACCTTGAATAAATATAAAACCTGTCATGGATAACTCTTGAGTCTCTTCTACACGGTGCACAAAAATGTCACCCAGAACAACGAATTTCATAGCTCCATAAAAGCTTTTCAAAATTTCAGAATACATACAGTAAGAACCCCAGCCATAAAAATACTTGCCTTATGTGTTTGTCCTGATATCTGTCTTCTGATTCTTTTGTTATTTCATAATCCTCCAATCTTGTGTTGAAAAAAAGTTTGTCACCCCCGTCTTCCAATCTGCAGCCCCCCCCCAAAAAAAAATTCTTCCTCCAAAATCCCCCAAAAAATAACCTCCCCGGAATAAAATAGTAAACAATAATTTTTATTCCACCGTTACCACTCCCTCACGACCAAATTCATTCATTTCTCCACAAAACTGCCAGATTCCTACTAAATAAAGATCCTGACCAAGACAACTCATAATGACGACATTAAAAGAATATAGAATATCTTGACAACAGCACCAACAAAATATGTTCATTTATTTAAAATTATTATTTATTTATTAAAAGAAAACCAATAACTCTTTTTAATAAAATAATTAACTGCATAGAAATAACCTAACAAGCTGCAAACCAGGTGTACCCTGACGACAAACAGAATTGCACAACAAAGACTCACAACACGACCAAATAGACAGGACACCGGATTGGAAAAATCATTCTCTTTGAGGTTGATAACAAGCTGAGGGAAAATCTTACATTATCTCCATTCAACAATATCCATTGGTTAAGGCACGCTCAGACATGTTAATTCAGGTGGAGTTGATGCCTGGTACCTGCAGCCTACAGCAAACACCACGGTCGCACATGTACATATATATGCAATCATGTAGACATACACATAGTGAAAGGAAGTCGCAGTGTAGCAGGGTACTCATGCATGAGTAATGCGACACTGTTCCTTTCACCCACATATCAACATGAAATCACAAAACACACATAGAAACCAGTTACTGAATGGCTAAGTAAGAACCATCATCAGATAGTCGCATGATACTCATAATATGATCGATCCACAAAACATCATAACATCCTATGATACAAAATCAGTTGCATAAAACCCAATTCTAACATATGACAATTATAATAAAATCAACATCATAATCACCCGAATGCAAGGCAATGTCAGAGCATGTGAATTATCAGTATTGCAACAAGGTTCATTGATAAAATATACTAACCTAAGTATTCCGATTATTTACATTCATCTTCACGCTCCTTAGTTCGACCCCTTGCACATCCAAGGTGGGACTGGAGGGGCACTATAGAATGGGACACTATCACATTGATATGGAAACAAAAACTTGAGTCCCCATCCCCCTTCACCCCATAGAAATCATTTTTCCATCCTTCCACCAATCCCATCCAAATATCAAAAAATCAAAAAATAAAAAAAATAAAAAAAAATTCATAAAAATAATAAAAAGCAAAGAGAAAAAAATCATTCAAAGGTGAAAACCATTTATATGGCACCTTGGGCAAGTCCATGATGAAAACCCCTCGTTAGCATCATGCATAATCCCCCATTCATTTGCACCCTACACTTGAGGCAAGTCTTGCCTAGCCTATCACTCCCATCCATTGTCTAAACATACTTATCCTATGGTCTCCCATCCATCCCATCCACTATATCCTATTGTCATCCCATCCTCTATATCCTATTTTCATCCCATCCTCCCTTCCCACTTTCAATCCTAATAAAGATAGGGGAAAATATCCAAAACATGCTTTGGACACCTCTTGGCATATATCCATCTCTAGCATATCCTACAACCAAAATCCCACCCAACATCCCACTGCATCATCATGAACAACATATCTAGAGTAAGGCATCTTATTCCTATGTGATATAGTCCTTGGAGATCACATCTAAACCCACTCCATCCATCTATCCTAAATCCTCTATCCATCATGAACCCATGTCCCAATCCCCATCGTATCGCCCCTACCCAACTTTGACATGTTTTGATATCCATGGGTACGGTTTAAGAACTACATCCCCCTCTACTATGTTTCCCCATCTATCAATCTATCCCTCCATCACCCAATCACTTAATCCCCCCATCCACTCTATGCAAAATCATCCAATCACATCCATTGATCTTATTCCCAGCCTTGCTGTGAGTCTTAATCAAACTTCCATCATCATCATCATCATCATCATCATCATCATCATCAGGATATATTGTTCCCAATCCTTGTGTTGTTATTATCATCAACAACACAATCCAATATCATTAATCCATCAATCTTTAGATTTTCAACTTGACTAGGGGCAACATCTGCAATGTCCCTTTTGGCCCATTTAATATTTTTTGAGAACTTGGAGGAATGTGCGAAAAATATGTTTTTAATTATTTAATAAAGGGAATAATTAGTAATTAAATTCTAAAGTCATCCTAAGTATTTCTAAGGATTTCTTAATATTTAATTAATTATGATGTTGAACAAAAGAAAATAATAAAATAACTTTATAAAGTGTCAAAAGTGGAGTTTATTTTAATAAGGGGACACTTTATAATTTGATAAGTGAAATAAAATAAAATAAAAGTAATTCCTCTTGAAAAGATATAAAAAGAGATTTGGGAATTCATTTGGGTCATTCTAGACACTTTATTTTCTTGAAGTTTGTTTAAGAGCTCGAACCTTTGGTTCAACAAACCTTAGGATGGAAACTCTAGAGGAATATTGATTTTGGAAGTGAAAGATCTTCCCTTGTCAATCTACAGGTGAAGTCATTCAGATTTCATGCTTGTGTTGAATGATTTGTGCCATTTTGATTTGCAGTACATTTGATTATTATTGTGCAGAGGTTTTGTGCTAAAGGTTTTATCATTTAACCAATATTTTGAAGTTTACTTCTAAGAAGGTTTCATTGCCAAATTTATTGTGATTTGTTTGAAAATAATAAATTTGTGAAGTGTTGTGTGTGAAGTTGCATAATAAGTCAAAAATTACCTATGCTGTGTGTGTAAATGATTTAATTTAAAAATCAAATTTATATTGTGAAGTGTGTGAAGTGAATGTACTACAGATAAGAAATAAATTAGATTTTAATTATTTATTGGCCTAGACCCTAGCTGTACTACTAAATACTTCTAAATGTGTCCATACATATTTACAAGAGAAAGCACTTATTTCAACAAGGTTTGAACAAAAATTAAAAGGTGTTAAAGCCTTATCTTAAGCTACCGTATGAAATAAAGAAGGAAGTTCTTTGAATTAAGGTTGAAATTGAAGAAGCTTGCGTGGAAGTTTTAAGGGGTTAGTGGGACCCTCCTATATCAATTGATCCTTACAAAGGAGTCCCTCTAAAGGAATATCTAGCCATTTAAAGACTTTAATAGCATGTGTTGAGTTGTCAAGGGGTTGTGTGAGGGTTTTGGGAAAGAGATGTGGGTGTTTGGTGTGAGGCACTTCTCTATTAGGAGTTTAAGATCCTTTGGTGTTGATCGCCCCATCTTTGAGGGTGATTTCTAGTGTTTTAGAAGTGAGTGTTTGTCTTATGGGAGATATAAGGAGTTTGTTGTTGCTATAACAATCATATTAGAATCTAGAAATCTGCATATTCAAATTCTGCTTAGAATTCCACAACATTAATAAAAAAATACAACCCAAGCCAACATCGTCTAAAGGCATTGTTAGCTTTATTTTGAGGGGTCAGAAATCAACCTTTCATCAATATTTGTATTCTTGATTTATAACAACATTTGCCTATGTAATTCTGATTTTTGAAACAATAGATTGTATTGTTCATGTTACTTGTTTCTATCTCTAATGAAAGACACCAAACTGTTTGACAAAATGTCCCTCTTTAATCTTTGAGTATTGTGATGCATTGTTGGATGATTTATGATCTAAACTTTAAAACAATTTGTTCTATCACAAACATACTCAGAGAATTTAGTTTATGAGCCAAATGCAAAATGTTTGACAAAATGTCAATGTGGTAGAAATAAGAAAATTTGAGTTATTGAGTAAGAATCTTGGTAGGGGATTTTACAGTGGTATCAGAGTAGAGTATCCTACCAGCTTGTTTGGGTTGTATGATTCAAAAAATTTCAGAGTTATAGCAGTGAATTCTAGTAGTGGTTCAGATGGCTAGACTTGACTCTCTTAGAGGAAATCAATATAAGTTGTTTGAATCTCTTAGAGAAAGTCAAAATGAGATTATAAGAAATCTATAAAGGTTCTCACAAAATGAAGAGGATGAGGAGGCAGTAATGAAAAGAGAGGCCAAAAAAATTATTGATGAGTACCACAAATTACCAGATGATTTTAAAAATCAAGTTTCCTTTGATGCCTATTTGGGATCACTTGAATAAGGGAATCCAAGCAAGATAGGCCTATATAACTACATTAGAAAATTGAGAAAGGAAGAATAAAAATTAGAAGTTGTCCAAGAGATCATTGAGAAAGAGGAAGAGCCAAAGGTACAAGAAAATGCCTTATATCAAAAAGAATCACATGATGCATTCACAAGTGAACTTGAAGATGAGGAGTTAACTTTAGAAAGTTTTGAAGTGGTTAGAAGACCTGAAGAACTCACCTATGAAGAAGAAAATGTCTTATTTCAAAAGGCATACATGGCAAAGTTCCAAAATGATTTTATTGAAGGATTTGTAGCTACATATGATGGGATTGAGCTAGATGGAAATTTTAGAACAACAAACTTGGTTACAAATTTGATCAATTCAATGAAGTTTATGAGACTTATGGTTTCCATGATGAAACCATTGGAAGGTATGTAAATGATAAATTTTTTGAAGTCACTAATGATAAGGTTGCTCATTTTGAAAATATTGTTATTGAAGACTGTTGTCTCTCAGATTTGCACCCTTGCTGAGTTGTAAAATTTGGCAATCTGGAGAAACATGGGATCTTTCCAGGTCTGTGGGTCACATGAGTTGGAAAGAACCTTCGGAGAAGGCCGACTTCCTAGCTGGCTATCACCTAAATTCTATTGGATTTGCAGAGGAAAAGGGAGAAGGAATGCTTTTTTAAAAATGAAAGATAAAACATGAAAACTTGAAAATAAGGGTGATTCACCAAGTTGAATAAAAGAACCCTCACATAACTGAGAAAATGCACAAAATGACTAGATACAACCAATAAACATACACAGATCAAACTGATTTTAATAGAGGCAAGGAGCAAGAGATGACTAGAAGGAATTAAACATTCACAAACACATCATCCTTAGATCACACAGAGTCAAAATAGCATGAAGAGGTAAAAATAACCAGCATGTATTTAATCAAAAGGCAAGGTTACAGTAGAGGAATGCTCTGTTTGGAATCAGAAGCATAGATTACTAAATCTTCCAACCTTTTTTACATCTCATGTTTATGCATATATAGCATTTTTCATTTGACCTAAGTCGGTTACAATAAATTTGTCCATAGGCTCTGTGAGAAAATATCCTCGCCTGAAGGGACGTCCATGTGCAAGAAGTTATGGAATAAAAGATCTAGAACAGGGGTAGATGGAAGATATTTTGAATTTTCAATGTGAGCTGCTGAATCATCGACCTGCACCCATAAATGCCACAAATATCTGCATCTGTATATGCCAAATTGGTCGCTGAAATGTCCAGTCGATCGAGCCTACAAATTTGCATCAAATTTTGAAAGTGAAAATATCCTCCTCAAAGCCCGCCAGATGAAAGAGGAGGCAAAAACAAGCATATTTTCCTTTTGAAGCATATTGAAATTCGTCAAAATGAGGGAGATATGGGCGGTCAAAGTTACGGTCAACTGCATCTTGCATCTGTATATCGCTTCACATCTGCACTTGTATACTGATGGGTTCACTTTATGCACTTATGCAACTTCTTTCCTTTAGCCTTTTGCATCTTCCAATTTTGCATATGCGATTATATGTGCCTTTGTATCTGCTTTTGTATATGCTTTTGTATGTGCAATACAATGGCCAACATACAAAAGCAGGCCTTTACCTTTTGTATCACCTCTTACATCTTCTGCCCCTGCCACGTGTCACCACTCCATTGGTCACTGAGCTGAACTTGGGACCCATCGCTGAACATTTGCATCTTCCTTATCGATCGTCAGAAAAACCTTAAACTGAGCCACCGATAGACATTGTCTCGCTAAAAAACCCCTTGTATGTCTCTTTGTACATGCGATTGTATATGAGATACAATCGCATATACATACAATTGCGGAACTCAAGAGATTATCAGCCATAATGGATCATTAGAACAGGTCCGGCCCTTGTATCCTTTCCTTTTTTGTATATTGGCATATACATGCACATCAACATACAACTGTGGACCCCACCGTTGAGTTTGCCAAATTTAATTTCCCAGTCAGGTCTGTCTTGTATATCCCTGTTGTATCTAACCTTTGTATATCACATATACAATGCGAAATATACAAACCAAACTACATGCAAACACTTGCAATATGCAAACACTTGCACCTACAAACATTGCATTTGACCTTTGTATGTGTCCTTGTATCTGCCCTTTGTATATCGCAAACATACAATGCGAACATACATACAAAGATGCATACAATCACATCTGCCTTTATAAACCAAATTGAATATTCTTTCAGGTCTGGGATTGTATCTCAGGATTGTATATGCTGTATGTATAGATGATTGTATCTGGCAGACCCCACCCTTTGTATCTGACCCTTGCATGTCGCCTTGTATATGCGCTTGAATTGGTTGTCGGGGAGACCTTTAGCTAAGTCACCGATATGTATTGTCTCGTCGAAGACACTTGTATATGCAATTGTATATCACACACATGCAATTCGATATACAATAAACAAGGGCAGAACTGAACCGCTCTCAAATATAGCACGAAGGAATGGTCGGGTCCGGGAATGCATCTACCCCCCTTTGCATCTTTTGTATATGCAATTGTATATGAGATACAATCGCCAAATATACAAAGGCGGACAACACTTTTTGCACAACCTTTTGTATGTTGCCTTGCATATTACCTTGTATATGCGATTGTATGCGCAATATGTAAACAAAGATACATACAAAAAATGCATACAAAGAACCTGATGTACAGTAAAACATTGTACATGACCAAGATACAAGGAAAAAATGTATCTAAGATACAATTTGACCAAATGACAGAAAACCCCAAAACAAAGATGATGTCATCATATACATGAAAAATGGCTAAGTATAAAACTGAGAAATCTCTGCGATGGAAGGCACTTGAAGACAAAAGATTTCTGGGTTTTTCTAGGTTTTTGGCAAGGATTCTTCAAGTGAGATTCTGGGATTTTTGGCAAGGAAGAGCATGGGTAATTGAAGGATTTAAGCTTTGTAGGGTCATTTTCTAAAGGATATTCAAGGAAATACAAGGTGAACTATTTAACTCTGGACAGAGGAAAGTAGGTCAACAACTTGGTGACTTCTAAAGGATGTTTGCTTGCTAAACAATCAGACCAGTGGCCTTAAGTATCCATTGGGTATGGAGTCACATAGAGACTTAAAAAATACCTTTGACAGTCAATCTTGACCTCAGCAACTCAGCATATCAGCAATGAAGAACACTTGGAAGACTAAAACCAAAAACAAAATGCTGAAAGAAACTCATCTAACCGTGCTAGATAACACTTAGGGAAAACAAAAAGGGATCTAAACTATTGTACAGTAGCACTTATTGAAAGAAAGAAACCTAATCTACTGTTTTATAAGGCAACTCATACCTCAAAACACCTCTTCAGGTGTATCCCATTGACTGGGATAGGCAAATTTTCTCCATCCATGTTTGATAACTGAAATGCATTGTGCTCCTTGCATTCAGTAATGATAAACGGGCCACCCCACATGCTGTCAAACTTGGAGTGCTTCCCTGGCCTGCTTTTCAACTCATCCCATTTGAGCACCATATCACCCTCCCTAAAATTTCTGGGAGTGGCCTTCTTATCAAAAATTCTTTTTGTCTGAAGCTGATGATATTCCATAGCTTTCATAGCTTTATCTCTCATTTCTTCAAGCTCCATAAGTTGAGCATATCTGACAACCATGGGGTCTTCTTCTTCAAACATCTCCAGTTGATTCATGATATCAAGTGCTGGCAGCTCCACAGACACAAACAATCTTGCCACTTTTCCATAAACTAACATATATGGGGAGTTTCCAATAGACCTCTTGGGAGTTATTCTATCTGCCCATAAAGCAGATTTCAAATTGGTGTGTCAGGTTCTCTGGTTGTCCTCCATTGATCTTTTGATAATCCTTATGAGATTTTTATTTGTGGATTTAGCCAAACCATTACCCTGTGGGTAATAATTTGATGAAGTGTTCAAATAGATTCCATTCTTCACAGCACAGTCAGTTATCTTCAATCCAACCAAGGCTAAAGCATTGTCTGAGATAATTGATTCAGGTACTCCAAATCTGGATACCAAATCATAATAAAAGTTCAAAACAACATTCTCATTGGCTTCCTTCAAAGCCACTGCTTCAGTCCACCTTGTGAAATAGTCCGTTGCTGTAAGTATCCACCTATGGCCTACACTTGACGATGGGTTAATGGGACCTATAAAATCAATGCCCTATCTCATGAAGGGTTGTTCTACTTGAATCGGCTGCAGAGGTAAAGTTGGCAGCCTTTCTTTGCCTGCAAAAATGACACATTTTACACACTTTCTAGCCCATGCATGGGCATCCTTGAATAAGATGGGCTAGTAATATCCAACTCTCATTATTTTCCAAATAGTAGTCTTTGGGGCAAAATGACCCCCTGCTGTTCCATCATGAAACTCATGCAGCACCTTGTCAGTTTGATCATTATCAATGCATCTTAACAACACACCATTAAAATCTTTTCTGAAAAGGATATCATTAATTAAAACATATGGAATAGATTGCAGTCTAAAATATCTTCTCTTGGTTCTATCTAAACCTGCTGGACATTCACTAGTTTGTAAAAAATGAGTCATTCCATTAACCCAACCTATTCCATCTGTTGTTGTATCATCCTGATGTTTATCTTCAATGATCAGAAGCACCTCTTCTTCCTTCTCTTTTTTATTTTCAAACCTAGTAGCAAGTTGTTCACTGAGTCCTCTACCTTTGATGAGCTTGGTTATCTTGATATCTACGTCATATTCCATGACTTTGGTAATCCAACCAGCCCTTTTCTCATTAACATCCTTACCTAACAGAAACTCTCACACCAGGGTGAGCAACCATCGAATGTAGCTTATTGTTAGAAATAAGATGCCTAAACTTCTTGAGACTCTTTACCACTGCAAGGACAAGTTTTTCAATGAAACTATACCTCTGTTCATACTCCTCCAGTCCTTGACTAAAGAAAGCAATTGGCTGTTCAAAGCCTTCACTTTGTTGCTGTACCACAATTGCAGAAATTGTACCTAAACTGCCATAAACATACAAAATAAAATATTTTGAGAAATCAGGATTTACCAAAGTTGGTGCAGCTGATAATGCTTCTTTTATGGACTCAAAGCTGAGTTTGCCCTCTTTTGTCCAACTGAAAACTGTATTTTCTTTAACATAGAGGTCAATGGCTTCAATAAATTTGCAATGTCAGGTATAAATCTTCACAGAAAATTAATTCTGCCAATAAAACTTTGCAGTCCTTTCTTGTGATTGGGTAAAGGTAGCTCCAAAATAGCCCTTACTCTTTCTGTATCAATGGTAACTCCTTTTGACACAATGTGTCCTAAAAGCTTGCCTTCATGCACAACAAAAATGTATTTCTTAGGATTGAGAGATATCCCAAACTCTTTACATCTCTCAAATACTTGTTTCAGGTGGGATAAGTGTTCAGCTGCATCCTTAGAGAAAATTGTGATGTCATCAAGGTACATAAGTACCAATTTATAAAGCAAACCTTTAAAAGCCATATCCATAGCTCTCTAAAAAGTAGAGCCAACATTTGACAGACCAAAAGACATCTTTTTGTAGGCCATGGTGCCCCATTTGGTGGTAAAAGCAGTTTTAAACTGATCTTCCTGCTTGACTAATACTTGATTATAACTGGAATATCCATCAAGTAAGGAGAATCTTTCTGAACCAGCCACTAGTAGAATTTGCTCTATTGAGGGTAGTGGGTAGTGGTCCTTCAGGGAGGCTCTATTAAGGTCTCTAAAGTCAATGCACAACCTAATCTCTCCATTCTTTTTCCTCATAGGAACAAGATTCGAGACCCAAGAAGTATGCTTGATCAGAAAAATGATATTTCCCTCGATCAGCTTGGTTAATTCATTAATCATCAGAGGCTCAAGTTTTGGATTTAAAGGTCTTTGTTTCTGCCTTACAGGTTTTACACTTGGCTCTAACTCTATAGTATGCTAGGCAATATGAGGGTCAAACCCCTTTAAGTTTGAGTATTCCCAAGCAAACACAACCTCAAATTCTTGATAAAGAGCAATAAAAGCTTTCCTATCCTCAGGTGAACATATTTTACCAATTTTGAGAAGTTACCTTTAAAAATTTCTAGCTCCTCGTAATGTTCCTCTTTGACTTGGATGCTGGTTTTGCTCTTTCTCAGCTAATCATTAGTACCAAAAATAGATTCCAAGGTTACCAACCCTCTAGGCAGCTTATTAGTCCTTAACTGAACAACTTGATGATCACCATATTGCTATTTGAGTTTGTTCTGATTCATCACAGAGAACTCATCCTCTTCTAATAGGAAACACAGAACCTGCTCATCACTCTCAAAAACCTGCCAATGAATGTTATTGTCAGGGATAGAGGGCCTATCAACTATCTTCACATGAGGCTGTACCTTTTCTCTTTGAATATCACTGGGGATATCAAACTGAGCCCCAATCGTAGCTAACCTATCTGCATGATAGTTTTGATTTCTTGGAATAGAGATTAGATTGAAAGCGTCAAACTCCTCAATCATATCCCATACCCTATGTTTATAGCATTTTAAAACATCATTCTTTGTAACATGCAGTCCCCTCACTTGATTTACAATAAGTTTGCTATCCCCATACACCTGCAAACAACTAATTTGCCTCTTCCTTGCCCACTGCAAACCTTGAATCAACCCTTCATACTCAGCACTATTATTTGTACATGAAAAAGAAAAATGGAAAGCAGAATAATATCTATCACCTTATGGAGACACAAGCATTGCACCACCACCAGATCCATTCCTATTCCTAGAGCCATCAAAGTATAATTTCCATACCTCATCCTGCTATTCTATCTGTTGTTCTGCATTCTTTACAAGGTTTGGAATTGCTGTTTCAGGTTCATGTAGTATGTAAATCCCCATACTAGTTTCTTGAATGTGTCCCTCAGGATCATCTACAATATTTTCTAAGGCCCACTCCTTCAAAAACACTTCTGGTATACTCTCAACTTGCAGTTCTTGAGCAACAACAAGCTCAGGATCATTAGAAATAATGCAATTTGCATTAACAACACTTGAGACATAAGGTTCTATGTGATATTTGGCAAGCAATTCAGATTTTAGGGTCACTTTTGTGCCATATCGGGTTCTAAAAAACATGTGGGATCAGTCCGAGGATAAATATCCTCCTATCTTGGCTATGAACTCTCTTGACAAACACATGGCAAAATAAGGAGGTAGATCTATGATGAACACCTCCTGGGAAATGGAAACATTTGGGCAGGTGTGCAAAGTGAGACCTAGATCTTTTATCACACCTCCAGTGTTAACAACTGTGCCATCTAGCTGGAGTACACCCTTCGTAAGGGGCTGGTATTTCAATCCTAATTGGTCTGCAATATGTTTTGGCATTACAGAACTACTTGCACCACTATCCACCATGCAGTTATGTACTAACTTGTCTCCTATTATTAATGACACATAAAATGGAAGTGGTTTAGCACTCTTATTTGGTTGTTTACTGTTGTCCTGGGATGAATTGGTAAGAACAACCCTAGCTGGGTCAACAGTTGCATCATTAGACACTTTTAAATCAGACAAGGCAGATTGCAACATGTCCTTTTGACCTGGGATGGCTAAGGAATCCCACATAGATATTGTCACATTCATTTTCTTCATATTTTCAATGATATTAAAAGGTGCAGTGACATTTACCTTCTGATGTGATTTTGCAGCAGCAATATCAACCTACAAATGAGGCTGTTCCCTGGTAGTTGCTTGAGTATTCCTTTGCAAAATATGGGGAATCTGGGATGTAGAAGGATCAGTAGGTCCTTTTCCTTTGTTTGCTGCTTGATCCATCTCATAACCCCTCTTTTTAGCTCTTGTATTTGCTGCAACTGAAGTATCATCTCTGTTTATGCCACAAAACTCATCTTCCTGCCAGTTTAGGAAGGTAGAATCATTCTGAGGCTATTCTTGCTGCTGTACAATCCTATCATTAGGTGTGTTTGGCTGTGAAACTGCAACATTTTGCACCATTAGAGCATGATTTATCACTCCATTTGAATAGGTTGCCTGACTGTGTGGCTGATTACATGGAAGACACCATTCATACTCAGCTGCAAGGTTGTTTTGAACAGGGACAAGGTCGCTAACTGCATTAATGGGTGTAGGATTGTAAGGCTGGAAAAGTCTTTGGTTCACATTCTGCCTGGCACCCTGGTAGTTGCTTTGATATGGAGGCCTATTAGCTTGGTATGACTGGTTTTGCCCCTGATAAGGCTGTCTATTCTGGGACTGCTATTTTTTGATATTCACCAGCTCATTCCCAAAAGTTTGTAGGATGTTCTCTATTTTCTGTTGGCTATTTTTTATCTCTCTTAACTCCTGTGATGAGCTGGAAACAACAGTCTCAAGATTGGCAATACCTAGCAATGCTGCTGTAGCAAGTAAAGGGGCAAAAGATGGGATCGACAAAAGCATTGAAGCTTGAATCTCAAGAAAAATGGGCATTGGTGGTCTAGGTGCTATTTTCCTAGCTTGAATTAGGCTATTTTCTGCCTAATAGCTATTTCATATGCATCAGGTAAATTTGTACCTCCCATTGATTGTATCATTACTGAAATGTCACTATTAAGAGCTTTCCAAAAATACAGAAATACATATTCTGATGAAGGCCTTACCATGGCAGGAATTCTGTTCCATGTCTTCTGAAACCAGAAATTGAAATCCATCATTTGCTCATGGGGAGCTCTCTTTATTGTAGTCAGCTGTTCAACCAGCGATAAGTTATCTGACTTATCTTGAAATTGTTTGTTCAACTTATCACCCAGATCATCCCAAGTTGCAATGGTTTGCACTGGTTTGCATTGGTAAACTCTTGAACCACTATAACGCTTTTCCTTTAAATGAGGTAGCCAGCAGCCTGATGGCTACATTTTCTTGAGTTACATGATGAACACCACATAGAGAAGCTACGTCTCTAATGTGCTCGATTGGGGTAGTTTGATCCTCCCCAATGAAATAGGGTAGGCTTTTCAAAGCTACCATGGGTATATTATCATGCACTACCAAATTCAATGGGCTGCCCCCATCAAAAGCCACAAACGACTAATTCCTTGCCATTAGAACAACTGGAGGTAAGTTTTCTTGAACCGATACATGAACTATAGGTACTACTGGCCTGAAACTTGGTGGGGTTGATTGTATTCTTTTTGAAACTAACGTCCTTACCACAGCTCTACTCTGTCTTCTAGGTGGAGACAGCTGCAAATAATCAAAGGAACTCAAACTCTAAGTTTGTATTTTTCTCATAAAAATTGTAACAGCACTAATCTACTTGTCCTTTCTCAATATGAGTTGCCAGATATGCAGGTTTTAACCTCTTACAGGTCTGAAAATCACTAGCTGCACATCAAAACTAGTAATAAAAGGTAGTATTTGAACTATTTTCTAATTCCATAGTCCCACCGGGCATGCCAAAAACTATTGTCTCTCAGATTTGCACCCTTGCTGAGTTGTAAAACTTGGCAATATGGAGAAACATGGGATCTTTCCAGGTCTGTGGGTCACATGAGTTGGAAAGAACCTCCGGAGAAGGCCGTCTTCCTAGCTGGTTATCACCTAAATTCTACTGGATTTGCAGAGGAAAAGGGAGAAGGAATGCTTTTTTAAAAATGAAAGATAAAACAGAAAAACTTGAAAATAAGGGTGATTCACCAGGTTGAATAAAAGAACCCTCACAGAACTGACAAAATGCACAAAATGACTAGATACAACCAATAAACATACATAGATCAAACTGATTTTAACAGAGGCAAGGAGCAAGAGATGACTAGAAGGAATTAAACATTCACAAACACATCATCCTTAGATCACACAGAGTCAAAATAACATGAAGAGGTAAAAATAACCAGCATGTATTTAATCAAAAGGCAAGGTTATAGTAGAGGAATGCTCTGTTTGGAATCAGAAGCATAGATTACTAAATCTTCCAACCTTTTTTACATCTCATGTTTATGCATATATAGCAATTTACATTTGACCTAAGTCAGTTACAATAAATTCATCCATAGGCTCTGTCAGAAAATATCCTCGCCTAAAGGGATGTCCACTTGCAAGAAGTTATGGAATAAAAGATCTGGAATAGGGGCAGATGTAAGATATTTTGAATCTTCAATGTGAGCTGCTGAATCATCAACCTGTACCCATAAATGCCACAGATATCTGCATCTGCATATGTCAAATTGGTCACTGAAATGTCCAGTCAATTGAGCCTACAAATTTGCATCAAATTTTGAAAGTGAAAATATCCTCCTCACAGATGAAAGAGGAGGCAAAAACAAGCACATTTGCCTTTTGAAGCATATTGAAATTCACCAAAATGAGGGAGATATGGGCAGTCAAATTTACGGTCAACTGCATCTTGCATCTGTATATCGCTTCGCATCTGTACTTGTATACTGATGGGTTCACTTTATGCACTTATGCAACTTCTTTCCTTTTGCCTTTTGCATCTTCCAATTTTGCATATGCGATTGTATGTGCCTTTGTATTTGCTTTTGTATATGCTTTTGTATGTGCAATACAATGGCCAACATACAAAAATGGGCCTTTATCTTTTGTATCACCTCTTGCATCTTCCGCCCTTGCCACGTGTCACCACTCGATTGGTCGCTAAGCTGAACCTAGGACCCATCACTGAACATTTGCATCTTCCTTATCAGCCGTCGGAAAAACCTTAAACTGAGCCACCGATAGACATTGTCTCGCCGAAAAACCCCTTGTATGTCTCTTTGTACATGCGATTGTATATGAGATACAATCGCATATACATACAATTGTAGAACTTAGGAGATTATCAGCCATAATGGATCATTAGAACAAGTCCAACCCTTGTATCCTTTCCTTTTTTGTATATTAGCATATACATGCACTTTAATATACAACTGTGGACCCCATCGTTGAGTTTGCCAAATTTAATTTCCCAGTTGGGTCCGCCTTGTATATCTCTGTTGTATCTAACTTTTGTTTATCACATATACAATGCGAAATATACAAAGCAATCTGCATGCAAACACTTGCACCTACAAACATTGCATTTGACCTTTGTATGTGACCTTGTATCTGCCCTTTGTATATCGCAAACATACAATGCAAACATACATACAAAGATGCATACAATCACATCTGCCTTTATAAACCAAATTGAATATTCTTTCGGGTCCAAGATTGTATCTCAGGATTGTATATGTTGTATGTATATACGATTGTATCTGGTGGACCCCACCCTTTGTATCTAACCCTTGCATGTCGCCTTGTATATGCGCTTGCATCAGCTGTTGGGGAGACCTTTAGCTGAGTCACTGATATGTATTGTCTCACTGAAGACACTAGTATATGAAATTGTATATCACACACATGTAATTTGATATACAATATACAAAGGCAGACAACACTTTTTGCACAACCTTTTGTATGTTGCCTTGCATATTACCTTGTATATGCGATTGTATGCGCAATATGCAAACAAAGATATATACAAAAAATGCATAGAAAGAACCTGATGTACATTAAAACATTGTACATGACCAAGATACAAGGAAAAAATGTATCTGAGATACAATTCGACCAAATGACAGAAAACCCCAAAACAAAGATGACATCATCATCATATACATGAAAAATGGCTAAGTGTAAAACTGAGAAATCTCTACGATGGAAGGCACTTGAAGAAAAAAGATTTCTGGGTTTTTCTGGGTTTTTGGCAAGGATTCTCCAAATGAGATTTTGGGATTTTTGGCAAGGTAGAGCATGGGTAATTGAAGGATTTAAGCTTTGTAGGGTCATTTTCTAAAGGATATTCAAGGAAATACAAGGTGAACTATTTAACTTTGGACAGAGGAAAATAGGTCAACAAAAACAAATCAAAAATCTAAATGTGTGGTGCTAATTTTGAACAAGGGCCTAAAGAGTTACATTTTTTGAAGAATCAATTATTGGTCTTGAAAGAAAAGATTGTGCAAGCTTTATCATGATTTAATAGCACACACAACTTCCTTGAAGAACACTATTGGAAGGGTCAGATTGAAGAGAGTTTGAAAGGAATGAAGGAGGAAGACACCCTTACTTATTTGCAAACCATCAAAGAAGACTTACAAATAATGAAATTAGATTATTTGCATTTTCTTATGGACAAGGATCATGTTATCAAGTTGGTAAAAGAAAAAGAGAAAAAGGTTGATGAGCTAACCTTTGATCTTAAATCAACTAAGGATTCTTTGGAAAGCATTCAAATGGAATTATTAAAAGTAGAAGATCAACTAGTTGCTGTTACAAAATTCAGGGAGCAAGAGAATGAAGAGAGGGCTAAAGAAATCAAGAAAGTGATTGATGAGCTTGACAGGATTCAAGAAGACTTCAATTTGAAACAACTTCCTAAAATTGCAAGTTCAGATATGGGAAAGCAAGAGGTTTGGTCTAAATAGGAAAATGAAAATAATTTCCAATCTTATGATAACCCACTCTTTGACTTGGATGCAGATTTATCGTTTGATAATCCTATTTTTGTGATGAATGATGAGACATTTCATGAGTCTAGTGATACAACTTGTGACAACAACAGGTTATGAGATCCAGATGCAATTTTTAGCCATGAGATAGATGTTATATTAGGAAATGAATGTGGTTTTAAGCGTGATGAAGTTTTTGGAACAACAATCAATGATGGAAAATTTGATCATATTCATTGTAGCTTCAACACATATGGGGAAAGGTTGTTTTTCATGTTGGATAGAAGATCATTAGATGAAGCACACATGAATATCAAAGTAGCACAATAGAAGCATGCTGGAACATTACATAATTTTGGAAAACTTGTTGAATACTTACAGAGGATTGTTGTTCTTATAGAAAGGAGATTGTAGGTCTCCTTTGCAAGGGTGTTGCAATGAAACTCATCTAATGGGAAGCTACATAGATGTCCTGGATTGATTTGGGATCCTAGAATCTCAATGATCTTATTTAGGACTAGTCAGTTGGTTGAGTTGCAATTGCTTGAGGACAAGAAAATTATTTGAGAGGGGAGGAATTGTAATGTCCCTTTTGGCCCATTTAATATTTTCTGTGAACTTGGAGGAATGTGCGGAAAATATTTTTTTATTATTTAATAAAGGGAATAATTAATTAAATAAATTATAAAGTCATCCAAAGTATTTCTAAGGGTTTCTTTATATTTAATTTATTATGGCGTTGAACAAAGGAAAATAATAAAATAACTTTATAAAGTGTTAAAAGTGGAGTTTATTTTAATAAGGGGACACTTTATAATTTGAGAGGTGAAATAAAAGAAAATAAAAGTAATTCCTCTTGAAAATATATAAAAATATATTTGGGAATTCATTTGGGTCACTCTGGACATTTTATTTTCTTGAAGTCTCTTTAAGAGCCGAAACATGTGGTTCAACAAACCCTAGGATGAAAACCTTAAAGGAATATTGATTTTGGAAGTGAAAGATCTTCCGTAGCCAATCTGTAGGTGGAGTCATTTAGATTTCATTCTTGTGTTGAATGATTTGTGCCATTTTGACTTGTAGTGTTTGATTATTATTGTGCAGAGGTTTTGTGCTGAAGGTTTTATCATTTAACTAGTATTTTGAAGTTTACTTCTAGGAAGGTTTCATTGCGAAATTTATTGTGATTTGTAGGCAAATAAAAAATTTGTGAAGTGTTGTGTGTGAAGTTGCAAAATAAATCAAAAATTACCCATGCTGTGTGTGCAAAGGATTTAAATTAAAAATTAGATTTATATTGTGAAGTGTGTGAAGTGAATGTGCTACAGATAAGAAATAAATCACATTTTAATTATTTATTGGCCTAGACCCTAGTCACACCACTAAATACTCCTAAAGGTGACCATACAAATTTACAACAGGAAGCACTCATTTCAACAAGGTTTGAACAAAGCTTAAAAGGCTTTAAAGCCTCATCTTAAGCTGTCGTATGAAATAAAGGAGAAAGTACTTTGAATAAAGGTTGAAATTAAAGAAGCTTGCATGGAAGTTTTGAGGGGTTGGTGGGAGCCTCCTATATATCAGCCACTCCTTATAAAGGAGTCCATCTAAAGGAATCTCTTCCTTTTAAAGACATTAATAGCTTGTGTTGAGTTGTCAAGGGGCTGTGTATGGATTTTGGGAAAGAGACGTGGGTGTTTGGTGTGAGGTGCTACCTCTATTAGGAGTTTAAGATCCTTTGGTGTTGGTCACCACATCTTTGAGGGTGATGTCTAGTGTTTTAGAAGTGAGTGGTTGTCTTATGGGAGATATAAGGAGTTTGTTGTTATTGTAACAATCATACTAGAATCCAAAAATCTACATATTCAAATGCTACTCAAAATTCCATAGTATTAATCAATACTAGAGCCCATGCCAACATCATCTACATGCATTATTAGCTTCATTTTGAGAGGTCAGAAATTAATCTTTCATCAATATTTGTACTCCTAAATTATAACAGTAGTTGTCTCTAGAATTCTGATTTTTCAAACAACAGATTATATTTTTCATGTTACTTGTTTCTGGCTCTAATGAAAGACACCAAACTGTTTGACAAAATGTCCCTCTTTAATATTTGAGTATTGCGACGTATTGGTGGATGATTTATGATCTAAACTTTAAAACAAGTTGTTTTATCACAAACGTACTCAAAAAATTTATTTTATGAGCCAAATGCAAAATATTTGATGAAATGTCAGTGTTAGAAATCAGAAAATTTGTGTTATTGAGTAATAATCTTTGTAGGATATTTTACAACATCCTGTTTGTATTTGTATCATTTTTTACATGCGTGCTTGCTTATGTTTGTGCATTATCATTTTATCTTGCATCCACATTGGTCCTTGTAACCTACCTACCATAGCGATATCATGGTCTTCCATATCATGGTGCTTAATGGCATAGGGTCTCATGCAACCTTATCGGTTGTCTCATTATAGTACCCACCAAGGTCGTCAAACACCTTGTGATGTGTTGGGGCATCCTTTTATGCATAAGACACATTGTCACCTTGGTTCCTCATACCCTGGTGCATAACATCCTGTGCCATATCAAATAAGATTGCTCAAAATAGTGCAACATAATGCATAACTACACCCCACCCATTTACAATTCTTCCATATATACCCACCCCTTTTATCCCTCATCACCCCTTTCCTCCAAATCCCCTACATCCAACCTTTTCTATCCCCCAAATATATTTTCTTTAAATTCCACTCTCATCATTCTAATCCAAATATCTTTATCCTTTTGAGAGCACACCCATGATCTTCAAACTTGCTTGCTCTCTCGAGGGGGGCATTATCCCTACCATCCTTCCTCCTTGTCACTCTCGCTTTGAGTAATGGGGCATAATCATTCTAATATTACCATATTCTAATCCAACCAAGTACTATGTTTTGTCTTTCTTTGAAATGATGTTGCTTTGTAACACCATCTCAAAGAGGGGCAAAATGTAGACACCTACAATCAACAACTCACCACTTCATCTACAATCAAGACATCATTAAACCACTTTTTTCCATAATTAACTGAATAAACACCTATTTAGACAAGTAATTGATCATCCCCTTTGCAAAAATGATTAAATAATATTTTGTTATTAAATCACTATCCATGCACTATTCATATGTACCATATCCTAGCATTAATTGAATAAATTTAATCATTTATTCAATTAATCAATTATTTTCCATAATCCAACATTAGATAAATATTTATTTATCTAATAGCCATTCCTCATCCAAAAATTAAATAAATATTTCTATTTATTTAATTTCCTATTTTATGCACTTTTGATTAAGTTGATTCAAACCAATTAATCAACTTAATCCTCTACTTGCACATTCTAAATCTTTCATTAACCCATTCAAACCTCTCACATCTTCCAACATGTACAAAGGCATGGGATTTTGTACAAGACCACATGGGTCTCTTACAAAGGTATGGGCAAGTCCTTTGTACAAAAGGTCATTTTGTCCTCCTTTGATCCTCTCCATCCACTTTATCTAAGACCATCCTTCACCCTTAATCTCTCCTTGATCCAAGGACCATCTTTAATCTCCTTGGAATCCTATCATACCACTTGGTGGCTTCTCATCAATTTAATCCTCTCAACAATCCTCAACCATTGATCTTCCAAATTCCTCCATCTTGTTGGCAAGAGACACTATGTGGCTTCATAAGTGTTGTCATTGATGGCAACAAAGTCTATCCCACACATCCATAGTACATAGTATGCCTATACCGAAAGTCAGATTGAAGATTATTTTGGTTTGGTGAACAAGAATAGAGTATGTAACAAGGTCCGACAATCAAGTCCAAATCTCTCAAATGGTGTAACTCAGTAAGTTGCAGACTTGGACAAGTCAAGAGGGGTATCAAGACTACTGTATTCCAGAGATTTAGCCTCCAGTGATAAAGTAAGAAAAAGATACAAGCATCTGAGTGTTGGGTTCTAGTCAGGCAGAGCAGACAGAGGAAGAACTGACCGACAAAGTATCAGACTTCATTCCAGATGAGTAAAAGGTGTTGATTAAGCAATTTGTGGGATTATATATTATTGGCCGACATGATTAATGACTTCTATGCTTAAGCTTTTGATACACATCACAAATCAAGCATGGATTCAACTGACAGATCAATAACTTGCAAATATCTTGAGTGTTCTTGTTGCCGACTACAAAGTTGATGAAAATCCTTGATGCGGATATATATACCATATGGATTCTAGCATGTAAGTGTGTGTTGAAGATGTGAAGAAATAAGGTGCGAAGAAAAGCAGGCATAAGTGTGAGAACAACAATTCAAGTCTGGTATGTGACTGAATAACAACATTAAAAAGAGGAAGAATGAAGTGCGTCAGATCAGTATATTGTGCCTAACTGGAACTGAACTCTTGCATTTGTAGATGCTTCTCATTAGTTCAAACACTTGATTATCTTCTTTATCTACCTTGTTTTCAACAATTGGTATCAGAGCAAGGTTCCTTTGAACAAAGCCTAACAGCTTGAGGAAGATCTAGGAATCTCAATGGATGCATATGGTATGAAGGAACAACTTTAGTCTACCCAATATGATCTTGAACAATCCCACTCTGAAGACAATAATTTGAGAGAAAGACTCAAACAAGCTGATGATTTCATAAATGAGCTAAAAGAAAACCTTAGTATCTCTGTGAAAAAGAGAAAGAAACTACTTCAAAAATTAGCCAATCAAAGTGAAGTCAATGATACTAATAAAGATCTGAATGAGAAAAATAAGCTATGTGAGACACTGTCAAAAGAAGTCATTATGGTAATGCATGAAATGGAATCAGGGGTTATGAGATTCACCCAAGAAATTGAAGAAAAAAGAAAGATTGAAGATAATCTAAAACAATCCCTCAAGGAGAAAATAGAGGACTCCGACAAAATGGACAGAATAATCAGGCATCTTGAATCTGATCTTGAAGAAGCTAGAGATAATGAAGAACAACTTGAGAATCAGATAGACACTCTTAAGCAAGATCTTCAAACCGCAAATGAATACAAAAAAAAATTCAAGATAAGCTCAACCCAACTTGAAGTTCTTCTTGAAAGCCAAAAGAGGGTAGATGATAAGCGTGGCTTGCGATATGAGAAAGGTGAAAGCTCTAGATTCGATCAGAAGAGCTTTGGATTAGGAAATCAAAGAAATAGGCCTAGAAGGCCTCTGGTAAGGCAACCAAATGCTCAAAGATATCCATCCTTCAATGGATATTGCTTCAATTGCAACAATTTCAGTCATAAAGCAACTTAGTGCAGGAGGAGAATGAATCAGAATAATCCATCCTTCTCTGGATAATGTTTTAAATGTAAAAGGTATGGCCACAAATCTCATGAATGCAGAAATATGCAAATAAATAATTCATTCAATGGTAGATGCTTTGCATGCAATAGAATGGGACATATGGCTAATCAATGCAGATCAAGAGGATATCAATGAACAAGCAATAATTAACTTCATTTCTGGAACTCCTCACACATTGGAAAAAATCATAGAGGGATTTCCAAAAGAATTGGTATCCTTATTGATGCACATAAATAGGATGAATTAGTCAAAACAAAATAAGAAATAAAGGAAAGCAGCATTAGACGAAGTTGCAGCAAACCTATCACCAAATAAGAGAGAAAAATTAATTCAACTTCAAAACCAAGAGTTGTGATCAAAACACAGGGTAGATACATTATTATCTCAAGCAAAGAAGGAAATAGAAAGGGTAAAATAAGAAAATATGGAGGCCACTCACAAAGACTACACCACATTGTTACAAGAAGAAAAGGGAAAGGTAATTTAGCAGGAACAAATACCAACACAAGAGGAATAACAAGAAAAAAAACTGTATATGCCTAAAAATGACACGACTCGGTCTAAATAAATATTCCTAATATTTATTCCCTTCTAATTCTTCTATCAATAAATAAATAAACAAATTTATTTATTTGATTCACATTCCTCTAAATTAATTAAATATCGAAATATTTAATTATCTCTTCTAAGGTCAAAATTAAATAAAATCCTTTATTTAATTAAATTCTTCCAAACAATTAAATAATTCTTAATTATTTAATTAAATCAAATCGTTCTTCCAAATTTAAATAAATCAAATCAAATTTATTTAAATCCTCTCAATCTCTAAAAATAAAATACAATCATACATTTTATTTATTCTTCCAAATCATGCACAACAATTAAATAAATTTATTTATTTAATTTGGTTTCTTATCTTCTAAATTAAATAATTCTAATTATTTAATTGTTTTCTTCCAATAATATCTTCTCTAAATTTAAATAAATCAAATATTTATTTAAGTTGTTTTTTCTTCTAAATTGAGTTATCTCTAAATATAATTCAAGCTTTGTGCACATGCAATTAAATATTTCTAAATATTTAATAAAGCAAAATATCTTCTTATTCTCATGCAAATCCCTTCTTGTTTTAAATCACTTAACTGATTGTTATATTCTTTTAAATGCTTTAACTCATTCTTCAATTCTTAGCAAATCCTCTCATGCAAAAGAAAACAAGACACATGTCTTCTTCTTATTCGTTGCACATTCCTCATCTATTCTCACTCGTTGATCTTCTCATTCTTTCTATACCATTGATCTTCATTCTCTCAAGTCTATAAATTGAACCCTATTCCTCCATTTCATTCATCCAAGCTTTAAGTATTGTTACTCTGTAGGAATTATAGTGCACCTTTGGCACCGATTCCTTCATTGCTTGTGATCACATTTGCTACTATGCACTACGCACTACTACCATCGTTGTGAAGCCCCTCTTCATTGCGATATTATCACTGCCATTCCCAATTGACATTCTTGAAGCATAGCAAGGAAGTGCACTCTCTGAGGGCCCTATTTCATACATACAAGATCGATTGTGATAGGCAATCAATGGAAGCTTCGAATTGAAGGAGGTTTGCTTTGTTGTTCATTGCTTTATTTTATTGAATCTATTTAGTTCACTATTTCATTGAAGTTTTGGGTACTTGATATTGATTATTATTGCATGACAGTGAGATGGGGAAGGTAGATAGCAGATTGCGGAAGGTACAATAGTGGATGATGATGCAGAATACGAAGGGAAGGCTTATGCAAAAGTATGGACCATAGGAATAGGATGAGGAAGACATGTAGGGTAATAGTGGAAGGAAGGGGAGATGGAGGTATATGAAAATGTTGTGGGATGGAAGGGAATCATGACCAATGGTTGCACATACTGTGAGAAACATAGAAGTTGGTGATGGGAAAGTAGTGTAGGAAGCAATAGAGACTTTTGCTTGTGGATAAATGACTTAAGCATGTAGGGATCCACATAGACTGAGTATTTTGCTGATTTTTGCTTGTCATGTGGGATGGAAGAATTTGAGACTTTTGGATGGAATGGGAGAAAGTGGATGGTTGAGATTCTTGAGAGGTAGATGCCTCATGTAACTTAAGGGCTTTTTGCTTAGGTACCCAAACCATTTTGTTTTTAGATAGTACCTGTGAAGGTATGGGTTTGGGTGTATGCAACTTTTGTGCAGCTTTTAGAGTAATCATTTGTTGGATGCGGACCCACACCTTTTTTAGCTTGGTGTATAGGTGTGTGGGTGTATGCAACTCTTGAGAAGGATGTTTTTTCGATTCTTGGTTTTTGTATCCTAGGTCATGAGGACTCTTAGGATTTTTGACTTTATAGGTAGAGGCATCCAAATTTTTGCTGTTAAAATCCTTTGGGATGGTGGAAGTGGGGTTGGAGGAAGTTCTTTGTTTAGACAACATGTGCATTTGTTGGCCATGATTGGGATTGTTAGAAGATTCATAGATGGATGGATAAGGTGTTGGGAGAAGTAGTGGTAAAATGCATGGAGGGATGTTAGGAGTTGGAAGTAGCGGAGGTAATGTGCATGGTGGAAGGTGTATGGTCACATGCTTTTGGGATGTGTAGGATAGGGGAGGTGGAATGGAGACATATGTTTTGGGGATACCAAAGGGTTTGCGATGGAAAGTCGTGGACTTTGGAGGAGTGAAGGAAGTACCAACATCTTGATATTGTTCACCTTGGGGTGTGTATCCAAGGCCATATGAAGGAGGAACATTGACATGGACGGGCTCCAAAATACCTTGTTCGTGAAGGCCTAAGCCTTTACCTTGATAGTTCATATGTTGGAGTATGCAGTGGACAGTGGGATTATGTGTAGGTGAAATACTAGACACAAGTTCCTTATTGGATGAAGAAGGTGGGATAGAGGATAATGGTTGTTGGTGTTCTAAGGAGGAACACTCATGAATGAAGGCAGTAAGACCAAGGATATATGGTGGGGGATTTGTAGCATGGTCGATAGTGGTCGTCGGAGGAGTATTTTTGGTTTGATCTTCTACGCTTGCTTGGGAGACAAGTGTCTCATCAAGGGAAGTGGAAGTTGCTAGATCTTGGATAGGACTAGATGGGGTTATAGGCTTAGGACCATGGAATGCATAAGGTGGGCTAAGAGGATCATCATGGTCTGCTTGATCATAGATAGGCTCTTGATCATAGATGGGATCTTGATCATAGATAGGCTTTAGCGTGATGGAATTAAGGTGCTCTTGTATATGTTCTTCATCAATGATAATATCTTGATCATGGAAAGGATATAGTCCATGGAGAGGTTGGAATTTGATCTCTTGTTCATGTACAGGATCAAGTTGCTCATGGATAGCTTTTTCATCAAAGGCAGTATCTTGATCATAAAAGAGATATAGATTATGAATGGTTTGAAATTGGATTTCTTGCTCATGTATAGGTATAGGATCATAAAAAAGATAAAGGTTATGTAAGGGTCAGATGGGAGTGCCTTGATCTTGATTTAGACAAGGGGTTGGTGTTTCCACATGTTCTAAAGTGTGCTCTTGACATAACTCTTGGGTTGTTTGAATTGAAGTTGAGGCAGAAGACTCATGGATAGGCTCTTGGTTAACAACATGAAGGTGCGACGGACCTTGAATTTGGTTCATGGTAGGAGGTTCTTCAATATGCTCAAGGGGTTACAGGTTACATGAAGGGGTTGTAGGAATTGACATGTTTGGAGACTCTTTGATAAGGTCAAGGACTAGAATTTGGGGACATGGCTGACTCTCTGCTAGTAGCCCTTGGATCACATCCTGCATAGGTGTATGGGTAGATGAATGAGGTAATGGATGAGTGGATTTAGAGTTCTCCCTAACTTTTTTTTTACTGTGTAAATCTGGAAAACATCTTTCCCAAAAATCATCTAAGGCTTTTTTGGTTGCCCATTTAGAGCTTGGGGAACTCGATGGTGGTGTTGATGTACGACTAGTATGCTTTGGGATATGTGCCTTAGAAAATGGTGAAGGAGGACTAGTAGACAGAGTGGTATATGATTTCCCACTTGAGGTGGTGTTTGCCTTGTCAATAGTATCATTAAGATGGGACAAGAATGTGTGACTTTGGGGCAAGGTGTAGCTAGTACTGGCTTGCTTAGCTTGTAAGATTGAAAAGTGTTGTTGTATAACTTGGAGTTCCTAAGCAATGGCTATACGACCTTGGGGTGAGGTGTCTAAGGTTAATTGCAATTTCAGGTATTTGAGTTCTTGAGAAAGCTTTTCTAATTGGTTTGTCATTTCAACAGAAATTGACACAAGACTGAAATGGGTACCTAGAAAACCTAAAATTTTTCTCTGAAAAGATGTGGAAGTACTCACTATCATGCATGCACCAGAACAAATGCACTGCAGAAACTAGTAAATGAGCCACAAGTTGGCACATAAGTGCCGCACTGGTAAAAATTAAATGCACTGTGATAGGTATCAAAAGCGCTGCCAGTCAGTGCATATGCACCACAGGTCGACACAGATGCGCAGCGATAGAGGACAGATGCGCCGCTCTAGTTTTTCTCAGTATTTTTGCAATTTTTTGGAATTTTTTCTGATGTTTTTGGTACTTTGGTTGCAAGAAGGTCTTTTTGATCTGATTTTCTGAAATTATGGCAAGAAGACATAGCAAACATAAAGAATGTTTTTTTTATGGTTTTTTTTATTTTTTTGTGATTTTTTTGACTCTTTTCGGACTAAAAAGAAAGCAAGTACAATCCTAGGCTTCAAATGGATTACAGGGGTTTTTTGCCACTAGACAAAGGTGAGTAATAAAGGCAACCGTTTAAGTGGTTATACATGCGGCAACACTACTCTCCATTATGGAGTCTCCCAGCCTGCAAGGGTTGCGCCTTGGAGGGTTTTGGGGGAGGTTGGCTGTCAGTATAACACAACTACACTCGTTGTTTGAAGCTTTCACTCCAAACACAATTTATTTATAGTGGCTTGGAAGAGCTTGGTGTCTAGCCTATTACCACTTAGGGTCATTCCTACTTGGATGAACGGTATCCAAGAGCAGGTCCCTCTAAAGGAAAAACACATGCAAAAATGATATGTCTGGCATTTTGGTCACCCAAGATAGGGGAGAGCATAGGGCTGGTATCATTCCCAAAACACAGAATACAGTGGTTCTTTTTCCCTACTTAAAATGAGAAAAACTAGATGAGCTGTCTACTTGGGCAAGCACAGAACTTTGAAGTGATAACAAGATAGCAATGATGAGTTTAATTTTATCCACATAGCACGAATTGTTAACTTTGAAATGATGGTCAATCGAGATAGCAATGGTTCAGTTTTAACCAAGATAGCAATGATGAGTTAAATTTTATCCCAATAGCAATGAGTTGTTAACTTTGAAAAGATAGCAATGTTGCAATGCAAGATAGCAATAATTCAATTACCGCTTTCCTAGTTAAAACTACGTGAGATTTGCATGAGCATCCGTTTTACTTTCCCTTTAGAAATCGAAGTGTGAGCTAACAAGTGCAACTATATGAGTCTAAACCAGTACCTAGCCTACAAAATAGATCAAGAGAGTTCCTACAAAAAGATGTCAGTGTTAGCAAAACCACAAGAAAGCTCAAAAGGTCAATGTCAGAATCAGATGCACAGGTTCAGAGCACATATGCACAGAAACATAGGTCATATGCGCAGAAACAGAGGTCATATGAACAGTTTTACAGATGCGCAGATTTAGAGCACATATGCACAAAAATAGAGGTCATATGCGCAGCTTTATAGATGCATTGAATCAGAGGACATATGCACAGCTTTATAGATGCATTGAATCAGAGGACATATGCGTAGAAAGAATAATCAAATGCATTGAAATAACATTCTAAAAATTCATTGCAAAATAGATGCGCTGCAGGATGCAATAGATGTGTTGTAGGATGGAACATATGCACTGCAGGATGGAACATATGCGCAGAATCAGTAAATGCGCTGTATCAGAGGTCAAATGCACTAAAACAAAGACTATATGCACCAAAGTAATAGATGAACCGTATCAGAGGGTAAATGCACCGTAACAGAGTCTGTACGCACCAAAATGATGTATGCGCCGTGACAGGGAACAGATGTGTGTTAGGATGTATCAGATGCGCTGTTTCCTCCTGTGTATAACTTTCTAAAACACAAAAACTCAGTTTTTGGGTTAAATTTGGGGCTAGACCCCATGGTGGGCACCAAAAATGTTAGGTCCATGTGACGACATCCTTCTAGCGGGACTATCACCTTTTAAGGAACTAGATACTTGAGTCTCTCCCTTCTGTATTTGCCTTCTCCTATTAAAAAAAAGAAAGAAAAAAATGAAAAAAGTAAAGAACAAACCCTTCATCCAATGGTGAAAATCTGGCAAACAGACACCTTGGATAAGTACCATGATGAAAACCTAGCAAACAGGCATCGTGTGTAAGTTGATCTTCTACATCACCTACACTTGGGGGCACCTTGTCTCATTGACATATCACTCTTCTCCTATTAGTTTCCTTTCGTACCATTCCCTATCCTATCCTTCTATTCTTTGCATACCTATACTATCTAGTCTATCCATCCTAATCTTCCTTTCCTCTATTTCTTTGGTCTTGATAAAGATTGGGGGCACAATGTTGACAAATGTTTTAGATGTCTCTTGACATACCTTATCCCTCCAAACCATGCAAATCCTTCATTACCCTCTCATCCTCCTATCGTCGTAAGCTTTGTCATGAAAAATCCTAAAGTATTCTACCTACAATGGGGCATGTTATTCTTATGCGACATAGTCCTTAGAGATCACATCCTTGTTTCCTTCTACCTAACCATCCGTATCTACTATCACCCATGCATCTACCTATCTGTGGTGTTTCCTTGTTATCAGTATCACCCAATTCATATCTGTCCCATATCGTGTCTTATTTGATCCATATCTGTTCCATATCTGTTCCATATCATGTCTTATCTGATCCATGTCCATTCCATATCTGATCCATATCTGTTCCATATCTAATCCATATCTGTTCCATATCGTGTCTTATCTAATCCATATATATTCCATATCTGATCCATATCTGTTCCATACCATGTCTTATCTGATCTATGTCCATTCCATAGTTGATCCATATCTGTTCCATATCTGATCCATATCTGTTCCATATCATGTCTTATCTGATCCATATCTGATCCATATTTGTTCCATGTCATGTCTTATTTGTTCCATATCATGTCTCATCCGATCCATATCTTAGGTCCACATGGTCTGAGTCATTGAACTACATTGCCTTTGCATTGTCACATAGGCAAGGCCATTTCTCGAATGTGCCCCCGAGGCTCCCACTGTCCCATCCATCCCATTTCTTGTCATCTTTCTTCTAGTCCATCCGTGGTCCATTAGGGTTTACCCCAAACTACGTTGCCTTTGCGTCGTCACGTAGGCAAGGCCATTTAGCAATGAGCCCCCGAGGCACTAGGTTAGTCCCTTAGGGTCTGTCTCTCCAATAAAGATTGTGGAATCTTCTCACCAGGCAAGCAAGCGCAAGCAAAACCTGCCCTTTTTCAAGTAGAAATCCTAACACAAGACGTTAACCTATCTAGAGCAAAGCAAATAAACACCTAAGGCCTTCTAAATGATTTTACCCAAATTATGGCAAGAAATAAACACATCTAAATACAAAAAATATTTTGTGGTTGTGATCATGGTTAGGTTACAGCTTCTTGATTTTTGTTATCATGTCTTTCTATGCTACTCAAGGATGCCAAAATCTAGAGATGCTATGATGGGGGCATGATTATTTTCTTTGTTTTGCTGTTTGTGGATTAAAGTTTAGTAATGTGAAGCCTTGTCTAACGACATGATCGGCAAAAGATCATCGAGTACATCAAGGGTCTAACATTAACGGGGGCAATCCTTGTTTGTTGATACATAAGAAATACTCAGGTCATCGCGGTTCAATTATACCTCGATGCTTGTATTAACTTGCTAAATCAAAATCCATTTAAGCAATTCTCAAGTCATCTCAGTTTAATTATACCTAGATGCTTGTATTTTCTTACAACATTTCAAAATCACCCAATGATGAAATAAGTACTTCAAAATACTTGCACCATCAAGATGTCAAAAGCAAACACCATTCACATCCATTATACATCCATAAAAGCATCCATACCGTACCCCATGCAATAAAGATCCAAACAATGTAGAGTATCAATGCAAATACAAGCTTGCGAGTCCTTCTGTCGAGTCATTTTTCTATCTATTGTTGTGATCCATTCTTCTCAATCTAGTCAATCTGAGCAATGATCCACATGTAGGTCCATCCTTAATCCATACCAATCAAGTCAAGTCAATCTTGCACAAATGATCTAATCACAATCAGTGGTCTTGATCCTTGTTTGGTTGTAAACCAACTCGATCAGTTAATCAATCAATTGTCTTATACAGGATGTGGCACTATCGAAATCAAACCAACACACGCATCTTACACGACATGTTCCATTTTCCTGAAACCAGACACTATCCTTCGTGTTGCTCTAGGGATCTATCGTTCCCCGCCATGACAACATGTCTACTATGTTGGTCTAGGGATATATCGTTCCCCGCCATGACAACACTATCGTATATCGTTGGTTTACCGCTCGACAGGGGCAATACCTTGCTTGTTCTTGTATCATTTGTGCATACTTGCTTACTTGCTTGTGTGTGTTATCATTCTATCTTGCATCATGTATCATTTAGCTCTTTCTTCATCCTTCGTCTTCGTGAGATTGTCCGTCTCACGTCTTTCTACCTTTTTCTCATCCAATCTCCCGAGGGGGCATCCTATTGTCATAACCTGTACCAGGGGCAAACTGGGACATGTGTCACTATCAGACTATTTATTCTTTAAAGCAACGCCGTAAACTGCATTGCATCAAAGAGGGGCAAAATGTATATGCCTAAAAATGACATGACTCGATCTAAATAAATATTCCTAATATTTATTCCCTTCTAATTCTTCTATCAATAAATAAATAAACAAATTTATTTATTTGATTCACATTCCTCTAAATTAATTAAATATCAAAATATTTAATTATCTCTTCTAAGGTCAAAATTAAATAAAATACTTTATTTAATTAAATTCTTCCAAACAATTAAATAATTCTTAATTATTTAATTAAATCAAATCAAATTTATTTAAATCCTCTCAATCTCTAAAAATAAAATACAATCATACATTTTATTTATTCTTCCAAATCATGCACAATAATTAAATAAATTTATTTATTTAATTTACTTTCTTATCTTCTAAATTAAATAATTCTAATTATTTAATTGTTTTCTTCCAATAATATCTTCTCTAAATTTAAATAAATCAAATATTTATTTAAGTTATTTTTTCTTCTAAATTGAGTTATCTCTAAATATAATTCAAGCTTTGTGCACATGCAATTAAATATTTCTAAATATTTAATAAAGTAAAATATCTTCTTATTCTCATGTAAATCCTTTCTTCTTGTTTTAAATCACTTAACTGATTGTTATATTCTTTTAAATGCTTTAACTCATTCTTCAATTCTTAGCAAATCCTCTCATGCAAAAGAAAGCAAGACACATGTCTTCTTCTTATTCATTGCACGTTCCTCATCTATTCTCAATCGTTGATCTTCTCATTCTTTCTATACCGTTGATCTTCATTCTCTCAAGTCTATAAATTGAACCCTATTCCTCCATTTCATTCATCCAAGCTTTAAGTATTGTTACTCTGTAGGAATTACAGTGTGCCTTTGGCACCAATTCCTTCATTGCTTGTGATCACATTCGCTACTACGCACTACGTACTACTACCATCATTGTGAAACCCTCTTTATTGCTATATTATCATTGCTATTCCCAATTGACATTCTTGAAGCATAGCAAGGAAGTGCACTCTTTGAGGGCCCTATTTCATACATACAAGATCGATTGTGATAGGCAATCAATGGAAGCTTCAAATTGAAGGAGGTTTGCTTTGTTGTTCATTGCTTTATTTTATTGAATCTCTTTAGTTCACTATTTCATTGAAGTTTTGGGCATTTGATATTGATTATTATTGCATATTCATTGTTGAACCAATTTTACCCTAACAAGAACATCAAGAACAAGATTGATGCAGGGGCATCAGGGGCCTCATAAGCATAATTTTTGCCATTTTGGATTTTAGGTTGTTTGAGTGTTCTAGAGTCTAATAAGGTCATTTATGACCATTTGGGATCATGTTGATCAATTTTGGAGTGTTATAGGTTCATTAGTTCAAATTTGCAAAAGTATCAATGTTAGTGGTGATGTAACTTAGGTAAAAGGTGTTAAAAATCAAGAATCGGTTACAAGAAAATCAAGAAACCATTTATAATTAGTTGGAATTGATGAGAAATGCATAAAAGCACCATCCAAACTCAAATGAGGCAGAAGAGACATTGTTTCTTTGAAGTTTGATGAATAAAAACCCTATTTTTCTGTGTATTCCAACGTTGCAGGTCTATTCTTTCTATTTTTAGGGCCTTGTATGAACATTTACAGGCATGAAAATGGTTGGAAAAGTTGATGAATATTGCCATATTTCTAATGCTTTTGGTTTGATTGATTTTTATTATGTTTTGTGAAAGTTATGATCATTTTACTAAGGGCAGGTTTGCGAGTTTATTTTTATGAAAGTTGCAGTCTGAAAACACACATGGTACGGCTTGGTAGGGTTGCATATCAAAGAATATAATAGATGGATGGAAAGATATTTATTTATAGTTTACAATTCTTTTGGTTTCGTGTGATTTCATTATGTTTTGAGTGAGTTATGACATTTTTATTGAGGACAGGTCTGAACCCTAACTAGGGTTCCCAGTTTGGAACAACCTTGATTTGCCTTATTCCGTACAAAAACAACCCTAGCCCATTTTGACATATTTTTAGTAAGGGAAAAAAAGGTATCCCAAACAGGGCTTACATTTTGAATATTAGGTCTATAATGAAAGTTATGACCAAAAAGTTCTCAATTGCCGCACTTGCATGTATCTGACTGTGAAGGTTGTGAAGGGTAGTTTGTATGCCATTAATGCAAGATTGTTTTAAGCCATTATTTAACTCCTCTGCATCATTTTGGTATCAGAGCTAGAATTTCTTTGGGAAATGATTTATTCTTTTGGCTAATGTGGCTTAGTGAGATTTGATGTTCAAGGACGACTCTTAATAAGAAGAAAGGTGGGCAATGGGCATTATCATTATTAAATACTTTGTTCAAGGTGGCAAAAAAACTACAGGAGGAAGAAATGGCAGCCAAGAAAGCAAGCAAGATGGAAAAAGAAAGATTATTCCAGACTAGCTGCAAGTCCAAAAGGTAAATGCTATCAAGTTGTGATTTCTTATAACTGCATGGATAGTATTGTATATGAATATATGGTAGATAAATTAGGTTTGAAAATGATACAACACCCCACACCCTATTCAATGAGTTGGCTTCAAATAGGTAACTAGGTAATCGTAAGTGAACAATGGGGTAAAAGCACAAACTTGTGTCACACTTTATAAAGGTATCGACCAACAACAAAAAAATTTCTGAACTTCGACCACATAAAAGTGGTCTTTATGTTTTAAATTTTAAAATGATGTAAACTAATGAAATGTAGATCTTTTGATGAAGTTTATTCTTGTAATTTTTTTGATTTTTTAAAAATTGTTTTGAATTTTTTTAATCAATTTAAGAACAAATTTTGGAATGCTGAAAATTTCAGGAAAAAGTGATGTTCATGGGAAGTCAAGAAACAAATTAAAACAAACTTTATTTCTCCCTAATTTTTTTTTTCAAATAGGTAACTTCAATATCTAGTGCATGGAAAAAAAATCAAAATTTGATGTATATTGTTCTCGTAATAACGTTTTAAAGTCAAATTTGTCAGAATTTGATAGTTTTCATGGGACATCAAATATTGTCTATTTTTTTAATGATTTTCAAAAAACAAATCAAAGCCTTTTGAAGAGGACTCTCTCATCTAGTGCACCATATATTTTAAATTTTTTTTTAATATGTTTTACTATTTTTTAAAAATTTCTAATCAACCTCTTTTTTAACTTTAACAACCTACTTGCAGTATTTTAAAAATAAAATATATTAAAACTAATCAAAATATGATAAAAAAATACATATTTGGATTTTCCACTCTAAGCTCTATAAAAGGGTATTTTTCTTTGTTGCAGAAAATTCATTTTGACAGGAGTAATACCCTATTAAAGTTCAATGTTTCATAAATTTATGAAAAAAGGTGAGTTGGCTGCCATGTAGGCAGCCAACTAGACATACTCAGCCGATTACTTTACGGCCGACTGTGTTTCTGGTGTAACTTTATCAGCCAATAAGTTATCGCCCGATAACTTATCGGCTGGTATATAGTTGGTCGATAATGTATCGACCGAAAATAGTTCATATATATACAAATTTTTTTTAATAATTTTTCAATTCAAGAAAATTCAATTAAATACAAAAGAAGACAAATTTAGGTAGAGGAAGGCTTATTTTGACAAAAGAAGACTTATTTTCAACAAAAAAAGTTTATTTCATATCATGTTTTCTCTCTTTCACATCATATAAGTCTTTTATTATGATATATTTAAAATAGAGGCATCATGCCTTTCCCCCCTCATGAGTAAATCATTATATATACTATCCTAGGCATCTAGGAAAAACTAGCTTTATGTATGTGCACAATCATGTTTTCCCTTGCACCTCTTCTCTTCTCCATTTTTCATTTATTTCTCATGTGTGGGTTCCATCCCTTATTACAAAGTAGTATTTAACAAATGAAATCAATTACATAGTGTGATTTTATTTACATCACATCCTTGCATTTAAGGAATCATAGGTCTTCCCCTTTGTAATCTTATCCTTTCATTGCTATATACCTTTTCATAGGATCTATATATCATGTTTTCTCTCTTTCACATCATATAAGTCATTTATTACGATATTTTTAAATTAGAGGCATCATGATATACCAAATATGCTTATGATACCAAATTTTCTCATGATATGTTTGTAATTTGAATGTTTTTTTTACTTTGGCTTTAACAAATGAACAATTTATAATTTAGTATTCTATTTATGTAATATTAACTACATGCATTCATTGAAAGCACACATGTGTGTACACTTGTATGCAGGTGAATTTAAATTTGAGTGTAATTTGTGATGGGGAATTGAAGGACTAGATCGAGTAAGTATGATCGAACAAGAGAGAGGAAGAGAAACGTGGGTGAACGAACATCTATTGAAGAACAACCCATGAAAAATATTGATGACCAAGGTGACGTACAGGTACAAGAACAAACTGAACCTTGTAATAGAATTTTTTTCTATGGTATGGAAAATCTGATGGAGATGGATGAGGATTCTCTTTTCAATAATATTTCATCTGAATATATGTTACCTGAAAGCATAGTAAAATTACACTCTAAAAGAATATGGAATGAATTTTTTAAAGAAAAATCTCTAATTGGAAGATCACAGTTAGTTACAAAGTTATTTAGATGAAAAAATGACCCCTGTTTTAGAGTTGTTAAGGGTTGATAATAGGAAAAATTTATTAGGTTCTTTAAAACAAATAATTGTTAAAAACTTGCAAGAAGCATTGAATTGTATTGATAACAAGAGTCGAGTTAGTGATCCAACTGCTACACGTAGAGCATTGATGAATGTAATTTCTAGTAAGAAATTATCACATAGAAGACAAGTTCAAGCAATTTTTTAATTACTAAATATTTCTAGAACTATTCAAAGGTATATTGAAAAGAGAAATGAAATAGATGAAAAAATTCAGAAAAATTGGGTAAATATTTGTAGGGTTCCCTGAAAAGCTAGAATTTCAGAAGATGTAAAGAAACATGTGGTTGAATATTGGACCAATCACTCTTGTGTTTCTTCCAATAGAAGGGATACTTTACAAATAATAGGTGAAGATGGTACAAAAATTTCTCATCCAAAACATTTTATAGATACAACACAGTGAACTTTTTGAACCATTCAAGCAAAAATTTTTAAATATGAAGATTTGTCAAAGGATGTTTGAGACACCACGACCATCATTTGTACGTATAAATAAAGTACATGAAAGTTGTTGTCAAAATCATGTTGAATTTGATCTACATCTACAATCATATAAAAAACTATGGTAGTAATTGATCGAAATATAGCCATCCTTGGAAGCACAACACAATTTGTGAAGTCTCTTTTATGCAAAAAATCAGAAGATTCAAATAAATTCAATGTTCAGTGTATAAAAAATATATGTAATGATTGTGAAAATTTGAAGAATCTTAAATTACAAGTTGACAACCTTGAAATGCAAGTTATTTGGAAGAGATTTGAATATGAGACATACTTAATGAAGTCAGGAGTCGAGGCCAGAAAAATTGTTCTCAAAGAGAGTGGATTGCCCTACAATGAATTTATGAATAAATTTTGCAATATCATATATCCACATATTCAACATTGTCATGGTGCAAGATGGCAAACTAAGTAATTTTGTGATTCAAAGAATTGCTTTCCACTAGGTTATATTCTCTCTATTGTAGATTTCTCTGAGAACTATACATTTAGTCCTCAAATTGAGATTCAAAGTCAATATTATCATTCAAAGCAAGTTGCAATCTTTGTGCAAGTTTTCTATAGACATGCCAAGTTTCAGGTAGATGGTATACAAAGTAGCAAAGATGATCGAATTATTATCAAAGAGGTTCATTTTTATATCAGTGATGATACAGGTCATGATAGAAGTTATGTAGCTCATTGTATGAAAATATTTTTTGAAGACCTGAGACAACGTGGCATAAATCAAGAACAACACTAGATATAGTCTGATGGATGTGCTGGTACGTACATTATTTAGGGTTTAATTTTAAATTTTTATTTACTTTTAACTTTGAGACTTAAATTGTTCAATTACTTATAATATATTTAATATGTCAAGTTTTTTGAAGCTAATTTGGTTTGAGTGTAATTATTTGTAACTTCATAGGACAATTTAAGTTTGCAAAAGTTTTTTTTTGGTTAAGCCATCAACATGCTAGACGCAACACCAAATTCTTGTGGAATTTTTATGAGTGGACATGGAAAAGGAGAGCATGATGGAGCAGGAGCATGTGTGAAGTGTGCACTTTGTCAACATGAACTTACAGGTAGTTCATGCCATATATATATATGGAATCTAGAGATATTTTTTTAAAAATTAGATCCATATTTAAACTTTAAATTTTAAATTCTTAAATAAACTTTGAAAGTAATAGGTGACAAATAAATTGCCAACATGTGTACTTGTAGGTAATGCCATACATAATGCAAATGAAATTGTTGAATGGTGCAAAATTTATTTTTCCGCTCATGACTCAACATACAACACACGGTATTTTTAGGAAGTTACATGTACATCTAGTCAAAATTTGTTAAATTTGAATTTCAAAGTGTGTACACATGATTTTTAATTGAATCTTCATATATATATATATATATATATATATTAGTCACTTGGATGTTTACATAATTTACAGATATTGATCGATCAAATGCTATTAGTTGTCAAACAATTAATGGTATTAGAAGCATGCATCAAATCATGACAACGGGAGGTAACAAGCCTTATGTAATTAATGTGAGAGTAAAATCATGTTTTTGTGTTGATTGCATCAAGGACAATGCAGATATTATTCAATGTGAGAATATTAGAGATGGGTATGTTTCACAATGGGAAATGAAACAATTAATATCAATGCCTCCTTTTGAAGAAAATGATAATGTCGATGTCTACGATCCTCTATATTCAACCGATTATGAACGTGTATCTGATTTAGTTGTTACAGGTATGTATTTAATTGATTTATATATTCTATGTACAAGTAAGTTTGATTGAAGCATGTTTATATATATTTAAATTTATATATATTAAAAATATATATTTACAACTTTCCTAAACTCTACATGGTGTGTGCACAGGAGATATTTTTGTTGTTGTTGTAGATCCTGACAATGTGGAAGGTGTAGATTACTATCTACTAAGATGCACGCAACAAAAAAACAAATTGGTGGAATCGATGATAGATGGTGATGGACAAGAGTATCCCATTGGATCAGTCGTTATTGAAGGCACATATTATCAACAAATAAATATAGATAGACATGGTATTATATTTGTTGATTATATGCCAGGACAAAAGGTTCTATATTATAGTCACTTAGTTGTAGCAACAAAAATAAATTTAGAAACTTTACCTAAAAGAGGATGTGCCAAACAAAAGTGGAGGTTGCCTATTGAAGATCATGAAAAAATTTTAGAGATAATTAAAGATAGAGAGGATCCAGATTATATGTACCAGGAGCTTTAAGTTGTTTTTTGGATATATGTACATACATATGACTGGATATATGTATGTACTCAAACTTTTTATAGATCTATCTAGAGATATCTATATTGATTGAACATGTGACATGATTTAGAATGGGTTTTTTCAAAGGCTTGGTCATTTATTTCTGTCCAATTGTATTTAAATTTGTTCCATGTGGAATTCATAATGTACATGTTAGATTGAATATATATGCTTTCAATACAAAACCCAGTGACTTTAGATCATATATTTTGCCTTTAAATTCCTTTTAAAAATTAGTATCACTCATACCTAAATACTGACCAAACTTAAATCTAATCTTCATCTTCTCCCTCATTCTCAGCAATGTTGAAGTAGTGTAGCTTGTATACATTGCGATCCTTATTGGAAGCTATCAATTGCAGCCAATCCCTGACATTATCCCAGTATTGGAATGTATCTAGGCACGTTGTAATTTCTTTTCTTTCATTTAGAGTAAAAACCATGATTTTCTATGTATGACATTTATAAGAGAATTACAACAGCTAACTCTTTATAGTTTAAAAAATCAGTATCGCTCATACCTAAATACTGACAAAACTTAAATCTAATCTTCATCTTCTGCCTGATTCTCAGCAATGTTGAAATAGCGTAGCTCATATACATTGTGATCCTTATTGGAAGCTATCACTCGTAGCCAATCTCTGACATTATCCAAGTATTGGAATGTATCTAGGCATGTTATAATTTTTTTTCTTTCATTTGGAGTAGCAACCATGATTTGGTATGTTACTTACATGTATATTTTTGTGAATTGTTCAAGTGTACAAGTTCTCTAAATAGTGGGGCAATTTAAATTTTGGAATTGAGTTCAAGAGAGAAGCTGAGTGCAATTTATACTATTTATATGTGTTGAAAGTGACTTGAATATGAATTTAGATTATTGTTATTAGTATGGTAGTGATATTTAAGGATATTGATTGTTATTTTCATCTAGGGTTTTTCTTGGTATGTGGATAGGAGACTTGTGTGTGCAAGTCTGGTGGTTTTGTTTTGAGTAGCCCGATGAACATTTATGTTGGTTTCTAGCTTGTTGAGTTTTATGAGGTTATATGAAATGTGTTTATTTAAACTTTTGAAGGGTTGTATTGGATAATGCATTATTGGCATAAAGTTGTTATATAGACTTTGAACAATCTTGTCAATGATATATTATAAGTCATCATAAACCAAAAAAAAAATACTCATGTTATACATTGTTCAAGTCTATATAACATACATTTTTTTAGGTCACTTGCAAAACTTTTTGAGCACTTGAGCCCATTAGAATAGTTATAAGAATTGATCAAGAGGTCAAGACACTCAATCCTTAAATTCTTTAAGTAATTCAGAAAACTAAATCACCAGTGCCTCTAGGGTCACTAAACTAGCATGCCTACCTTAGCATAAACCCAATGGTCTTGTATCTTTGACATTGTGTTTAAAAAACCTAAGAATCTAATAATATTCTATTATAGGTCATGGAAAGATATTTCCCATATACTGGTAGTAGTGCATTTACCCTAGGGTAGGTGAGCCCCTACCCTAGTACTAGCACAACTATTTTTCACACACCTTAAGAAAGAAGAAACTTTGTTTTTCTATCTTAGAAAAGAATCTAGATATTCAATCCTTGACTCTTAGAAAATTATCTAGATATTCAATCCTTGACTCTTAGAAAAGAACCTTTTATATTCTTTGTAAAGTTTTATACAATGTGAAATTTCCTATCAATGTGAGGTTCAATACTATATTGGATGATATAAGATGGATTGATGGATCATCCCTATCCAAGGTGTCTCCTTAGGGGATATATCTTATGTTATCTAACAAAAAGGATATATCTTATGTTATCTAACAAATATCTTATGTCACTTCATAGTATTTAACCAAGCAAAATTCACAACTTTAATTTTTAAAAATTATTTGATTAAAAAAATTACATGTTGACATTAGGAAAACAAATAATCACATTACTGATTTTTTTTAAAATTTTAATTGGTTGAAAGGTAGCATGAAAGGAACTAATAAGATAGACAATAGAACACATATTTTTAGAAATAATTAGAATCAAAGTTAAAAATGAAAATCTCATATAGGAATTACCTAGTTAGTTTGCTACTATATATTGAAATTAATGTTAAGTCATAATATGATACCATAGAAACTTTGACTATAGTGATTAGTTGGGAATTGAGAGAGAGTTAAGAATTAAAAGTTGGTACTTGATAGTGATTAAAAATTTAAGACAAATATACTTTGAACTTTATGATTCTTAAGATTAGGTTGTGCCTTTGATTTAGTGTGTTTATCTTTCATTTTATATACTTTATAAATTAAGACAATTTGATTAGTTAAGAATATTATTTTAATTTTGAAAGAATTTTTATAAATTAGATTTTAAGTTAGAGACAATAATTAATTAATTGCATTTGAAGATTGAGTATTAATTTTTTTTTAATGGAGATGTGGTTTTAGAAAATAATTGGTTTGGACATTAATTCTAGATCATTGTATAGGATTGTTTTCACAAATTAATTCAAAGTTTTCTTAAATTTTATTAGCCATATAAAAACATGTGACAAAACTATCAAATTCAATGTAGTGGACACATCCAATAAGATCAACTATATATTATAAAAAAAACTATAAAAACTATATATTTTAATTCACAAGATTCAATAGATATAAATTAAATTAAATTCACATTCCCAAATATTTTATAAAAACTATTCCTATCAATGACTAGGGTGTTGACATCATTTCTCAATCATTAATAGTTCATCACATCTACAAGTAAATTTATATGCATCTACAAGTATTTAACATATATACACATTTAAACTATTTAAGTTAAAACTTGATTTCATCCAAATTAAGACCCATATATTCAAAGGAAAACATCCATACAGATCTATATAACTAAACATCTAAATGTGCATATATACATATCATATATATAAAGTCTAAATAACATAAAGTCTAACTGCAACATGTAAACGCAACAACATAACATCAAGTCTAACTGCAATATAACATCAAGTCTAACTATAATATAACATCAAGTCTAACTACAATATAACATGTAAACTCAATATAACATCAAGTCTAACTATAACATCACATGAGAGTTCAGGCAAACATAACAAAGAACACATGAATACATCTAACTGTGTACAACATCACGACTCCCGCCTCCTATGGGTGGAACGGGCCTCACTCAACCTAGGACTAGAATGATGAGTTGAGCCCTGTCCTGAACCATGTGTATCTAATCCCATCCATCTATGAACATCTGAGTGATGTGTAGATCCTTGAACATAAAAATTATCTCTATTAAAATAAATTTAAATATATATTAAAAAATATGGAATCTCAAGTACACATGTTCTAAAAATTTTAAATGTATAATTAAATACTAAATACCTCGCATCCAACCTCATCGGCATCCATTGTCGATTGCATAGTGTCATGTCCTAGCACCTCTCTCGTTGGTCCCTAATGTAAGATTGATTAAATAATCTAGTCAACATGTGCATGATGCACAAGACTAAATTTTATAAAATTAAAAAATATATAAACTATTTATTTAACAAATAAATTACACTAGAGATTAAACACAAAATTTAAAATGTATATCTCATCATTAGCAACCTATGTAGCTCCATGGATGACCCTCCCAATCCCACTAAGCTCAGATGAATCGAGGGTCATCAGAATGTTATCCTCAAACAAAAGTCCATGGAATGATCCTGGTGCATAAGGTGGCACAATACCAGCATCAGGTTGTGATGGAGTCTGCTGTGAAGGTACTGTGTCAGTCATATGTGTAGCTCGCTGATCACTGCGTTGATTAATAAATGTGGACACGGTCTTGAGAGGGATGCCATACTTAGAACTGACAAACTGATATATAGAAAGTAGATCCTGTGCCAAACATGTACTTAATCTGCATAAAGCACTCTCTCTAGAAGTTTGCGCCACATCACACGGTGAAACTATGTCAGTACGTATGTAAGGATCATAACATGTGGAAGTTGAATCAACTGATCATATGTTGGTGCATGGATGCAACATATATCTACCAATGTGATCTGATGCCACATGGTCAACGTCACTGGCAATAGGACCTAAACTCTAAAAAATACGCTGTCTCAATGATGTAACTGCCGCCTCAGCTGACTGTCCTAGATTCAACCTTTTGGGAAGTACCAAAAGGTTGGGACCCACTAATGCCCTCTTATTTTCAAGTAGATCCTGATCAGGACGTTAGAATTTCTCTAAAAACCTCCCATAACCCTATCCTGCATGTCGAGGGATAGATGTGAAATCAACATCAAGTCGTAAATGAACAACAACAAATAGTTGTTTGCAAAAATATAAAGGCAACTCATCATTGTGTGGTCATCTATGATGTGCTACTAACCATTTAGGATATATAAGTGGTGCAACAACAACATCTGTACACCTGGTGACAAAATAACTCTGAACTCTATCATGTCCATGATAATGTGGAAACATACTATGCACCATATTCAATGAAATGACCCTATTAACTTTTGGCCATTTCACTATCCTAGTAATAGTGCTAGCAAGTGACACATAAAAATCCTCAATACTCAAATCATCATAGGGATTGTATGATTTGACTATGTCAATCATATGGGCAAACTCTGCTCTAGTCCCCACCAACCTGTCTCTATTAGATAGGTTTGGTGTATTAAGGATCGTTTGATCTAAATGTGTCAAAGCATTATTGAGTCTATCAAGAGTGGCAGCATATAACTCACTCCTTCTTACACTATGTGCATCACCACTATTATGCTCACTATCATGGCCATCATTATGATGAGATGCCATGTTAGATGCCATGTATGTGCAAATTTCTGCATTTTAAAAAATTTAACATACATTTAATTTATAATTTAATGAATTTATATGTACATTCAATTTTTACATTTAAATTAACAAAACTAAAAACATTTAAAATCTAAGAATTAAATACACATGAACAATCTATGCATTTAAATTAACTTTACAAAACTATATAAACATTTCAAATCTAAAAATTAAATACATTCAATCTAAACATTTATATTAAATCAAGACGTGCAACAAGGAGTATAAAACATGAAACATTCTACATGTTCTTATTTATACTAAATTAGTTAAATTGTGGGTCACATACACCAAGGTAAGCATGTTTCAAGTATGTGCACATATTTCAAATACATCTAGCCAAGTTCAGATTTTCAAACTAATAATGTAGTTAGATTGAACAGATCTTGAATAAAAATGCAAGTTTTATTGAAATAAATGTAAATACAAAACTCGTTAGAATCTATTTCTATAATGGCAAAGCTCTATCCTTTTGAATTGAAATACATTAAAGTTCAAATTTCCCATTTTCAACAAATAGATTTTTCCTATTGAAATGAATGTAAATTTGAGAAGACCAAGTAAATGCAAATGACTATATATTTGGGGTTTTCAATGGTTTGTAAATGGACAAAAGTTCAATCCTATCACACATATAATGTTGTTAGGAAAATGACAAAGTTAATTATTTCGGTTGCCTCAGCTACTCATGGTGGTTATACATCTACTAATCATGGCATACTTGATGTAGTTAGCCATTCTAAGCATATCTTAATCTATGTAGATATGATGTTGGAAGCCATGCCTTCTACACATTTGAGTTTGGTTGATTTATTGGAGATACCAATATATATACACTTTTTAGTGATTCCATGTAACACTTAGTAGATGATACATTGTTGATACTAATGTTGATAGATATGATCCATGTTACAATGATTTGGAACACCATGATGATCCTGTTGTAAGCAAAGAGGTATAAATTAAGACCTTTTGTATATAATTCAATGTCTAGATATATTTGGATCTATAAAATACACAAGATGTGAAATAAGTGCACACAATAAAATGTCTTAAAAAATAATTTTACATATTTTAAATAGTTCCTTTTTTGACCATTAAATATAGTTAAGGGGTATCATGGAATTGGAATGGTTGTTGTCTCCATGAAATTGAGAAGTAGAGATTAAGAAAGTAGAGGTTGAGGGCATTTTGTCTTATACACCAGCCATGGAGTTGTTACTTAGTTGGCCTCCATGAAGGGTATAATCCATGATGAGTGTGAACAGTGTAGACTAGTGTCAAATTTGATATTGAAAAACTAATAAATGACATCTTTAAAGAAAGAGTGCAAAACTTGACTAGGACGGAAGACGACACATAAGAATGTTAGAACAACATTCAAAAGGCACTTAATCATGTCCAAAGCCAAAGTTTTGCTTGGATCTAGAAGTACATAATAAATGATTTCCTAGGGTTGTGACCGAACCAAATTTATAAGACATCTAAGTCCAACCTAGCGAGCCCCACTAAATCACATCTACTAATGAGGTTGGATAGAACTTTTATATTTAATGTCTCAACTTTTATGGGCTGAGTGCTTAACTTTTCCTTAGAGGAAGATACAATTATTTCAATTTGCATTGTTGAGTTTGGGATTGCTTCCTTTGCATGATGCAAATAATGAAATAAAACCCCTCTAGTGTTAGAAAGGTGAGTTCAACATAATTTTGTCAATTTTGTGAAGTCTTTGTTGGAAGAAGGAAAGATTCACCCAATCCTGTGCAGTGCAAATTAGATAAGGTACTCAAGTTAGAGACACGGGTGGATGGCTTCATCAAGGACACACATGTTACATTGGATGCTAGATATTGTCCAATATAAATAAGTTGAAGGCAATTTTGTAAGCTGATTGGCCAACAAAGGAGGGGAATATGAAGATTGATTGAGGACATATGGATAAAGTTGTTGGATTTTATAAATTATTTATTCTTCCACATCCATATGCTCCTTTTTAGGGGTTGAACCATTATGCTCATATCATGAAATAACTCATAAATAGTTACAAGATGTAAAGTTGATTGATAAGAACACTTAATTTAAGGGAAATATTATATTATAAAGCTATCGAGAGCTAGTTGTTGCAAAGGTAAGAAATATTTTGTGAAAGATATTCTCAGGGATATGCTTTGATAAATGATAGTTTGGTGAAGGCTAGACACAAAGAACAATACCTAAAAAATGAAAGGTTATCAATCCAAATGGTACTATATGAAAGAAGGATAAGACAACTCAAAGAAGCATCCAAGATTATCAAAAGAGTTTAGTAGTTTGTAAAATAGTCATTATGGTGATAATGAAAATATTCTTTAGCTATATAAAGGATTAGGACATACACATTCAAAACAAAACATTTCATTAGATGGGTAGTCTTAGGTAGAATACTAACAAGAAGAAATGGAAGGGTCTTGGAATTATTATGTTTTATACTTTGTTGTTTCTAAGTTTCCTAAGAGTTTTCATATTGTGTGTATGTAGTCTTCTTTTATTTGGTGGTATATTGGGCATGACCATGTTTCCTCCCTCTAACTTCATATTTGGAGGTGAATGGTCATGTTCAAGGTCTAGATCCAAGAAGCCTTGAACTATCATCCCATGATATCAAAAAAATCCATATCATATCATGTATGGGTAGCAGATTTGGGCCTAGAGACAAGTTTTAGAAGGCTTTGAGCTACAATATATGGGAAAGAGGTGCCGAATTCTACATTCCACTCCATCATTTTGATAGAGGCCCTTGAACCAAATTCAATGCACTTATTTTCATTCATGTTGGGAGGATAAAAGAGTAGTGTCTTCATGGAAATTACTTTCTTTCATTTGCAAGAACAAAATAAAGTTAGGAGTTGATTCTCTTTTTAATACGTAGCCCCTGGTCATCAATGTGTTTGGACCTAGGTGGAACTTGTAATTCTGCTAACCACCTAACTAATTTTAGATTGTAGTAAGAATTGACAAGTGTCAATCCTCTGTGAGATAAGTGTTATCACTTTTCTATAAATAGAATATGCATACATTGTACAAAGGGTTGGAAAATATTTGAAAGGTGTAATAGACTCCTCTCAATAATAAAAAACTAGCAAATTGAATTATATTATCAAGTAATTTTGTGTTAATTTTTCATGCATATCTTCTTTTTGAGAATTCAGTGTACAAGACTTGGTTTTATTTCAACACTCAAATTGTCACCACTTGTATTTGTCAAACATTTTAGGAAACACTTGTTTCTAGTTGCACATTTGTAACAACCGTTACTAGCTGCATTGGTTAGTTAATACTCAAGGGATATTCTAAATATTTTAATTATAATACATGGACATTTGACATGGGAAATGAATTAATAAAAAGAATTTGTATAATGTCATAGGAAAGATGGCATCTAATAGTCTAAATCTTTCTTGTAAGACAAGATCTAGTAAATTGGACTACTCAAATAATGTTGCATGTCTGAACTGTTTACTATTTTCTTTCTTGATACCTAACTTTGTACATAGGAGTAGGCACCAATCCATAAGTTTTATTTAACCACACACTCTACTTTTAAAATGAAAATCACATGGAGAGTAATTTATTTTAATTATTCTTTCACATTGTGCATATTGGTACAAAAGGTTATTATTTTTTTCCAAGCATCTTTCACCTTCTACTTGTGAACCTTTGGATTTATATTTTGTAACTAAGAGATCCCCTCATTATATTTTTAATGGATAACACAGTATGGACTATTGACAGTCAAATTGGGTTTATATTTGTCAGCATTCCATGGAGCCGCTTAGGCACAGGCAGGGCTTAAATTTGACAGTCAACCTTGCCTGTCAAGTAATTTTTGTATGATAGTTATCTATTCAATAGTGCCTTTAAAATACTAAGACATACATGAGTATAAGTAAATTATATAAAAAACAAATACATGTATCATCTAATTCCTATATAAATTTTGACTGTTTGTCCAAAATCTCTCCTTTCATATGATATAGTCTTTTCAAAATTTCAATTGTATTTTACAGATAAAATGCTTAAATACAACTATACACCTGTCAAATTTAAGCCCTGGGCATAGGCATCTCATACGAAACCAGAAAGAAGATATTGTAGAATATCAAGTGTTTTTGTAGGATATGCAAAAAATGGATTTGTTGACAAGGCTTATGAAACTTTCAAGCAAATGAAATTGGTAGTTGTAAAGACAACATACTCCTTGCCTATGCCAAAATGGGAGCTCTGGAATAGGGTATGAACATCCATCAAAGCATAATGGAAGGGGGATTTTTGTTAGATATTATAGTTGGAAATGCTCTAGTCGACATGTATGGAAAATGTGGAAGCATAGACAAGGAACTTTCAAACATATCTTGACATTACAAGCTTTGCTTGTGTTCTATGTGCATGCAACCATGCAAGTTTAGTGGATGAGCATTACACATGCTTCAATCATATGAGTAACCCTTATTGCATTACACCTACAATTGATTAGTATGTGTGCATGGTTGACCTTCTTGCCCGTGTTGGCTATCTTGAGGACACCATAAAATTTATCATTAAGATGCCAGTGAAACCTATGGTAGTTGTGTGGATGTTGCAGAATTGATACAAAACTATGATATAAACTATGAAACCTATGATATAAACTATGAAGATTTATTACACATTCCCAACATGCATACAATATTACGTGATTAGGGTTTATGCAAATCAAATGCGGGTGGGTATAGTTTATATATTCGAATGGTACACGTGGGTGTTGTGGAATAGTGGAGTACCTACAGGTGGCAGTGTAGTGCAGTACAGTGCAGTGCTGACTGGCTGTTGTGGGCTTGATGTCTATCATGGGCTCTAGTTGGAACACTTGATAACTGTATCAATCTGGACGAAAATGACATTTTCACCTTTTTTTTTTTTATTTTCTTTGGTTACACTCGAAGCCTAACCAGGCATAAACGTACCAGCCAATAAGGTTTCTCCAGGAAACATACAACCACATAGGTGCCACATAGGTGCAACGTGGTTTTGGGCATAACTAAACTGGGCGTAAATAAATCGTGCATAAACAATCTGCTCAGAATTATTTATTTAGCCAAAAGTGTGACACACTATTGAGTTTTTACCAAATGCAAAGTTGAGTTTCAAATAGGCCCTTATAAGGATGAAATAGTTTGTGATATTATGCATTTGGATGTATGTCACATTGTGTTTGGAAGGTTGTGGCATTATAACAGGGCAGCGAAGTATAATAGGAAAGACAACACATATGAGTTGGAAAAGGATGGGAAGAAATATGCATTAACAACCTTGAAGTGTGAGTGTGCAGGAATTGAATGCTTATTGTTAAGTGAGAAGAAAAATGTATGACAGTATGAAGCAAAGACAAATGAGGTAATAGATGAGGTAACAAATTTTGAAAACATGTTGTTTGAAACCTTAGTCGAACAAGAAATGGAAGAAATTTGTTTTGAATTTGCTCAAACTAATGAAGGCAATAGTGATGTTGATGTTGAAGTGGGTGATGTTCAGGAAGAAGAAGAAGAGATAGCAAAAGAGGCTGTAGAGGACTCAAGGATAGTCCAAAGAGAGAAGATAGTCATGGAGGATAAGGAGATAGCATGGTTCTTAAGAGAAGAACCGAGAGTTGAGAATGTTGATATCAGGGAGAATAAAAGAGTGGATGAGCAAAAATGAAAATGAATGGATGAGTAAGGTTGAGGTGAAGCCAAAGATTTTGGAGAATAATGAAGAGAAAAGAATGTATGACAAACAACATGAGGTGGATGAAGAAGTGAAATATGAAAACAAAGAATGTGATTTCTTTAATATGTTTGTTTCTTGTGTAGGTAAAGAAGACAAAGTGGATGAAAGAGAACATAAAACTCCAATTGCAGTCACATCTGAAGTTAGAATGAGGAGACCAACACAAAACCCTGGATATATAATACCAAGTTGGCCTTGGCTCAAGAAGCATGTTGTTGGACCAAAAAGAACAAGTGAACCAGTTGAAACAAATGTAGTTGAGATCCAGTAAAATGAAAACAATGTGCACATGCAAAGGAACTGGAAGACAAGAAAGAAGACCTACTTTTAGTACTTGGTCAAATGGAGGGGTCTTCCTATGGAAGATGTTACTTGGATGTCTAAATTTGATATTATCAAACATGGATATACTGTTGCAGACCTACACTCAAGTGGGACTTGAGCTTTTTAGAGCCTAATAAGGTCATTTATGACCATTTGGGATCATGTTGATCAATTTTGTTGTGTTATAGGTTCATTAGTTCAAAATTGCAAAAGTATCAATGTTAGTGGTCATGTAACTTGGGTAAAAGGTGTTAAAAATCAAGAATTAGTTACAATAAAATAGAGAAACCATTTCTAATTAGTTAGAATTGATGAGAAATGCATAAAAGAACCCTCCAAACTCAAATGAGGCAGGAGAGACATTGTATTTTGAAGTTCGATGAATAAAAACCCTATTTTTTCTGTGTATTCCAACGTTGCAAGTCTTCTCTTTCTATTTGTACAGACTTGTATAGATAGTTACAAGCATGGAAATGGTTGGAAAAGTTGGATAATGTTGTTATGTTTCTAATTCTTTTGGTTTGACTGATATTCATTATGTTTTGTGAAAGTTATGATCATTTTACTAAGGGTAGGTTTGCGAGTTTATTTTTCTTAAAGTTACAGTCTAAAAACACACATGGTACAGCCTAGTACGGATGTATATCAAAGAATATAATAGACGGATGGAAAGATAGTTTTTTCTAGTTTACAATTCTTTTGGTTTCATGTGATTTAATTATGTTTTGAGTGAGTTATGACATTTTTACTGAGGATAGATCTGAACCCTAACTAGGGTTCCCAATTTGGAACAACCTTGTTTTGCCTTATTCTGTACAAAAACAACCCTAGCCCATTTTGAAATATGTTTAGTAAGGGACAAAAGGGTATCCCAAACAGGGCTTACATTTTGAATATCAGGTTTATAATGAAAGTTATGACCAAAAAGGTATGAATTGTTGCACTTGCATGTATTAGATTATGAAGGTTGTGAAGGGTAGTTTGTATGCCATCAATGCAAGATTGTTTTAAGCCATTTTTGAACTCCTTTGCATCAAAGATCTATCAAAGCAAGGCCCTCCTTCACCTCCACCATCCATACCAACATCTCCATCACAAGATTTGATGGAGAAAATATTAATTTTTTTGGTAGAACAAAAATAACAACCTTTACCATCTCCTTCTATTCCACAGATTCCACTTATAAACCATTGAAAATGTCCCCATTATAAAAGTTTTAATTGGGAGATATGCTACAATCAATAGAAAGCAACCAATAGATGGATATAGTGGATATTGTGGAGAATGTATTGAACACACTACAAGCGGTGTCTCCACAAATGACCAAAGATACCTCAACTCCTTTGGGACAACAATTGAAGAAATTAATAGCTAAGATGCTATGACAAATGTAGAATCAAGAGGAGAAAATTAAACATAAGTTGATGGAGGAGATCAAAGGGAGATAAATTGAAGACATAAGGAATAAGTGCATCACTACACATACCAAATTAGAGGTTGAGATAAAGAATATGTGGACTACCCAAACAAGTATAAATGCATTATACTAGTTTTGTCTCGAATGTCCTACAACAACTAAAGCTTTGAAGGTGCAAATAGAAAACATTGAGAATCAAATAATGAAACAAGCAAGTACTTATGATTTATAGAAAGACTAGGAACATAGCCAGTTGATACATATTAAAGCTCTTCAAAACAAATACCAACAAGTGCAAGACTAGTGAGAAGGTCTAAGAGGGAAAATCAAATAGCTTAAGTAGTTAGCCTCTGTCTTGCACACATAACAACCCTTCTAACAAAATCCACTAAGGTAATAATGAAAATTCAGATATTTGATACCTTAGAAGATGGAGAGCAAACCCTACTCAACATCACTAAACAAATATTGATGCTACACAAGGAATCACACAATGGGAGAGTACATATACCTAGATGAGGGGAATTTATAAACAAATTTTACTATGAAAAATAGTTTCTTCCTAAGTTTTATAGTACAAAATTTTGCATTTTTTTGCAAGATAGAGCAAAGATGTCTTGAGAACAAGACATCATTTCAAAGGGGGATGATGTTGGTAGGACAGAGCTGAGTTTGTAGTAGATTTCATCCACTACAAAAGGAATATGACACCAACACATCAAATGGAAACAATGAATACAAGTAGACACACTCTTTGGGATATTTATATGGCTATAAGTGTTGTCTCTACAAATGTAATAGATAGATAGGCACACACACACAGATATATATATAGACACACACACACATATGAAGAGATAAGGAGTTAGATAGAATGATGTGTAGAGATAGATAAAGATAAGAGATTGATATGCATGTACATTTATATGCAAAATATGGTGTAATAGAATGGGTTTGTGGTACAATCTAATGTTGTAATAGACTTATATAGTGAATACAATATACTATGAGTTGATATATGTTATATGATGTGTCATGATGCACATGTGCATGTTAGTTGATGCATTTTATTAATTATGTACATTCTTTCATGTTGCAACCATTTATAATCCACGGCATGTGCTTAGATACTTTTCCTATCCTCAACACAGGGGTATAAATACAACATTTCAAGCAACTTAGGCCCATATCTTTGATCTGTGCCCATTCTTTCCAACACCCACCACTCAACTTGCTTTTGAGACCATCTCCTGCAAAAAAAGGAAGATGATTGGTCTACTGTGGTTAGTCACAAAGTCAAGACTATTAATAATAGTGGTCCACCTAAGCCCTCCTCTAGCTCTGGTGGTCAGTTCTCAAAAAATCAAGGTGAAATTTTTTAACGTCAAGATTTGGGGAAATCAATTATTTCCTCTCATGGGGAACCATTTGTTGAGGTGAATAAGCCAAAATTCACTTGAGTACCACTAGTGGCATTGGTTTTGTCATCTCAAGAGGTCATCACTACCCATTGCACTTCCCCGCCTATGGTGGTGCAACAAACATATTGCAACCCACTTGGGTAGTTAAAAGGAGAATATGTGCTAGAGAAATGATAACCTATCTAAACTTTCATTCAGATAGTCGAATTCAATTTAGAGGAGGATTTTTATAGAATAGTTATTCAGATTTGGATGAGTTAGATAATGAGGATATGACCCTCGACACTCACTCATGAATTTTATGTCTTGGAATGTTCAAGGTTTAAAAGACCTCTCTAGGAAGTATTCCATGCATGACACTCAACAAAGGTTTCCAAGTCTGGACATTCTCTTCTTAAAAGAGGTTAAAAATTCTTGTTTTTTGCTTTCTATAGCTTCTTGTGTTATTTGTCCTACCAAGCATTTCTTGTTTAGCAATCATAAAGTGGGTTGGGTGGTCTTGTCACCTTTCTCTCTCTCTAATGTGGCACTAACATTTATTTGACTAGGGATGTGACCCCATAAACTAAGCATTATGTGCTCTTTTCAACATTGATAATAATTGATTTGGAGTTATTAATTTTTATGCCTCGAATGATGTTGTTGAGAGATTGACCCTCCATAGATGGATTGTGAATTTAATGCTTGCCACTACTTGGGTCTTGTGTAGTGATTTTAACATGATCGAGATGGCATGTCATAAATGTGGGGCTTTGCCTATGCATTGGATAGTTGGTGAATGAGAGGATTGGTACTATATATGTAGTGAATTGAGGTTTTTTTAATTCTAATATTGGCTACTGCCATGTTCATATGATGTGGTACATATGGAGGAATCTTAGAGTGGGTCTTGGTAGGATCCTTAAGCATCTTGATAGAGCTATGTTATTAGCACAATCCTTCTTTTCTTTTGCTAGCAATTATCCCTTATCTGTTGACCCTTTGTTGGATGTTGTCCTTTTAGACCACTATTTGGTATGGTTTTGCATTGAGTGGAAACTTACCATTATCAATGCCATGAAGACTTAGTTATTTCTTAACATGTTGTTGTCCCACAAGGCCATGCTAGCTCATATTCAACATGTTTAGAATTTGGATCCTCGTCCCATGCAAAAGATAGTTTTGATATCTTGGTGGATTGATGCTATCCAACACATTTCTTACTTCCTATTCATTTATAGGTGCCATCTCAAATGTTTCTGCCATAGCTCATACGAGGCCACCACCTTGAAGCTCCACCAAGCCACCACCACTTTGGAAGCGCAACCTTTTGATTTGGAGGCTTAGTCATGTGCTACCAAGCTCTACCACCATAAGTAGGTTGTAGATGCCCATTTTTCTCATGGTGCCCAAATCAAGGCTTGACTTCATTGGCATAAAATTAGGGACAAGGTCTCTAAGGAATTCTTCCACACTTTTCATGCCCATTATACATCTCAAGCCATCAAGAGAATTAAGGAGGGTCTATTGTGCCTTACACACATGCCCCATTTTGCCAAATGGAGACCCCCTCTTTTGCTTTGGCTTGGAATCTTGACCTTTGTTACTTATGATGATGAGAAGGTGAATTTGTTCTTAGAGTGCATGATTTGTTCTAGATTTGAGTATTTTGCATGTTTGGAGTGATTGATGTCATTTGGAGGTGTCTTGGGTGGTTTTATGCTTAAAAAATAGCCATTTGTTTCCTTCTGCACTGAAATTGGGTGTTACTGCATTTTTCTCCAAAATCCCATGTCACTAGATATTGCCCTTGAAATTGCTTCTGCAGGATGTGTCATGTTGAAATTCTTAGTTTCCAGGTCTTAGAGTTGCAAAATCATGTCAAATTCCACAAGATTTCACTAAGGGGTTCATATACTTTCATCTTGTTGCATGGTCCTAAAGCCCTTATTTGGCTAAGTCTGAAACCCTGAAAACCCTAAAAAATGGCAAAGTCTGAAATCTGGTGGAACCACAAAAATCTAGAATCTGCATATGAAATCCTATGGATTTGGAACCTATCTCAAACATCCTGATAGTATATTTCAAAATATTTAAAGTATAGGAAATTCCTATACTTAACTATATTTTGAAATATATTGTCACCTAGAGACTGTCGAAATATGGTGCTAAAATTGCCTCCTACTACCAAAAGCACTAAAAATAGCTTTCACTGACTTAGCGCTAGAATTGCACCTCACTGACTTCAACGCTAAATTCACCTCCGACTGACTTTTGGTCAGTAGCACCCAAAATTTGCGCAAGTTGGCGGCACCCAAAAGTAGCGCAAAAGCCTATCGCACTAATAAAAACCTCTCCGATTTTGTGCTAAAACAACCTCTAACTAACTTTTAGTTAGTAACCTAAAAAATTAGTGCTAAAGTCAGTGACCCCCGGAATCAACGCTTTTGGTATTTTGGACTGAAAATTGGGTTTTTCAAGGTGCAAATTGGATTTTCTTGATGGATGTGGATTGCACAACTATTTATCACATCATGATGGACATTTTTAGTATGTTTTTATGGATTTTAGGCATGCTTAATGACAATTAATGCTACTACACATGAAAAGTTAGTACCCCCCAAAATCTTGTTGTTTGCTGAAAAGGCCATAAAATGCAAAATAAAAGTCCCCAAATGGATGCTAGTGACTGAAAAAATTGCCCAAATCATCAAATTGGCCAAATGGGTACTTGAAAATGGTAAAAAAACTTAGAAAATAATGCAAAAATCACTAGATTTATGAAGTTGTTCAGAAGAAGATGACATTGAGTTTGGGCTGTTCTAGATGAATGTAAGTCTAAAAATAGACATATTTTGATTCAAAATGATTCAAAATGACTTGTTAAGATGAAATTGATGCTTTGCCTTGTCAATTGTAGGTCTAAGAGGACAAATGAGCCAACTAGAGCCATTTTTGAAGGATGAACATACAGAGGTACCCTGCTGACCCAGAACTGCAGAATCGACATTCTATCAATCAAATTGCTACTACACCTGTAAGAGAAGATCGGTATAATGTCCAAGATGATAAAGACGAGTCTCAGGAGTTGAAAGACATAGAAGATCATGCCAAATCACTGATGTTCTTGTAGATCTAGTTCATTGCACAAGACATGCATATAGTTGTTCCAGCAATCCGGTCATCAAGAATCAATCCAGCAAGCATCCAATTGGATATACCTTCAATAAAATGTGCCGCATACTCCTCTTGATCCAGTCAGCACTTGGAATCCTGTGAGTCCACATTAGTTCATATTTTCAACTGTCATGTGACTCTATTTTGGCTTTATTAGGCCTTGAAAATTGACTTTTCCTTATATACAACCAAATGGGTATCTCTTTTGTCTAGATTCGGTGTATTTGCAAGCTGTATTTTGTCTTTTTCCTACAAGACAAAGGCAAATCCAAAAATGCAACAAACTGATGTATCTCATTAAATGCCATGTAATCTAGACCATTGGTGTTGAGTTAATCTCCACCGTCCATTAAAAAACTCAGTATGGTGCCTTGTCTATAAAAGGGCCATCATTCTCTCATTGTAACATGTAGGATTTGATAATGAATTGCTGAGACTTTGCAAAAATTCAATCAATATAAAGCAAGTTTTACAGGTTGCTGGGAATTTGTGTTTATGTGTTGTCTCATTTTAGATTTCATGGTTCATGTCAATCTGAAATTATTTATTCAGTTGCATTTATTGTTAATAATTTAGATATTTGATGGATTTCCTATCCATACCATTAATGGCTTGTTGATTGTATGTCATTGTGCATGGTTAGTATGGGCATGTTTTATGAGCTTAGTTCAATTGTGTGAATTCATTGAGCTGCACCAAGAGTTGGGTGTTTGGTGAACCCTCCACGATTTGAATATCTTTTCATTTCCTTAGAAGATTGCACAATCTCTGTGGCATTATGGGCTGCCCGGTTAAGTAGAGATTCATTTATTATTGGGAATCTGTCTATCTGTGTGTTGATCATTTCTGTAATTTTCTATAGGATCTCTTATCCCTTCTCTCTCTTCCCTTTCCTTTTGCATTTTATTTACATAAATTTGGTAGATTTAGGGTTAGATAAGCATTACATTGATTATTTGCTAAAATTTTAGACTTTACAGTCTGCATCCCCTAGGGTTTCTGCATTTACAATGTTGCCATTTTTTCACAAACCTTATGTTATATGTAAGACCCCTTGTTGGTATAGCTGAAACATTCCACCGAGTCATTCCATGCAAGCTAAGACCTAGCTATATTATCCTTGGGGCAGTCCTATCTTGGATAGGATACATTTTTAAAAAGAGGGGTGAGATACCTGTATTTCACCTACGTTGCTGTGTGCTAAAACCACCATCAACAGGATCAACATCTTTTAATAGAGCTTCTTGTCATTCTCTAGGCTTTTGCTCCTCATTGAGTAAGGTTTTATTTCTCAAGAATACACTCCTGATCAAAATATCGCTCTATAACAATGCTTGAATATGGTTCCTTGTTAAGTTTCCACATATTGACACATTCTTTGTGATCAACTTCTCACAAAGGAAGATCTGCGTGAGGCTATTTTTTCCATTTTGAATGAAAAAACCACTATCTTGGATGGATTCCCATGTGAATTCTATAAAACTTTTTTGGACATCGTGGGTGAAGATCTACATTAAGTCTATCTAGAAGCTTTTCATGGACATTCCTTAGAGAACTTAATCAAAAAAGAAATATTAAGTTGATACCCAAATCTGATGACCCAAAGGATATCTATAATTGGCGGACCATCACCTTGTTAAATGTCTCTTACAAGATCATTTCCAAAGCCTATGCTCTCAAGTTAAGGCCTCTTCTTCTTTGGCTGGTTCATCTTGAGAAAATTGACTTTAAATCAAGTCACAATACATCCTCGTCAATATTATTTTTATTTGAGAAGGTATGGAATGGGATTGACACTCCTAACAACCTACAATGTTTCTCAAAATTGACTTTGCCAAAGCTTATGACTGTATTCAATGGCCTTTCATTCTTCCCATGCCTTATGCAAACTAAGTTTTGGGCCTCGTTTTGTGCATTATGTTAAGATGTTTTTCTCTAATCCCTATGCTTGCATCACCATTAACAGTCAAAAATCCAATCCCTTTGGGCTCTTCTGGTCTATCCTCCAAGCATGCCCTTTGCCCCTACACTTAATGTGCTTGTTACTGAAGGTTTTGGCTATATCTTCTGGCTCATTCAATCTCCTAGAAGCTTATGAATGGCATTGTCTTGCCCAATTCACCTAACTAGCTAGTCAAAGGTCATTTTGCAGATGACTCATTTCTTACTTTAATTGAAGAAGAGGATAATGTTAGACATGCTCTTCTTTTCCTAGAGATATTATGCAAAGCATTTGGTTCAAGTATTCAATGGAAGAAGACTCAATGTTATAGGTAGTCTTTTCTTCTTAAGCCCAGTTGGTTATAAATAGATTGAACATGGTGAGGTTTTTTGATTTCTCAGCACTCCCTTTATTTTTTAGGCCTCTCCTACCACCTTGTGGCAAGTTGTTATTTCTAGAATTGAGAAATAACTAGGTTATTGGATTACTAAGTTGCTCTCTTTGGTTGACAAATTCTAGACGTGCTCTAAAATTTTAGCTACCACTCATGTAAATATTATTTCTCTTGTTCGGTCCCATTTAAGGCTTCCTACATGAAAATTTAGATCCTACTTATGGACTTTCTTTGGGCCTCTTCTAATGGGAATAAAGGATTTCACTATGTGACTTGGGATTTTTGTTGCCTCTCTCATGGTGCTAAAGGTTTAGGTTTACTCTCAATTCATCATCAAGGTGTTGTTCTTTGTACTAAGTTGATCCTCAAGGCCTTGGAAGGGGAAGATGCTTGTAAAATTCTCATTTGGAAATTTATTTCATTGATAGTGCTTTCTAGGCACTCAACTTGGAAAGGACTTGGGCTTCATCCTCTTCTCACCATGCAAGAGCCTGTTTAGTGTTATGTCATAAATTGTCGACCCAAGATAATTTAACACAGAGTTTAGCTCCCTCTTGAATGTTGTATCAATTTTGGGTCTTAATTAAAAATCTTGAGTAAGTCCCCTAGCTACACACCCTTTTGGGAGCCAATTGGCTAGGACCCTAATGCCCAAGTGCTAGTGTTCTGCCAGTTAGGCCCTAAAAAGGATTTAAATTAAGTTATGTCAACGTTATGTGCCTTGTGTATTTCACCTTGTCGGCCTCAAGTCATTTGGGCCCCTAACAAGTAATTAAAATGCATATATATACATGTCTCTCTCACTCATTGACTCCTAATGAAACTCTAGCTAATGATTCTCTATACAATTGCTTTCTAACAAGATCTCTATTTGTGCAGATTATTGTTGTGTACTAACCCTTGTTACAGATCTTAGTGGAAACTAATTTCTCCTTCACTCACTCCTTGTGGCGATTTGATTGTGACATCATCCCATTAAGGATTCCATGTTCATGGCAACATCTTTCCTTCATGCTTTCTTACTTTTATCTTCTATTATTAAGATTTTCCTCTACCCTCCTAGGGTACACACTCTTGATGTAATCCTTGTTGTTGTGGAGGTGAAAACACCATTCACATGATTTGACTTAGGCAAGCCCCTAAACAATACCAATATTTTTCCTCTTTTGTGTGTGCAGGCCGAAGATGGAAGATCCGACAGAAATGAGTGACAGAAAAACAAAGATACAAGTGTCAGAAGTGTCTTAGACTTTTGACAGCCCAAAACCCTAGGACACCTACGCTTGGTTACCATAGTACTTCAGATCTAGGTTTTGTTTCCGGTAGTGGCCCCTGACAGCCTTGCTTTGCTCCTTTCAAGTTCTAGTTTCTGGGTTTTTGGCCTCAATGAGTAAGTTACTTCTGTTTTAGCATATTTCATCATAGAAACCCTAGATCTAACCTAATTAACTCAATCTTTTTTATTACAACAAAGGGAAAAAACCCTGTAGCTTGGCTCTCCTCCAGGATTGTAGCCAAGCTCAGTTCGTGTTCCAATGTTTGATTGAAAGGATTGAACTAGCTAGTTGAATAGTGATTTGTTCTCTCTTTTCTATTAAACATTTTGGTGAACCTGACACATCTTGCACTTTATTAGCCTTCTTTTCTCAGATTAGATCTATTTACTGTTCCAGATTAGATGAATATTGAATTGATTAAATATTCTATATTTATAGATCTTGCATTTTTGCTTTTTCATTATTGTAGTTACCAAAAACCTCATCTTTTTGGTAAACCCTGCTAGTCTTGCACTTAGTGGTGATGATTGTTAGGATTAAGGTGCCATAAACCTTGTAAATCCTATGTAATTAATTACTCCTAATATTTTTTGTAAATCATTCATAAGGGATGAAGTATTCATCAAGTAGTGATCTTGTTTTAGTTGCATGTTTGATCTTGGTACCTAACAAATGTAGGTTATTTGGGGGGGTTGCAGGGGGGTACCCCCCTGTGGGGGATGGTCTCCCTTATGGGGGGTTTGGGGGCTGCACACCTCGATGGGAATCTGGGGGCAATGCCCCCAGAAGCCACATTTTATATGTAAATTACCATTGTAAATTTGGACCATTCATCATTAGGTCATAGATCTAACGCTGGAGATTTTGTTGGCTTGTCTTTCCCTAGAAGGTAACCTATTTTTTAAGGATATTGTATTATGACTATGTATGAGAGTATTACAGGCGCTACTGGATTGAAGATTGGAGAGGCAATTGATAGTGTTGTATTGTAAACTCTATTTGAAGTTAATACACATTGGTGCATCTCTTCTTGTGTGGAGTTTTTTCCCGAAAGGGTTTCTCCACATAAACACTATGTTATGTGTTTGATCTTTTGGTCTTCTATTCTTTATGTTGATTTCATACTATCTCCATTTTGGCTCTACACTAGATTAATAGTTATAATTGTAATTAGATTTCCATTCTACAGTTGTTCACGTTCATTTCTAACAATGATTGCAAACTTATTTCAGATCTTTGCTATGGTGATTAGTTGTTAATCTGATTACAATTTGTTGTAGCATATCATACTTGTTATTTGTGTTTTATTTACAAAGTAAGAACATTCATACATCTATCTTTTCTTTGAGATTTGAAAGAAAAACCATAAATAAAACTATCTAAATGCAAACATGGTGTTTCTTTCATCATTTTCCAACTTTACTCGAAAGGTTAGTGAAATTGATGTTCCATTCCTTAAATATGGTAAAAATAAAGCATTTCTTATACCCTTATATTCCTTGGATCCATCTCGTAAGATTCCTCCTACTTATAAGAAAATCTTGGCTCAAGAGGATGAAATCATTGACACATTCCTTAACATTACCTTCTCTTCATTTGGATGATCTCTCTCCTAAAGATGAGGCATTAGTGGATGTTGAGCATACTACCTCTACTTCTAACACATATTCCATAGTACATGATGATTCCATAACTCATCCTATTGATCTTCCTCCTTCGGTTGTATGTTCAAGTACCTTGGATATCACTAAGGATGTGAAGACCTTTGATCTTCATCCTTTGGTTGTATGTTCAAGCACCTTGGATATCACTAAGGATGTGAAGACCTCTCTTCTTCCTCCTTTGGTTGCATGTTCAAGTACCTTGGATATCACTAAGGATGTGAATATCCCTTTTCTTCCTCCTTTGGTTGCATGTTCAAGTCCCTTGGACATCACTAAGGATACAATAACCAATGTATTTCTTAACATCACTCTATCCTCTCTTCATTCTGTTGTTATATGGAGCCTAATCAGACTCAAAGGTTAAATTTTCCCCACTTTTATTGGTGTGGTTTCCCCCCAAATTCCCATGGGGTCAAGGGACAGCACCCCTTACGGGGGTTTGGGGGCAGCACCCCCAAGACGGGGTCAAGGGGCAGCTTCCTGAAGGAAATGATTTTTTGGTTTGTTTACCAAACACACAATGCTCACAGAAATCAAAGTGCTCATCAGAATAGGAGAAACCATCCAACAAATTTTTATTCTTAATAGTTTTTAGTACATTATTACTTGTGTGGCCCAATCTGTGGTGCCACAACATACAAGTGTTTTTAGAAGCCTCAGAAACATAAGAGGCATTACAAATAGTAGTGGCTTCAAGCTTAAACAAGTTTTCGAATCTCTTCCCTTTCGCTACCACCAAGTTTCCTCTCACCAATCTGCAGCCATGCTTGTCAAATGTTGCATGCATTCCTAAATCATTCAACTTTGAAACTAAAATCAGATTTCTACCTAATCCAAGAACATGTAAAACACCAGGGAGGGTTTTAATGCTCCCATCACTAAAACAGAACAATACCTTTCCTTTCCCAACAATTGGATATGAAGAGTTGTCACCAAGGTAGATATTACCTCCATCATATTCTTCATATGTGGAGAACCATTCCTTATCTGGGGTCATATGAAACGAGCATCTTGAGTCAACCAACCAGTTTTCATTAGAAACAACATTACATGTAGAAATTAACACATCTTCACCTGCATTCAAGGACTTATCTGAAGCATTCTCCCACTATTTCTTGGGATTTCTACACTCCTTTACATGTCCCCTTTTACAATAGTTCCAACACTTAACTCTATTCGTCTTCCCAGGAGTCTTAGACCAACCCTTGAACTTGTCCTTAGCCCCTTTCTAATCTCCTTTCGGTACCCTTTCCTTAGACCTTCCCCTGATACTGAGAGCATCACCTGAACTATCCAAACTCTTCTTCCTCAATTCCTGTGCCAGTAAAACCACAACATGAGCATCCAACTTTAGATTTGTGAGGTTAGCAGTGATAGCCAAAATGACATTTTCCCATGATTCAGGTAAAGAACAAAGAAGCAAGATACATTATCTTCCTCATCAAATTCAACATCTACTGAAGCAAGATGACTCATCATTAAATTAAAAGAATTTAAATGCTCTGCAACCGACTCACCCTCTTTTATTTTCAAAGAAAACAACTTTATTTTTAAATAGAGTTTATTTACCATACTCTTGGCTTGGTAGATCTCACCCAACCGATTCCACAATTTATGTGCGGTCTCTTCCTTTGTGCATTCAACATCATAGAATCTAAAAGACATAAACGGATGGTTCCCCATGCCTTCTTATCTAGTTTTGCCCACTTATCCAGAGAGACATCATTGGGTTTCTTCTCTTTTTGGATAGCCAACTACTGGTTTCTTTCTTTCAACAAATCTTCCATTTTCAGCTTCCACAACTCATACCCCATTTCGTTGAACTTCTCAATGTCCAATCGAGAGGTTGATGCAACAACGGATCCAACCATAATATCAACACAAGATCTACAAAACAAACACAACTGAATCTCCCATTGTAGCTGGAGCATCCACACTACCACCCAAGAGTCAAAGCTGGCCAGGCTCTGATACCAAATGTTAGAAATGAAAGCAACACTACTTTAATGGAAATTTGATTCAATATAAATTTCTACAATCTTTAACTATGTGTTATTAATGGAGATTGTAACACAGAAACAAAACTATGCTTCATAGAAATGCAAAATAAAAAAATTGAACACATGACACAATGTTTAATATGGAGAAAACCCTTTTAGGTAAAAAACTCCAAACAGGAAAGAGGCCCAATGTTTGTATTAATCTAAAAATGATTTAATACAAGAACACCACCAATCTCTCCTTCAGTCTTCAATCCGACAGTATTCTGGCAGCACTTGAGTACTTAAAATCTGTATCTCAGCAACAAATACATGGAAAATACTTATAGCATGTTTTCCAACTCATCCTAGGTGTTCACCTTCTCTCCAAATATCCCATAGGCAAGCATCAAAATGACACCTACAAGCAACATCCAAGTGTCAAAAGTTGACCCATTCAAAGTTGGGCGCCCATATCCAAGAATGACATCTTACAACATCTTATGACACGTCATAACCATCATAGATAAGGTTCCAATTTGCATACTTTCCAAGATAGGCACCTGGGGCTAAATATAGCAAATATACAACTAACATATATGTTATATGCGTCATAGAATCACATAATCTTATGACAACTTGCAGCTGTCATAGATTCACTTACCAAACATTATGACAGTTGTCATACATGCCAAATATAGTAGATTCCTCAAGGAAAAACACCTACCCTCATTTACTTTGAGTTTTTACATTTGCCAACAGTAAAATTCACTTTGTAATTACCTCCGGTTACTCTGAAATTATCCCTGCCAGTGAAACTAGTACATCTCCTTATGGGTAATTATAAATTACAAATAATACATGGAATAATAAAATATTGGGATTTACAAAGTTAATGGCACCTTATCCCAACAATTATTATGCATTTACTCACACATACAACACTAGAAACAACAAACAAAGTAAGCAAGCACCGAGTGTGCCCACTTCTCTTCCACCTTCTCAACCTTTTCTTCCCTCGCCTCCTTGTCTTTCACAACATACTACTAGAAAATATGATCTTGTTGAGAAACTCCGTGCTACTCCAGCTAAGATCTCACTTTGAGATTTAATAGAAACCTCACCTACATACCACAGAATGCTCTAGGAGGCTCTACAAAAGGTAGTCATTACACCTTTTGTTAGATCGAATGACATAGTAGCCTTGTTTGATTGTATGCATGTGAAGAGTATAGATATCACTTTTCCACAACATGCATTACCTCCCATAGAAGCACAAAACCAATATGATCCTTTTATGATATTCATCATTAGTAATAGAACTAGAATAAATCGTACTATGATCGATAATGGCTTAGGTCTTAATGTTTGTGGCATTGACCTGTTACATAAGATCAATGTAGATACCTCCATTGTCAAGCCTGATACTCTAAATAATTGTGGATTCAATAATGTTGGTAGACAATCACTAGGTACAATCAAACTACCTGTTGAGGTTGGACCTGTGACTTTACATATGCTTATTCATGTTATGCCTACTACTCTTACATACAATCTTCTCCTTGGTAGATCGTGGATTCATGCCATGGGGGAAGTCTCGTCTACTCTTCACCATACAATAAAGTTTGTTCATAACAACAAGCTCTATATAGTTCATTCTAATCCAAATCTGAAAAGTTGCTTGCAAGTAGAAGTGGGGAATCAACCCCCTCTTTTAAAATTGGTTCCTTCTTGAAAATCCGACCAACCATCGTCCACTGATAGCAACAATGATGATCAAGATAGTGTTGATCATTTGAGCATATTTTTCGGTGATGATTGGGGTTTACTAGATTTTACACCTTCCTTTAGTGGAATAGAATAAACTGAAGCATTTTTTTCGTGTGTATTCCGTGTATGTTTTGCATGTATTCTATGTGTCTTTCATGTGTATTCTCTATGTTTGCTTCGTGTATTACGTGTTTGCTTCATGTATGATGTGTTTGATTCGTGTATTGCGTGTCTTATGTGTATTCTCTATGTATGCTTTATCTCATCTCATGTTCACAAGTGTATGTATATGTGTGTATGATCTGTGCGATGTGTTTTTTGACTTCTAGAATCCTAAGATTGGGGGCTAGCACATCTGTCAAACTTAGCATCATTCTTGAGAAGTTTTTGGTTTCTCCATACTTTAGCACGAGCAGGATCGTAAGTTCCTACTCCCACTAAAGTGGGGGCTAAATGTTATGTCGTAAATGGTTGATCCAAGACAATTTCACATAGAGTTTAGCTCTCTCATGAATGATGTAACAATTTTGGGTCTTGATTAAGGATCTTGGGTAAGTCCCCTGGCTACACACCCTTTTCGGAGCTAATTAAATAGGATCCTAACACCCAAGCACTAGTGTCATGCCAGTTAGGCCCTAAAAAGGATTTAAATTAAATTACTATGTGCCTTGTGTATTGTACCTTGTTGGCCTCAAGTCATTTGGGCCCTCGACAATTAATTAGAATGCATATATATACGTCTCTCTCACTCATTTACTCCTAATGACACTCTAGCTAATGATTCTCTATGCAATTGCTTTCTAACAAGCTCTCTATCTACAAGCTCTCTATTTGTGCAAATTATTGCTATGTGTACTAACCCTTGTTGCAGATCTTGGTGGAAGCTCCTTCCTCCTTCACTCACTCCTTGTGGTGATTTGATTGTGACATCATCCCATCAAGGATTCCATGTTCATGTTAACATCTTTCCTTCATGCTTGCTTACATCTATCTTCTATTTTTTAGATCTACCTTTGCCCTCCTAGGGCACACACTCTTGATCTAATCCTTACTGTTGTGGAGGTGGGGACACCAATCATAGGATTTGACATTAGGCAAGACCCTAAACAACATCGACATTTTTGCTCTTTTGTGTGTGTGGGCCGAAGATGGAAGATTCGATAGAAACAAGTGACAAAAAGATGAAGATACAAGTGTCAGAAGTGTCTTAGACTTCTGACATCCCAAAACCCTAAGACACCTATGCCTAGTTGCCATAGTCCTTTAGATCTAGGATCTGTTTCAATAAGTGACCCTCGACAACCTTTCTCTGCTCCTTTTAGGTCCTGGTTTCTAGGTTTTTGGCTCTGATAGGTCAGTTACTTCTATTTTAGCATATTTCATCATAGAAACCCTAGATATAACCTAATTAAATCAATGTTTTTGATCACAACAAAGGGACATAAACCCTATAGCTTGGCTCCTCCAGAACTGTAGCCAAGTTTGGTTTGTGTTCCAATGTTTGATTGAAAGGCTTGATCTAGCTAGTTGAATAGTGATTTGGTCTCTCTTTTCTATTAAACATTTAGATACAAGGCACATTTGTTATCAAGAGTATTTGGAAGGCCTAGGAGTCCATCAAGACCTAGCTTCCTTGGACTAGAAATGATTTCCACAATGGCCTCTCTATTATTCAACAATTTATTTGGTGGTCTTCAGTTCTTCAATCAAGACCACCCTCTAGCCAAAGACCCTTGGGTTGATGCTTTGAAGTTTATAACAAAGGAGTTAAAACTTTGCTAGATCTTTTCAATAGAGATACCAAGAATTTCTTATCTTGGTCTGAGGCTAAGTTAAAATTTTGATTATCTAATTAGGATCACAAGACTTACTAGACATTATTGATGCCATTCCTCCCATATGGTTCACAAAATTGGGGTTAGGTCTTTCAAATTGGAAATGGTATCCTAATACACCATTCCACAACTATAGATCACACAAGGGATATTTGTGGCTTACACCTCATCTCCCAATGATGGACTAGTCGAATCACCATTGGCATCTCCAGTTCTCTCTAGGCACTTGGCATTGTAGGTTTGAGATTATTTGGGTGGCTATTCTTGAACCCAAGTTGGCTCATTTTGCTTGGTGCATTCTTTATCAAGGTCTTCTACTTGGCTCTTGTTTGCTTCATCTAGGAGTTCTAAACCCCTGTTGTCCTTTTTGTGGATAGATTGAGATGCTCAAGCACCTTTTTTTGGTTTTGCACCAGACCTTAGGAGGCTTGGGAGTAGATTCATGATTTCTTTAAGCCTTTTTCAGCTTGACCCCTTTTCATGGGATATGGTTTTGCTAGGAGATTAGCCTTACCTCCCATTTAAATTTGCTTACATTTGGCATGCTTTCAGGGTGGAGACTCTTTTTAGCATGTATGGAAAGACATAAATTATGCTATCTTTACAAGTTGTTCTGCTGATATTCACTTTTTATTGTATACTAAAGCTATGATCTACTCTAATGTGCTTATGCAGATTCAAGTGCAAGTGAACATAGTGCACTTGAGGTTTCCCATTTGTAGGTGCTTTTAGATCATTGGGGTAATTCCCCTTGCATAGTTGCTAGAGTTCCATCTCTTCTAGCCTTCCACTAGGGTCACTCCCCACCTCATGGGCACAAATGTGGACGTAGCTAGAATAGGGCATCCTAGTCACAAGGCTCTTAGCCTCAAAGATCCAGGGATCATGCTGCTTATGGTTGGTCTTAGCACTCTCGGTCGCCTTCTGCCTCTACTTATGGGCATGGTGCTCTCGACTGGTCAAATTCTGACAAGTTTCCCCGCTTGGATCTAACTCTCTCATGTTCATGCTCAACAACCTACAAATGAAGAGGAAGAAGGTGCTCTCACTAGTTGGGAACCAATTGATGATGGTTCTATCCCCACTGATGTATGGGGTATAACAAATGATCATGACCCCCCTCCAGATGGTGTTGTTCTTGTCACTTAGCGATTTTGTTGTTTATTGATGATTGGGCTTAGCCCTTCTTAGATTTTTTCATCTTTTGTTTTTAGGCTTAGGTCCCACATAGACTTTGAGGGTGTGCTGCCCTTTTTTTGCGAATAGTGTATTATTCTCTTTTTAGCTTTTAAAAAGTAATTGTCTACCTATGAAGATGAGACCTAAAATGGATGCAAATTACACCTAATATGCACCCAATCTCAAGTCCAAGGGACCTCAAGATTGGACTAAATCACTACTATGCTTTTATACTAAAACATGCACCCTATCTAAGCAAACTAGTGATGATATGTCCTAAATGGATGATAAACTAAACTAGACTATGTTGAATTGCACTAAGAGCTATAGATGTGAGCACTCGAATTGACAACATAACATTGCACAAAATGACTTGTTCCAAATGGGAGGTGGAGGCCTCAATTTATAGATTTTTGGAGATTGGATTGGAGGGCTAGGATCAGTTTGAAAGATCAATGGTGGAGATTGCTTGAGGATCCTCAAGCAAGGAGAATTGGACAAATGGCATAATTGGATTGGATGAGAAAGTTGCCCCAAGATTCAAGGGATGATCAATGGATGAGAATGCAAGTTTGAATGGATGGATCGCTAGGATTGAGTAGGTGTATGACATGTAAGGACTCATTTATGAAAAGGTACAGCTTGGACTTTGTGAGAAATTTTTAATTTCCATGTAGAAGACAAGTGGAATTTAAAATTAGAAGAATAGTGTTCAAATAGTGCCACATGGAATTTTAAATTGGAATGAATAGTGACACATGGAGTGGGGTGGAAGAAAGAGGACAAATGTACTCAATTTTGAAGATTTGCCCATGCTTCCAAAGTACCACTTGTCATGTACATGTGTGTACATTGGATGACAAGTGGACTTCTAGAAACATGGGGGTTGTAATGATGAATTAATTAAAATTAATTCATGTGCACATGGATTAGAAGAAAATAATCATGATTACAAAAAGTAATCAAAAGTGCACAAAATAGGGAATTAAATAAATATGGTAATTTATTTAATTTTTGGAATGAACTATAGTCCAAAATATTTAATTTTCAAACTATAGTAGAGGAATTTGATTTTTATAACATGATAAAGGTGTAGAATAAATTAATTAAATAATTAAAAATTATTTAATTAATAATTGGATTAGATGAAGTGATGCAAATGGACTAGAGTTGAATGCGGTCGTGGATGAAGTTGGTTGTGACCATTTTCCAGGTGTCTACATTTTGCCCCTCTTTGAGATGATGTTCGAGATGATAAGATTTGTGTTGAGTAACATCATTTCAAAGAAGTTAAGGAAATGGATAGAGGAAAAGGATAATAATGGGATGATGATGCCCCCTCGAGAGGATAGGCGGGTTGGACAAACACGGGTATTCTCTCAAAAGGAAACGTATCAGTCAAAGGTGAAAGAGAAGGGAATGGATATTGAATGACGAAGCTATGAGTAAGCTATGATTATGATATGACGTAGAATGACAAGAATAATGATTAGGATGTCGATTAAAATGAAGATGTCAAGAATGAATGTGTTGGTGGGAATGTGTAGAATGTTTAGAATGAGGGATGACTAGGAGGATCTCTTCCCTGTCTCTTCTTTTTGCAACAATGTCTTTACCATACAAGACTTGTGAATGGTGGGATGCTATGGAGATGGCAATGTAAGGCAATGGTGCCCAGAGTATAATAGAGGCTAATGATATTAGTCTTTAAAAAATCTAGCTCCAAGAGGGTACTCTTGTCTACTAATGACCTTGTCAAAGTATAAATTGGATTTATCAAGACCTTGAGGTGTGAATGAAATGATTGATTAAGGTGAAGCCTTGAGTTTCAAACTTAACTTGGAAGGATGGACGTAAACTGGCCTTGACGTATTAAGCCCAAGTTGTGATTGATTTGAAAAAAGGATATCAAGGTCTCTTGGGCCAGCTTTGTACTTGTGATACAATCAAGCTTTGAGAGTTTCTCCCTATGTTTCAACCTTAGGAAGGCTATGTTTGGGAACCTCTCTTAACTTGAAGGGCTGAATGATAATGAGATGACGTGATGAATTTTGATTGTAAAGGAATGGAATCGGATATGTAGTGGGTGATGTTGACACAGTCTCAATCAGATTTGATAGGGAGAGTAGATACTCAAAGTTTTCCCTAGGGTTGTGGTGCATGGTGATGTGGAATGATGAGATTGGATGGTTTGGATAGATTGGGAAGAAGTTGATTGGATTATAAATGAAGATGATTATGTGTAGTGAGTAGATTAGATGATTTGGATGATTGAGATGATGGTGATTAGATGGAGGAGGTGATTAGGGTTTGATATGGATGACTAGGATGAAATGATTAGGAATGAAAGGGGGGTAATTAGGATGATGTGTAATGGGGAAGGATGATGATTAGGATATGATTAGGATGAGGTGGAATGATGAGGATATGATGAGTAGGATATGACTAGGATGTGGTTGAATGATGGGGAATGATGAGTAGGATATGATTAGGATGTAGTGGAATGATTAAGAATGGTGAATAGGATGTGGTTAGGATGAGGTGCAATGATGAAGAATGATGACTAGGATGTGACTAGGATGACCACGATGTGAATGGGTGGATGAATTAGGATGGGGTGTGGGTGGGGGGAATGGTGTGAGAAAATGTGGAGTAGCACGCAAAATAAACGAATGGGTGGGTGTTAGTTTTTTGAAATTTTTTTTATGTTTTTAGGTTGGTGAAATTTTTAGTTATTTTTGATTTGTTTTTATTTTAATGGGTTTGTGAAAATGTGTGATGGGTTTGTGAAATTTTTAATAATGTTTCATGGTTTTTTTTTTTAAATTTTTGATTATGTGATTAGTATTATGGATAGGATTTTGGTTTATTATTTTTGTTTATTTTATTATTGAATTGTTATCATTATTTTTGATTTATGTATTTATTTGGTTGTGATTTTTAAATTTTTATGTGATTCTTTTTATTTATTTATGTTAATGATTTTTGATTTTTAAATTTTTAAATTTTTTATGTGACTGCTTTTATTTATTTATGTTAATGATATTTTTATTTTTAAAGTTTTAAATTTTTATGTGATTGTTTTTATTTATTGATTTATTCATTTTTATATTGTTTTTATATTTATTTGTTGTTATTATTTTATTATTATTATTATGTATTTTTTTTTGTGGGTTGTGAATTTGTTTTGGTAGGTGAGGGGTGGAATGTGGTTCCCAAAGGGCACTAGGGATGGTGAGCAGCATTCAAAATGCGGTGGCAGATGGCGTGGCATAGAATGGGCATGGCAAAGGGGTAGGGCGAAGGTGGGAGCGGCGGTAGGTATTTTCGTGCTTGTTAGGTGCTTCGGTGGGTGTTTCGGTGCTAGGGGGAGCAAGGAGGTAGTTGTTAGGGGGCGCAGATAGCGAGTAGCGCTTAGGGGATGGGGATAGCGAGAGGGGAGTTAGGTAGGGATCTAAGGTTAGGGATAGGGGATAGGGGGAGGGGAGGGTTTAGGGGATGGGGATAGCAGGAGGGGAGTCGGGTAGGGGTCAGGGGATAGGGGTAGGGGAGGGTTTAGGGAGTAACGTCCAATGGGCATTGGGGTAGGGGGTGGCACCCATTGGGCGTTGGGGTATGGGATAGCGACCAGTGGGCGCCGATTGGCTTGCTGCTTTTTTTTTTTAATTTTTTAATTTTTAATTTTTTATAATGTTTTTTAATTTTTATTTTTCTATAATGTTTTTTGATTTTTTATAATGTTTTGTGATTTTTTTGATTTTTAGTTCCTGCTGTAGGTAGGAATGCTAATGCATTCGTGCAAGCTCTATAATTTTTATTCAATGGACCAATCAACATTCAGAATTAAAATCAATTGACTAAATATTCTAATGTTTATTATTTTGCACAATATATTTTAATATATTAATTCTTTTTATCCAATATTTTATTAGATGACAGTGTCTAATAGTCTTATTAGCATGATGTTAGCAATTGGTCTTATTTGATTTTCATATATTTGATGCCAATCAATACAGTAAAAGGTACATACAGTACACTACCAGTTGCATTCAAATTGATTGACATAGATATTATTTGTTTCTTTGCATATGCATATATTTAATGCAAATACATATATGTCAAAGTGGATAGGACAATTCTTTGTGAATATCTAATTATTAGTTTTATTATTTGACCATATTTTGTGGCTACAAGGGACTCTTTTGTCTGGCATACACAATAATTCAATATAAGAAAAAATATTATTGGTATGCAACAATATCATCTCTTTGAATTGACATATATTCACACAAATCATTACAGATTGCCACCAATTTTTGTACATGAACCTGTTAACCAGAATGCTTTTATTAAGCCAAACCTGCCCCTCAATTATTTTCATTTTTTTTTCCAAATCTGCAATTCAATTTCCAATGAGAAATTGAATTCTGCACTCTACTTGTGTTTTTCATCAGTTACATTGTCACCGTTCACTGTCTCAATAATATTGAAAAGATATCACATGATTTTTTCGCTACACAGGAAATTTAATTGCTTGTAATCATTGTTCCTCATAAATGTCGTTTGACTTGTATTTCATTTCATCCCCTGTGATATTTTCCTCCTCATTATCCATTATCAAAATTTAGTTCTTGGGAGATTTTGGATGGCTTTTTAAAAAGTTGATTGGACATGTAGACAATTCATGTCTTCTGTACACTATAGCTGCACATGCTTGGAATTAATAGAGCTTGACTTTCACAAGTTACAATTTATTTGATTTGATTTTGTGTATGAAATATCAAATTGATTTGAGATTTCTCTATGAGGACATTCAATTGATTTCATTTTCGGGAGGGTTAAAGTCACCAATCTACTTATTAAATCATGGCTTCAATGCTTTCAACCAGTATCACTTGCTTTGTGTTGGTTCTCATCATCATCGTCGTCTGTGGAATTAAACTCAGGTACATTCACCTGCTACAAGCTTGCATTTTTTTTAACTCTCATATCCTCATCTGTCTTCATATCCTATTTAGCATGAATATGCTCTACTTTCTCTTGTTGTGTATCTATATCTTATGTCTGAACTAGGTATGTGGTTTGAATCCTTAGAACTTTGTTGTTTGAATTTGATATCTGTACAAGTTAGATAGTAGACTAACGCATATGAATAGAAGCATCGATTTGTAGTGCTAGTTGAACAAGAAGAGCTAGGTTCAAGGAATCATCAATACGACCTACGTCTGAGCAACTCTTTTATATATATTTCCAGTGATCTTGAAAGTTGTTTTCAAAATTTGCCCGTGTTTATACCCAATCTTTAGTTCGTGTAAGGTGATTAGCCGGTTCTAGTGACTTGACCTGTGTATTTTGTTTAGATCCCTAACATTTTTAAACATTGGTTTTCTATTAATGGGTTATAGTTTCAGGCTCAGGCTAGAAGACATATGCGTTTATAGCAATTTGGGTTTCTGATATTGTGCTTTCTAGTGATTTTGGATCAACTATCTATTCAGGCTATATATGTTTGACCGCTGCAGGAGACTTAATCTCATAATCTTGAATTGGCAATCCGATTGCATTATGTATCTCCTTCCCTTCCTTGTGCCCTTCCCTTCCATACTCCTAATAACTTTTACATCTTCTATCTCGCCCCTCTCCTCAATTTTGTCACACTGATGCAAGTGATCATTTTCACAATAGTCTTGCATATGAAAACGTGTAACATCAGATCCCCTCTCTTTTAATCTAGTTTATCTCTAGCTTTTGATGAGAGACATTGATTCAACATCTTTGTTAATAGTAAATATTCCTGGATTTCATTGTTTTTGTTGACAATTCCATCCAAAACCATGATTTGGGGTCTTCTTGTTTTTTCGCTTTTAGGCTGAGGTCACACACAGTCATAGAACCATTTATAATCACCACAAATAGAAACTTGAGCACTTTGCATGCCCTTCATAAGCTACTAAGCCCTCATTTTCATGACACAATGAACATCAATGCTTTTTCTCATCATATTCTAATAAATGCGGGAGGAATACTTGAAAGAATGGTGTTTCCACAGAAGTATTGCTTGGAAATGTCTCACCATTAGAAATGTCTTTTGAATTTATCACATCATCAAACACATTTAAGGAATTTGACTTTAGATCTTCCTCTTCTGTGTATGTTTCTTTCAAATCCACATCTTTAAACCATTTTTTTGTTTATGCTCCTCCAAAGGTTTTGAATAGTTCTCACCACTTTCCATGAGATATCTCTCACAAGTAACATCCTAGGGCATTTTGCATATGTTTTCTCTGTCAGTCTCTGATATCTTTGAATGGATTTGCATAGTTGAATCAAACCTAGATAAATTACTCACATTTTTTCTTTTCTGGAAACATTAAGCAGAACATGCTCTTCAGTGGTTTCATGTAATGGAATGGAAGTAACAATATTAAACTAATTTACATGTTTTAAGAAGTGTGGAACCTTCGACCAAGAATATTATTGTAAAGGTATTCACAAGGTACAAGATGTTTTCAACATTTTTAGGGTTTTTCTCCTGTTATTACATAGATTTACTATATATATTTTTTCTAACATTGTTCAAGTGTTGTGATTGGTATGTCATTGTATTACTGTATAAGACTTGCTTATGATATTTTAGATTTGTTCCTGAGACTATATTAGATTTTGTTACTATTAGGGTTAGGGTTTCCAATATGCGAAAACATATTTTTTTCCTTTTCTTGATTTGATAAATTATATGTAATTTTTAGGGGTAGATTTTGCCCTTGTAGGGATATTTATTTGGTTAAATTTACCCAGGACTTGTCTATGTAGATGTGGGATTATATGCAATTTCAATAATATTTTGGTACTATATATTCTTTGAGGAGGGCTATATTGTAACTGCCATGTTACATGCACTACTTTATTCAATTTCAATGCATTATTATTATTGTGTTTCTTTTGTATGGTATGCGATTTTTTTTATCAAGCTGGATGAATTTTAAACACTTAATGATTTTAAGTTGCATGCAATAATTTGTTCAATGTCAAAATCTTTATTATCGCGTCTCTTTCAGTAGGGCTATGCTTTACCTAGTGAGTTTGATACAATAGGTAGTATAATTTGAAACTCTCTATTAGTACTTCTCCCTCACTGGAGCTGCATCTTATCTAGCAAGCTGGATTATCTGACTTCAAATTCAACTTTGATGGGGCAATTAATTATGTAGAAAGATGGATTCAATAGTTCACCGAATCGAGTTTGGCAGTCATAAACCATATCTAGAAAGTTGGACGCAACATTTCATACGATTTTGACACTCTTATTATGTCCCTTTTGGTAGGGATCATGAGAGTTGATGCCATAGGAAGATGAATTCACTATTAGACTTAATGCCTTAAGAACATGAATTTGAGTAAACAGATCTTGGTTGTTTCTTGTAAGTTCAAGAACATGAATATGACCATGAAATTTGTTGGTTGGATTTTGTAAGTTCAAGATTTTGTTACAATTCTTAAAAACTGCAAAGATGTCATTCCTTATCTCTTAACAGAAATGCAAAAATGTGATTTTGCACATTGGATCAACATTTAATTATTTATGTAAAATTTGGCTCAGTTTATGAGTTCTTAATACATGTAAACTTGAATCATTCTCAAATATAGAGTGTAATCATTTTGTTGTAACCTTTCAATGCTTCTTCTGTTATTAAGATCATGCCTTATTGTCTCAATGAAGATATGTCTATATGAATATCAACATATCAAATATTTAAAGAATTTTCATTTTTTTACTTTTGATTTTGCTTATCTATTAGAAACCAAGTTCCATGTTTAGAATCTGGATACTTTGGACAAGATTTTCTATACTTTTAGTAATGGCTAAATTATCTAATTATGAGATCTCAATTATCTAATTTCTTTATTTCTCTTGTCAATATATTTTTTTTTGCAGAACTGAATAAAAGGATTTTTTAAACCAGAATATTTTAGTTTTATATAATATGAAAATTTAGTTATATACCAGTATACATATCTTAAATAAATCTATCTAAGAAAATGCCGAGAGATATCAATTTAAAGTTATTTTGTTTACTTTGAGTTATTTTATTTTACATTATAGCTATTTTATTTACTATATACATGTATACATAGATTTTATTATTAAATATTAATATTTTGGATTTATTTTATGCTTATTATTAAAAATTAATAATTTGACATGTAAATTTTACTTTGCGTTATTTTATTTTACATTACAGCTATTTTATTTACTATATACATGTATACATAAATTTTATTATTAAATATTTATATTTTGGATTTATTTTATGCTTATTATTAAAAATTAATATTTTCACATGTAAATGGCTTTTGAAATTTAATGTAAAAGGTAAGAGTTTGGTGTTAATAGGCCCCTTGTGCGATTGTACAATGCCTCTCTACATTAATAATTTATTTTAAATATTTAATATAGTTATATACTATATTTTAATTGTTATTATTATAGTTATATACTATATCAAGATTTTTTGTACTTATATTTTAATTGTGCTTCATTACGAATCAAAACTACATAGAAGAAACTTTTCAATAAATTTTTGTGTTAAATGCAAAATGTATTATAGTAGTTTCCTATATTTATTGATTTTAATTTCTTTATTTGTCATGTGAATACGATTTTTGCAGAACTCGATAAAAGGTTTTTTTGAACCTGAACTCTGGCACACTACAGGAGTAGTCTGAAATCTCTTGTTTACCAAGGTGCATTCAACTTTCCCATGTCATTTGTTTAAAGTTGAAACTACTCTTTACTTTTTCGTCTACTTTCATCCACAATGTTGCAATGAAATATTTTAATTAAAAATCAAGAATGTAGATAGATATATATAAAGTATGTGATTAACTTGAATCATATTAAGTTCTGTTAAATCTATAATAGGTTATAATGTAATGAAAAAATAAAATAATAGCATACAAAGTGAAAACTAATTTTTATAATAATATTTATACATAGTTAGTAGTTATTATATAATTCTTATAAAACCAAAACTATTAATATATTTGAACATATGTGCCTATATCTATGCCAATAAGATTACATCTATTAGTTGCATGTTCAAAGAAGAATGTGCTTACTGTAATTATTATAATGTATCCTATATTATAATATCAATTAATGCTTGCACCATATGTTTATGAAAACCATAGAAAAAGTAACTATAATTACCAATAACATATTTCATTTTTAATACCCTCTGATCCTGTAGTGATATAATTGTTATGAATAAAAAAGGATATAGTTGTTGTAGTCAGTTGCATTTGATAATGTCTAGGAGTCTTTCAAATATGGATTCCAACTTGCAAAGATAGTTGAAGGAATCTTGAATTTTACTAACCTGACGGTACAAAAGTTTCTAATACCATTGTAATTTTGGTCTAGAAAAGATATACTGAATGGAGAAATTGCTAAAGCAATCAACTACTAAAGAGTTAGTACAAAAGAAATGAAGAAGAAGACACTTAAGCCTAAGTGATATATATTCAAAACATTCTACAGAAGCAACGAGATATAGAAGTGTTAGACAACGCTCATTGGGTTGTTATGTTGTAGAAATCAGGGATCCTAAATTAAAAAAATACAAGTGGCTTGGAACTTTTGATTCAGCAAAAGAAGCCGCCTATGCTTATGATAAGGCTGCTATATCAATGAGAGGCTATAGTGCAATTACAAATTTTATCTATTCCAATTCAAAACCATGTAACTTGTTTTCCAAGAAGCCTACTCCATAGAAATAGGTAAAGGAAACAAAGCTCGATGCTTCAGTCCTAAGGAAATGGACGACTGTACAAAGGATATCTCATATAGAGGTGTTAGGAGACGACCTTGGGGTAGCTATGTTGTAGAAATTTGGAATGGCAGGTCCAAGAGATGTCAATGGTTAGGATCTTTTGATACAATAGAAGAAGCTGCTCTTGCCTATGATAAGGCTGCTATATCTATCAATGATAGTAAAGCAAGAACAAATTTCTTGTATGTTAATTCAAAGCCATCCTATTTGTCTAGTAATCAACCTGTTTTGCCCTGTTCTACTTTGCAGTCTACTCCTATATTAAATCTAGTTTTGAGTCAAGAGAAATCAAATACTAGAAGTGATGAGAACTTTGGTCAATTGGCCAGGGATGATTACATGGAACCTTTAACAAAAATGATAGAAAAGAATGATCATTTTCTTGGAGGTAAATCAAACAATTTACAACTATCCACGTGTCTTCCTAAAGTTGATAGCAGTAGCAATTTTTTGATCAAGCAACTTGTTGTACCATTCTGTACTTTAGAGTCTAGTTCCAAATTAGAACAAGTTTTACCTAAAAACATTGATATAACTTCAACCAATTACATTACTCAATGTACATCTTCATTGTGCCAATCTTGCTTTAGTCCTGTTAACAAGTGTTTGTTTAGTAGCAGCACGATCATCAATACAATGCCCATAACAAACTTTGGCATGGCTATTTTTCCATATGGCATTGGTAACCATTGTCCTAATCAATTCTTGGAAGACCTTGCTCTTGTCAGTAATGGCATTGATACAAGAGAGATATACAATATCAATCACAATTGTAGCATTTCATCTATAGCTACCACTAGCCATGTGTCTACTACAAAGTAGCCATGTATCTGCTACTAAGATTAACATATTTGATCTTGCTATTGATCATGTTAAACATCTTATTAAGATAAGTTATTAGATTGTGTATATAGTTGGAGAAACATGCAATGCATGAAAAGTTGTTTCTTTAAAAGATTTTCAAGCAAACAATTTCAAATAGAGTTGATATTGCTCTTTGAAGAACAAAATTTCCATTGAACAATATTCTTATTTTTACTTATAGAGAAGTACAAATTACAAATAAAGAATTGTATTTTTTATTACAATATTCCCTATTAATATGAATAGCTTAAGAGCATGACTAAAATATATTCTATAAAAATATGATTTATTCTTAGTCGTGTTTTTTTATCTGCAACAAATATATGAATCTGACAAATCTATAGTTGATAATCTACAACTTTTCTATTACAATACCAATGAAACTCTACATATGTAAATGATCAAAACTACTTCTGACTTTTAAATGTCTGTTCTTATATAGATTTTTCTTGGTATTGAACATAAAATACAAATGTTAGGAGATATAAATGGCATCAGTTAGATTTTTTATCTCATAGTGTAGTAGGTTTACTATGTACTTTATCCCAAAACCGAAAAAAAGTAACTTACTATAGCTGAAATTAGTTTTAATCAATTGGAACAATAGTACAACTTTTCAATACTGGATACATCCACAGGAAGAGTACTAGTTCCATAGCTATTATCTATTTCAAAGATAATGACCGTCATTTCTATTTTCATGACCAGACCCACCACTTATATGTTGATAAAAAGCAATAGCTCCAATAAGAGCAATTGATCACCAAGAACATATATTGTTGTCACTAGATAATCTTTTAGAGCTTCATGTAGATCATCGAAAGTAAAATAATTAATGAATGACCAACTCTACTTGAATCATATTGTCCTCCAATTTCTACACTGTCATGAAAATGGAGCTTGAATTGCAAAACCCCACACAAAAATAATTAGATATCAATTTACTATTCACAGTCAAGATCCTGATCAAATCATCATGAATAGCATATTGAACTTACATATACCATTCATGACAATATAATTATTCTTCAAACAAGTATAATAGTCATAGACTTTGATACAACCTGTATTCTAAAGGATATTTTATGATTGGTTGACAAAAAATGCAAATGTGATCAATGGAATGCTAAGAACTTGCAAATAGTTGTTCTATGCGATTACAGTTACAAATTATATAGTTATCCAGTGTGGAAAAGAAATGGCTCACTCTTTTGAGGATGAAATCATGTTACAAGCATACACTATTATGATAGTCGAGGTGTTCATAGTGGTTCTATTGCTCATTCTAGTAAAAAACACTTTGCATTTTTGCATATTGCTGATATGCGATGTAATAGTGTTCTTATATTTTTTTGGCGGTTACTGACCATTATGAACTCAAGGTAAATAGGCATGGAAGAAGTAGTATGAAGATTCCAATCTAAAACAAGGAAGTATATGCAACCAACAGTCAGTAGAGGAAAACAATGTAGACTTCTTTGTCTTTGTGTTTTTATGTATTATTAAGTATATTTATATAATAACTCTTGTAATTGAACATGATCTAATTTGAACAATGTCTATTGCCTAAATTGAATTTGATAATGTTGTCATAGAGCTCTCTCTATATGTGCAAAATTTTCTTTCTGATAATTGTTATTTGCTTCAATGGTCTAGTTGCAAAATTGAGCATTCTATGTGCACTCACCTTGAAGAATTCTATTTATATGGTTATGAACTTTGATGGTGAGGTTTTAAATTGCATTTCAAAATAGCTACCAACTACTATTTTGACAAAGTTCAAAGAATTTCTTGAAGAATCTCATAGCAAGATCATATAGCTTTATTTCTATAAACATGATGTTTCTTAAATTTTGCATGAGCAGTTTGTATGCAATAATATGACACACGCAGAAATAACATACAAGTCCATTGTTGATAATCTTCTTTATCATTTGCATAGATTAGACACTTTGGGTGGTATGTTGAATTCCTATTGCGATCTATTTTTATCCTAGATGAATTCCTATTACCCAAATACTCTGGAATAAAATGACGTTTGCAAATTGAGGACATTTTTAGGCATCTATAGTCTTAGCATTCTTATGCATATCACTAAATGACTGATTTCAATTTCAATTAAGTTGACTAGAATATAGGGTCTAGATCCCTATACAAATGGCCCTAAGCGCAAAGCAAGGCAAACTCTCTAATGTAATCAACTTCAAAGCAACCTCTTCTTTCTGAAATCCCACCTTCCCATCTTGGGTTGGAGATTTATTGTTTTAGCTGAATCTTTTGGGTATGGCTTTATTTTTTGACATAAAGCCTATTTAAAATGTTTACCCATAAAATAGTACATCATATATTAGTTAACAACCAAAGCAAACAAAGATAAAACAATTTCTAAAACATATGTAAATTCAAAACATGCAATTTGTACAATATATTACTTAGATCAGCACTATGTTGCATTCTTTCTATATTTAATATATTTCACTATCTTATCGGTCAAAGATTTTCTATTACAATTTTTTTTTTGGCTACACACCATTTTGACAGTTCAAAATGAAGAAGTGGCAAAAGAACAAACACATATTCTTCCCAACTCAAAAATGGGAAGCGACAGACATTGGAAGATATGATGCTGTGAAGATGGCCCATGTTTTTATGATTGATTGTGCAGTTGTGGAAGAGGCAATTCGAACAGTGGTGGGGATAGAAATCCTTCAAGAATTTCCACAAGTACTACAATACTTAGAAGTTGTTTCTATCTTCCTTTCCAATGCAATGGATCTCCTCCAGAATTTTGACCTCCTCAGAAAGTTGGCATTTGACTATGTACAAAGTTATCTCATATCGGAGGAAACTTATAAATCAGTAATTAAGAACTATGAACTATTTTATGGTTCAACTCTCATAGGAGGTCTTTTTACCTTTAATGAGATACACAAGGATCCAACAATGTTGTGTGTTTATAATGCTATCAAAACTGGCATACAAAATGATTGTATCCTCACTATGGAAAATGTTGTGGATTCCCATCAATTACAACTTGGTCCACACTTTGCATCACGGGTCAAAAGGACTTTTCTTGCACTTCATTTTCTCTTGGGCCATGTTCCTCATCCACCTTTGCTTCATCACTCTGTCCCTATCCAAAATGTTGTGCCCACTATCTCAAATGTTGCTCAAGTTAGTTCAATTGTTCCAAATACTCTGATGACCTCTCCAGTTCCTGATGCTTTCAGTTCTAACAATAATGAATCTAGTTCAACTATCTGATATGTATAAGCAATTTCTTTTCTGCTTGGCTTCTGCAAGAGCATACTAAAACAATTATGATACATAATGTTTTGATTTTAATGCTCCTTTGAGAATCTCTACTTCTAGTCCATATCATTTTTCATATCTATATTTAGAATAAGTTTAGGTTAAGTGCATTCAAATGCAATACAAAATAAATGTCAAAAGTGTTGATTTGTTTAAATTCAATCAAAGATGAACTTAGATGAGTTATAAGCATTATCAATACAACTTGATTTGATAACACAAGAAAACTTGTTTAGAACAAAGTGTATAATTGTAATCATAAATTCTATCAAAACCATAAATTGACAATGTCTCACTAGTTCACAAAAACTTAGCAAACTGCATATGTCCATATGGCTAATAGATAATTAAAAAATTGTTCATTTATTGAATATGATTACAACAAAAATAAAACCATGTGAATATAACAAAGACAATTTTATATTACAGAACCGCAAGCAAGAAGAGGTATTAGAACAAAAAGTGGTAATCTAAAGATCAAATACAAATATGAATTTAGTAAACATCCACATCATCTATATCCAAGGTAAAACATATCCCTCCTATCCTACAATTATAAACTTTGTTTCAAGGCATAAAAAAATGAAAAGGAAGATAAATTCTTTAGCAGTGCAAAAGAAACAAATAATAGAAGTAGAAAAATATGAATTGGGAAATCAATCTCAAGATTGCAACATTGATAGTGCTTTAAGAATTGAAGGATTTTTTAGGCTTAAAAACTTTAAATATAATGTTGGAGATTGTCTCTTTGATACATTTGAGCTTCTACTTGACAATCACTACACATCAATCCAAATACACAATGGAACTATTGATTACTTCCTGCAATGTCTTTAACAAGGCAATGTAGAAGCAATTACTTCATATAACTATGAATTGAATCCTCTTACACTATATGAATTGCATAGAATAAAAGATATCGAAACGTACCTCCGTAGAATGTGACTCTCTACAAAGCCAACAATAAACAATGAAGACATTGGATTGTGGGGAGACATATTTTGTATACATTGGCTATCCAAATGGTTAGACATACAAATATGTGTTTGGTCAATGGCAAGAGGAAAGAAGTACTTACATTTCAATCAATCATCCCATGGAAAGTCATAGTCTTTCTTATTCCATGATGCAAATCCTCTTCGTGGTCATTTTGAACCATTCCTACATTATCAAATACAATCAAACAATATACAAACACATATAAAAGAAATAATAGAAGTTGACAAATATACATTGAAAAATCAGACTCAAATTTCCAATATCGATAATGCATTAAGGCTTGAAGGATTGTCTAGGATTACTGCATTTAAATACAATGTAGGTGACTGTCTCTTTGATGCATTAGAACTCCTACTTCATCATCGCTATACATCAATTGAATTATGCAATGGACTTATTGATTACTTCCTCAATTGCCTTTCACAAGGCAACATAGAAGCAATTAGTTCATATAAATATCAATTGGATCCTCATACACTCTATGAATTACACAAAATAGAAGATGTCAAAACGTACCTCCATCAAATGCGACTCTCTGCAATACCAACTACAAATAATCAAGAAATTGGATTATGGGGAATGATGCAGAGCGGGCAGTGGATCGTGGGAAACTATTTTACCAGTCGACTGCTAACCTACATTTCTTGTGTATGTTGCCCATTGGTGAGATCCACTTAATCGGCAAGCTTTAACCCTGTCATGCCGAACCCCTTCCTCTAGCTGATGGAAAATTGACTTTGCGCCTATCAGCGGGACCGTCGCTATCGACGAACTCCTTTTAACTCCTATCGATAGGTCGATGTGGGTACTTCGCTTTCGTTGAACCTCACTTACCTTTGAACCAATGCTATCAATTCAATTACTTAGTTTAAAGTGTTATTGGAAACTCACAGTTGCATTGTTGAACCGCAGGAACTCATCGGCTTCACTAAACTGTTAAACCGCTGACCTGTTAAACCGTTGAACCGATTCAGCGAATGGTTCAACTGTCGCTAGCTCTTTAGTACTATCTCCATCATTGAATGGTTGAACCAAACGGTTGGTTGAACCATTGAACCTTTCGCCAAAGGTTCAATCAAAGACCTTCCACTGGATTTCAGCTAACTGCGGAACCTGATAATAAAAACTTATATCGACGCTTCCTCCATTGACTCGAAAAACTGTTGAACCTTTGAAATTGGTTCAAATGCAAAAATTTTAATTGTCTGCAACGTCGATCTGCCCAGCTAAACCCCTCGCGACTTCACCAAAATGTTCCTCCTACAAACATACAGATTTTTTCTAACTTTAACAACCTAGCACATGAGGATGCTAGGGTTCATCTTCAATGCATGTTGCAAATCGATCCTATGAACACAAAAACAAAATAGAAAATCTAAACTACTATATATAGCCATTCAATCGATTACGAAGTAATCCAACTGGTGGAATGGGTTAAGAACCCATCTTGGCTGTAAACCAGAAAATTGACTACACAAGGAAATCAAACACAAAATAGGATCTTCTTTTATTGCTTCCAAAAATGAAATACAAATATCTGATTTCATAGTTTTAGAACTTAACTACACACTATTGCTTTGATCCCTATCTCTCTTTATAACAATTTCAATCGATATCTCCTATCGATCTGACCTGAGCTATTTATCTACTTGCCAACAGTAGTACCGACATGATTCGCAGCAGCTGGGAGATAATTCCAAGTGACTGGGAGAGATAACCAACAAACAAACTTCTAACAAACTAACAACCTTATCATGATAGATCAATAAGTGTCCTAGGGACTTACAAACAGAAATAGAATTACAAACATCAATGACAAGTCTCGTCAAACAGACCTTATTACATTAAATATAGAAAATGTATAAGACTTTAGTCTTCTTGTTGAAGGGGTGCTCCTGCACCATACTCCCTGAGAGAAGAAATCTCAAGTCCACTTGAGATGAGAGTTTGAAGATCTGCACCCTGTTTGATGATCTACTCTTCAGTCATCCAAACTGCTTCTGAATCAGGTGTCCCTTGCCAAGCCACCAAGTATTCCATATACTCTTTGTTCTTGGTCTTCTTTGCCACTCTTGAGTCTAAAATATTCTTCAATTTTGGTGGATCATGTTTAGGAATATCATCTTCTGCTGTACCCTGCAATGGTTCATGTTCTATATCTGCATTATGTTTATATGAAGTCAAATCACATACATTGAAAACAGGTGACAATCCAAGATCAGAAGGAAGTTGGATTTCATAAGCATTCTGTCCACATTTCTTTAAAATCTGACATGGTCCAATCTTCCTCTACATTAGTTTGGTATGTTTTCATTTTGGGAGTCTGTCCTTCTTCAAATTAACCCACACCAAATCTCCAACATCAAATTGTACATCTCTCTTCTTTTTATCAGCATATGCTTTGTACTTCAAAGTAGTTTGTTGGAGTTGAGTCTTGACTTGTTCATGCACCTCTTTGATTACTGATGCAAAAGCTTCTCCATCTGCACTAATAGATTCGCCTGCAGGTATATCTGTTAATTCAAAAATACCTCTTGGATGAATACCATATACCACCTGAAAAGGTGATTTTCCTGTACTTCGATTGATGGTGTCATTATAGGAAAATTCTGCTTGTGCTAGGATGTTATCCCACTTCTCTCCATGTTGTCTTGTCAAACACCTTAGCAAATTTCCCAATGAAAGGTTAACCACTTCAGTCTATCCATCAGTTTGAGGATGATAAGCTGATGAGAAGGACAAATTTGTACCAAGCTTCTTCCAAAGAGTCCTCCAAAAATGGCCAATAAATTTTGCATCTCTATCTGACACTATGCTCAATGGCAATTCATGAATCCTCACTATCTCCTTGAAAAACAGGTCTGCAACATATGAAGCATCACAAGTAGTTTTGCACGGCAAGAAATGGGCCATTTTACTAAATCTGTCTACTACAACAAAAACACTATCATATCCCTTCCTTGTTCTAGGTAAACCTAACACAAAATCCATACTTATGCTTTCCCATGGTCTAGAAGGAATGGGCAATGGATGAGATAAACCTACATTAGTGGATCTTCCTTTTGCCTTCTGACAGATCACACATGTCTCCACAAATTTTTTGATATCTGACTGTAGCTTTGGCCAAAAGTAATGCCTCTTCACCAAATGAAGAGTCTTATCCAGACCAAAATGTCCTTCCATGGTCCCACAATGTTTCTCCCTAACAATGTTCAGTCTCATAGAACACCGTGGAATACACAACTGTCCACCTTTGAAAAGTAATCCATCTCGTATCAGAAATTCAGAGTACTCAACATGATATTTGTCTCCAAAAGAAGTACATACTTTGTAGATCTCTCCAAAGTCTTCATCATCATCATACATAGTTTTTAAGGAATCAATCCCAACACTTTCCAATTGAATCTGATTTATGGTGAGAGCCCTCCTGCTCAAAGCATCTGCTACTTTATTCGTGACCCCTTTCTTGTGCTTGAGTGTGAAAGTGAAAGCTTGCAAAGTTTCGACCCACTTCATGTGTCTATGGTTCAGCTTTTCTTGGCTATTTATGAAACTAAGGGCCTGATTATCTGTGAACACTATTAATTCTTTTGGCATTAAGTAATGCCTCCACTTTTTGAGTGACTGGACTAGAGCATACATCTCCAAATCATAGGATGAATATCTTTTCTTAGCATCATTTAATTTCTCACTAAAAAATGCAATAGGCCTCCCTTGTTGACTGAGTACTGCTCCAATTGCCATGTGACTTGCATCACATTCGACCTGAGAAATCTTGTGAAAATTAGGAAGTGCAAGGACTGGCTACTGTGCCACTTTCTTCTTCAATATTTCAAATGAATCATCTGCCTCCTTTGTCCAAGCAAATCTGCACTTCTGTCCTCCTTTTATGGTGTCAAGGATGGGTACACAGACATGACTAAACCCTCTTATGAACTTCCTATAGAAGGTTGCTAACCCATGGAAACTTCTGACATCATTCATGGTCCTGGGAGTTGGCCAAGACAATATGGCACTTACCTTCTCTTGATCCATTTTCAGCTTTCCCTGGGAGATGACAAAACCCAAGTAGATAATTTCCTCCTGCATGAACAAACACTTCTCCAAGTTTATCATTGGCTTTTCTTCATGTAACCTTTTGAGAAGCAGGTCTATATGTTTGAGGTGTTCTTCCCTCGTATTACTAAAAATTAGAATGTCATCTAAATATACTATGACAAATTTGCCTATAAATTCTTTCAAGACCTCATTCATCAATCTCATAAAGGTACTAGGTGCATTGGATAAACCAAAAGGCATGACCTTCCACTCATACAATCCCTCATTGGTCTTAAATGTAGTTTTCCACTCATCTCCTGGCCTAATCTTGATCTGATGATAGCCACTTTTGAGGTCTATCTTTGTGAAATATTTGGCACCTCCTAAACAGTCAAGCAAATCCTCTATCCTAGGTATTGGGAACCTATACTTGGTTGTGATCTTGTTAATAACCCTTGAATCAGTGCAAAGCCTCCAAGTGCCTTCCTTCTTTGGTGCTAGTATAGCCGGTACTGCACATGGACTTAAACTCTTGCCAATTAGGCCTATGTCCAACAATTCCTCAATCTATCTTGCTACCTCTACATTTTGTTCTGGGGTGAGCTTGTATGCTGCTTTGTTTGGCAGTGTAGATCCTGGAATCAGATCTATGCAATGGTTGATATCTCTTATAGGTGGTAGAGATCTTGGCATTCCATCAGAGATGATGCCTTTGTATTTGTCCAATACCTTTTGGACAGCTGGATCTATAAACCTTTCTCTTTTCTCTCCCTTGACTTCTTGCTGCCGTTCTTCGTTCACTTTTAGGCATGAAATTAGAGCATATGCAACTGCTCCTGCTGCTATTTCTGTCATGAACTATTTTCCTTCTTCTAGCATTACCTTGACTTCTTTTCCTTTTGATTCTACCTCCTTCTCCATCAATGGTAGTAATTCTATCACCTTACCATCCTTGGTGATTGAATAAGTATTTCTAACTCCATCATGTTGTGCTCTCAAATCATATTGCCATGGTCTTCCAAATAAGAAATGGCAAGCATCCATCTGAGCTATGTTAAACAATAACTTGTCCTTATATGGTCCAATTTGAAACTCCACCCAAGCCTGTTCTTCTACAACTGTTTGCTGACCTTGAGTGAGCCATGAGATCTTATAGGGGCAAGGATGTGGTAGTCTCCTAAGATTAAGCTTTTCTACCATTTCAACAGACACAAAATTCTCAGTAGATCCAGAGTCAATAAGAACTTTACATACCTTACCTCCGGCCTTGCAAGTAGTTTTGAAAAGAGACTTTCTTTGTGTAGGTTCTCTGTCAGGCACCTTCATGGTGGTCATTGCTGTTCTAATCATCAAAGATTCTCCTTTCTCAGGATACCCATAACCATCAGGAGCATTCACACATCGATAAGTGTTTGAGCTTGTCATACTTTAACAATTAGATTCTTGGATCAGATTTGTCCTCCTGTCTCCCATTGAAGTTGTTTCTTTTTCTGGACATCTTCTAGCTATATGGCCTTCTTGAATGCAATTGTAACATCTGAGAGATCCTCTGCCCTGAGATCTCCCTCTAAATGGTGGTCTTCTGCCCCTAAAGTTTCCTTTTTGATCATCACTTCCCTTTTGAGTTTGACTGTTGTCTCCTTTGCTATTTTCTTGATTGGATTCAAATCCATTGCCTTTACCTCTGAAAGGACTTCTTCCCCCTCTTTGCTGTCTTCCTCTTCCTCTATTGTTCTGCTCTTGTCTTCTCTTTAATTTTTCTTTGACTTTGAGTGCCAATTGGTAGCACTTCTGAACTGTATCCAGGTTATGCAGATTTAAATCTTCCTGGATGACAAATCTCAGTCCATTGAGATACCTTGCCACCTTCTCCTCCTCACTTTCCTTCACCTTTGTCTTAATACATAGTTTCATGAATTTTTCAGTGTATGAATTAACATCTAACTCTTTCTGTTTTAGATTCTGTCTCCTCTTATGTAACTGGATGTTGTAATCCCTTGGTACATAGGCTTCCCTCACTAAAGCCACCATCTTTTTCCAAGTAGCAACTCTATTCGTTCCTTCTTTCACCCTGTCATATTGGATGAAATTCCCCCAAGTCCATGCAGCCTCTTTCATCTTGGACTAGACCATCTTTACCCTTTGATGCTCTGGTATTTCCTCTGTTTCAAAGAAATTATTCAAGGAGTCTATCCACTCCATCACTGAATCAGGATCCATCTTTCCTATCAACACTGGCAGGTCAAGTTTCACATCCATGGTCCTTCTCTCCATGGATTTGAGGGCATTCAATAAGGGTCTCTAGTTGGCAGGAATGTCTATCTCTTCCCACCTAGGGATCTCCTCTTCATCCCTATCTTCCTCACCAGAATCTTTTCTTCCCTTTCCTACTTTGTCCCTTAACTTATCTAACTCATCCTTCAAAGCCTCATTTTGAGCTCTGACTGCTTTCCTTGCCGCAATCTACTTCTTTACCAGGACAACCAATTCAGCATTGGTCATCCTTGCTCGAAACTCTGATGTTCCCTCTGTATCAAACATTTTGTCTTCAGCTTTTCCCAATCACTACAATCCTTCGCTGTGATACCACTATGATGCAGAGCGGGCAGTGGATCGTGGGAAATTGTTTTACCAGTCAGCTGCTAACCTACATTTCCTGTGTATGTTTCCCATCGGCGAGATCCACTTAATCGGCAAGCTTAAACCTTGTCACGCCGAACCCCTTCCTTTGGCCAATGGAAAATTGACTTTGCGCCTATCGGCGGGACCGTCACTATTGACGAACTCCTTTTAACTCCTATCGATAGGCCAATGTGGGTACTTTGATTTTGTTGAACCTCTGAACCTCACTTACCTTTGAACCAATGCTATCGGTTCAATTACTTAGTTTAAAGTGTTATTGGCAACTCACAGTTGACCTATTGAACCGCAAGAACCCATCGGCTTCACTGAACCATTGAACCGCTGGCCTGTTGAACCATTGAACCATTGAACCGGTTCAACGAATGGTTCAACTGTCACTAGCTCTTTAGCATTGTCTCCGTTGTCGAACGGTTGAACCTTTTGCCAAAGGTTCAATCAAAGACCTTCCACCGGATTTCAGTTAACTGCGGAACCTGATAATAAAAACTTATATCGACTCTTCCTCCATTGACTTAAAAGACCATTGAACCTTTGAAATTGGTTCAAATGCAGAAATTTAATTGTTCACAACGTTGATCTGCCCAGCTAAACCCCTCGCAACTTCACCAAAATGTTCCTTCTACAAACATACAGACTTTTTCTAACTTTAACAACCTAGCACATGAGGATGCTAGGGTTCATCTTCAATGCATGCTACAAATCGATCCTATGAACACAAAAATAAAATAGAAAATCTAAACTACTATATACAGCCATTCCACTGATTATGAAGTAATCCAACTGGTGGAATGGGTTAAGAACCCATCTCAGCTGCAAAACAAAAAATTGACTACACAAGGAAATCAAACACAAAACAGGATCTTCTTGTATTGCTTCCAGAAATGAAATACAAATATCTAATTTCACAGTTTTAGAACTTAACTACACCTATTGCTTTGATCCCTATCTCTCTCTATAACAATTTCAATCGATATTTCCAATCGATCTGAGCTAAGCTATTTATCTACTTGCCAACAGTAGTATCGACATGATTCGCAGCAGCTGGGAGATAATTCCAAGCGACTGGGAGAGATAACCAACAAACAAACTTCTAACAAACTAACAACCTTATTATGATAGATCAATAAGTGTCCTAGGGACTTACAAACAGAAACCAAATTACAAACATCAATGCAAGTCTCGTCAAACAGACCTTATTACATTAAATATAGAAAATGTATAAGACTCTAGTCTTCTTGTTGAAGGGGTGCTCCTGCATCAAACTCCCCAAGAGAAGAAATCTCAAGTCCACTTGAGATGAGAGTTTGAAGATCTGCACCCTGTTTGATGATCTACTCTTCAGTCATCCAAACTACCTCTGAATCAGGTGTCCCTTGCCAAGCCACCAAGTATTCCATATACTCTTTGTTCCTGGTCTTCTTTGCCACTGTTGAGTCTAAAATCTTCTTCAATTTTGGTGGATCATGTTTAGGAATATCATCTTTTGCTGTACCCTACAATGGTTCCTGTTCTATATCTGCATTATGTTTGTATGGAGTCAAATCACATACATTGAAAATAGGTGATAATCCAAGATCAGAAGGAAGTTGGATTTCATAAGCATTATGTCCACATTTCTTCAAAATCTGACATGGTCCAATCTTCCTCTGCATTAGTTTGGTATGTTTTCCTTTTGGGAGTCTTTCCTTCTTCAAATTAACCCACACCAAATCTCCAACATCAAATTGTATATCTCTCTTCTTTTTATTAGCATATGCTTTGTACTTCAAAGTAGTTTGCTGGAGTTGAGTCTTGACTTGTTCATGCACCTCTTTGATTGTTGATGCAAAAGCTTCTCCATCTGCACTGATAGATTCTCCTGCAAGTATATCTCTTAATTCAAAAATACCTCTCAGATGAATACCATATACCACCTAAAAAGGTGATTTTCCTGTACTTTGATTGATGGTGTCATTATAGGAAAATTCTACTTGTGGTAGAATGTTATCCCACTTCTCTCCATGCTGTCTTGTCAAACACCTTAGCAAATTTTCCAATGAACGGTTAACCACTTCAGTCTGTCCATCAGTTTGAGGATGATAAGCTGATGAGAAGGACAAATTTGTACCAAGCTTCTTCCAAAGAGTCCTCCAAAAATGGCTAATAAATTTCGCATCTCTATCTGACACTATGCTCAATGCCAATCCATGAATCCTCACTATCTCCTTGAAAAATAGGTCTATAACATATGAAGCGTCACAAGTAGTTTTGCATGGCAAGAAATGGGCCATTTTACTAAATCTGTCTACTACAACAAAAACACTATCATATCCCTTCCTTGTTCTAGGTAAACCTAACACAAAATCCATACTTATGCTTTCCCATGGTCTAGAAGGAATGGGCAATGGATGAGATAAACCTGCATTAGTGGATCTTCCTTTTGCCTTCTAACATATCACACATGTCTCCACAAATTTTCTGATATCTGATTGTAGCTTTGGCTAAAAGTAATGCCTCTTCACCAGATCAAGAGTCTTATCCAGACCAAAATGTCCTTCCATGGCCCCACAATGCTTCTCCCTAACAATGTTCAATCTCATAGAACACCGTGGAATACACAACTATCCACCTTTGAAAAGTAATCCATCCTGTATCAGAATTTCAGAGTACTCAACATGATATTTGTCTCCAAAAGAAGTACATACTTTGTAGATCTCTCTAAAGTCTTCATCATCATCATACATAGTTTTTAAGGAATCAATCCCAACACTTTCCAATTGAATCTATTTATGGTGAGAGCCCTCCTGCTCAAAGCATCTGCTACTTTATTCGTGACACCTTTCTTGTGCTTGAGTGTGAAAGTGAAAGCTTGCAAAGTTTCAATCCACTTCATGTGTCTATGCTTCAACTTTTCTTGGCTGTTTATGAAACTAAGGGCCTGATTATCTGTGAACACTATGAATTCTTTTGGCATTAAGTAATGCCTCCACTTTTTGAGTGACTGGACTAGAGCATACATCTCCAAATCATAGGATGAATATCTTTTCTTAGCATCATTTAATTTCTCATTGAAAAATGCAATAGGCCTCCCTTGTTGACTGAGTACTGCTCCAATTGCCATGTGACTTGCATCACATTCGACCTAAAAAATCTTGTGAAAATTAGGAAGTGCAAGGACTGGTTGTTGTGCCACTTTCTTCTTCAATATTTCAAATGAATCATCTGCCTCCTTTGTCCAAGTAAATCTGCACTTCTGTCCTCCTTTTATGGTGTCAAGGATGGGTACACAGACATGACTAAACCCTCTTATGAACTTCCTATAGAAGGTTGCTAACCCATGGAAACTTCTGATATCATTCATGGTCCTGGGAGTTGGCCAAGACAATATGGTACTTACCTTCTCTTGATCCATTTTCAGCTTTCCCTGGGAGATGACAAAACCCAAGTAGATAATTTCCTCCCGCATGAACAAACACTTCTCCAAGTTTATCATTAGTTGTTCTTCATGTAACCTTTTGAGAAGCAGGTCTATATGTTTGAGGTGTTCTTCCCTCGTATTGCTGAAAATTAGAATGTCATCTAAATATACTATGACAAATTTGCCTATAAATTCTTTCAAGACCTCATTCATCAATCTCATAAAGGTACTAGGTGCATTGGATAAACCAAAAGGCATGACCTTCCACTCAGACAATCCCTCATTTGGTCTTAAATACAGTTATCCACTCATCTCCTGGCCTAATCTTGATCTGATGATAGCCACTTTTGAGGTCTATCTTTGTGAAATATTTGGCACCTCCTAAACAGTCAAGCAAATCCTCTATCCTAGGTATTGGGAACCTATACCTGATTGTGATCTTGTTAATAGCCCTTGAATTAGTGCAAAGCCTCCAAGTGCCTTCCTTCTTTGGTGCTAGTACAGCCGGTACTGCACATGGACTTAAACTCTTGCCAATTAGGCCTGTGTCCAAAAATTCCTCAATCTGTCTTGCTACCTCTGCATTCTGTTCTGGGGTGAGCTTGTATGCTACTTTGTTTGGCAGTGTAGATCCTGGAATCAAATCTATGCAATAGCTGATATCTCTTATAGGTGGTAGAGACCTTGGCATTCCATCAGAGATGATGCCTTTGTATTTGTCCAATAGCTCTTGGATAGCTGGATCTATAAACCTTTCTCTTTTCTCTCCCTTGACTTCTTGCTGCTGTTCCTCATTCACTTTTAGGCATGGAATTAGAGCATATGCAACTGCTCCTTCTTCTGCTATTTCTGTCATGAACTGTTTGCCTTCTACCAGCATTACCTTGACTTCTTTTCCTTTTGATTCTACGTCCTTCTCCATCAATAGTAGTAATTCTATCACCTTACCATCCTTGGTGATTGAATAAGTATTTCTAACTCCATCATGTTGTGCTCTCAAATCATATTGCCATGGTCTTCCAAATAAGAGATGGCAAGCATCCATCTGAGCTATGTCAAACAATAACCTGTCCTTATATGGTCCAATTTGAAACTCCACCCAAGCCTATTCTTCTACAACTGTTTGCTGACCTTGAGTGAGCCATGAGATCTTATAGGGGCAAGGATGTAGCAGTCTCCTAAGCTTAAGCTTTTCTACCATTTCAACAGACACAAAATTCTCAGTAGATCCAGAGTCAATCAAAACTTTACATACCTTACCTCTAGCCTTGCAAGTAGTTTTGAAAAGAGACTTTCTCTGTGGGGGTTCTCTGTCAGGCACCTTCATGGTGGTCATTTCTCTTCTAATAATCAAAGATTCTCCTTTCTCAAGATACCCATAACCATCAGGAGCATTCACACTTTGATAAGTGTTTAAGCTTGTCATATTTTAACAATCAGATTTGTCCTCCTGTCTCCCATTGAAGTTGTTGCTTTTTCTGGACATCTGCTAGCTATATGGCCTTCTTGATTGCAATTGTAACATCTGAGAGATCCTTTGCCCTGAGATCTCCCTCTAAATGGTGGTCTTCTACCCCTAAAGTTTCCTTTTTGATCATCACTTCCATTTTGAGTTTGACTGTTGTCTCCTTTGCTGTTTTCTTGATTGGATTCAAATCCATTGCCTTTACCTCTAAAAGGACTTCTTTCCCCTCTTTGCTGTCTTCCTCTTCCTCTATTGTTCTGCTCTTGTCTTCTCTTTAATTTTTCAACTTTGAGTGCCAATTGGTAGCACTTCTGAATTGTATCTGGGTTATATAGATTTAAATCTTCCTAGATGGCAAATCTCAATCCATTGAGATACCTTGCCACCTTCTCCTCCTCACTTTCCTTCACCTTTGTCTTGATACATAGTGTCATGAATTCTTTAGTGTATGAACTGACATCTAACTCTTTTTATTTCAGATTCTGTCTCCTCTTGTGTAACTGGATGTTGTAATCCCCTGGAACATAGGCTTCCTTCACTAAAGCCACCATCTTTTTCCAAGTAGCAACTCTGTTCTTTCCTTCTTTCACCCCGTCATCTTGGATGAAATTCCACCAAGTCATTGCAACCTCTTTCATCTTGGACTAGGCCATATTTACCCTTTGATGCTCTTGTATTTCCTCTATTTCAAAGAAATTATTCAAGGAGTCTATCCACTCCATCATTGAATCAGGATCCATCTTTCCTATCAACACTGGCAGGTCGAGTTTCACATCCATGGTCCTTCTCTCCATGGATTTGAGGGCATTCAATAAGGGCCTCTGGTTGGCAGGAACATCTATCTCTTCCCGCCTAGGGATCTCCTCTTCCCTATCTTCCTCACCAGAATCTTTTCTTCCCTTTCCTACTTTGTCCCTTACCTTATCTAACTCATCCTTCAAAGCCTCATTCTGAGCTTTGACTGCTTTTCTTCCTGCAATCTACTTCTTTGCCAGGACAACCAATTTAGCATTGGTCATCCTTGCTAGAAACTCTGATGTTCCCTCTATATCAGACATTTTGTCTTCACCTTTTCCCAATCGCTACAATCCTTCACTTTGATACCACTATGATGCAAAGCGGGTAGTGGATTGTGGGAAACTGTTTTACCAGTAGGCTGCTAACCTACATTTCCTGCGTATGTTGCCGATTGGCGAGATCCACTTAATCGGCAATCTTAAACCCTGTCACACCGAACCCCTTCCTCTGGTCAATGGAAAATTGACTTTGCGCCTATCGGTGGGACCGTCGCTATCGACGAACTCCTTTTAACTCCTACCGATAGGCCGATGTGGGTACTTCACTTTTTTTGAACCTCTGAATCTCACTTACCGTTGAACTGCTGGCCTGTTGAACCGTTGAACCAGTTCAACGAATGGTTCAACTGTCACTAGCTCTTTAGCACTGTCTCCATCGCCGAACAGTTGAACCGTTGAACCTTTCGCCAAAGGTTCAATCAAAGACCTTCCACCAGATTTTGGCTAACTGCGGAACCCGATAATAAAAACTTATATTGACGCTTCCTCCATTGACTCGAAAGACCATTAAACCTTTGAAATTGGTTCAAACGCAAAAAATTTAATTGTCTGTAACGCCGATCTGCCCAGCTAAACCCCTCGCGACTTCACCAAAATGTTCCTCCTACAAACATACAGATTTTTTCTAACTTTAACAACCTAACACATGAGGATGCTAGGGTTCATCTTCAATGCATGCTACAAATTGATCTTGTGAACACAAAACCAAAATAGAAAATCTAAACTACTATATACAGCCATTCCACCGATTACGAAGTAATCCAACCGGTGGAATGGGTTAAGAACCCATCTCGGCTGCAAACCAGAAAATTGACTACACAAGGAAATCAAACACAAAACATGATCTTCTTTTATTGCTTCCAGAAATGAAATACAAATATCTGATTTCACAGTTTTAGAACTTAACTACACACTATTGCTTTGACCCCTATCTCTCTCTATAACAATTTCAATCGATATCTCCAATCGATCTGAGTTGAGCTATTTATCTACTTGCCAACAGTAGTACCGACATGATTCCCAGCGGCTGGGAGATAATTCCAAGTGGCTGGAAGAGATAACCAACAAACAAACTTCCAACAAACTAACAACCTTATCATGATAGATCGATAAGTGTCCTAGAGACTTATAAATAGAAACCGAATTACAAACATCAATGACAAGTCTGGTCAAACAGACCTTATTACATTAAATATAGAAAATGCCTAAGACTCTAGTCTTCTTGTTGAAGGGGTGCTCCTGCACCAGGGAAACATGTTTTGTATTCTTTGGCTATCCAAATGGTTAAATACAAAAATATCTGTTTGGTCAATGACAAAAGGAAAGAAGTACTTACATTTCAATGAAGCATCGCATGGACAAGCATACTCTATCTTATTTCATGATGCAAATCCTCTTCATGGCCATTTTGAGCCACTCATTCATTATGAAGTACAACCAATTGATATTCAATCACATTCAACATCACCACATATAAGATTACGTAACATTAAACAAATCATTAGAAATAATAATGAACATGACATAAATGTTTTGAGCCATACCAAAAACATTACAAATAATAAGCCAAGATCACTTCGAGAAATTAAAAAACAAATACGCACAAGAAATATACTAGTACCTACAACGTTGGGGAAAAAGGCTCAAATGTCACCATTAGAAATATTCAAAAAAAAAATTCAAGACACACCAAAATATGCATGTTCAATTTGTCAAATATTGCATTTCAAGAAAGATATATCAATGCTCAAGGACAAACAAAAGCATGCATATTTCAAATTAACAAAAAATACATGTATTCTATCACAAAACTATATTTGTCACAATTGTAAAGCATCATTGAACCAACTCAAACTACCTAGATATGCAACACCAGATTATATCAGGATGAATAAACCATTGCAGTATGTAGCAATGCTTTCATAACTAGAAGAACGATTAGTCTCACTTAGGATTGCATTTGCACAAATATGGCAACTAAGATACAAAAATTCCCAAATGGGTCTAACATGCTCTATTATCAATGTACCAGTTAACATAGACATTATACAAACAACATTACCGCGCTCTACTAACGAGACATCTACAATTGCTGTTGCTCTTAAAAGACGACTACAATATAGAAATGCATACAAAATAGGAATGGTACATGCAACTATCATTATGAAAGCTTTAAAACAATTATGCAAAAGAACATTATATAAAATGGAAAATGTCCAATTAAACAAAGATTGGAAAAAAAAACTCTTCAATACAATAATGACAATGATCAAATAAATGAAAATACTACTAGTGAAAGCGATGTGGAAAATGATATAGAAAATGAAAATCCTTGTGAGACCTTAATACACGGATTGACTGAATCAAAATCTATACATGAAATGGAAGACAAGATTATAGAACTTGCACCAGTAGAAGGCCATAATCCTATTGGAATCTTTAAAGACAAATATGTAGAAGAAATGAATTTTCCTACACTATTCTTTGGGAAACCACATGATGAAAACATAACCAAAGCTTTTCCATACCAAAAAATTGCACAATAAGAATTACAAAAATCAAATAGAAAGTTTGCTTACCATACAAAAAATCTATTTTTCAAGACCATTAAGATACTCATACACCAAGTTCTATCCACAATGTGGATAAGACTATGCAAAGGTCAACTAAAAGGAAGAAAGCTAGTAGCAAAAGATGTCAAACATAAACCCAATTTAGAGAAGATTCTTAGATCTGACATTGGTTACATTGATTTCAAAAGGATAAGAATATCTCCAGAGTATATGCACCAATTGAAAAGAAATGTATTTGCAATGATTAGACAACTTGGACCACCTACCTTTTTTATTACATTTACAAGCGCTGAACAATACTGGGAGCCACTATCAAAAACACTTGAAGAATTACACAATACATATCAAACAAAAATAAATCAACAACACAACATAGCAAATGAAACTGACAAATTTCAACTCATAAGAAAAGATCTTGTGACATGTGTACATTATTATAGGCATAGAATCAATGCAATAAAAAAACTAATATTGATAGACAATTCCTTCTTTGGAAAAATCTTGGATTATTTCTCTGTAACTGAATTCCAAAATCATGGAAATGAACATGACCATTTCCTCCTGTGGATTAGAGATGCACCAATTTATGGTAGAGATAGTAACGCAAATATTGAAGAATTTGTAGACAAGTACATAACATGTAATACTGAAGAACTACATCCTGACATAGCTATAATACATAAACATCACCATACCAAGCAATGAAATGGGGAAAACTTTAATTCTTGAACCATCTATAGACAATGATCAAACTATAATTTCAAGAGCAAAAGATATTCTTTCCACTTTACAACAATCAAATTATGACAATTCATTCTCTTTCGAAATGTTTTTAAAGAAATGAATTTAAGTGAGGATGATTACATAATGGCCATCAAATCTACAATCCATAGGCCCACAATTTTTTTGAAAAGAAAACCAGCACACATATGGAATAATAGCTTTGCCAAAAAAATACCAGAAATCTGGAATGCAAATACAGACGCACAATTCATCTTGAATGCATTTGCCGCAGCAATGTATTGCAGCTCTTATATGACAAAAGTGGATAAGTCAATGACAAATGCATTCAAAAGAATTCAAAAAGAACATGAACAAAATAAAATAGATGCTATAAGAATGATAAGTAAACTTGGAAATACATTGCTCAATTTACAACAAATGTCTTCGCAACAAGCTGTTCACCTCGTACTATCTCTTCCACTAAACTACAACTCAAGGAAATGTATATTCATTGACACCAGGCCTGATAATGAGCGAACATTTATTTTAAAGTTAGTAAAATATTTGAACAAAGAACCAAATGATTTAGAAAATGTAACTTGCAATTCATTAATAGACTATTATCTTGCACGGCCTAAAACAATAACAGACATTTGTCTTGCACAATTTGTTTCAGAATACAAAAAAAATGGTACGAAATTAGAAGCCAAAGCCAAGAGAAATGTTATACGATTTGTCAATTTTAATAGAAATATTGACCAAGATAATCATTACAGAGAGCAATTACTACTTTATGTGCCATTTACAATAAATGAAAACACACTGAAAGATGGTTTTGAAACATGGCATAATGCATATTCACATCATGAGCGTACAATTAGAGCTAATTTCATCAAATACAATTACAATGTCAATCACACATGGGGTGATATTGACACTGCTATTGCCGACCTAAAAAACATTGATGAACAAATTCACAACCAACCCTCACCTAAAAAGCATTCATCACAAGAAGAACAATATAACATAGAATCATATATTGATACAGTAAAACTCAACAAAACAAACAAAACAAATTCTGCTGCATTTGAAATTTCAAAACATTGTTAAATGATTGACAATGCCAAATATTACAAAATGAGACAAATGTTAAACATAGAACAACAAGCAATTGTAAAAGACATTGTATTAAAAAAATTAGAAAATAACAAAACTCCATTACATTTGTTCCTAACAAGAGGAGCTGGAACTGAAAAAACTTTTACCGCAAAAGCAATATACCAAAGTCTTATTCTCATATACAACAATTCTATTGATAATGATCCAGACAAACCAAAAGGCCCGATTCTTGCTTATACAAGAAAAGCAACATACAACATTGGTGGCATGACAATACACTCAGCATTGCATATGCCTTTCAACAAGTCATAATTCATTCCTTTGAATTTTGAAACATTGGATACAATGTCAAGGCATTATCAACAATTAAGAGTCCTTTTGATAGATGAAATTTCACTAGTAGGTGCAAGATTTATGCGATCTATTGACAAACAATTACGAGATATAATGCAAATGCCTACTAGCTACTTTGGAAATCTTGATACCATTTTTTGTGATCTTTACCAAGCACAACCCATACAAGATTCTTTAGTATTCAAAAACTTACTAACAACAAATGAACTAATGCCATATAATTTTTGGAAATAGAAAATAAAGTACTACTTGCAAACAACAATGCGACAAAGAAATCAAAATTTCATCAACATACTGAATAGAATACGCATTGGATCACAAACAAATGACGACTTAGAATATCTCAATCAAAATTGCCTCTACCCACCACCAATGGACCCAATGTTCCCTTTTCTATTTTATAGAAGAAAAGATGTTGATACACACAATAGAAAAATGCTTTTAATTGCACATGGAGATCTGATCATATTGAATTCAATTGATGAATATGAAGACAATTATCATGCAATAACATGCTATAATCATTCAACCAATTTAACAACTCAAATACTGTTGAAGCCAAATATGTTAGTTGAAATATATGCTGGTAATTATGACACACAAGATGGTCTAGTGAATGGATCCGATGGAATGTTTAAAGCATACACCAAATTTGCCGACTTTGACATTGTTTGGATTAAATTTAATGATCCACAAATTGGACATTGACAGTCAAAAAGGCTAGCACAATGCTTTACCAATTACATTCATAAAGATTGGACACCTATACTTCGAATTACCAAACCTATTCAAAAGCATTCAAACCAAAAGAAGATAACTATTAGAAAACAATTCCCAATCCAGTTAGCATGTGCTCACACTATTCATAGATCCCAAGGACTTACAATAGAAGGTCTTGCATTTGACCCTTCGGGCATAAACAAACATGGATTAGCATATACAACACTTTCACGTACTAGAACAATTGACAAATTATTTCTGTTGAAACCTATTACACAAAATAATTTCAAAATAAAGAAAAAAGTAGTTGTTGAAATGTCACGTCTACAATCCACAACAATGTGGAAATTTCAAAATGAATATTTAGAAGAAATTCATACTGGACAAATATTACTGTCCACATTGAATACATGTAACCTACCTCTTCATATAGAAGACATACTCAATGATCATGATATAATGTCATCTGATATTTTTTGTTTACAAGAAACACATACTCGATCCTCTAATTTTATCAATCCATTTCAAAATTTTAATTATTTCTCAACATATCATATACATGGTGTTATGAATTTCACCCCAAAAAAATATAAGATATTAAAAACTATGCAACACAAAACAAATAATGCTGAAGCTATAACAATAACAACAACTTTCGACGGTAATGAAATCAACATATCTAATCTATATGTAAGACCTGCTACCCTGTTGTTAGAAATCATAGAAATCACCAACCAAGTTTTTTCTTGCATAAATATTGATGCTACTCTATACATTGTAGGCGATTTCAACATTGACATGTCTATAGATAACAAGAAAACAAAAGAATTCTCTAGCCATATGCAAACTCACAAAATGAACTTTCTATTACACAATGTACAATCCCTATCTAGACCACTCATTGATCATGTTTGGTGTAATGTACATAGACAAACATATTGTATTTACAAATCAGAAGCATATTGGACTGATCATAATGCAATTTTTATAATGCTTGAAATCAATGATGCAAAATAAATTAAAAGCCTCTTGAGCAAATCATGTCAATAAATCAACTTTACCATGTTATTCAACATATCTGGAGGTATGAATTGATCACTATTTATTACAAAATTCCATTATTCATTTATGACAAAATTATAACTCCTTGTTATTAAAAAGCACAATTACTAAATTAACATTCCACACCATGTATCTTAACATTTGACAATTTTATTGCAGCTAAAAAATGGAAAGCAGCAAAAGACAAGAGAAACAATTGCATGCAAAACAACAACAATCAACAAAAAGGTAAATAACACCTTGAATTTGCAAATATATGATACTGATTCAATTTCCTAGTATTCAAATAATTATCTTTCAATCCCCACAGATCAAAGACAAAAAATCCCAACTCAATGTCTATTGAAGATCTCAATGCCTAGAGAGCTGGATAGACATTTGAAGGAGATGTCATTGTTGTCTATAACACAACATTAGATAAAAACAATAGAACACATGAAGTGCTTTGCGCTGACCTAACAGATGCCAAAGCTAAGATGACAGTGACTAAACATAACCGGTGACCTTGTCAAGCAATATGAACAGAAGATAGTCCCAGGTTCAGGCATCCACGTTTTAGGCTTCGAGATTGCTGTAAAGACAAATTATGATCGTGGTGGCTGTGATTGTATCCTTATCTTAAACAACTCTAGCACAGTGGAAGTCATACCACAAATTTGTCAATAATACAACTTCATACCAAGCACTACAATCAAACAATTACTTAGAAGCATAGATGAATATTCTACAGGAACTATTGGTGCCTTGGTAGTGGCCACAACAAAGAAAGGAAACCAATATATTGTTGATTTTAAAGATGGAGATATTGAACTTGACAAAGCATAGGTCAATTATTCTCTCCAATCATGAATTCATTGTATTGTTCCTCTTTCATTTTCTCTTATATTCCTTAAATACATGGAAAAAAATGCTAACTCTCTTGATAAAAAATAGTTGATAATGCATTCGAGTTTGGAGCACCACTTCCTAGCAATGCAAGACAAAGTCCAAAGGAATGAATTCCCACCTATGCTTTTCAAGAATATTGTTAAATGAATAGATTCAAGGGACAACACACTTTATATAGGCCAGTCAACATATATTGGTTAACTAAATAATAAAAGGACATTGGATAGATTAAACATAGTACTACAATCAACATTTGAGGTAAGTAATTTCAAACTCTTGGATTTCTTTACTTACAATTTTGTAAATCTGAGCCAAAAGATAATAATACTTCAACATGTCTTGCAGGTCCATGGAATATGAAGAATAGCCAATGCCTTCTCAAGTCCATTCCATGCATTTTGTCCAAACTGTAATTACAAATTTGATGCATATGGAACACTAGAAGAGCAGACTGCCCATTGCATTATATGCAACAAACAAGTTGTATACATACACTCCTTGTATCTAAAAACAATTTTTACTACTGATAATAAAAAAACTATTAACTATTCTTGTGACAAGTCCATCATTCAGGTATTGCTCCCTAAACTCTACAACATCACCTATGAACAGTATATTGATGACAAATCAGAAAATGTCTTCATGCTAAGAGACTTTTCAGCAAAAGGAGACCTCACACTTAATCAGAACAATATTATTATCAGTGTTAGTGTAGGTTTTTTATTTTCCTTAGGGATATTTCTTCTTCCTACACATTATTAAGCTTGCTTAGGTTTATTATATGTGTTTAATATGAGGACACGTGGTGAGATACATCAGCTACATGTGTAACTCTCTCCCACACATGGATAGTTGAGTTACACATCCTCTTTTAGCTTTTTGTGCCACCTCTCATAACCACTATTCTATCCTTACCTAAGTAGGTAATGGGGTAGTTAGAGTTCTCACACTCTTTTGTCTTTATGTGCCACCTCTTATAACTCCTTTTTTGTTTTCATGTAAGGAGGTTATGCCACATATTTTGGCATTTACCAAGTAGGTAAAACCTCCCACCTTTTATGGGATATGGGAGTTAACGCACCTCTTGGATGTATATGCCCCATTTTTGCTATACATACAACACTCTCCTCTCATGGTAGCTAGTTCACAAGCTCGAATATCAGTTCAGTGATAGCTCGGTGAGAGTATTGAGAGTCTTCTCAAAATTCTCTTTCTTTGTCTCTATTTTTCTCTCATTTCAAATATCTTTTCATTCTGCTATTTTGATATTTGATCATCTGTCGAGTGGAGGCGCATATGATCTACGACCGACATCAGATCCTAGCTCGGTTCTTGCTTCTCGCAGAATCTAACATGGTATCAGAGCCGTGTTGTCTGGTATAGCTCATTCTTTTTCTGATTCATTTGAGAGATTTGAGATTGTTAGATAGCTAATATTTTTCTCAAAAGCCAAGTATGCTCTTCTCCTGCATCCTTAAATGAACTGGAGAATCAGAACAGTTTAAAGGAAAATAGGCATTTGGTTAATCTGGTTTGCATATATGTGTTCCTGTGAGATCTGGGTGATTGCAGCTTTGTGGTAATATTGGAGGCATCTTTCAGTACTTCCAGAGTGTCCAAAGTCTTGAGAAAGTCAAAAGTGACTTTTACCAAAATCAGAGATTGGAGGACACGGTAACAAATCGGGGTTTTTTTTAAATTTTTACTGGACCTGTTTTCATTTGTGCTTCGAATTTTTAGTTTCTACTCATTTTCAAAAAAACAGTTTCTGGGTTTTGTTCCCAGGGTCAAAAAACTATTTGGGTATCTATTAGTTTTTGGAATTAGAGGTTCAATTTTGTGAAAATTGAGTCAAAATCAGGCATGAGCCGTTTTTGACAGGAAGATTCAACAACTTTTCTTAAAATTTGCATAACTTTTGCCTCGGGTGTCATATTTTCACAAATGAATACTTGATGGAAATCTAGAAATGAGAAATTTCTATCCACATAGGTCTCATTAAAAAATTCTATCATTTTCCATCATACATTGCAGGTTGAAGCTATTGCACTTTTTCTCTTCAACAGGTCTTTTCTTTTGCCTCAGATCTCTATTTTTCAAAAACGAATAGCTGAAGGAAAGGTATTGAAGAGTATTACACAGATACAAGGCTATTTTTCTCAGATTTTGCATCAATTTTATTTGTATCAAAATTTTAAATTTTGGCCATTGGAGGCCTAGAAAGCATTGAAATCTGATAAAAGGCCTTGTAATCGCACTACTTATAAAGTGCCAACCTTGTAATATTTGGGGGGGGGGGTAATTTTTGAGACTAGTGGAAAGGGGGGGTGTCTCGTGTGTCTTATTTCCTTGCACTTTTCCTTCTTCTTTGCAATCTTCTTTTCTGCTCTCATGGATGCATCTACAGTTCTAGTTTTAACTCCATATAATTATTTTGAATGGAAATTTAAGATGGTAATATATCTGAAAAGACATGGCTATCATCGTGTAACAATGGGACTTGAAACTCAACCACAAGATGCTGTAGAAAAGACAAAATAGTTTAATAAATGTGATGAAGCCTTTGGTACTATGTGTATGTCAGTCTCTCCTGACCTTCTTTTTCACATTGAATCTTGCACTACACCAAATAATGTGTGGACCACATTGGAAAAACTCTTTGGTAAGCAGGATGAGTTAAGAGGTCATCAATTGGAGAATGAACTCATAGGGTTGAGTCTGAACAATTTTGACACCATACAAGACTTCTTCACAAAGTTGAAAGCCATCAGATTGTAGTTGAAACAGTGTGGAATAGAAAAAAAAGACAAACAACTGATCTTAAGCATTCTTTGTAAGCTTGGTCCAAACTATTCTGTCTTTGTTTCTACCTTTTATGCCACAAAAAGTGCCCTAGGTACGAACTACAAAATGCCTTCTCTAGATGAGTTTGCTACAGAACTCACCCAGGAGCAGGATAAACTGGTTCACATGGGTACAATTAAACCCTCGAAGTCACATGCCTTGGCTGCAAATCAAGGCACAAAAGAACAGAAGGGGTTTGGCAAATAGGAAAAGAAACAAAAGAACCAAGGAGAGAAGCAGAAAGATCAGAAACCTATTGCTCCAAATGTAGCTAATCAGACCTCTTCATCAAAAGGTGATCAACCTAAGAAGGAGAAGGTCAAGTGTTCTTACTATAAAAGACCAAGACATGATGAGCACAAGTGTCTAAAGAAGTAGATTGATCACCTGTCACATCTTCTTGAGAAAAACAACATCAAGGTGCCTAATTCTGTTAAACAGAGTTCATCAGAAGGATCTTCAAAGGACATAGAAAAGAGTAAGGGGAAAGGAAAGGGCAAGGACCTAGTTGCAATTGCTTCACAACCTGATACTTGGATCATTGACTCGGGTGCTTCGCACCACATGGCTTCTTCTCAGGAAAAGTTTGTCTCCTTAGAGCCATGTACTATGCCTGCCATACTTATGGGTGATGACACTCTTGTTGAAGTGCATGGGAGAGGGTCTGTTGATGTGGGCAAAGGAACATTTCAGGATGTTCTCTGTGTTCCATCTTTCTCAACTAATCTCTTATTTGTTATCAAATCACTCACACTAGCTCTGGCAAGCGAGTTGAGTTCACACCAGATAATGTGGTAATCAGTGAGTTGCATGATGGGTCTATAGTTGCTGTGGGAAAAGCAGATCATCAGTCCAGACTGTATCAGTTTTCTCATTTTGTTCCTGACTCTCCTTCAACTATTTTACTCACTCATTCAGATGAGGTGAGTCATTTGTGGCATCAACGGTTTGGCCACTTGAATTACCACTACTTGCAATAGCTCAATCAACAGGACATGGTTTTAGGGTTGCCTTCAATTTGATTCTCTGATGGAGTTTGCCAGGGATGCATTCTTGGTAAGCATCCTAAGGAGAAGTATGATAAAGGCAAATCTTGGAGGGCCACAGAGCTTCTAGAGTTGGTACATAGTGACTTGGTAGGACCATTTCCACATCCTTTTTTCAGCAGGGCTAGATATGTTCTGACGTTCATTGATGATCTTTCTAGATATACTTGGGTATATTTTCTCAAACAGAAGTCTGAGGTCTTTGAGTCTTTTCAGGACTTCAAAGCTTTTGCAGAGAAACAGTCTGGGAAGGAATATGTCAACCACAAGTTTGAGTAGTTTTGTGCCTCTGAGGGCATTGATCTTTAGCACATGGTTCCCTATATTCCACAACAGAATGGTATTGCAGAACGCAAGAACATGTCCTTGAAAGAGATGGCCAATTGTATGATTCACTCCAGATCTATGGCACCTTAGTACTAGGCGGAGGCCATCAATTGTGCGTGTTACATCCAGAATCGTGTTCCTCACAAAGTTGTAAAGGGGGTAACTCCTTTCCAAGCTTGGACTAGTCGGAAACCCACAGTTAAGCACTTTTGAGTGTTTGGTTTTCCTGCATGGGCCCACATTCCAGTAGAGAAATGCAAGGCTATGGATCCGCAGAGCAAGCCTTGCATATTTGTTGGATACTCAGATGGTGTCAAAGGCTACAGGCTTCTCCACCCTCAACTCATGAGCTGCTCATTGAGAGGAGTGTTTGTTTTGAGGAGGAATCTTCCAGTTCTTCTCCTACCACTTCTCCATCAACAATTACATTGGAGACATTGTAGCATGATGATAGTTCTTTAGAGGATTTTATTCCTCTTGATCCACATGAGGAGTCTTCTTCCTCCACTTCAGATGGTGATAGTGATGATGAGGATCCACCCTCTTCTCCCAGTCATCATTCAGAGGTTGATGATTCTCCTGCCAGAGGGCCTCTTTGGGCTCGTCAGACATTGTAGTTAGCAGGTGATTGGGTTGGTGATCCTTCAAATACAAGAAGAACAAGGTCACAATTTCAGTAGGCTCCACATCTCTTTGTTGCTTCAGCTTCTGATCCACAGACTTTTCAGGAAGCTTCTGGTGTCCCTGAGTGGGATGCAACAATGCAGGAAGAGATCAATTCCTTAGAAAGGAATCAGACATGGGATTTAGTCCCTCTTCCTAAGGGAAGAAAACTTGTTTGATGCAAGTGGATCTATCAAACAAAATTTGTAGCAGATGGGTTAGTTGACAAGCATAAGACTCGCTTGGTCACTAAAGGATTCTCCCAAGTACCTGGGATTGACTACTTTAAGACTTTTGCACTGGTAGCCAAAATGAATTCCATCTGACTTGTCCTTGCTATAGTTGTAGCCCATCGTTGGGAAGTTCATCAGATGGATGTGAAGAGTGCTTTTCTTCATGGTGACCTTCAGGAGGAAATCTACATGGAGCATCCATAGGGGTTCATTTAGGATCCTTCATTGGTTTGTCGACTTTGGAAGTCTCTCTATGGCCTCAAACAGGCTCCTCGGGCCTAGTATGCCAAGATGGATTCCTTCCTTCTATCAGTTGGGTTCACTCGATGCCATTCTGATCCAAACATATACATTCTGTAGCAGGATGATACTCTGACATTTCTGGTTCTCTACGTCGATGACTTGTTGATCATAGGGAGTCACTCATCCACCATCAAAGCAGTGAAAATTACACTTCATGATCGATTTCTGATGTCAGACTTGGTTCTTTTGCACTATTTTTTAGGGATTGAGCTTACTCAGTCTTCTTCAAGTATCTTCATGGCACAACCCAAGTATGCACTTGACATGCTCTCCAAATTTCACATAGCTAACTATAAGCCTGCATCAACTCCATTTCTGTCAGGGGTCAAATTTGAGGCTAAGTGCTCTTCACCCTTGGTTGATGGCACTTTATACCAACAACTTGTTGGGAGTCTCATCTATTTGACTCACACGAGGCCTGACATTTCATATGTCGTGGGCATGGTCTCTCAGTTTATTGAGGAGCCACATGAGTTGCATTGGAAAGCAGCTAAGAGCATTCTCCACTATGTTCAGGGAACTCACAGCTATGGGATGCACTATGCAGCGGACATGGAATTTGACTTAGTGGGATACACATTCAGATTGGGTAGGCGATTCTCAAGATCACAAGTCTACTTCAGGATATTGCTTCTCACTTGGTTCCGGTCCAGTTTGTTGGTTGAGCAAGAAGCAGTCTACAATTGCTCTTTCATCTACAGAGGCTGAGTATCGAGGGGAAGTTAATGCCACCACTAAGGCCATCTGGCTTCAAAATATTCTCACTAAGTTTGGCATTTCATTTAGAAAGCCCACATTCATCTTTTGTGATAATTAGAGTGCAATACAGATCTCAAGGAATCCAGTCCATCACCAGAGGACCAAACACATTGAGATACATATGCACTACATTTGGGAGCTGATTCATGCAAACATCATTAATCTCAAGTACATTTAGACTGTTGGTCTCTAAATCTGCAGAGGGTTTGCCAGCTCCAATGCATAGGTAGATTTGCCCAACAGATACAGGAGGTTGTGTGAGCTGCCTCCCCTTCACTTCTGGTTCTGCCGCACCAAGGGGGGTATCCCTATAGCTAAAGATGTAACATTGACTAGCCCAATGACAAAAAAATTTAGCTTGACAACAACAGGCAGAATACTCTCATGTGTGGACCAAGATGTGCATGATACATCACAAGGTTGGCAACATTCTTGGACATATTTATCTGGTTGTGAATGAGAGTATGCAGGGGTCCTAATCCTACTCCTACAAACTAACAAGATGGAAGTATTGAAAAGATGGATTTTATGTTTTGGATGCAAGACAAGGGGTTTTGAATCATAACTACTAACCCAAGAGCAGACCAGTGCCTATCTTAGGGAAAAGAGTCAACTAGACATATACAAGAGAATGGATTGCAATATTGGATTCAAGTTTCAAGGGGTTAGATTGATGCTTGCCTTACAAACATCACCCAAGAATAGGTACTTAGCTACCTCTACTTACATATATCCAGGCTGACATACAACCCTCTCCATACTCCACCTAAAACAATTTAATCCACTCCTTGAATGGAAGTTAGAGATGAAGCATGTGATACAGAAATTCATACCCTAGAACCTTAGAAACCCTTATCAGCCAGATTCAAAAGAAGGAAAAGCATGCAATACATGGAGACAAGCAGCTAAACACATGCAAAAGAGCATTTTTCATATAAAACAACAATGAAACTGAAGATAACTACAATGCACATTCATAATGCAACTCATAAACTCCAAAATGAGATAAAACGACAAGGAAATGCCCTATTTTTCACTATTCACACAAAAATGCCCAGGTCTTCAACAACCAACAAATGAGTAAAACAGCCTGCTATATACAGCAAGGAAGGTGTACTCAGCATTAATCACATGGCAATTCAAAATTCACCAAATACAGTGCATCATGAGAAATGGCGCTTAACATTGAATGCAACACGTAGAGGAGACATGAAGTGGTTGGACTCGAGCCCTGCGTCGCCGCCTGGGGATTCACATCTTCAATCGGGTACCTGATCCGTCCATGCCTTCACCCATACCCTGTAACATCCACCATTAAAGGCATACCAACCCACGGCCTTGGGAAATGCAGTAGACTGCGTGCTTTGAAAATTTCCCGCCAAGATGCTTGACCTGACCTTTTCAAATCATGTGGGAACTAATTATCCCACATTCATCCCGCAGTGACCTCCTCAATACTTTATAAACTAGGTCATGAGCACATATGATGTCGCGTAATTTTACCTTGCGTGACCAATGAACCATTCGCCAAGACCCCATCATCATGATCCGTGCCATTGGCGAACCTCCTACATGACATCCTGACATGCAATATTGCCCTGATATTTCATATCACCCGATAAGAAAAATCACCCTGATAATAGTGAACCTCATGCTGAGCCCACCTGATATTCAAAATCAGCCTGATGACCACCCTCATCGGTGCAACCTGATGCATTGGAGAAAAATCCTCCTCATCATATCCAAACCAAATACTTTACTGATGATCCACCTGTACTTGCTCATGTCCTCATAGGCGATCGGCGGGACCCCCACATATCTGCTGATAATATCATGCCAGAGACCACATGATGCACCCCACCAGATCCAGATGACGTCACCATCATATTGACAAAATAGGGTGATATTCGTAAGATGACTGATGTTTGGAAATATCACCCCCGTAAGAAATATGAATTCTAACTGACAGGCAAATATCAACCCTCACTTAAAAATGACGTCCGCACTATCGGGGTGATCTTGTAAGATGAGGTGATATTTGAAACATGACCCCCCCGCAGAATATGATGAAACCGTTAGACAGGCACTTCGTGGATCAAGTGATTGTAAGGTGATAAAGTAACATCGGGGTGATATCGCAACATCAGGGTGATCTTCACTAAGATGACGGATATTCAAAATATCACCCCCCTCGGAATATCAGGGCACACTGAAACTTTGCAGCAACATCGGGGTGATCATCCTTAAGATGACTGATATTTGAAACATCACCCCTTAGGTGGAAGATCAAGTCATATATGAAATATGACCCCCCACAAGAATATTAGGGTGACAAAAACCCTGACTTAGAACTTTTTTGGATTTTTTGGGAAGGTACCTGCAAAATTAATTTCTTGAAACCTGAATATTCATGCAGGCACCAACACTGGCTCTGTCTAGGGACGCATGCCTCTTGTAGGTATGGCAAGAACCAAAGATCTCTGGGATGCAGACTGGCCCCTTATCCATTGGGCATAGAGTCATGAAGCTGCACTGACCTGCATCACAGATCAAACTTGGTGGCCCAGGGCCACCAAGAAAGGAAAAACCTATATCTCCCTTTGTCAAATACCCTGTTTTCATCTAATATCACTGGATCAAGCCTGAAGATGCTGCCATGATTCATCCACAAACAACCCCTATCATTTGCATAATCAACCATCTTATTTAGCTTGTCACTATCAATGCTATGCAAATAACCCTCAGCATCAAGCAACATGTGAATGTTATATTTATCAAACAATGCATATCCATATGGCATATAGCACTTATCATCATCTATATCAGCAACATGCATTGTAAAATGATCTCCTAGCTGGACTGAAAACTAAAAGTACTCAGAGTCCACCATGTAGCTAGGAGCATCAAGCCTCATTGTATCATAAGCTGGCATATCAAAGAAAAAGCTTTCAAATTCACAATTGTGTACATCATGCACACAACCATCAGTTGCACCAAGTTGGAAAGGATTAGGCTCTAGCACCTCTCTACAATAACTTTCATGATGTATGTTGGTTTCTCTTTCATCAGGATGAAAAATAGAATCCATATCAACAACAGTGCTATGACCCTCACCATACTCAGACAGATCCTCATCACTATATGTGTCAAAAAGGATTGATCCAAGTGTTTCAGCTTCATTATGGTATGCCACTAGTTCATGGGCAGCAGAACATGCATTTTCATTACTAATGAATTCCTTGTGTGGAGGAGTATCAACCTGTGTACCATAAGAAAAACTAAAATCAAACAAAGAATAATCATGCTCAGCACCACTACTTGTTTCAATCCCTGATTGCTCTTCATCATCTCCATGTGTCTGAATAAAAGGCAGTGATTCAAACATGGGATTACTCCTTTGTTTGCTTATTTCTTCTCTATCCTAAGCACAACATTTCATCCCAATAGGAAAAGGATCTCTTTGGAAATCTCAAATACCAATCTCTAGCTCTAGCACCAAAGGATCTAACAAAAAATCTCATCCACATATCCTCATCTCTAAATGAATGTTTCTCCATGAAGCTATGAAAATTTTGGATATGTTTACCCCCATCACACACACTGTGTCCACTAAATCTAGGTATCTGATTGAAGACTTGAGCAGGCATACTTTCAACTTCATAATCAACCCATGACAAATCTAGTTGGTCATACAAAGGATCTGTTGGTGCTCATTTTTGGCCTGGAAGTGGAGCTTGCAGGTGGAGGGTTTCTTTTTCAAACCCTAGGTTTCCCTCTTCATCGGCGTAAGTTTGTGTTGTGTCTTAGCGATCATGTTGATAGCACGGTGTCTTCTTCCATCGCTGAGACTTTGTGCTATCGGCGAATGAGATTGTTGTTCTACCGATGGTGTTGGTCTTGCCGACAGGGGTAAGTCATGTATTCATCGGCAGGAGTGGGAGCTATCGGGTGAGCGGTCAGATGTTGGGCGACAGTGTAGTGTTTGGCTGATGAAGATTCATCGGCGTGTGTCTTACCGAAGAAAGTGGGGTTGACGTTTGGCGATCGGTGAGACTTTTGAGATCAGGCTAGCAGTTGGAGGGTCCGTCGATGGGTAATGTTTGGCCGATGAGGTTTCATCGGCGTGTGTTTGGCCGACGGAGGGATGAGGCCATAGTTCATCGGCATGAGTTGTTATATCGGCGAGGGAGTTTTGAGCTGGGCCGATGGTATATGTCACAGTGATGGGTTCTTGGCGAAGGGTTGTGTGTCGAGCGTGGTAAAACGCTCGACACCTATCATGTGTGCGACCATGTTTATAAACTACTAATGTTATCTCCTCACCATGCATGTGGGATTATTCCCCTGTGTATTTTCAAACTGTGAGCGAATCACTTTTGGCGGGAACTTTTGTTTGAAATGTTGCGACAGTTTCTGAGTGGTTGCGGGTGGTTGAGACTCTTAATGGCGATCGTGCAGGGGTATGGGCAACGGTACAAACAGTGAAGTTGCCTGATCGTGGATGAAGACTCTCAAATGGCGGCGCATGGCTCGAGGCCCCCCTTTTGTCTGCTGCACTAATATCTTCTGAGCGCCATTCCTTGGTGGGATCTGTATCTGGCGAATTTTGATATTTTTGCCATATAATTAATTGCTTATGGTACACAATCTGGCTGTTATAAGCAGATGGTGTTACCATTTTTTGTGGTTGTTGAAAGTTGAACATTTTGGCTCTGTGATACAAGACAGCTGGTTTTGGCTGCTCTGTCCACAAAAAACTTGTGAGTTTATGTATCTCCTGTGGTATGTTTTTGCATGAATCCACTGATTTCATGGTTTATCCTATATGAGTAATGCTATGTTAGCATGTGTTTTTTTAATTTTGTCTCCATTATTGCATGTATCTTTCTTCTGAGTCTGGGTATTCAAGGAATGTTGAGACTCTAGAACATAGGATTCCTGTGTTGAATGTCTGATCTTTTAACTTCTGCTCAAAGGTAGATTAAACTGTTTTCAGATTAAACATTGGGAAGGGTATACTGCAATAGGGATGCCATAAGTATAGATAACACTTTGTATTGGGAGATATCTGTAAGGCAAGTATCACATGTATCCCCCTGAAATCTAGTTTTAGTTGTTCATGCGCATCATTCACAGGTGTATGTCTACTGACTCCAGGCCCTGGATAGGCACCAATCTTGCTTTGTGTTTGTATTACAACCATGTCCAGCTTTGCATCCAAACTATAAATCAAAATCAAACTCTAAAACAACCATTAGGGCATTAGAATTAGTTTTAGGATCCAAGTCCTCTGTCTACAACTAAAAATAGGCCCAAAGCCAGCCCCTTTGCTCTTATCTTGCAGTTTTGGTCTACTTACAGGAGGACTTATCTGCTTTCTGTCAGCATCCCAGCCTTTGTATGCATATCCCCATGGATGTTGAGTAGGGAATAGCCCCCTAGGTTTTGTAGACCCTGAAGAAGAAGAGGAGATAAAATATAGAGTCTATCTCCTATACTGTTGGCCCCTGGCCCAGAGATCCTGTTGATCATTGATGGCTACCTTATAGGGAAATCTGGGAATAAGCATCCAGTCTGGGAAAAAAACCAACAGAAATTGGCGACTCCACTGGGGATTGTGAAAGAACCCTGGTTTACAAAAAGAAAATAGTTCCTAGTAATAGGTGGCGACTCCGAAGTAATCTCCCAACCGGTCAAAGTAAAATTTATATGCAGGGGAGAAGATCCCAACAAAATCCTTTATTTGAAGAGTTACCAGTAACAAAAAGAATGATGTACAGAAGAAAAGGAGCTGTCTCAGTCAGTCATGAGGGTTCCCCCAGAAAAAGTGATGATACGCAAGATAATCCAAGGTCTTCAGACAAGACAGTACCTTATTTTTCAAATGCAGAAGCTGATATTCAGGGTGCATATGAGAGGCAAAAGGGTGGTAGCGTGAGAATGAGGTCAGAAGTGCTCCAAGAACGCCCATTTCTAGACCCTAGTGACAGATTTGAAGAGGCAGAGTCTCTGAGGGATGATGAAGATGATGACCAGAATGGTATGAGACCGTCTACCTCCATGCCTAAGGAAGAACAGTTAGCTGAAGAAATCAGAAATTTGAGAGTAGAACTAGAGTATCTGCAAGCCATGAAAATCAGAGATGACATGAGGCAGAAAGTGCAAGCTTTAAGGACTGCCCAAAATAATTCAATTCCTACCCTTCAGAATGCAAATGTGCAGAGACATCAACAGAGAAATGAAGTGCAATATCTACATAATGATCAAAGACAAAATGTGAATGATGCTTGGATACCACTGAACAATGTAAGAAACCAGAATGTAAACAGAAATATCAACGTTAATCAGTTTGACAGACAGCCCATGCAGCTAGATAGATTCAGACAGCTGGTGTTTGATGGTATTCCTGGGTATCCTAATCTCATTGACAAGCATCTAAGGCTGCAAGTGCCTAAATTTTTAGGAAACAACACAGTGTCAGGAGAAGATCATCTGAAATCTTTTCAAAATGTCATGGATAACTTTGAGGTTGAACATGAGGATGTTTTCATGAAGTCATTCATGCAATCTTTAGTAGATGAGGCAAGAGAATGGTACAAGAATCTGCCTGACCGGAGTATTTCATCATGGGATGATTTTAAAAGGATGTTCAAGGAGTAATATGGTGACAAAACTGACCCTAGCTTTTTTGAAAATGAGTTTACCAGTATCACTAAAGGGTCAAATGAGCAGGTTGCAGATTTTAATGCAAGATTTACTAAAGTGTTAAACAAATTGCCACATCACATGAGGCCAAATGAACCTATGTGCATAATATTGTATATCAATGCCTTTGATGCAAAAACTGCATATGGATTAAGAGATAAAAGTCCTGCTACTATCAGGGATGCTTTCAGAATTGCAGTGAATATTGAGAACAACAGGAAAGCATCAGGCAAGACAAACAGGAGGGATGATGTGAAAGTTCTACAAAATCCAAACAAGCCTCAGAACACTCAAGGTAATACGTCTGCCCCTGAAGATAAGATAGACAAATTGGCAAATGTTGTTAAGGACCTAAGTTATAGACTAGCCAGAAGTGAAAAAGGGATAGGTTCTGATAGGCAAGTCTACCAAAGGCAGGAAAGGAGACCATCATTGTAGGATATGCCTTATAATACCAATTGGCAAAATGGTGAGCCTATATTCCCACATAACAACACAAATCAGAGGACTCAACATGTCAAAGAAACTCCTGATCCTCTAAAGAAGGCTGTTGTAAATATTGTTGATGATACTCCATGGTGTATAATTTGCCAGATGCCACATTCACAGTCACAGTGTATGATAGCTCAGTCCTTGTATGATAATGCTACATCTTGTAATGAATGCAATGAGCCACACTATGTGCAAGATGATGATGTTAATGTGATGTCCACAAGCAATGGATACCATCTTTATGCTGCTGATGAGAGTACAGATGATGGAATTCGGGCCTATCAACAGGACTCTTATGATGAAGGTAATGAAGAAAGCTATGTGTATGCTCAGAGCTCACACAATTTTCTGAGTAACTTACAACGACCTTCTGATGAGGAAATTAGGGCCTTCACAGCTGCAGCAGTTGCTCAAGTCAAAAGCAACTACAATCTCAGAGGTAAAAATCAAGTAAGCAGCCCACATCAGCCAGAAGGTATTTCTGCAGGTCAGCCGCTGCATGGTCATAAGGGAATTGAATCACAAAAGAGGCAGTGGGTTAATAGTAAACAGAATTTTAGACATAGAACAGGTCATGAATCTCAAGGGCTAGACAATAGAATCCCCCAAGCTAAAGATCAAAGCAAAGGTTCCCAAGACAAGAATGATGATCAAGGAACTATGAAAGTAAAAGCTAAATCAGTTCAAGATAAAAACAAGATTGTGGAGCAAGCTACAACTGTTATACAAAATTATGCTCCATTTGATATAGCTCAAGTCCTCTCCCAAGTAAAAGTCTCTGTTCCACTTATGGAACTGATGAAAGTGGAAGAAATTAAGAATAGGACAATATCCCTAATTTCAGGGGTGCCATTTCAAGCTAAACAAAATGTTCAGATCCAGGGTGACAAACATGTCATATGTAATGAAGAAGATGAGGCTCCTGAGGTTTATTTAGGAATGACTCTAACAAAGTGTCCTTCACAAGTGGAACCATTTTATGTATCCCTGGTTATAAATGGAAAAATAATCAGAAATTGTATGCTTGATTCTGGAGCATCTACAAATGTCATGCCTTTGGCTATCATGCAACAAGCTGGATTGAAAATTGACAAGGCATGTGGAAAATGTTATGCTATGGATGCCAGAGAGGTACCAGTTATTGGAATCATGAAGGATGTAGATTTCAAACTGGCAGCATTTCCTGAGAAAATATATAAAATGAATATAACAGTGGTTGACATCAAGCCACAGTATGGTATGTTGCTGTCAAGAAGATGGGCAGCACTAATTGGTGGAAGTATGCAGCTGGACCTGTCATATGCCATGATTCCAATGAATGGCAGGGATGTTAAGCTAATCAGAGAACAAAGATCATCAGAGACAGTGGAAGACCAAGAAGCTGAGGAACAGATATGCTTTGTAAACATTGACTGTGATAACTTCAAGGTTGTCTCAGATGATAAAGAAGATAAAGAGAGAAATGTCTGCATTAAAGAGCTGGACCAGCAGGGTCTGTGGACCATGTATTTTGATGGAGCTTGTGCAAAAGAAGGCTCTGGAGCTGGAGTTGTTTTCTTGTCTCCAAATGGTAAGCTCCTCAAATTCTCTTTCTCGCTGAGGTTTGTGTGCACAAACAACATTGCAGAATATGAGGCTTTGCTTTTAGGCCTAAATATAGCCCTCAAACATGGAATCAAAATGCTAAGAGTATTTGGTGATTCTGAGCTGATTGTATCCCAAATTAGAGATAGGTATGCTTCAAAAAACAAAAGATTAAAACAATATAAGCATGCTGTTTGGGATACCATTGAACTATTTGATGCATTTTCAATAGGCTGGGTAGAGAGATCCAAGAATGTTATGGCCGATTTCTTAGCTAATGTTGCAGTAAGACCAAATGACATCACTCTATCGGATGTTACAAATGTAGAAGTTAAAATCAGGCCTGCAGTAGCAGAGAACATATGCAGTTGGCAAGTGTTTAATGATGATAGGGACTTGTTAAAATTTTTGCACTGCATAGATGAATATGAGAATCAAGAAATTGATTTCCAAGCTTTTGTAGAAATCATAGATGGAAAAGAAACTCTTGTGGGGAAAGAGATAATTCAGTTGAAGACTAATAAAATCCCTAGAGGGTTAGTAGCTTTGGAAAGAGCTTTTGACAGTAGAGACCAATTGGTCACAAAGACATCTCCCACAAACAAGGAGGATTTAGAAGAGATAAATTTGGGAACATCTCAGACCCCCAAGAAGGTATATATTGGTAAACAGCTCAAACCACACATCAGGAGTATGCTGATTGCATTACTGAAAAGGTACAAACATGTTTTTGCTTGGTCATATGAGGACCTAAAGGCCTATAGGGAAGATTTATTCTAGCATGAGATCCCATTGAAGCCGGGAGCTAAGCCATTCAGACAGAGGCAAAGACCTATTAATCCTACCTTAGCTCCAAAGATGCAAGAAGAACTCAAAAAGCTTAGGGAAGCTGGAATAATTGTGCCAATCAGACATTCAACTTGGGTGTCTAACCTTGTCCCAGTCAGAAAAAGGAATGGTGATATTAGGCTTTGTGTTGATTTCAGGAACTTGAATGTATCCTCTTTAAAGGATAACTATCCATTGCCTAATATGGAAGCTATGTTGCAGAGAGTGACTGGTTGTGAACTCTTATCCATGATGGATGGATTTTCAGGTTATAATCAGGTGAAAGTAAAGGAATCAGAACAGTATAAGACTGCCTTCACCACTCCATGGGGAACTTATGTATATGTTAGAATGCCATTCGGACTAACAAATGCAGGTGCTACATTTCAAAGGGAAATGGATGTTGCTTTTGCAGGGTTGATTGATTCAATCCTGGCTGTATATCAAGATGATTTGACTGCATATTCAAAGAAGGAGGAGCAGCATTGTATGCACTTGGAGCAGATTTTCATTAGAGCACTAGAGTATGGCATTTCTCTCAACCCAAAGAAGTGTGCTTTTGGGGTAGTTGAAGGAAAACTCCTAGGGCACATTGTTTCCAAGGATAGAGCTAGGATAGATCCAGAGAGAGTGGCTGCTATTGACATAATTCAAATGCCAAAAACTGTAAAAGGAGTTCAGTCCTTCTTTGGACAGATAAATTTTGTTAGGAGATTTGTTCCCAACTTTGCAGAAACCACAAGGAACATTTCCAAAATGATGAAGAAGGATGCAACTATCCACTGGGAAAGTGAAGCAATTGAATCATTTCAGAGTATCAAAGAGGCAATCAAGATGGCCCTTGTTCTTAAATCTCCTGATTTTTCTAGGCCATTCCAATTGTTTTCATTTGCTTCCTTTCACACTGTTGCTACATGTTTGCTACAAAAAAATGAAGATGGTTTTGAACAGCCCATAGCTTTCTTCAGTATGTCCTTGCAGGCTTCTGAGTTGAAATATGATATTATGGAAAAACAGGCATATGCACTAGTCCGAGCCATCAAAAGTTTCAGACCATACCTGGTAGGATCACATATAATTTCATATGTGCCCCATGCAACAGTCAAAGACATATTCACTCAACAGGAGGTGACTGGAAGAAGGTGTAGATGGATAAACAAACTGCAGGAGTTCAACATAGAAATACAAATTACCAAGTTGGTAAGAGGACAAGGATTAGCCAAGATGATGGCACAGTCAAACTTGGAAGCATGCCAAGTTAATGTAGTCCAAAATGAGAATGTAAATGTATCAAGATCTGAATGGTACAAGGACATTATATACTACTTGCAAAATCTGAATTGTCCTTCCCATTTCAGTGACAGTCAAAAGAGGACTTTAAAGTTACATGCAATCAAGTATGTTCTTGTTCAAGGTGAGCTATACTGGAAAAACCTTGATGGTGTGCTGCTGAGATGCGTGGATGAAGATGTAGCTAGCAATGTTTTGAATGACATGCATAAAGGATTGTGTGGTGGACATTATACTGCCCAAACAACAGCCCATAAGATTCTCAGAGCAGGATATTGGTGGCCTACTCTCTTTTCAGATGCACAAAGGTTAGTAAGGAAGTGTGACCCTTGCCAGAGATTCTCAGGAAAATTGAGATATGATGGTGCTTTACCCCTCAGAACTGTAACTATGAATGCTCCATTTCAGCAATGGGGAATTGACTTCATAGGGGAAATTGCAGACAAGTCAAGTGGGGGACACAGTTGGATTTTGGTGGCAATTGATTACTTTACCAAATGGATTGAGGCCATTCCAACTAAGAGGGCTACAAGTAAGGTGATAACGGATTTCATAATGGAGAATATTATCATCAGGTTTGGAGTACCATTCAAGATAGTTACTGATAATGCTATGTGCTTCAGATCAGGTGAGTTTATTGATTTTTGCACTAAATATGGGATCAATCTATCATATGCATCACCATACCACCCACAAGGAAATGGTCAAGCAGAATCAAGCAATAAAAGCATCATGAAAATTATCAAGAGGATACTGGACAAGAACAAGAGAGCTTGGGACTCAAAATTAAAGTTAGCAATATGGGCTGACAGAGTGACAGTAAAAAAGGCTATTGGGATGTCACCATTTGAGCTGGTATATGGTGCATTAGCCAGATTGCCCATAAACAATCTCTTACCAGTTTACAGATTCATCCAGGATAATGATGAGGAGATTGGAGACTCCATGACAGAAAGAGTGAACCAGCTGGTTGCACTGGATGAAAGCAGAAGGAAAGCACACCAGATCAATCTCAAGAGACAACAAGATGTGAAATACCTGTTTGATAGGAGAGCTACAAAAAGAAAATTTCAGGTAAATGATCTGGTGCTTGTATGGAATGCAAAAGATCAGGACAAGGGTAAACATGGTAAATTCAAACCCTTATGGATGGGCCCATATCAGATTTACAGTACTCATGGGGAGGACTCTTATTTCCTCCAGGCCCTAGATGGCGAAGTTCTAGAATTGCCTGTGCATGGCCAATTCCTCAAGTTCTACTTTGCATGATGACTTATCTCTGTGCACATGTGTAAAATTATGTATATATTGTAGGTGCCTTGTACAGTTCGTGCCTTTTTTGGTTTTGTGCCTGGTCTGCCCGGAGATCTGGTTCTCGCTGCAGGTTTTCACCTGCACATCCCCATTCGGAGCCAGTGTTGGTGCTCATTTTTGTCCTGGAAGTGGAGCTTGCAGGTGGAGGGTTTCTTTTTCAAACCCTAGGTTTCCCTCTTCATCAGCGTAAGTTTGTGTTGTGTCTTAGCGATCATGTTGATAGCACGGTGTCTTCTTCCATCGCTGAGACTTTGTGCTATCGGCGAATGAGATTGTTATTCTACCGATGGTGTTGGTCTTGCTGACAGGGGTAAGTCATGTATTCATCGGCAGGAGTGGGAGCTATCGGGTGAGCGGTCAGATGTTGGGCCGACAGTGTAGTGTTTGGCCGATGAAGATTCATCGGCGTGTGTCTTACCGAAGAAAGTGGGGTTGACGTTTGGCAATCGGCGAGACTTTTGAGATCGGGCTAGCAGTTGGAGGGGTCCGCCGATGGGTAATGTTTGGCCGATGAGGTTTCATCAGCGTGTGTTTGGCCGACGGAGGGATGAGGCCATAGTTCATCGGCATGAGTTGTTATATCAGCGAGGGAGTTTTGAGCTGGGCCAATGGTATATGTCACAGCGATGGGTTCTTGGCGAAGGGTTGTGTGTCGAGCATGGCAAAATGCTCGACACCTATCATGTGTGCGACCATGTTTATAAACTACTGATGTTATCTCCTCACCATGCATGTGGGGTTATTCCCCTGTGTATTTTCAAACTGTGAGCGAATCACTTTTGGTGGGAACTTTTGTTTGAAATGTTGCGACAGTTTTCGAGTGGTTGCGGGTGGTTGAGACTCTTAATGGCGACAGTGCAGGGGTATGGGCAATGGTACAAACAGTGAAGTTGCCTGATCGTGGATGAAGACTCTCAGATGGCAGCGCATGGCTCGAGGCCCCCCTTTTGTCTGTTGCATTAATATCTTTTGAGCGCCATTCCTTGGTGGGATCTGTATCTGGAAAATTTTGATATTTTTGCCATATAATTAATTGCTTATGGTACACAATCTGGCTGTTATAAGCAGATGGTGTTACCATTTTTTGTGGTTGTTGAAAGTTGAACATTTTGGCTCTGTGATACAAGACAGCTGATTTTGGCTGCTCTGTCCACAAAAAACTTGTGAGTTTATGTATCTCCTGTGGTATGTTTTTGCATGAATCCACTGATTTCATGGTTTATCCTATATGAGTAATGCTATGTTAGCATGTGTTTTGTTAATTCTGTCTCCATTATTGCATGTATCTTTCTTCTAAGTCTAGGTATTCAAGGAATGTTGAGACTCTAGAACATAGGATTCCTGTGTTGAATGTCTGATCTTTTAACTTCTGCTCAAAGGTAGATTAAACTATTTTCAGATTAAACATTGGGAAGGGTATATTGCAATAGGGATGCCATAAGTATAGATAGCTTAACACTTTGTATTGGGAGATATCTATAAGGCAAGTATCACATGTATCCCCCTGAAATCCAGTTTTAGTTGTTCATGCGCATCATTCGCAGGTGTATGTCTATTGACTCCAGGCCGTGGATAGGCACCAATCTTGCTTTGTGTTTGTATTACAACCATGTCCAGCTTTGCATCCAAACTATAAATCAAAATCAAACTCTAAAACAACCATTAGGACATTAGAATTAGTTTTAGGATCCAAGTCCTCTGTCTACAACTGAAAATAGGCCCAAAGCCAGCCCCTTTGCTCTTATCTTGCAGTTTTGGTCTACTTACAGGAGGACTTATCTGCTTTTTGTCAGCATCCCAGCCTTTGTATGCATATCCCCATGGATGTTGAGTAGGGAATACCCCCCTAGGTCTTGCAGAGCCTGAAGAAGAAGAGGAGATAAAATATAGAGTCTATCTCCTATACTGTTGGCCCCTGGCCCAGAGATCCTGTTGATCATTGATGGCTACCTTATAGGGAAATCTGGGAATAAGCATCCAGTCTGGGAAAAAAACTAACAGGATCAAAAGGGCTAACAAGAGGTTTAGCATTCTGACTGGCAAACACAATAGGGTTATTACTATTTAACTGAGCTTGCCTAGCCTCTAAGGATATCAACCTATTTTTATCTCTTCCATTCTTTTACACAACATTTCATCCCCCTCTTGACTGAGTATGGGTGAATACATATTTGGATTCATAAAAATTTCACTCTTAGACATCATATATCTACCTAAGACCTAAGGCTTCCCCTTGGCATCTAACTTATGCAATAAAACAACAAATATAAATGGGAAGAAGCTAGGTACCTTTTCTCATACAGATGCTGAAACCATGAACAGAACATTCTTTCATTACAACAACATACATCAACCTTTCATGTGCACTTAAATCTTATTTGCAGAGTCGCCACCTCTCCAAAGAGGATAAAATTTTCAAACAACTGAAAGCTCATCAAATATTTTTCTGAGTTCATTCCACCAGCAGAGCACCATATTGTTAGTGACTCAGATGGGCCACAAGATATATCTTCTAAACCAAACTCCCCAGTTGAGTCACCATTTCTGTCGGTCTCTGGATCTGTAGAGGGTTTGCCAGCTCCAATGCATAGGCAGATTCGGCCAACAGATACAGGAGGTTGTATGAGCTGCCTCCCCTTCACTTCTGGTTCTACCGCACCAAGGGGGGTATCCCTATAGCTAAAGATGTAACATTGACTAGCCCAATGGCAAAAATATTTATCTTGACAACAATAGACAAAATACTCTCATGTGTGGACCAAGATGTGCATGATACATCACAAGGTTGGCAACATTCTTGGACATATTTATCTGGTTGTGAATGAGAGTATGCATGGGTCCTAATCCTACTCCTACAAACTAATAGGATGGAAGTATTGAAAAGATGGATTTTATGTTTTGGATGCAAGACAAGGGGTTTTGGATCATAACTACTAACCCAGGAGCAGACCAGTGCCTATCTCAGGGCAAAGAGTCAACTAGACATATACAAGAGAATGGATTGCAATATTGGATTCAAGTTTCAAGGGGTCAGATTGATGCTTGCCTTACAAACATCACCCAAGAATAGGTACTTAGCTGCCTCTACTTACATATATCCAGGCTGACATACAACCCTCTCCATACTCCACCTAAAACAATTTAATCCACTCCTTGAATGGAAGTTAGAGATGAAGCATGTGATACAGAAATTCATACCCTAGAACCTGAGAAACCCTTAGCAGCCAAATTCAAAAGAAGGAAAAGCATGCAACACATGGAGACAAGTAGCTAAACACATGTAGAAGAGCATTTTTCATATAAAACAACAATGAAATTGAAGATAACTGCAATGCACATTCATAATGCAACTCATAAACTCCAAAATGAGATAAAACGACAAGGAAATGCCCTGTTTTTCGCTATTCACACAAAAATGCCCAGGTCTTCAACAACCAAGAAATGAGTAACACAGCCTACTATATACAACAAGGAAGGTGTACTCAGCATTAATCACATGGCAATTCAAAATTTGCCAAATACAGTGCATCATGAGAAATGGTGCTCAACATTGAATGCAACAAGTAGAGGAGGAGACATGGAGTGGTTGGACTCAAGCCCTGCGCCGCCGCCTGGGGATTCACATCTTCAATCAGGTACTTGATTCATCCATGCCTTCACCCATACCCTGGAACATCCATCATTAAAGGCATACCAACCCGCGGCCTTGGGAAATGCAGTAGACTACGCGCTTTGAAAATTTCTCGCCAAGATGCTTGACCTAACTTTTTCAAATCATGTAGGAACTAATTATCCCACATTCATCCCACAGCGACCTCCTCAATATTTTATAAACTAGGTCATGAGCACATATGATGTCGCACAATTTTACCTTGCGTGACCAAGGAACCATTCACCAAGACCCCATCATCATGATCCACGCCATCGGCAAACCTCCTGCATGACATCCTGACATGCAATATCGCCCTGATATTTCATATCACCCTCATCGGAATATCACCCAATAAGAAAAATCACCCTGATGATAGTGAACCTCATGCTGAGCCTACCTGATATTCAAAATCAGCATGATGACCACCCTCATCGGTGCAACCTGATGCATTGGAGAAAAATCCTCCTCATCATATCCAAACCAAATACTTCACCAATGATCCACCTGTACTTTCTCATGTCCTCTTAGGCAATCAGCGGGACCCCCACATATCTGCTGATAATATCATGCCGGAGACCACATGATGAACCCCACCGGATCCAGATGACGTCACCATCATATTGATAAAATAGGGTGATATTCGTAAGATGACTGATGTTTGGAAATATCACCCCCCGTAAGAAATATGAAGTCGGATTGATAGGAAGATATCAACCCTCACTTAAAAATGACGTTCGCACTATCGGGGTGATCTTGTAAGATGAGGTGATATTTGAAACATGACCCCCCCCGTGGAATATGATGAAGTCGTTAGACAGACACTTTGTGGATCAAGTGATTGTGAGGTGATAAAGTAATATCGGGGTGATATCGCGACATCAAGGTGATCTTCACTAAGATGACAGATATTTGAAATATCACCCCCCTCGAAATATCAGGTTACATTGAAACTTTGTAGCAACATCAGGGTGATCATCCTTAAGATAACTGATATTTGAAACATCACCCTCCGGGCGGAAGATCAGGTCATATATGAAATATGGCCCCCCTTAAGAATATCAGGGTGACAGAAACCCTGACTTAGAACGTTTTTAGATTTTTTGGGAAGGTGCCTGCAAAATTAATTGCTTGAAACCTGAATATTCATGCAGGCACCAACACAGACATCGGAGCAGATCGCAGACATCTTCACCAAACCCTTCACTTAGAGCAAGTTCCTTCATCTGTGAGCTTTGCTAGGGGTGCGGCCAATGTCTACTTCAGGAGGGGCTTCTTAGTCCTTCGCTTCACTCTCTCTACTCTGGGGGGTGTTTTCTTTTCTCTCTTTTGGGGAGGAGTTTTTTACCACTGGGTTTTCTCCTTTTCTCCGTTTGTGAGAGATTTTTCTTTGTACATGGGTACCTCACCAGACTTCACTTGCTGGAACCCATATCTTTTCACCCACCTAAGCTACACTTAAGGGGGGTGTTAGTGTAGGTTTTTTATTTTCCTTAGGGATATTTCTTTTTCCTACACATTATTAAGCTTGCTTAGGTTTATTATATGTGGTTAATATGAGGACACGTGGTGAAATACATTAGTTACATGTGTAACTCTCTCCCACACATGGGTAGTTGAGTTACACATCTGCTTTTGGCTTTTCGTGCCACCTCTAATAACCACTATTATGTCCTTACCTAAGTAGGTTATGGGGTAGTTAAAGTTCTCACACTCTTTTGTCTTTATGTGCCACCTCTTATAACTTCTTTTTTGTTTTCATGTAAGGAGGTTATGCCACATATTTTGGAATTTACCAAGTAGGTAAAACCTCCCACCTTTTATGGGATATGGGAGTTAATGCACCTCTTAGATGTATATGCCCCATTTTTGCTATATATACAACACTCTTCTCTCACGGTAGCTAGTTCACAAGCTTCAATATCAGTTCAGTGATAGCTCGGTGAGAGTATTGAGAGTCTTCTCAAAATTCTCTTTCTTTGTCTCTATTTTTCTCTCATTTAAGATATCTCTTCATTCTACTATTTTGATCTTTGATCATCTGTCGAGTGGAGACGCATATGATCTATGACCGACATTAGATCCTGGCTCGGTTCTCGCTTCTCACAGAATCTAACTGTTTTGACTAGGATGATTAAGATGATGGTGATTAGATGAAAGAGATGATTAGGGTGTGATATGATTAGATGAAGGATGACTTGGGATTGATTTGAAGAATGATGAGGATGTGGATGCAATGATTATGATTGATGAATAAGATATGATTAGGATAAGGTGGTATGATTAGGAATGTGATAAGACATGATTTGGGTGATGTGGAATAATGAATAGGGTATGACAAGAATGAGATGTGAGATGATTTGCCACATGGTTGGATACAGGATGGAGCGTATGTATATATGGGTGAGGATAGATGGATTTATGTATAATGCGGATACATGATGGTATGATACATGCTAACACATTTGTGATGCATGATGGGCTACTGACATGCATGGGATGCAGGATGACAGGTGATCATGACACACCAATAGAACCCTAAAAATGGTCACAAAATGATGGGAAAATAGGGGGCATGGGAATGTAAGTGTTAATGAATCTTGAGGTAACAAGAGAGGAATAGGGTGATGAGGGTAGATGCAAGTGCAACGAACAACATCATATTAAGATATTTTTCCAGTGATAATAAAATTGAGTGCTACTGTTGACATAGCATGGAATATTATGCACCAGGGTATGTGGAACCAAGGTGACAAGGCATCCATTCATAGGACTTGACTCTACAAACAATAGGATGAACCCACTCATGCCCATAATAGTACAACCTTGTCTAGATGAGGGAAGGGGACTCATAGCATAAGTTCTTAATGCACCAGAGGTATAAAGAACCTTAGATGCAGAAGGGGAACAATAAGCTAGAACCGAGCCTACGATCCATGAGGTATGAATACTAATACAGAGTAGTGAGAACCTCCCACAAGCATGACATATGAAAGCAATGACCATGCCTTGTTCTGGATTGTTCGCCACTTGCCATGATATAATGAGATCAAGGTAGTTTTGGCATAGTCCAAGAATGATGCATAAGATAAAAATCAAAGACCAAAAGATTGACTGACCTAAAACACATAGCCATTGTATCTCTTGCCAAAGGATGGATTGAGGATTTGATGATTTTGTCCATTGTAGGAATGATGATTCCTAGGACAAGAATCGATGATGGATTAAACTAAACTAAGGATAGGCAGAGGGATACGTGCTATGGGTTATGGGAAAGCCAATATGTTGGTGAAAGATTTTTTGTGAGAGTGTTATGCTTTGATTTGATGTCCAAAAGTATATTGATCATAGGTCAAGTGTAATCAACAAGCTCAGGAAGGTGGGACCATCCAAATGGGTTGGATGGGTGCATCATATGTACCTATGTACTAGATACTTCCTTCATATTCCAGACTACCTACATACCCTATATCCACAGGATCAAGGCACATTACAATGTGGGTGGGGATGATATGTAGTTCTAGGAGACTTGATGATGTAAGGATAGGGGTTGGTTCATGTGTGATGATGAGATATGGTTTAGTGGATGTGGATGTCAATTGGTCAATGGGTAGCATTGTGTAAAAACTATGATACGTAGAGAATGGTGTTGGTGTAGTAAAGGGTGTGACGTGGAAAAAACATTAAAGGGACCAAGGTCATGGATGGATAGGAGGGTAGAGTGAGTGACATAATGTTGATGTGGAAAGATGGAGATTATTGGGAGACGAGAGATATTTTGGGAATGATGGATAAGGGAAGCTCAGATGATGGATTTATTCTGAAGCTCAGACAAAGGGATAATTGGATTGGATAGTACTGGTGAAAATGGGAAGGTGATTTGAACAATGGATCTAGTTTGAACCTACACATGACACCTGCAAGCAAGTTTTCATCATGGTACTTATCCAAGGTGCCACAATGAGTGGTTTTCACCATAGGATGGATTATTTCTCTTTACTATTTTTTTTGTAATTTTTTAATTTTTTGATTTTTTTGTATTTTTGACTTGGGGTATTCAGCGAACTAACTGTGGAACCATTTCAAGTGAACGATATTCATGGGCTCCTATAGTTCTTCTCCTTCAAGGGTGGAGAGGTGATATGCTCCAGAGCCATACTTTGTAGTGACAATGTAGGGTCCTAGCCAATTAGGCTCAAATTTTCCTTTCTTTTCTCACTCAGATAGATTCCTTTGATTTTCTTTCAAGACCAGATCTCCTACTGCAAACTCCCTAGCACAGATCTTCTTGTTGTAGGATTTGCAAAGCTAATTTTGGTATGTTTGGAGGTGATTAAGGGCGTTGAGGCACCATTCATCCAATAGCTCAAGCTCTTGGCAACATGCAACACGGTATTCTTCATCAGTGATGACATTACGCAAGGAGATACGCAAGGAGGGAAATTTGATCTCGATTGGCAGGATGGCTTCTGCTCCAAAGACAAGGGAATATGGTGTAGCACCTGTGGGTGTGCGGATACTAGTGGGATAGGCCCAGAGGACGGGATGGATATGGAGGTGCCAATCATGACTAGTTTCATTGACAACTTTCTTGAGAATTTTGAGTAGCGTTTTATTAGTTGTCTCAACTTGTTCGTTACCTTGTGGGTAATATGGAGTGGACCAACGATGTTGAATGTGGAATTATTCACAAAGGTCCCAAACATCATGGTTTTTGAAAGGTTTACCATTATCAGTGACAATGGCAGATGGGATACCATAACGACAGATGATATGGTAGAGGATGAACTTGGCGATTTGGTTGCCAATAGTGAAAGTGAGAGGGATGGCTTTGACCCACTTAGTGAAGTATTCAGTGGCAATGATGATGAATTTGTGTCCGTTAGAGGAGGATGGGTGAATTTTGCCAATGAGATCTAGGCCCCACTAAGAGAAAGGCCATGGTGTAGTAATAGGTTGCAACACCTGAGAAGGAGTGTGAATGAGATCTCCATGCTGCTAACAGGGCTTGCACTTTTTCACATACTCACATGCATCATGTTCCATAGTAGGCCAATAATATCCGGTACGCAAGAACTTCTTAGCTAGGACAATTCCACTTGTGTACGCTCTGCAGATACCTGCGTGGACCTCATGTAAGGCAAGGGAATCTTCTTCCATGTTTAAGTATCGAAGGAGAGTGCCATCATAGCTTTGGCGATAGAGGGTGTCAGCAAGAATAGTGTAGCAGGCGGCTTGGCGAATGAGTGATCTTTGTTGTTTGCAGGTGGATTTAGGAGGGAAAGTGTGATGTTGGAGGTAAGTGTAAATGTCATGGTACCAGGGATTTTCCAGACCAACAATCTCACAAATGAATTCTGACTCAGTGACACAATGTGTTGGTATTAAGAGTTGTTCCACAAGAAACTCACATTAATGGCTGTCTTGAGGCATATCCAGAAGGGAATCGATAGTAGCCATGGTGTCAGCTGCTTTGTTGTGAAGGCGAGGTACCTGCTCAAACTATATGTAGGTGAAGAATAGTTTGTATTCATCAACCATTTGCTTATAGGGTACTAGCTTATCATCCTTTGTGGTAAACTCATCATTCACTTGTTTGATGATCAACTGAGAGTCTCCATAGACTTGTAGCTATAAGATATTTGATTGCATGACTGTTTTGAGACCAATGATCAGAGCTTCATATTCGGCTACATTGTTCGTACAGGGGAAAGCAAGTCTGTAAGCTTTGGGGATGTAATCGCCTTGCATAGTCACCAATAGTATTCCTTTCCTTGAACCATGATTAGTGAAGGATCCATCAAAGTATAGCTTCCAATGTGTATGTTCTATCACAGTGAGAATGGACTCATCTGGGAAGTCAATGAATAGCAGTTGATAATCTGTGAGGGGTGCTTTGGCTAGCTAATCTGCTAGAACATGTCCTTTGCTTGCTTTCCTATCAACATACTCAATATCAAATTCACTCAACAACATGACCCATTTTACCATTCGTCCTGTGAGTGCAGTCCTGGAAAGGAGGTACTTAAGGGGGTCTACCTTAGATATGAGCTTGATAGAATGACTTAGCATGTAGTGTCATAACTTTTGGGAGCAGAAAATGAAAGCTAGACATGTGCATTCCATGGGGGTGTAGTTAAGCTCATAGCCAACTAAAGTCCTGTTGATGTAATATATAGCTCTCTCACGACCAGTATCATCTTGTTGTACTAAAAGTGCCCCCAGTGCTACTGAGGATGCTGATATATATAATAACAGGGGATTTCCAGGGATAGACACCATTAGGACCAGTGGTGAAGCAAGATACTCCTTGATGCATTCGAATGCCTGTTGACAATTCTGATCCCATTTAAAGTGTGTGTTTTTGTGAAGTAAAAGGGCAAAAGGATGACATTTGTCTGCAAGTTGAGCGATGAACCTTCGTATAGCCTGTAGTTTGCCTTGGAGACTTCAGAGCTATTTGAGCATTTTTGGAGGAGGCATTTCTTTTATGGCCGTGACTTTAGCAGGATCTACCTCGATGCCCCTATGGGAGAGAATGAACCCCAAGAGTTTACCTGATGTTACGCCGAAGACACATTTCTTAGGGTTGAGGCAAAGCTTGTACTCTCTGAGCCATGCAAAGATCTGTCATAGGATTGCAGGATGTTCCTCCCTAGTTCTAGATTTCCCTAGGAGATCGTCTACATAGTCTTCCATTATCTTATGTATCATGTCATGGAAGATAGTAGTCATTGCATGTTGATAGGTTGCCCCCGCGTTCTTTAGACCAAAGGGCATGACTTGCCAGCAATATGTGCCCCAAGGATAGGTAAAAGCTATTTTATGTTGATCTTCAGGGGTGATTTTGATTTGATTATATCCAGAGAAGCCATCCATGAGGGATAGCATCTCGTGTCCTGCTGTGAGATCTACAATCATATCAATGTTGGGAAGTGGAAAATCATCTTTCAGACATGCTTTATTAAGGTCTCAGAAGTCTGTACAACAACATATGCCCCCAGGTTTCTTAGCAACTGGCACATTATTGGAGACCCACTCTGGATAATTGATAGGGTGAATAAAGCCAATATCTAGTAATTTCTGCAGGTCTTCTTTGATGAGTAAGGCAACTTGGGGGTGCATCTTGCAGAGCTTCTTCTTAACAGGTTTTGCGTTAGGATGTACCACAAGATGGTGGACAACCAAAGACGAATCCAATCTTGGCATGTTGGCGTAGGACCAAGTGAACACATCAGGTGTTTCATGAAGCACTATGGAGATGCTAGATTTTTCTTTTGTACCAAGACTTTCTACTAGATGTGTGAGCTTAGGTGATTCTTGCATGCCAAGGTTAATTTCTTGTGTGCCTTTGATCAAAATGTTGGAATGCTCTTGCCAGTGAGATGGTATAGGGGGAAGATTGAGATCCTCATCTTCTAGCGCCTCAGGGAGGTTTTCACTAGGAGATACATCTTTATTTTTCTCTTTTGTGTCCAAAAGTGCCTCAGAGAGGTTTTCACTAGGGGACGATTTTCTATTTTTTGATTTTTTCTTTTTTGGACTAAGGATCTCTTCTTCCCCAAAATAGGCATCAGCGTGCAAGCATATGTCATATTGTGAGGTGTCGCGAAGTTCTAAAAATGCGGAGAGAGCCTCATCATTTGGAAATACATCGAGAGGTGGGGGTCCTTGACAATCCCAAGCAATGAGTTCAGGATGAATGAGGGGGAGGTCAATAACGAAGATGGCATTGTCGGGGAAGATGCAAGAAAGGTCCAAATCTTCACATGAAGCTATGATGACACTCGACATGATGTTTTCAACACTAGAAGATGATTCCATTACCTATACCAAGGTTGTAGCAGGTCCACAGATTGTCACAGTCGGTGGAGCATATCCTAAACTGAAGTATTGATCATATTTCTTAGGAGATGTAGGATCAACTAGTATGGGTTTTGTAACACCTTATTCATTGGCACCAAGTCCTATTCCACGGTAAGGCATTTTGGTACAAGTTTTAAATGGTACAGGATATTTTTCTTTGAAGTGTTCTAGATTGACAGGTGCTAGGGTAGTTTCATCACAATATAGCCAATCACTTAGAATTGTTTCTTTGGCTTCTTCTTCTCTAGAGACCTGTGCTGGTACAAAGGGAATTTTATCATTGATCATACGCTGCTATTCTTTTTCCTTCTTTAGAAGATGATGGCCATGGGAGTGAGGGGACAATGGTAATTGTCCCAAGTGGAAGGCATTGTGAAGCTCATACTTGCCACACCCTTTGTCTACGATCTTGACCTTTTGAGGTGTACGGGTGGAAGATGAAGTGGAAGCTTCTGATTGTTCGATGGTGACTTGTGGCATGAATGATGATGTGGATGGAGTGGATGAGGGATCTTTGACATGATCCCCATAGGTGCTCGGACAATGGAATTGTCGATCATAGACAACCTCTAAGGCCTTGCAATATTCAAAAGGTTGTTGATCGGTAGGGATAGTGACTTCCACACCATTATGAGGGAACTTGAGGCATTGGTGGTGGGTGGAGGGAACAGCTTGCATGGCATGCAACCATGGTCAGCCTAGGAGGAGATTATATGGAAGGTCAAGATCAATCATGTGACATAGAGTGGGCATGGTGAGTGGGCCTGCCTTGATAGGGAGGCATATAGTGCCTTCAGCCTCTCTCTCCATGTTGTCCTATGCCTTGATGGAGATAACCAAAGATTCCAAGTCAGCCGCTGAATACCCTAGGAGTTTATGAATTTTAATGTACATATGTTCAAGCCGAATCTATTATCCAAAAGGACCCTCTTGACTCTATGGTTGGCAATTTGGACTTCAATATGAAGGGCTTTATTATGTGCGGGGTCAATAGGTGGCATGTTGACATGACTAAAGGTGAGATGATAGGATGATGATAATTGAGCGACAAGGTTTTGGAATTGGGCAGGAGGTATGTCGGTAGGAACATGGGACTCTTGGAGAGCCTTGTCAGGTATTTCCCGGTGTATGGCGGATGTCCTAAGGAGTTCCAAGATGGAGATTTGAGCAGGAGTCTTTCCAAGATGGTCAAGGAAGTTGTATTGGGAAGTGGAGGATGGGGATGGTCCCTTCACAGTTATACGCCCGTGGCGGGTGGTAACAACACATTCGGGGGTGGTATTTTTAACTTTGATGGTGGTGACATGAGTAGAATCGAAATAAATTCTACCCACTATATTATCGTTGGGAGACAGAACATTGTTCTAGTTGATCTTGTTGGCTTGGTTGTTAGGATTAGTGTTGGAGGAAGATAGTTTGGATGTGGTTTGGTTATTGTTGTGGTGGGGAAGAGGGTCTTGATAGACACCTAGGCCATCATTGGGTGATGTATTATTGTGGTCTTCCATTTGGATTCCGCTGCGTTCAACGAGGTCTTGGACATAGTTTTTCAATTTCATGCATTTGTTTGTGGTGTGACCCTTGATGTGGTAGTAGTCACAATATTCATTATCTTTGTACCACGTGGGCCTAGGTTTGTTTTCGTCAAATGGTTTTGTTATGGGGAACTCAACCATGCCAGTGTGGAGTAGCTTTTGGAATACAACCTCGAGTGGCTCACCCAAGGGGGTATATTTGTACTTTGGATTATTAGGAGGATTTATCTTTGGAGGAGTAGGGGGGACCGATACATTGTTAGAAACATTTTGGACTATGTTTGTCTCTTTTGGTCTAGGAGAGGTGATTTGGATGTACTTGGAATTGGTAGCACCATCTCCTACGGTGTTTTTGTTTTTAGCCAAAAATTTAGGTTTGTCGTTGAAGGTTTTGTCATTGTCATTCTTGTTGTAGATTTTGACTAGACCCTTCGCAGTAAGAGCTTTTTCGATAGTGACCCCTTTTTCTATAATTTTGTCGAAGGTTGATGCACAATATACTTGCAAATGGAAGGTCATTTCTTGGTTGAGGTTTTGGATGAAAATATGGATGAGTTGTTTTTTGGGGGTTGTCCAAGGTAGCCTACTAGCAAGGGCTCTCTATCTTTGTAGATAAGCAGTGAAACTCTCCCCACTTCGTTGTTTGGTGTTGCAAAGGTCGAGCATAGTGATCTCATGTTCTACATTGTATGAGAAGTGGGCAATGAATTTCTCTGAAAGATCAGCAAAATTGGATATGGAGCCATAAGGTAAGTGCATGAACCATTCTAGGGCTTGTCCTCCTAGGCTTTGTGGAAAAAGATGGAGGAATTGGTCATAATAGGCGACTTCTTGGCATGCCATGAAGAAATCCTTGATGTGGTCATGAGGGTCTCCTTTTCCTTTGTATTTATCAAATTTTGGGATTTCAAAGTGTTGAGAAAAAGGTGTGATGGTGATGTTTCTATCGAACGGGTAGGGACATAAGTCTTCAAACTTATAGTGTTTCTTTTGGGTCCCTAGTTGGATGTTTTTAAGGGTGTTTTTCATCTCTTGCCATTCTTGGTCGAAATAGTTAGCAAGAGGTGGTTGTGGTACTTGGTGAAGTGGAGGTTGTTGCATTGACGATTGTTGGTATTGAGGGTGGATGTATTGTTGTTGTTGTTGGGAGTCGGCATATTGTTGTTGTGCGTGAGGTGGAAGACCTGTGGTTTGTGTGTAGATGTGAGAGTCGTGTGTTTGTTGTTGTGGGATGACTTGTTGAGTTCGAGGTTGGACATATTGTTGATGTTGAACACATGGGGGTAGACCTATGGCTTGTGTGTAAACATGGGACCCATATGCTTGTTGTTGCAGGATGACTTGTTGAGTTTGAGGTTGTGGTTGTTGTTGGATGTCGTAAGGAGGTTGCATTAATGACTCATGGTGGGGTTGATGCATGGAAGATTGATATGTGTGCATGGGATTAGCATAGTTTGTCAATGGGTTTTGTGATTGGTTGAGTGGATTCGCAATGGGTGGTGCTATTGTTTGTGTGATGATTGACCTTGGTGGAATGTTTAGTGGAGGGAGAGGTTGCAGTACAATCGTGGTGGCTTCTTGTTGATTGTTTGGTGGAGGTGGTATAGCGTTGATGGTGACATTAGAGGGTACCCCAGAAATGGGCACATCGGAAGGTAGCATGTCATAAGGTAACCCGATGGGAGGATTGGATGCTTGTGGTTGTGAAACATTTCTAGCCCTCATGTTTTGTCCCAAGGTGTGAATGGAGGCGGTGTTGGAAGCAAAACTAGCCCAACGATTATCGTAGATGGGTTTGTTAGGATTAGGGACACGTCCCCATGGTTGATTGCAGATGGGTGTTGGTGGCTTGTCATGGAAGATGGTTTTGAGCTTGTCATGGTCATATGAATATGGAAGGCATGCACCATGTTCAATGAGATTTTGAAGAAATTTATCCTTATGGTTGTCAATGAATTGGTCAAACTTGTCATGTAACCTCTTTTCGTTAAGGAACTCGACAAAGGTGGGGGAATAAGTTTGATGAGGATGAGTGGATTCTTCACCCATTTTGGGTTGGTTGACAAATTCCTCCATGTTGCTCGTGGTAGAGCCACTAGGAGAGAGGGGTTGATAATGGGTGTCCATTTTCTTAGTTTGTGATTGCGTGATAGGAGGCATAAAAGGTGAGTTTGGGTCAAATTTGGATGATGAGGTACCCATAATGAGAGATAGGTCCAAAATCTAGATCAAGATGATTAAAGGCCGATGGTTATCCTATATACTTAGGGTAGACAAAGAGCCTAAGCAAGAGGACAATAGGATTATTTTACTTGGGGTAGACAAGACGCACCAAGCAAAACAAGATTTCTTGGAATCCACTAACTTAAGAGTTGTCAAGATTCCTAAGCCAACTTATCCAAGGGGAGTCGATGATTGATCTAGAGTTTTTTCCTTAGGATTTGGATGTGGTTTGGATTTATTAGTTGATTAGGATGGATTTGGATGATGATATGGTTGGTCTTGATTGATTCAAGGGTAATGATCCATTATGGATTGATTAAGGATGATAGGATTGAATAAGTCTAGTGATGTAAACGAAGTTTCGGCTAATGATGTCTAAGGTCCAATGGCGAGATAACAACCAATGATTACGCAAATCACAAGCTAAGAGTAATGAATGGATAGGGACATGGATTGAGATAGCATGTAATGTCAAAGGATGGTGTGGAATGGGGGTTGTCGACAACTATAAGGACAAAAGTTTGACTTTGTGATGAATTTTTGGACTGGGCGCTGATTGAGATGACTAGGTGCTGATATAGAGGTTTTGGCGCTGATGCAGAGGATTGGGCGCTGATGTGGAGGGTTAGGCATTGATGTAGAGGACTGGGCATTGATGTAGTGGATTGGGCGCTGATGTAGAGGACTAGGCACTGATGTGGAGGGTTAGGCACTGATGTGGGACAGTGATGGTTTCGTGTGATTTTTAAGGTGATGAGTTAGATTTTTGACAAATTTTGGGCTTGGGATGTGATGTTTTTGGAGTTTGGAGGTTTGAATGTTTCAATAGTTTTCTCTAAATGATGTTTGGGTGATGTCAATGAGAGTCTTCTTTGGCAAGTGATACAAGCATTTCAAACAAGTGCATACAATGTCCAAAGGTTTTGTTGTGAAATTAAACAATCATGCACAACCTAAGGCGAGGATAGGACAATATTTGTTGGATCCCCTAGCTATGCCTATTCAAAGTGGATAGCTCCAGAATCTTGGTAGCACCGGCTCCCCTCCACGGCACTCACTTCTCACGCATACCAAGTTCCAGGTTTCCCAAGGTTCATCCCCCCACCAAACTTAAGGATTGTCCCTGCTATCTCTACTAAGACCCACAAGAATCAGGGCAGCTTCAAAGGTCCCACCTTCTGTGCCAACAAATAGAGGGATTTGGGCTACTAAAACAATGGTTCGTAGTAAGTGCATTTGTTTAGGTGGCCATACGTGCGGTGATTCGCTCCAATAAGAAGGCTTCCTAGCCTGCAGAGGTTATGCCCTACAAGGTTTTGAGAGAAACATTCGTCGGTATGACACAACAACACCTATTGCTTGTGACTTTTGTCACAAACACATTATTTTATATAGCGGCTCAAAAGAGCTTGGCTTTAGCTTGTTGTCGTTTGAGTCGTTCCCACCTTTCGAAGTGGGGTGACAGGCCCTCTAAAGGTTAACAAAAGTAACACAAGCGCAAAAATACTTTTGATCCCCAAGTTCATACGAAGATGAGAGGGGAGAGCATACATATTTTTAGGCTTGGGTCATACTAAACAAGGTTCATTTTTAGCTCTTGGATTATGTTGGGGGTGATTTATACAAGTGTTGTGAGAAGTTTTTGATTCCCAAGATCACCAATGGTGCGAGGGAAGAGCATACACTCTGACAATGCAAACACAATCACAAGACACTTCAAACAAAATTATTCATTTTCTTGCTTAGATGAGTGAGAATGTAATTTGTGGTTCTTTTTAACCTAATGAGTGATGATGCAAGTTGTGTTCTTTTTAAACCTTATGAATAGAGGATGCAAGTTGTGTTCTTTTTACACCTTATGAGTGAAGGATGCAAGTTGTGTTCTTTTTAAACCTTATGAGTGGAGGATGCAAGTTGTGTTCTTTTTAAACCTTATGAGTGGAGGATGCAAGTTGTGTTCTTTTTACACCTTATGAGTGAAAAATGCAAGTTGTTCTTTTTTAATCTTATGTGTGAAATATGCAAGTTGTGTTCTTTTTAACCAAACGAGTTATGATGCAAGATTGAACAAGCAAATTCATACAAAATGGGTCAAAATAACATGTTTTAAGTTAGCAAATCCATGCAAGAAATGTGTTAATAGTTCAATATGAGCTCCTTGATAGTCGAATGAGGCTGCAAAACCAAAAGATAGTCAAAAAACTCAATTCAGGACTAGGCGCCAATCTGTGGGACTAGGCGTTGATATAGAGGACTAGGTGCTGATCCAGAATAGATAACACCTCCCCCTTGCAAAATTAATTTTTCCTGAAAAACAAAGAGCTAAGGTGGCCAAAATGTTAGTAAAACATCATTTAGAACATCATGCAAGCATAAAATATTGAATTTGACCTAAAACCTATTAGAAATTAGTGATTTTACATTGTCTCCGGATGGGCGCTGATCTGCCTGGCTGGGCGCTGGTCTGCCATATAAGCGCCGATATGCCAAATAGGCATTGATTTAGAAGTTTAGGCGTTGATCTGACCTGTCATAAGAAAAACACTACAAAACATGCAAATTTTGTTAGCTAAAAGGTGGTGGGGTCCCACTGGGCGTGCCAAAATGTCTACCTATGAAGATGAGACCTAAAATAGATGCAAATTACACCTAATATGCACCCAATCTCAAGTCCAAGGGACCTCAAGATTGAACTAAATCACTACTATGCTTTTATACTAAAACATGCACCCTATCTAAGCAAACTAGTGATGATATATCCTAAATAGATGATAAACTAAATTAGACTATGTTGAATTGCATTAAGAGCTATAGATGTCAACACTCAAATTAACAACATAACATTGCACAAAATGACTTATTTCAAATGGGAGGTGGAGGCCTCAATTTATAGATTTTTGGAGATTAGATTGGAGAGTTAGGATCAATTTGCAAGATCAATGGTGGAGATTGCTTGAGGATCCTCAAGCAAGGAGAACTAGACAAATGATATGATTGGATTGGATTAGAAAGTTGCCCCAAGATTAAATGGATGATCAATGGATGAGAATGCAAGTTTGAATGGATGGATGGCTAGGATTGAGTAGGTGTATGACATGTAAGGACTCATTTATAAAAAGGTAAGGCTTGGACTTTATGAAGAATTTTAAAATTTTACGGAGAGGACAAGTGGAATTTAAAATTAGAAGAGTAGTGTTCAAATAGTGCCACATGGAATTTTAAATTGGAATGAATAGTGACACATGGAGTGGGGTGGAAGAAAGAGGACAAATGTACTCAATTTGAAAGATTTGTTTATACTTCCAAAGTACCACTTGTTATGTACATGTATGTGCATTGGATGACAGGTGGACTTTTAGAAATATAGGGGTTTGTAATGATGAATTAATTAAAATTAACTCATGTGCACATGGATTAGAAAAAAATAATCATGATTACAAAAAGTAATCAAATGTGCACAAAATAGGGAATTAAATAAATATGACAATTTATTTAATTTTTGGAATGAACTATAGTCCAAAATATTTTATTTTCAAATTATAGTAGAGGAATTTGATTTTTATGACATGATAAAGGTGCAGAATAAATTAATTAAATAATTAATTATTTAATTAATAATTGGATTGGATGAAGTGATGCAAATGGACTAGAGTTGAATGCGCTCGTGGATGGAGTTGGTTGTGTCTATAGTAATAAAACCATTATTCATCAAATAAATTTTGGAGCTTAAAGTTATAAGCTTGCCCATTATTACAAAATCCATGGGACCCCATACTTATGAAAGCTCCTAAAAATTCTCAACATCCAGTGAGATGTTTGAGGAACCCCCTCCATGGGACCACAGCCTAAAGGGGAAAGGTTGGCTTCTTTGGAGCTACCATATTGATGGATTTAGCATATAACATTTTATACTGAACTTGCAGTCTATTGTCTTGAATTACTTTAAGACTTGAACAACATGAGAAACAACTCTATTATGTTTTAAGGTAGGGTGTTCACAGTTTTGGATTTTAAGCATTATGTACAACAAACTGAATTTATTGTTTTATACCGAACTTTTTCTAAGTTTGTAGAGGATCGGCTGAAGCTGTGATTTATTACTTATTATTCCATAGATATAGTGATATTGTCTTTCTTCAAGAAACATATCATCAAGGAGGACCTCAGTTCTGTGAAGAGCTTCAATAGCATAGTCTTTGCCCTTGCAAGGTCTTTAAAATTAAGGTATTTATAATCTTTTTGTTTTCTGTCAGGTATACATGTTAGACTTCCCTTGTTTATGAATGTGGGTATGGCTTACATTTAATATGTAAATGTGGGTATGGCTTACATTTAATATGTAAATGTGTGTATAGCTTGCATTTGCTTTGTGATTGTGGGCATGCCTTATATTTGATTTATGAATGTGGACATGGCTTATATTTGGTTCCTGAATGTGAGTATAGTATTATTTGATGTAGAGCACAATAATGTTTCCTAAACAAGCTATATTCAGACAAGCTGTGGCACTGAGGATATCCTCGGAAAGGGTCATATTTCTCAAATGTGGATTCCATGATCACCAAGATACTCCTTATGACCACCAAAACTATCATTATTTTCTAAATTGCACTATAAAGGGCTCTGCAGATTTCATTTTGGGCAATGAGAGGTCTCTCTATGAGATAAAATCAAAGAATAAGATAATTTCATTTAGATTCAAGCCCTGTAAGATGGATGAAATTCAGTAAACTTTATTTAAGATTACTGCAACTTTATTTGCCTATAAATTGCTTAATTCATGATTTACCTGGAATCTAGCTACAGCCCAGGCAACTTTTTGTTGGTGTTGCAGAATTGTCATTTGCATGCACTTGGTAGAGTGGCTGCTGTGACTGCACAACACCGTGAAGAAGCCAACGAGCCAACTGGGTTTGCACTTGTGAGATGCAAGCTGACTGTTGAAGAGCATGCATACCAAGCCTTTCCTTATATTTTATATCCGAAGGACCCAGAACAGATTTTATCATGCCAAAAGTCTCCACATTGGGGGCATTAAACAGAGATTTCAAAATTCTATGATTAGATATTGCTCTGCCATTTAGCAGAGTAGAAAAGAATGATCCATCCAATATACTCACACATGTATGATTTCAAATAGAGCATTTGCATTCTCAGCATTAAAATGTTCTCTAATGTCCCAGAGTTTTTTCTTCTTCAAGTTGCTGATACAAATATTTGATATGATGCTTCTAATATATGTAGTTTTGCCCTCAAAATCCATACATGTTTTTTTTTTTTTTTTTTTGCAGTAATCTGCAGCTAGATCTTGAGTGATTCGTGACACTTTTTTAGACCCCTCTTTTATTTGTAGGATTGGTCTACTTTATTTAAATATCATCCATTTCAATGGTCAAGGAATCAATAGCAATTTTACACCTCATCCACAATAAAAAATGGTAAATATTTGTCCTATTTTTATTGGTCATAATTAACCTTTGACTGTTGAAATGGATGATGTTTAAGAATAGCAGGACTGACCCAATTCTACTAACATACAAACATAGTTCTGTCTTGCTGCTACTCCATAGCATTTCATAACATCCTTTTCATTTTCTCAAACAAGATATCATTCGAGACTGTATTGATGGTTAAATAATTTAATTTAATTTAATATTACAATATTCAGTTTTGGGGTTGTTCTTGCAACTCACCCTGTATCATAATAATCAGAAAATTATTTAATCTGTTAAAGGATTGACAATTTTTTAGCAAATAATATTTAGAAAATTATTTTATTGTTGGGGTCTTATTGCCCAAATCACATTCAAGGTTTTTATTAAATATTATTGCCCCAACTGGATGCAAATAAAATGCAGTGCCATGTAATATTAAGGCCATCCAAATAATCTCTGAAAATAAGATAACAACTGACCACTTTTGGGGTGGATGAAGTCTTAAAATTGTTATTATTATTTGATTGTTTCACCATTAAATCAATGTGTAAATGATGAAGTGCATTATAATAAACAACAAAATCTTGTTAAACATTCCGTGTAAATGATGAAGTGCATTATAATAAACAACAAAATTTTGTTAAACATTCTGTATTGACTAAAATCCTTTTAATATTAATGCATCAAATCATAAATTGACAAGAAGAATCGTCAGCATCACAAATGTACAAATCAACCACGATAGCCAAGCTAGATTGACAGCCAAGCTAGATTGACAGTGACCAGCATCCTTTCTTTTACAAGAAGGCATCTTTTATGAGATACAGCTGCATTGCAACTTTATTAAAATTTGATTTGTACATTTGTGATGCTTACAATTCTTCTTGTCAATTTATGATTTGATGCATTAATGTTAAAAGGATTTTAGTCAATACAGAATGTGCATTGCAACTTTATTAAAATTTGATTTGATTTACTTAAATTTGATCTTCAAAATTTGTCATTTTCTTAATAACGAAGGTAAGTAGGCCCATAATGTTAGCTAAAAGAGGAAGCATGTTAATGTTATGAATTTCTATACAGCTGGGCCCACTTATTTTCCATGGTGGATATGGATTTAATTACTTAAGTCATTTACTATAAGTTCGATGTGACCTTGCAACAAAGGAAATATTTATCTTTTAAATAAGTTAATGTAAAAATGTTGAGATATCTTTTTTAAGGTGCTTATTTTACGTATATCACAAGTCCAGTAAAAAATAAATTATAAATTTTATTTGTATTTTTATTATTTTTAAATGAAAATAAATTATATATATTTTTACACAAATTTTATTATTTCATGACATCATCAATATTATGTTTATTATTAAATATTAATACTTTGACTTAAAAATAGTTGTCAAAGTTAAAATAAAAAGTAAAAGTTTTTATGTACTCTATACACCACATTAGACTCCATACCCTATCATTATAAAATGGGCCTAAATTTGACAGTTGTATAACCAGACATTTTTGTTGTAAAATACAATCAAAATTTTAAAAAGGCTGTATCATATGAAAGGAGAGATTTTGGACAAACTATCAAAATTTATAGAGGATTATGTTGATATACATATTTGACTTTTATATAATTTACTTTTACTAAGGTATGCCATAGTATTTTAAAGGCACCATTGAAGAGATAACTCTCATACAAAAATTGATTGACAGGCAAGGTGGACTATCAAATTTAGGCCCTACCTCTAACTTGAAAAGATTGCACCCAGGGCCTAAATTTGACCGCTATCAAGTAATTTTTTTATGTTAGTTATCGCCCTTAAAATACTATGACATACTTTAGTATATATTTATATCACAATTCTATATAAATTTTGACAGGCTATCCAAAATCTCTCCTTTCACATGATACAATCTTTTTAAAATTTTGATGTATTTTACTGCAAAAATGCCTAAATAGGTCATAAGGCCATCAAATTTAGGCCCACCAAACAAATTTTTATCTATTAAAAAAATAATTTGCCAATAATATTTTTATATTAAATTATCTTTGAAAAGTTAATGATAACTTATATTCTAATATCAAAAACTTCAAATCTCAAGCTCCACAAATCTTTATTATGTATTTATTTACCATATACGTAATATTTCAAACTACAAAAGATTATTCTTACTTTAAATCTCCATCGCCATGATTACCATCTACCTAATATTGCAGTGGACAGCGTACTTGCACTCTCACTTTCTATAAAATAAAGTAGTTGTTGTGGTCTACAATTTCTGTTAACATTTTCTGTCTTTGGGTGAATGCAAAGAGAATTTCTTAGACACTGAAAAGATTTGGAGTGAAACATACAGGTCTATGATGATGGGTGAGCTTGGGGCAAGCCTGCGCTATTGTATGTTGGCTGGTGTGGCGATACTGTTTGCTATAGCTCCTGGTCATGTGCAGGGTTGGGGAAAAGAAGGACATTATACTACCTGCAAGATTGCTGAAGTAAGTCTGTATTCAAAATGGAACCTGTGAAATCTAGATCTATAATTTAAACCTCAGTACCTTTCTGCAATTTATGCCCTTTCTTTATCTGATTTGTTGTTAGTTGTTAATTTTTTTAAAAAAAATTTTAGCCAGGAAGCAGTTTATGGAGAGAGTTTAGGATCTATTTTTATGGAGTGGGAGGTTTTATAATGAGGAAAAATCTGCATAGAACAAATTTGAATCTTATTTTCAAAAATAGAAGTTCTTTATTTTTAGTTTTCAGATTTTTAACAAGTATCTTTGGGAAAGGGTTAGTATTCAGATCTGAATTTCAATTAATTAATAAATACAGTCAAATGTGCATTTAGAATGCTAGATAGGCAATTGTGTCCCATAGAGGGGGTTTTCTATGATATTTCAGAGGTTATTGAGCTGAATTTCAATTAATTAATAAATACAGTCAAATGTGCATTTAGAATGATGGATAGACAATTGTGTCTGGTTTTCTATGATATTTCAGAGGTTGTGGATCTGAATTTCAATTAATTAATAAATACAGTCAAATGTGCATTTAGAATGTTGGATAGACAATTGTGTCCCATAGAGGAGGGCTTTCTATGATATTTTAGAAGCTGAAATTTTTTAGGAGTTTTCATAAGGGGTGTGGTGGGTAAGCTTAAAACTTTAAGCTCCAAAATTTTAGGAAGCTGGTCATGACTTTTTGGAGCAATAGGGAATATTAAAAAATGATTAAAATAGAAAAATTATGCCTAAATTTATTGGTGTGAATCTCAAAGCTCTATATGAATGACACATGACAATAAAATCTCATTTCTAGCCCCTCCCCAAAGGCACCCCCTCAAAATTTAAAATGGGACTCCTATTTTCTAGGGCAATATTCTAATTTATCTTGTAGCAATTTTTTTTGGTCTCATGGGATCCCTGCTCCACCAAAGTAGTTCCTAAAGTGAATACCTTGAAACCACTTCCTTATAAATTTCCTCCACCAATTCAATACGATAAATCTATAGAACCCCCTTATAAAATTTTTTCTTGGAAACCCCTATAGAATCACTAACAATGTGATATATATTCTATCAAACTTATTTTGATCTGAAATAAACTCCACCTAAGTTGGATATGGCATTTTAATTTTAACCTTTTAATGAAATTTAAATATAAGATTTCATTGTAAACGTCCTCATAGTTTTCAGACCTCAAACCCATTTTTTTATTTAAAAATATATTATTTATATGTGAGTCTTAACTTTTATGTTTTAGATATATTATTCATATGTGAGTCTTTAACTTTTATGTTTTACATTATAATTTTTTTCCTAAATTAAAAATTAAAAGTTTTTAATTAAATTTGTAATAGGTTAAATTAGTTATTATCTTAATAGTAATTGAAAAAATTATTGTCTCTTACAGTAACTACAGTGGTAGCAAAGGGTAGAGTGTAATGGTATGAACTTGTTAAGAAAAACTATTAAAGAGTCACCATATTTTTTTTTTTAAATTACATTAAATTACATTCCAATCTTATTTGAGGTTTAATATAAAACCTTGACACAAAATTATTGGGAGACATGAAAAGAATTTGATGCTCAAAATCCATGTCTACCCTCATCATTTTACCATTATGCTTTGGTTTCTCCACTCCATTTAATTGCACAATGCTTTGAATTTTCTTTATTTTCATTTTATCGAGCTCATGTCATATACTCTTCCACTGAGACAAATTTAATTGAAGTATTAGATTTAGATCATTTTCAGATTTTAAGTCAAGTAAGATGATGCAAATGAAAGGATATGATAGATACCCTAAGAACATTTGTATGAATGGTTGATTATTATTAGAAAACTCAAGAAAGAACATGCCATGATCAAGGCAAAAGTTGGACCTAGACCTTAAAATTTCTTCTGAAACAACATTTGGTCATATTCATGGAAAACAATAGCAGCAAGGGTTGAGAAAATCTTTCAACAATGAGATGTTTGTGCTTAATTGTGACAATTTTTTAATTTTTATGGAAGATAGAGTATATGCTAGCAAATCAATTGCTTTCATAATTACTTTTTCCAATTCAAAATTGTAGATTGTGATATTTCTCTTTGAATTTATTCATTGATAAAGTGTTTGAGAATTGGATCTCCTAACTGCAATTTTTTCTTTGTTGAATTGCAAGTCACAATAAAGGGTAAAAATTAAAATTGCCCATAGAAGAAAAATATGTAGATAAAATAAAATAAGTCTTAACTAAAAATTAAAACTTATGTGTCCATGTATGTATGTAGTAAATAAAATAGTTCTAAAGTAAAATAAACTAGAATACCTAAAAAAATCTATGTACAAGATGCCAAGAGATATATTGGTGCAGGAGCACATTCTCTGTAGTGCAGGGTCATCTTTTCTTTTGTTCTCTCATAAGGCTCTTAAGCCATTTCATTTTGTAATAAGGGTCAATTTGGTCCCATGGATGTACATGTGCAAGGCAAACATGTGGTTTTGCTTGTATGAAGGGTAACCCAACGGCTAACTGATTTGAAACTCAGTTTGCACGGTTGGCGAGAAATAACTGCTATCTCTACATCTTTTTCAGAGGCAGGTTGTATGTCACATGGAGCAGAAGTGTGTGTATTACAACAAATATTTTGGATGAATGAATAAAGAGAGTTCTGGGTGTGGTATGTGTTGATTCTTCTTAGGTGTTCTTGGTGGTTTGATATCTTTATTCTGCTCTTGTATATTGAAGCCCTAACTGGATGCTATCTATTAATCCCTAGTGTTCCTATAGTGCGCAGGCGGTGTAGAACTAACAAATCCCACAGAGGCTGATTTGTAACCTAGGAGTTAGGGTTTGATTCATAAATGGCAACCCTTTCCTCTGTCCACTGAAGCCCTGTGTAGTATCAGTGTGATGGGGGAAAGGCTTTTCATGTTTATTGTTTCTAAATTCTGGCCCAGGAAGTTAGAGAACTCAGTCGGGTTCGACTAGACATCTTCATGTGGCTAGTCGGGTTCGACTAGACATCTTCATGTGGCTAGTCGGGAAATCAAGGTGAAATTTGATAGTATTGATGTGGGATCAGATTGATATGAACCGTCGAGAGTTTGACACAGGAATCAACCTAATTCTTGTTCTGTCCAAGGGAACTTTGTATCGGCATCGCTGAGTAGTTCGACATCCATCAAGACAGAGCATCAGAGTGACCTTTTGAAGGCCTCCCGATAGACTATTTCTAACCGATGAATCTGGCGTCGGCGTGAAATACTTTCCGTCTTGCCGAAGATTGGTATAGTGTCGGAGACACATACCATCGTTTGTTCACATCGGTGAGAGTAAAGACATCGGGCTGAAGAAAATTTACTCAGCCGACGGTAGACAGTTTCGCTGATCGGTGAGACATCCTCGGAGTATCGCCGATAAAGAGTATCGGTGTGAGGAACCTTGTTGGGGGAAGACAGAGAAGTCACAACGATCGTTTGAGTCTCGCTGATAGAAAACTCATCGGAGGGAGTTTGGGAAGTCTCAGCGACGAAGGCAACTAACCGTGGTGGTTAAGTATTTGGGAGCCGAGGTTATTGGGAAGAGAACTACGATCGGTGTGAGCATCAAGGAACACAGCGATAGCATATGTCTGGCTGATGTGCCTGACGGTATCGGTGAGAACTTGGTCATCGGGGAAAAAGAATGAAGAAAGGCCGACAGTTCATGTCTTTCCGATAGAGAAGACATTCTTGGTTTCGGTGAAACCTTAGAAGACCTCTTGCCGATAGGGAAGATATAGACAAAATTCATTTGTTTCTGCTGGTACTCTGCATCAAATTGGTATCAGAGCCAATATTCTGAACCACAGCCGTGTATGTTAGACGAAGAATTGGAGATAGACATAGAGGCTAGCACAATGCCTACCAAGACGATGAGTAAAGCAGCCATCCAAAAGATGGTGGAAGAAATGCTCGAAGAGAGACTGAAGGAAGAAAGATCCAAAGAGAAGAATGGAAGCACTTCTGAGTCAGAGGAGGATGAAGAAGGAGAAACAGGGGAGAATCCTCAAGGAGAAAGTATGTCTGTTGATCAAAAGGCATTCTTGAACGCACTCAAGGGTCATGGAGATAGTGGTGATCCGAAAATGGATGTTCCCACGTTCAATGGGAAACTGGATGGAGATACTCTTGTGGACTGGATTGAAGCCATAAGTAATTACTTTGACTTCAAGGAGTATAGCAACAGTAAGAAAGTAAAGTTTGCAAAGACCAGACTGAGAGGTTCTGCATTGGTTTGGTGGAACTACACCCAATGTGAAAGGGAGAAGGTTGGGAAGAGTCCAATCACCAAATGGAGTAGAATGGTGGCCATGTTGAGATCCAAATTTTTACCATGTGACTATGATCTACAGACCATCTGAAAGTTTAATCATCTTAGGCAGAAAGATATGGACGTGGCTACATACACTGAAGAATTCCATAGATTGAGCATGAGAGCCAATCACAGAGAAGAAGAGAAAGAGATGGTGGCCAGATACCTGGATGGTCTGAGGTACAATATACAGGATGAGTTCAGTATGGTGGTTCCCAAGACTGTGGATGAATGTTTTCAGTTAGCCTCTAGGGCAGAGGATAAGCTGAAAAGGAGAGGGGATCAGAATAACAGAGGAAGAGGAGGTAGGAATAATAGAGGAAGAGGTAATTTTGGTAGGGGACAGCCAAACAAAGGTGAAAGTTCAAGTCAACAAGAATCATGTTCTGATACAGAACACAAAGGTGGTGGTTTCGAAGGTTGGAGAAGACCTAATGGCAGAGGAAGAGGTGGTGGTGTAGGCAGAGGACGTGGAGTCTTCACTGGAAGATGCTACAACTGCAATCAAGTAGGCCACACTGCAAGTAAGTGCCCTGAGAAGGCATCTAGCTCTCATGATGGTGGGAGAAGGAACCAACTATTGTAGGAGGATGATTGTCAGAGTGTAAACTCACCAATTGGTAGTGCTGCACCTGTACTTGAAGGAGAGAACATGATGATTAAGAGAACCCTCGTGAAGATGCCATTGAAGCAGGAGCCTCCACAAAGGAAGAATCTCTTCAGAACCCAAGGAATAGCATATGGTAAGCTCTGTAAAATCATTGTTGATTCAGGCTCTACTGAAAATGTAGTGTCTACTGAAATGGTAGAAAAGTGTAAACTGAAAAGATTACCCCATCTTAATCCTCACAAAATATCTTGGTTGAATAAGAATCAGAGCTATTTGGTGGAAGAACAAACTTGGGTAGAGTTTGAACTAGGTGATTATGGGGATAAGGTGCTATGTGAAATTATTCCTATGGATGCTTGTCACCTTCTTCTTGGACGACCTTGGTAGTATGATGTGAAGGCACAGCATGATGGTGAAAAGAATACATATATGATCACCAAGAATGGTAAGAAATTTCAGATGGATCCCTTACCAGAGCAGGTTGGAGAGAAGAACAATGACAACAGTGTCCTGTTAGTGAGTGGCAAAGAGTTCCTACAACTCATGAAGGAGGAGGATACCCAAGGGTATGCACTGATGATGAAGCCTGTATCCAATCAGCAAAGCAAGCAGCAGAAGGAGATCCCATTGGAAGTGCAACAATTACTAGATAAGTACCAAGATCTTGTGGTAGAGGATACTCCTAACTCCTTACCACCTATAAGGGACATAAGTCATCAGATTGACTTGATTCCTGGAGCCACATTACCCAATAAAGCGGCCTACAAGTTGACACCACAACAGAATGAAGAAGTAGGTAGACAGATTCAAGAACTCTTGGAGAAAGGTTTGATTAGGAAAAGTCTCAGTCCATGTGCAGTCCCTAGTGTACTTGCTCCTAAGAAGGATGGCAAATGGAGATTATGCACAGATTCAAGGGCTATCAATAAGATCACCATAAGGTATAGATTTCCTATGCCAAGAATTGAGGATCTGTTGGACTATCTTGGTGGTTCATGTTACTATTCCAAGATTGATTTGAAATCTGGTTATCACCAGATAAGAATAAGGCAGGGAGATGAATGGAAGACTGCCTTCAAAACAAATGAAGGTCTCTACGAGTGGCTTGTCATGCCATTTGGACTCAGTAATGCTCCAAGCACATTCATGTGGTTGATGAATGAGGGTACTTGTAGAATTTATTGGAAAATTTGTTATTGTTTATCTTGATGACATATTGATTTTCAGCAGGACCAAAGAAGAGCATGTGAAGCATCTTGGACAGGTGTTAAAGAAATTGCATGAGAGTAAGTTGATGATCAACTTGGATAAATGTGATTTTATGAAAACTGAGTTAGTGTATCTTGGCTTTGTGATTTCCAATGGCTGTTTGAAAATGGATCCTACAAAAGTTGAAGCTATTCTCAATTGGCCCACTCCTAGGACAGTGGGAGATGTAAGAAGTTTTCATGGTTTGGCAACTTTTTATAGGAAGTTCATTAAAGGGTTCAGTCACATAAGTGCTCCTATTCTCAATACCATCAAGGGTGGAGTGAAGTGTAAATTTCAATGGACAAAACAAGCAGATGATAGTTTTGAACTGTTGAAAGAGAAAGTGGCTAAGTTACCTACGTTGGTACTCCCTGATTTTGACAAAGTTTTTGTTGTGGAATGTGATGCAAGCCAATAGGCTATAGGTGCTGTTCTCAGTCAGGAAGGACATCCAGTAGCATTCTTTTCAAAGAAACTGAATGAGGCTAAATAGAGGTATTCTACCTATGACCTAGAGCTATATGCAATGGTGCAAGCTCTGAAAAAATGGAGACATTATTTACTGCCAAAAGAGTTCATTGTTTTTACCGACAACCATGCTCTTAGCTTCCTAAATAGTCAAGAAAAGTTGAATCATAGGCACGTCAAGTGGATGGAACAATTGTAGGCCTATACCTTCACTATTAAGCATAAGAAAGGTGTTGCCAACAAAGTGGCAGATGCTTTAAGTAGAAGGATACTGGTCATACAGGAAATACAAATGGAACATATGGGTCTAGAATGTCTGAAGGAGTTGTACAAGGATGATGCAGATTTCAAGGCTGCCTATGAAGTGTGTGCAAATTTGGCTAACACTTTTCATGGTGAGTATTCTGCTTTTGTGTTGCAAGAAGGGCTCCTATTTAAAGGTAGTTTGTTGTGTGTTCCTAAATGTTCAATGAGGGACAATATCATCAGGGAGAAGCACAATGGAACCTTAGGAGGACATTTTGGGTTGGACAAGACTTTGGAACAAGTCACCAGGTTCTACTATTGGCCCAAGGTACAGACAGATGTGAGGAGATATGTTGCAAGCTGTACCACATGTCAAAAGGCCAAAGGTATGTCTTCTAATGCTGGTTTGTACCAACCACTTCCCATTCCCAACAGACCTTGGGAAAGCATTAGTATGGACTTTGTGCTTGGTCTTCCTAAGACTGCAAGGGGTGTAGACAGTGTTTTTGTCATTGTGGATAGATTCAGTAAGATGGCTCATTTTGTGCCATGCAAATGCACAAATGATGCATCTCATATTGCTGGTCTCTTTTTCAGAGAGGTGGTCAGAATTCATGGTTTACCCCTTTCAATTGTTACTGATAGAGACTCCAAATTTGTTGGTCATTTTTGGAGGACCTTATGGAGAAAATTGGGCACTCAGTTGTCTTTTTCATCAGCCTACCATCCCCAGACTGATGGTCAGACTGAGGTTGTTAATATGTCCTTGGGAAACCTTTTGCGATGCCTTACCAAACAGCATGGATTAGCATGGGATTTAGTGATCAGTCAAGCTGAATATGCTTATAATGATTTAAGAAATCGAAGTACTGGGAAAAGCCCCTTTGAAATAGTTTATGGTTTCCACCCAAGAGGACCACTTGAACTCAAAGACCTCCAAGGATGGGATAAAAGGAGTGCTCTAGGAGAAGACTTTGCTGCTACCATGAAAACAGTACATGATCAGGTCAAGCTTCAGTTGGAGAAAACTGTCTCCAAGTACAAGAATTGGGCAGATTTGAAGCGAAGGGAGGTATAGTTCAAGGTAGGAGATTTGGTAATGGCCTACCTCAGAAAGGAAAGGTTGCCTAAGGGGCAACCAACCAAATTGTTGATGAAGAAGATAGGACCGTGTAAGGTAGTGCATAAATTTGGTCCAAATGCATATGAGATAGAATTACCATCTAGCCTTGGTATCTCTCCCATTTTCAATGTTGCAGACCTGTTTCCTTTCAGACCTCCATTACAGGCTGAAGATGGATCAGATGCTGTGATTGAAGGTGAAGACTGGATCAGAGATTTACCTCTAAGTAACCCTTTGCAGTTGGAATGCATTTTGGATTCCAAAATTGTCAAGAAGACAAGAAAGGGTGTGTACAAAGACTACTTGGTCAAGTGGCAGGATCTTCCTAATTCAGAGGCAACCTGGATGAGTGAACAAGATATTCTCCGGCATGGGAAGACACTTTAGCAGTTAGCCACTCAAGGGACTTGAGTTTTCCTGCAGGGGGAGTATGGTGCAGGGGCACATTCTCTGTAGTGCAGGGTCATCTTTTCTTTTGTTCTCTCATAAGGCTCTTAAGCCATTTCATTTTGTAATAAGGGTCAATTTGGTCCCATGGATGTACATGTGCAAGGCAAACATGTGGTTTTGCTTGTATGAAGGGTAACCCAACGGCTAACTGATTTGAAACTTAGTTTGCACAGTTGGCGAGAAATAACTGCTGTCTCTACATCTTTTTCAGAGGCAGGTTGTATGTCACATGGAGTAGAAGTGTGTGTATTACAACAAATATTTTGGATGAATGAATAAAGAGAGTTCTGGGTGTGGTATGTGTTGATTCTTCTTGGGTGTTCTTGGTGGTTTGATATCTTTATTCTGCTCTTGTATATTGAAGCCCTAACTAGATGCTATCTATTAATCCCTAGTGTTCCTATAGTGCGTAGGCGGTGTAGAACTAACAAATCCCACAGAGGCTGATTTGTAACCTAGGAGTTAGGGTTTGATTCATAAATGGCAACCCTTTCCTCTGTCCACTGAAGCCCTGTGTAGTATCAGTGTGATGGGGGAAAGGCTTTTCATGTTTATTATTTCTAAATTCTGGCCCAGGAAGTCAGAGAACTCAGTCGGGTTCGACTAGACATCTTCATGTGGCTAGTCGGGAAATCAAGGTGAAATTTGATAGTATTGATGTGGGATCAGATTGATATGAACCGTCGAGAGTTTGACACAGGAATCAACCTAATTCTTGTTCTGTCCAAGGGAACTCTGTATCGGCATCGCTGAGTAGTTCGACATCCATCGGCGTAAGACAGAGCATCGGAGTGACCTTTTGAAGGCCTCCCGATAGACTATTTCTAACCGATGAATCCGGCGTCGGCGTGAAATACTTTCTGTCTTGCCGAAGATTGGTATAGTGTCAAAGACACATACCATCGTTTGTTCGCATCGGTGAGAGTAAAGACATCGGGCTGAAGAAAATTTACTCAGCCGACGGTAGACAGTTTCGCCGATCGGTGAGACATCCTCGGAGTATCGCCGATAAAGAGTATCGGTGTGAGGAACCTTGTCGGGGGAAGATGGAGAAGTCACAACGATCGTTTGAGTCACGCCGATAGAAAACTCATTGGAGGGAGTTTGGGAAGTCTCAGCGACGAAGGCAACTAACTGTGGTGGTTAAGTATTTGGGAGCCGTGGTTATCAGGAAGAGAACTACGATCGGTGTGAGTATCAAGGAACACAGCGATAGCATATGTCTGGCCGATGTGCCTGACGGTATCGGTGAGAACTTGGTCATCGGGGAAAAAGAATGAAGAAAGGCCGACAGTTCATGTCTTTCTGATAGAGAAGACGTTCTTGGTTTCGGTGAAACCTTAGAAGACCTCTTGCCGATAGGGAAGATATAGACAAAATTCATTTGTTTCTGCTGGTACTCTGCATCATATATAGGGATTGATAGTCATAATGGGATGTATAGAGATTGGAAGGATTGAGGTGTAATTATTTGTATGAAAAAGTTTCACATGAGATGGTACATGGGAGAATTTATGTGAAGTGCTTGTTAATTATGATATGAGGTGTGATTGTTGTATATGGTGATTTTAGTGGCTTGCCTCTCAATTGTGTAGCTAGAGTTTTGTCTATGCTCTAGGTGATAGGTGTTGGCATTATGTTATGGGGCAGTTTTATTTAGTTCCTTGGCATGGTGAAGGGAGTGCAATCTAAGGATCTACTCTAGTAGGGTTTGGTCTTAGATCATTGATTGAAGAGGATCTTTCATTCTAATGAAGAGGCCAATATGTAGTTGATTAAGGCTATCCTAGGTAAAGAGCACCTAGCTAATATTGGGAGTTTTAGGACTCGTTCCATGATACTTGTGGAATTTAAGGAGAGGCTAGATGAGGTAGTTGGGGATGTAGAAATCAAGGCTTCTATTTTGACCTTGTTCAAGGTTATAGAGAAAGTTGTTGCAATGTGAGGTGACCTATTTTTAGGGGAGCTACATTATGTGTCAAGAAAGTGAAGGCATGAACCTTTAGAAATAGAGATGGAAGCAACCATCTTGTAGTTGCAAGATGTCCATGAATTGAGGGTGAATTATAAAATATTGGAGGAGTTTGATTAGGGCCTACGTATGGCTATGCAACATATGATAAATAATATTTCATAATTGGCTGTTGGAGTTATCTAGTGGATTCACGATGTTGTCATTGGAAAATGGTTTTCTAATGAGGGCTATGTGAAGGTCATCAATAATTAATGGCATAGAGGTGTATGGTATTGTCTAAGCACTAGGGGCTTTCACACCCTTACTGGAGGTGATGTTGGTGTCTAGTAATGGAGTGTATGCTAGAGTTACAAAGTGATGGAAGACAACTCCTCTTAACAACCACAATGATTAGGTTATGGTATTTGTCTTGGGATAATGTGTTTGTTGGTGTTGCTAGTAGTGTAGAGTTTGTTTTTTTGTATGTCTTCTTTTTTTGGTTGTTGGATTGTGCTTTGCTTAGTGTAGGGTGGTGTGTTTCCTTTATTGGTCCTCATCCTAGGTAGCTATAGGTTTTTGTATTCTATTATATTGGTTTCTTGTAAGGTGTTCCATATTTGTTTTGAAGCAAAGGTATTGATACTTTTATATTATATAGTTATATGGTGTGGTTGGATTGGAACCATATCAATAGATCGCCAAATGCTATATTTAAAAAAATTAAATATTTATAGAGAAAATTTTAAATACAAAGAAAATAAGTTGGTCCAAAATTTATACATTAAAGCATATATGTGTATATACATATTTGAGCACATCCAACTATTGGTTTCTATCCTCTAAATATATAGATACTTGTTTTGTAATAATAAGATGTTTGGTGATATTAAGATTTACTGGGAATTAATATGACTCAAATCTATAACTAATGATAATTAAGCCACTAATATCAACTATGAAACAACATCCCTCACACAACTAATAAATTAACAAATATAATTTATACTTAATTTTATTTGTAATAACATATTATTTAAACTAGCATACCTATATTTAGAAAAATCTATGTAAAAGACACCAAGAGATATCATTCTCGACCTATTCCCACTTAATAAAAAATCCAATAAAAAATAGGTGCCTCAAGAATGAGGCCTTAAAGCAAGTGATCCATTTCAATCATGGCAGCTAAATTAACCCAGTCAACAATATCCTTACTTTTTATTAATGAAAAATCTTGAAGTATTGCCCCTTGGTTGGCCAAGAATTTGACCGCTTGATTTTGATTCTTTTAGCAATGAGAGATTGTAAGAAAGGAAAAATTCAACCTCCACTCTTCAACTTCTGATAATATCACAATCAATTTCCAATTCAAACATAACCCTTTCAATGTCACATCAACCACTATTTGTGAATCCCATTCCACTTCAATACTACAATATCCTACCACATAAGTGGCTTTGAGGCCTACAAGCAACTCTATCCATTCTACATAATTATTTGTTTGCTCCCCCAAGAAAATAGAACCTCCTAAAATAAAATCACCTTTCTTGTCTCGCAACACATACCATGCACTAGCTCTACCTAGATTTCCTTTGGATGCCCCATCAAAATTTAGCTTCACCTCCCCTTTATGACCCTACCAATACACATTCTATACTTAACTTTACCCATACACCCTTGAACAAGAAAATGCTTTAAAAATTTGGTTCATTTATGTGGCTTCATATAATCATAATTAACCAACTAACATAGGGCACCCAACTACTCTATCCTCTCCCTTAATAGGTCCTTAAAAAAATCATATTTCGTTATAGACTCACATACACACCTAATAAGTTTTTATTTTGGCCAATTATTAATAAATAATAGTGCATCCACCTCATTCATAGACAATTGTTTACAACATATGTTTTTGTTAATATTCTAGCAAAATGAATTGGAAAGATTAGCTTGTTAGTGCCCAACCCAATTTGAAGACAAGCACATTGAAGGGAAGCCATAGATCATGCTAGTAAAGGATATGCAAGAAAATGTCAATCTAAAATGGGATCATAATCCAACCTTAAGTCCTATTTTGTATATCTTCTTACTTTATTTAAGGAATCTTACTTAGTAGATCTAGTGTTATTGGAACAATTGATAAGTGGCTTAGATATTTATTGACACTTATTAGCTTTTCACCTATAAAAAGTGGAAAATTTACTTTGATATCAAAAAATACATACATACGAATATTAACTACAATATCACTTAATGGGTATGTGCACCAAGATGGGGGACCAAAAAGTGGCCACAAATCAATTTGAAGAAAAATACAACATAACGTGAGCATGTTATAATGCACTCACATTATGGCTTGGGATTTCTAGTAAAGGATATGCGAGAACATGTCAATCTAAAACGGGATGATAATCCAACCTTAAGTCCTATTTTGTATAAGTATCTTCTTACTTTATTTAAGGAATCTTTCTTAGCACATATAGTGCTATTGGAACTATTGATAAGTGTCTTATATATTTACTTTAATATAAAAAATACATACATACAAATATTAACTACGAGATCACTTATTTTAATACATTTATACTTTATAATCATTCCTTCTTGATTTAGTAGACATATCTTGTCCTTTTCTTTATTCCCTTTTATCACCTATATATCATACTTTTTTCCTATTCTAACCACTAAATATCTAATCTCTTCCTTCCAATCCTCACTCATGTTTGTTTCTTCCCTTCCTCCCTCTTCACCACATTGTTTACCTCATCCTCCTAAGTGGTCGGTCCTATTCTGCCAAGAAAATAAATAAGATGTCATTACTTACTTTGTGATGTCCAATTCCAAGAAGGCTATCGAAAGTCATTTGCACATAGGAAGTGTAAATATCAAACCCCTTGTTAGAAAAATTTCATCCATAAATACCATATGATACAAGGTTTCAAGTTCACTCTTAGTCCTTAAATTCAATCTTTGTTGTTTGTAGTACTTATTACATTATTTATTAAATTTAGCTATTTGAAAATTTTTAAGGTTCTAAAAGAAACCTAGCTTGTCATTTGCATGGATTCTACCCTTTTCACCACATTACAAAGAAAAATTTCATGCGGTTTGGTAATTAATTTTGAAAAAATGGAGAGGCTCTCTAATGTAAGAGCTTTCAACCAAATTATTGTAAATTGGTATATTATTATATTTTGGGTTATTCAATCCAATTTTGTACTAAAAGACACTTTGGAAAAAAATCTTAAAGCAAAATAATCAAGGATAAGGTTTTGGCACACTCACAAAACTATTATGGTATGCCTAGATATGTTTGTAAGTCTTATAAATTAGATAGATCATGAGTTATTGACTTTGGGAATTTGCAAATACCCTTGCATCTTAATAAATGTTATATAACCAAGAAAACAAAGGCATCCTCTAATGCCAACAAGTCTTATGAAGTGGGCTTTCCTTATGTTATCTTGAAGTACTGTTAGGATATTTATTGGAAATAAAGGCAAAAATCAATAAAATATTAAACCACTTTGAGGGGTGACCTCCAAAAATTAGAATATGAGAATATGAATTCAATCTTACAAATTATGATGCATTGGAAGAGCCTTTCTCTTCCTTATTTATAGACATAATTAGGCCAGGGCACACCCCTTCATCCTAATTAGTTCGACCTAAGAAATTAACTAGAGCAAATAAATAAAAATATTAAGGTTAAGCATGCCACAAGTGCTTAACCTTACTACACTTAGGAAGATAGAATTTAGGAGCATAACATACCCATCCCATTCAAAAAAGTGTTGTCCCGAACACCTAGCAGCTCTAGATGCTTCTATATGAATTGTTCATCTTCCCATGTTGCATCTTCAAATGGTAGATTCTTCCACTTGACTAGGAATTCAAAAATGGCCCAATTTCATAACTACTTCACTCATTTCTCTATTACTACCTTAGGTTCAAAAATAAACTTCCCTTCTTCATCTAACTCAAGAAATTTTAACTAGATTGGAAGCCTACCTATTGATTTCATCAAGTAGGAGACATGAAATATAAGATGAATTTTGGAAGAGGGTGGAAGTTACAACTTATAAGATACACTATCAATCTTGTGGAGAACCTTATAGGGACCATAAAATATGGGTGTGAGCTTGATGTTTTTATGTTTCTTAAGTTCAATTTGTTTGTAAGGTTACAACTAAAGGAATACCCAATCTCCCTCCTATTATGAGCCATGACTAAATTATTATTAAGGATTTGAAGCATTTCTTATTCGTGTTGAATATGATCCTCTACTGCATGAGATTTGGGATGACCTTGTATATAAGTAGTAGACGGTGGGGGTATCCATAAAGAGGCTCAAATGAAGTCATCTTTGTTGATGTGTGAAATGACGTGTTATACCACCACTCTACTAGTGAAATCCATTTGAACCATTGTGCTTGTTTCTCAAAGGCAAAGTAATGTAGATATCTTTCCAAACATTTATTCACAATTTTTGTTTGGCCATTTGATTGGAGATGATAAGATGAACTATGTGCTAGTTTTGTGCCCCATGCTACAAATAAGTTTGTCCAAAAGATGCTAGTGAATATAGGGTTATGATCACTCACAAAGATTTTGGGAATACCATGGAGTTTTTGTGCCTTTTTCATGAATACTTATACATAGTACTAGCTTGAAATTAATGATAGAGTCCACAAAAATGTGCATACTTAGTGAGGCTATCCATAACCACCAAAATCACATCGAGGTTATCTAACTTTGGAAACCTCATAATGAAGTCCATTGATACTTCCTCCTAGTGTTGAATTGGAATGCCTAATGGTTGTAAGAGGCCTAGGGTCTTTATCATTTCACCTTTATTTTGTTGGCATATCAAACATTTAGCCACAAATTTCTTTACATCCCCTTAAGACCTTCCTAAAAGAAATCTTTTTTAATATAATGACAGGTCTTTAAGAACCCCAAATGTCCTCCTATTTGTGATTCATGCATTTGAGAAAATATTCTAGCTTTGAACTAATAATTTTGTAGAAAAAGAGCTTATCTTTGTACCATAAGGAGTTTCATTTCCAAACATACTTATCTAAAGAAGATGGGTCATGTTGAAGTTGTTGAATGAACTTCTTTGTTAGAGGATTATGTTTCCACTCTTCTCATGCAACTTCTACCCATTTAGGTTGCAATAAATAAATGGTACAAATTGTTGCTTTCTATTTTTTCTATTAAGAAAGGGCGTCAACTACAATATTCTCCTTACCTTTTTTGTAAATAATTTCAAAGTCATACCCTAGCATCTTGGTGACCCATTTTTGTTGCTTCATAAAATATTTTAGACTCTTATAATCTTTCTTGACTTTGAAATGTCTTCCCATTAGGTATTGGCACCATTGTTTGGCTACATGAATGATATATAACATTTCTTTCTCATAAGTGGGTCTTACCAAGTTATTTCCTTTGAGTTTTCAACTCTCAAATGCCAAGGGATGCCTTCTTGCATTAGTACTACCCTAATGCCATGTCTAGAAGCATCACATTCAATTCCATGTCTAGAAGCATCACATTCTACCACAAATGTCATAGAGAAGTCTAGGGTAGCTAACATAGGAGTGGAGATAAGAGCTTATTTTAGTTGTTGAAATGCTTGGGTGGCTCGCTTTGGCCATGAAAAAGAATCCTTCTTTAATAATGTTGTTAAGGGTGCTACTATATGATCATAGTTGTGAACAAATATTCTATAGTATCCTATTAGACCCAAGAATCCTCTCAAACCTTGAGTAATTTTAGGTTTTGGCCACTAATATTGTTTCAATCTTCTTAGGGTCCACCTTAAGACCTTCATGTGACATCACATGTCCTAAGTATTCCACTTCTTTCACTCCAAAGACACATTTATATTTTTTTCAGATAGTTGATTATCTTCCAATACTTTGAATACCCTCTCTACATTTTGAAAATTTTCTTCCAATGTTTTAATAGAGATGAGGATAACATCAAAGAATACCAACACAAATTTTTAAAGAAATGGGTAGAATATTGAATTCATGAGGCTTTGAAAAGTTGATGGAGCATTAGTAAGACCAAATGACATAACTAAAAATTCATGATCAATCTCGTGTGTTCTAAAGGTATTCTTATGTATATCCTCCTCCTTTAGTTGAATTTTATGATAACCTAAATGCAAATATAACTTAGTAAATAAAATTGCACCATTCAGTTCATCTAATAATCCATCAATAATAGGAATGGAACACTTATCTTTGAGAGTGAGCTTGTTGAGCTAGCTATAATCTAGGCACATTCTCCATGATGCATCCTTATTTTTAACCATAACCATTGGACATGATTAGGTACTTTTTCTAGGATGAACAATGTCTGAATCAAACATTTCCTTGACCAATTTTTTGATTTTTGACTTCTGTTCATATGGATAGTGATAAGGTCTAATGTTTAGGAGGAATACTTCTTGGTATTAATTGAATGACATGATCATGATCTCTAATTGGAGGTAAACCATTGGTTCTTGTAAAACCTTTTGACGGTGTTGAATAATCTCTTGAAGCTCTGGAGGATCTTGACTTTTCACATCTTGTGCTTCTAAAAAATGTAGTTATGCCACTATGCCATAAGATCCTTTCTTAAGTAATTTCTCTATCCTTTGAGATACAATAATTTTTCTTGGTATTGAATGCATCTCTACAAATTTATACTTTTGTCCATTTGTACTAAAAACCGTGAATAGGTCCTAAAATTAAAGGACACTATTCCAACTATTTAAGCCATTGCACACCCAAAGCTACATCTACTCCCCCAATTGAGATGGAAAACATTTCTAAATCTAGTTGATAGTCTCCCATTTAGAGTTTTATATGATGACATTTACCACCACAAGAGAGTTCTTTCCCATCAACTATCATTACCTAAAAATTAAAAAGTAGATACATGAAACAATTGAGCTCATTAGTCCATATACTATCAATGGAGTTGTGTGTACTAAGGTCAACATTGTGAACTTTTGTATTTTTATGTAACAACCACTTTAAGTGTTTGTGGTGTACTTATCCCATTCAATGTGTGTAGGGATATAGTAGGGATTTCTTCCTCATCAGAATTTACATGCTTGAGTTCCACATTTGGTTCTTTTATAGCTACTTTTCCCTCTTCTTCAACCTCATTCTCAATAATAATTAGTATTTTCTCACTATTGGCATACTTATGACCTCTAGAACATTGCTATCACAATGCCAACAAAGACCTTTTCCTTTTTTCTCTACCTCCTATTAAGGAGAAAGCTTAGTAATTTGTCTTGGAAAAACATTGTCATATTTTTGTCAACATGATTAGCCACATTTCTATCTTTGCATCATGTGGTTTGACCTTGCATGGGTCTTTTGGTGGCAAAGTTTTGTTTTTCAATATTGTTGCATAGCTTTCCTAAATATACAAGGTTCCAACAAACGAACATCATGCTTAATTCAGTCATCGAGTCCATTGACGTAGAATTGTAGCCTTTGACAAGGTGTCATATTGTGTTTAGATTGTCACGTATGCTCAACATTATATTTGGTTACAAATCTTATTTGTTTCAAATTTGTCAATTGGGCGAAATAACTTCCCTTCCATGGTTTCTCATAGTGGGTTGCTAAGTCATATGTAAATTCTTTCCAACTAAGTACCTTCCCTTGCTTGGCATTCATCATTCACTAGTGCCACTTATAAGGTTTAGATTCTAAATATTTAGTGAGGCTATGTAACAATTGCATTCTTTGGTATATTATGAAGCTTAAAATATTGTTCCATGAGATTTATCCATGAAGTTACATATGTACCATCAAACTTATGAATGTCTATTTTAGGTAGGTTCAATTTTGGACCTTGAAAAGGCTACCCTATCCCTTGATTTTTTCTATTGAGGTTGTGCCCATCTAGGTGGTTTGACTAGGCATTTAATTTTGACAATAGTTACTGTTTAAACCTATCCAAACCCTTATTTAAAGATGTTGCAAATGGGACAAACAATTTATCTTTGATAACATTTACTATTGTTTCATTTCTTTGTGGAAAATTTCCCTTGATTTTAGGTGATGGACAATAAAGAGAGTCATTGGACTCAATATTGGTAGAAAAGTTATCTAATCTAAAAGATGACATAGATTTTGATGCACTTATTTTTCAAACCCCAAGTTTTTGATTAGGTAGGAGAGGGAAGTATCCATTGCAAGTTGTAACCATAAAAAATTAAAACACGAGTTATAATTGAATATGATGTTCCTCCTTTGACCAAACTTTGAACACTAAATTATGGAATGCATTTTTCCTCTAATAAAAAACTATAAAGAACTAACCCAGCCTAATTTTTCACAAGCTTTCCAAAAATGTAAAAAAAATAAAAATTTCTAAAATTTGCCACCTATAGAGAAAATTAATGAAAATCACAACTCCCTAAACAACATTAAGGCACTCCAAGAGAAGGTCAAGAATAGTCATATGTAGACTCAAGTCATCTTAGGTGCTCGGAATAGAGGTAGTAAATCAAAAGTGGTTGATCCTATAAATGTTAATGCTCTTAGTGCACACCTCAAAGCCCTACAAGATGATTGGGACTTGGCTATAACTCTTAATGAGCTTTGATCTATGGTTTGGTGTTTGTTTCTATAGGGTGTGTCTCCCTTTGTCATTATTTTCCTTTTTCTCGTTGGTTTTAGGGCAATTGTATGTATTCCATAGTTGTGTTGTACTATAACACAACTATTTTGTGGTGTTTATTGCTCTCTAGTTGTAAATGGTTGGGGCTCTTTCAAAAACCCCTATACTTTTTTTTAAAAAGGAAAAAATGCTCTTCCTAAACACCTTACTATGGATTTTTATGATGACAATTATTCTTTGAAGGCTCGTGGGACTTAGTCTAATTCTAGGGTGGAGGTACCTAGGTCTACTGCATGTAATGTACCTGATGTTTCTGTCACAACCTCTTCCCCTAGTTTGGTGATTGCCACTCCTTCATCGAATCCCACCCCCTCCTAGTGGTTGTTAATGGTGATCCTGCACTGTTATTGTAGTGACTTCCATTAGTTAGTTGACATCTCCAGCAAGGCGCTCCTCTCCTCATGTGGTGCCCTCAGATGGGGCGTCCGAGGTAGATTTCCCTCCCCTCTCTCCTCAGTCTATGGATTTGGAAAATGATGTATTTGGGAAGTTATCATACAAGGAAGGAAGGAAGGTCTTCTTAAATTTGTTTCTTAGTCCCACACCTAGGTTAGGGGTATACAAATTGCTAGGACAAGGTATGACATTGTTTAAGGCATTGGTCCTTTAGTTTTTTGGTTGTTCTTGGTAGCTTGGCTACAACTGTGTTGTAGTTTGATTGTTTCAAGTTGAAGCCCCTATTTGTAAAAAGGTTCTAGATCCTTTCAAAATCTAGTTTTACCCTTTATCCAAAATAATGAAAAATCTTAAGAAACATAATAAATTGCTCAAAACTAATCATAGAATGCTAAAAAAAATTATTGTAGCTTTCTTATAATGATTATTCAAAACCCTAAAAAAATCATAGTCAATTTTGCAATGGTTTGTAAGTTATGGTGAAAACAAAATTATTGGCCCGAATTGCTATTCAAATACCACTTGTTAGGATATTTCTTGGAAATAAAGGCAAAAAATAATAAAATATCAAACCACTTCGAGGGTTGACCTCCAAAAACTATAATATAAGAATATGAAATTAATCTTGCAAATTATGATGGTTGGGAAGAGCCTTTCTCTTCCTTATTTATAGATATAATTAGGTAGGACACATCCCTTCATCCTAATAAAGTTAGCCTAAGGAATTAACTAGAGCTAATAAATGAATATATTAAGGTTAAGCATACCACAAGTGCTTAACCTTATTGTACACTTAGAAAGATATAATATTTGGGGCAATGACATGAAGAATGTGCACTCAACAAAGTCAACCTTGATAATGATATTTGTTTCTTGAGGTATGTATGATATTAATTAACACATGTAATGAGATGTCATCTATTATGGAGAGATGAAGGACACTTTTTTAGATCCTCTAGATAAGTCTTACAAGAATTTAATCTCCTTGTCATGTCAAGTTCCCTAAAGACAATGTTAATTCTTAGGTTTATAATTAGTTTATTTAGCTATTAGGGGTCCCATATTTCTATTTTTAGACTATGCCAGATATAATGATTGGCTTTGTAAACATGTAATTTAAAAAAAAACTATTTAAAACATTTGTAGTTTACCAAAACTCCAAATTCTGGTCCAAAATATATGTATTTGAATTATAAAGGATTACCAAATCCAAAATCATGAGTTCTTGAAATTATATCTTCAACATGGCTAGACTCTAAGCATTTTATCCTTATGAAACCAAAGAGAGATGAACTTCAAAGCCTAGATTGCCATAATATATTAAAAAGATGGGGTATGATAAATAAAGGTGAGAATATAATGTATTTATGGTAAGTGAATTAGTTGTCCATCCCACTTATATCATTTTTCTTACTCACAATATAATTATCCATTAAGCAATTTAATACTATAACAAGCCACTTCAATAAATGTGACTAGTCAAGTAAAGTGTAGATCACTACTCAAAATGAATGCAACTTTTAATTGTTTCTAGATGTATTGTTCAACCTATCATATATAGTATTAATAAACCCTCTCCATAAGAGTCACTCATGCGCAATATGAGTTATTAAATGATAAATTATAACTTGGATGTAGGTACATAGTATTGAAATTTTTATATACTTAGCTGTATGTGTCTATGTATTTAATATTTGTCACAGTGACCATCCTTTTCTTACTTATAGATCCTTAGATAGGGATTCAAAATAAGAAACATGAAAACATGTAAAAGTGTCAAGTATATCAAATAGTTTTACATGTCAGTAAAGTCACGGTTTAATTATGGGGTTGGTGACATGTTTTAGGACATTCATCTATGTGATTCTCACAAACATGTTTGGTGTCTAATATGATTAGGTTCAAGTCATATTTGACACTGAGAAAATATCACTACCTATTTATATGGTAGCTTAGTTAAATAATACAAGATTACCAATTCATAGAGGTGGCCATCATGGTTTTCGGGGAAAGCAGTCAAGGTGCCTCAAGATATTGCACTTTCTAACTCAGATGTTTTAATTTTATCACTCCTGAAATGACAAAACATGTGTGTCAAACCTTATTTAAGCCTAGTTGCACATTATAGCCTGCTAGCTTAGTAAGCATAGGATTTGATATGTATACCATGAGTGATGCTTTGAAAAACATGAGATCCACATGAACCTCAAACTAGAATAAGTAGTAATCCAACTAAGTTGCTTTGAGAAAGTGTTAATCTTATTCCAAACTCACATAGAAATATACCTAGCCTCCATAGTGGTTGCACAACCAACCCTAGTTTAGTAACCAAAGTACATGTGACAATTGTCAACATGAAATTGCAACCCCACAAGCTTTTAGTGATTGTACGGTAGTTAAAATCATTTAATTCATTTGTTAACTATGTTTAAGTGAAAGTTAAACAATACTTGAAAATTATAATTGCTAAACATCCTTACATTATATTCACATTAGAAATATTTTGTCTAGAATCCACAAGGTCTCTTAAAGGATATGAATGTTTCTCATTTTAATTATACTTTCTAAAGGCATTCCCAACATTATTTTTAGTTGAAAATATATTAAATATTTAAAATGTTAGATTATAAAACATGTCCATATTGTATAGAAATATAAACTCTACTAGAAAAGAGAAAGAATTTCAATATGCAAAGTTTTTGAAGACACTAAAGAGAAGAAATAAATTTATAATATATAAAAATAGATTTGAAAAAATGAATGAAATGGTGAAATTCATTGCCTTTATTTATGCCATTCATACATATGACACAAGGATAGGTTGACCAAATGATGAGTCCACGAATCCCAACATAATAATAAAATATACCGTATGCACAAGATATAAAGGATCCAAATAAGATTCAATAACCTAAAGTTATACCATAGGGATCGTTAACTCAATGAGATCCAAGATGATAGATTTTGTATATATTCTAACAAACAATTATTTACTTCAATTGTAATTACTTAAAATAGTCATAATGAACTCATTATTTTTATTTAAAATTATATATATATATATATATATATATATATATGGGGTTTATTATAGGAGTCAAGTGATGTTGCAAAATAGGCTATGCAAACCAAAAAACTTTGAGATCATAGTTTTAATGGTGTTTAGTGTCTTTAGAGATTGATATAATTTAAGGAATCCATTTTAAATGGTGTTTTTGGTTGTTTTAGAGACAAATGTATTTGTAGGAATTCAGTGTTAAAATCCAAAAGTAATTGACTAAGTAATCTAGTCTCTAGTCAAATAATTCCATTATTGAATTTGGTGTTCGACAACTTAAGAGACCAATATAGTTGAAGGAACTCATTACTAACATCCCAAGGTTAGTTTATATTTGGACAAACTTACCTTGCATGCTAGTGTTTTGAACTTGGGTGAAGAGATTGAAATATTTCTATTACATAGAATGAAACCAACTATGTTAGACCTCTTTACACTAGTAAGGAAAATTTCAAGCTCAATATACCAAAAAACCTATTTTTTTGAAAAAGATTATTATGAAATTCATTGCCTTTATTTATGCCATTCATACATATGACACAAGGATAGGTTGACCAAATGATGAGTCCACGAATCCCAACATAACCATAAAATATACCATATGCACAAGATATAAAGGATCCAAATAAGATTCAATAACCTAAAGTTATACCATAGGGATCGTTAACTCAATGAGATCCAAGATGATAGATTTTATATATATTCTAACAAACAATTATTCACTTCAATTGTAATTACTTAAAATAGTCATAATGAACTCATTATTTTTATTTAAAATTATTATATCTATATTACAAATTATATATATATATATATATATATATATATATATATATATATATATATATATATATATGGTTTATTATAGGTGTCAAGTGATGTTGCAAAATAGGCTATGCAAACCAAAAAACTTTGAGATCATAGTTTTAATGGTGTTTTGTGTCTTTAGAGATTGATATAATTTAATGAATCCATTTTAAATGGTGTTTGGTTGTTTTAGAGACAAATGTATTTGTAGGAATTCAATGTTAAAATCCAAAAGTAATTGACTAAGTAATCTAGTCTCTAGTCAAATAATTCCATGATTGGATTTGGTGTTCGACAACTTAAGAGACCAATATAGTTGAAGGAACTCATTACTAACATCCCAAGGTTAGTTTATATTTGGACAAACTTACCTTGCATGCTAGTGTTTTGAACTTGGGTGAAGAGATTGAAATATTTCTATTACATAGAATGGAACCAACTATGTTAGACCTCTTTACACTAGTAAGGAAAATTTCAAGCTCAATATACCAAAAAACCTATTTTTTTGAAAAAGATTATTATGGGTTTATTAATGGGTCCCTTTCGAGCTAAACTAAAATAGAACAAAGCCATTAAAAAGCATGAACTACCTAAATACAAATGTAGAATGCAAACTAGAGAGGATAAACCATCCAATTGTTTTTAAAGATCAAAGGACCATATGCCCTAATTCAACTACTTTTGAGGACCTCTTCCTTTTATTCACTTCTGTATATCCTTTAGCCTCCTCTTTTGTCTCACAATTTGAAGACAATGGTGAAGAATTCAATTCGTTTGTAGCATCTAAAATTGAGTCAAGAATGTAGGCTTTAATACCTCATTCCTCTACCTAAGATAAACTATCATCCAAAGCTAAATTTTGTAATCTATAGGGGGTGGGAAGCTTAATCTATTGACTCTCAACAATAGTTTTATCTTTCTAGAAAGAATCCATTCAATAGAAATTCTTAAACTTTTTTCTCCAATATTCCTAATACAATAGAGGCCTTACCTTTTTCTACTAGAGATTTATTTTCTTTTGTTTGGGGAGACTATTATACCACATCAAAGTAGCAAGGTAGGGAGTAGGATGTGTGGTTGTTTTAGCCATGAATTGAGTTAGATTCTTGGGAGAACCATTGATTTCCTTATCAGATGGAAGGGTTGGTTCTTCATCAAATGTTGCAAACAAGTAGGAGATAAATTTTTTAATAGTAAGATGCAAATAGTTGGCACCTTTCCACCAAGTGGCTAGTTTGGCTATATGAGATTCATCTGTTTTACAAACTACAACTATATACCTTATTGAAAAACATTTTCTATAGTGAAAAGGGATATTCTTGTAGTCTAGCACCTACTTCCAAATTATGTCCTCCACTTTTAGCCAAATTTATCTTAGAAGACCTTGGCTAAATCTAACTTTACTTGTATCCTAGCTAAGGTTGAATGAGAAAGGATATTTGTTTCTAGATTTGACACTAGAAATCTAACAAGGGTATTTCCTACACCTTAAAAACACACATCCACCCAATATCATAGCAGTAGATTAGGAAGACACACCTATACAAGTAAAAACAAATAAGGATTCAGTTAACAAATTAACCCTTGAATATCATGATTTCAGTAATAAAACATGCTTATCCTAGTACCATGTACCTTTTACTAAAATGAAGGATCTATAATCAATAGATTCAAAAGAAAAAATCCTTGAGTTCAAGGGTAGATTTCTACTATTATTTTAGATTCTCACTTCATAAGCTAGAGACCCAAGCATGAAGGTTAGATACACTAGGCCATAGGGTACTAAAATTATAAAAAAGACCTCACTTGGAGAACTTCTCTTCTTCATACAACACCTATTTCCCCAAAGAGAGATTCAAAGGCTCTTTTAAGCATGTGATGGTTTGATTTTGCTACATAGGATCATTGAACACTAAGCCCTTCTTCCTTGCTACATCCTTGTGATCTATCACTTGATTCAAAATCAATGAAGCCTTTGATTTTCACCTACTCCTAACAAATACTTCCCTTCTGCACTACATATATTCTTTGATTGACCCTATTTACAAGGTGTTATAGGTGACATTGGACCCTTAAGCATAGACATGGAGCGGCCTAGAGAAGGCATGACATTATTAAAATGCTCCAGATCAAGCTTTGATGCAACTAGACTCACAGTCTCTTGCCCCAACACCAAATTTGTAGGCACAACCACATTGTTGACCTTGCCAAGGTTTTTTTTGGAAAGGGCAAGAGAAGCCATTTGAAAATCTTGTTGCTCTCACTTGTGAAGATTTAGACTATTATATCAAAAAACCTATTACTTTTATATAACAAGTAATCAAGGTAAAACCTTTGGAATGGGCCATTATCAATAGTAAATATTATATTTACCTTGCAATCATATATACTATGATCTTTGGGATTGTACCCCTTAGTAATCCATTCGACTAAGTTGGGGTCCACAAAAAAAATTAGGGACAATAACCTTTCCAATGTCAAACCTCTTACCATTACACATAGGAATATGTCCCTAAGCTTTATTATGAAAAGATTTGAACAATTCCCCTCCATTTGTGAAAGTCATGGCATCTCTAATTTCTACTTTACTATCTTCTAACAGGTTAGTTAAGGCACCATGACCAATCTCCCTCTTAAAAGATTTCAATGCCCATGGAAATATTTTGGAGAGGTCTTTGGTAGGTTTTCTTTTGCTTTCCATGATCGAGAAAAGTTGAATTCAGGGTCCCAAGGTTATGGTTTTCAAGTAGTAATTTCAAATTTCAACATTGATGGCTAGATAGGAATGTTTGAAGTTGAACAGTCCCTTTACTTATAATGCAAGAAATTTGCAAGATAATTAATCAGAAATAATAGGGCAATTGAACTCACCTTTCAATCCTACTATAGTTGAAACATTAGCTAATTGGAATGAGAGAGATGCACTTACATCAACTGTGACCACCACATGTGCTAGTTCTCTATAATTATAGCTTGAAGAGATTTCAAATAATGATTAGAGAAAGGCCAATTTTTGTATGAAGTCAAACAAATCCTTCGAGAAATGCACCAAATCAAACTCATTGGTATGCATACATTTAAACAATAAATACTCCTAATGTGTAGTCTTTTCCTTTAGCTTGGTGGGTGGCTTAAGGCTTTGAAATCTAGTACATCATCTACCGTTGATCTACCATCTTACCTTTAGATCAATAGCCTCGTGCAGATACACATCATCGATCTTTAACAAGCTATGAGTTAGGGTGTGGGTACTAATCTCAAGTGTGTTCCTACCATTGGTTCCTTAAGACACACCATCTGCCACATAGGAGGATGTAATGTCACCATTAACACTATGGACCCACTTAGGCCATCATATGAACTTAGAACCATGTTGGACACACAGATCATGACCACGTGTCATTAGATCATTTACCCATGCATTGACACACTAAGGTGGGGAGTGGGTCCTCCTCTTTAGAGCATGATGTGAGAGTTGGAGACAATAACATAAAGAAACCACTTGTAAATCATTCATATTTACCCTTGAGATGTAGTAGTGACTTAGCAAATAGCAAGGCCAAGTGATAGATTTCATAGCACAATTTGACTTTGAAGTACAAGAGAGATATGCAAAAACCATTTGGAATCAAAATAGTGTATGGTCATGGGGATGTGGGCTACTCTCAGTGGATATTTAAGGCACAGTATGCAAAGGGAACATGGGTTGGTTGCCCACACAAAGAAAGGATAGGGTAACTAGAGGGAAATGATTACACATGATTCTAGGACATAAGAAAAAGGTGGCTAAACATGAGTGCAAACACTATAGCGAGAGGTCAAATAGGCTTACATGGTAGGGGCCCTGCAAGCTCACACTAGAATGAGTCTAAGGGCTTAAGGACTTAGTGTGTGATAGTGTGTGAAGCATAATTTGACTATTTGAAAGGTAATTCTAGGGCCCAAAACACTCCATAGGCACCACACAACACTTGAGCATGATACCTTGACCAAAACCTTATGCAACCATGGAATGAATTTGTGGAGAATCACTGTAAACTAGGATGCATAGAAAGGATCCCAACATTGGCTCTAGTTCAATGAAACATGCATAGATAGGCACAACAAGAATAATAAAACTTTGGGGGTAGACCAAATAGAAAGGGAAGCAACAACACAAAACCCTAAAACACTTCACCCTAAGCATTGCAACAACAACCAGGGCTACACAAAACATAGGAAACATAGAAGAAAGAACTATAATACATAGAAAGTCTTCGATTGCCTCATGAAAAATAATTCTTTAAGTATTTCCCATGCACAAGCAACTCCAAGAATTCTCCTACCATGCTTTTTAAATAAAATGTCTCATTGATGCAATGGTTCTCAATTACATATGGGCCAGTCTAAAGAGCATCAAACTTCCCATACTTCTATTTATCTTCCAGTCTTGCATTCCATAGTAGGATGAGATCTCCAACTCAAAACTTCCTAGGTAAGGCCTACCTATCAAACAAATCCTTGACCTCATTCTACATTTTTATGTTTCTTGCCTAAGCATTTCTCTTCTCATCTAGCTTTGCCAATTGGTTTGTCTTGATAGTCAAGGCATTTATATCTTCACCCCCGTTCTACTGTAGGAAATGATATAATGACAATTTTAGATTGACAGGAAAAATTGCATTGATCTCCTACACTAAGTTTTATAGGAACTTGCTAGTAGACTTCTTCTGAGTGAGCCTATCAGCCCATACAACGAACTTGAGCTTATCATCCCACCTTTTCTTATTGGCCTCCAACATCCTTTTGATGATTTTCATTAAGTTTTTATTATTGGACTCATCTTATCCATTCCCTTGAGGATGGTATGGTGACGAGTGTTTTAGAGTAATGCCATACTTACTACACAAGTCCACAAATTCATCAACCTTGAAACACATAGCATTATCTATTATGAGCTAGTGAGGCACACCAAATCTTGTAATGATGTGATCCATGAAAAATTTCACTACCACCTTAGATGTGGAATTCTTTGTCAATATGACTTATACCCATTTAGTGAAGTAATCCATAGCCACTAGGATCCACTTTAAGCCATTACTAGATTTCTTAGTTCTTTCACCTATGAAGTCAATGCCCCATTGATGGAAAGGGGCTTCTTCTTGGAGTGTCTTCAATGGTAGGGATCCTCCATATTTTAACTTTTGTAAGAACCTCTAGCATGTGTCAAATCTCCTAACTAAGTTCCTATTACATTAGACAAACCATTGGCCACAAATACCCAGCTCTTAGGATTCTATGAGTTGTAGTAGTGGCCTTAAAATGTCTGCCATGGTCTCCTTGATGAAACTTTGTTTTCACCTTTGTGGCTTCTTCCTCTAATAAGCATCGCAACAATATTCATTCAAGGTGTTTCCACATGTGGATATTATCAACCAATACATATTTTTGGGCTTTTAATATCAATGTTCTCTCTTGATTTCTATCCAGCCCTAGGGGACAACTCAGATTCATCATATAATATACTATATCCCCATTTTGAATTATTGAGTTTACATTGTTGAACTTGCTTTCAGTACTAGCCTCGTTCATGTCAACCACATCGAGGTTTGATTCTTCCATGATTCTAGCTAACCCTTGACCTCTAACCAACTTAGTAATTTGGATTTTCATATCAAATTCCTAAATCTTGTTAATCCATCTACATCTTTAGTTAGTTACTTCGTGCTAGGTAAAGATGCCTTTGACAACAAAATTAGGTACACATGCTATGACTTTTCCCCAACCAAGTAAGGTCTAAATTTTTTCACTTCCTTCACTAGGGCATATGCCTGTTTCTCCATGAGGTCATACTTTAACTCAATGTTTTGAAAAGACTTACTAAAAAATGAGATTGACTACTTAAAACCTTCCTCATTTTTTTGTAACAACACTACAACAATGGTGTGAAATGAGATAAAAAGAGAAAAACTAGAAAGGCCTTGAAAAGTTAGAACTAGTTAGCATAGGAACTTGTTTGATAGCCTCCTTAGTTCCATTGAATGATTGAGTGGTCTCTGTTGCAAGTATGAGGATAACCAGTGTTGTCATTGATGTCAACATACTCATATTGCATTAATGAGAAGGATTGGATGAGCTGAGTGTTGAGGATATTGAGAGAATAAGTCTCAATCAGGAACAGTGAAGAACAGTGATGACAAGAAGGAAAAAGTCCTAAATAGGTTGAGGATCAGAGGTGCGGTTTAAAGGGTTTGTAGATATGAATCTTGAGATGTTCCAGTCAAGATTTCAGAGGTCCACATGAAGATCTGAAGAAGTTATGGTCGCTCAAGTAGAACCGGTTCCGACAGGTGTTCAGAGGTGACAAAGGGTCACAGAAAGGTCCGGTAAGCTCCGGAATTGCATTATCTCACTCTGTGGATTGGAGGGAGTGTTGAAGAAGTCTGTGTGAAGTGACAACTAGATTTGTTCATGGTTTGGAGGTCCAGAAGCACCTTTTTCATTATGACAGTGATGACAGACTATGTTCTTGAAGTTCCAGATGAAGAAGAGAAGAATTCCAGTAAGATGATAAAGTGCAGATGTTCTTGATGACTCAGGAAAGGTTTTGGTGATCTTTGGATCATGTACAATTCTTATTGGTAGTCCGCATTAAATTTTGAGTTTACATTTGAAGAATAACCAGGGATATTAGTGTTCTTCCTAAAACAGGCCGACTGGATGTATTACACGTCTTGCGAATGATCTTATAGGTGTTTGCCAACTTAGATAATTGTTCCTAAGTCGATGCCTTGTATAAATAAGGGATTGTGAATTCATTTTGAAGTGTGTTTTGGTGTGGATGAGTGTGGCATAGCGAAGAAGAAGAGTGAAAGGCAGAGCAGGAGTTTTCGGGCTTAAATGGAACTGATCCAGACATGGTAAAGATGTCAATCTCTAGTTCAAGTTTGTAATACTTGTTACTTTGTAGACAGTGTGTCTCTTGTAGGCAGTGTGCCTCTTGTGAGCAATGTGCTCGGGCAGTGAGCCCTAATTGGCATGTGCCATCTATTTTTCTTATTCTTCTAACAGAGAATAATCCTTGGGTTAATCACCCCATGGTTTTTCCCTTGACCGGGTTTTCCACGTCAAAATCTTGGTGTCTCATGTGTTGATGTGTATCTGTTCTGGTGTTTATGCTTAATGCTTTCATGAGTGATTAACTGATATGCTATTAAATAACAAAGATGATTTAAGTGTTTGAATTGGAAGCAAGTTTTTGTACAACTGATTCACCCCCCCTCTTAGTTGTGTGCCCTAGATCTAACAATTGGTATCAGAGCTAAGTTCCTCTAAAAGGAGCTTAATCACTTGAGGAGATCCAGGATGTCATCATACAAGGACAGTCCAAAGTTTGATGGAACCAACTTCTCTCTTTGGAAAGGTCACATGAAATGTCACTTGGAGTGTATGGGAAAGGCATACTTATCCATGGTCACAAAAGCATATACACCTCCACAGGGTGGTCCGACAACTCTAAATGAAATCACAGATGCTGAAAACAATCTGCGGACCAAAGAGGCTCTTCTAAGCACATTAACTGACTCAGAGCTCTCAAATGTTATTAACCTACCAATAGCCTATGAGATCTGGATTAAGCTGGAACTTCTGTATGAAGGAGATGAGTATGTTAAGAGTGCAAGGTTGCAGAGTCTCAAAGGGAAATTTGAAAGACTGAAAATGAGAGATGATGAAAATATCACTACCTTTATGCCAAGAGTAAATGAGCTGGTGTGTGGAATTAGGAATGCTGGTGGAGTTTTGGATGAAAATGAGATTGTTGGCAAAATTCTCAGATCCCTTCCTACTGCCTACAAAATCAAGGTTGCTGCCATTGATGAATTCAGAGCCCATACAACTGTCACAAGAGACCAATTGGCTGGCAAACTGGCTACATTTGAAATGACCGAGTTTGGAGATGATCCCCCCAAGACTAAATCTGCATTCAAAGCTAGTGCCTATGTGAAAGGTAAACAAAGTTTTGATCCAGGAGAAAACTCTTCAAGGAAGCTTGTTGTGTGGTTACACAACACGCCCCATTTTGTCTTAGCAAAATAGGGACCCAACTTTTTGGCTTGGCTTGTGTTGTCTATTTTCTGGCGGTTTGGTAAAAATGGGTCAGGATGAGGTAGGTCATCATCATGAGGTCAGTTTGTCAAAGTTCATATTTTGTTTTTGTGACCTCATATTTAGAAAGAGCTTGAAATTCCATGCAGGTTTCCCTTTTACATCACTTGAAAATTCGTCCATATGTGGAAGTTATGCACAATCAAAGTTTTGGTCAAACCTGATATTCGCAAGAGGGTCATCATATTTTTATCCTCAGTCATGTTGTCAAGATCATCATGATCTTGGTCTATCACCCGATAAAAATCATGCAGTCGCAACATCCGGACGTTAATTTTGGGTGATAGTGTGTTTTACCCGTCAAATGGCCTTATGCTTTTCGCAAGCATCATATTCCGAATATCACCCGACATTTCATAATGTCCTCCTGCCGAGAAATATGATCTTTTGCAAATATCCTGATGACGTCATCCCGATCTGATAAACGAAGAAGCAAATATTAGGACGACATCATCATCACATTTCCCTTCGGCAGGATATTTTCCAAAACATGATCCGGTTTGCGAATATGATGATGACGTCATGTTCTAAGTTTAACAAAAGCCCCGGATATCCTGATGACATCATCTGGACATTTGGAAGGGGGAGCATCATATTTCCAAAATATCATGCAGACGAAAGTTTTAAGTCTTGCCATCGGCCTGACTTTATCTATCGGCTGGGTGCTTTTTAGTCTCCCCAATATGTTTGTCTACCTGATATGCTCATCGGCATATTTTATACTGTCGGCCCAACTTTGATTTTTTCATATCGACAGTTGTTTGTCTTCCTGATGGAAAGGTTCATCGGCATAAGTTTTGATATCGGCCGAGTCAGGAAATCTCTCCCCGATAGTTGTTTTCTCACCAAAAAGGTGATCGGCCTGACATATAGTGTCAGCCAAGTTCATAATTGTCTTGCCAATATATATATCCTCCACCCGATGAAGAGTTCCTCATCGGTATAACTTTCGCTATCGGCCTTATCTTGAGTTATCATGCCGATAAAACATGTCTTCCCGATGGAAGGACATCATCATGATTTTTGGCGTCGGTATAAGTTTAGCCATCGGCCTAATGTAAAATTGTCATTCCGACAGTATGTGGTCACGCCGAAATACATACATGCATCACATACAAAGGCAGACCTAAAATATTTTGAAATGCGATTTAATCATTGTATATTTTGCGATGTATATGCACTATTTTGAACCCGATATACAAGGAAATAGGCGGGAAAATGAAGTGATGGATTTTTCAATCCATTTGAAGCCCGATAGCCTGATTTTCGGTCAGCGATGGTTGACCAGTGTATTTTTTAGCCCTGTTTATGCATTTTTTGCATGGTTTTCACAGAATTTGAAACCCATTGCATATGTTTGAACATGGGGCTTGTTTTAATGTGAATTTTAACTTCATGCTGTGTTCCACATGATGATGAACTTAATGTTTGTCTGTTTATTTGCAGGAAGTCATGATGCTGTTAGAGCTATTGCTGAGCATTGTATTGTTGCACAAGGAGGCAACATGAACCAGATGTGAGGAGGATGCTGTCAAATATGCTGTTTGCCAGCTGGAGACCGAATCAAGTTGAAGATGCTGGAATATTCTGTGCCAGATGTATAATTGCTAGTCTGGCAAAGCATGTGCTTTTCATCTGTGCTGTTGGTTGTTATGAGAGGATCATGATCATTGGATTATTGTAACTGTTTTCGGGCATTTTGCTCTATATATGGGCCAGAACTAATCATAAGAAAAAGATACATTGGAACATTTGGCACAATAAGGCCAATTACTGTAGAATCAAATACGAGGTCGAATTGCTGAGACTAATGAGGATTGAATTGTTGAAATATCAAGGTTCTTTCTTCAGATCACTGTAAATGTCCCTGTTCTTGAGCATACTGAATGGATATGAAGTTTCAGATTACATCCTGATTGTAAATTTTATGTAATCTTCATGTTGATTTCTGGATATGTACTAGTGAATGCTGTGTTCAACTAGAAGCGCTTTCATTTCATTACATGTTGTTGTCAACTTTTCCTTTGAAGATTTGCACTGGATCATGCGGATTTGTGGAATGTCCTGGTGAAGTATGATTCTAGTTTCCTTCTTTTCATTGCATGTATGGGAGCTTGTATGTGGATCAGTGATCTCAGTCAAGTAATTTTGGGAATCTCATTCTTTAACCCTTTTCCTTTTTTTTAATTTCATAAATTCATCACCATAACTGCAAATCATGATAAATAACAAGCAGAACAGAGAAATATGCTGACATCTCGTAGATAACTGAAAATCATTAGCATATTTGAGTTAAATGCATGTAGTATTGAAAATATCATGCAAAGAATCATAAATAAGCATATTATTTGACTAAATTCATAGTGCAGAGGTAGAATTATTGGAGATTTATGCAGGGCAGACATAAATAACAGGATATTTGGAGGAATATTGATGAACTTTGCAGAAATTACTAAAGAACGTAAGGCCCCTGAATGGAAAATAGCAACACACATCAACCACTGAGTAACGTCAGTAGATTAAGACCTAATCAACGGAGACTTGGGATCATGAATTCTCTGAATTCATCGTATCTTTCAAGATGAGTAAAGGTTGTTGTGTAACTTTTATTCTATGTTTGTGTATGACTAACATCATGACCAACATAAATTGGCGCTAGAAGGAGGGCCTGAGCTGTTTCTCAGGAAAGAAATCCTGTTTAATTGAAGTGATGTCCCCTGCCTCTGTTTATCAGCCTGCTTTAAATCTTGCAAACATATCTGCAGGCCCCTCGCTTCTAACGCAACATAAATTGGCGCTAGAAGGAGGCCCTGAACAAGGAGATTTCTAGATTTCTGTAAATATTGCATAAATATTTCATCGTGTGAGTTAAATGGCTGCAAATATCTCTTATCTGAGAGGTTTTGGTTGCACCTTTGTCAAGATCTAGCTCGAAACTTGAAAGATTAGTTTGATTTTCTGGACTTTCAAGTTTTATTTTGAGATATGATAGATCTCATTAAAATTTCAAAATACTAAAAAGTTGAAAAATATAGTCTCATTTTGATGGATGTATATGAAGGCAATTGTCAAATTAACATTCCTTTATTTCAGGAAACTTTGAGTAGGCAGCTTTACCCTCATAGTTTGTCTAACTTTGGTTTATCCACCTGTTGCAGGATACACCAGACTGTGGAACACAGTGAAATAAATTGTTTAACTTTCCTTACAAGGTTGGATTTATATTTGAAAGGACTAATATTCTTCCCGGATGTGTTCAGGGCCGAAGTCTGGCAGGAAAATGAAGAAATTCCGGAGCAACAAGCAGATGCAGCACCAGAAGTTATTAGTAGTTCAGACGCTGAAGTGGACCGCTCTGAAGATTTTGAGTTATACTTGTCTAGAAATATACAACGTAGTCAAGTATTAGATTTATCCACTGATGATGTCTTGATTGAAAGTTGGTGCAGATTACATAACGAAGAGCATTCAGAGAAAGATTGCTACCCTTGCTTGGTCATGTTGAAAAAGATTTTAGAAAATATAGTGGCTAAATCAGTTCCAGAAGGTAAAAAAGATGAAACATCTTTCCTGGATTCATTTTATGGTGAGATTGATAGGAGTTCTCTACTTCCTAATACAAATAAGGATCAGTCAGTATGCAGGTATGAATCTTTTGAAAATTTTAGAGAAGAAACCACTCATCAGGATAATATTTTTGATTCTGATCCTAGTACTTTTGATAAAGAAGATGAAACATCTTTCCTGGAGTCATTCTATGGTAGAGAGATGTGTAAACAGATAGTAGAACAATTTAAATGCACTGCTAAGGATGAAGTTCCTATGGTGGTAACTCAGGAAGTCATAGAGAAGAAAATAAATGCTGATTTATTACCTGACTTCTTTGAATTGACTGATCAAATACAAGAATGTTGCAGCCTAATGGAACCAGATCCTCTACTAGATAAAAGATGTGAATTATTTAATGAACAATTTCTGAAAGATGAAGATGTAGAAGACTTTGGAGTTGTTGTGCATGATCAGACGTCACTCCAGAAATATTTTGAGAATGAAACAGGGGAGTGTCCTTATCAAGTGAAAGTTGTTTCTCTTTTACAGTCAAATGATTTAGAAATGATAAATTTCTGTATATCAGGTTATGATCATAAAGATACTCATTTAGATGCTGATGTGCAGGAAATTGAAGAAAATATTGAGATGTTTCCTGAACTGGAGGATAAACTGAACATCCAGAATGAAGGAACAAATATGGATAAAGATAAAAAATTAATGCATCAAGAGTCATACATCCTTCAATTTGAAGTGAGACCAGGCATTGGGCTAAGCAATGAAAATATAGAATTAAATGGAGGACCAACTGCCAATGAAGAAGCATGTCCAACAGAATCAGAAATACACCAGGTTGTATTTCTCCTTTCCACAGTAAATGATGTTGATTACTATTTTGATTATGGAAATTTGCGAGATAGGACATGCACATGGATTAATCATGAACATGATGAGCTTCCTCAGTTGCTGATCATCAAGGGTTATTCTGTTGAATACAATGAATTCAGAATATCAGAATATTTTTCAGAATATAAAGATAAATTCGCTAGGTTGAGAACCATAACTAATACCCTAATGCTCCTGCACAATCAAAAGAAGTATGCAAATACAGGTGTATTTGGGTCGTCTTCTAGTTTTTGTTTGCCTAGTAGTGGTTGGTATATAATTTTGTAGGTTAGTTGTTTGTACAGTTTGCTTGTTTTGCTTTCTGTTGTTTCCTTTTCATAGGTTAGTTGTTTGTACAGGTTGCTTTGTGTTTTTGCGTTGTTGAGCTTTTGTTTTGGTTGGGCAAAGTTGGTGCACCTTGTTACTTAAGAACACTACATAAATTGTTAGAATTCAAAAGTTGGATATAAGTTTTTACATAGGTTGTAACTCATGTCAATGTAGGTATTCTTGATCAGGTCTGTGGTATCATATTCATCAGTACTACTTTTCTTGAGTCAAGGCGATCCTCACAATGACACACCTAACAGCCTTGGGTTTATTGAACATATCAGTGTAGGTGTTAAGTGAAAAATCTAAAGGTTGCCCTTGCTACCATTGCAATTCTCAACTTAATTTCAGCAAGTGACCACTCCTTGCATCATGAAGCTATAACTGTTATATCTTATGAAATCAATTTCAAAATAAAAAAATTAAAGTAAGATAAAAAATGGATTTTCTAGAATCCAGATTAAGTCATCTAAGTAACTCTACCGGAGCTATAGACGCTTGCTGGCAGTGGGTGATGCAGAGGCAAACGCAACGGAAGCTAACTAACAGGAAGGAGGAGCCAACAATACAAACAGCATGATAAAAATCCCTATCAGCTCAGCATCATCATCATATTTCCTAAAAACAACAACAGCATCATCATATTTCGGACGAGCAGAATTATCCTCCTGCCGACTACTGTTCACTTCCTCTGTCTTCCGTCTATCATCATCATCATGATACTCAACGGGCGCAAACATCCCCCTGTTGCACTGTTCATCGGGCGCCAAACACTATCGGCATCATCATGATATGCAACACTCCCTTCGTCAGCAGGATATCAAATATCCGGTTGCTCCAAATATCCTGATGACGACAACGTCAGCACCTTCCCTTCGATGCCCCGATAGCTGACGATACAAGCAACAACATCATGATATGATTTATCCGGTTCTCTCGAAACCTCCTGATGATGTTAACACAACCTTCTGCCGAGGACTTACGCCGATACCTAAGCACTTAACGACAGCAGGATAAACTTGCATAAGGGGATATCTCAATATCCTGATGACGATGACGTCATAACCTGATGACGATGACGTAACACAATATCCTGATGACCTCTTCAACACTTAGTCAAAAAAAACAAACTTTCCCTCCCGCATCTGCTAGCGATATGCGGATGATGGGCATACCCAGAAGATGATCCTGACGGTGATATATACACGGAGTATATATCTGACTTACAACATCCTGATGCACTTGAAATATGCAAACTCCAACAGTTTCATGACCCAATCTTCTACCTTATGCCGATGCACTCCTCCTCGGCAACTCCTGATGATGATCACCCCGACGCACATTCACTTCATGCACTCAACTGCATCATGTTCATCTTCACTTATCCGGATGACGACGTCCAAAGCGACTGCAGGATATAAACCGAAATATCCTGATGAAGCCGTTTTGACGAACTCCCAACCTTACCGAAATTTCACTTCGCCGATCCTCCAGGGATGACCCGATCCACTCTCAGGGTGATCTTCCAACTCAAACTTATCAACTCAACCTAGCACATACCCATGCTAGGGTCTTCAACATCTGTCGACCGCGATCCTGCACACCTGCATGCAAATAGAAAACAAACTACCTCCTAATCTACTGTACACAACCATTCCACCGATTCGACGAATCAACTGGTGGAATGGATCAGCATGTCCATGAAACCACCAGATCAGCAAAATGATTAAACAATGGAATCCAACCAGATAAAGAACACAAACAGGATCTCTTTATTGCTTTCAAAAGATGCAATTACAATGACTAGTCTCTCTCTGTCTCACTCTGTGCAACCTAGCTCGATCGATGATATCTCTATCTATATGCAATATCAACCGATCCTCATGCTTAAATAGATTTTCCTACGAGTACTACTGACCCGACTCCAAGCGGCTGGGAACTCTCCAGGCGGCTGGAAGATCCAACCGATCCTACAGCATGACAGCTGTTCTAACAAACTAACTAAAAATAGTAAAAGCATGGTCAGCGTGATCTTATCATGATCAACATGACCTTATTACATGCATTTGGTCTTATCAGACCTTCTTGAAAACATAACCAAGACTCAAACTAACTAACTGCCTCAAGGAGGCCAGCTGTCAGGTAGGTGCTTCTGCACCATACTCCCCAAAAGAAAATAACTCATGTCCCATGAGTTAGGATATGGAAGTCCTCCACCTTTACACTTTGCCTTGTCAGTCTTCTGACCTGTTCCAGCTTTATCCTCTGCTGGCTCTTGGCTGCTCCAAGACTTCTGAACTGTAACTTGCTGTCTTGCAAGTGAACCCTCATGCCTGTCAATGTAGGCCTTTCTCTCACATACCTTGTGTTTGTCAGGTTGTCTGACCAGAACCTCTGTCTGAACTGCCTCTTGAACTGCTGCAATGTTCAACTCTGTCTTTCTTTCAACTCTTATAGGACAAACAATAGTCCCAACTATGACAACATCCTTGTCATTCCTCTCAACTGGTTGCTATTTACCATCCTGTTTCTGAACCTGCTGCTGACCTCTGTCAGTCACAACTGAAACTTTCTTCAGCTTGTTGTCTTTAACAACTCCTTTCCCTACAGTGTTCTCAACTGCCTGCATGCCTGCTCCTATAGGCTTCTGCACAAATTCCTTCTTTCCCATTAAAATGACTTGGGCCGCCCTCTGTACTGCAACATTTGCCTGCAATGGCATCAACTTAATAGTCTTCCCATCTTTCTGGATGGTGTAGGTATTAGCATACCCATCATACAGTACCCTTCGATCAAATTGCCATGGTCTACCCAACAGTAGGTGACAACATTCCATGGGCAAAATATCACACAAAATTCTATCCTGATATGCTCCAATCTAAAAATCCACATATGCCTGTTCAGAGACAAAAAGTGAATGACTATCACTCACCCAAGATGCCTTGTAAGGGTGTGGATGTGGAATCCTTTCCAAATTTAGTTTATCCACCATCTCCTGAGATACCATGTTGTCTGTTGAACCAGTATCAATGACAACCTTACATACTTTACCTTTACTCTTGCATGTGGTCTTGAAAAGAGCTCTTCTTTGTGGGGATCCTTTGTCAGGTACCTTCATGGTAGTCACTGTTTTTCTCATCAGCAGAGATTCTCCACTTTCTGGGTATCCACAATTATCAGCCTCCTTATCCTTTTGATAAGTGTTTAGACTCTGCACACTTTGCTCTACTGTCTCTTCTTGCACAAGTTGTACTCTCTTGTCATTAGTTATATCATTTCTGGATGATGAACCTTTGTTTTCTGGACATTTGAAAGATGGATGACCAAACTCACCACAGGTGTAACACTTTCCTGAAAATGTAGTAGAACCTCTACCACTTCCAAATCTGCCTTTATTACCTTTCCATCCACCTCTGAAATCAGACTGTCCCTATCCTTTACCAGTGTCTTCTTGACTCTCATTGGTTTGCCTTGTTCTATGGGCTGATCCTCTTCCTCTATTGTTTTGTTCTTGTTTTCTCTTTAACTTCTCTTCCACTTTCAATGCCAACTGGAAACATTTCTGAACTGTATCTGGATTATGCAGACTTAAATCATCCTGAATATTAAACCTCAATCCATTAAGGTATCTGGCTACCTTCTCTTCTTCACTTTCTTTTACCTTTGTCTTCATACAGAGTTTCATGAATTCTTCTGTATATGAGCTGACATCTAGCTCCTTCTGTTTCAGGTTTTGCTTCCTCTTGTGTAATTGGATACTGTAATCCAATGGGATATAAGCTTCTTTTACTAATGCCATCATCTTCTTCCATGTGGCAACTCTACGTTTTCCTTCCTGTACTCTATCATCTTGAACAAAATTCCACCATGTCAAGGCAGCTTCTTTCATCTTTGACTGTGCTATCTTCACTCTCTGTTGTTCTGGTATCTCCTCTGTTACAAAGAAATTGTTCAAACAGTCTATCCACTCCATCACTGAATCAGGGTCCATCTTACCTATAAACACTGGCAAATCCAGTTTCACATCCATGGTTCTCCTCTCCATGGCCTTGAGGGCGTTCAATAGTGGTCTCTAGTCTGCAGGAACGACCTCCTCGCTCCAATTAGGGATCTCTTCTTCTTCCCTATCTTCTTCTCTACCAGAACCTACTCTGCTCCTCAACTTTGCTAACTCATCTTTCAATTCCTGATTCTGAGCCTTCACGGCCTTGCTTTCTGCAATCTGTTTCTTCACCAGAACTGCCAACTCAGCGTTGGTCATCCTTGCTGGAACCTCAGATGTTCCTTCTTCGTCTGACATCCTGCTTCTCTTTTCCAGAAGATCCTAACCTTTGCTCTGATACCACTATGATGCAGAGGCAAACGCAACGGAAGCTAACTAACAGGAAGGAGGAGCCAACAATACAAACAACATGATAAAAATCCCTATCGGCTCAGCATCATCATCATATTTCCTAAAAACAACAACAGCATCATCATATTTCAGACAAGCAGAATTATCCTCCTGCCGACTACTGTTCACTTCCTCTGTCTTCCGTCTATCATCATCATCATGATACTCAACGGGTGCAAACATCCCCCTGTTGCACTGTTCATCGGGCGCCAAACACTATCGGCATCATCATGATATGCAACACTCCCTTCGTCAGCAGGATATCAAATATCCGGTTGCTCCAAATATCCTGATGACGACAACGTCAGCACCTTCCCTTCGATGCCCCGATAGCTGACGATACAAGCAACAGCATCATGATATGATTTATCCGATTCTCTCGAAACCTCCTGATGATGTTAACACAACCTTCTGCCGAGGACTTACGCCGATACCTAAGCACTTAACGACAGCAGGATAAACTTGCATAAGGGGATATCTCAATATCCTGATGACGATGACGTCATAACCTGATGACGATGACGTCACACAATATCCTGATGACCTCTTCAACACTTAGTCAAAAAAAACAAACTTTCCCTCCCGCATCTGCTAGCGATATGCGGATGATGGGCATACCCAGAAGATGATCCTGACGGCGATATATACACGGAGTATATATCTGACTTACAACATCCTGATGCACTTGAAATATGCAAACTCCAACAGTTTCATGACCCGATCTTCTACCTTATGCCGATGTACTCCTCCTCGGCAACTCCTGATGATGATCACCCCGACGCACATTCACTTCATGCACTCAACTGCATCATGTTCATCTTCACTTATCCGGATGACGACGTCCAAAGCGACTGCAAGATATAAACCGAAATATCCTGATGAAGCCGTTTTGACGAACTCCCAACCTTAGCGAAATTTCACTTCGCCGATCCTCCAGGGATGACCCGATCCACTCTCAGGGTGATCTTCCAACTCAAACTTATCAACTCGACCTAGCACATACCCATGCTAGGGTCTTCAACATCTGTCGACCGCGATCCTGCACACCTGCATGCAAACAGAAAACAAACTACCTCCTAATCTACTGTACACAACCATTCCACCGATTCGACGAATCAACCGGTGGAATGGATCAGCATGTCCATGAAACCACCAGATCAACAAAATGATTAAACAATGGAATCCAACCAGATAAAGAACACAAACAGGATCTCTTTATTGCTTTCAAAAGATGCAATTACAATGACCAGTCTCTCTCTCTGTCTCACTCTGTGCAACCTAGCTCGATCGATGATATCTCTATCTGTATGCAATATCAACCGATCCTCATGCTTAAATAGATTTTCCTACGAGTACTACTGACCCGACTCCAAGCGGCTGGGAACTCTCCAGGCGGCTGGGAGATCCAACCGATCCTACAGCATGATAGTTGTTCTAACAAACTAACTAAAAATAGTAAAAGCATGGTCAGCGTGATCTTATCATGATCAACATGACCTTATTACATGCATTTGGTCTTATCAGACCTTCTTGAAAACATAACCAAGACTCAAACTAACTAACTGCCTCAAGGAGGCCAGCTGTCAGGTAGGTGCTTCTGCACCAGTGGGGCTCTACTTAGGAGAATTGCAACGATAACCTTGTCGGGGCTATGGACGCCTGCTGGCAGCAAGGCTCTATCCGGTTGGCTATGAGGGATGAACCAAACTATGTAGCTTAACACCAGTCACTGATGTATTCAACTCACTTTCAAGATGAGTATATGAATCATATGCACACAATTGATCCCTTATCAATTCATTGTTACATTGATGAACATGATACCAGTTAGAGAGGATTAGGATGCTCATGCTTGATAGGAGTTGGAAATTTATGTTTTAACTTATCCTCACCTTTTGAATTATTTGAATTTTGTTGTTTTCTTTGGTGGCAAGTTGTTGTGTGGTTACACAACACGCCCCATTTTGTCTTAGCAAAACAGGGACCCAACTTTTTGGCTTGGCTTGTGTTGTCTGCTTTCTGGCGGTTTGGTAAAAATGGGTCAGGATGAGGTAGGTCATCATCATGAGGTCAGTTTGTCAAAGTTCATATTTTGTTTCTGTGACCTCATATTTAGAAAGAGCTTGAAATTCCATGCAGGTTTCCCTTTTACATCACTTGAAAATTCGTCCATATGTGGAAGTTATGCACAGTCAAAGTTTTGGTCAAACCTGATATTCGCAAGAGGGTCATCATATTTTTATCCTCAGTCATGTTGTCAAGATCATCATGATCTTGGTCTATCACCCAATAAAAATCATGCAGTCGCAATATCCGGACGTTAATTTTGGGTGATAGTGTGTTTTACCTGTCAAATGGCCTTATGCTTTTCGCAAGCATCATATTCCGAATATCACCCGACATTTCATAATGTCCTCCTGCCGAGAAATATGATCTTTTGCAAATATCCTGATGACGTCATCCCGATCTGATAAACGAAGAAGCAAATATTAGGACGACATCATCATCACATTTCCCTTCGGCAGGATATTTTCCAAAACATGATCCGGTTCGCGAATATGATGATGACGTCATGTTCTAAGTTTAACAAAAGCCCCGGATATCCTGATGACATCATCTGGACATTTGGAAGGGGGAGCATCATATTTCCAAAATATCATACAGACGAAAGTTTTAAGTCTTGCCATCGGCCTGACTTTATCTATCGGCCGGGTGCTTTTTAGTCTCCCCGATATGTTTGTCTACCCGATATGCTCATCGGCATATTTTATACTGTCGGCCCAACTTTGGTTTTTTCATATCGACAGTTGTTTGTCTTCCCGATGGAAAGGTTCATCGGCATAAGTTTTGATATCGGCCGAGTCAGGAAATCTCTCCCCGATAGTTGTTTTCTCACCGAAAAGGTGATCGGCCTGACATATAGTGTCGGCCAAGTTCATAATTGTCTCGCCGATATATATATCCTCCACCCGATGAAGAGTTCCTCATCGGTATAACTTTCGCTATCGGCCTTATCTTGAGTTATCATGTCGATAGAACATGTCTTCCCGATGGAAGGACATCATCATGATTTTTGGCGTCGGTATAAGTTTAGCCGTCAGCCTAATGTAAAATTGTCATTCCGACAGTATGTGGTCCGAAATACATACATGCATCACATACAAAGGCAGACCCGAAATATTTTGAAATGCGATTTAATCATTGTATATTTTGTGATGTATATGCACTATTTTGAACCCGATATACAAGGAAATAGGCGGGAAAACGAAGTGATGGATTTTTCAATCCATTTGAAGCCCGATAGCCTGATTTTCGGTCAGCGATGGTTGACCAGTGTATTTTTTAGCCCTGTTTATGCATTTTTTGCATGGTTTTCATAGAATTTGAAACCCATTGCATATGTTTGAACATGGGGCTTGTTTTAATGTGAATTTTAACTTCATGCTGTGTTCCACATGATGATGAACTTAATGTTTGTCTGTTTATTTGCAGGAAGTCATGATGCTGTTAGAGCTATTGCTGAGCATTGTATTGTTGCACAAGGAGGCAACATGAACCAGATGTCAGGAGGATGCTGTCAAATATGTTGTTTGCCAGCTGGAGACCGAATCAAGTTGAAGATGCTGGAATATTCTGTGCCAGATGTATAATTGCCAGTCTGGCAAAGCATGTGCTTTTCATCTGTGCCGTTGGTTGTTATGAGAGGATCATGATCATTGGATTATTGTAACTGTTTTCGGGCATTTTGCTCTATATATGGGCCAGAACTAATCATAAGAAAAAGATACATTGGAACATCTGGCACAATAAGGCCAATTACTGTAGAATCAAATACGAGGTCGAATTGCTGAGACTAATGAGGATTGAATTGTTGAAATATCAAGGTTCTTTCTTCAGATCACTGTAAATGTCCCTGTTCTTGAGCATACTGAATGGATATGAAGTTTCAGATTACATCTTGATTGTAAATTTTATGTAATCTTCATGTTGATTTCTGGATATGTACTGGTGAATGCTGTGTTCAACTAGAAGCGCTTTCATTTCATTACATGTTGTTGTCAACTTTTCCTTTGAAGATTTGCACTGGATCATGCGGATTTGTGGAATGTCCTGGTGAAGTATGATTCTAGTTTCCTTCTTTTCATTGCATGTATGGGAGCTTGTATGTGGATCAGTGATCTCAGTCAAGTAATTTTGGGAATCTCATTCTTTAACCCTTTTCCTTTTTTTTAATTTCATAAATTCATCACCATAACTGCAAATCATGATAAATAACAAGCAGAACAGAGAAATATGCTGACATCTCGTAGATAACTGAAAATCATTAGCATATTTGAGTTAAATGCATGTAGTATTGAAAATATCATGCAAAGAATCATAAATAAGCACATTATTTGACTAAATTCATAGTGCAGAGGTAGAATTATTGGAGATTTATGCAGGGCAGACATAAATAACAGGATATTTGGAGGAATATTGATGAACTTTGCAGAAATTACTGAAGAACGTAAGGCCCCTGAATGGAAAACAGCAACACACATCAACCACTGAGTAACGTCAGTAGATTAAGACCTAATCAACGGAGACTTGGGATCATGAATTCTCTGAATTCATCGTATCTTTCAAGATGAGTAAAGGTTGTTGTGTAACTTTTATTCTATGTTTGTGTATGACTAACATCATGACCAACAAAGTTGTCATGGTATGATCAAACAAGAAGAGACATAGAAGTGAAAGAAGTAGAAACAACTCAACTTGAAGCCCTCATTGCAAAGAGACTACCAAGAAGATCTAGTAAGTATGAAGGAAAATTACCCTTTAAGTGCTTCAACTGCAATAAGATTGGTCATTTTGCCTCAAGATGTCTGGAAAGATCTACAAGGTCAAATTCTAATAGACAAAGGTTCCAAAAGAATTGTTATTATGTTCATGAAGAAGATGATAATGAAGGAGTAATAGATGATGAATCAGAGATAGGAAACAAATCCGGAAATGAATGGGTGTTTATTGCCATCAAGGAAGAAGATCTAATATCCTCTGAATCTATCAATCATAAGGTTGTAGAAAGAGCTTTGGCTGCCCAAGTTGAAGAGAAGGATGATTGGGTTATTGACAGTAGATGCTCTCACCATATGACAGGTGACAAGAACAAGTTCTTAGATTTTGAAAGGTATGAAGGAGGAATGGTAAAGTTTGGTGATAATTCTACTGGTAGAATCAGAGGAAGAGGAACTATTTCTTTTAATGGAAGAAACAAAACTGGTAATGTGCTGTATGTTGAAGGTTTGAAGCACAATCTTCTCAGTGTTGAACAGTTGGTGGACAAAAGCTATGATCTTCGATTCAAGGATGGAAAATGCAAAATCTTTGAAAGATTCAGAACAGAGATTGCATCCGGTACTTAAACAAAAGGTAATATCTTCCACTTGGTTGGTGCTGGTAAAAGTTGTTTGTTTGTTCAAATAGATTAGAGTTGGTTATGGCATAGAAGGATGTGTCATGTAAATTTTGATAACATCATCAAGATAAGTAATAATCAGGCTATAAGAGATCTTCCAAAATTGGTAAAACCTACAAACAGTTTGTGCAAAGAATGTCAGATGGGTAAATAGAGCAGAGTCTCATTCAAAAGCAAGGATCAGTCCTCTACTAGATTATTGGACTTAGTTCATACTAATCTATGTGGTTCGACAAGAATCAAGAGTATGCAAGGTGATAGATATTTCATGTTACTGATTGATAACCATTCCTGGATGATGTGGGTTACCTTTCTAAAAGAGAAATCAGAAGCTTTTGAGAAGTTCAAAATCTTCAAGGCTATGGTAGAGAATCAAACCAGATTAAAACTGGAATGTTTGAGGTCTAATAGAGGTGGTGAATTCACATCCGGTGAATTCATAGACTTTTGTGAGAAGCATGGTGTAAAAAGATAGTTATCTGCTCGTAGGACTCCACAACAGAATGGAGTAGTAGAGAGAAAGAACTGAACCATCCAGGAAGCATCTAGGACAATGATGATGGAAGCAAATGTTCCCTAGATGTTTTGGAAAGAAGTTGTCAGCACTGCAGTCTATACTCTCAATCAAGTTCAAATCAGAAGCAATACTGGTAAGACTCCTTATGAACTTTGGTTTGGCATCACTCCTACTGTGAGATATTTCAGAGTATTTGGTAGCAAATGTTACATTAAAAGAGATGAAGATCTAGGAAAGTTTGATGCTAGAAGTGATGAAGGAATTTTCTTGGGTTACTCCACTCAAAGCAAAGCATACCGATGTTACAATAAGAGACTGAGAAAGATGATAGAAAGTACAAATGTGAAGGTTGATGAAGGTTTTGAGAAGCCCTCAAGATTTTATGAGTATGATGAAGATGATGAGAATGGTGTTCTAATTCAAGGAACTCAATCCTCTCCTGAAAGTCAGATTCAGACTGATCCGGTAAATCAGGAAGTAGAGATAGGTCTGAATGAGCCTGATCAAGAAGCAGAAGTGCAAGAAACTCCCAAAGTTCCAAGGTATGTAAGACTGAACCACTCTGAAGATCATATCATAGGTGACAAAAGCAAAGGTGTGCAAACTAGAAGGAATGTTGCTTAAAATTCAGATGACTGTTGTCTCATTTCAAAGATTGAACCTAAGACAATAAATGAAGCCTGCAATGATGAAAATTGGACCAAAGCAATGGAGGAAGAGTTGATGCAAATTGAGAAAAATCACACTTGGGATCTTGTTTCTAGACCTAGAAACAAGCATGTGATTGGAACCAAATGGGTCTTCCGGAACAAACTAAATGAAGCTGGTGAAGTAATCAGAAATAAAGTCAGATTAGTCTGTAAAGGCTACTCTCAAATAGAAGGGATTGATTTTGAGGAATCCTTTGCTCCGGTGGCAAGAATTGAAGCAGTCAGACTATTTCTTGCATTTGCTGCCTTCAAAGATTTCAAAGTGTATCAGATGGATGTCAAATCTGCTTTCTTGAATGGTGACTTAGAAGAAGAGGTGTACATTGAACAACTAGATGGATTTCAGTTATCTGAGCATGGTGATATGGTCTACAAATTAAAGAAGGCACTATATGGTCTAAAGCAAGCTCCAAGAGCATGGTATGAAAGGCTGGACAAACATCTTTTGAAGATTGGTTTTAACAAAGGTACTACTGATAGTAACCTATATTTCAAAATTGATCATGAAAACATCTTGATTGTTGAAGTATTTGTTGATGATATCATCTTTGGAGGAAGAGACAGTATGTGTAAAACCTTTGCAAATCAAATGAAAAGTGAGTTTGAAATGTCAACGCTTGGTGAAATGAATTTCTTCTTGGGTCTGCAAACTACTCAGACAAAGAAAGGAATTTTTATCTCTCAGACCAAATATGTGAAAGAATTATTGAGGAAATTTGGAATGGAAGATTCAAAGCCAATGAACACTCCCATGGCTACCAGATGTAAGTTGAGCAAAGATGATGACTCTCCTAAGATAGATCAGACCAAGTACAGATCAATGATTGAAGGATTATTGTATCTTACTCAGACTAGACCAGATATAATGCAAGCTGTTGGTCTTGTGGCGAGGTTCCAGGCTGATCCCAGAGAATCTTATGTCATGGCAATCAAAAGAATTTTTAGGTACTTAAAAGGAACAATTGAGTATGGTCTATGGTATCCTAGAGATCATAATTTTTCTCTTCATGCATATACAGATGCAGATTAGGCAGGAGATGTGGATGATAGGAAGAGTACAAGTGGAGGAGCATTCTTTTTGGGAAAAAGGTTGGTTTCTTGGCTAAGCAAGAAACAAGAGGCAATATACATGTCTACAATTGAAGTAGAATACATTGCAGCAGCAAGAAGTTGCACTCAACTTTTGTGGATGAAGCAAATGCTAAGAGATATTCAAGTAGAATATGAGGAGCCTATCACAATTTTCTATGATAATTCAAGTGCAATAAATATTTCTAAGAATCTGGTGTTGCATTCTAAGACTAAGCATATATCTATCAAGTTTCACTTTCTGAGAGAGCAAGTGAACAAGGGTGAAGTCAGATTGGAGTATGTGCCCTCCAAGGATCAGCTTGCAAATATTTTTACTAAACCTCTTCCCAAGGACTCTTTTGAGTATCTCAAGGAGAAGTTAGGGGTTATTACCCCTCCGGTGATGAACTAGGATGCACTGATGTGCATCAGTCCAGTGGATATCACAGTCATATCTTGTGATCCGGATTGATGATGGGGAGCTGCTACTTAGGGGGAGCAGCTGGTATGATTCTGATGTGTTCAAGTTGCAAGCATGAGTCCTTTGCCATTGATGTCAAAGGGGGAGAGAAGACATGTGAAAAACAAGTGGTTGATGACCAAAGGGGGAGCAGTAAAGGAAGAGAAGACATGTCAAGGGTTGTTGCTAATAGGGGGAGCTGTGACAGAAAGGAGAAGTTCTTGTCTTGATGGTTTTTCACATCATATGTTGCCATCAATGACAAAGGGGGAGATTGTTGCAAGTATGAGGATAACCGGTGTTGTCATTAATGTCAACATACTCATATTGCATTAATGAGAAGGATTGGATGAGCTGTGTGCTGAGGATATTGAGAGAATAAGTCTCAATCAGGAACAGTGAAGAACAATGATGACAAGAAGGAAAAAGTCCTAAATAGGTTGAGGATCAGAGGATGCAGTTTAAAGGGTTTGTAGATATGAGTCTTGAGATGTTCCAGTCAAAATTTCAGAGGTCCGCATGAAGATTTGAAGAAGTTATGGTCACTCAAGTAGAACCGGTTCTGGCAGGTGTTCAGAGGTGACAGAGGGTCACAAAAAAGGTCCAGTGAGCTCCGAAATTGCATTATCTCACTCTGCGGATTGGAGGGAGTGTTGAAGAAGTCTGTGTGAAGTGACAACTAGATTTGTTCATGGTTTGGAGGTCTGAAAGCACCTTTTTCATTATGACAGTGATGACAGACTGTGTTCTTGAAGTTCTAGATGAAGAAGAGAAGAATTCCAGTAAGCTGATAAAGTGCGGATGTTCTTGATGACTCAGGAAAGGTTTTGGTGATCTTTGGATCATGTACAATTCTTATTGGTAGTTCGCATTAAAGTTTGAGTTTGCATTTGAAGAATAACCATGGATATTAGTGTTCTTCCTAAAATAGGCTGACCGGATGTATTACATGTCTTACGAATGATCTTATAGGTGTTTGTCGACTTAGATGATTGTTCCTAAGTTGATGCCTTGTATAAATAAGGGATTGTGAATTCATTTTGAAGTGTGTCTTGGTGTGGATGAGTGTGGCATAGCAAAGAAGAAGAGCAAAAGGCAGAGCAGGAGTTTTCGGGCTTAAATGGAACTGATCCAGACATGGTAAAGATGTCAATCTCCAGTTCAAGTTTGTAATACTTATTACTTTGTAGACAGTGTGTCTCTTGTAGGCAGTGTGCCTCTTGTGAGCAGTGTGCTTGGGTAGTGAGCCCTAATTGGCATGTGCCATCTATTTTTCTTATTCTTCTAACAGAGAATAATCCTTGGGTTAATCACCCCGTGGTTTTTCCCTTGACCGGGTTTTCCACGTCAAAATCTTGGTTTCTCATGTGTTGATGTGTATCTGCTCTGGTGTTTATGTTTTATGCTTTCATGAGTGATTAAATGATATGCTATTAAATAACAAAGAGGATTTAAGTGTTTGAATTGGAAGCAAGTTTTTGTACAACTGATTCACCCCCCCTCTCAGTTGTGTGCCCTAGATCTAACAGTTTCCCCTTTCCAATATATGACCAGTTCCCTTCATCATTTTTAAAATTGCCTTGGTATTTTTAGCAATGTTGGGAATGAATCTTTTGACAAAGTTAATCTACCCAAAGAAGGTTGGATACCTTTAACTATTTTAGGTTGTGGGATTTTGTCAATAGGTTCCACCCTTTCAAGATAAATACTAATACCATCCTTCAACAAAATGTATCCAAGCAACTTCCCTTCCTCCACACCAAATACACATTTCTTGGGGTTCAAAGAAGTCCCATACTCTAAACATCATACATATATTTTTTTAAGGTGTTCACAATGGTGGACTGTAAATTTTTAGAATGTCGTCAAATCATCTTGGTACACTGCTAAAAATATCATCAATGAGGCTAGAAAATGCCATGTCCATGGCTCTTTGGAAGGTAGCTCCAACATTAGTGCCCTAAATGGAATTCAAACATACACATAAGTTCCCTATGGAGTCGTAAAGGTGATCTTATATTGTTTAGATTTCTTGACTTTAACTTGATTATACCCTAAGAATATATACATCATGGACAATAATTCACAACCAGTTACCTTTTACAACATTGCCTCCATATTGGGTAGTGGATAATTATCCTTAAGAGATGACATATTCAAATTTATAAAGTCCACACATAGTCTAATATCTCCATTCTTCTTCCTTACAGGGACCAAATTTGACACCCAGGTTGAATGCCTAATAGGCTTAATGATTCCTCCATCCTTGAGCTTAGCTAACTCCTGGTGCATCTTAGGGGCAAGGGTAGGATTTATTGGTCTTTGCTTTTTCCTAAATGATCTAGCATCATGCTTCAAATAAATTGCATGTTGAAACAAGTCTTCTCTATAGGATTTGAGCTCATCATACACCCATGCAAATACCTTTTTGAATTTCCTTAACAAATCAACCAACATATTCCTAATTGTAGGATTCAAACCTTTTCCAATGTATACATGTTGTAACATTGAATTAGTCCCCAGATTAATCTCCTCCACATTCTTTTCATTTATTGGTTGAGCTTTAGCCTTGGATACGTCAACACCATCAAATACCCTCTCTAACACCACCAAACCTCTCTGAACTGTATTGGTCTTCAGTTGGATGATATCTTTGTCATTTAAACTCTCCTTCCCATCCACCATAGCCATCATAGGCTATTGATCTATACATTGCTCTTCAAATTCCACCATACAATTCAAGAATTCAAATATCTAATTATCACTACTAAACACCTGCTAAATATATATGTTATTGAGAATAGTAGGCCTAGTAAGCACCTCAAAATTTGGGGCATACAAAGGGGATACCAATTTATCATCAAAATTTATTGATGTGGCTACCAGGCTATCAGTAATGGTGTTTTCTTCCCTCTCAATCCAATTTATAGCAAACACCTGGAACAATTTAATGGTGTCTAGGGCAGCATTTCTATAGTGCCTTAGTCTTTTATTTTTGCAGCATATTTTCCTTTTAGTTGAGCTACCACTAATTCTAAGTCACCATATATTGTTAAGTTTTTGATGTTGTGATTGAGGGCGATGTTCATCCCAAGCACTAGTGATTCATATTCAATAGCATTATTTGTGCAATGAAACTTCAATTTGAAGGGGAATCTAAACATCTTCTCATCAAGTGAAACTAGAAATACCCTAGCACCAGACCCGGGTACCATCAAAGAATATTTTCCATACACCATCTAGGTTTGGGAAATTGCTTTTTGGAAGCATTTTAAGGTCTCCAACAAAACAATTGGGGTCAATATCAACATAGCAAACCTGATCTAATATATCTTCAATTTCTTTCACCATGTTAGACATCATTTTATCACCCATTAGTTTCACTTCTTTTCCATCCTTAGGGATTATGGCATAAGATAAGACCATTTGGATACTCCATCCTATAGTGATAGACTAATTCCTAGACAAAATAATTCCCCATCTATTTAGGAGTTTAACAACTGTAACATCCATTGAATACAACTCATCTAGGAACATGGAAAACTTAAACTATACTCCCTTAATTATCCCAATGATAGGTATTACTCTAGAATCCATAGTAAAGCACTTACTATATGCCTTTGTAAACTTCAAGCCATGTTGATCCATGATCTCTTTAGGAATCACACTAGTGGATGCACCTGAACCAACCATGTAATTATGTAATAGCTTCCCATTCATTATTAGAGCTACATAGAATGGATCAACACCAAAATGATGCTTTGCAGAGGTGGTCCCCAAGTATACCACAAGGTTCTCAGCCACAAGGTAAACTTTAAGCACTAGCCCCTAGAAAATTCTATAGAAATCCTAGCAAATCCCTTATGTTGTGATATAATCATCTTGACAATTTGTTCCAAAAATTGAACTAAAATCATAGAGAGGGTGTCTATTTTATGTTAGAATATAATTTTAAAAATAAATTATGGGCAATTTGAAACTCAAAATTCATTCTTGTTTCTAATCAAATTGGCGAATGAGGACCTAAATTTCCCATAAAATATTAATTTAGTTGGTGAAATAAGGCTAAATTTTTGCTAATTTTTTAATTGAGGTGGCGAATTAAGCTTGAATTTCCCACAAATTTTTAATTGAGGTGGTGAATTAAAACCTAATGTAATATAAAATTTTAATTGTGGTGGTGAATTAAAACCCAATGTAATATACATTTTTAATTCTGGTTTTTGTACTTTTGGTTTCCAATTAATACTGATATGAAAGTTGTGTGTTGAATTAATATAAATGTAAATATTTGTGCATATCTTGCATCACATTGGTGTGATACTTTTTGTGAAAATACCTTAGAGCACATCATCATGCTTTCTATTTAATTTAGGAAAACTTTAAAGAAATTTGTACCATAGTACCATCCATGTGATCGTCATAGTTTTACACACCAGAACTATCTGTTTTGAGATATGTACAAATATTATCTAGACATCTGTAATATTAAGTTGAAGTTGGAAGGTCATCCTTACACTCAAAGTATCACATGGATGCGATTACTGTACTGTTATTCACTTTCTTCAATTTAAATAAAATATTCATTTATTTTAGCTTTAAATTACATAAATGAAGAGGTATCTAATCACACGCTTGACCAACCATTATAATATTCCTCTTCTCTCTTCATTTTGTGGAAATATTATTGAGCTCTTTAAATCCTAGCCTATGAGATCACAGAGCCTCTATTCTTCTTGCATTCTAATTGTAGAAAGACAACTTTCCGTGGACTAGTCTTGAAAAGCAAGTTAAACATTATCTTCAATTTTCCCACGGATGAGGTTAAGGTGATCATTAAGAAATTCATTGGCATCGAGTACCTGGAACTTGATTTCAGGAGACATGTCAATTTTGAGGTAGTGTCTTATTTCCTGTCTAATTTCCTATAGGTTACAAATCCCACAACATCAATGGTATTGGTGGCAAAAATATTTTTTTGACTATAATTCAAAGTTAGGTTGGCTGCAGTGGCAACAATGGATTGACACTCCCCATAAAAGATTTCACCAACTGTTGGAGATGAGTTTAGAGGTGTCGCTTCTATGGGAGCACTTTGGGAGATGGAGTAGAGAATGATGAGGCTTGTGCAGAATCTTCAAACACTCTAGGAAGTCATACATGCGTTATGGGTATTTTGGATGAAATGTGAACTCCTTCCATTAGTTCTCATCCCTTTGTAGACAGAGTTTGATTTGAGTGCACTCGTTGGGTGACACTATTTCTTCTAGGTTTAGCCTAAAATGCCAACCGCAATAGAGCCTAAAGGAATGTTACTAACATAGTTTTTAGTAACTAGTGTAGAATTTTGTAAATACTACAGTAAATACTATAGTTTTTTTTCTAAATCATTTAGTAGTTTTATAATCTTTCTTTCAAAAAATAATAAACTTCAAGTTCAATTCGAGCATACCCATCAAGTGGCACTATTTCTTCTAGGTTTAGCCCAAAATGCCAACCACAACAAAGCCTAGAGGAAGTTTACTAACATAGTTTTTAGTAATTAGTGTAGAATTTTATAAATATTATAGTAAATACTGTAGTTTTTTGTAAACCATTTAGTAGTTTTAAGATCTTTCCTTTACAAAACAAGGAACTTCAAGTTCAAGTCTTCAACTCATGTAATCTTTTTGAAGCTCAAATATAATACAAGTTATTTTAATATAGTTAGACAAAATATTTAAAATATTCAGAGAGATAATAAAATGCACACAGAATTTTGTTATATTAATCTCATTTTAAATCCATACATGGAGCAAACAATATTTTTAAAAAAATTTTATATTAAAATTAAACTACTATAGTCCCACCAACTAACATGTCACCTTTGTTGGCCAATGGCGTTGCCTCCAACTCTTACAATCTTCATTTTCTGCTTGAACATCCGTGAGTCGTTGATATTGGTGGTTCAACTATGCCAACTTAGCATTCGATTTACTTTAAATAGATGTAAGGTACAAGGGGAATTTATTATATTTTAATGTGGTTAAAACTTAAATTACAATTTTTGTATCAATTTTTGTTTCTATAAATATGAGGGATGATGTGCCAATTGTACAACCCATGATCGAGGACTATTGTGTCCATATGTGAGTGCTATCCACTAGTAGAGGAAATGGTGCAATAAATGCCCACATCTAGAGTATGTAGCTACCTTTCATAATCATCAGATGGTATACATCACATGCAAACATAAATACCTAGTGACACATCATCCTTTTAACCAATCGACCAACGGTGTTGCAGCCTACCTTGAAAAATGTTTGTTTTTACTTTGACGCCCATATGTTGTTGATGTGGTTAAATGGTTTGATCTGACAAAGCATGATCAATACAAGATTTGAATGAGATGAAATGTAATATCTTCTTTGAATAAGATCTGATTGAAATAATTACCAAAAGAATAATGTAATCACCTAAATAAATGTATAAACACTCAAAAAATCAGCTAATGGTACTATTGCATGCTCTCCTGAATGTATTTTTTGTCTCCAACAACACTTACCATTGATGAGGTTAAATAGTTTGATTTGATGGAGTAGGATCAATAAAATATGGGACTTAAATGACATGCAAGATCTTCATGCAACAATGTATGATTTCTCATAATAATTAGCCAAAAAGAATATAATTCTCCACATAATTATTATGCATAGGACTGCACAAAATGACAATGGTGCCAAAGGTGCCAAGAACTAAGCATAGACACATCATCTATTTGACCTTTTGGCCAATCACGTCATCGCCTACCCTCACCAACATATGTTTTTACTTCTAGCAACGCCTATAGTTGATGAGTTTAAATATTGTGATCTAATGGAGAGAGACAAATATAAGATGGGAATTAATTGAGATGTAAGATCTATTCACAACAATCTAAGATTTTCTCAAAGTAATTACCCAAAAAGAATGTAATTCTCGAGAAAATAACGGTGGGGCTAGAGGCCCATCTAATTAAGCAATGATGACATTAAATAGTTTCATCCAATAAAGTGTGATTGGTAAAAGATGTGAATTAAATGACATCTAAGATATGAATTAAAGTACATCTAAGATCTTCTTGAAATGTAATCACATGTGAGTAATAAATGTATATAACGTGTTGGGTCCCAAAACCGTAACTCCACTTCCTAGGATGGAATCACACTCACAAGGCTAAAGTTGTCATCATGTAAGAATAATCAACCCATCAACAGAACATGGAGGGTTAAAGGTCAAATCTATAGGAGTGGGTTTCATCCCTTGCACTTCGAGCTCAGCTTAGACTCTGGAGGGATATTCCAAGGGGTATACCTTAACAGGTATTGAGTTCAAACCAGATGAACAAATAAAAACAAATGGACAACCAAACCCAACTCATTTTCTTGGCCCCAAAGACTGTCATTGAACCAAGAAACTAGATGTCACAACACCCCTATATAGTTGATACATCTATGCGAATGTACATGCATAGGAAAGATTGTTTTTCCCCTAAACCACTAGTGAATGTTTGTTTTATTTAAAAAGTGTGAGATTGGTCTAATGGAGGAAAGACCAGTGCCAATCCAATTGGGTTACAGAGTCTTAGATGATAGAAAAGAAAACAAATGGAAAGGAAACAAAGAAAAGATGATCTAAGCACATGCTATATCAGATTGTAGGTTTTGTGCTTCAAACATACTTAATAATCCAGAATAGAACTACATGCATTCAAACGTAAAGAACAAATGACAATTACAAGGCTTGTAATCTATTTAAAATTCTTTCACATTTTCAAATGTCCAATACAAACTTATCAAAAAATGTGATAAGAGAAAAGACCCTAAATATGTATACAAACTACCATGGAGACATTCTCTGCACAATCCCTACTACACATTAAATCTTTAATTCACCATCCCACTACTTCTCTGCAACTGGACATGGCATGATTTGGAGCCATAGAAGCATTGTTGGACCTGCATAGGCCCCAACAACCAAAAAAGAACCAAATTGTAATGTATCTAAAACAAATGCATATATAGCAATTTAGCTCACTATGCAATTCCAGGTGTTGCACTGAGTCAATGAGTACACCCATGCTTCATTGAATTCAACCCATTATCATGTTAGAAGATCTGCATGATTGGAACCCTGTCCATTCCCTAACAATTCTAAAAACTGACACTAGAAGATTTCCCACATGTCTTGGGTACTTGGAGCAATAATGAGAGAAGGCCTAAGTCCACTTCCTAACACCTGCAATATCTACTTTATCCTCCATGAGTACTTGTGCATTGAAAATTTTCACTGTTCTACCCACCTAAATGGCCTTGTTCTGCAGGATGATTAATTTTGGGTACAATCTACCTACAATATCATGCAATCATGGTGCAATTTCAGACAGATAGGTGTTTGAAGAACAGTCTGCCAAAAAATTGTGTAAAGCCTTTTACAACATTTTAAAATATTTTAAACTAAGTTTAAAATATTTCAAACTATTACATTTATATTATGCTTTACAAACATTTTGATTTTTATATTTTAATTTTGCCTTATTGGCAAAATCCTTCCATCGCAAACCAAGCCTTCTCTATCGATTTATCTTTTTCTTGCTTTTTGCCTTATTGGTGAATCTTTCTTTTCATGAACTAGCCTCAGCCTTTACTTTCTTCTTTGTTTCATTCTTTTGCATTTATTAGTAAAGTTCTCTTTTCTCGAACCTCTTATCTTTGCCACTTTCTTCCATCTTCTCTATCTTCCATTGTTAGCAAATCGGGGAAAAGGTGAACCATCCACTTTACCCATCCCCTTGTCTTTTCTTTCTTCACTATTGGCGAAACTTTTGTTGGAAAAACCTTTGTCGGTGAAACCAAGAGTTCACAAACAAAAGGTTTTATCGACAGAGCCATCAACTCTCTTATTTTACTTAGAAACTTTTCCTTTGTCGCAACTTTGTCTCCTTCCTCTCCCTTTGGTCGCTTTATTAGCAAATCAGGGAAAACATGAACTTATGAGATTTGTTGGTGAAATTGGTAGTTCGCGAACTAACCGGTTTGCTGAAAAAGACTCAGTTTTTTCTTCTTTACCTTTGAAATATTTGCCCTTTCCTTTCATACCTTAGACAATTTTCCAATTCTTTACTCACTGAATTAAGCTATTAGTGAATTCTCTAGTTTACTAACTGAAGATTTTGCTGACAAAGGTCAGCCTTCAACAAATAGGACTTCGAAGGTCATGCCTTCTCTGAGCAATTTGTACTTTAGAGGAGAAGGAGAGAACACCTGATCCCAAAATACTTAGGAAAATGAAGAGAGTTAGGGGTCAGGCCTCGGGCCTTCTTCCTTCTACCTTCCAAAAGGAAGAAAGAAGAAAAGGAGAACTACATTCTGAAAACATAGAAGCCTTGAAGGTCACCGGGAGTTAGCCTCCGGACCTTCTCCCTTCATCCTTCCAAAAGAAGGAAGGAAGGAAAGGAAAACTGGTGCAGTCACGGTAGGAGGGTTCATAGAATGAACTGTCCGAACCGTGCAGCAAGAGTAAACACAATGGAAACAACTCAAGAAATGGAACAAATGCAGATTCAGTCATTTAGTATATTAAAGAATTCAAATAGAATCAGGCTGACAACATGCGGGCTTACAATTAGGGCTCACAGGCCTGAGTACATACATGTGCAAGATAAGGCTTTGAAGCTCCCTTCGCACAAGATCTAAACTAAGAATTATGAATCAATTTCTAACTCCCTTCCTAAGGATCTATTACATCAATATATATCATCTCCAGACTAATACATTCTTTTGCGTTGGCCAAGGAAGGTCACAAACTCCAATGAAGAGTTGTAATGTGTTCACAGATAGGTCAGACCTAAATGCATAGAACACTTCCTCAAATGAATGAAAAAATGAGCAGACCCTTGGGGAAGGTCAGCTACAAACCAAAGGATGTTGAATGATGTGTCATTGAGATCCACAAGTCAAGGAATGATCCGCAAGCCTTCTCCTTTAGCTGATTATCAGGAACTGTTAGAAGCTCTGCTCTAAGAAAACAGTTGATCTTCTGATAGTGATATCTTTCCGATAACTGATCCAAATGCTTTAAATTCTTGATATGATGTAGATGAATGAATTTAGATGTTAAGTCTAGATCTGCAAGGTGTGAATTGCCAAAACTGGACCACAAGCTGAAACTGCTTCTGACTGAACTGCCTAAACTAAACTGAAAAATGAAAGAACAAACTGCAAACAAACTGAAATGCAAATGTTTTTGGTTGATGCAAGATTACTCTTGAACGAGGGATGCTCTTGCATCAGACATCCGGGGTTATTGAAAAATTGAGTCCCCCACTTTGCTGGGGCTAGGGGAGAACCAAGACAGTCCACCTCAGTATGAGAAATCCATGATGAATCTTCTTCCGGTCTGCCTTTCCACTTCACAAGATATTCTTTGTATTGTCTTCCTCTAGTGCTATGTCCAACTCTATTGTCCAAGATGTCTTCTATCTACTCTAGTGCTTGTTGTGGTTATTAATTCTTCAAGTCTTCTTCCATACTGTCACTGAAATCTGCTTCATGATATTGATAAAGATCTGCAATGTTGAAAATAGGTGAAATACCCAAGGTCTTCGGTAACTCCACTTCATATGCATTTCCTAAATCAAATTTCCTGAGTATCCTACAAGGTCCAAACTTCTTCATCTTCAACTTGTTATATGTCCCAACTGGAAATCTGTCTTTTCTCAAGTACACCATTACTTCATCTCCAACTTCAAATTCCTTATGTCTTCTCTTCTCATCAGCCTTCTCTTTGTACTTATTGTTCATATCCTCCAAATCTTTCTTCACTTGATTATGCACTATCTTCATATGGTCTACAAATTCTTCAGCTTCTACACTCCTCTTGTCCTCTGCACTGATATCTCTCAATTCTACAGCTCCTCTAGGATTCACTCTGGTAACAATCTCAAAAGGTGTTCTGCTGATACTCCTATTTACTAAATTATTGTATGCAAACTCTGCTTGTGAAAGAATCAAATCCCAACTTTTGGCTTTGTTTCCAACCAAACATCTCAGCAAGTTTCCCAAACTCCTATTCACTACCTCTGTCTATCCATCTATCTGTGGATGAAATGTAGAGCTAAACTTCAAATATGTCTTCATCTTCTTCCAAAGTGTCTTCCAAAAGTATCCAACAAACTTTGTATCTCTATCTGAAACTATACTCTTAGGTACTCCATGCAATCTCACAATCTCTTTGAAAAATAGGTCACCTACATGCATTGCATCAGTTGTCTTCTTACAAGGTATGAAATGAGCCATCTTTGAAAATCTGTCAACCACTACAAATACTGAATCATGTCCTCTCTGTGTCTTAGGCAATCCCATTACAAAATCCATGCTTATGTCTTCCTAAGGTATCTTCAGTACTACCAAAGGTTTATACAATCTGGTGTTCTGATTACTACCTTTTGCAACTTGACAAACTCTACAACTCTGCACAAATGTCTTAACATCCTTATGTATCTAAGGCCAAAAGTAATTTTCACTTACCAAAGCCACTATCTTGTCAATGCCAAAATGACCTGCCAATCCACCATTGTGTTTTTCCTTGATCAAATTATCTCTCATTGAACTTCTAGGTATGCACAACTAACTTCCTTTGAACAACATATCCTCTTGAATGAAATAGTCCAACCACTTACTTCTATCTGTTACAACAGGTTCCTTACATGCTTTCCAAGGATCTGCAAAATCAGTGTCTCCCTCATACATGTTCTTCAATTCATCAAAACCCAACACTTCAACTCCCATCTCTATCAACAAGTTTCTTCTTCTACTCAAGGCATCAACAACTTTGTTTGATTTTCCACTCCTATGCTTCAAGACAAAAGTATAACTTTGCATGAACTCTACCCATCTCATATGTCTCTGATTCAAGTTACCTTGACTATTCAAATATTGCAAAGGTTGATGATTTGTATACAACACAAACTCCTTAGGCAACAAGTAATATCTCCACTTCTTCAAGGCTTGAATTATGGCATAGAATTCCTAATCATAAATTGAATATCTTCTCCTTGCATCATTCAACTTTTCACTGAAATATGCTACAGGTCTACCTTCTTGACTTAATACTACTCCAATCACATTTCCACTTGCATCACAATCAACTTGAAATACCTTATTGAAATCTGGTAATGCCAAAATAGGTTGTTCTGTCACTTTCTGCTTCAACAACTCAAAACTTTTATCTGCTCCAGATGTCCACTTAAAATCTTTTCTGTCACCTCTCATTGTCTCTATCATAGGGTTACAAACTGAACTAAAATTTCTGATGAACTTCTAGTAGAAACTAGCCAATCCATGAAATGATCTAACCTCTCCAATGCTCTCACTTTCTCAGGGCCCATCTTCAATCCTTCCGAAGAAATCCCAAATCCCAAATATACCAATTCTTCCTTCATGAAACTACACTTCTTGATGTTTATCAGCAATTTCTCTTCTCTTAATCTCTACAAAACTTGTCTAATATGCCACAAGTGTTCTTCTTTTGTTTTATTGAAAATCAGAATATCATCTAGGGACATAATAACAAACTTACCCAAGAATTTCTTTAGAACTTCATTCATCAACATCATGAAAGTACTCGGTGCATTTGTCAGTCCAAAGGGCATCACTAACCACTCATACAATCCTTCATTTGTCTTAAAAGAAGTCTTCCATTCATCTCCTTCTCTGATTCTGATCTGATGGTATCCACTCTTCAAATCTATCTTTGTGAAATATTTTGCTTCACTCAAACAATCCATGATATCATCCATCCTAGGTAAAGGAAATATATACTTAACTGTGATCTTGTTTATTGCTCTAGAGTCAGTACACATTCTCCATTCTCCATCCTTCTTTGGTGCAAGCACTGCAGGTACTGCACAAGGACTCAAACTTTCTCTGATCAAACCTTTCCTCAACAACTCTTGTATCTATCTATTTAGTTCTTCATTATCTGCCAATGTCATTCTATGTGTTGCTTTGTTAGGTAAACTTGCTCCTGGTATAAGATCCACGTGATGAATGATACTCCTTATAGGTGGTAATTCTTTAGGCACATTATCTGATATGATGTCTTCATACTCTGTCAGCAACTCTCTTATCTCCTCTGGTTCATTTTCTTTCTTCACTACTTCAGGTGTTTTAGGAATCAAGGCATAACACATACTTTCCTGTTTCAAACCATCCAAAAATTTTCTTCCATCTACCAAACAGACTCTAGCATTTCCACATACCACATCTTCAAGATCATCTTCCAAAGGAATCAAAGTAATTCTTTTCCCATTTTTTTTATAGTATATGTGTTCTTTCTCCCATCATGTATAGCTTTTCTATCATATTGCCAAGGTCTACCCAACAAGATATGACAAACATCCATAGGCATAATATCACAATATGAAATTTCACCAAACATTGTTCACTCACCAGTACCTTATGGTCATCCTGAATCCATGCTATCTAATAGGGCTTAGGGTGTTTCAATCTTTCTAACTTCAGCTTAGTCATCATCTCCTCTGAAACTAGGTTATCTGAACTACCACTATATATCACAACTTTACAACACTTACCTCCTGATTTGCATCTAGTCCTAAACAAGCTCTTCCTCTGTGGTGGTTCCTCATTAGTCTCTATTTGAAATAGTTCTCTCCTCATCACCAATGATTCTCCTTACTCAGGTTTACCAATAGAACTGGGTGATTCAACATGTTCTTCAACATAGGCTGATCTTCCACTATTTTTTGTCCTCTTGCTTGTACTACCCTAATTACATTCAAATGCTCTATGTCCTTCACCTCCACACTTGAAACAAGTACCTCTGAATGTTCTCCTATCTAATCCTCTTCCTTCTCTCCTGTATCCTTCATTCCGGTATGCACTAGGGTTTCCTCTCTAGTAAAAAGTTGTCATCTCTCTGGTAAGCATTGTTATCTCTATCATCCCTCCTAACTAGGCTATCAAACTTGTTCTGCTCTAGAAATGATCTGTATCCTCCAGAATAAATCCTACCTCTCTGAAATTTACCTCCTCTACCTCTTTGTTTCTGATCATGCTTCTTATTCAACTTGTCTTCAACTTTCAAGGCAAATTGATATGCTTCTTCTAAAGATGTCATCCTTACCAAGCTTAGTTCTTCTTGAATGTTCAATCTTAGTCCATTGATGTATCTAGCCACTTTCTCTTTGCTTGCTTCACTATGTCCTATTCTTATGATCATCTTATGAAATTCTTTAGTGTACTTCATAGATTTATCCTTTTGTTTTAGGTTTTGCAATCTTTTCAACAATTCCAACTCATAGTCAGCAGGTATGAACTGATTCTTTAACTTTGTCACCATCTGGTCCCATTTTGTAATCTTTTCTTTTCTTCTTCTGTTTCTTTCCAACTAAACTTCTTTCCACCATATAGTAGCATGTCCCTTCAACTTTGTCTTCACAAATTTCACCTTCTTTGGATCTTCAATTTCCTCATATTCAAAATATTCTTCCATATCATTTATACAGTCAATCAACTCTTCAGGGTTCAGGTTACCAGTATAGTTCAGCACATCAACTCTAGGTCTCTTTCCAATCTTTGAAATAGCTCGTATCATCTTTACTTGATTTGATTCTTCTTCTTCATCACCTCCTAGGGTTTCGCTAGTTTGTTCACCAGATTGAAATTCTTCCTCATCATCGCTTTCAACATTAGGTCTCAGTGTCAATCCTCTTCACCTATCTTCTTCAACATCATCCAAACAAATTTGTATTGTTCTCATCAATTCCATCATCTCATCCATTCTATTAGCCATTGTACCAATAGGAGGAACTCTCTGTGGCAGCATTGTTCCTAGGATCAAGTGCAAACTGCCTTAGGTTTAGTGATCGGGCTACAAGCGACAACTGCCTCTCAATCGGCAATTGGTTGCACACAAATAACCTATCTCGGATTGGTGATCTGCTTACAACAAGATCTTACAGAATCTCCTTCACCAATTTCACTCCAAAGAATCAAACTTTGGCTCTGATACCACTTGGTGCAGTCACGGTAGGAGGGTTCACAAAATGAACTGTCCAGACTGTGTAGCAAGAGTAAACAAAATGGAAACAACTCAAGAAATGGAACAAATGCAGATTTAGTCATTCAGTATATCAAAGAATTCAAATACAATCAGGCCGGCAACATGTGGGCTTACAATTAGGGCTCATAGGCTTGAGTACATACATGCACAAGATAAGGCTTTGAAGCTCCCTTTGCACAAGATCTAAGCTAAGAATTATGAATTAATTGCTAACTCCCTTCCTGAGGATCTATTACATCAATATATATCATCTCTGGACCAATAGATTCTTCCGCATCAGCCAAGGAAGGTCACAAACTCCAATGAAGAGTTGTAACGTGTTCACAGATAGGTCAGACCTAAATGCATAGAACACTTCCTCAAATGAATGAAACAACGCACAGACCCTTGGGAAGGTCAGCCATGAACCAAAGGATGTTGAATGATGTGTCATTGAGATTTGCAAGTCAAGGAATGATCCGCAAGCCTTCTCCTTCAGTTGATTATCAGGAACTGTTAGAATGCTCTGTTCTGAGAAAACAATTGATCTTCTGATAGCGATATCTTTTCGGTAACTGATCCAAATGCTCTAAATTATTGATATGATGTAGATGAATGAATGTAGATGTTAAGTCTAGATCTGCAATTTGTGAATTTCCAAAATCGGACCACAAGCTGAAACTGCTTCTGACTGAACTGCTTGAACTGAACTGGAAAATGAAAGAACAAACTGCAAACAAACTGAAATGCAATTTTTTTTGGTTAATGCAAGATTACTCTTGAACTAGGGATGCTCCTGCATCAAAAACCTTCTCACACTAAGAAAAATAATGAAAATGTCGAGGGGCATCCCTCGGGCCTTCCACCTTACGCTTTCCTGAAAGGAGGAAGAAGAACCAACCCCCGCCCTCTGCCGCCCACTTCACACTTAGAAGAATTTGAAACAAGTAGACCTTGTCGAACTTCAGCCCTTGGGCCCTCTCCCTGACACCTGCCTTGAAGAAGACCGAAGGGCAAAAGCCCAAACTCTGACCTTTGACAAAGATAGAATAATTTTCAAGAACTTAACACTTAGGCAAATTTTAGCCTTGGAGGATTTTAGAGCAAAAAGGGAAAGCATGACAAAAGGAGGGAGCCTGAAACTCTGACCTCCAATAAAGGAAAAAATACAAGGAAACACTTTGATTTTTTGATAATTAGTCATTTTTTGGGCTTTTTCTTGTATCTCAAAAGGAAAACATTTATAAAGCCTTGTGAAGGGAACCTATGGAAAATATCTCTGATCGGAGATAAATGATAGGCTCCACAACAAAGGCACAAAGTGGGTAATTTTGATGGATTTGGGGCAAAAAGAGCAAGTTGGGAACTAGATTTTTCAGGCTTCAATATAACGTATAAGAATTATGGGTTTACTTTCAAGTTGCATTGTAATTAAAAATCGCTCATGACACATTAAGTAAATAACATTACAGGTAGACAAACTTGACAAATTTTTAAGGAGCCCATATGTACTTCAACTTGCCTATTTTGACACTCAAGTGAGCCTCAATTAATACTCTGAAACATAAATAATGCATAAGCCCATTTAATTTTATGTTTACCTCACAGTAGCCCACAAAATACTATAATTTTACCATTAAAATTTACAATATGTCGCATTCCTATAAGAAGAGACTTTAAAAATAAGTTTGAAACCTGAAGTATTCATGTAGCAGTTAGGACAAGAAATAATTGTAAGGAGTAATGACATTTATCACAGAAGCTATACGGAGAAGGTAATTCAACTTTTATTTGAATTTTTCATAAAATAGTCAAATTCAACAATTATTTTTAACAATAATCCAAAATGTCTTTATTTATAATAGTTTATTTGGACTACCTTTTTGGGGCTACGTAGAATATTATCTATTGCCAGTGACATGAGTGAAGAGTTAAAATCCTTTTTCCACTATCATATATTATGTCAAGAGTTAGTAGTTTTGGCTTTGGCCAAAGAGTCGTACTACTATGGATGGTCAATTGAGTTTGACCTAGTAGGCCTCAAATGATACAAACTTAGAATTGAAATTGATATGTGGATGTGCTGGTGTAATGTGAGTGACAATGACAGTTAGAAAGGCTTGATAAATTTAATCCTCCTTTTCTGGCCTCATTGTTACCCTCATCCAGTGTTGTGTTGTACATATACTTCAAAATTCAATGGCATGCTAATCAATAACATTGTGGGTGACAATGTTCTTGAATATGTCACAAAAAGGTTCCATGTCAATTGTCTTGTTTTGGATTACAGTGAAGATATTTTTGGACATCACAATATTCACAAAAGAAAAATATTTTGGGAGAAAAGGGAAAGGATGAAATATTCTTGAACAATGTTTAGAAACCTTTGAATGTGGTCAATTTTTTCCTATAGCATGTTTTGAAGTGAAATGATAAACTATTCTAGGTTTCAAAGCTACCTATAACAATGTACCTTGTTACTATTTTTTGTGACAAATATAAATAACTATTAACAAGTAGAGGGTATAACTTGTTTATGATATTTTTGCAACAAATGTAAATAATGAGTTAAGGATTTTCTAGAATTTATACCATACCTTCTTTTGATAGTTAATAATATATACATATTTTATTGTTATCCTTGAAAGCAATATGGTTTAGTCTTTATAATATATGTGGCTTCAAATTATTCAATGGTTTTGAGAAATTGAGACAAATATAAATGTCCATCTGGTTTTCTTTTATTGTTTTGTTTAAAATCACAAATACATTTTAAGCTTTATAAATACTAAATCTATTCCGAGATTATATTAAATATATATATCCAATATATATTTGTGAAATGTATAGACTACAATCCAAAGATAACTACTACAAATTTGACTTTAGTTTTTTTAGCCTTATCAAAATGCCTTGTCCACAACAAAAATTCAGCTTCAAAACTTGAGCTGGATGACAAATTCAGTCAGTCAGTGAGGTAATGGATGAGACTTTCCTCTAGGTTGGTGATAACCCCTATCTTCTACGTATCCTTCCATGCTATTGATAATCTTTACTATATCTACATTTGGTTGGGTTTCTTTCCAGCCTAGCTTAGGTGTCCAAATGATTGTAGGGTACCACTTCAATCCAATCCACTAGATACCCTTTTCTTTCATACCCCTTATATATTGTCTTGCCCTTGTAATAGCTAGCTGAAAATTTGGATAACCTAAGGGCACTTTTCTTTTCAATTTGGGTGTGAGCTCATCCCATCGATCCTTACAATGGTCTTTACTATTTGCAGTATGTAGTAACATTTCTTCAGCTACCTCAACCACTTTATCCTCGATGCCCTGCATCATCTCTGTGGTTTCTTTATTAGTCATAAATATTTATAGGTTATGCAACACTTCCCTCACCAAAATATTTTCCCCTCTTCATCATAATTTTTGCATCTCTCTCCATGTTGTCATACCTCTTCTTCTCCAACCCTCTTTCTATTTGTCCTTGGACAAAAGAACAAAATGCTCTCAACTAAACATCTCCCATGTACAGATTAGGATTCCAGTCTTTATCATCAAATAAAATAAAAAAATGCAAATACAACTCGCATAATAGATTCTTTTCTATCTTAGCTTCACTTCCTAAATAAGCTTTATAAAATACTATAGGTGTATCCATGTTTTATGATGTTCCTTCAATCACTCTTTTTACCTGTAGCTTGTGAAATTGTTCCTGTAACCATAATGCATGCACTCTCACAGGGGACCTACACTATAGCATTTTACTCGCAAGCATTAAAATTAATTGAATTCTATCCCTCAAAACCTTATTTTCCTCATTCAACATTTCATTTTCTATTTTTTCCTTTTTTAAATTGTTGCAATTTATCCTTTTGATTGGTATATGTAATGAACCAATTATTTTTTAATTTCTCCAATTTTCTCTCATGTCCCTTTATGTAAGACATGTTTCTTTATCCTTTATCTGCATTATAGTAACTTCTAATTTTGTAACTTTTTAAGTGTCCTTATCTCATCTTCTTGTTTCCTGATTTACTCACATGCCTGCTCTAACTCTATCAGTTCTATAGTAGACTCATTAAACTCTACTATAGGCCCATCTTGTTCAATTTCTTCAGCAACAATATCAACAAGTTCTTCTCCCTATTTTACCATAACTACCTTTGCTACAGGTATCACTGATTCAAGTTCTCCTAGAATAGAGCTTTCTATAACAAGCATTTTTTCTATAGGATTCTCCATCATAGAACTTTTAGCTACAAGTTTTATTCTCTTTCATTTAGTGCTCCATGACATTGTTTTCTCCAAAATATGCACCTCCAAATCAGATTGAGCTTATTTCTCTAATTAGGTAGTTTTTTTCTAGCCATGGCTGCTAAAGTCTTAAGTCTCGTAAATGACCTTACATTTAGTTTTGGAGTAGGAGTTTTGTCATGTTATTCATCGCCATATTCAGATTCTTTTGTCCAAATATGTCATCTTGTTCAATTTCTAATATCTCATATTGTAGTTGTAGAGGGCCCTACTTTATCTCTTGGAGCCATACCTATAGGAGGTATATTACTTGTTTTGATATGTGCATCATGGGCAAGAGTGTAATCTGTTGAACTTAGGTTTGTCATTGATGTCAAAAGGAATTTCATCTTCATTCTTTATGAGTGACCTTGTTTATCATCTAAGATGACAGAGGAATACCTTATTTAGTTGGTGATCTACTTGGGGTTCTACATGCTAAGGTGGTTGAGTGTTCATGTCAAAGTCTTGTGCAAAAGGGTTGTTTCATCATATGGTGCAAACAATGTGTGTTGGTTGATGCAACAATTAAGTTGTCTATGTTCATCTTCTTTGACTGTCATCCATTCTTCAGGAGTGGTCTTGATGGTGTTTCATCCTTGTTGATGTCATTGGTTTTGATGAGATGACTGTCCACTATTGATAGGTGCTCAAAGGTGATCAAAGGTCCTATGTCTACAATGTTCAAACCTTATGCATTGTGTAAACCTTGTCATCAGGACAGTTGATGTTAAAAGCATTAACATGGTTGTATATGATCTCAGTTAGGTAGAGTTATGATCAATGACCAAGTGAAGGCAAGAGATTGTTTGAGGATCCTATATGTAATGAGACATTACATCAGGTGATATTACATCAGGAAATCTTTGGTCAGTGGTGGTGTGATAGACTATTCTAAAAGCTTGTACAATGCAAAGAGTTGCAGTCGTTCATGACAAGTTTGTCAAGATGTCAAAGGTACTTGTTTCCATTTCATGGTGTATGTTGATACAAAGTGAAATGGTGTTGTTGTGTTGTTTGTCCTTTGGTTTCAAATTTATGACAGTGAGCAATTGGAAGTCTTAGGGTTTGAGAAATTGTCTCAAAAGACCTAAATGGAAAACCCTAAGTGTAAGGACTTTCAAACCCTAGGTTCCCTAAGACAAAGTCTCTCTTCCAAAATCAAAGGTCCTACCTGATTTCTATCCCTCTGCCATACAATTAGGGTTTGTATGATTTCAAGTCAAAGGGCATTTTTGAAATTAGTGTTTGTCATTTTCTAAAAACCTAATCTACAAGTTTTAAACCCTAAAACCCTAAGGTTCTTAAATATTCGGTGTAGAAGGAAAAGCTCCCTCTGTAACACACAACTCAAAACTCACAACACAATTCACAGATTGTAAACATAAATTTTTGTTTCATTTTATTGAAATAAAAACTCTTATACAATCTACAAATCTGTAACAAATTTATTTACATTCAAGGCTTTAGATGGCCTCTGACACATGCACAATACCTCCTATTTGCACATTCTCCTATATACACACCCTCAAGTTTCGCATCCTCTTCTCTAGTTACACATCTGCACCTACAGGTGCCTCAATCTACTATCATTGCCAACTCTCACCTTATTCCTTTACTTGGCTAATCCCTCTTTCAATTCCTTGGACCATGCACATCCTAATTTTAGTCAATATCTTTATAGAAAAAGAATGAGTAATCTCTTCTCAAATTCCATGCAGAAGTTGAAGAGGCCAACTGAATTCAAATCTTTAATTTGAATTCTTTTTTGACCTATGACCTTTCTTCTCCTGGAGGGTAGTTAGGGAAAACATATTTCAAATTCTTCCCACTATAGTACACTTGTTTTTTATTGCATTATGTTCTCTATCAATGTATTCAGCTCAGTAAGATATTACATTTATTCCTAAAGTGGCCAGGAATTTCTTTTTCCTTGTTCATATCCTACAAGGATGATAGTTTATAAACTATGCATCATGGTTACCTAAACCATATGCCTTTACATTAAACTTTGTTCTAAAATCTTTAGTAATGGAATGAAACAACTGTTCTTGGGCATCTTTGGAGTGTCAAGCCTATTCATTTTCTTTATCTGTAACTTATCCATCATCTAGATAATTTTAAAATTTCAAAATTTCTTCAATAAAAATATTTTTAAATCCTACAAACTAGACTCTAACTCCTCTAACGATTCCAACTGAGCTAACTACTCTTCTAGTTGTTGGTGGATGTCGAGAACAAGAGCTCAGATCCTACGCTGCATAAGATTAAAAATATATGAGGTTATTTTGACTCTCTTTCCTTTGGCATCCATATTGAGAGAGGTCTTCCAAGTAGAGGTAATCTCCCTTCCAAATGAGTCTGTGGGCATAGATCTACGCAAGACCAGTGAATTGGCTAGTGACAAGAAATGTTCCATTCTTTATTGCTTCTAATGCTCAGGTGTCTCTGTTCGACTTCGGTTATAGAGACTTGTGGCCTTAATTATCTTCAAGTTATCTTCGTCATCTTCCAAGTCATCAAGCATGGGGGTTTCCAAAAAACCATAGAAAGACTATGCTGATTCATATGTTATATGGCATCAATTTAAGCTTGAGAGTTTCTCCAAGTCCTTTAGAGCATGTTTGGTTACAATATACAAAGAATGGCAATATAACACGTACAATCCTACCAGGGAACTCATGAGAACAATCCATGGGTGTTTGGGCACCCCTCCACTTCATCAATGGAATCCCAATATGCAGAGTATTGACAACTTCTGTCAAGTTAGTCTACAGAGTATTAACAGCTTTAGTCTAAATGATGGCATGCATATCTTCAATCGTAGCTTCATCCAGAAGTACGTTTTTTTTTGTCACAGCTACATTGCACACCAGCACATCTACTACCCTAAGTGTAATGGATGCTCCTTGAGAAAGAGCCTCTTTGGCAATGGAAAGTCCAATTTCACTTAATCCACCTATTATCAGGACATGCTTGCCCAATAGAGATTGCAACCATGGTGATGGAGTCTTGAAATTGATCCTCATTAAAAATATGATGTGAATATCTAAGGAAAGATAAATTGCAATAGCTACCACCAAAGTCACCGAAAAACAAAGCTAAAATATCATCTTTTTGGTTGATGTAGGATTGCGTATTCGCCTGGGATGCTCCTGTATCAATATTTTAAACCCTAGCTTAAGTGTTAAAACTTATGTTATGACGAGCATGCACTTTATGTTCTATTTTGAAGGTGATCAGTGATTAGAGGTTGAGAGCCACCTAAGTCATAATAGGAAGGGTTATTAAACGTGAGTCTGACTGACCCCCTCACCTAGGGTAATCGGTTCTACCTAGTATTGTCTGCCAATCAAAGTGCCAAAAACAAATCTATGATGGGGATCAAATGTTTCAATGGTGTGAAGGTTTGTATCGAAGGTAAAGATTTAAAATTGTTTGAATTACAACAGTTACATTCTAAGAACAGAGTTTGACGGGTAGAAGAGACTATATTTCACATGCAGTAGTGCAGAGGTAAAACAAAGTCTAAAAATAACAAAATCTAAAAAGGATTTGATCACTTGTCATACAAAAAGCATGATGCGTCCACTTTCTCAAAAATAAATGCACTTCAACAACCAAAACAAAAAATGTAGGTAGTGGAGATATTAAAAATCTAATATGGAAGATGGTTGAAGAAAAAAATAAATGTATGAATTTCTATAGTGGTTTATTTTGTAGATATAGGATGTGCTGTTAATTAAAAGAGACAAGCAGATCAAGTGATATTCCTCGATGAAATTGAAGATTAATATATATATATATATATACTGACATGATTTGATTTTATGGTGTTGAGTGTATGATGAAGAAAGGGAGATTTTTGTTGAACAAAGATATGCAGATGAAGGAAGATTTTTGTTGAAGAGAGATATGCAGATAAAGGGAGGTTTTGATTAATAGGGATATGAAATTGAAGAGATATTTTGTAAAAGTTGTGTAGAGAGAGAAACTTTGAGTAGTGATTTGTCTTGAAATAGAGTAACCCTCTGTATTATGTGTTGATTTCTTCTAATATGGTTGTGAGTGGAGTATGTGCTTCGATTGCTAGTGAGGTTTTGCCAAGTGAGGCATTGTAACCAGTGAGGTTTTGTCAAGTGAGGCATTGTAACCAGTGAGGTTTTGTCAAGTGAGGCATTGTAACCAGTGAGGTTTATGGCCAGTGAGGCTTAATAAAACTCATTGTTCATAGTGGTTTTTTACCCTTCTAGGGTTTTCCACTCAATCACCTGTGTTATGTGTTGATCCTATCTAAATCTTGTCATTTGTCAATGTTTTATGTCCTGATGCATTTGTTTTATATTTCATGATGAGTTATAACATGTTATATTGTTTTGGTACCATTGTGAGAAGAACTTGTTTTAAGAATTGTTTTTGTTGACCACTGATTCACCCCCCCTCTCAGTGGTCTAAAGTATTCCAACAATTAGTATCAGAGCATTAGGTTCCTTGAAATAAGTTTAACCAACTTAGGTGATCTTGGTAGTGGAATACACATTATGGCTAATCAAGAGGGTCATTCTACTTCTAGAGCACCTCTTTTTGATGGGTCAAATTATCTATTTTGGAGTTTTAGAATGGAGTCCTATTTGTCCTCTATAGGTTATGATGTTTGGGCAGCAATAGTAAATGGGTATGTTGTGCCTTCTTAGCCGCCTTCCACTGTTGATGAAAAGAAAGCCTATGAGTGTAATGTCAAGGCTAAGAATGCCATTTGTTGTGGGTTGACAAATGAGATCCTTGTTAAGACCATGCATTGTAAAACTACAAAGGAAGTCTAGGACAAGTTGTCAAGCATCTATAAAGGTGATGACAGGACTAAAGAAGAAAAGTTGCAACCCTTTAGAGAAAATTTTGAAGGGTTAAAAATGAATGAAGAATAGAAAATTTCTTATTACCTTCTTAGGGTACATGAAATAGTCAATGCAATTCATGGTCTTGGTGAAACCCTAGAAGAAACAGTGGTGGTTAAGAAGGTGTTAAGGTCTTTAACATTTAAATATGATTCTAAGGTATCTGCTATTGAAGAAATAGATTTGAGAAAACTTACTCTGGATGAACTGCATGGCACATTCACTGCTTATGAAATGAGAATTTGTCATGATGAATCAACAAGCAAAGAGGCAGCCTTCAAGATTGAAAAAGGAAATGAAGAGGTAGATTCAAATTTAGAGGATTTGGATATTCAAGAGTCTAACTTTGTCAGGAGATTGAAGAAAGGATCAGGTAAATACAAAGGGAAGCTTCCGTTCAAGTGCTTTGGTTGTGGTAAGATAGGACTTTATGCTACTCAGTGTCCCTATAATGATCCTGAAAGTGATGAAGAGGACAATAGGAAACAAGGAAACAAAAAGCAATATAATCCCAAAAAGAAAAACTTTTTCAAAAAGAAGAAAAAATTATTTATTAAGGATGTTGATGTAACTAATAGTAGTTCTGAAGATTCTCTTGAAGAAGGAGAGGAAGATTTGTTTATCACTGTTGTTAGTCTAAGTGAAAATCAAAAATAAAATGATGAAGAAGAGGTTGATCTTGAAGGAGAATTGATGTGTGCACTTGGTGAGATAAAAAGACTTAAAAAGGAGGCAGTTATGCAAAGAAATCAAACCCTAAAAGAAACTAAAAATCTGATCATCAAGATTAATGAGTCTGAAAAGTTGGTTGCTAACCTAAAGCTTCAACTTGAAGAGAGAAAAAAGATTGTAGAAGTCACCAAAATGGAGTTAGACACCAAGAAAAAGGAGTGTGATTGTTTAGAAGCAGAAGTTGTAGCCTTGAGGAAAAGGATTGATATGTGTGACAGTAGTAGTGGGTTAGTAGACCTCTTGGGAAAACAAAAAGGCCACAAAGACAAGACTAGTTTAAGGTTTGTGGAAGGCCAATGTTCATATTCCAATGATCCTCAAGAGAAAGGAGTTGAAGGAAGACATAAAACATCACCAAAATCTGATCACACTCTGATTCAACATGCTAATGTTGATGGATTTATCAATGTCACAAACAAAAGGCTCATGAAATCATCAAGTACAAAAAGGAACATTCCATTCAGGTATAATCTATATTTCTATGGTTATTGTTTTTATTGTAACCAATATGGACATAAAGTAATTGATTGTAGAAGGAGTCAATTTGCATCTTATAGAAATATGAATGTAGGCCACATAGAAAGAAATTGTAGAGTGCATGAAAGGTATGATCATGTATGGAATAACAATAGAAGTGTTCATAGGTTGTCAAAAAGTAACTATCATTCATTTGATTGCAATATCATACGTTATAAGTGCAACACCCTTGGACATAGAGCACATTGTTGTAGAAAAGGTTTTGTAAGATCACCTGGTTATATCAAGGAGATGAATATGTTAACCAAGAAAAAGGAAGAGTATTTGAGAGGTTGGGAAAGGAAATAACCTAAGAAAGTGTGGAGGAGGAAACATGAACAAAAAGGGAAAGAATCTACGCCTGTGCTTTATGCACAAAAGGCATCTCCAAGTGCATAAAGAGATCCATAAGCTTAGGGGAGATGATCATAGTTTCATCATGCAGTCCCCTAAAAGACAAAGAAGAATAGATAAGGCACATGAACTATTTGTCAAAGACATATGGAATATTATGTTTGTAGGTTATGTTCAATATGAGTTTGTTAAGAAGACCATGGAAACCTCTAAGAAAATACAACTAATGAGTATCAATACAGGCTCTTTAATCTTTGCCAGAATGTTTCCTATAAGTGTTCATGTTTGAACTTTTGAAGTGGTTGTGGACATACATCAACGCATACTTGAAAGTGGATATCTCTTTAAGATGCAATGATTGATAACAGAATGAAAATGTGCTAGTTTGTGTCAATAGATGTTGTATGTGACAGTGTTTTGTCTAACAATTTTTGGTCCATCAGAGATGATAAAGTCCTTAATCCTTTGATAAATGGTTTATCTTTGTTGTCATTAGACTTTGTAGATAGGTATCATTTGTGACTAAGGATTGTATTTGTAATATTGATTTCTCTGCCTTGTTGTTTGTTATCAAGTTGCTTTGTTGTTTGTTACCAAGCCTTAGATGTACAATGATTTGGATTTATGGTTGCTTTGAAGTCACCATTTTCTTTGGACAGTGGTTTGTGCCTTGACAGTGTCTCAGTGATCAGACAAACCATGAGATGTAGGATTGAATTTGTGAATGTATCAGTAGTTTCCACTTTATGAGATTTCTTATTAAAACATAAGTAACATTGATTTGTATCAGGACTGTCATAGTTTAGACAGTAGGAAAAAAAGTGCATAAAAGTCTGTTAAAACCCCTTCATCTTTTAGTGGAGATTGTTCAAGTCTTATAAAGATCAAAGGATCTGAAAATGTGTGAGAAATGCAGATGACAACATTGATTTGTTGAAAAGGTTTTTTTTTTCAAGAAAATGCAGTTGGCGAAGTAAAATCAGAAGTAAAATTAGACTCTCCCACCTTTGCTAGCATTCTTTAGAAGCTGTGGAATAGGGTATGGGATCCATCAAAGTATAACAACAAAGAGCTGTTGTCAAATGTAGTAGTTGCAAAATGTCCTAGTAGACATGTATGCTAAGTGTAGGAGAACAAACAAGGCACAATGCTGACAGTGCAGTGAATAGGCAGCAAGACATCTGTCAGTGCAGTGACCAATTGACAGGGTATTTATATCAATTTATTGTATTGACATGAATGATAAGAGTTATAGGGGGAGTAAGTGATCAAATGATTTTGGAATCATGCAGATTGATCTTGTTACAAGAATATAGTAAAGGCATCTACTACTAGTCTTGTTCATACTAACAATGCTAAACCAATATCATACGACAGTACAGTGATAGTGCCATTCAATAGTATTCAACAATAGTATTGGTTTGCTATGTTTTTGTATGCAGTTTATATAATGTGATAGGTTTGGCATACAAGGTGAAAATGGTTTGGAAACAATGTCAGCATAAGTACACACTTGACAGTGATATGTATTTCTCAAACTGCTATATGTGACAGTCTGATCACAGTGATCTACATCTTCTTTTGTATTGTATCTCCATTTATTGTTGAGACAATAGTTTGGTGCTTTAGTGGCTGTATCAGAGTTTGGATCAAATGACAATGATAGTTCTTGTCTTTCCATGAAGATTGTGTGACTGTTCCTAGCTTTCAATACAGTGGAGATGCCAAAGGTTTGTTTTTTTTTAATGACCATGTTGCTTACAAAGGTATAGTGTGATTGGTTGGTTACTATAATGCCCATTTTGATCTTAGAGTAGATGCATACAAGTCAGGGGGAGTCCATGTTTTGCAATCAATGTGTAGATCAAATGACAATGGCAGTTCTTGTCTTTTCATGAAGGTATATCTATTTTTCAGAGGGAGTATGCAATCCTTTGTCCTAGATGTCAAAGGGGGAGAGAGAAAGTGGAGAGTTTTTTCCATCAATGACAGGGGAGTTTGTTGAACTTAGGTTTGTCATTGATGTCAAAAGGACTTTCATGTTTATGCTTAAGGAGTGGCCTTGTTGATCATCTAAGATGAAAGAGGAAGACCTTATTTAGTTGGTGATCTACTTGGTGTTCTGCATGCTAAGGTGGTTGGGTGTTCATATCAAAGTCTTGTGCAAAAGGGTTGTTTCATCATATGGTGCATACAATGTGTGTTTGTTGATGCAACAGTGAAGTTGTCTATGTTCATCTTCTTTGACTATCATCCATGCTTCAGGAGTGGCCTTGATGGTGTTTCATCCTTATTGATGTCATTGGTTTTGATGAGATGACTGTCCACTATTGATGGGTTCTCAAAGGTGATCAAAGGTCCTATGTCTACATTTGTTCAAACCTTCTGCATTGTGCAAACCTTGTCATCAGGACAATTGATGTTAAAAACATTAGCATGGTTGTATATGATCTCAGTTAGGCAGAGTTATGATCAATGACCAAGTGAAGGCAAGAGATTATTTGAGGATACTATATGCAATGAGACATTACATCAGGAAATCTTTAGTCAGTGGTGTTGTGATAGACCATTCTAGATGCTTGTACAATGCAAAGAGTTACAGTGCTTCATGACAAGTTTGTCAGGATGTCAAAGGTACTTGTTTCCATTTCATGGTGTATGTTGATACAAAGTGAAATGGTGTTGTTGTTATGTTGTTTATTCTTTGGTGTCAACTTTATGACAGTGAACAATTGGAAGTCTCGGGGTTTGAGAAATTGTCTCAAAAGACCTAAATGTAAAACCCCTAGTGTAAGGACTTTCAAACCCTAGGTTCCCTAAGACAGAGTCTCTCTTCCAAAATCAAAGGTCCTACCTGATTTCTATCCCTCTGCCATATAATTAGGGTTTGTATGATTTCAAGTCAAAGGGCATTTTTGAAATTAGGGTTTGACATTTTCTAAAAACCTAATCTATAAGTTTTAAACCCTAAAACCCTAAGGTTCTTAAATGTTTTAAACCCTAGTTTAAGTGTTAAAACTTATGTTATGATGGGCATGCACTTTATGTCCTATTTTAAAGGTGATCGGTGATTAGAGGTTTGGAGCCACTTAAGTCATAACAAGAAGAGTTATTAAACGTGAGTCTGACCGGCCCCCTCACCTACGGCAACTGGTTCTATCTAGTATTGTCTACCAATCAAAGCGCCAAAAGGAAATCTATGATGGGGATCAAATGTTTTGATGGTGCAAAGGTTTGTATCAAAGGTAAAGATTTAAAGTTGTTTTGAATTACAATAATTACATTCTACAAATAGAATTTGGCCGGCAGAAGAGTCTATCTTTCACATGCAACAGTGCAGAGGTAAAATAGAGTCTAAAAATAACAAAAGCTAATAAGGATTTGATCACTTGTCATGTAAAAAGCATGATGTATCCACTTTCTCAGAAATAAATGCACTTCAGTAACCAAAACAGAAAAGGTAAGTAGTGGAGATATTAAAAATCCAATATGGAAGATGGTTGAAGAAAAAAATAAATGTATGAATTTCTATAGTGGTTGGTTCTGCAGATATAGGATGTGTTGTTAATTAAAAGAGACATGCAGATAAAGTGATATTCCTCAGTGAAATTGAAGATTAAGATATATATATACTAACATCATTTGGTTTTATGGTGTTGAGTGTGTGATGAAGAAAGGGAGATTTTTGTTTAACAAAGATATGCAGATGAAGGAAGATTTTTGTTGAAGAGAGATATGCAGATAAAAGGGATATTTTGATTAACAGGGATATGAAATTGAAGAGATATTTTGTAAAGGTTGTGCAGAGAGAGAAACTTTGAGCAGTGATTTGTCTTGAAACAGAGTAACCCCTTGTATTATGTGTTTATTTCTTCTAAGATGGTTCTGAGTGGAGTATGTGCTTCTATTGCCAGTGAGGTTTTGCCAAGTGAGGCATTGTAACCAGTGAGGTTTATGGCCAGTGAGACTTAATAAAATTCATTGTTCATAGTGGTTTTTTACCCTTATATGGTTTTCCACTCAATCACATGTGTTGTGTTGATCCTATCTGACTCTTGTGCTTTGTCAATGTTTTATGTCCTGATGCATTTGTTTTATGTTTCATGATGAGTTATAACATGTTATATTGTTTTGGTACTATTGTGAGAAGAACTTGTTTGAAGAATTGTTTTTGTTGACCACTGATTCATCCCCCCTCTCAGTGGTCTGAAGTATTCCAACACAATCATCTTCCCCTGCAACATCCTCTCCTTGTGTGGCATGTGTTGCAACAAACACTTCCCAAGTTAGTTAGGGCTTCCTTTGTTTCAAGGCCTCTGCTACCACCAACTTAATTATCCCATTATGTGTCATTAATTTGAATTTTTCATTTTGTACTTCTAAAGACATATTTCTCAAGGATTTGAATAAATAATAAGAAACATTCATGATTCTTTGATGTCTCAAATGCACCATTAAATGAAAATGAGAACTATAGATAAATGAGTACCTTCCCTCACAAGTCACATATTGAATGAGATCATATGCCACCTCTAACCATAGCTCCAATGCCTTGACTAGTCACCATTTGAGTTCACTCTCCCAGATTCAAAAACTCCTTGCAAATGCTTTCTAAATCTAGTCTACCAACGGGAAAATACTACTCCCTAGTGTTAGGCAACCTGTAGCAATTGCAACCAACTCCATATTAAAAGGAAAATCAATGCCCCTCATTACAATTTTATCCTCCTAGCATCCCATGCTAAAATCTAGGGCAACTTGTTCATCAAATCCTTACAATCATTTGAAAAATTTAATCCAACCTACCACCTTAAAATACAATAAATATTTAGCTTTTCCTTCAACTAGCCAACACCTCTCGGCTCTCTTTGATTATGTCCACCACCCATTGTGTTCAAATATCCAGCCCTTGCCCTTTGCAACCCTAATTTATCAATGTGCTTCCACACCATGTTGTAATTATTTGTTATTAGACATGTCATAAATAAAAATAACAAAAAGTGACATGTGTAAGTTGTCTACATTGGGATTGGACAACTGACAACTGGCAAACTAACTAAATAAATTGACACGATGGTTCATAAGTACAAGGTACTTTCCCAAAAATTTAAAAGAGTTGCACAAGATTTTATGAATATTTCTTGTAACCTCAAATTTTGCATCATACACATGTTGATTGTTGAAGATTGAGTGTACCACCTCATTTAATATTGGGTTACATGTGATATGTTCTTATAATCTCTTCATAATTCTCCACCACCTTCTTCCCAATTTTTGAGAGGAGTTATGGCAATCCATCATCATAGATGACATTTGTAGTGTAAGCTTTATTCATTGTGTTCATCTCAAGTTTTGAAATCCTCCTAAATGGACCTTTAGTGTTTCATTATAGGTTAAAATATTGAATATCATATTTTTTTTGGTTTTCAGATATTAGGGTTATTCATTATAATATCTTTGTGTTTTTTATACTTTCATTATACTCTAGCTGGGAGATATTTCATTGTAATCTGATGATACAATGTATTTTTGGTACTTCAAGAACATTTTAATATAATTATTTTTGTTTACACATTTTATCAAAAAGAAAAAAAGAAAAAATATTAAGCCCATTTCAGTATAACTTATTGTTTGATGTCGTACTTGCATAATTATTGTAAGAAATGAAGACATGCACAAATATAAATGATAATAATATTCATGCTAATTGATTATATTGACTCTATTTTCAAAGGAATAATGAGTTGGTAATTATAAAAAACAATTGTAGATTTTAGATTTTGGAGAAATTATTTGTAACAGTTTATTAATCAAGTTCATGAGTTTGCCAAATATATGGACCTTGCTTGTGTTTGACATTGGTTGGGAACCATCTTCCTATTCTTTATCATGTGTTTCAACCAACTCCTCTGAACCCCTATTTGAATTCTATGGTTGGTCCCCTTCTGATTGAGACAAAATATTTTTTATACCTTTTCTTTCACAAGTGGACTTCCAAATTGTAATAGCTCTATAAAACAGAAAACTAGAGCCTCAAACAATTCTCCAAAAAATTTTAAACATTGTATCTAGTCATATAGAGCCTCAAACAATTCTCCAAAATTTTTCAAGTTTATTTTGTAACTTTGACTTCAAAAATGATAAGGCACTGAAAACTCTTTCATCCTCCACTAAACCCAGAATCATTGTTTGGCACAAATATGCAAGTTTGAAATATTTTGAAATAAAATATCACATATGTTTTCTCAAATTTAATTTTTAGATATAACCTAGTTATTGATCCATGTTTGAAAGGATGATCAAGGAATTTATTCTATTAATCATTGTTGATGCAAACCAAGCAGATTTTTCTGTCAACTTTGTCTTATCTATTCATCCTTCTGTTAGGTCCCAAAACTGTAGGTCCAAAATCCTAGAGCATGTTCATGCCTTCAAGGCCAAGGGGTGTCATCAAGAAGGTAGAATAGGGGCTCATCCAAAGATCGAGGATGGTTAAGGCCAACTAACAAGAGTGAGTATTCTCTTCTATACTTTGGGATTAGCTAGACTTAGGAGGGTATTCCTAGAGGTATCAAATGAGACACATAAATAATCACAGCCATACCCAACATACACTTGACCCCTATATTTTTCACTAGGCTAAGACAAACAAGCTGCATAAAACCTCTAATTAAGCTGATCACTACACCCTACAGATGTACCAACAAATGATAACAACATGATATCCCTTGAAATAAATCCACTTAACCTCCCTTATGTAATTTACAGGGTGCAGGCATGCAAGAACATGATTCTATGATGATTTAAATAGTTTTAAATTACATAAGATTAATCCTTGATTGTAATATTGAATCATGAACAACATGAGAAACCTATTCTAACCCTACTCCTATGCCTACAACTACCCAAGACAAAGAATGAAATATGAAAGGTGTTTGATCCTTCACCAATGTGGATCGATGCCTACTCCATTGGGAAACAAAGTCATGAGTAGCAAAGAGAAAGGAGATGCATCTAGTAAAATATCAACAGAATCAGATGTGCATTTACATACATATCAAAGATTACATTTTATATAGTGGACATACTTAGTAATCCAAAATAGAACTATAGTAATCCATTTGTAACAAAGGAATGACAAATATAAAACCTTTATATTGCATTAGATGTTGTCACACATACATCAAACCTCAGTTACAATCACACTAGAAAGTGTGGTGAAGGAAAAGTACATAGATACAACTATACATTCCCTTGAATCACTACAAATGGCCACGAAGACATACCACTACATGAAATTGTGCATTACAATTCCTTCCTACACTATACCAAATGCAATCTTTAATCTTTAGTCTAGACATAACTTTGTTTGATGTCCTAGAGTAATCTTAAGGCTCTTGCACACCAGGAAATTGGCTCAAAGACCTACCCTTGCAATGAGATGACAACTTTCCTTTATAGCATGAAAATTCATGCCCTAGGTCATTAAAAAAGTTTCCCACTCGAACTGAGTTGTTGTAGAAGTTAAATCAAGCATTCATGGCATTATTGGGAGTTTTTGACATGTCCCATCATGTTTTGATGCATTTTTTGCACTCTGTAGGGGTTTTGGGTTTCCAGGGCACCGACAGATTAAGGACTGAGAATCTAGGAGGCCTTAGGGATCAAGGATTGGGAATAGGAATGGTGCACAAAATGTAGGTTCTAGGGTTCGGGAAGGATCAAGCACTAGGGATTGAGAAGGTTCAAGTTCTCAGAACCTCGGGAAACATAGGGTTCTAAGGAATGGGAGAACTCTAGAACCAAATAACAAAGCATTAACTTTTGGGGTTTCAAGGAATTGGGGAACCTAGGGACACATGGACAAAGTGCCAAGGTCCCGAGAAAACCTAAAAACCCGAAAGGGAAAAGGAGGAAGTAGGGAATGCACAATCCTGAGGAAACTTGGAAATCTAGGACCAAGAGGAAAGCATGGGAAACTAGGAAAGTGGGGAATGAGGGGACATGAAGACAAGGATCCAAGGTCCTAAGGACCCTCAGGAACCCAAAAAACCCACAAAGGCAAGAAAAGCACAAAAAGGGCCCAACACTTAGAATTTTTTTATCTTGCTTATTGACATCACCACCATGACCATAGGGACAATGAAGGAATGCACCACTAGGTTTTGGGGTTCTAGAGGAACCATGGACCAAAGGACCAAAAGGCCGCAAGCGGGGAAAATTCCTAGGCTTGGAACATCTGATAGTCCCTACAAAACCTAAAAAACCCGAGAGGGAAAAATGCAAAGGAAACCCCCCAGACTTGCATTTTTCTTGGATTTTTTATCATGTCAGCTAGATGAAGGGCATGTGGGGAAGCCAAATAACAACACCATGGTGAAAATATTAAAAAGGTATAACCCATTAAAGGCTTCTCTAATAAGATATCAGTAATGGGCTATATATGACAACTGAAACAGGGGGCACTAGACTTGGGATTTTAGGGGGCAGAATTTTGGGCACAAGGAATCTAGGTCCGAACACCTTCTACCTATACTCTATTTATTTTTACCATTATACAAAAATGATTATCCAAGTACCTCACCTTGCCCTGAAAATGTAGTGGTTAACTAACATAGGACGCACTAATAGTGTTCCAATATTAAGGATAAACTATAGCCATTACTTCCAGAAGTTCATCCTAAGGAAATTGTTATCTTATCTCAAAAGATAGACTTCTCACAATTTCCTGCAATGTATCCTTTACAAAAGACACAAGATCTTTAAAATCCTCCCTTGTAACACTTTTTTGTCTAACCTAAGAGCTCCATCCAACTTTACTAAAGTAGTGTAATTCTATCATATACCCATGCACTGATGCACATAAATCACCTACATTATTGTACTCCAGAAAGTTTTCCAAGTGTTTAATGTCCTTGTTACTTTCTAGACTACAAACTTTGGACTCATAAGTGCTTCATATTGATTGATATATAGATTGTCTAGAGTAAGACATACCATTTTCCATAGTTTTGAGTATTTTGCAATGTACATTGTTCTATCTTGTGCCTTCTTTGATAGAACATTCATTTCTTCCAAAAAGGGAAGAATCCCAGATAGAGTCAATAGTATCTCGGCATCAATGAATAGTGCCAAGATATTTGCCTAATCTAAATAGTTTTTATAGAATAGGCCCAACAATGATTGGTACTCTTCGAACAATCAATTTACCAATCCATGCAATGATATCCACCTAGTGTCCACATCCTTAAGTAGCTTGTTACCTAGAGCAAGTCCTTCAACAAATATATGATACTCAAAAAATATTTTTGGACTTCTACAAAAATATGTATACACCTCATGCATAAGATCTTCAACTTTCAAAACAAATTGAAACTCACTTACAATTTTAAAATCCAAATTCATTATGTGGGCCATGTTGTGAATGTCGGTCATGTACGGTGAACATGGTATCTACAAATTAACAATAAGCCCATTTTGTGACCCTACATGACTAATTCCTCATTCGCACCTACACAGACACGCTTCCTTGTGATCACCAAATCATCCAGGCCTCCATTATCCATCAAACTATTTTTGATGATTTTCATAAGGTTAGTAGAGGTAGAATTTTCTTTCATTTTATTAATTGCAAGCAGATGAGGCTAGAAAATATGATTTTCTACAATATAAACATGCATACACACCCAAGAAGTATCATCAATGACCATCACCTTGTCCAGAGACAAGGAAAATAAATTCACCTAACTCAATTTCTCCTTTATATCCTACTTCTCCACCATACCCATACACTGAACCCATTTCCAACTAGTCTTGATAGACCAATGGGAGAGTCGAAAGTGGGGAACTCCAATAAATTGCATTAAATTCCTATATTCTGAAAAGTCTATCAACGACCAGCCTCTATTTAATATATGGAATATAATTACAAGTTGTACAATTTTGGATAAATGACTTGCTTCCATGACCTTTCCAAATAGAGCAGATATGGAACCTCCAATATAAGTAAGTCGTGCTTGTAATTGTATATGTTCGTTGTACTCAACTGCATAACAAGCATGAGTACATTCATCTTTTATTTTTAATGCATCACTAACTTGAACTCTCCATTTACATTTACCTTTTCATAAAATTTACCTACATGCTTCTCAATAGTACCTTGTTTTAGTTGCAATGTCTTGTCTTTCTTTAATTTTCAGCTACAAATCTTACATCGACATAGGTTTGGCATGCCCTCTCCATATTCATTCTTCACAGGTTCTATGAATGAATACTTAGAAACCCATTTGAGATGAAAATTTATTGACATGTCCCACTGACGTACATTATGTTTGTTTAAAAAGATTTCAAACTCAGGTTCACCACCACTAGTAACATGGATATTTTCCCTTTGTGTAATCACATTATTCATGCTTTCACTACTAGATTGAACCACATCATGCCTACCTCCTTCAAGATTTTCAGTTGATGCCTCCTCATCCTCAAGGTCTTTCGAATAGAATTCCTCAATCTTAGGTAAATTTTTCTCATGATTTAATATTGATGGACCGTCACCCATTGTAGAATATCATTGTTGTTGATTAAAATGGGACTTTATGGTGGCCTTATTTCTCTTTGATGGGGCTTCACTCACTCTTCAATTTTTTGGATTTGAAAGAATGTCATCTTTCTCTGATAGTGTTAAAGTAGTGTTCTCAAAGTTGCAAATTAAAATATTTATGTTATGTATATGTGAATAACTACTCAATAAAATGAAGAAAATTAAACTACATATAGTGAAAGATAAGAAGACTACACATGTATGATATAATATAGAAAATCAAAGAGGTTTTGAAAGACAAACTATATTTTAATATTTAATCGCTATTACATAGAATTGAATTATTAATTTAATCATTTACATTTAATTAAAATACTTCACACACATCCAATTCCCATGTCACTATTTCTTGCCAATGGTATGGCCTCTCACTTTGACTATCTTCATTTTATGCTTGGAGCATTGTGAGTTGTCGATGCAATTTGATCGCATGCTACGAAATAAATAAAACATTTAGCTTTTTTTAATACTGCAGGCTCCTAAAAACAATCAAAATTTAGGGGAATGGTAATTTGGAAATAATATAATAATGAACATATTCTTGTATAAAATAATTTAAAATATATATAATAAAGAACATTTAATTTAACATGAAATTACTACGGGACGCAACATCTGATACGTCCCTTTTCTTCTGGTGAATAGTAGTGCACCCCAATTTGACCATCTTTGTTTTCTCATTGGATCCCCATGATCCATTGATAAAGTTTGATCCCACGATTTGAAATAAATAAAATATGAATATGGGTTGATTATGCACAACTTGCATAAATAAATCATTACAAGTGAGCCCCAACAGCTATGACCAATACACCAAATACTGTAGGGCCCGATGAATGACACATCACCTTTTCTAGCTAGTGGCACTATTTCTTGCTTACATAATCTTCATTTCTGCCTTTCATCCCTGCCATACATTGATGTAGCTTGATCTCATGACTGACACATCACCTTTTCTAGCCAATGACACTGTTTATGGCTTGTATAATCTTTATTTTAACATTTGAGCCCCACTAGGCATTGATGTAGTTTGATTCGATAGCCTAGGATAAATAAAAGATGTATGTTTAGTACTATGGATTCTTAATAAATTTATACAAGTAGGCCCTAGCAGCTAAGACCCATACACCTATAGCTATGCCCTATACACCTAATACTATAGGGCCAACAACCAACACATCACCTTTTCTAGCCAATGGCATTGTCTCTTGCTTGGATAATCTTCATTTCCACCTTTGAGCCCTAACAACCATTGATGTAGTTTGATCCAATGGCCTGGGATAAATAAAACATGTGCATTTACTAGTATAGGTTCTTAATAAATTTATACATGTGTACCCCAGCAGTGCATTCAAATCTACAGACCTATACCATGCACATATTAAAATAAAATTATTGTGCACCCCTAACTGACACGTAAGATTTTTCAACCAATGGTGGTGCCTCCTTATCTTTTCATGTTTGTTTTCTCCTTGCAGCCCTGCAAACCATTTATTTGGTTTGATCCAATGGTGCAGGATAACTAAAATATGTGTCTTTCACCTTTCTACAGAAAGGAGGCAAGGGACACAAAGGAAAAACCATCGACATAAATTTATTTTGAAGGAAAATACATCGGGGACCATTGATATATTTTACATTAAAAAGAAATATAAAACTATTGTTATAAAGATTAATCATACAATAAACAATATAAAACCATTATAAATATTAAATATTTAAATCAATATCAACACATGACAAATATGCAGGACCACAAGTGCACATGAGAACTATTGTTATAGAGATTAATCATACAATATACAATACAAAATGTGATGCAAAATGAAAATTATGTCTCTTTTACTCACTAGGAATGGAAGAATGAAGTAGAGTTGCAACTTGTGTCTATTCCCCAACTTTTGAGAATGTACCCTCCCATCTCACAATTGGAAACACTTAGTGGATTGACCAAATGCCACTCCAAAGGACTAGAAATTGCAAATTCACAATGTAGGATGAAATGGATGAATCCAAAATCAAATGCCTAAAGAGTGAATGGAGTAGTTTTTTCAATAAATTTCAATCCATACTGCGTAGTCATACTAGGTTTTGCATGGGCAACTAAACACATTAACCCTAATAGGCCTATAATTTTGAGGCAATGGGCCACACTTTATAAGAACCATCTATAATTCAATGGCTATAATAAATGTTTTCCCAAATATACCTATCATTATGTAGCAATATTACACGTTTCCCTAAATTCACTATAATTTCATTGGTGATTGCACCACCATTTTCCCTTAATTGATTATAATTTCACTAGTGATCCCGCCCCCTTTTCCCTAATTCCTATAATTGCACCACCTTATGCCCATAATTTATGTAAAAATGTGAGCAATTGAAACCTAAATTACAAGTTACCTCATCACATGCAAGTGATTAGACTTGAATTAAAATTTGGCTCTATAATATCTTAGTGATTGGGACCAAACTGTAATAAATAGTATGGTGATCTCTATTCTAAGATTTTAAAATATCAATTCATGGGTGATCTAAAGCTACAAATCTGAAAATACAATCAAATTTGGGTGAAAGCATATACCGCCAAAACCAGTAATATTCACCATTTTCAACCTCCCAAAAGTCAAATAATTGCCAATTGGTGATAAATCACCACTAAAATTTCCCTTGCTCAACCATTTCTGGAATATCATTTTTTGGCTCTTCTTGGTCTGAGATCAGTGGAACTTCACCAAGATATGACAATGCTCTTCCCCTATGTTCTGGGATTCTCATGGCTTGTGACAAGGGAGGCTAGATGTGATCTTACTAAGGACATGAGCCATGTCAAATGGGACATAGTTGGGCACCGGGGCATTTGCAAGATGAGTGACTATGCTAGCATCTAGGATATGTAATGGACAAGTAGTCAAGGACTATTTAAGTTTAGGAGTGCTATCAAAATTCACTTTAGTTTGTTCACCTTGCAATATATCAAGCTAGGAGTTAGGTTTGCTACTTTGGCTTTGTTCTTAGGTGAGATATGAATGACAAGGCTTGTCTTTTTAGGCATGTTAGGTATTTCATAGGAAAACACTTTCTTTCCTTTGACATTTTTTGTGGAAAAATTTAGTGGAGGTACCTTAGAACCCTTGTTATCCTTTTTCTTTCCCACAAATATCCCATTAGTCCTACCTTCAATATAATGCTACTTATGCCCCAACTTATTCCTCAAGTTGTAATTACTTTTGACTTGTGCCACTATAGAAACTATGAGGGTTGTAATCTCTACATCAGTCGATCTTCCCAGCCTATATCTTCTTTGTATATTTTCCTTAGCCTTAACTAATTCCATATTGTTGACATAAGAGCATACCTCCTCATCCTCAAAGAAAACCTGCTACTAGTAGAGAAATTTCATCTTTCATCTATCATCACAATCATGCTCATTAGAAAGATACTCATGGCCATCTTGATATTCAGTGCTATAAAGCATGTTTACTTATTTCTCTTCTTCATCTTCAGTGTAAGCATCTCCCTCAATACATTCTTCATATTTAGTGTCCTCTTCCTTTAAGGCTAAAAGGATAGCACAACAATCAGGATTATGAGGCAGGTTACATGCTCCACACCAAGTGTCATCCTCAACAATATTTACAATTGGCCTTCTCAGAGGGTTATATGTCTCCTTTGAAATATTCCTTTGATAAGGCCTTCTTTGGCCATCTTAGTCTACCTCATGAATTGGTCTACCATTCTTCCACTCTATGTTATAAGGCATGTCTGATAATTATATTGGTCTTTCTTGTCTTTGGGGAGCTTGTGTATCAGAGATTGAACCTTTCTCAATATGCATTAGTTTTTGGATTAATTCCTTCAAGGCATGCATGACCTTATCTAATTTATCCTCTAGTAACATTTGTCTTCCATGAAGGGTTTTATCTAGACAGGATAATTTGATTTATCCTCTCTTAGATATCCTCCTAAAGGCCCTTTTATTTATCTCAATGTTTCTTGCCACTTTGAATGCCTCTCTTAGAGCACGAGGATATTTATCTCTTAAGAGATACCCCATCTTAGACTTAAAATAATTACAATATATCACCAAACACATAGGTTCAATGGGTCTCATTCTTTCAGTGATTATAGACATCAATATCGTGAACCATGTATTAAACTCAGATACAATCTCATTTTGACCCTTAACTATGTTTGTGACTTTGTTTATTGTGAATCTTGGATCAATTCTATTCCCATACTACTCCCTAAATATGGCTTCAAAATTCTCCCAAGTAATAATGCAAGTCTTTAAGATTCCCATTTCATAATGTCAACATCTAACTCACCTTGGGAATGCTATACTATGCATGGTGTTAGGGTTTTCTAAATTTTGAGTAGGTAGGAATTATCTCTCGATGGGTGACAAGTTGGGGCTGAGGGGTTCCCCTTTCCCCCAAGGCAAGACAAGAATCTTTTCAGAAGGGTTCAAAGGCTAGATAGGACAGAATCTATGTTAGGAAAATAAGGTCAATGGGTTTGGATTTTCTAGAGAAAGGTACACTGAGCTTCCCAAGATCTTAAAGACAGAGGAGGGCTTCACTCTTAAGCTCTAAGATTATTTAATAGATGACATAGTTTCAACAATGGAGAATGCTTTAGTGGGTAAGTTTTTCTCCTTTCAACCCAACATTGATCTAGTTAGGAAATGGGCTTGAAGTGTGGAAGTTAAAAGGTTGTGTTATTGTGAGTGTCATGTCAAGAGGATTGTTTTTATTTCATTCCTCTTCACAAGAGGATATGTACAATGTTTTGGTGGATGGGTCATGTTTTTTTACTGCAATAATTGAAATACCCTTTCTATATGTAAATAGAAAATTGGGTTTGAGATAAGTATTGATTTTTGTGTTGCTACACACATATGGGTGCAACTTCTAGGCCTACCACTTGAATATTGGGATCCTATTATCATAGAAAGCATCACCAATTCCTTTAGGAAATTTCTAGCTATTAAAAAAGTTACCAAAGAAAAAAGAAAATTAGTCTTTGCAAGATTCTGTGCAAATGTGGAATTGAAGGTACTTCCTTGACAAATAGTCTTATAGTCAAAATTTGTAAATGGACCCAACATATAGTTTATGAAAACTCAAGACCTTACTGCCAGAATTGTTCTATTTTTGGGCATATGATCAATAAATTCCCAACACCTCGAAGAAAAAAAGAAGAGTCAAAAGATAAGAAGGTGCCCAAGGAGACTGAAGGTTTTGCCTTTGAACAAGAACTTTTGAAGATTCTTGAATCCCCTAATGTTAAGTCTCCCTTGACTACTCCTATTGTTGAAGACAGTATGGGGAGAAATGAGGGTATTACATCCTTAGCTCCTTCTACACATGAAGCCATAAAAAATCTACCATTGAATTATTCAATTCACATTGTCCTTGAAGGATACAATAATAAGGATACTACCTATGAGGAGGGGGAAGTTGATGGCGTCGAGCTAGTCACTAATAAAACTAAATCACTTTCAGGAGATTTGACAAAGAAAATATGTAGAGAGAATGACAGAATTGCAAGTATCTTCTACAACAAATCAAAACCAGAAATGATAGGAGGAAAGAGAGAGATTCTGCATAAATATAAGTCTAAATACTATGCTCTATTTTCTATTAAAACTTGTTCCTTAGATACAAAAACGGCCTTAACAGTCAGCCTTCAATCTGAAAAGAAAACTTCCTATCTTCTCTCCTATTCTCTTGTCTCTCTTCTAGCACTGTCGACCTCCTTTTCTCTAAATGGATTGCCATCCTTCTAGATACTTCCATGCCATCCTGCTATCGTTCCAACTTCTATAGAAAATAGAGTCTATAACCATCACTGGAGGAATATAAAAAAAAGATTTGTAAACATCTATCTACTAACACCTGCTAGAGATCTTTCATATTCCCTATGCACGACATCATAGCAAGTATAAACATGTTCGATGGTTACAAATGCTCTGCATTCATTTGATTTCTATGACCTTTCAATTCTTAATCACCAAGAAACCGTTGATTTTATAGAAATAGATTTACATTCCTTTAGCAAATGATTCTTGGCACACGGGTGACAGGACCTGTCGAAGCAAACAAGATTAAAGATAAAGCAGAGAGGCCGTGACAGGAACTCCACAAAGAGTTTTTAGTTTCATAAATGATGGAGATACAAGATAAGGACACAAGAATAGAAAGGCACCACCAAAACAAGAAAAACCAACAAAAAATAGAAAAACTAAAATGGCAAAAGAAAGAAAACCAAAATTGTAGGCATGATGCTCTGCATCAGAAGTCCATGATCGACCGTCATGGTTGGATGCATTAGCCATTGAAGTGGGTAAGGAAAAGTTAGGAGAAAAGAATATTGATAGTTTGAACATTGTCATAAGTACAACTATGGAGGAGTAGTAGAACATACAAATATTGGAAGGGGACAAAAATGGGGAAAGGTTGAGTAATAACTTTCCATCAATCATAGTAATAGAGGAGCAGCAACACAACCAAACTTTAGGAGGAGACAAGAATAAGAGAAACACCACTATTGTCTCTCTAAAGGAGTAAATTTTTAAGGGGATTTCAAAAACTATTTTAGAAGAATGGACTCCTATTGGTAAAGGGAAGATCCATTAGAAAAAGGAGAGCAAGAAATCAACAGATGTCAGGATTGAAACTAAAGTAGGATGCCCATCCCAAAGAGAGACTAGATCAAGAGAGACAACTAAGGAAGTTGCAAGTGGAAAATAGAGAACACTGGAGATGACAATCTCTAGGAAGTCTTGAAGATGAAAAACCTATTCTAGAACATAACAAGGATTAATAGCCCCCACAAGTAGTTTTTGCTTAAAAGTTGCATCATTAAGAATAAATTGGACATTATCTTGGTCTAGGAGGTCAAAATGATTGAGTCCACTTTTTCTCAAATTGCCAATAAGATCTAGCCTAGTGGGGATTTTTGCATTAGTCTAGCTAAAGGTGCTTTGGGTAGCATAGTCACTATGTGGAACCCTGATCAACTAAATGGAAGGAAGGTAATTTTTTCTAAACATAGTCTGGAGCTTTCCTTTTTTCATAATCATACTAAAGATGATTAGAGGCTTTCCAATGTGTGCTCCCAATACCTGATCTATTAGAAAAGTTCTTTGGGACAAATTATCCAACAACATATGTAATCTACCCAATGTCAAGTGGATTCTTGCTAGGGACTTCAACACCCCACTTTTTCCCTCTAAAAATCTTGGAGGTATAGAAGATTTCTCTGATAGCATGGTTGATCTATCTGAATTTCTATCACATGTGGGCCTTATCTGGTAATAACTGCATGCAAGTCAAACTTGATAGAGTACTTATATCAAGTTCTTGGGATATTATTGCTAATTTACACTTTTCAACGCTTCCTAGAGCTACTTTTGATCACAACCCCCTCCTTAATGGGTCTTTCCAAATTAGAAAAGGGTCATATCCTTTCAGATATGACTCTCATCAAGATTTTAGGGGTCTTGTCTAAGATTGGTGGAACACTCCTTTTAAAGGCTTGGTCATGTTTTCTTTAGTTCAAAAGATCAAGCATGTAAATGGAAGTGTCAAGGGTTGGAATATGTACACTTTTAGGTATGTTTTCAAATAAAAGAAAGATATTTCAATGAAACTTAAGGATTTACAAAACAAAAATGGCTTCTGGCTAGAATGATATTAAAATTTGTTAGCAAGAGAAACTGTTGAGGGAGGAGTGGCACAAAATTATTGTAAGGGAAGAAATCTTTTGGAAGAAAAAATCTAGGATTCAATGGTTGACTGAGGGTAACAAGAACACTAATTTTTTCATCAGTCCACTCTCAAACATAGAAAAAGAAACACTATCTCTAAGATAGTGGATGAGGGTGGCTCAATAGTCACTTCTGAGGAATAGATTTGGGAAATCAACACTAGATTCTTTTAAAGCATCCTCTAAGAGAATCTTCAAGATTCTACTCTTAACCTTAATCAACTTTTGGAAGTTATTCCTTCCATCTTGAATGAAGAAGACAATGAAAGAATGTCTAAGGATTTTACTGAAGAAGTCAGAATTGCTATTTTTTTCTTTTGGGTCTTTCAAGGCTCCTAGACCTTATTTGGTTTCCCCCTCCTTTTTAAGGATTTTTGAGATATTGTGGGTGGAGATGCCACTATTTCTGCTTGAGAGTTTTTTAGATTTGCTAAACTTCTTAAACAACTCAAAAATACCTTTATTTTTTTAATCCCTAAGAAAGGGATGCTACCTCCATGTCTAAGTACAAACCTATTAGCCTTTGCAACAAAATCTATAAGGTCTTCTCTAAAATCCTTTTTTTTGAATTAAACCCTTCCTCCACCAACTTTTTCCTCAAAATCAAAAAGGTTTTGCCTCTAGGAGGCAAATCCTAGATGTCATTCTCACAACTCATGAAGTCTTTCACCCTATGGAGAAAAGAAAGAAAGCAAGTATGTCTCTTAAGTTAGATATCTCAAAATCTTATGGTAATGTTTCCTGAGATTTTGTATTTGTTGTCTTGAGGAAGTTTGTTTTCAGGGGAAGAATGCTCCAGCTGATCCAAGAATGTGTTACTACCCCAAAATTCTTTGTTATTATTAATGGCATCCCCAAAGGCTTTTTTAACAGTAGGAGAGGGCTAAGATAGAGGGACCCCATTTCTCCCTATCTACTCATCATGGTTGCAGAAGTGCTTGGTAAAAATATCTCCAAACTAGTTGTCTCCCAAGCTTTGATTAGTGTTAAATTTGCCTCCTCCTTAAATCCTTTCTCTCACCAATAGTTTTTCAATGATACCATTTTGTTTGGCACTTCCTCTCTTATGGAAGTAAGGATTTAGAAGGAGGTTCTTAATAAGTATGTTGTTGCTTTTGGATAGCATATCAACTATGAAAAGAGTGTGATATATTTTTTTAATACTAGGAACAATTTATAGTAGAATATTGTTAATGTTTTAGGTTGTGCTACAGTTAAGCTAGCTACCTCTTACTATGAAAAAGATTACCCCTAATTATTGGTATAGCATAGTGGAATTAATACAAAAAAACTTGCTAGTTGGAAAGGAAAATTGCTCAGTCAAGTAGGAAAATTTCAACTCCTTAAGGCTTCTCTTCAAAACATTCCTATCTACTTTTTATCTCTTTTTAAGATTCCTAAATTCATGGCTAAGAAAATTAAATGAATCCAAAATAAATTTGTATGGACTGGCATGGAAGAAAAGAAGAGACTTGCCTTGGTTAGTTGGGACACTATCTACAAAACTAAAAATAATGGGAGTCTAGGTCTAAGGATTATACAAAAGTTTAATAAGGCTCTTTTGACTAAAGTTGGTTGGAACCTTACCAAGGATGAAAAAAATTAGACACTAATTATGAAGGCTAAATATCTTCACAATAGAGATGTTATCCAATTTTTGAACATATCCAATCTCCCCAAGGGATATGTAATATGGAATAATTTGATAAAAACTAGAGGGCTAATACAAAAAGGCATAAGATGGAAAGTGGGAGTGTGCAATAAAATTAAGTTTTCAGAGGATACTTGGCTAGACTCAAGCCCTCTTTCTCCTAACCAATAGTTTTCTCAGCTAATTCGGCCTTTCTTTAGTCTATTTGGGATTTATTTGGAACGTACATTCATAATGAGGGCTACAATATAAATTGGAAGACTTTTCAAGACTCCTTTGTTGATGACAATGACCTTGTTGATGTTATTGATAATTTCTAGAATTACCTCAACTCCTTCCATATTTTTAACCAGACTAGGGAAGATGAAGCTATTTGGGCCCCCCATCCTATTGGGAACTATATGGTTTCCTCAGGATATTCTTTGATTCTTAACCTCCTAGGATTTCAATCAAACTGGAGATTCATTTAGAACCATAGATTAATACCAAAAGTTAACTTATTTTGGTGGGCTGCCAATCATAACAGGATTCTCACTCAAGACAACCTTCTAAAAAGAGGCTTCCAACTTGCTAATAGATGCCCTTTGTGTTTTTATCAAGAAGAAATTGTCAATCATTCATTTTTCATTGCACTTTCTCTAGAGAGGTTTGCGAGGCTATCTTCACTAAATTTGAGATTCAGTGGGTTATGCCAGAGGATATTATCACTTTTGTGGATTGTTGGAATTCTAATTCTCCTTTTAAGCATCCTATCATTAAGGAAATTTTGAAATAGGCTTCTCCTCATGTGGCCTAGGGCCTATGGAAAGAACGTAACAACAAGATTTTTAGGGAGACTAGTAGAAATGTCATGAATTCATTTCATGCTATTTGTACTTCTATCCAAGAGAATATGAATAAAACCAAAACCAAAAAACTAAAAATTCATCCTACTATTCAAGAAGTTAGAATAAGCTAGAATTGGGGTATAAACAAAGACTTGTTCAATGCTGATCTTAATAAGGCCCTATTTAGGAGACATGCCAAATGGAAATGTCTTGAAGTTGGGTGGGCTAAACATAAATTTTATGGTTGCGTGTATAGGTAAAATCAATATTATAAAAGATCAAGCAAATGATAATAAACTCAACCTATAACCTTCAAAAGATCGATCTAAATGATAACACAAATCAATGAATATGCAAATCAAAACAATAAAAACCTATCACCTAGATTGTATTGATCTCTTGGTTCTTTGTGAATTGCTCAATATATTGCATACCCATGGTTGCAACAAGTGGACGTAGATAGTGATAATTGCATGCTCAAAGTGCTCAACGATACGATGTATGCTCAATGTGCTATAGGGATGCCTAAGAATAAATGATTGAAGAGCATTTTTAAATTGAAGTGAAGGGGGTATATATAGGTTCCAAGGTTGGATCAATCAACGGTGGAAATAAATCAATGAAATGGATCGACAAGATAAATCAAAAGCTCATGATGAATGTGCACATGACATGTGTCATGTTTAAAGAATATTTTATTGAGTTAACTGCTTTCTTTGATAAAGATAGGATTTGATTTCATAAAATTAAAATATTTTTTTTCAATTTATGAGTTGATAAAAATAATATTGATTAAAGTCAATTAGCTCAACTTTAGATTTTCTTTTTGAAGTTCTGAAAATAAGACTGATTGTGCACATAGAAGAAAAGATAAGATATGAGGATAACACTAAATTAAATAAATAAATTCATTTAATTTATTTTGCATGATGGAGGAATATAAATAAAATATTGGTTTTATTTATTTTTAGAAGATAATAGTCAACTTAAATAAATTTGTATAATTTATTTAAATTTAGAAGAATAATTGATTAATTAAATAATTAAAAATTATTTAATTGTGGATGAGAGGAAATTAAGTGATGAATTAATTAAATAATTAGATTTATTTAATTAATGTGGATTTAAAGATTGGAAGAAGATAATGATTTAATTAAATAATTAAAATTATTTAATTTGGAAGAATAAAGTGGATTTTATTCAAATTAACTAACTAAATAGAATTTATTCAATTAATGTTGAAATCAAGTGATTTAAAGGAAATTGATGAATCTGATGAAATTAATTAAATAATTAAATTATTCAATTAATGCTGATGCAAGTGATCTATGAAGGGTCATTTTTAGTTGTCTACATTTTGCCCCTCTTTGAGATGGTGTTGCAAAGTAACATTGTTTCAAAGAAATTTAAAAACATAGTGTTTGATTGGATAGAAGAAGATTGATTTAGAAAAAAATGGTTGGAAGAAAATGATTGGATTAGAGATGGTGATGCCCCAGTCACTCAAAAGCGAGGGTGACAAGGAAAGATAATGGTAAGTTACTGAATAAGATGAATGATGATGATAATGAGGATGCCCCCTCAAGAGGAAAGTTGGGTTCAAAGAACACAAGTGTGCTCTCGAAATGAAAGAAAAAAATGTTAGGAGATAGAGAGATGTAGATGAAGATGAAAAGGTTAGATAAAAGATGGAAGATAAATGGACAAAGAACAGAAGAAGTGATATCAGATTGATCAATCTTCATGAAAGCTATAGATTTATTAGGATGTATGGGTGAGATGGATGAGTGGGATGGATGGGGTGATGTTGCAATGGCTACACAAATATTTATAAAGAGCAATCCTTATTTTGATATAGCATGTGGATGTTATGCACCAGGGTATAGAAGACCAAGGTGACGATGTATCAATGCATAGGACATTGACTCTGCAAACAAACGATTTGAACTTATATCAACTAGACATAATAGAACCTTGTTGGATATGTGAATGAGCCATAGTCTTTAACATATAATAAACTTAATACATAAATGCAAAATAATATTAATATGTAAGATGCTAGGTTCTAACACACACACACAAGATAAATATTAGCCATAGTAGGATGATAAGATCATCCCACAAACACAACATATGAAAGCAATGACTATGCCCTAATCCATACTGCATCACAACATACTAAGATATAGATAAATCAAGGTAGCTTTGAATAAGTATTAGAAAGGAACAAAAGATAAACCAAAAAGAAAATTGACTGACTGATAAAGTAAACACACAACCAACATATTCTCTTGCCAAAGAGGTTGCTCAGGGTAGTTTGGTAGATAAAGCCTTATTTTAGGATCTGTTAAAGGTTGTTGCTCTGATCTAGGATAGATGGATTGTTGTAGTAGATGTGGCAAGTGGTATGTGGGACAAGATATGGCTTCATGAGTAGTCTTTTTGTTTCAGGTTTTGTAAGGACTTTATCTTTCAAAGGATGTATAGTTTATTTTTTGATTGAGTTAGTCAAGTTGGGGTGATAGGATGGATTGTGATAGATGGAAGAAGAGAGAGATGAAAGTGTTGATGGATTGGGATGGAGATGATCATTTATGATTGTATTTTGATTGCCTTAGTACTATATACCGATGACAAGGGAAAACTAGGTCTAGATGCAAGGAGATAGATGGGATTAGATAAGTGAACAAAAGGATGGGTGATAGTGAATGGAATCGATGAGTTATGATAGAAGGATGGATAAAAGAGTAAACAATAGTGGATGGAATGGATGAGCTGCTTAGGATGTGATCACCAAAGACTATGTTGCATTGGAATAACATGCTCCATTCTAGGTATAATGCTTTAGGATTTTATGTGACAAATCTTATGACAATAGGACTTACTGGATTGGTTAGAAATGATGAGGTATATCAAGAGACTTTCAAAGCATGTTTCAACATTTTTGCCCCTATTTATATCAAGATTAAAAAGGAGGAAAAAGGATGGATTGGATCAAGGGGATAATTATGCGGATATAATGGATAAGGAAGATATGATAGGTGTTAGGTCTCAAAAATGCAGGCTACTAATCCTAGGAGAATGCTAGGCTCTATACTTAGATTCGCATAATTTTTGAACTAATGCGACAAAATCAACCTTTAGGGTTTGATGACTCCCTACGCTTTAGGTCCTACTAAACCTAGGTGGGTGAACCTTGAAAATTAAAGTAGGTTGAGGTTAAGTATTTTGACTAAGTAAATAGATCTACCTACAGTGGCAAATGGTGTATGATAGATGAAATCTAACTAATTCTAATATCTGATAAATGGTTGGTATAAATTGTATAAGCAATATCAAGGTGAATTTTATGATTGTGTAAATAAAAGGATTTAAATGATGAATTGAAATAAGACCAATGCCTTGTTGGGTGAACAGAGTCAAATGAAGAACTAAGACTAGTGGCTTATAGTGGGCAGTAATTCTAATTGTTTGGCACAATATTTTAGTTTATAACTTGTATAAACATGCAGGGAGATGACTAACAAACTCTTCTTAATAATCCAACTAATACAATCAGTTTTCTTATTATTCACCAGAAGGTAATTTAATCCTTTCTTGAAGGAACCAATTGAATGAAATATGCAAGATAACAGATAATATCAACTTGGAGACAAAATGTCAATCCTAATTATAACATTCTTCTTAGTAATCCATGTTGGTGCCTGAATTCACTGTCAGTTAATTTAGCAATTTTCATGCAGGCACCATCCCGAAATATCCAAAAGGTTCTAAGTTTTGGCACCCCTTCAGTGTTTTTCAGCATCTGCATCTCATTTCTTGAGGAGGGGTCTTCGTCTTTTCTCCATCGGCATGCGTTCATTTTTGTGTCTTTGACATTTTGGTTTGAACTTGAACCCTTTTTCTCTAAGTTCAATGGTTCAGCGGTTTGAGGTTCATTTTTCTTCTAACGGGTCGCATTATGCATTTGCCTTTCGCAAATATTGCATCGTTGAACCTCCCACTTGAACCTTTTTGTTTTGGTTCAAGGTTCAATGGTTCGAAGCTTTTTTGCCTATGGAGTATTATTTTTGATGTTTGAACCATCGCGTTGAACCCTAGTGTTGAACCCTTTTGGTTCAGGGTTCAACGGTTCGAGGCTTTGTGTTTGTGTTCGGCGAATGTTCTTTTTGAAGTGCTCCGTTCGGCATTGAACTTCTCGGTTGAACCATCGGGTTGAACCAGTTCGTGGTTCAACGGTTCAACAGTTCAGCGCTTTACATTTTTGGTCTTATCGGAGTGATCAGCCTCATCGGCGAAAGATTTCTTGAGTGCTCCGATTGTTTTGGTCTGGTCGATGGATGTCCATCGGCGTGTGTTTGGCTGTCGGCAAAGCAAATTTTTGGGCCGCCGATGTAAGGAGTTTGCCCGATGGGGAATGCCATCGGAGTAAGATTGCATATCGGGCTAGCAGTTGGAGGGTCCGCCGATGGGTCTTCTCTGGCCGATGTGGAAGTCAGAGGCTTGTGGAGGTGTCGTTGGTGAGACGATTGAGATCGGCGAGAGGTTTTTGTGGCTAGTCCGATGGTAGTAGTCTGGCCGACAGGGAATTGCGATAGGCATCGGAGAGACTATTGATGTCGGCAAGAGGATTTGGGAGTGTGCCGATGGCTCGGGTCTTGGTGATAGGCTTTGGACAAAGGCTTATGCGTCGAGCATGGCAAAAGTGCTCGACATTTGTTATACATGTGGCCATGTTTTTAAAATGATAAAGTTGTCTCTGCGGCACCAATGTGGGATTAATCTCCCTACATTTTTTGAACCTGTGGTAAGTGCGTTTTGGCGGGAATTTCTTTTTTGAAGTGCTGCGACGGTTTTCAAGCGGCCGCGGGTGGTTGAGCCATCAATGGCGACTGTAGCAGGGGCATGGGCGAGTTGTTGAATAGTCATGTACCCAATTTTTGGCATGAGGACTTCCAGATGGTGGCATAGGGCTCGAGGCCACCATTGTCTACTTTCTGTCTCTGCAGCAATAACTTCTGAGTGCCATTCTTCCTGTGTGATCTGTATCAGGCAGATTTTTGAAAGCCATGTAATTAATTGCTGTGAGGTACACTTTCTGGCCAATATAGGCAGACTGTGTTATCATTTTTGAGGTCATTGAAAACTGGACATTTTGGCTCTGTAATAAGATACAACTAGTTTTGGTTGCTCTGTGCAGCAAAACTTGCGAGTTTATGTATCTCCTATTGTACGTTTGTGCATGAATCCATTGATTTCATGGTCAATTTTATATGAATAATGCTATGTTTGCATGTGTTATGCTGATTCTGTCTCCAGTTTTGCATGTATCTTTCTTCTGAGTCCAGGCATTCAAGGAATGTCTGAGATTCTAGAACATAGAATTCCTGTGTTGAATGTTTAATCTTTTAACTTCTGCTCAAGGGGTAGATTAAACTATTTTCAGATTGAATATTGGGAAGGGTATACTGCAATAGGGATGCCATAAGTATAGACAACTTAACACTCTGTATTGGGAGATATCTGTAAGGCAGATATCATGTATATCCCCCTGAAATCTAGTTTTAGTTGTTCATGCTGATCATTCACAGGTGTATGTCTACCGACTCCAAGCCCTGGATAGGCACCAATCTAGCTCTATGTTGAGGTTATATACCATGTCCAGCTTTGCATCCAAAAATCAAATCAAACCATTTCATCCTTCCTTCTGTTAGTTGTAGGATTAGAAGTAGGAAACCCCTGCATGTCCAAGAATGTTGCCAACCTTGTGATTTGTTACACAAATCTTGGTCCATACATGAGAGTATTCTGCTTGTTGCCATCAAGTTAAATCCTTCTGTCATTGAGCTAGTCAAGGTTATACTTTTATCAAATAGGGACACCCCCCTTGGTGTGGCAGAACCAGAAGTGAAGGGGAGGAGCTCACGCAACCTCCTATATTCAGTTGGCTGAATCTACTTATGCATTAGAACTGGCAAACCCTAATGCTGATTCAGAAGCAAAAACCAACAAAAATGGTGACTCTACTGGGGATGGTGATTTGAAAATTGTTATTTTTGTCCTCCTTGGTGAAATATCTGTGTGCCCATCCGAGTCACCAACAAAAATGGTGACTCTGCTGGGGAGTCTTTCATGTGAATGATGATGCTCTACTGGTGGTATGAACTCAGAAAAATATGTGTTGAGCTTTCAGCTGCTGTAAATTTTGTCCTCTCTGGAGAGGTGGCGACTCTGCAAAAGATCTAAATGCACATGAAAAGTTGATGTGTGTTGTGACAAAAATGTGCTGTTCAGGCTTCAGCATATGTATGAGAAAAGGTACCTTGTTCCTTCCCCTTTATATTTTTTGTTTTACTGCACAAGTTAGATGCCAAGGGAAGCCTTAGGTCTTAGGCAGACAAAGGATGTCTAAGAGTAAGATTTTTATGAATCCAAGTATGAATTATCCCATACTCAGTGGTGAAATGTTGGATAAAAGAATAGAAGAGATAAGAAATAGGTTGATATTCTTAGAGGCTGAGCAGGCCCAGTTAAAAAACAATAACCCTGTTGTGTCTACCAATCAGAAAGCTAAACCTCCTGCCACCCCTTTTGATCCTTTGTATGACCAATTAGATTTGTCATGGGTTGACTATAAAGTAGAAACTATGCCTGCTAGGATATACTGTCAGATGCCCAGATTTAGTGGTCACAATGTATGTGATGGGAATGCACATATCCAAAATTTTCATGAGTTCATGGGAAAACATTCATTTAGAGATGAGGATATGTGGATGAGGTTTTTTGTTAGGTTCTTTGATGCAAAAGCAAAAGACTGGTATTTGAGCTTTTCAAAAAGATCCTTTGCCTGTTGGGATGAGCTTGCTGACTGTTTCAAGGAAGAATTTGTAAAAGAACCAGCTGATCTTGTTGCAGAATTGATGAGAATCAAAAAACAAGATGAAGAGCCATGTGTTGTTTTCAGTCATAGGTTTGCAGTAGCCTTTTCACAGATCCCAGAAGTCTTCAGACCTGATATTTCAGCCTGTGTAGGCATATTCTTTAAGGCTTTTGAGGAGGGCTCTAGTGCATTACTGAGGGATTTCAAGGTGACAAGTATGCAGATGGCATACAAGTTCGTAGAAAATATAGAAAAAATCATAAATGAGCACTTGTTGAAACCCCTGTCCACAGGCTTTGGTGTGAAAAATAGTTGTGAAGCTGCAAATGACCAAATAATTAAAGCATCATGTACAGATAAAAATGAAAATGAAAGCATAGAGGTTGAGACTGTTGTATCTAAACATAATGCTAACAATACAGCTCAACTGGATTGTTCACCAGTTGAGGATGCCAATGAAGGAACTAATGAAGACTCCCATTGCAATGATGAGGTAGCTGGCCATGAAAACCACAACGAGGTTGTGGATAGTAAGAGTAACTTTTGGAATGGACCTGTGGAGACAATTGTGAGTATTGTATTCAAGACAGAGAAGGTATAAGCAAACAGAAAAACAGTCCCATGTGTGACCCATTGCCTACCTTTCAAACACATGGAGATCATGAAGAGCAGTCAAAAATTGAAATAAGTGCTAGTGCAGAGCATGATTGTTTTTTATTCAATGGTTGTTTTTCTTATGACACACAGGCTGATACTCCTCCACAGAGTGAATCCATTGGTGATGAAAATGCGTGCTCTGCTGCCCATGAACCAATGGCATACTACGATGAAACTGATGCACCTGGGTCACCCATTTATGACACATGTGATGATGAGGATCTGTCTGAGTATGGTAAGGATCTAGACATTATTTTTGACTTGGATTTTGTTTCTCATCCTAATGAAAGAGGAAACAACATATATCAAGTAAGTGATTGTAAAGATGTGCCAGATTGTAAAAAGATGCCAGAGCCTGATCTTTTCTAGTTTGGTGCTACTATTGGTTGTGTGCATGATGTGCACAATTGTGAATTTGAAAGATTTTCTTTTGAGAGGCCAGCATATAAAGAGAGCCCTGTTTTTCCTAGTTGTGTGGTGGACTTCAAGTGCTTTCAATTTTCAGTCCAGCTAGGAGATCATTTTGCAATGCATAGTGATGATAACCTATGTTCTATGCCATTTGAGTATGCATTGCTTGATACATTCTGCATCCATTTGTTGCCTAATGCTGAGGGTTGTTTGCATAAGGGTGACAGTGACAAACTGAATCAGAAGGTTGAACATGCAAATGACCAATGTAGCTTATGGTCAGATCATGGTAGCAGTCTCAGGCTTGACCCAGTGTATGCAGATGAGAACAAGGTGTTTGACAAGGGGAAATATTGGTTTTCCTTTTCTTGGTGGCCTTAGGCCATCAAGTTTGATTGGTGATGCAGATCATGGTAACTTCATGACTCTATGCCCAATGGATAAGGCACTGGTCTGCATCCCAGAGATCTAAGGTTCTCGCTGCAGTCTTGCACCTGCATGTCCCCAATCAGAGCCACTATTTGTGCCTGAATTCACTGTCAGTTAATTTAGCAATTTTCATGTAGGCACCATCCTGAAATATCCAAAAGGTTCTAAGTTTTGGCACCCCTTCAGTGTTTTTCAGCATCTGCATCTTATTTCTTGAGGAGGGGTCTTCGTCTTTTCTCCATCGGCATGCGTTCGTTTTTGTGTCTTTGACATTTTGGTTTGAACATGAAGCCTTTTTCTCTAAGTTCAATGGTTCAGCGGTTCGAGGTTCATTTTTCTTCTAACGGGTCGCATTATGCATTTGCCTTGCGCAAATATTGCATCGTTGAACCTCCCGCTTGAACCTTTTTGTTTTGGTTCAAGGTTCAATGGTTCAAAGCTTTTTTGCCTATGGAGTATTATTTTTGATGTTTGAACCATTGCGTTGAACCCTAATGTTGAACCCTTTTGGTTCGGGGTTCAACGGTTTGAGGCTTTGTGTTTGTGTTCGGCGAATGTTCTTTTTGAAGTGCTCCGTTCGGCATTGAACTTCTCGGTTGAACCATCGGGTTGAACCAGTTCGTGGTTCAACGGTTCAACAGTTCAGCGCTTTACGTTTTTGGTCTTATCGGAGTGATCGGCCTCATCGGCGAAAGATTTCTTGAGTGCTTCGATTGTTTTGGTCTGGCCGATGGATGTCCATCGGCGTGTGTTTGGCTGTCGGCGAAGCAAATTTTTGGGCCGCCGATGTAAGGAGTTTGCCCGATGGGGAATGCCATCAGAGTAAGATTGCATATTGGGCTAGCAGTTGGAGGGTCCGCCGATGGGTCTTCTCTGGCCGATGTGGAAGTCAGAGGCTTGCGAAGGTGTCATCGGTGAGACGATTGAGATCGGCGAGAGGTTTTTATGGCTAGTCCGATGGTAGTAGTCTGGCCGACAGGGAATTGCGATAGGCATCGGAGAGACTATTGATGTCGGCAGGAGGATTTGGGAGTGTGCTGATGGCTCAGGTCTTAGCGATAGGCTTTGGACAAAGGCTTATGCGTCGAGCGCGACAAAAACACTCGACATTTGTTATACATGCGGCCGTGTTTTTAAAATGATAAAGTTGTCTCCGTGGCACCAATGTGGGATTAATCTCCCTACATTTTTTGAACCTGTGGTAAACGCGTTTTGGCAGGAATTTCTTTTTTGAAGTGCTGCGACGGTTTTCAAGCGGCCGCGGGTGGTTGAGCCATCAATGGCAACTGTAGCAGGGGCATGGGTGAGTTGTTGAACAGTCATGTACCCGATTTTTGACATGAGGACTTCCAGATGGTGGCACAGGGCTCAAGGCCACCATTGTCTACTTTCTGTCTCTGCAGCAATAACTTCTGAGCGCCATTCTTCCTATGTAATCTGTATCTGGCAGATTTTTGAAAGCCATGTAATTAATTGTTGTGAGGTACACTTTCTAGCCAATATAGGAAGACTGTGTTACCATTTTTGAGGTCGTTGAAAACTGGACATTTTGGCTCTGTAATAAGATACAACTCGTTTTAGTTGCTCTGTGCAGCAAAACTTGCGAGTTTATGTATCTCCTGTTGTACGTTTGTGCATGAATCCACTGATTTCATGGTCAATTTTATATGAATAATGCTGTGTTTGCATGTGTTATGCTGATTCTGTCTCTAGTTTTGCATATATCTTTCTTCTGAGTCCAGGCATTCAAGGAATGTCTGAGATTCTAGAACATAGAATTCCTATGTTGAATGTTTAATCTTTTAACTTCTGCTCAAGGGGTAGATCAAACTATTTTCAGATTGAATATTGGGAAGGGTATACTGTAATAGGGATGCCATAAGTATAGATAGCTTAACACTCTGTATTGGGAGATATCTGTAAGGCAGATATCATGTATATCCCCTTGAAATCTAGTTTTAGTTGTTTATGCTGATCATTCACAGGTGTATGTCTACCAACTCCAAGCCCTGGATAGGCACCAATCTAGCTCTGTGTTGAGGTTATATACCATGTCCAGCTTTGCATCCAAAAATCAAATCAAACCATTTCATCCTTCCTTCTGTTAGTTGTAGGATTAGAAGTAGGAAACTCTTGCATGCTCTCATACTTAACCAAACAGTATGTCCAAGAATGTTGCCAACCTTGTGATTTGTTACACAAATCTTGGTCCATACATGAGAGTATTCTGCCTGTTGCCGTCAAGTTAAATCCTTCTGTCATTGAGCTAGTCAAGGTTATACTTTTATCAAATAGGGACACCCCCCTTGGTGTGGCAGAACCAGAAGTGAAGGGGAGGAGCTCATGCAACCTCCTGTATTCAGTTGGCTAAATCTGCCTGTGCATTAGAACTGGCAAACCCTAATGCTGATTCAGAAGCAAAAACCAACAATCCAAACTAACACTTCTGGGTTACTGTGACTAATCAGAAGGATTTTAATTCCTCTATGGAAACCAATTGACCCAATCACACAGATACAACAAATGTGTACTGACAAATTAACTATATACTTGATATATTAATTTGAATAACAAGGAAATACTGAAATGGAGACAACCATATAATTGAGTAACTTCAACAAACAATTGATGCCAGAATAAAACCACAGAATCAGAGAACTTCAATTTACTTCTTCAATAAGATACTTGCAACATGGTCTTTGAGAAACATTGTAAATTTCATGTATTATATTCTACTGCTGATGATAATTTAGCATCAAGTGTTCGAACTTATATAGAAATGCTTGTGAAGAGACATAACTCTCCAAGAAGTCTTTTGGGAATTGACAAGATTAACATAACAACCATAAAACAACAATGCTTAGGCCCTATTCAACCAAAAGTATAACTGAGCAATATGGTCTAAGTACTCCTAGCTGCAATGTGAATCAGTAAATTCAATGGCATTCCTTGTGATCACATCCATCGTAACCATCCTCTCCAAATGCTTGCAGGCTTCTCGGGATGTAGAGTCTTTGTCCTAAAGAGATCCCAAAGCTTCATGCAATATTGCTTGACAGTCTCTGCTCCATTCTTCTTTGTTTTTTAATTCTTTATCGCTCTTGAACAATGTGGGCACTCTTGTCTTAGAGGCTTCAACACATTCTTTGGCATCAGTCTTAAGTTGGTCATAAAACTTCTGATGTTGCTCAATCAAATCTTTCAGACTGGAGGTACCTACAATGTCAGAAGTATCTTTGCCACGTGTCTCACTGAGTTTCTCCTGCAACCTTTTGTCAAGCCTCCCATGCTCTTGGATTGCTTTATAATTTTGAGAATAATTATCCCAAAATTGGTTCAGCCAATGCATCATGTTGGTATGTCTGTTCTGGAGTACTATGACAAGTGTATCCATCTGAATTTGAGCTACTTGATCTCTGGATAGAGATTGAACACTCTGTGAGCTTTCACCCTGAGTTAGTCTCTTTACTGATCCCCCAAAGGTGCTCTTAACAACATCTTTTAAATAATCATTCTCTTTATATATGTGTCTCGATCTATTACAAATATTACATATTTATAACCTAAGATCTGACTCTAGATTGTCTGTAACAACCGAATCTCCAACGGCCCAATGGAATTGAAGATACCTGGAAGTCCCTAGCGGTTACGATCCTCTGAATCTAAAATGACCATCTCCTCCTGCACGCTCAGTAGCTGGGGCAAAATATATGTGGCACAACTCCTTCATTAAAACACAGACACATGGTGAGACCCGTGCACTTGAAACTTGAAACTTTACTGTGACAGATGGCAACATCCGTATCAATATGAGAAACTCCTTTATCTCTTAGAAGTCAATAGGAAAATGACACTTGTCACGTTCCACAGCCTTCAAAACTATCTACGTGTCTTCCTTCACAAAGCCCTCAAAACTATGTCTTTATGCTCGGGTGGCCTCTACCTATGACATCTATCGCAATCTGCATCATTTATAATATGTAACACATTAAAAATGGGACCCATAGCCTTCATTATACATTAGCTTTCAAAGGAAGAAACTGGGACAGATGGCATCTTCCGCGCACACGCCAGCTAACATGTGGCGGTACCCGCATTACTGCTTGAAACATACTGTGCTTTTGAAACTCCCCATGGAAGTTGACACTTGGCACAACCTGCATCACTTTAAAATATTTAAGTTTCTCACTGAAAAGGGGCATAAACAAAATAACTCTATCTCCATGACCACCATGTGGCATTCTCCGCAGCTTGGAACTTGAAACATACTGTGGCCCACCATCCTCTTTACTAGCATCAAACATGATATGGAAAGAAACACGTGGCAACTTCCTCACCTAAATAAAGAGACACACAGAAAAATCCGCACAAAACAAAGAACTTTAGGGACTGCCTCCGCATGCTACACGTGGTGACACCCGCAGCAAAGCTGAAACTTGAAACATTGAAACTATTTGCTAAATAAAGAGACACGCGGCAAACTCCGCACAAAACAAAGAACTTTAGGGACTGCCTCCGCATGCTACACGTGGTGACACCCACAGCAAAGCTGAAACTTGAAACATTGAAAATATTTGCTACGTGGTGCGCTCCACACAAAAATTAATATTCAATAGCTTTAACTGTGGCTTGACACTTGGCGGCTTCCGCGCGGTGCATTATTTCATGCAGTGATTCCTTTGAAACTTGCATAGAAACAAAAGAGACCTGCGAACTTGTTGTGAATGAAACAAAATGTAGAGTTTTGACACTCTGTTATCGGTGGCTCTGATCGAATTCCCCTGGTTTTCTGCTTCAAGTCTCCACTTGTTGCTCTTCTCAAACAATTCTGTTGAATTTAATTGTAATGATTTCAAATGTTATCTTAGAGGATTTCTTCTTCGTCTGTAATTAATTGTTTGAGCATTTCATTTTTCTTGATTGTTGTGAAATGTCACATCATCATAACTTCTCTCATCGGCATGAATTATACTGTCAGAAGGGCTTGTAGAGTATTTGCCGATAGTAACATCTTATACCGATCGGTGTGACTGGTAACTTTCTCTCTGATGAAAGGCCATTGGTATCATTTTCTCCATCGATGATCATTAAAATCTTCTCCCCGACCCCTATTCTCATGTCGATAGCCATTTCAACAAGTTTCTCATGGATCGGTATGACTAACATGAGGTCTTGTCGATGTTAAGAATTTGAGGCCCTTTACATTATTTTTGATAAAAGTCATAGGATTTTATGGGATGTATCAGTGGTTTATTCTGGTTTTGGTTAGAATATTTTTTGGTTTGGTCAAACATGATTGGGTATAAAGACGGAAAAATTTTAAATTTTCCTATCCCAACAGTGGCTTTGTCTGGGATGTATACTCCTTGTGAGTATAACAAGAATTCAGATCTCTTGGGGAAGTAGACCATATGCTTTTTTTATTTAGGATGACGGTTTTATGAGAATGGGAAGTGGAGGCGAACATGATGGGGAATTGGGATAATCCTATACTACTGTACATGGAATGGAATTTTTTTTTTTATATAGAGATTCTTAGGACTGTCCATGTACTGGCAGATCCTAATCTCTTTTGATTTTCCTAGACTACTGTGCATGGAATAAAAGTGTTTTGAGAATTACTTAAGGGTTGTCCATGCACTGGTAACACTCAATCCTCTTCATGCATGATTATGAAAAGAAAAGCTTCAGATATTGCCCATGCACAGGCAATTCCTGCTCTTCTCTAGACATGTTTTGCAAATAGTAAGATTCATCACCTCCTTTGCCAATTATAACAAAAGGACCTAGCCATAAAGCTTCAAACTTTCCATGTTTTCCTTTCTCTTGGCACCTAGCATTCCACATCAGTACTAAGTCATCTATCTCAAACTTCTTGTCTTTGGCCTTTTTGTCAAAAAGGTATTTCACTTGTGATTGCAACTTGACATTTTGCCTTTGGGCTAGTCTCCTTGTTTCATCAAGTTCTGTAAGCTGTTCTAACCTTTCCTCCATTGGTTTAGGAATGTTTAAGTCTTCTTGAAGAACAAACTTGTAAACTGGTAGTAGATTTTCTAATGATATTCTTGTTTGTGTTCCATATACTAGTTCAAAAGGATATCCTCCAATTTCTCTTTTGACAGTAATCCTATTAGCCCATACCGCCATTCTTCACTTTGAATCCCATGCTTTCTTGTTTCCATCCAACATTCTTTTTATAATTTTCATAAGGCTTTTGTTGCTGGATTCTGCCTATCTGTTTACTTGTGGATGATAAGGGGCAGCATAGGACACAGTGATGCCATGTGTACTACAGAAAATTTTGAATTCATCAAGTCTGAAACACATTCCATTATCCATAATTAACCTTACTAGAGTGTCGAATCTGAATATAATATTTTCCATCAGAAAGTTAATCACTACCCTGCTTGTTGCTTGTTTGGTTGGAATTGCCTCCACCCATTTTGTGAAGTAATCAGTCGCTATTAAAATCCATTTGTGTCCACCACTTGACTTTTCTGCAATTTCTCCTATGAAGTCAATACCCCGTTGATAGAATGGAGCCTCCACTTGCATGGGTTTTAAGGGCAATGCTCCCTGATATTTCAACTTTCCTAAAATTTTTTGACATGCTTCACATTTCCTAGTGTAATGATATGAATCATTAAAAACTTTAGGCCAATAGTATCTAGCCCTCAAGATCTTGTGGGCTGTAGTCTTTGCCAAAAAATGACCTCCACACATGCCTTCATGTAACTCTTTCATGATATGTTTTGATTGATGCTCATCTACGCATAATAGTAGAATTCCATCTCTATTCTTCCAATAAAGATCTCCATCAATAAATACATATTTTGAGGCCTATAATTTGAGTGTCCTTCTTTTGTTATCATCATACCCCTCAGGGCATTTCATGTGCTTTAGATAATATATAATGTCAGTGTACCATGGAGTATGCTCAATGCTAGAACTTTTATTATCAACATTATTAGCACTACATATCTGAGTAGCCTCGAGATTACTTTTAGCCATCAACCTAGCAAGACCCTATCCTCGCACTAGTTTAGTGATCTAGATTTCAATATTGAACTCCTGAATTCTATTGATCCATCTGCATCTTCTACCTGTGATTTCCATTTAGACCAATACATCTTTTACTGCAGCATTATGTACATATGCTTTGATTTCAGCTCCTACCAAGTATGGCCTAAAAGTTTTAACTGCCTTCACCAATGCATATGCCTGTTTCTCAACAATGTCATATTTCAATTCTGCATTTTGGAGAGATTTGCTGAAAAATGAGATGGGTTGTTCATGTCCATTATTTTTCTGCAATAGTACCACTGCAACTATATGATATGAGGCAAATGAAAATAGTTGGAATGGTTTACTGAAATCAGGGGATATTAGGATAGAGGCTTCTTTAATTGCCCTCTTAATAGTGTCAAACACTTCTATTGTTTCTGTTATCCATTTTACTTCTGAGTTTTTCTTCAACATTCTAGATATGGGAGTAATAATTTCTACAAAATTTGATATGAACCTCCTGACAAAGTTAATTTGGCCAAAAAATGACTGTATAGCTTTCACATTTTTAGGGATAGGCACTTGGTCAATTGCTTTTACTCTCTCATGATCTATTCTCACTCCATCTTTTGAGACTATGTGACCAAGCAACTTCCTCTCTGTCACTGTGAAATGGCACTTCTTAGGATTCAATGAAATCCCATATTCTAAGGCTTTAATAAATATTTGCTCTAAATGTGCACAATGATCCTCAGCCCTTTTTGAATATGCTGTCAAGTCATCTTGATATACTATCATGGTTTTATTAATCAAGTCAACAAAGGCCACATCCATTGCTCTTTGGAACATTTCTCCAGCATTAGTGAGTCTGAATGGCATCCTTAAATATACATATGTTCCCCATGGAGTGGTGAATGTAGTTTTAAATTACTCTAATTCTTTGACTTTCACCTGATTGTAACCTGAGAAGCCATCCATCATTGACAACAGTTCACATCTAGTAACCTTTTGTAATATTGCTTTCATATTAGGGAGGGGATAGTTATCCTTAAGAGAAGACTTGTTTAAATTCCTAAAGTTCACACATAATCTAATATCACCATTCTTTTTCCTGACAGGTACCAAATTAGAAACCCAAGAGGAATGTCTGATGGGTTTAATGATAGCTCCATCCCTTAATTTTGTAAGTTCTTCTAGCATCTTAGGAGCTAATCTAGGATTGATAGGCCTCTAATTTTGCCTGAATGGTTTAGCATTTGGTTTTAGTGGTATTTCGTGCTAAAACAGATCCTCTCTATATGCTTTTAAATCATCATATGACCAGGCAAATACATGCCTATACTTCCTAAGTAAGTTGATGATCCTGCTCCTGATTTTGGGGTTAAGATTCTTTCCAATATATACATTCTTTGGGGCTGCCTGTGTCCCCAAATTAATCTCTTCAAGATCATTTTGCACCATTGGTGTGTCTTTCATTTTAAATCTATCATGTCCATCAAATGTTTTTGTCAATGCTATAAGTCCCTTAGGTATTTTATTTGTTTTCAACTGAACTATCTCTTGACCAAAAAGGGTTTCCTTCCCATCATGTTCTTCTACAAATGCATTAAAATCAATCTCTTGACTTTCATAATGATCAGCACAATGCAGGAAGCCGATTATATCAGCATCATTATCAAACACTTGCCAGTTATGTATATTATCTGGGATGGTGGGTCTGGTTTTGAATTCAACCTCTGTAATGCCTCCTAATGTGACATCATCACTTTTTAATGCGATGTTGGCTAGAAAATCTGCCATAATGTTTTTTGACCTATCAATCCAGTTGATTGAAAAGGCATCGAATAACTCAATATCATCCCATACTACGTTCCTGTACTATTTCAACCTCTTGTTTTTTGATAGGTATTTCTCTCCCACTTGGGAAGTAATCAATTCAGAATCACCATATACAACTAACTTTTTTATTTTATGCTTTGTGGCTATATTCAAACCAATGAGCAAAGCTTCATACTCTGCCACAATGTTTGTCCATTCAAATGTTAATAGAAAAGAGTATTTGAAAGTTTTACCTCCTAGTGAAATAAATACTACTCCGGCCCCGTTTCCCATTTTACTGCATGCACCATCAAAATACATCTTTCATACATCATTTTCTTCCTTCTTAGATTCAATATGTATTGGATCAATATTCTGCAATTCTAGTTGATTTTTCTCAACCTTAAAGGCTCCCAAATCTGTATCATAGAAGAAATTTATTTGATGTTGATCCAAGCGTTCTATAATATTTTTCATACCTTGGCTCCCTGCACAGCTTGATTTCTTTACCTCCCAAGGTATTGTGGCATATGATAAGTCCAATTGGACTTCCCCTCCTGCCATGGCAACCCATTGTCTCAATAGAAGCATTCCATAATATGGTGGGATGTCAACCACATTAATATCAATGTTATAAGTTGCTTCAGGGTATGAGGAAAGTTTTATCTCCACATCCCTCATAATACCAACGACTAGGATGGATCTGTTATCCATTGCATAACACCTACCAAATGTAGTGTCAACCCACATTCCCAGTTTTTTCATAACTGCTATTGGCATGATGTTCATGGCAGCACCTGAATCAATCATGCAGTTCGTCACTATCCTATTTTTGATCAATAATGTAGTGTAGAAAGGGTCCACCTGTGAGCAATTTTTTGTCAATGTATCACCTAGGTATACCTCAGGCATTTGGAATGTTTCTTGGTGCACATTGTTTGTTCTATTTTCAGATCCTTTATATTTTTGACTTGGGATATCTGAAATCAGTTTAACTACTGTATTCCTGTATTTGTCTATCTTCATCATTTCTAAAAGTGGAATTAATATTTTTACCTGAGATATTGCATGAGCAATGTCAAATGAATGGGCCATAGTTTGATCATTCTTTTTTGTTTTTATATTTTCCTTTTCTTGATTTTGTGATTTTTCTTTTGTTTTATTTTTGTCACCCTTTTCTGGCTCTTTGAATGATGACTTTACATTATTCTTTTTGTAATTCTGATTTTTTATAAATACACTCCCAAGTGTTCCTTGTTCAACGTTCACTGTCCAGTTCCTTAAGTTATAGGCATTTTTAGCTTGAGCTGTTGCAGCTATTGTAAGAGCCTCTCTTTCATTTTAAGTGGGCTTTCTCCATTGATCATATGGCTGATTATTATAATAGGTAGGTTCCTCATAACCATCCTCCTGATCTGAGAACACTTCTTGTTCTCCCATATTGATATGATGTCTCTGCTTTCCCACATCATATATTCATATCCCTCTTCCTCTTTAGAAGAATAGTCTTCAGTCAACAAATATGGTGTATCTTGCATCATGTTTATAGTGTGATTATCTCTGTTATAATTGTACAACATTTCTTCTTGTTGTATTGTTTTAGCCACCTCACAATACTCAGGTGAATTTGGTAAATTGCATACCAGACACCAAGGTTTATCTTCTACCATATGTGCCATATTTCTTTTTAGAGGGTCAGGGGTATCTTGCCATAATGTTGCTTTCTGTTGTTATCAATGGGTCTCCCATCTTTCCAATTTGTATTATACAGCATATCATGCAACCTGGGCCTTTCATGCCTATGCTGAACTTCTTGTTTAGCCTGCTGAACGTTTGGGTTTTGAGGATTTCTAGGGTTATCTCTCTTACTAACCATACTTGCAGCTTTCCTATTTTTCTCAATAGTTAATGCCACTTTCTGTGCTTCAGCCAGGGTCGTAGGGCACTGATTTCTAAGTTTGTACCCTATCTTGGGATCAAATGCTTTCATATAAATGCTCAATGCTGCTGGATCAGACAGTTTGGATCCGTGTGGTACCTTGTTGTTTAATTTGGAAAAGTTCATATTGAAGTCATACACTGATTCATTCTGGTATTTCTGGATGCTTATCAACTCGTGCAATGCAAATTCAGGGGCATATTGATTGTCATATTGTTCCTTGAATTGATTGTGGAAATCAATTATTGAACTGATTGAAGCATCAGGTAAACTGTTGAACCAGTCTCTTGCATCTTCAGTCAAGGACATCATGAATAACCTCATTCTAATATCTTCACAGTCCATACCAATATCTTGTATGAAAGCATTGAAGCTTCTGATGTGATCTTCAGCTGATATTGCATTGTTCCCAGTAAACTTGGGAATTATATTTCTCCAATTACTATCCATAGGATAGGGATACAATTGATACCCGATCAGATCAAATTGGCTACATATGTTTGCGAGATTTTGAGGTGGAAAATTCATGGGTGGTGGATTAGGATAGTAATTATATCCACCTAGAGGCTAATGATAAGCATATTGTTGTTGTGGGTTTATGTGGGGATTTATGTAAGGATTTTGTGGTCTATAATATTGTTGGCCAGGGGGTGGGTAAGGATTAGCCATTTGTTGATGGGTGTTGTTATGTATGGGAGGTGGTCTAGGATTTTGGGGAATGGTATTTTGATGACTTCCAGATGCTTGTGAATTTGAAACACCTCCTATATTTTGGTGTATATTTTTCTATGGATTCCTTGAAGTGTTTCCCCTATGTGGAGGTACATATTTTGGGGGGCTTGTTTTAGCCCTACTCTTTATCTGTTGAATCTCTTGTTGCAACAACCTCTTAGTTTCCTCTATCTTGATCATTTCAAGTTCTTCCTGGAACCTAAGCAAATCCTGTTGTGCTTGATTCATACCTCCAGAATTCTTTGGGCTTTCTTGAGTTGAGAATCCATGTTTTACCCCTTCTCCTTATTGTAATGACAATTTAAAATCATATTCAGCTTGTATTTGCTCCATTTCCCTCTTGGCCTGTGCTTCACACTCAAGTTGTTCTTGAGGACTTGGTCTGCGTTTTGCCAATACGTCATCATTTACCCCATTGAGATTTTCATTTGAATCATGCAGAGGTGTAAATTTATTGTGAATTGCAATAGTTTCCTCTGCATTATCCTCTTGAGCCTCTTGATTATTATCCCGGTGAGTATAATTTGATGTTCCATTTCTCTTGGAACTATTTCTAATTGGTGGAGATGACTGCAATTTCTTGCCTTCCATCTTGGATCTCCTACCATCCATTTGGTATCAACTTTCTGTTAAAAAAGTCACTAGAGTCGCCACCTATTTTATAAATAGGAAAAGTTTATAAATTATCATTCTGGATTCTTATTGCCAGCAGAGTTACCAAATTAAAGTTTCTGAAATGACTCTATAAAAGGAATGGTTTATTACTAAGGTCTTTTTATTTAGTCCCCAGTAGAGTTGCCAATTTGTTAGGTCTCAAAAATGTAGGTTGCTAATCCTAAGAGGATGCCAGGCTCTATGCTTAGATTCACAATGTTTTTGAACTAACGTGACATAATCAACCTTTAGGGTTTGATGACTCCCTGTGTTTTAGGTCCTCCTAACCTAGGTGGGTGAACCTTGAAAATTAAAGTAGGTTGAGGGTAAGTATTTTGACTAAGTAAATAGATCTACCTACAGTGGCAAATGGTGTATGATAGATGAAAGCTAACTAATTCTAATATCTAATGAATGGTTGGTATAAATTGTATAAGCAATATCAAGGTGAATTTTATGATTGTGTAAATAAAAGGATTTAAATGATGAATTGAAATAAGATCAGTGCCTTGTTGGGTGAACAGAGTCAAATGAAGGACTAAGACTAGTGGCTTATAGTGGGTAGTAGTTCTAATTGTTTGGCACAATATTTTAGTTTATAACTTGTATAAACGTGCAAGGAGATGACTGACAAACTCTTCTTAATAATCCAACTAATACAATCAGTTTTCTTGGTATTCACCAGAAGGTAATTTAATCCTTTCTTGAAGGAACCAATTGAATGAAATATGCAAGAAAACAGATAATATCAACTTGGAGACAGAATGTCAATCCTAATTATATGATTCTTCTTAGTAATCCAAACTAACACTTCCAAGTTACTATGACTGATTAGAAGGATTTTAATTCCTCTATGGAAACCAATTAACCCAATCACACAGATACAACAAATGTGTACTGACAAATTAACTATATACTTGATATATTAATTTGGATAACAAGGAAATACTGAAATGGAGACAACCATATAATTGAGTAACTTCAACAAACAATTGATGCCAGAATAAATCCACAGAATTAGAGAACTTCAATTTACTTCTTCAATAAGATACTTGCAACATGGTCTTTGAGAAACATTGTAAATTTCATGTATTATATTCTACAGCTGATGATAATTCAGCATCAAGTGTTCGAACTTATATAGAAATGCTTGTGAAGAGACATAACTCTTCAAGAAGTCTTTTGGGAATTGACAAGATTAACATAACAACCACAAAACAACAATGCTTAGGCCCTATTCAACACAAGTATAACTGAGCAATATGGTCTAAGTATTCATGGCTGCGATGTGAATTAGTAAATTCAATGGCATTCCTTGTGATCACATCCATCGTAACCATTCTCTCCAAATGCTTGCAGGCTTCCCCGGATGCAGAGTCTTTGTCCTTAAGAGCTCCGAAAGCTTCATGCAATATTGCTTGACAATCTCTGCTCCATTCTTCTTTGCTTTTTAATTCTTTATCGCTCTTGAACAATGTGGGCACTCCTGCGTTAGAGGCTTCAACACATTCTTTGGCGTCAGTCTTAAGTTGGTCATAAAACTTCTGATGCTGCTTAATCAAATCTTTCACACTGGAGGTACCTACAACGTTAGAAGTATCTTTGCCACGTGTCTCACTGAGTTTCTCCTGCAACCATTTGTCAAGCCTCCCATGCTCTTGGATTGCTTTATAATTTTGAGAATAATTATCCCAAAATTGGTTCAGCCAATGCATCATGTTGGTATGCATGTTCTGGAGTACTGTGACAAGTGTATCCATCTGAATTTGAGCTACTTGATCTCTGGATAGAGATTGGACACTCTGTGAGATTTCACCCTGAGTTAGTCTCTTTACTGATCCCCCAAAGGTGCTCTTAACTACATCTTTTAAATAATCATTCTCTTTATATATGTGTCTCAATCTATTACAAATATTACATATTTATAACCTAAGATCTCACTCTAGATTGTCTATAACAACTGAATCTCCAACGGCCCAACAAAACTGAAGATAACTACAAGTCCTCGGTGGTTACGATCCTCTGAATCTAAAATGACCATCTCCTCCTACACACTCATTAGTTGGGGCAAAATATATGTGGTACAACTCCATTAAAACATAGACACATGGCGAGACCCGCACACTTGAAACTTGAAACTTTACTGTGACAGATGGCAGCATCTATATCAATACGAGAAACTCCTTTATCTCTCAGAAGTCAATAGGAAAATGACACTTGTCACGTTCCACAGCCTTCAAAACTATCTACATCTCTTCCTCTGCAAAGCCCTCAAAACTGTGTCTTTATGCTCGGGTGGCCTCTATCTATGACATCTATCACAGTCCGCATCATTTATAATATGAAACACATTAAAAATGGGACCCACAGCCTTCATCACACATTATCTTTTAAAGGAAGAAACTGGGATAGATGGCATCTTCCGCGCGCATGCTAGCTAACACATGGCAGCACCCGCATTACTGTTTGAAACATACTGTGCTTTTGAAACTCCCCACAGAAGCTGACACTTGGCGCAACCCACATCACTTTAAAATATTTAAGTTTCTCACTAAAAAGGAGCATAAACAAAATAAATCTATCTCTGCGACCACCACGTGGCATTCTCTGCAGCTTCGAACTTGAAACATACTGCAGCCCACCATCCTCTTTACTAGCATCAAACATGATATGAAGAGAAACATGCGGCAACTTCCGCAGCTAAATAAAGAGACACATGGCAAACTCTACACAAAACAAAGAACTTTAGGGACTGCCTCCGCATGCTACACGTGGCGACACCCACAGCAAAGCTGAAACTTGAAACAGTGAAAATATTTGCTAAATAAAGAGACACACGACAAACTCCACACAAAACAAAGAACTTTAGGGACTGCCTCCGCATGCTACACATGGCGAAACCCACAGCAAAGCTGAAACTTGAAACATTGAAATATTTGCTACGTGGTGTGCTCCACACAAAAATTAATATTCAGTGACTTTAACTATGGCTTGACACTTGGCGGCTTCCGTGCATCACATTATTTCACGCAGCAATTCATTTGAAACTCGCATAGAAACAAAAGAGACCCGCGAACTTGCTGCGACTGAAACAAAATGTAGAGTTTTGACACTCTGTTATCGGTGGCTCTGATTGAATTCCCCTAGTTTTCTGCTTCAAGTCTCCGCTTGCTTTCTCTTCTCAAACAATTCTATCAAACTTAATTGCAATGATTTCGAATGTTATCTCAGAGGATTTCTTCTTCGTCTACAATTAATTGTTCGAGAATGTCAATTTTCTTGATCGTTGTGAAATGTCACATCATCATAACTTCTCTCATCGGCATGATTTATACTGTCGGAAGGGCTTGTAGAGTATTCTCCAATAGTAACATCTTATACCGATCAGTGTGACTGGTAACTTTCTCTCCGATGAAAGGCCATCGGTATCATTTTCTCCATCGGTGATCATTAAAATCTTCTCCCCGACCCCTATTCTCATGCCGATAGCCATTTCAACAAGTTTCTCATGGATCGGTATGACTAACATGAGGTATTGTCAATGTTAAGAATTTGAGGCCCTTTACATTATTTGTGATAAAAGTCAAGATTTTATGGGATATATCAGTTGTTTATTCTGGTTTTGGGTAGAATATTTTTTGGTTTGGTCAGACATTATTGGGTATAAAGACAAGAAAATTTTAAGTTTTCCTATCCCAACAATAGGAAGGATAGGTAGAAGTAATGATAGGATGGGTAGATGAGACAACATGCCCCCAAGTGTAAAGTACATAGATAATCAACCTACACATGACACCTGTTTGCCAGGTTTTCATCATGGTACTTATCCAAGGTGCCTGTTTGCCAAGTTTTCACCACTGGATGAAGGGATTTCTCTTTACTATTTTGATCTTTTTTTTGTTTTGTTTTTTTAACTTTTTTGGATGGGATGGTAGGATGAGGACTCAAATATCTATTTCCAATAGCAGGGTAGTATGTTAACACTTTAATACGTGTTTGCACATGGACTATATCGGGTAGTATTACATGCATGAATGTTGGTAGATGTGGCAATATGAAAATGGAATGGAGGGATAAATGGATGATGGAATAAAAGCATGGACCATAGAGGTATGATGGGGGAAGGATGAAGGATAATGGATATAAGATGAGGGGATGGAGGTATGTGGAAATGTTGTGGAATGGAAAGGAACCAAGACCAATGGTTACACACACTAAATTAGATTTTGAAGCTTTTGATTAGAAGGTGTAGGAAGTAATGGGAATCGAGATAGGGGATTTGGGAATCGTCGATTTAGGATTTTAGGAACCCAAATGGATTTAGGATTTGTAAGATTTTTTAATGGGGAACAAGATTTTTGGAATTTGGGGATAGATTGAGATATGGATGCTTCTTTTGGGAGAATTTCTTGTTGCTTGGGGATCCACACCATTTTCATTTTTTATTTTTGATTTGTGTGTGGGTACGCAGTGTAGGATTTGTTAATGGAGAATGAGATTTTTGGAATTTGGGGGTAGATTGAGATATGGATGCTTCTTTTTGGGTAATTGCTTGTTGCTTGGGGACCCACACCATTTTCAATTTTGCTTTGAGGTGTGTGGGTGTATACAGCCTTTGAGATGGATTTGGCTTTGAATTTGTGTATTGATGCCCTATGACATGATATTCTTGAGGCTTTTGCGGATATTCTGCTATATATGTGGAAGCATCCAAATTTTTATTTTTGAATCTCATGGGATTGGGAATACCTTCATATGGGGTTGATGTGTGCATTCATGGGCCATGATTAGGAATGATAGGGGATATAAGGGGACAGGATGTGTAAATGGAGGAATGAGTGTACTAATGGATGAAAGGATTAGGGGATGGAAGGATAGGAATATTAGGAGTTGAAAGGAGTGGAGGAAGAGTGGATGGTAGGAGATGTATGGTCACATGCTTTTGCGAATGGTAGGATGATGGAGGAGGGATGGTGACATATGAGTGAGAGGTGCGATAAGGTGCACCGGGATATGGAGTGGAAGACATAGCTGGAGGAGGCATGGAGGTGGTACCAACATCATTGGATTGTTTATCTTGGGATGAAAAACCAAGACCATGTGCTCAAGGATGGATTGCGACATGGATGGGCTCTAAGATACCTTGTTTATGAAGGCCTAAACCTTTGCCTTGATAGTTCATGTTTTGGAAAATACGGTATGCAATGGGATGTTTGTTTTGGAAACAAGACATGAGTCCATTATTTGATGGAGAGAGTGAAGTGGTGGATAGTGGTTGTTGTTCTCCTAAGGAAGAACATTCATGGATGAAGGTTGTAAGACCAAGAGGATAGGATAATGGATTTGGAATGGGATCGATGGGAGATGGTGGAGGATCAACATGAGATAATGGAAGATCCACAAGAGATAATGTTGGATCATCCAATGGATGACTTGGGATGCTTGGATCTTGACTAACATTATGCTTAGTAGGAGGTGAAGGGATAGGATTGTTGAACACCCAAAGTACTAAGAGGGGGGGTGAATCAGTACTGCATTAAATTTCTTGTTTACTAAACTAGTAATCCATTTAATGCATGCAATAACAAAGCAAATTAATTACAGAAGAAACAACCACAAACCATCACACATGAACACCAAGATTTTTACATGGAAAACCTGAAACTGGGAAAAACCACAGTGAATGTTAAATCACAATATATTATGTAGGAACAATACCGAATTACAACAAAGGCTCACTGCCTTAGGGCTCACTACCCAAAGAAGTGCTCACTACAAGAAGGTGTTGGCAAGAGACACTGTGTGGCTTCATAAGTGTTGTCATTGATGGCAACAAAGTCTATCCCACACATCCGCAATACATAATATGCCTTCACCAGAAGTCAGATTGAAGAATGTTTTGATCCAGTGATCAAGAACAGAGTATGTAACAAGGTCCAACAATCAAGTCCGGATCTCTCAAATGGTGTAACTAAGTAAGTTGCAGACTTAGGAAAGTCAAGAGGGGAATCATGACTATTGTACTTCAGAGATTTAGCCTCTGGTGATAAATCAAGAAAAAGATATGAGCATCTGAGTGTTGGGTTCCAGTCAGGCAGAGCAGACAAAGGAAGAACTGACCGGTAGAGTATCAGACTTCAATCTGGATGAGTAAATGGTGTTGATCAAGCAATTTGTGGGATCATACATTGTTGTCCAACATGATTACTGACTTCTATGTCTATGATTTTGATACGCATCACAAATCAAGCATGGATTTAGCTGACATATCAGTAACTTGCAAATATCTTGAGTGTTCTTGTTGCCGACTAGAAAGTTGATGAAATCCTTGATGCGGATATATATACCAGATGGATTCTAGTATGTAGGGTGTGTAGTGAACAAGGAATGAAATAAAGTGTGAAGAAAAGTAGGAATAAGTGGGAGAGCTACAATTCAAGTCCGGTATGTGACATAGCAACAACATTAAACTAAGAGAGAATGAAGTGCATCAAATCAGTGTATTGTGCCTAACCGGAACTGAACTCTTGCATTTATAGATGCTTCTCATCAGTTCAAACACTTGACTATCTTTGGTAAGTTCTGTAGACAGTGATTCTCTTGTAGGTAGTGTGCCTCTTGTGAGCAATGTGCTCGGGCAGTGAGCCCTAATTGGCAAGTGCCATTTTGTACTCCTTTATTCTTTTAACAAAGAATACAATCTTGGGTTAGTCACCCTATGGTTTTTCCCTTAATAGGGTTTACACATAAAAATCCTTGTGTTATGTGTGTTGATTTTATTTCTGTTCTTATGATTACATATGCTTTCATGTTTTGATGCAACACTGAATATTAAGATAACAAAAGAGAAGAAAGTTAAGGAAATTTTGAGATAACTGATTCACCTCCCCCCTCTTAGTTATCTGCCTTGTTTCCAACAATTGGTATCAGAGCCAAGTTCCTCTGAACAAAGCCTAACAGGTTGAGGAAGATTTGGGAATCTCAATGGATATATATGGTATAAAGGAACAACTTTAGTCTGCCCTAGATGATCTTGAACAGTCCCACTCTAAAGTCAATAATTTGAGAGAAAGACTCAAACAAGCTGATGATTTCATAAATGAGCTAAAAGAAAAACTTAGTATCTCTGTGAAAAAGAGAAAGGAACTACTTCAAAAATTAGCCAATCAAAGTGAAGTCAATGATACTAATGAAGATTTGGATGAGAAAAATAAGATATGTGAGAAGCTGTCAAAAGAAGTCATTATGGTAAGGCATGAAATAGAATTAGGGGTTATGAGATTTACCCAAGAAATTGAAGAAAAAAGGAAAATTGAAGATAATCTAAAACAATCCCTCAACGAGAAAACAGATGACTACCACAAAATGGACAGAATAATCAGGCTTCTTGAATCTAATCTTAAAGAAGCTAGAGACAATGAAGAACAACTTGAAAATCAAATAGACACTGTTAAACAAGATCTTCAAACAGCAAATGAATACAAAGAGAAATTCAAGATAAGCTCAGCCCAACTTGAAGTTCTTGAAAGACAAAAGAGGGTAGATGATAAGCGTGGCCTGGGATATAAGAAAGGTGAAAGCTCCAGATCCGGTCAGAAGAACTTTGGATCAGGAAATCAAAGAAACAAGCCTAGAAGACCTCCGGTAAGGCAACCAAATGCTCAAAGATATCCATCCTTCAATGGATATTACTTCAATTGTAACAATTTCAGTCATATAGCAACTCAGTATAGGAGGAGAATGAATCAAAATAATCCATCCTTCTCCAGACAATGTTTCAACTACAAAAGGTATGGTCACAAATCTCATGAATGCAGAAATATGCAAATAAACAATTCATTCAACAACAGATGCTTTACATGCAATAGAATGGGACATATGGCTAATCAATGCAGATCAAGAGGATATCAATCAAATAAGCAAAGAAATGTTGTCTGTTACAATTGTAATAGATCTGGTCATATTGCCAAATTCTGTAGAAGTAGAAATCAGGATAGAAAAGGTCTGGTACAACATAATCAGAAACAAGATAAGGGCAAAGGTAAAGTGAATGCGGATGAAGTTCAAAAGGAGATGAGCAAGATTTGGGTAAAGAAGAGTATAGAAAATATTAGGGATGGATCCGCACTGGAATCCAGTGTTGATATTGCTTCCAGAAACTAAAAAGGTGAGCTCTGGCTCAGGGGGAGTCACAGAGAAAAACAAATTCCCCCAGCCAGTCAACTAGTGCCTAAATTTGGCACATGGAATGCTGCGGATTAAAGGGCTCTTAGAAAAACATCTACATAACCTTCAGTAAAAATATGAAAGATTTGCATGGAGTTTTGCAAGATTTTAACAGCTCAAGTTAATCTAGTTCTGACAGCTATCCGATAAAGCAGGATTTCACAGACATATCCTGTATGATTCAAAATTGAAATACTTTGATCTACGGATCCATGGCATGATTGAAGAAAAGAAGATACATTGTCAATCCTCACTGACAATGATTCTAAGTTTAGCACAGTGATTCAAGAAGATCTCTCTCTCAAAACAAGGTAACCAGATAACTTAAGTTGTGCATTTATTACAAAAGGAAATTAGGGTTTGTGCAAGGATAAAAGGGTTCTTTCACTCATTATTTGCACATTTTCATTCATGAAGAAGAAAAGAAGAGTTCTGAAACAAAGTTTCTAACAATTCACTCAAGATCAACTGGAAAATCAAATTCAACCAGCAATTTGTTCTAGCTCCTATTTCAAACCCTAAAGCGTGAAAAGGTACTTCCATTCTAAAAATCAATCTTTGAATCTCTTGCAAAAATGGCTACTCCAATGGTTGTCAAGATCACTGATAGGCCACGTCCTAAATTCAAGAAACACCCTTATAAATCTCTAGAAGTTGATCCTTTAAGCATATTTTCTAGCATTCCGCATGGGGTATTGCATGTAGAAGATGTTAGGGTCTATATCCATGCCAACATTGAGGAATTTGGAGACTCGAAATTGATGGACATCTATCACAAATAGCTAATAGATGAGAGTTTTGAACTTAAACCTCAATTCAAGGCCCTCCAGGATAAACACTTCAGACATTGCATACACTTTCCATATTTTGCAGAAGATGATTGGGTCTAGTATGTCCTAAGCAGGATGCATGATAATTTCATGTGGTTAATGAGGCCCTTTAAGATAACTAAAGATGCCATCAGGGTAGTGACTGGACTCCACGCATTCGGTGGGTTACCCACGCTTAAAGCTATCAACAACCAGACAATAACTGAAGCCACCGGATCTAAATTTGACAAAAGAGCAATGACCATAGATGACATCACAGATCCAGATGTCAAGTTTGCATCAATGATAATCAGGTAGAAGATCTATCATTTGAGCAGGGAGAATTTTGTGTCTAGCACTGCAATCTATGCAACATATCAGATGTTGAGGGAAGATGCAGATTATGACCTATGTGAACTTCTCCTAAATCAACTGTTAGAAAATCTACCAAAGATCAAAAAGGATAAAAAGAATTCCTTTAAATATGGTTGTCTAATATTGTGTCTATTCTTCTATTATATGAATGAGCTACCTAGATCAAGTGGTTGGGTTTGGCAAAATGATAAACCAGTTGCAATCCAAATTAGAGATTATATGTATGGAATTGGTGATGCTAAAGCTCAAAACATAGCCTTTGGGGTTACTTTAAGAACTTCCAAAGAATGATGCAAGCCAGAGAGAGAATACCTCAATCCATAGTTGAGAAATACAAGGGCATAGTGTGCTTCATGGTTGACACTGATCAATGCCTAATGGAGGTAGTTGAGCCCAAAATTGTGTGGATAATACCTATGGATACGAGGTCGATGAAAAAATCTTGGAGCTACATATTCAACACCTATTAAGTCAGCCTAAGGACCTTGAAGCAGAAAGGTTTGGCACCTTTCAAGAGCTAAGTGTGAAAATACATGTTGAATTAAGACAGCCAGAGATAAAGAGGAAAGTAAGAAGGGAGGTTGAAGAAATTGCCAAAAGATTTGGCCTATCAAAGGAGGCTATGGATGTAAATAGAGAGAAGATGGATAAGGCTGAGAAAGAGAAACAAGAAGCAAAGAAAGGAGACAATCTGGTACAAGCCTCCTCCCGGACTAGATCTTCAAAGAGCTCTGCATCTGCCACTCCTAAAAGCTCAAAGGCTACCAAACTGGAAATCAAGACATCCAGAAAAAGGGAAAAGAGGATGAAGACCAAAGCCACAAGGTCATACACAAGCCTTAAGGATGATGAAGAAATAGAATTTGAAGAGGAAATCAAGAAAATGAAGAAGAAGAAAAAATCTGGGGAATTCTCTGCTAGTAAAAATAAGGAAGAAAAGGCAAAAGAATTTGTTGAAAAGCCCACTCTTTCCATTGATGACATCATCAAGGCAGTTACTGTGGATGGGAACCTGCAACCAGTAACAGAGTTCTATGATGAATATAGTGATATTGACAAGAGGATTTTGGAAGAAGCTACAGTCAGGTACCTGAACATTTACAATAAAGCTTTCATTGAAATTATATCATTAATTCCTAAGAGTCTAGAAAAGGTGCTTGAACTGGGAAAAGAGAATGCAAAGGCAAAAGACCTAGAGATTCGGGAACAAATAATGATTTAGCTTTATCCTTCTATCACTCCAAAACAAATGGACATGATTTTTAAGGATTGTAAGGATGAGTTCCAAAGTAAAGCAAGAATGAATAAACTTATGCTTGGAGAAACTGACCAAGTAGCAAGAGAAACAAAAGATATCCTCCAGAATGCTTTCAAAAGATTCAATATTCCTATTATAGAGGAAACAGTAGAAGAACATTCTACCATGGATGTTGAAGGATTAAATATAACCAATGAAGAATCTTCTGATGTAGAAGGATCAAAAGAGATAGATGAAGAGAAGTCTAAGGACTTGGATTCCTCTATTCCAAAAGAGGAAGTTCATGAAGCGATAAACACCAGTGACATCTCTCCTCCAGATCCCATTGCAAACATTCCAGATTCTAAAGCTAAAGGAGAAGGAAGAAAAGAGAAGAAAGTGAGTCAAGAAGAGGAGGTTAAGGGAAAAGAAGAAGAACAAGCAGAAAAGACTAATGATGACTGTTCTGATAACCCAAAATAAAAGAAGACTCAATCACCGGCAAGAGACACTACAAAGGCAGTGAAGAACTTCCTAAACAGAGAAATGATGGAGATAGATGAACCTAAGCTATTTCAAGGGCCACTAAATTTTGACTCTTTCTCCCTGATTCAGACAATGAAAATAGTATCTTTTGCTCAAGCCAAAGCAAAAGAAAAACTCCTAAAATCTCACATGGAAGACTGTGAACTATTGGAGATTGCATCTGGGATGCTGGAGAAGACCATTCCATCCTTCCAAAAGGATCCTTCAGCCTCACCATCCGGTAACCTGAAAACTTTGGTAAATTCTGTTAGAACTCATTTTGAATCTCTAGAGAAATCAGCAGAAGCAAAGGTCCAGAAGGAGTTTCTAGGAAAAAGATTCACTAAAGTACAAGGACTGATTGCTAATGATAGGAGGACCCTAGACATTGGAATAAAGAGCCTTGAAAATGCTCTTAAATATGGTGGGGACATATACAAATTTTGTTTATCTTGGCCTAAAGTGATAGAGGACATTGAGAAGAAAGTGAAAGAACAAGAAGGTAAACTGTCAAGTTTATCTCAGAATTTTAATCCCCTTACTACCTCTCTAATGAATCAAGAATGCCAGGATATTGTTATCATCAATGAAATAAAGAGGCTAGACAAAGAAAAGAAGAACATAATAAATAGAATGAGTGAACTCAAAGGGATAATTAGCCCTAAGCTAGAGGCAATGCATGAGGCCTTGACAGATGCTCAGACAACAGCCCGAACCAGTGATCCGATAGATTTAAGAAGGGCAGAAGCATATGCATTTTTGTTGAGTGGTCACATCTCCATTTTGGATAGGATGAAGCAGAGCTAGGCCACAGAGTTTGTATAGCTGAAGACTACTTTTGTGGATATACTTAAGTATTTGTAAGTATAACATATATATACTTATGCGGCCATGTATAGGACAATCTTTTTGCAAATTTTGGTATGCAGATTCTTCCCTTTGCCATTGATGTCAAAGGGGGAGTGAGGAGTAGTGAAAAATGTGGAATCCAGCTAAGGGGGAGCTCTGGTAAAACAATGCAAAAGACAGAGCATCATCCAAGGGAGAGTTACTGCGACACTTAGCCATTTTTCATTGATGGCAACAAAGTCTATCCCACACATCCGCAGTACATAATATGCCTTCACCAGAAGTTAGATTGAAGAATGTTTTGATCCAGTGATCAAGAACAGAGTATATAACAAGGTCCGACAATCAGGTCCGGATCTCTTAGATGGTGTAACTCAGTAAGTTGCGGACTTGGGAAAGTCAAGAGGGGTATCATGACTACTATACTCAAGAGATTTAGCCTCCGATGATAAATCAAGAAAAAGATATGAGCATTTGAGTGTTGGGTTCCAATCAGGCAGAGAAGACAAAGGAAGAACTGACCAACAAAGTATCAGACTTCAATCTGAATGAGTAAATGGTGTTGATCAAGCAATTTGTGGGATCATACATTGTTGGCCAGCATGATTAATGACTTCTATGTCTATGTTTTTCATACACATCACAAATCAAGCATGGATTCAGCTGACAGATCAATAACTTGCAAATATCTTGAGTGTTCTTGTTGCTGACTAGAAAGTTGATGAAATCCTTGATGCAAATATATATACCAGATGGATTCTAGTATATAGGGTGTGTAGTGAACAAAGAATGAAATAAAGTGTGAAGACAAGAAGGAATAAATGGGAGAGCTACAATTCAAGTCCGGTATGTGACAGAGTAACAACATTAAACAGAGGAAGAATGAAGTGCATCAAATTAGTGTATTGTGCCTAATCAGAACTAAACTCTTGCATTTATAGATGCTTCTCATCAGTTTAAACACTTGACTATCTTCTGTAAGTTCTATAGACAGTGAGTCTCTTGTAGGTAGTGTGCCTCTTGTGAGCAGTGTGCTTGGGCAGTGAGCCCTAATTGGCAAGTGCCATTTTGTACTCCTTTATTCTTTTAATAGAGAATGCAATCTTGGGTTAGTCACCCCTTGGTTTTTCCCCTAGCAGGGTTTCCACGTAAAAATCCTTGTTTTATGTGTGTTGATTTTATTTCTATTCTTATGATTACATATGCTGTCATGTTTTGATGCAACACTGAATATTAAGATTACAAAAGAGAAGAAAGTTAAGGAAATTTTGAGATAACTAATTCACCCCCCTCTCAATTATCTGCCTTGTTTCAAACAGAAGGCTCACTTCCTAGAGAAAGAAAGAAGAAAGGAGATGGCTCATTGCCAAAATGTACTACTCAGATTGCATCTACACATGCATGAATGCAACTCTAATGTTTTCTCAAAATACTATCTCAAAACTCTTCATCTTGACTATTCTACTTTTACATTAGACAAGATCTCTCTTCTTCTACTCTTGTCACCTACTTTGCACTACATATATTTCACACATTCACATTCGCATCTTAATGTTTAAACACCGAATTCAATCCCATATATATATATATATATATATATATATATATATATATATATATATATATATATATATATATATATATATATCCGCAATGAACAAAAACTTCATATTAGGTCAGCCTAATGAAGTGTACCATGTAGTCATGCATTATGTACTCTATTGGCCAAATACATTCTCCACAATCTATATCAAACCCAAATAATATTTGAAACACCTTCACTCATTTCAGCTTCAACTATTTCACCACTTAGGATTAAGTTCCAAACACTAAAACTTACCGCATACTCATTATATTGTCATGTCACCCTTATCCACAGACTGTTCACAGGTTCAGTTCAACTGTCAGACAACATCTTCCACTGTGGACCACAAGAATTACTCAAAACCATATCAGATACTCTTCACATGTCATAGATCACAACTCCAGAACTACAAAGCAAAATATTCTTTTGCGGTAGAATGCGGACCACTGGAACACATGCCCTGTCATAGTCAAACTACACCATACCAAGTAGCAATACTTAGGCATTCATAACTGACTCTCCGGTGGAACTCAGGACTTGCAACTCTAGATTTGGATACTTGAAACATGTGTTTACAACACCTCAAAGCCTCATAGAAAGATATGTAATAACAGAGGAATGCGAACCAAAACAAATGAGTGTTCTTCTCTGAATCACAATGTACTCTATCTTTTTTGACTTAGTCTATTAGAGGTGTGCTTCTAGTACTTTTTAGGAGCTAAAAACTTGCATATAGGATCATCAAAGGAATACAAATAACATACAAGAACCACATGATCTTGTCTTGTACTACGGACCAATGCCAATCATTATACTACAACTCTGTTACTGTCTCTTGTGCACTACCAACACTTAACCAAAATGGCTAAGTCTTTTTCACCAAACTAAAACTTTTGTTCTAACCTTGTTCCTTTTATTTGTTGCCATCAATGACAACATCTTCAGATATCATACACAAGTTGTGAACAATCTTCCCCTTTGGTATTGATGGCAACACTTGATATGAAAAACTGTTACAACTCCCCCTTTCTCTTTATACACTGCTCCCTCTATCTTTGTGCCTTATTATTTTTCAAAAAAAAATTCACATGCTTCATTTCTTCTCCCCCTTTGACATCAATGGAAAAGGTGTATGATACAAGAATATGTACAAGTTGCGAAAATCTCAAAACTATTTTTCTACTTTACCACATATATACAAGTGATATCAAAAATACTTACTGTTGTTGTTGTTCTGGGAGAACATCTTTATAGATTATTTTTAGTTGCACCATTTATTCATCCAAGCTGGTCTTGGCATCACTCAAAATTAGTATGTGCCCATTAATCTGAGACACCAAATCTTCTGCTTTCTTCACTGTATTAGGGGCTTCAATGATTTGTCTTGTTTTATCTGCCGCTACTATCAACTTGGTTAGGGATGCAATTTTGAAACTTTCTACCTCCCTGAGCTGACTCATTCTATGCTTTATGATATCCCTTTGGGTCTACAACTTATGCATATTAGAATGAATAGTTTTCACTTGTGCCCTTTGATTACCAATAGCATCTTTTGTCGGGTCATAGGTTTTGGATATCTTCATTACCTGAGCTTCCCATTTATCTATTTTGTTTTTTATATCCTTAGTCTTAACTGGCCTTGTAAGACAAAATTGATACAATTCACTAGCTTCTTTAAGAGCTAGCTATGTATATTCTATACTTTTATCTAGCAAGATTTTATCTTGAGAGGCTTTATCTTTTAGCTCTACCAATCTTTTAATGTCCATTTCAGCTCTTACCTTCTTCTCAGCAGCGTTTTCAAGAGACTTAAAATGAATGTTGATGGATTCCATTAACTTATTTACTTGTGTAGTAGGACCCAAGGATGTTTCTCTTCTTATTCCAGACATTAGCTTTTCAAAAATTGTCGATGCATCTTCTAATAACTCACTATCCTCTATATGAGATTTCAGTACTTCCTCTTGTGCATTAGTTTCAAGAATTGTCCCAAGTCTTAACTTATGTAGAGGGGACATAGAGGCAAGGTTAATAGGCCCTTGCAAAAGCTCAGGAGTAGTCAAAATTTGAGCTTCTTTTTGCTTCTCTAAGAAATCCCTTAAGAAGTTAGTAATGTCTCTCTTCTCTTCACCATGAGATACTTCAGCTTCTTGTCTTTCCGAAGGCAATTCTTGGCTATGTTCTTGTTCATTTCTTTCTAGCTCCAAAGTAGGAACATCCATCATATGTCCATCTATCTCTTCTCTCTTCTCTTCTTGTTCCACCAAGATATTTTTTTCAGGGATTGTCCCTGCCTCTTCAGACTTCTTTTCTTCTTCATTTTTTTCATTTCTTCAACCTTTTCTAAACTTTCCAGAGGTGTAATTATACCTTGGTCCATGCTCTGCTCAACATTTGCTTTTGGGGCAGCATTGGAAGTGTCACAATTGTTAACTTGCTCTTCCTCATCAATGTCTACAATAGTTGTAATTTGTAATTCATGCGACACACTCAGGGTTGTTTCCTTTTTCTCTTTTACTAGTTTCTCAGTGTCATGGGCCATAAGTGTATTAACTCTTCTTTTTGTTATGAATTTATCATTGATTATCTTTGTGACTTTTGATTTTTCTTCCTTTGTTATGTTTGGATAGAGACTCAACAAGACATATTCTCTTATCTTCACATCGTTGGCCATAGCCACTTCCTTCCTTACTAACATAATGTTGGCTAGGCTATATGGTAATTGATCTAAGATTTCAATCAAAGCTTTGCTAAACATTTCAAGATATCTGACGATTACTATTTCAATGATTATCTTGTCTACATCAGATCTTTCATCATACATTTCAGCTATGGGTTTCAAATTCCCATGTTGAGCAAATGCATTGACTATTGTTTCCAAGGACAATGTTGCTTCACTTTCAATTTTCTCATCTTCTTTCTTCTTCTTGGTATTTCTTGAGGGCTTCCCCTTCTTACCAGAGGTAGTTTCCTCTATCCTTACCTCTTTTCCTTTAGTCTCCTTATCTATCTCTACTACTTCTTCTTCTTCTCCTTCACCCAGGCTTACATATACTCTTTTTGTTTTCTTTGTTTTCTTTCTTGTTTTCTTGTCTGCAATTTTCTCCACTAGTACTTGTTCTTCAGGCTTTGCCTCTTTCTTAGGTACCTCCTTTTCAACACTTGCAGCCTTTGTTTTTGCCATAGAGGGTCTAAAAATCTTTGAAGCAGCTACAAAGGTGGATGCTCTTGTCCTTCTTACAGGACCAGATGCAGGTTTCTCCTTTTCAATTTTCTCCTCTTCCTTCTTCTTTGGGGTTTTTGATGTTTTCCCTTCTGAAGTACTTGCAACTTTTGATGTTTCTACCTTTTCTCTTGCTTTACTTGTTCACTCTTATGTGAATCCATGTTTCTTGGTAATTTCCTCTACATACTTCTTGACCTTTCTTTGGGTCTCCAGTTGTGTTTGCTCCAGATGTACTTTGAGAGACAGTTCCTCAAAAGTACCAAACCCTTCCTCTTTGGGGTCTTCTGGTTTGCTCAAGATAAGATCTACCAAAGTGGTTAAAACCTCCTCTCAGACTTCATATCCCATTGTTCGGACCCATACAATTCTAGGTTTAATAGCCTCCATGAGGCATTTGTCTCTGTCCACCATAAACACAATATCCTTTTCGTACTTCTTTACAACTGATTCAAGGATTCTAGCCCTAGCCTGCATTTTCTTTTGGAAGTTTTTGAAGTAACCCCATAAAGCTGCATTTTATTTGTCAACATTTTCTAGACTATGCAAATGATTTTTGATTTGTATAGCTACAAGTGCATGATCAAGCCAACCTATATTGTACATACCAAGTAACTCTTTCAGAATGTAAAAGAACAGACAAATAATCAAAGTTCCATACTTAAAGGGATATTTTGTTTCCTTTGTTCTTTTCAGGTTTTCCATTAATTGTTCCTAGAGAAACTCACATAGGTCATAGTTTATGTAAATAGCAGTTGCAAACACTGAATTCTCCCTGTTGGAGAAATAGACTTTGTACCCAATAACCATCGATGCAAATCTAATTGCTAGATTCTCAATATCATTCACAGTTAGTGCCCTCTTATCAAATTTTGCACCAATTAACTACATTACTACATTGTTCTTCATAGTTTTAGGGTTGGGACTTTTTCGGTAGAGCTCATACCAGTCACTTCTTTAATAGATTCCTTTGTTATCATGTGGGGTACATCAAGCCAAAATAATTCATCATGAATTTGGCTCAGAACATATCTGACCCATGCATCATTTGAAAATACCAGAAAATCTAACCAGGTATCCAAGTTCATCTCATGCAGGACATTGTATTCTTCTTTCAATGCAAGATTAATAGTGGTCAGCTCATCCAAGTAAAATTTCCCTAATTTTATGTGATCATATTCCTCTAGGTTTGCATGAATGTATGCCCTAACATCCTCCGTGTGCATAACACTGTGTGGAATCTCAGAAAATGCTCCATCTGAATTAGTCATTAATGATTTGAAGGGATGTTTCTTAAACTTAGAGTGGGGCCTCTCTGTTATCTCAACTACTTGAGGGGTATTCATCTTTACAATCTCAAAATAGGAAATTTTTCAATAGAGAGCGGTAAATACATTTTTGCCTTTGTTAGGGTTTCTTCGTTAGATGCTTGAATTTGCCCTAGATTGCTTCTTAGGTCTCTTTAGTTGCTTGAAAGTATGAATGCAAAGTGATTTTTCCTTCAAATGGATCCCTTATATTCTCTTCTCATTAATATTCAATCACAATAAATGCTTCATTTAAAAAGTTGTTAAACCATTTCTTTGATGTTCCCAGTAGATCAAGATTGTTCCAAAATTTACCACATTAACTTCTTTTCTACTGGAATTTTTTTCATAAGTTCTACAATTTAGTCTTATAATTTAAATCTTTGTGATAGATATTAGCACCGCATTTCTAGTTGGAGGGTGTAGGATTTTGTATTAATCTCTCCCTAAGCCAGAGCTCTCAATTTACTTCCTGAAGGAAGTACCAACACCAGAGTTTGGTGCAGACTCATTCTTGACTTCATGTACTCCCTTCTTGACCCACATTTGATTCATCTCTTTCTTGATCTTTGCTATATCTGTCTTTTGTATCCATTTCTTCATTTCAGTCTGATTATCCTTCTTCATATTCCTGCTTCTACATAATCTTGCAAAATGTCTAGGCCTTGTTGCAATTGAAGCATACAACATTTCTCTTTCCATTGCTCCTTTCATTCATCCTTGATCTGCATTGGTTAGCCTTATGACCATGTCTATTACATGCAAAACAATTTCCATTAAAAGATTGAATATTCCTTCCATTACTATAGTTGTTCCTTATCTGACTTTTGCATTCACTAGCGCTATGACCAAACCTTTTGCAATTAAAGCAGTTACCTTTGAAAGTTTGAACATTCCTTCCATAACTATTTCTTATCTGACTTCTGCATTCATTAGCTTTGTGACCTACTTTGTTGCAAGAGAAACACTGACCAAAGAATGATGGAACATTTTGATTCACTTTGCTCCTACACTGAGTATCTTTATGACCAAATTTGTTGCATGTATTAAAATAGCCATTAAAAGAAGGGTACCTTTGAGCATTTGGTTGCTTGACCGGTGGTCTTCTAGGTCTATTCCTTTGATTCTAAATATGTTTTCCTTTGTCCTTCTTAATCCCAACATTCTTTTCTTGACCAGTTTTGGAACTTTCACCTTTCTCAAATCTCAAGCCTTCTTTATCATAAGGACTCTTCTGACTGGAAAGAATTCTATCAAGTTGGGTAGCACTTACTCTAAATTTTTCTCCTTAACTCCAAGCATGTTTTACATCAACTTTTAGATCCACAAATTCTTGTTCAAGCTTTATGCAGTCTTCAGTTTTTCTTTTCACCAATTGATTTAGGTCTTCTTATGCTTTTGCTCTTTTTACAACTTCCACTTTCATATTAGTCAAGTTGTCTTTAGCAAATATCAATTCTTCACTAATCTCCTTGTATTTTTCCTTGAATTTATTGACTTTCTCCCTTAATTTCTTTATGCACTCATCTGCTTCCTTGACATTATCTTTTAGATCCACATTTTCTATTTCAACCTTCTCAAGATCTGCTAGTGCAAGTTTAAGTTCTTCTTCATTGACAAGTCTGCATTCTTCTTCAGTCTCAGTTGCATCAATTTCTTCAGGAGGAGTAGGATGTTTTTTACTTGCCATGTGTTCAGTCTCCAAGATCTTCCTCAAGCTATTAGACTTCTTCTAAGGAACCAAGCTCTGATACCAATTGTTGAACACCCAAACTACTAAGAGGGGGGTGAATTAGTACTACATTAAATTTCTTGTTTATTAAACTAGTAATCCATTTACCACATGCAATAACAAAGCAAATTAAATATAGAAGAAACAACCACAAACCATCACACATGAACACCAAGATTTTTACATGGAAAACCCAAAACTGAGAAAAACCACAGTGAGTGTTAGCTCACAATATAATATGTAGGAACAATACTGAATTACAATAAAGGCTCACAGCCCAGGGTTTACTGCCCAAAGAAGTACTCACTGCAAGAAGGATCACTGCCTAGAGAAAGAAAGAAGAAAGGAGATGGCTCACTGCCAAAATGAACTGCTCAGATTGCATCTACACATGCATGAATGTAGCTCCAATGTTTGTTCAAAATACTATCTCAAAAATCTTCATCTTGACTGCTCTGTTTCACTGCTCTACTTTTACATTAGACAATATCTATCTTCTTCTGCTCTTGTCTCCTACTCTGTACTACATATATTTCACACATTCACATTCGCATCTTAACCTTCAAATAACAAATTCAATCCCATATATATTTGTAACTGGTGTAGTCACAGTAGGAGGGTTCACAGAATGAACTATCCAGACCATACAGAAAGAGTAAACACAATGGAAACAAATCAAAGAAATGAAACAAATGCATATTCAATCATTCAATATATCAAAGAATTCAAATACAATCTGGCTGGCAACATGTGGGCTTACAACTAGGGCTCAAAGGCCTGAGTACATACATGCGCAAGATAAAGCTTTGAAGCTTCTTCGCACAAATCTAAACTATCAGATCTTTCTTATGTGAATAGCTACTTTCCTCAGGATCTATTACATCTTTATATATCAACTCTAGACCACTAGATTCCTACACGTCAGCCAAGGAAGGTCACAAACTCCAATGAAGAGCTGTAACGTGTCCATAGATAGGTCGGACCTAAATGCATAGAACACTTCCTTAATTGAATGGAAAAATGTACGGACCCTTAGGGAAGGTCGGCCATGAACCAAAGGATGTCGAATGATGTGTCATTGAGATACGCAAGTCAAGGAATGATCCGCAAGCCTTCTCCTTTAGTTGATTGTCAGGAACTGCTAGAATGCTCTGCACTGAGAAAATAGTTGATCTTCTGATAGCGATAACTTTCTGGTGACTGATCCAAATGCTTTGAATTCTTGATATGATGTAGATGAATGAATGTAGATGTTAAGTCTAGATCCACAAGGAGTGACTTGCCAAAACTGGACCACAAGCTGAAACTACTTCTGACTGAACTGCTTTGAACTGAACTAGAAAATGAAAAGAAACAAACTGAACTGTAAATGTTTTTGGTTGATGTAAGATTGCTCTTGAACCAAGGATGCTCCTGCATCAACAACAAACAAAAATTTCATATTAGGTCAGCCTAATGAAGTGTACCGTGTAGTCATGCATTATGTACTCTATTGGCCAAATACATTCTCCACAATCTATAGCGGACCCAAACAATATTTGAAACACCTTCACACATGTCAACTTCAACTATTTCACCACTTAGGATTAAGTTCCAAACAACAAAACTTACCGCACACTCATTATATTGTCATGTTGGCCTTATCCACATACTGTTCACAAGTTCAGTTCAACTGTCAGACAACATCTTCCACTGTGGACCACAAGAATTGCTAAAAACCATATCAGAGACTCTTCACATGTCATAGATCACACCTCCAAAACCACAAAGCAAAATATTCTTTTGTGATAGAATGCAGACCACTAGAACACATGCCCTCTCACAGTGAAACTACACCATACCAAATAGTGATACTTAGGCATTCATAACTGACTCTCTGGTGGAACTTAGGACTTGCAACTTTGGATTTGGATACTTCAAACATGTGTTTACAACACCTCAAAACTACATGGCAAGATATGTAATAGCAGAGGAATGTGGACTAAAACAAATGAGTGTTCTGCTCTGAATCACAATGTACTTTGTCTTTCCGGACTTAGTCTTTTAGAGATGTGCTTCCGGTACGTTTTAGGAGCTAAAAAATTAGATATAGGATCATCAAAGGAATACAAATAATATACCAAAACCGCATGATGTTGTCTTCTACTGCAGACCAATGTCAATCATTATACTACCACTCTGTCACTGTCTCTTGTGCACTACCAACAATTAACCAAAATGGCTAAGTCTTTTTCACTGGACTAAAACTTATGTTCTAACCTTGTTCCTTTTCTTTGTTACCATAAATGACAACATCTTCAAACATCATACACAAGTTGCCAACAAGGATCCAAGTGACTTGTTTGATTATCTATGTTTTCTTGGGGACCAAGTGTCTCATCAAGGGAATTGGATGTTGTTGGATCATGGATAGGGCTAGGTGGAGGATGGATAGGAGTAGTGTGGATAGCTTTTTTCATGGATAGGTGTGAGATTATGGATAGGTAGGACGATAATCTCTTGACCATGGAATGCATAAAGTAGGCTTAGAGGATCATCATAGTTCTCTTGATCATAGATAGGATCTTGATCATAGATGGGATCTTGATCGTAGATAGGATTAAGTGGGCTGTGGATGGGATCAATTTTCTCATGTATAGGTTCTTCATCAAAGATAATATATTGATCATAAAAAAGATATAGGTTATGGATGGGTTGGATGGAGGTGCTTTGATCTTGATTTAGATAAAGGGTTGATGTTTCCACATGCTTTAGATTATACTCTTGAGATAGCTCTCGATTTTCTTGAATGGAAGTGGAAGTGGGAGACTCTTTAATAGGCTTGATAGGATCTTGATAGTCAACAACATGAAGGTATAATGGATCGAGACTTGGACTCATGGTAGGAGACTCTTCAATAGGATTGATAAGTTGTGGACTATATGATGTATTTGGAGGACTAGATATGTTGTTTGAAGGCTCTTTGATAGGCTCTTGGATAGGTGTTTGATGACATGGAGATGGTTGATTCCTTGCTAATAGCCATTAGATCACATCCTTCATAAGAGTATGGGTGGATGTGCAACATAATGGATGGATGATAATGGTGGATGGTGTTGTAGGTTTAGGATTAGTATTAGGATTAGATGGAGTAATAATGGTATTGGACATATTAGGATTTGAACTAAATGGAGGGATAATGTGATTGGATAGATTAGGATTATATGGTTTTATCAAGGGTAGCTCAAGTAATGGTGCTTGGACCAATTGTTGTAGAGTGACCTCCGAAGAATATTTTTTGTGGAAGATTGGAGGAACATGGGGATGAAGATAATGAAGGGCTTGATGGATTAGGAGGTTGAAGGACCAATGGACTATGATAGGGACTACATGGTGGTGTAGAGATAGGACTAGTAGGCTCTTGTATTGGTATATGAGTGGATGATGATGGAGGGTAAACATAGGATGCATAAGCTAGAGTGGTGTTACCCTTGTCAAAGGTATCATAAGGACTTAAGGACACTTGATTTTGGTGCAAAGGGAAACTTAGACTTTCTTGTTCATGTTGTAAAGGAACGTGATAGCCTTGTGTATGGGTTTGATGATGAGTTGAAACATTAGAATAAGGAGTTGGACGATCATGGGGTGGATGCTGTTGGATATCAATAGGATAGGTTGATGTGGAATTGACATGATATGTAGATGGGTTAGGATGATATGATAATAGGGGTGAAACATGGGATTGAGGTGTAATTTGTTGAGATTGTGGTTGGAATTCTTGTTGTTGTGGAATGTGATATTGTTATTGTGGAGTGTGTTGATATGTAGGTGGGTTAGGTTGGAATTGTTGGTGTTGTGGTTGGAATGGTTGTTGTTGAATGTGTTGATATTGTGGTTTTTGTGGTTAGAATTGTTGGTGTTGTGGTTGGAATTATTGTTGTTGTGGTGGTGGAGGGATTAAATAGGAAAGTTGTTCTTGGGAATTGGATGGAGATGAATATATAGATAGTGGATGGTATGGAGGACCTTGATGTCCCTTGTCATAAGATATACAATGAGGTATAGTATTGTGACTTGTGCTAGCCAATGTTTGATTGTAAGAAGTTTGTGTGGCCAAGTATGGATTCATGATTTGATGATTTGAAGTTGGCATGGACATGTAAGATGGTGTTGTCGATGTGATAGGATTAGGAGGATCTCCAATGACAAGATGTGTATAGGACCTTTATCATGGATAAGATTTCTCAATTTCTCCTTAGAGATAGGATCCAATCGCTCATAGTCATGTAAAAGTTTTTGTATATGGGCTTCAAATGGACTAAGAGAAGTGTATGAGGGAGGTTGGTATGATTGTGACGTATATTGGTTTGAAAATATAGCTTGGAGATGAGATCCATATAGGTGTTGAAGTTCAGTGATGTCTGTATCATCTGAATATGATAGGGATATTGGTTGAATTGGATATGGAGGGTGGTTTAACCTAGGCTTATTGATTATCAGGACCATTTTGACAAGTGATGGATTTGTGATGCAGTGAATAAAGTTTTCAAGGCAAGATTTTTATAGATTTTGGTGAAATTTCTTGGCAAGAGAACAAACACAGTAAACAAGATGGTTGAGGATAACAATGAGTGTATGTTCAAGTCTCATAAAAAGCCCAAATTTCCATGGGTATAACACAATTGAAGACAAATCAAGCACTTTTTATACCTAAGGACAAGCTTCACTACGATAAATCAGCCCACAAATTGGAATCTCCATTGACTCAAGCGTTATCACACCTAATGTGGGTGTGTACACTATTTCATCTTTGCGAAAGAGGACAGATAGGGACCTCTAGAACTGGAAGGATAACCCAACCACACTTTCCCCAGAAAGCTACAAGTAGCTTATGCTAAGCTAGGAATTTCTATCTCATCTCAAGGGAGCCTTATGGTGAGTATCTTGGGGGCAAAACCTTCTATACCCTTGCACTAAAAATTATCGCAATGTTCAGAGGTAGATCAGGTAGTCACTAGCTATGAGGTTTCTAGTTGCTTTTTGGGGAACCAACGCCTTACGAGCATCTGGCAAGACACTAAAAGATTTAGCCAACTTTACTAGGAGTGTAATACACCTTACACAAATGCAAAATTTCTTTCACAAAAGTGTTGGTACACCTTTCAAATTGGCACCGTATGGCAAAGGCTAATGTTAGTTAGGACTTTTCTTTCACCTTGACCAATTTGTATAGCGGTCCAAAGGAAAAATCCAATTAGGGTCGACCCTCTCAAAGGAAATGCACTCCAAAAGGTAGGCCCTTCTAAAGGATAAACAAAAATTAAAAAGAGATGGGTCTAGTTTTTGGTCACCCAAGTGCACAAGGGGAGAGCATACACCTATCACCTCACAAACATGGAGAACACTTGTTCATTTACTCCCTAGATTAAGCTAAGTGCAACTAAACTAATCACACAAGATGCAATACAAGATGATCATTAATTCCTTTAAAAAATTGAAGTGTTTCTAAGACTTAGTATGAAAAAGATTTGATATCTTCGACAATCATCCTGCAAAATTATGTTAGAAACCTTCTTTGATCTGTGATAAGATGCTACAAGTGATATTAGTTCTACACAAACCAAGTAGTTAGCAAAAACAAAGAGGTGAAATCTGAAATTTATTTGATAATTATGATGAGATACAAAAGATTGAATATCACCAATAGATTCCTTATGATTTTCTATACAATTTCAAAAAACAATTCATCAAATTTCGTTAAGTTTTGAGAAATTTATGAGGTTTTGAAGTTTACAGGTCTATTATCATAGCCAAAGGTGCTTCAAAACATACCAAATGCACTTCAAAACAGACCAAATGCACTTCAAATGTGCTTCAAAATAGACCAAATGTACTTCAATACTATGCAGATGCATGTTTTTGTTTACCACAGATGCTTTAATACTGTGTGGATGCATTTTTTTACTAGAGGCACTTTAATACTATGCAGATGCACTTTTTTTACTAGAGGCGCTTTAATACTATGCAAATACACTTTTTTTTACTAGAGGCGCTTTAATACTATACAGTTGCACTTTTTTTTACCAAAGGCATTTTAATACTGTGCAGATGCACTTTTAAAAAAAAAAGACCAGAGGTGCTTCAAATCAATGCAAAGGCACTTCACTGTTGCTCAGATGCACTTTTTTGTGTTTTGTTTGCGCTTTTCTGTACCTGTGCTTCAAAAAATCAAATTTCTTAAAAAAAAGAAAGGTTAGATCAAGTTAGTGGGTTCCATCGGGCGTGCCAAAATGGGTATAGGTAAAATTGAGATTATAAGAGATCAAGTAAATGATAATAAACTCAACCTATAACCTTCCAAAGATCGATCTAAATGATAACACAAATAAATGAATATGCAAATCAAAACAATAGAAAGCTATCACCTAGATTGTATTGATCTCTTAGTTCTTTGTGGATTGCTAAATATACTGCGTACCCATGGTTGCAACAACGGACGTAGATAGTGATATTGTGTAGTCAAAGTGCTCAATGTGCTCAACAATACGATGTATGCTCGATGCCTGAGAAGAAATGATCGAAGAGGATTTTTTATGAAGTGAATAGGGTATATATAGGTTTTAGGGTTGGATTGATCAATGGTGGAAATAAATCAATGAAACGGATGGACAAGATAAATCAAAATCTCATGATGAATGTGCACACGACATATGTAATGTTTAAAGAATATTTTATTGAGTTAACTACTTGATTTGATAAAGATAGGATTTGATTTCATAAAATTAAAATATTTTTTTTCCAATTTATGAGTTGATGATAAAAATAATATTGATTTAAAGCCAATTAACTCAACTTTAGATTTGCTTTTTGAAATTCTAAAAATAAGACTGATTATGCACATAGAAGAAAAGATAAGATATGAGGATAAGACTAAATTAAACAAATAAATTCATTTAATTTATTTTGCATGATGGAGGAATATAAATAAAATATTGATTTTATTTATTTTTAGAAGATAATAGTCAACTTAAATAAATTTGGATAATTTGTTTAAATTTAGAAGAATAATTGATTAATTAAATAATTAAAAATTGTTTAATTGTGGATGAGAGGAAATTTAGTGATGAATTAATTAAATAATTAGATTTATTTAATTAATGTGGATTTAAAGATTGGAAGAAGATAATGATTTAATTAAATAATTAAAATTATTTAATTTGGAACAATAAAGTGGATTTTATTGAAATTAACTAAATAAATAGAATTTATTCAATTAATGTTGAAATCAGGTGATTTAGAGGAAATTGATGAATTTAATGAAATTAATTAAATAATTAGATTATTTAATTAATGTTGATGCAAGCAATCTGCGAAGGGTCATTTTTAGGTGTCTACAGGTCATTCTAAAGGAAATCCTGGTTTGGTTGGGGTAGAAGGAATAATTAGGAATGATAAAGGTATAATGGTGGAAAGCTATGTTGGTTGTATCAGAATTAAAACTAATAATGAGGTGAAGGCTATATCATTTTATGGGGGGTCAAAAGAGCTATATCTAGAGGTATACAACAATTACAAATAGAAGGGGATTCCAAAATTATTACTAACCTTATAAAGAGTGGAGAGTCCCTGGATTGGAAGATAAGTGATTATATTTGGGAAATCAAGACCCTTTTGAAATATTTTTAAACACTATAAGTTCAATCATATTTAGTAGGAAGGCAACATTGTTGCAGATGGTTTGTCCAATGTTGGCCTTGGCATAAAAAATTGTAGTTGTTGGACAGTTGTGATTTTCCACCCTTTTAAAAAATGATGTGGTTCACCATGAATAGTACTCCATCCCACATGGACAAGATGACAACTAGCATCACAGGTATGCAAGTTTCATGTAATATGAAGTATCATATTTCATATTTTAATATGGGGTTGAATTACAATTTGGTTCAAAACAATAAAATTAATCATGTGTGGATTAATGATTACGAATGCATTTTTAATGCCACCCATGAAGGTCCTCATTTCACTATGATTTCCATCTATACTATCCTCCCTAGCTTGCAAGAGATTTTTAATTAAATCTCTATCTATTATGATCACCTCCTTGGAGTTGGACATAAACATCCTATTTTATTTTTAATTTGGATTGTCACCTCAACTATTCTTTGTATCCCATCTTTTCTCTTCATTGCCATTATTCAAAATTTTACTGGTGAGACAACCATGGGAGGATAGAGGGTTTGTATTAAGTAATCTACCTATGATAAATTGCAAAGAAACAAGGCCTTATGGGATACATTTGTTCAGGATGGGATTGCACCCTACTTCTAGGTCATGCAAGGCCATGATAAAGTTCTCACAGACTAGTTTGTGAAGTCTTGGAACTAGAGGCATGTAGTCATGGGAGGCATAAGATTCATTGTCACCAAAGCCATGATAAGTCAAGATACAAGGGTGATTTATCAAGGTCATAAGGTGCCTAGGATGGATTGAAGTGAGGAAAAGAGTTTATTGACCCTTTTCTTGAGGAAGGGGAGTCTTTGATCAACCATCACAATGGTTACAAACGGGATGCTCTCCCATCTCCATGGAATGAGGTTAGTTGGTATCTCATTTAAAATAATTCACTTTAGAGGGTAGGTTTTCTACAATGCATGGTTATCATTTCCCTCTACTTGATCATTCAACATTAGAGAATTATCAACTTCCCCTTTTTTATTTTTCCTCCTTGGAAAATTGCATTAACAATGGTACCTCTTCTTCTCTTCACCAAGGCCTAATTCACTACCTTTACTACTAAGTGACAAGAGTAGTGCATGTCTGCATCTTACTACCTTTACCTCCAATTGGGGTTATCAATGTTGTCCATACTACTAAGCCTTCTATTTTTAACCTTAAAGGGAAAACCAAGGGTAAGAAGAGGGATTCCCTTTCTCTTGAGCACATTGAGAATATCAGTCCTAACTTGCATTCTTCCCAGACTACTAATACCATTGGCATTGTTTCCCCCTCTTTGAACACACCCGATTAGAAGTCCAAAGAAAATACCAATAAAAAGAAGAACCCAATTTCTCATACCCCTGAGCACAACCTTCTTTCCCTTAAAGGGGATAAAGTTGAGCATGCTATAGGTTCTCCCTCAAGGGTTGAAGAAGTCCAATAAAGAAGTATTAGAGTAAAATCTATTGTTTCTAAACTAGACATTGATGCTACTTTTGTTCCCAATAACCCTAACTTGACTAGTAGGTAAGATAATCCTAAAGTGCAGGAGGTTGGTAACCCCAACAAGGGTAGTCAACCCAAGGTTATCGGGGGTAGGAGAAGGTCATCTAGACTAGTTAGTTCCATTCAAATTAATGATGCCAATAATGGGAGAAGGTCTACAAGGATTTCTACCAATTAGGATCTTGAGAAGAGAGATGTGTTGGAAGGAGACACTAATCGAGCCTGTAAGGGAAAAGATGTGGAAGACATTGTTACCAACACTGATTTTGTTCCTTCTTATAATTCCAAGAGCATTGAGTATGACTCTTTTGAAGAGGATGTGAAGGTGAAACCCCCTGAGGACTCTGATAATATTTACTTTGATTCTGCTATTAAATATTATGAAGACATTAAGGATATGAGTGCAACCAAGGATCATAGCTATGATATATGTAACACCAAATGGGTTGGGCTCCATGATAGGCTATATGTTCAAAAAAAAATGGTTAAGATTGATGAATCTATGAGAAAAATGGTCAATCTTGGTGATGACATGATGCAACACTCCATTTCTAGCATTGTGATACTATAGGTGTAGCTTAAGAAGAGGAAACAAATTCAAGAAAGTATAGTTGACAAGGCTAATAAAATAGAAACAAAATGATAAGCAAGTGGACTGTGGTGGAATTGCCCCATGGGAGGAGAAAATGAATACTCTATGTAAGGACTGGAGGGACCTCATTGCCCATCATGGCATCTAGTTTGTTTTTGTTCTACTATTTATCATGTTTTTCTATTGTTGTCTTTGTGTTGTTCTTTTGTTGCTTCTATGCAACTATTTCTTTTTTTCTTGACTATTGTTAGCTTTTTTCTATGGTTTCTCCAAGTTCTATATGATGATGTAAAGGAACTAGGACCCTTGTTTCTCTATTTAATATATCAAAAACAATGCTCCTTCCTAGAAAAATCTTATACCAATCTCTTGCCACATCATCTAGAGATTGAACAAACAACTTCATCATTACATCTTCATCTACCACCTCATAGTCAATTGTGAGATTAATGAATTCCTTTAAGTGATCTTCTTTAGATATTACATTGTTACCTTAGAATTGAGGCAATCTACTCCTAATCTCATTTAGGATTGAATTGGGATACTTAGAGATTCCTTCAAAATCAATTTGTCTATATCGGTCCAAGGCTAGAGGGCTTCTTTCATAACCATAGTGTTCATGGCCTCTCAATCCTGCATAGTTTCTCCTATGGGCTCTTTGGTCTCCCATATCCCTTCTTTCTTATCTAGCATTCATGTGCTAGGGATTGTGATGCACTGCATTTGTCCTATCTCTCCTAATATTTTGTAAACATATTATATTTTCTTGAATGCCAGCTAGTTGTTGTTCAACTTCTTCATTTGGGGAGTCATACTCATGTATTGCTACCTCTACCTAATCATCTTTGTATTCTACTTTAGTTTCATGAGTTCCTTCTCCATCCAACACCGATTTATCTAATTAAGAGATGGGATTTTGGATTTTGGGACTATTTAAATGGGTAGGATTAACTAGCCTTGAATGGACCCTAAGGGGATTTGATATAGGGTTAAATGCTAAGGCCTATGCTCTCTATCATATCTAGCATTGTCTTCCTTGACCCATTCAAAAATATGGGCTAGGATTCTCATTATTCAAAATAGACCTATCAGAATAGTAACCTTCATCTAGTAAATGACGATTCCTAATAGATGTACCAACCTCAAGATTATTTCTAGGAGGGTTTTAATCAGTACCTACATTTTTAGCTCTCCATCTAATGGTTCTGCTAGTCTCCATTTTAGGCACCAAAGTTTCACTAGGATTATTCCTAATCATGGATCTTCTTCCTTCCATTATAAAATATTTATTCTCATATTTTTTTAATATAGTCACCACCCATCTTCGATTGGGGATAATTATGTAATCTTCTCAAGAAGGTATAAGACCCTTTTCAAAAATGAAGATTAGACAAGGATGATTTCCTAAGAACTAATTCATTGGGATGGTGAACATGACCAATGGGCTAAAAAAGAAAGCAATACCATAAAATAGATTATCACAATTTCAAGTCAAATAAATTTCATAGAATTTTAAATCATTTCTTCCCTGGCAATATTTAGTGCCATTTCATTCCCCATTAGAATACACCTAGACCTCTAGTTTAGGGCCCCAACTATTAGCACCGATATATAAGTAAATGTGGCATAAGAGAGAATACCACCTCAAAGGCTTCACTGGTCTATTTTCCTTTTATATATTTAAAATCCTCTCTCCAATGCTTAGTCAAGAAACTAACAAAGTCATATAGCATGTTGATGTGCACTTTAAATGTGGCTAGCAAAAACTAGAGCACCTCTTGACATCATTCAAACCATGTCAATCCCCATAATTTGACATATTGCTTCATAGGTTTCCTTGAAATAATGAGAAAACTTCCTCCCATCTAATGGCTCTATCTTTGAATCTAGAATTGGTTCAAGTCTCTATCTCTCAAGTCTCTCTCTAAAATTGGGCAGCCAATTAGCTTTGTAACTAAACATATTTATGTTATACTTAGTGGCTAACGATTTCAAAACTAGTGGAGCACATGATTTAGGGTTTAGAAGGAAAACCCTTTAGAATAGGCCATTATCAATGGTAAAGATCATATTTCCCTTATAGTCATATATATCGTGATCCTTGTGATTGTACCTTTTAGTAATCCATTCGACTAATTCAGGGTCCACAAAATAATTAGGGACAATAATCTTGCCAATGTCAAACCTCCATCCATTACACATAGGAATATGCCCTTGAGCTTTATTGTGAAAATCTTTGAACAGTTTCCCTCTATCTATGAAAGTCATGGCATCTCTAATACCTACATTACTATCTTCTAATAGGTTAGTTAGGGCACTACTGCCAATCACCCTCTTAAAAGATTTCATTGCCCATAGAAAAAATTTAGAGAGGCCTTGGGTAGGCTTTCTTTTGCTTGCCATGATCAAGAAAGGATGAATTTAGGCTCCCAAGGTTATGGTTTTCAGGTTGTAATTTCAAATTTTAGTGTTAATGGTTTTCAAGTTGTAATTTCATTGTATTGAGGAATTAGCTTCTGTAGTTTTAGGGATACTTCTATTTATGGCTTATTTATCTTCTATTAAAATTTGAGGTTGATTGGATAAGTAAATATAGTAATTTGGATCATAAAGTGTCTATGGGTTGGCAGTGTGTTCAATTGGAATTATTTTTTTACTAAAGGTTTATTTTTGGTTTGTGCCAAAGGTGAATATTTGGGAAGGTTGTAATAACTATTGTTGAGGTGTGTGGTGTGCCATGTGGAGATTCTCCACCATTTATCTCTTGGAATTTGTAAGTTTGTTATTTTTAGTTGACGACAAGTTTCATTCAGTTTCAAGCTTTGTGCCACCTTGAGGATAACACAAATCATGTGAGGAGGTTGAGGATGCTATATATAATGGGTTTTACATCAATTGAAGGTAAGTGAAGAAGACATGGTATGGTAGAAGGTTAGAGTGTGAGTTTTTGGTAGCGAGGGGTGAGGTTTGAGAGGTTGAGTAAAGGTACAAGGAGTGTGATGTGGAATTTAGAAACCTAAAGGGGTTAAATAGTTGCCATTATAGTGGGGTACTGGTAGAATTCTAAATTCATATTATACTTGTTATAATTATGGATTTTTTTGGTAAGTTCTGAAAGTGGTGTTCCATAGTTTAGTGAGTATATGCATGTAGGGAGCTTGTGGGGTGACCATCCATTTGTGTAATCTTGTTGTAAGCTAATGGTTGTGGCCTAGCATGTAAGAGGACCCATTGCAACAAAGTTTTGGTTGTAAACACAGTGATGATTGTGCAAGCTTATGTTAATGAGTAATCTATGGTGTTCTAAGTGATTTGTGTGTGAATTATTATTATTGGCTGCATGGTTGGATAGTCCTTCATTAGACCCTCCCACCATGACTGCATTAGATACATGAAAATATTGCATTTTTTATGTATATGGTTTATAAATCATTTAGAAATGTATAGAAACATTCCTAGAAAGACCTCCATAATCAATATTGAGGTGTGCACTTCTTGTCCATTAATTTGATTTTGTATGCCTTGACCATAATTTGAAACATAAGTGGTATTCTAATCTGCTTTGATAATTTATTGTGTTCATTGAAAACAGGTTTGGGATAGTGAGATCATTGAGACAACCATGAAAGATTTTTATGACAATGATCTTGAAGTTATGATAGAAGATGTTCAAAGAAATATTACTGTATGTTTCCCTTTATCCTGATATATTTAAAATTACTCATTACCTTCTTCATAATAAGAATAAATTAGACTTCTCATCTTGTATAAGAAAAATAGTTATCTTTATACTTGTAGATTGTTAATTTCTTAAACAATCTTCTTAGATTTAAAATTTTCTATTGTCATGAAAATAGGAAATCTGGTCAAGTGATGTAACTACTTGGGAAGAATGCGACACAAATGAACTTGCTTGTCCTAAATTGTAAGTAGCAAAATATATTATATTTACCATCAACCACAATTGTAATATTTATAAGACCATGTAATTTTATATTTCTTAACCATGTAGCCAAAATAAGGGACTTCCAACTTTAGTAAAACAATTCTAATCATTTTTCATGAAACACTTCAATGTATCATCTAGATGATACAGTATGCAAGTGATCTTTGTACTCTTAGACAAAGTATAAATGTCATAGATTTAACACATCATATTAATTGTAAAATAATTTGTTTAAGATCACCCTAGATATTGAGCTACTAGTAATTTGTATATAACTAGTACGATATCTTGATTCATCACTTATAGACTAGAATTTGGATTGCTGACCATAGGTATGCAAATGAGAGTGTCATTCTTGCTTGCAAGTGGGCTTACAAAAATGTTGAGGAAGATATTGTTTTGGAAGGTAGATTGGTTAATATTAAATTTTAAAAAAATTTCATATCTTCTTCACTTTAAAATTTTACAGATCATAACGGCTTGTATTCTTTTCTTTGTAGATGACTATTTTCTCTCACGTCTACCCATTGTTGAGAAACAACTTGCAAAAGGAGGCATACGGTTAGCTGCAACACTCAACCGCATCTTTGATTCAAAACAAGACTACACTCTAAAATCAGAGTTATACAATTTTTATTCATGTACTATAGGTAGAACATAACTAACATTACATGTGCATTGTTAAACTAGACATGCTATTAATTGTTTTAAATTCCATAACATACATTATTCTAATGGTGTGCTTGTGGGATCATCAAATGCAAGTTTAGATGCCCAAAATAGTGCCATCAGAATGTGTTATACTAATCACTAGTACAATTATTCAATATTAGCTATCCACATGTAACATACAAATCAATTCTTGAATAATTTTGTAGTTACTAAGAAACTTGGGTTAAGGAAAGGATTAGAGCCTAATACCCACCTCTTTTAGTAAATATATGTACATGCAATATAGTTGCACCTTATTCTATGTACATTCATAACTTATAATGTGAAATAAAGTTTTCGTTCCCCTTTATCCTAGTATCCCAGATCTATATGTATACCATTTGTATAATTCATGTTATTAGTGTCATTTAAATATATTTTTTATCTTCATTCTACTCATTTTTATATAATTTTTTGTTTCTTTACATTTTACTAAAATATGCTTATATTTTTATTTAATGAATTTAAATTTCTAAGAACGATGGCTTATAAATTAAATTTAGACAAGCATATCATCAAGCCTAAATCTTATATGTTTTGTGTAAACATAGTAAACTCCATCTTCAAATGTGATGTCTATTATCTCTTCTTTTGTTGACATTTAAAAAATATATAAAATAAAAGTTAGGATTGTGTCTTAATTGTAATTAGGACTTGTTATAAAAGAAAATAACCCATTGAGGCTAATTTTTATTGTACTTGTATTTTTTAATTTCTTTATTAATATAAGTTGAGTATTCTTCTCTTGTATCTATCTTCTATGCAAATGTGTTATACTATTTGATTCATTTTGGCAAAGAAAAGCGTACTTCTCTTCACTAAATGATATCAATGGCACTACACTAGGAACAACTAGCTCGTTGAAGGATGAGTCTAGTCTACTACTAATCTAATAAAAAGAGCAAATTAACTAGTTGGACCTAATGTGTTTTATCCTTGAGAAAATTTAAGTTTTCTAAGAAGTCAGAACACTATGAAAATTAAAAATATTAAATTTATGGAATTGTCCAATACATATTTAATAAACTAGACACAAAACTGTAAATATAGGGTGAAGAAGAACCTATCAACAAGGTTTGGAGCTAACTGCCTAGGATGCCAACACATCATGTGGATGTATGTACATCACGATGTAGTATGTAGGAACAAGATCATAGAGTTTCAATCCTTCTTCTTAGGAACTATACCCAGCTTGTACAGAAATAAATAATAAAAGACTGAGAAGATTTCCAAGTAATAATAGAAAGCAAAATGGGAAGATCTGTCTATATATTCAAAAAAAATAACAAAAATGACAATATAAGGAAGAAATCAATAAAACCCTTGTGTGGTTGGATATATTTACCGTGAAAAACATGTAGGCTAAAAGAAATAGAAAAATGGTTAGGGTTGTTTTGGATCTTACCTTCAAGTAAGTCCCTACATTGGTCTTTCACCCTCCATGGATGGTCAATACGATAAAGATGAAAAACTTTGTGTGTGCTCTTAATCTCATGTGAACCAAGAAATAATTACAAAAAACAAGAGAAATGCTATGAATAATTGCACTAAGATCCACAAAGGCCAAGCAAACTAGTGTGTATAATAGAAAGAAAAGGAAATGAGAAACCTAAAAGGTACCTTCTACACAAATAGATTTACACAAAGAGAATAATATAAAAGAGAGGAAGAGGAACTCTATCACCTCCAAGTAGAAGGATGAAAGCCACACAACCAACAAACAAGTCCCAAGAAAAGGCCTAGTCAAATATAGCAGTTTCAAAACCTCATGAAGATATCAAATGCTTAAAGACTATTCACATGAAGCTCAAGGAATCACAATAATGTCATTACTTATAAAAGATTTCTACGGAAAAATATAACAAGAGTGCTGTAGATTTCCCAGCGTATGAGAGAGCCAATAGAGAATTCTAGAAGTACACAATATTTTCTAGGAAGATTAAAAAATGTAAGGTTGGATGGAAGAAGAGGAAAGCCAGGTCAAAAGAGTCATTCGAGCATAACAAAAGCGTTACAAAAACTTCCAAACACCTTAGGATAGTGGGAAAATGAAACGCTTAAGCACAATTACATGAAAATAAACACAAAGAACAAAACATAAACACAAACTCAGCACTGTGGGTGGCAAAAGGCTAGGACAGGGGCTAAAATGAACCTAAATTTATATACTGTGAGGATGGACACCAAAGTGAGTGTAAAACATAGTGTGAAATTGCAAGAATATGCAATTTTTGACGTTACACTTATATTTGTAGTGCATGAAAACCCCTTTTATATATAAGGATTACACCATAAATTAGTTTTATTTCCAAAATTAATTTTAGTCCTCACATTTCTTTTATAATAATTTGAATTTCTATTATATATTTAAAAATACCCAAATATTGTTCCTTTACTTTATAAAAATCCTTGATTCTCTTTTATGAGAATTCGAAGTCTTATTATGGATTTGAAAATGTGGAAAAGGTGAAGTACAAACAAATGAACAAAAATTTATTGTATTAATTATATATGAATCTTGTACAAATATAATCAAATAGTCTATAAGGTCCTAGACATATAATTAACCAAAGTTGGATGATGAGCCACTAAAACTAATTTTTATTTTACTTTTAAAAAAATTACTCTTTATTAGTATAATTTGGTTGTATCTATCTTCTATATAAAAATATTATGCTCTTAATTATTTTTGGTTATCCTTTTGTATACTTATATCTATTGTGTATAAATAAACCCTTTTAAAACACCATAAAATTAGTTTTATTACTAAATAACAATCCCTACTATTCTTTTATAATAATTTGAATTATTTTAAACTCACACCTAGGTCTTAGTCAATACAAAAATATAAGTACTTTAATGTGGCACATAATAAGTGAAAAGGGTGAGTTGATAATGTTGTTTTAAATTTTTATTAGTGAAATAGAAAATATAGATCATATAAATAATTATAAATTAGTTCAGTTTAATTAATGGCAATGAGATAATATAGACAAGTGTAATTGTTATTTTAGGAAAGTAACAAAACAAGATAGGAGTACTTAGCTTTATGGTCAAGGAATGTGTAAATTTAGAATGACACATAAATTTAAAATTTTCAAGGTTCAAAACAGATAATGATAGTTTGATATTTGTCTTAGATTTTGTACTAGATTTGCACTTTACCAAAGGACAAATTTGTAGGTTTAGGACAAGTTTGTAGTCATGAACTAGTCTTCTAAATTTAAATTTGTCCTTACACATAATGAAATTCTGCTCTTCTATTCATTTGGTACACTTCTATGTTTTTTACCTTTTTTATGTTTGCATGAGTAGCAATATTTAAAATACCTTGATAGGACTGTCGTTGTATTACAGGTAGACAAATTCTCCTAGATCAACCCCTAGAAATGTGTACAAAGTTTGGAAGATAGAAAGCAAGCCTCCTAAAGATGTTGTATATAGATTTGTTCTTTTTGGTGCACCAAATCCAAGTGTGTTGGTCTTGATTACTCCTTTAATTCTCCAAGATGAGAAGATTCTAAATAATGCTTGGATAATTAGAATGAATCCATTGAATGCATTTAAATACTAGCACATAACATCAAATTGTACCAAATGCATGTTTAGTTGACTTTGGGAGCGAAGGTGAATGGGGTCATTTGGCTAAAATTTTAATTTAAATTTTAGAAAGAAAAGGTACAAGTCTATGACTATTGTGTCAGCCCTATGATCATAGAAATGTACCTGAATAGAAAATGGTCAGATCTAGGTGGCTAATGGCTATATGGAAGTAGGTGTATGTATAGATGTAATAAATGTAGGGTATATATGAATGCATAGGTGTGTGAACATATAAAAATGTGCCAAGTGTATGGGAACATGTGTGTATAAAGGGACAAAAGACTAGACGAATGAGCCCAACTTCACACAAAACTACACCATTTATTATTATATACATATATCAAAACATTTCATCAAAATCAAAACTAAACTAAATAAAAATAACATAAATATACAAATTTAACCATTACAATTAGAAATGTGGCAATTTACCATATTATCCTTTCTTTTAATCATACATCTAAGTATCCCAAACTCAAAATAAACTTATGATGGTTATCCATGATCCTTTTATAAACATTATAGTATTTAATGGTACATCACACATCATTTTGGTAATTGAACCTACAATTTTTTTTAGTATGGGCATTTCATCATTAATTTCTATACATTTTCTTTTATAGAAAAATTCCAAATTTACTTCAATGATAAACATCAATGGAGGTTGGGGCAGGGGCCCTGGCTCGATTGGTTGAAAGCATCCTGTTGTAGGCAAGTGGTCACGAGGTTCAATCCCCCCACCCATGTGGTATTGGAGGGTGTGTCACACCAACGTCATTGGTCATGCCAAAAATTTTACCTGATGCATTGCAAGTTATATGGGGCTAAGTTGATTCCTGTAGTCTAAAACAAAACCTCAATGGAGGTTGAAAAATTAACCTTTTTTCTTAATATTCATTTTCACGATACTTAGATGATGACCAATAAATCCTTTGTTCACTCATCTTCTATTATCTTTATTAGTATTGATAATATTTTCATTTATCGTATTGTAAAGGAAAATAAAATAACTTCGCACTACAATATGATTTAGCTCTAATCAAACAATAAATTTATATAAAAATAATTAGATTAAAATTAATAAGTTAAAATAAAGTAGTTGGAGAGATAAGAAGTGATTAGCCATTTTTGAATAATGTGTTGATGCTATTTTTGGATGTTGATTTTTTGACATGTTACAATGGGTGATCATGATCAAGAATCAAAAAGTATATAAGATATAAGAACATGTGACAAAATTGTAATAAAAACCATGATGATGAGGATAGGATTGTATCATATAGACTAGTTTGGGATATGTGAAAGAACAAATATAAGAACACTAGATTAACAGTGTGTAAAAAAGTGAGAACTATAACCTAGGTTCTTTCTTTTAATATATATTTGTCTAGTTAACACTAATCTAAAATACATTTCAAAAATATAGTAACAAAGATCAACATATTTAGATTTTCTCAATTTAATTAGGACTAATATAGAAGTTGGGTAGGAACAAGTAAATGCAAAAAAAGAGTGAAGAGATGAATCTCTAGAAGCATGAATAAAGTGAATCTAATTGGATGATCACACTATAAATATAGGATGAACGACTTTGGAAATTTTAAACTCTGTGTGATCTATCTAGACACTAGCATTTGGGATGGGCATTCTAGTAGGTCACCCTGACACATTAGTGCTAGTTAGGTCACCTTGATAATCTAGTGCTAGTGTAGGTCATGTTAGCAATCTCTCACTGGTGTACTTTTACTCCTAGGACTTTGATATTTTCAAAAGTTGTTCATCTATATTCCCTAACTCCAACCTTGCCTATAGATCTTTAAGGAGAAGGGAAAAAGTTTGACTATTTACTCGAGACTATTGTTAGTTAGTCCCTTAGGCGGTATATTTCAACTTCAATAGTACCCTTTAAAATATTTTTGAGTGTATCTAATCCTACGTGAGGTGATGGTGGTGTGCACAAAGATTTAATCCTAAAAATAAAACCTTAGGAGGATTTCTATTCTAGGCAGTGTGTGAAGTGATGAAGGGAAAGAGGGTGATGGATGTCACTAGAATGATTAAGATAAATGAAATAAAAAATATAAGGATATGATCTCAAAGGGGAAATAATCAGGAATAAAACCTCAAGGATTAGGGAAATTTCAAAGACATGGGAAAGGAAACTAGGTCAAAGATAGAGAAATGATAAGATAAAAGGGAGAGGAGAATGATAGAAATTTTTTTGGCTATGGAGGTGGGAGATTTGGAGGAATCAACAATGGAGAAGGTGTTGAAGAATGCTAAGGATAATCTTCTATAATAATTCTTTAGTATTAGAGTCTTAATGATCCTGCAACAAGAGTGTAGAAGGAGAAAAACTTAAAATGTGTAGAGATGTCCAAATGAGAGTGATAATCAGTTGTATTTGACCCCAAATCAACATAGCAATTGGAAAATGTATTAGGACACAGGCTAGAAATCAAGGTTAAGGCAACATGTGAAATCAAACTTTAAAAAATCTAAATTAGAAACTAACATTATGTTACACATATGGTTCCTAGGGTTGTCATTGATGTCAACACTGTCATGGAGGTGTGATGGTGTTCATGGTTGGATGTCATGTCCCATCCAACAAGAGAAGGGAGAAGATATAGTTCATATTAATATGGGAATTAGAAGCATGAAGATGATCAGATGCATTGTTGATGCTACTGATGGCCTAAAGTATGTATGATCCAAGTTCCATGATGATTGCATTACCGGAAGAGTGTTTTGTTGTTGACTGCTTGAAGACAGTGTTGTCCCTGTGAAGGTGTTATGTGTAGTACAATGGAATGTTCCACATTCCTCTGCATTTGTAGATATGGTCATGTAGTTCTGGAACTGTGTTTAGGATGCAGTGAAGGTGGTAACTCCAAGTTTTCAGATCATTTGTCATTCCGTTGTGAAAGTTATGCATGATAGAGTACCAGCATGTGTTCTAGCAGAGTAAGCTAGTGTTTAAGGCCTGTTGGAATGCTCTACATTCCTCTAGAAATAAATGATTTCCATTGCAGTTTTGAGGACATGTTTATGGATGTGTATTACATGCTTCCTTGCAGTTTCAAGATTCTTGGTGGTCTGCAGCTCAGTTTTTCAAATGACAGCATGTTGCAGTGTGTTTCGGATGACAGATTGTTCTCAGAATTCATGATTGAAGTTGTGCGGCATAATTCTTGGATGTGCGGTAGAAAAGGAGTGATTGAGGATGTTGTATGAGTCATGTGGGCTCATCTAAAAAAATTTCATGAAGATCTTTCTTGTTTCCAATACCGCACAGGGTTTTGAAGTTGATATGGTCGTTATACTTCAAGTCTTCATGTGTTTTTATTAATGTTGTCCTATTTCCAAATGAGCAGAGTGTGTGGATGTAATTCCTTAGTGTTTAAATCTATTAAGGATGTTTGGTTCACCTGGTTAAGCAAGTGTTGGTGTCTGCAAGGCATGGATCTTCTGCAGGTGTAATGTGCGATTTCACTTAGGACCTATCTTCTACACATTTCATATTGTGTGTTGTCTGGCCGACTTGTAAATGTATTTTTCATGTTGTCTATGGCTGAAAAGGAATGTAATCAATGTAATATCATGTATAAATAGTGAACCAAATTGAGTGAGGTGAAGTGTGATTGCAAGTTGATTGAAAAGCCCACAAGAAGATGAAAAGTAGAATGAATGCATTGTTGATGTGCAACTAAAGGAGAAAGAGCAGAAGTTGTTGATGTTGTCCTGATTCATCTTGAAGACTTATATGTGACAATGATCAAGTGTAGAGTGTTCCTAACTGATCAAATCATCAGAAGAAAGTGTGAAGAGGTAGAAGTGCAATCATCAAAAGTGTGAGTTTTAATGTTAGTTTTCAGACAGTAGGACTATCATACTGTAATCTTTTGAAAGTGTGTTCTCAATTTAGGGAGTAGTAGATTCCTTGGGAATGACCCTAAAACAAAGTCTTCAGGGAGTAGAATTTTCCTTGGGAGTGACCCTGAATCAAATTTCTTCAGGGAGTAGAAGCTTCCTTGGGTTGTAGCCCTAAAACAAAGTTGTTATTTGAGCTTCATATATTGTGAGTTAATCCTCACCGTGGTTTTTCCCTTCTAAGGTTTTTCGTGTATATCTAGTGTCATGTGTTGATGTGAATTGTGTCAATCTTTCATGTTCATGTTAATCTTGTGATGATTAAGTTTTAAATCTACTCTGGATAAGTTGAAGTTGCAAAATTGAAAATTACTTATATATTGATTCACTCCCCCCTTGTTGGGACAAGAAAATTTCAAAGTTTTCCTATACTCCTACCCACCCCATATCCAACCAAATTAGAAAATCGTGTACCCAAAATCATATTAGCAGTGGATGAATTCTATTAGATCACATGATCTTTACCACAAACATTTGTCTCACCCATCACACCATATATGCTAAGGGGCCTCAGTTCCTTAATTTCAGCAAGACCTTAGTTTCTTTATACCGATCCATGTTCTATATGAGACGGGCTAAGATGTGTATCGGCCTGAGGTTTGTGATCAGAGTGAAGAATTCAAGGATTGCCGATAAAGAGAGTAACACCGATAACTTTTCATCAGAGAGAAAATTCCCAGTCACGCCAAGTTAAATAACGGTAAAGACTATCGGCACAAGAAAACAATATCGGAGGATACTCTGAACACTTCCCCGACAATATAGATCACACCGATGAGAAATATTGGTGGGACTCTTGCCGAACAACCCGTGGAATGGATGGAGTCAGTGGCACATGAAGGAGAAGAATTAAAGTGTTTCTGACATGTTAATGTCTCACTGACCAAAGGGATTATTTCGGCATAAGTCACACGGATATGTACGGAGGATAAGAACCATCGGTGAAGGTGAACAATTTAGAATGAAGTTTACAAGTCTTGTCGAACTGATGGTCACAACGATGAAGGAATGTTGATGACATATTATGATGATCATGCCGATGAAGGATAAGAAGAAAGGTATCAGGGAAACAATCGGATCGGATAGCTTGGATCAGGTCATCCTGATATCGTCTATTATTATGATCATGATAGTAGCCACACTTATCGATAAGACTCTTGTCGATATTTATATCGGAGACACTTGAGATATCGGAGTAAGATGTTATTCCCATGGTGATAAAGTAAGTCAGGCCGATGATGGCCATGCCCATTTCTATATCGGGTAGACCTTGAAATATCTTGCTAATACAAACTTATATATGTTTTTATAAAAGATGACATCGAGGAGACAAAATGAAGGGTCACAGCAATTGATCCACATGTAAATGTTCATGCCATAAGAAGATATTAGATCGCCCTAACATTACAAAAGTCCTACCAATGAAGGGAGTTATGGCGATGTGACATCTCACAATGATTACGAAAATCAATACACTGGAACAATTAATTACAGACAAGGAAGAAATCCTTTGAAAAGCCATTCAAAATCACTGTAATTAGATTCAAATGAATTCTCTAAGAGGAGCGCATAAGCAAGAACTCATAGGAAAGGATAGAAGAGTTCAATCATCACATACTAGGTACATACTCAAAAACCTCTGTGTGATAGACTACAGCTTTGAATTTGCCATCCATAATTGTAATGGAAACTCCAGTGAAAGGAAAGGGCAGAAACAACTGGGTGAAACCAGTAAGCCCAAGAAACAAAAAATAGACAAAAGCCCTGACAAAAAAATAAAAGACAGGAAACTGAATCAAGATTTAATTGACCAATTGCCTGGATCAACCCCTAAAGCCTAAAGGTCTGCACAACTTAGGGCAAAAGTAGAGAAATTAGAAGACAAGTGCAAATACCTTGGAAACATGTGGACTCCAATAAGAGGTTATGAATTGTTCAAATTCCATTACAATAGAAGATTCAGGAATTTCTCAGTGTCTAACCCATGGCACTTGAATTTGTGAAAATTGGTTGTTCTTGATGTGTTTCTGAATGCAGAACTCCTCAAACTCTTGGCTAAGCATTATAATCCAAGCCTCAAGTCCATATGCAACCCACAAGGGGAGCCTGTTATACATTTGTCTAAGAATGCCATTTGCGAAGTATTTGACCTAGATGATTTGTGTACTATTCCCATAGTTTATGAAGATTTGGACAAAGAATATTGGAGGATGGATACCACCTATAAGGGATGGAGATTACCTCTTCATAGGCCTAAGGCGGAAGGAGAAATAGTGACTCTTAATGATAATGATGGACCTGCATTCCATGTGTCATTGTTTGAACCATATATACAATACACATATTATTACATGGGCCAAGTCCTAGGGTCAGATGTTCCTAATTTTATGACAATTCCTTTGATGGTGATAGCCACAGATCTCCAGTGTCACAATGCTAGGTAGTTTGACTATGCTACCTATGTTTTTGGAAGAATTGATTCTAGTTTAACTGCAATCAAGAACAATGCCCCATCAGTCTCTTTTGAACACTACTCACTCCTCATGCACATGGTACTTTATTATGGCCAGGAAATAGGATTATGGCCAAGTGAATTTAGAGTTTCTCAAATGGACCAGAGGGGACAAAAGTCACCCATACAAATGTGGACGAGGATATGGGACAGCAGGTATGCCCATTCTAGTTATATTTATTTTGAAGAATATTGTGTAAAAGTGTTGTATAGATATTTCAATCATCCTTGTGAATATTCACTATCAAATGAAATAAAAAGGTTTCTTAGACCCAAAGATTTTGGTGGTCCTCCTACTGTCACCCACAACTGGGGTGATTGGTATTGTTTCAAGGATTCAACCATGGTCAGAATTTATGGTTTTGAGGACACCCCATTTATATTGCCCAAGATAGGTCCTGACAGAATTGCCTACTTAGAGATAGTCAAGCAAATGAACTGCTCTAATGTGATGAATTTGAGCTCCTATGACAAGCAATCCCTTCATGCCTAGTACTCTATGCTTTGGAGATTTTACTGTGGTATCTAAAGAGGGTTATGGTGTCATCATAGATAAATTTATGCATTACAACATGAGATATGTAGAGGCAAGAAAATGATTTGATCCTGAGGGTTTCATTGATCTTGCTAGGAGAAAATGAAACCTCAGTGGCTATACACATGTCCCATATCCACATGATGACATTATTAGGAATATGGAAGAAGCTGAGATTGAATTGGTGATTGAGAAACATAATAGAGAACTAGAAGAGAAGAAGAGACGGCTTGCAGAGATAGAGTTGTTGTCCTCTGCTGATGAGGGGTCTGCAGAAGAAGAAGAGCCACATCAACAGGCAACCAGAATATCCAGATGAAAAATGCAATGCTATCAATCTCTTGATATAGAATGTGATGAGGAGGGGCCTGCTAATGAAGATCCTAGACAATTAGCATATGATTCTTTTATTTCAGATGATCAATTTATTCATTCTAAAGAGTTTAAATCATTTTTATATAAATGCAAGGGGAAAGAGATTAGGGAGTCAGTTAATAATGTCACGACTAACAATGAAAGACAATTAATTGATATGTTAAAAACAACGGTGGACAATGAATTAAAAGCTATGACTCCTAGTAAGGGTAGACAGCTGCTCAGAGAAGCAGGCGTTATGATATTTCCTGGACTTGATTTAAATTATTCTTTGGTGTTTGATAGTTTTTTGCATAATACTGATGACAAATACAAGCTCACTCCTGAGGGTGTCACAGAAGTGTATATGGGCACCAAATATAACAACGATGAAAATTCACTAATGATATGGGCCTTCTACCCGCCTCATAAGAAGACAGCCATTATAGATACTGAAAAGGCTTTTGGACATGTCATGACTTTGAAGGCAGGGGAAAGTGACCCCTTGATTACTACAGAAATTGGCATAAATGTTGCAAAGTTGAACAAAGCACAGGCTCATATGCTGATCAAAAAATGGGATGCATATAAACTAAGTTGTGAAAGATTAACAAAAGAAAATGATTTCCTGAAAGATACTTTTAAGAATACCTTCGGAGGGTCAGTGAAAAGGTTAACTCAAGGAGAGAGCTCACAAAGCACCCAATCACCATCTATTGATCAGATAGCTCAGGTCCAGATTGACACACTTGCAACAATGCTCCAAAATAAACATGTTAACATGATACATTGGATGAACAAATTTTGGGATGTTTATTCTGAAAACTATAAAGTGATCCAAGAGCATGAGAGTCTCAACAATAGGGTGTAGGAGAAACTCCATGAAACATAGAGTAAGGATGTTTCTGACACTACAGTTACTTCTAGTGCAAAAGACTTGATTGAGCAACATCAAAAATATTATGACCATCTTAAGAACGATGCCAAAGAATTTATTGAGGCTTCAAAAGTAGGATTACCCATGTTGTTTAGAAATGATAAAGAACTGAAGAGCAAAGATGAATGGAGTAAAGACTGTCAAGTGATATTGCATGAAGCCTTAGGAGCTCTCAAGGACAAGGGCTCTGCATCTGGGGAAGCCTGCAAGCATCTGGAGAAGATGGTAACGATGGATGTGATCACAAGAAATGCTATTGAGTTTACTGATACATATTGCAGCCAAGAGTACTTGGATCACATCGCTCAGATATACCTGTGGTTAAGTAGAGCTTAGCATCGTTATCTTTATTGTTGTTATGTTATCATTTTGAAGAGTTATGTCTCTTCATAATTATTTCTATATAAGTTGAATATATGATGCTGAATTATCATCAGCAGTAGGAGATAATATAGGAAGTTTATAATATTTTAAAAGACCATGTTGCAAGTATTACATTTAAGAAGTTAATAGAAGATCTCTGATTCTGTGGATTTATACTAGCATCAATTGTTTGTTGAAGTCATTCAGTTATTTGGTTGTCTCCAGTTTAATATATATTTAATTTGTCAATGCACATTTACTATATTTTTGTGATTTGATTAATTGGTTTCCTTAAAAAGGAATTAAAATCCTTCTAGTTAGTCATAGTAATCTAGAAGTGTTGATTTGGATTATTAAGAAGAACCATATAATTAGGATTGCCATCCTGTCCCCAAGATGATATTATCTTTTATTCTTGTATATCTCATTCAATTGGTTCCTTCAAGAAAGGATTAAATTTCCTTCTGGTGAATAATAAGAAATCTAATTTTGTCAAATGGATTATTAAGAAGAGTCTGACAATCATTTCCCTACATGTTTATACAAGTTATAAACCAAAGTATTGTGCCAAACAATTAGAGTTATCACTCAATATAAGCCACTGGTCTTTGTCTTTCATTCGATTCTGTTTACCCAACAAGGCACTGGTCTTATTTCAATTCATCATTTAGTTTTATCCAAAATCCATTTATTAGTTAAGCATAGTTGTAAGGTTTACCTTGATATTGCTTATACAATTTATACCAATCATCCATCAGATATTAGATATAGAATTAGTTAGCAAGCTTTCATCTATTCTACACCATTTTCCACTCTAGGTAGATCCATTAACTTAGTCAAAACACTTACACTTGATCTGCTTTAATTTTCAAGGTTCACCCACCTAGGTATAGCAGTGCCTAAAGTGCAGGGAGTCATCAAACCCTAAAGGTTAACTCCGTTGCGTTAGTTCAAAAACGTTGCCAATCTAACCATAGAGTCTAGCATCCTCTTAAGATTTGCAACCTAAATTTTTGAGATCTAACAAATTGGCAACTCTGCTGGGGAAACAAATAAAGGACCTTAGTAAGAAACCATTTTTTTATAGAGTCAGAAATTTCAAAAATACAAATTGGTAACTCTGTTGGCAAGAAGAATCCAGAAAGTTAAATTATAAACTTTTTCCTATTTACAAAAATAGGTGGTGTCTCTACAATCTATTATAACAGAGAGTTAGTACCAAATAGATGGTAGAAGATCCAAGATGGCAGGGAAGAAATTGCAATCATCTCCACCAATCAAAACCATCCCCAAGAGAAATGGAGCATCAAATTATTTTCATCAGAATAATAACCAGGAGGCTTAAGAGGATAATACAGAACAAACTATCACAACTCACAATAGTTTTACCCCTCTGCATGAATCAAATGAAAATTTCAACGGAGTAACTGATGATATATTGGTAAAATACAAACCTGATCCTCAAGAACAGCTTGAGTGTGAAGCACGGGCCATGAGGGAAATTGATCAAAGGCAAGCTAAATATGACTATAAAATGTCATTACAGTAGGAAGAGGGGGTAAAACATGGATTCTCAAATCAAGAAGTGAATGAAAGTCCAAAGAATACAAGAAGTATGAATGAAGCACAACAGGATGTGCTTAAGCTCCAGGAAGAACTTGAAATGATCAAGATAGAGGAAATTGAGAGGTTGTTAAAGCAAGAAATTCAACAGATAAGGAATAGGACTAAAATAGCTGCCCCAAAATATGTACCTCCACATAGAGGAAACATTTTGAGGAATCCATAGCAAAACCTGCACCAAAATACAGGTGGTATTTCCAATTCACAAGCATCCAGAAGTCATCAAAATACCCTCCCTAACAATCCTAGACCACCTCTCATGTACAACACCTCTCAACATATGGCTAATCCATACCCACCCCCTGGCCAATAGTATTATAGACCACAAAATCCTTATATGAATCCCCACATAAACCCACAATAGTAACATGCTTATCATCAACGTCCGGGTAGATATAATTACTACCCTAACCCGCCACCCATGAATCTTCCACCTCAAAACCTCACAAACATATGTGGCCAATTTGATCTGACTGGATATCAATTGTATCCATACCCTATTGATAGTAATTGGAGAAATATAGTTCCCAAGTTCACTGGAAACAGTGCAGTTTCAGCTAAGGATCACATCAGAAGCTTCAATGCTTTCTTACAAGATATCAGTATGGACTATGAAGATGTTAAAATGAGGTTATTCATGATGTCTCTAACTGAAGATGCAAGAGACTAGTTCAACAACTTACCTAATGCTTCAATCAGTTCAATAACAAATTTCCATAATCAATTTAAGGAGCAGTATGGCAATCAGTATGCCCTTGAGTTTGCATTGTACAAATTGATAAGTATCCAAAAATACCAAAATGAGTTAGTATATGATTTCAATTTGAAATTTTCCAAGTTACACAACAAAATACCACATGGATCTAAACTGACTGATCCAACAACATTGAGTATTTATTTGAAAGCATTTGATCCCAAGATAGGGTATGAACTTAGAAATCGGTGCCCTATGACCCTAGCTGAAGCACAGAAAGTGGCGTTAACTATTGAGAACAATAGGAAAGCTACAGGTATGTTTAGAAAAAGAGATAATCCTAGAACTCCTCAAAGGCCAAACATTCAGCAGACTAAACAAGAAGGTTAACATAGAAATGAAAGGCCCAGGTTGCATGATATGCCATATAATACAAATTGGAAAGATGGGAGACCTATCGAAAGCAGTAGAAAGCAATATTATGGCAAAGATACTCCTGACCCTCTGAAAAGAAATGGGGCACATATGGTTGAAGATAAACCTTGGTGTCTGGTGTGCAATTTTCCACACTCGCCTAAATACTGTGTGGTGGCTAAAGCAGTACAACAAGAAAAAACATTATACAATTATAACAGAGACAATCACACAATAAATATGATGCAAGATACAAAATATTTGCTGAATGAAGACTATTCTAATACGGAGGAAGAGGGATATGAATATGATGTGGGAAACCAAAAACATCATATCAACATGGGAAAACAAGAAGTATTCTCAGATCAGGAGGATGGTTACGAGGAACCTACCTATTATAACAATTCGCCATATGATCAGTGGAGAAAGCCCACTAAAAATGAAAGAGAAGCTCTTACAATAGCTGCAGTAGCTCAAGCTAAAAATGCCTATAACCTAAGAAACAGGACAGTAAATGTTGAACAAGGAACACTTGGGAGTATCTTTATAAAAGATCAAAATTACAAAAAGAATAATGCGAAGTCGTCATTCAGAGAACCAGAAAAAATTGATAAAAATAAAATGAAAGATAAATCACAAAATCAAGAAAAAGAACATATAAAGACAGAAAGGAATGATCAAACTATGGCCCATTCATTTGACATTGCTCATGCAATATCTCAAGTAAAGATATCAGTACCACTTTTGGAAATGATGAACATAGACAAATACAGAAATACAATGGTTAAACTAATTTCAAATATACCTAATCAAAAATATAAAGAATCAGAGAATAGAACAAACAATGTTCACCAAAAAACATTCCAGATTCCTGAAGTATACCTAGGTGATACCTTGACAAAGAATCCCTCATAGGTGGACCCTTTCTACACTACCTTATTATTCAAAAATAGGATAGTAAGGAACTGCATGATTGATTCAGGCATGGCCATGAATATTATGCCAATAGCAGTCATGAAAGAACTAGGAATGTGGGTTGACACTACATTTGGTAGGTGTTATGCAATGGATAATAGATCCATCCTAGTCATTGGCATTATGAGGGATGTGGAAATGAAACTTGCTTCATACCCTGAAGCAACCTATAACATTGATATCACCGTGGTTGATATTCCACCATATTATGGAATGCTCTTATCAAGACAATGGGCTACAATGGCAGGAGGGAATATCCAATTAGATTTATCTTATGCCACAATACCAGTGGGAGGTAAAGAGATCAAGCTGTGTAGGGAGCCAAGTTATGAGAACATCATAGAACACTTGGATCAAAATCAAATAAACCTATTTTGTGATACAGATTTGGGAGCCTTCAAGGTTGAAACAAGTTAGCCAGAATTGCAGAATACTGATCCAATACATATCGAATCTAAGAAAGAGATCAATGTGGGGAAGATGTATTTTGATGGTGCATGTAGCAAAATGGGAAATGGGGTAGGAGTATTATTTATTTCACCAATAGGTAAAACTTTCAAATACTCATTCAAATTGACATTTGAATGCACAAACAATGTAGCAGAATACGAGGCTTTGCTCATTGGTTTGAATATAGCCACCAAGCATAAGATAAAAAAGTTGGTTGTATACGGTGATTCTGAATTGGTTACTTCTCAAGTAAGAGGGAAATACTTGTCAAAAAATAAGAGGTTGAAATGATATAGAAATGTTGTCTGGGATGATATTGAGTTGTTTGATGCCTTCTCAATCAACTGAATTGATAGATCAAAAAATATTATGGCAGATTTTCTAGCAAATATCGCATTAAAAAGGGATGATATCACGTTAGGAGGTATTACAGAAGCTGAATTCAAAACCAGACGCACTATCCCAGATAATGTACATAACTGGCAAGTGTTTGATAATGATACTGATATAATCAACTTCTTGCATTGTGGTGATCATTATGAAAACCAAGAGATTGATTTTAATGCGTTTGTAGAAGAACAAGATGGGAAAGAAACTCTTTTTGGTCAAGAGATAGTTCAGATAAAAACAAACAAACTACCTAAGGGACTTATAGCGTTGGAAAATGCATTTGATGGATGTGATAGATTTAAAATGAAAGACACACCTGTAGTACAAAATGACCTTGAAGAGATTAATTTGGGGACGCAGACAGTCCCAAAGAATGTATACATTGGAAAGAATTTTAGTCCCAAAATCAGGAGCATGCTCATCAACTTACTCAGGAAATATAGACATGTATTTGCATGGTCATATGATGATTTGAAATCATATAGGGAGGATCTTTTTCAGCATGAAATACCATTAAAACCGGATGCTAAACCATTCAGGCAAAAATAGAGAACTATTAATCCTACATTGGCCCCTAAGATGCTTGAAGAACTCACAAAACTAAGAGATGGAGCTATCATTAAACCCATTAGGCATTCTTCTTGGGTTTCTAATTTGGTCCCTGTCAGAAAGAAAAATGGTGATATCAGATTATGTGTAGACTTCAGGAATCTAAACAAATCTTCTCTTAAGGACAACTATCCCCTTCCTAATATGGAAGTGATACTGCAAAAAGTTACCGGGTGTGAACTATTGTCAATGATGGATGGTTTCTCAGGATATAATCAGGTGAAAGTTAAAGAATCATAACAATATAAGACTGCATTCACCACACCATGGGGAACATATGTATATTTAAGGATGCCATTTGGACTCACGAATGCTAGAGCAACATTCCAAAGAGCGATGGATGTGGCCTTTGCAGAATTGATTAATAAAATCATGATAGTATATCAGGATGACATGACAGCATATTCCAAAAGGGCTGAGGATCATTGTACACATTTAGAGCAGATTTTTATTAAAGCCTTAGAATATGGAATATTGTTGAATCCTAAGAAGTGCCATTTCGCAGTAACAAAGGGCAAGCTGCTTGGTCACATAGTCTCAAAAGATGGAGTATGAATAGATCCTGAAAGAGTAAAAGCCATTGACCAAGTTCCCATTCCTAAGAATGTAAAAGCTATACAGTCATTACTTGGCCAAATCAACTTTGTCAGGAGATTCATATCAAATTTTATAGAAATTGTTAGTCCCATATCAAGAATATTGAAAAAGAATTCAGAAGTGGAGTGGACAACAGAAACAATAGAGGCATTTGCCACCATTAAGAAGGCAATCAAAGAAGCCCCAGTTCTAATATCCCTTGATTTCAGTAAGCCATTCCAACTATTCTCATTTGCCTCATATCATACAGTTGCAGCAGTACTATTGCAAAAAAATGGACATGAACAATCCGTTTCATTCTTTAGCAAATCGCTTCAAAATGCAGAATTAAAATATGACATAGTTGAGAAATAGGCATATGCATTGGTGAAGGTAGTTAAAGCTTTTAGATCGTACTTGGTGGGAGCTGAAATAATAGCATATGTGCCTAATGCTGCAGTAAAAGATGTATTAGTCCAAACTGAGGTCACAGGCAGAAGATGCAAATGGATCAATACAATTCAGGAGTTTAATATTGAAATCCAGATCACCAAACTAGTGAGAGGACAAGGTCTTGCTAGATTAATGGCTGAAAATAATCTCGAGGCTTCTCAGATATGTAATGCCAATGATGTTAATAACACAAGTTCTAGCTTTGAGCATACTCCATGGTGTACTGACATCATATATTATTTGAAACACATGAAATGTCCTAAAGGGTATGATGATAACATGAGAAGGACACTTACATTACAGGCCTCAAAACATGTATTTATTGATGGAGATCTTTACTGGAAGAATAGGAATGGTATTCTACTACTATGCCTAGATGAACATCAGTCAAAACATGTCATGAAAGAGTTACATGAAGGTATGTGTGGAGGACATTTTCCAGCAAAGACTACAGCCCACAAGATCCTAAGGGCTGGATACTATTGGCCTAAAGTTTTTAATGATTCATATCATTACATGAGAAAATGTGAAGCATGTTAGAATTTTTTAGGAAAATTAAAATATCAGGGAGCACTACCCTTGAAACCCATGCAGGTGGAGGCTCCATTCTATCAGTGGGGCATTGACTTCATAGGAGAAATTGTAGAGAAGTCAAGTGGAGGACACAAATGGATTTTAGTGGCAACAGATTACTTCACAAAATGGGTGGAAGCAATCCCAACTAAACAAGCAACAAGCAAGGTGGTGATCAACTTTTTAATGGAAAATATTATATTCAGATTTGGCACTCCAGTGAGGTTGATTACAAACAACAAAATGTGTTTTAGGTCTGATGAGTTCAAAAATTTCTGTAATACACATGGCATCACTGTGTCCTATGTTGCCCCTTATCATCCACAAGAAAACGGGCAGGCAGAATCCAGTAACAAAAATCTTCTAAAAATTATAAAGAGAATGTTGGAGGGAAACAAGAAGGCATGCGATTCAAAGTTGAGAATGGCTGTGTGGGCTAATAGGATTACTGTGAAGAGAGCAGTTGAGAGATCTCCTTTTGAACTGGTGTATGGAACACAAGCAAGGATGCCATTATAAAATCTTTTACCAGTGTACAAATTTGTTCTTCAAGAGGATTTAAACGTCCCTGAACCAATGGAGGAGAGATTCGAGCATCTTACAGAACTTGATGAGACAAGGAGATTGGCTCAAAAATAGAACATCAAATTGCAATCACAAGTGAAATATCTTTTTGACAAAAAGGCCAAGGATAGGAAATTTGAAATGAATGATTTGGTATTGATGTGGAATGCCAGATGTTAAGAAAAGGGAAAGCATGGAAAGTTTTAAGCCTTGTGGTTAGGCCCCTTTGTTGTCACTGGTAAAGGGAAAGGATTCTTACTATTTGCAAAATATGTCCGGAGAAGAGCAGGAACTACTAGTGCATGGATAGTTTATGAAACCTTTCTTTTCCTAAAATATCAGAATCATGCACAGAGAGAAATAAGTGTTTCCAGTGCATGGACAACTCTTAAATAATTCTTGAAATGCTCTTATTCCATGCACAATAGTTTAGGATAGTCAAAAGGGATTAGGATTTGCCAGTACATGGACAGTCCTATGAATCTCTCACGATAACCAAAAAACTTTTCCATGTACAGTAGTATAGGACTAAAATAATAATAATAATAATAATATATGGTCTACTCCCCTAGGAGATATGAATTCTTGTTATACCCGCAAGGGGTATACATCCTAGATAGAGCCACTGTTGGGATAGGAAAATTTAAAAGTTTTCCTATACTCGTACTCACCCCATATCCAACCAAATCAGAAAATCGTGTGCCCAAAATCATATTAGCAGTGGATGAATTCTATAAGATCACATGATCTTTACCACAAACATTTGTCTCACCCATCACACCGTATATGATAAGGGGCCTCAGTTCCTTAATTTCGGCAAGACCTCAGTTTCTTTATACCGATCCATGTTTTATATGAGACGGGCTAAGATGTGTATCGGCTTGAGGTTTGTGATCGGAGTGAAGACTTCAAGGATCGCTGATGAAGAGAGTAACACCGATGACTTTTCATCGAAGAGAAAATTCCCAATCACGCCGAGTTAAATAACGGTAAAGACTATTGGCACAAGAAAACAATATCGAAGGATACTCTGAACACTTCCCCGACAATATAGATCACACTGATGAGAAAGATCGGTGAGACTCTCGCTGAACAACCTATAGAATGGATGGAGTCAATGGCACATTGGAAAGAAATACACATCAGGGCAAAGAATTAAAGTGTCTCTGACATGTTAATGTCTCACCGACCAAAGGGATTGTTTCAGCATAAGTCACACCGATATGTATGGAGGATAAGAACCATCGGTAAAGGTGAACAAGTCGGAATGAAGTTTACAAGTCTTGCCAAACTGATGGTCACAATAATGAAGGAATGTCAATGACATATTATGATGATCATGCTGATGAAGGATAAGAAGAAAGGTATTGGGGAAACAACCAAATCGGATAGCTTAGATCAAGTCATCCTGATATCGTTTGTTATTCCGATGATGATAGTAGCCACACTTATCGATAAGACTTGCCGATATTTATATCGAAGACACTTGAGATATCAGAGTAAGATGTCATTCCCACGATGATAAAGTAAGTCAGGCTGATGATGGCCATTGTGTATGAGGAAAATCAATTATGTTTAAATGATAAAATCAAAACTATGATAATAACCAAATCAAAAACCCATAACATAAAGAGATCTATCTAAATAAAAATCCATTATTACTAAATCAAATTAAGAAAGCTTTTACCTAGATTGTGTTGTTCTCTTTTTCGAATGTGGATTGCTTAATAACACTATGAAACCATGTTTGCAACAAGCAAGTGTAGGTGCTCAAAGTGCTCAAAAAGATCAATGTCAAAAGATCGTAAAGTGCTCAATGACGCGATGTATGCTCCAAGCATTGTAAAGGATCCCTGAGAATAAGTGATCGAAGAGGATTTGTGAAGGAGATGGGGGGGTTTATATAGGTTTCAACAGAGATCGATCAATAGTCCAGATAATTCAGAAGAATCAATGGAGGAGATAAAACAAATAACCATGATGAATGTGCACAACGACATGTGTCAATCCATAAGGACATTTTTATTAAGATATGATGAAAACAAGATTGATTGAATAGATAACTCAACTTGTGATTTTGCCTTTTTTAGAGTTCTAAAAATAAGATTGATTGTGCACATGAGTTAACAAGATATTTTAAGAGGAATTGGAAGATAACTGAAATTAAATAAATAAATTTATTTAATTGTTTGTGCATGATAGAGGAATAGATAAGATATGAAGATTTAAATAAATTAAACAAATAAATTGATTTAATTTATGTTGCATGATGAAGGATAAATAAAATATGTGATTATATTTTATTTTTAGAAGATTTATTTTTAGAAAACAAATTAAATAAATAAATTTCTTTAATTGTTTGTGCAAGATTAGAGGAATATGAAGATTATAAATAAAATACTTGATTTTATTTATTTTTAAAGGATTGAGACAATTTAAATAAATTTGCATGATTTATTTAAATTTAGAAGAATAATTGATTTAATTAAATAATGTAAATTATTTAATTGTAGATAAGAGGATTTGTGATGAATTAATTAAATAATTGGATTTATTTAATTAATGGAGACTTGAAATTTGAAAGAGGATAATGATTTAATTAAATAATTAAAATTATTTAATTTTGGAAGAATAAAGTTGAATTTAATTAAATTAATTAAATAAAGAGAATTTATTCAATTAATGTCAAAATTATGTGATTTGGAAGAATTTGATGAAATTAATTAAATAATTAGATTATTTAATTAATGTTAATTGTAGGTGATTAAACATAAATGCAAGTGATGTGATGACCTTGTCATTTTAGGGTGTCTACATTTTGCCCCTCTTTGATGCAATGCAGTTTACAGTGTTGCCTCAAACAAATCGATTGTTGAAGATATGATACAATTTATTGATGCCCCAATGTAGCTAGTTGCCCCAGCGTATGCCCCCTTGAGTGGAAAGACAGAGAAGCGACAGAAGAACTGGGTTGATGCTTGACTAGAAGATTTTGTTGGAGACAGACGAGGTTGGGTTGATGATAGATAGAAGAAAGGAGATAGGAGAGAACATGAGAGAAAGACTGTTGATCGATCATTGCTGGAAAATTATATAAGGCCATGGGTAAATGGATGGGTAAATGAATGAGCTTGTTGCATTGGTTTCACAAATGTTTATAAAGAGCAATCCTTATTTTTGATATAGCACATGGATAGTTTGCCACCAAGGTATAAAAGACCGAAGTACTGTGATATCTGAGTGTGTGGAAATTGACTTTGCAAGCAAGTGATTTGAACTTAGATCCCTTAGACATAATATAACCTTGTTGTACATGTGAATGAGCCATAGTCTTGAACATAAAATAAACTTCCATACATGTTAATGCAAGAACAGTATTAAATATGTAAGATGCTAGGTCGTAACACACACAAGATAAATATGATGCCAAAAAGATGCTAAAGATCATTCCTCAAACACGGCATACAAAAGCAATGACTATGCCCCCAATCCATACTGCATCGCAACATACCAAGATTATAGATAAATCAAGGTAGCCTTGAATAGGTAATGGACAAAGGAACAAAAGATAAACTATAAAGCAAATTGACTAGATTACAAAGTAAACATATAGCCAACATATTCTCTTGCCAAAGAGGTTGATCATGATAGATTGGATAGGAAAGATAACAGCCTTATCGTAGGAGCGATGTGTCTGTTAAAGGGTGATATCTGTTGAAAAGATAATGTCTTGTTTTAGGAAATGCCACATGTTGTACAAGACGCATGTGTTGGTCTCAATCATGGAACATTCCATAAAAGATAAGTTTGTTGATCTGTTGCTTGGTTAAGCTTGAATTAGCTGATGCTGGCAATCGATATGTAGGACAATATACAACTCTATAAGTAAGTTGCTTTGCTTTAGGTTTGTTAAGGACCTTTGCTTTGAAAGGATGCACTTGTTTGTTGTTTTGCTGCTTGAGTTAGTCAAGTCGAGGTGAATGGATTTTGATAAATGGAAGACTAGAAAGATGACATGTCAATGGCTTGAGGTGGGTGAAGAATGATGAATCATATGTGCCTGAGTACTGGATACATCCTTCGTATTCCAGACTGCCTACATACCCTATATCCACGGGATCAAGGGACATTACGATAAAAGATGAAAAAAGATAATATGTAGTTCTAGGTAGAGTGATGAATGGGTCAAGGTGAAAGGAGGAGATCTTATGTACCTGAGTACTGGAAACTTCCTTCGTATTCTAGACTGCCTACATACCCATATCCATGGGATCAAGGTACCTTAAGATTGAGATGAGATAATATGTAGTTCTAGTTTGTGTGATGATGTAGGAAAAGTGTTGGGAAGATAACAGCCTTATCACAAGAGCGATGTGTCTGTTAAAAGGTGTTATCTGTGGAAAGGAGAACAATTAAAGTGCTTTGTGTTTTTATGAAGCATTTTGCGTGAGTATGCATGAACCAAGAACACGAAACCACTCCTAGACCTAGGTTAAGGAAGGAATTGCCCCCATTCCAGTAGAGGAATTTTGCATGGGTACCTGACGGATGGACAACACATAGAAAGTTTGACCTAGGAAAAGACAGTGATAACTGTTAACATAGATCAAGATGTGGGATGACGGTGATGGACATTGACAAATTTCCATGCTATACTAGATAGGGAGATGGAAATGCAAACAAGGTTTATGGATGGATGGATGAAGTGTGTTGTGAAAAAATGGAATGAACAAGACTCGATAGATGATGGATGCTGACTCTACACATAGCGCCTGTTTACCAGGTTTTCACTATGGTACTTACCCAAGGCGCCTGTTTATCAGGTTTTCACCATAGGATGGATTATTTGTTTTTTTTTTTTTTTTGTATACTCTGAGGATCAAGCATAGAACTTCTTGAGATGAACACTGTTAAGTGGCTCATCTAGAGGAATGCCATTAGGTGTAGCTAAAGTATAAGCTCCTGATCGATATGCTGCTGTGACAATAAAGGGGCCTAACCAATTAGGCTCAAACTTGCCCTTCTTTTCTCAGTCTGCTTGATTTCTCTGATTCTCTTTGAGTACAAGATCACCAACTTGAAACTGTCTTTCTTTGATCTTTTTCTTGTAAGTACATCAAAGGCTATTTTGATAGACATGGAGATGATTAAGCGCAGCAAGGTGCCTTTCATCTAGTAGTTCTAGCTCAACTAATCTAGAAGTGCGATACTCCTCTCCACCAGTCAGATTCTGCATGGATACTCTGAGGGATGGGATCTCGACCTCTATAGGTAGGATGGCTTCAGAGCCATAGACCAAGGCATATGGTGTGGCACCAGTTGGTGTTCTGATACTAGTGCAGTAGGCCCATAGGGTGGGATTGAGTTGTAAGTGCCAATCACGACCAGCTTCATTGACCGTTTTCTTGAGGATTTTGAGAATGGTTTTGTTGGAAACCTCAGCTTGGCCGTTACTCTGTGGATAGTAGGGCGTTGAATAATGATGTTGGATATTGTATTATGTGCACAAGGCATGGACATCTTGGTTCTTGAATGGTCTCTCATTATCGTGACAATGGCTTGGGGAATACCATACTGACATATGAGGTAGTTAATGATAAACTTGGCTATTTGCTTACCAGTGATATAGGTCATGGGAATAACTTTAACCCACTTCATGAAATACTCAGTGGTGGTAATGATAAATTTGTGGCCATTGGATGAGGATGGGTGGATTTGTCCTACAAGGTCAAGACCCCATTGAAAAAAAGGCCATGGAGTAGTCACAGGCTATAGTTCATGAGCTGGTACGTGAATCAAATTTCCATGCTGCTGGCATTGTAGACACTTCATAGAAAATTGTAAAGCATCTTGCTCTATTGTAGGCCAGTAATACCCTGTGCGGAGTATCTTCTTAGCAAGATTAGGACCGGTAGAATGTGTGCCATAGACACCTTCGTGTATGTCTCGTAAGGTAGCTTCAGCTTCTTCCACATTAAGACATCGTAAGAGGATACCATCGAGACTCCGATGACAAAGTATATCACCCAGGATGGTGTAATGGGAGGATCGACAGATAAATGTTTTGCGTTGAGTAGCGGATAGGTCAATGGGAAAGGTACCATGTTTAAGGTATTCATAGATATCTTTGTACCATGGGGAATTGGGACCAACAAGTTCGCAAATGATTTCAATAGCTGGAACATCGACAGCTGGTATCAACAATTGCTCGATCAAGAATTTGCACTTTTGTGTGTTTGCTAGCATGTCTATAAGTGACCCCACAGAAGCCATAGAGTCTATAGCCTTGTTATGCTCTCTTGGAATTTGCTCAAAAGTGATGCTAGAAAAGTGTGGTTTGTAGGCATCCACTAGTTGCTTGTAGGGGACCAACTTTTCATCTTTTGTTTGGTACTCGTCTGTGACCTGGTGAATGACTAGTTGTGAGTCTCCATATACCTATAATTCTGTGATATCCCATTGAACTGTTGTATTGAGACCTATGAGGAGTGCTTCATACTCGGCTATGTTATTGGTGCAAGGAATGCAAGACGATACAACTTTGGAATATAGTCATTTTCAAGTGTGATAAATAAGATGCCGGCCCCTGATCCATGTTGTCTGTAGGAACCATCAAAGTACAACTTCCACATTATTGAGTTGGAAAGAGTGAAGAGATTCTCATCTAGAAAGTCTGCTACCATAGGGTGTGTATCTGTCATGGGTGCTTCTGCTAGTTGATCTGCTAGGGCTTGTCCCTTGATTGCTTTACGATCCCTATACTCAATGTCGAACTCACTAAGTATCATGACCCATTTAGCTAGTCTGCCTATGAGAGCTACTTTCGCTAGTAGATACTTTAATGGATCAATTTTGGCTATGAGATTTGTATGTTGGTTTAGCATGTAATGGTGCAACTTTTGGGAAGCGAACACTACTGCTAAACAAGCTCTTTCCATCAGTGAATAATTGAGTTCATAACCCACCAAGGTTTGACTAATATAATAGATTGCATGCTCTTTTCCTGATTCATCATGTTGTGCTAGAAGAGCCCCGAGTGCCGAAGTTGTAGTTGAGATGTATAATATCAAAGGTTTATCGGCAACTGGTGGTACCAAGACAGGAGGTGTAGCGAGATACTCTTTAAGCTGATCAAATGTTGCTTGACACTGATTGTCCCATCAAAATGAGGCATCCTTTCAGAGAAAGTGTTGAAATGGTTGGCATTTATCTGCTAGCTATGAGATGAAACGCCTAATGGATTGCAACCTTCCTTGAAGGCTCCTTAATGCTTTGAGGTTCTTTGGTGGAGGCATCTCCACTATAGCCTTGACTTTTGCAGGGTCTACTTCGATACCTCTGCGAGATACAATGTATCCCAACAACTTCCCTGATGTTACACCAAAGCCACACTTCTTTGGATTGAGGTGCACATGGTATTTCTCGAGCCTATCAAAGATCTGTCCTAGAACTTGTATGTGATCTACCCTAGAAGATTTAGCTAGTATGTCATCCACATAGTCCTCCATGATATGATGAAAGAGATCATGGAATATCATTGTCATTACTCTTTGATAAGTTGCACCTACATTCTTTAGACCAAACAGCATGACACACCAACAATAATTACCCCACGGATAAGTAAAAGTTGTTTTATGTTGATCTTCTTCTACTATCTTTATCTGATTGTAGCCGAAGAATCCATCCATGAGAGAAAGCATTTCATGACCTGTAGTCAAGTCTACTATGAGGTCAATGTTCAGTAATGGAAAGTCATCTTTGGGACATGCTTTGTTATGATCTCTAAAATCATTACACATGTGGATGCTCCTATTTGGTTTAGACACAGGTACAATGTTTGTACCTAGTCTAAATAATCAATGGGTTGGATGAACTTTGCATCTAACAACTTCTATTTTTCCACTTTTACTAAGAGAGCTATCTGTGGGTGCATCTTCCTCAGATTTTGCTTGACTAGTTTAACTATTGGATCTACTGTGAGATAGTAAACCACTAGCCTAGGGTCTAATCCTATCATATCAGTGTAGGTCCATGCAAAGTTGATGGTTCTTTGTAAGAAGAATTTGTTAAGATTCTTGTGCTCTGTTTCTGATAATGATGTTCCCAGGAATGTGGTCTTCATATTTTGCTCTGTGCCAAGGTTTATCTCTATAGAATCCTCCACTAAGAGAGTTGACTTCTCTTGATACTTAGATGGTAGGGGAAGGTCAAATCCTCCATCCTCAGGTGCCACAATTAGGTTTTCACCATTGGATACATCTTTTGTTTTACTATTTTGTGATCGGGAGGTGCCATAGTGTGGTTTTCACCTAGAGATCTTTCTTTGTTTTTACTTTTGCGACTGGAGGATTTGGCATTCTCACCAAAATAAGTTGTTGGCTCTAGTTCCATTACAAAACCTATTTTATGATCACCAAGACGGATACCATCCCATAGTCCCATGAATCTAGCTATAGCTTCATCATTCTAAAATACATCTATAACGAGGGACCCTTGTTGGTCCCAATCAATAAGTTTGGGGTAGATAAGTGTTACAGTCTGGGTGTTTGTGGTGGACATTAAGGATACAGATGATAGCATAAAGACAGAGGATTCGGTGAATAGGTCAGTCATATGTAGGGAAGAGTCATCGATGATATCCTCATTAGACGTTGAAGCTGTGAGAGAAGTTTCAACCACCTTGTCGAGGACACTCTTGATGTCCAAGGTGCGCGGTACCTTCTTTCCAAATCCTAACCCCTTCTTGTCTAGTTTCTTCATCACAATAATGAGTTCCATTGTTCCTTGATTCTATTTCCCAAGGCCACCTTTGCCTTTATAGCCCATGTTTTTTACTATCCTTAAGCCATTGCCATATTGTTTGACGGGTATTGTGACTAGTTCTTTCTCCTTGTAGAGCCAAGAAGAAATGTCTTCAATTGTTTCCTCGGCCAATAATTTTCCCTTTTGAAATTGGGTTAGAGATGTTGTGGGAGGAATTGTTACTTTTTTAGTTGTTTTGGCAATGGGTGGTTGGCCGTAGGATTTAGGGGATAAAGGCATCTGCCCTACACAACAAGATTTTGAGATGTCATATGTTCCAAAGCCTATATCACGGATGTGAGCTTTGATTTCAAGAAGAGGATTAGGTTCACTTGCAGAGGCTTTTGTCAATTTTTTAGGGTTGACATATAGTGGGGATTTAAGGGCTTTGTCATTTTTAGGCACTTGGTTGCAATTCTTATAATTGCCTTGCAAGACACGACAGAATTCAAAAGGATTGGGGTATCCTGGGATAGTGATCTCCATACCATTGAATGGGAACATGAGAGACTGATGGTACGTTGAGGGAATAGCTTTCATGGCATGGATCCATGGGCATCCTAGGATAATGTTATAAGGTAGCTCAATGTCAAGGACTTGGTACCGAGTTTCAAGCATGACAGTGCCTACTTGTATAGGCAAATGGATAACACCCTTTGAACGGCATTCAGTATCATCATACCCCTTCATTGTAATACTTTGATCAATGTTGACATGATCCTCAGAGTATCCCAATTGCTTAAGTAACCTCAGACAATAAATATTGAGACCAGCACCACCATCTATAAGTATGCGTTTGATCTTGCATTTATGGATGAGAACCTCAATATGAAGTGCATCATTGTGACATCAATCATGGGATGGGAGGTCCTTTCCTTTTCAGAAAAGACCACATTGTAGGGTGAGGCAATGTTACCTATAATAGCTTGGAAATCTGTGACTGCTATGTTGTTAGGAACTGAAGACTCTTGTAGTGCTTTTTCTAGCACGGCTTTATGTGCAGGTGACAACCATAGAAGGTCCAAGATAGAGATATGTGCAGGGTTTTTCCCTAAATGTTCGACAAGATTGTAATCTGATTGGGTTGGGAGACTTGGTGTAGGACCATGAATGGTGACATGACCACAAAGCGTTGTAACAGTGCAATCCAAAGATTTGCCTTTGATTGTGAGGGTAGATACCTGACTCTCTTCAAAATGACCAACAATGGAGTCATAGGAAGTGGAAGCATTATTAATGCCTTTACCTTTATCCAGAGGAGGATGCGGACCATGGTTCAAGAATGGTTCCTTGTACATGTTGAGGTCTTTATTGGTGTGTTGAGTTGGTGGTTTATCTTCAAAAGATATTTGGTTGCCTTCGATAAGATTTTGGATTAGGTACTTGAGTTTCATGCACGATGTAGTTCTATGCCCTTTGCTCCTATGGAATTCACAATATTCATTTTTCTCTGTACCGTGTAGTTTTGTAAACAGGTTCTCTATATGGGGGAGCATCTGGTAAGGTGATGAGCCCTTTATGTAAAAGTTTCTGTAGGACAGACTCTATGGGCTCTCCCAAGGAAGTGAATTGACACCGCGGAGGGTAATCTTGTTGAGGCCACTCTTGTTGTCATTGTTTTTGGTTTTGATATGGTTGTCTTTGTTGTTGCTGCTATTGAGGTGGAGTTTGACTTAGTTTGGAAAGTTGAAGCGGTGTTTGCAATGTTTGGACATGTTTAGAATCGACCACCCCATCGTTGACCACATTTTTATTTTTGTTCCAAAACTTTGGTTTATCGTTTGTTTGTTGTTGAGGAGCATTGTCTTTAGTTTCTTTGAAGATTTTGACCGCTCCTTTAGCAATGAGGGCCTTTTCTCCATCATTGAAGGAAAGAAATGAAAGTCTCACCATTTTTCTATTTGTTGTTGCATAGATCGGTCATGGAGATCTCATGCTCCGTGTTGTAGGAGAAATGGGTGGCAAATTTCTGTGCTAACTCGCTAAAAGACTTGATACCCATGGGGAGGTGTGAGAACCATTCTATAGCTTCACCTCCAAGACTACGAGGAAAGAGATGCATAAGATATGTGTCGTTATGTGAGACCTCGAAGCAAGCAAGATAGAATTCCCTGAGATGGTCTTTTGAGTCCCTTTTTCCTTTGTATTTATCAAACTTGGGAATAGTGAAATTGTGAGGAAAAGGGATCATGGGTAATGACCGATCAAAAGGATAAGGACACACTTCTTCTATAAAGAAGGTCTTCTTGGTGTGGCTAAATGTTAAATCGGCTAGCTGTTGTTGAACATCCGTGATTTTTAGTTCCATTGTTGTGGGAGCGGCTGGAAACATCTCCTGGTGTCCTAGAAGTGGTTGTTGATGCCCATATGGAAGATTGTAGTGTAAGCCATGGGCATTAGTGTTATAAGGGTTGTATGATTGATTGGGATCGTATGTGTTGCATGTTGGGTTTAGATTGGGTTGGAATTGGGTGCTTTGATTTGGAGGAAGTGGGGCTAGTGCTAGGTAAGAATGTAGGCTTTGTGATGTTTGAAGAAACAAGTTTGGTGGCAGAAAGCTAAAGTTTGTTGGGTTAGGTTGCGGTTGTGGAACATAGCTTTGGGAAGTTTGGTTTTGGGAGTGTTGAGGGTGGTTAAAAAAGGTGTTGAAAAAGTTTTGTGTTGATGATCGTTGTGGTGGGGGGACATAGGTAGATGTGTTTTGTGATGGTTGAGGTTGATTGAGGATGAGCGTAGAAGAATGTTGTGGTTGGGGTTGCATGACCCTGGTTTGTTGAGGGATACGAAGGTTTGATGATGTTGGGGGTGGTGTTTGTTGAGACCCTTGTTGCATGGCTACATAGTCATTCCCCAAATTGTAATTTGGTGGGAAACCATCTCGTGATGGGGTAGCCAAAGTTCCACTTGCGATTGGTGTGGGCATTTTAGGAGTGTTTTGCATGTTTGATTTTACTAGAGCAGCTTGTCTTGCTAGTTCTGCTTGATGATGTAGAGTCTCTTGTTGGTGTTTGTACATCTCCATAGGAGTTAGGAGTGGTGATATGGGTCTCTCTACCATTTGATTTTGATAAAGAGGATTCTCATATTGTGCAATTGTCCTCCCTTGTGAGCTTTGTTCGGGTAAGAGTGTGGTCATAGTTGACATGGTTTGGACCATCGTTATAGTGTCTTAGGTGTTGTTAGGTTCTCTAAGATTTGATAGATCAAAACCTTTGGGTAATTTGGCTCCTTGCTCTGCTAGCAAGAGAAAGAAATGATCTTGGTTCTCACTAAAGATTTTGTCAAAGGAGGCCATGGCTCTAGGATCTTGTATGATTTCATCAAGGTCTTGTCTATCTTCTTAAGAGGATTGACCTATTTCAAAGTGTCACTCTTCTTGAGATGGGACTTTACCTATGGTATAACCGGGTGTAGCAAAATCATGAGGCATGCCGGTAGTGAATTGAGTTACATCAATCAAAGGGACATTACCTTCTTGAGGATTTGTTTGGTTGGTCCTATTGTGGCATGTTTTGAGAGTTGGTTGATTTTTCCATTGGTGTCTTTGGAGTAACCTTGGGAGTCATGTTGGATTGGCTTGGTTGAGGCATACGAGGAGGTGATTTGCACTTCCTTGGGGTGACTTGCTTAGCCTTCATGGTTTGTTGGAGTCTAGTGGTTACCATGGGAGACACTAGGTCAATATGCTAGGATTCTGCTTGTGTTTTGGAAAAGACAAATTTTGATGCACAATTTACTGGACAAAAGGTGTTGTACTATTTGACCAAAGGTGCAGGGCTGTGCCACCAAAAGAGAGCTACTATAATACCAAAGGTGATGGACTGAGCTACCAAAGGTGAGGTACTGCTATACCAAAGTTGAGCTACTATTAGACCAAAAGCGAGCTACTATTATACCAAGGGCACTGAAGTAGGTTTGCCAGAGGTGAGGTACTATTATACCAAAGGTGGGTTACTGTATTACCAAAGGTGAGCTACTGTTATACTAGAGGCGCTGAAGTAGTGTATGTGATGCTTTATAAGGCAAATTTTGATAGATTTGGTTTTGGTTCTGGCTGGATTTGCTTTGGCAAGAGAAAACACATCAAACAATGTCTACAAAAAAAGGACTGACACAACAAATAGTGTATGTTTGAGGCTCACAAAAAGCCTAATATTTCCATAGGTGTAAGACAATTGCAAACAATATCAAGAACTTTATATCCCTAGAGACAAGGTTTCATTGCAGTAGATCAGCTCACAACTTAATACTCCGTCAACCAAATGTCATTCCATAAAGGTGTCAGACATTGGTATCTTTGCAAGAGACGATAGGTAGGGATATCTCACCCTCCCCTTGGAAAAGCTCTAGTAGGTCCCAAGATCTTTATGGCCGAGGGAATACTATCTCTTCTCAACAGAGCCAATGGTGAGTATCTTGAGGGCTTAAATTGATTCCCCTTGCATTGATGATTACCGCAACGTTCGGAGGTGGATCAGGTAGTCACTATCTAGGTGGTTCTTAGTAACTTTGAGGTACCAATGCCTTACAAGCAATGTGAAAAGCTACTAAAATCTTTAACCAATCCTACTAAGAGTATCAAACACTGCGCTCAATGTGAAAATCATTTCCACAAAGAGCTAGTACACCTCTTTTCAGTTTGGCACCACAAGGTAAGGTTGACGTTGGTTAAGACTTAGCCTTTGCCTTATCCCTCTTATAGCAGTTCAAAGGAAAACTTAGCTTAGGGTCATCCCTTTTGGATGAAGTGCAATCCAAAAGAAAGCCCTTCTAAAGGAATAACTGAAATGTAAGAGCAAGCATGTCAAACAAAGGTTCAATTGTCCCATTATAAGGCACACACACAACTAGATTAGGCACACACACATTTGTAGTTGTCAATTGTCCCTTATGAAATTGAAGTGTTTGGCATTCATGTCCATTGTCCCTTAGAAAATTGAAGTGTTTTTGCATTCATGTCCATTGTCCCTTAAGAAAGCAATATGTTCCTAAGACTTTAGATTTGCAAAAGAGATGTTTTGTCCCTTAAGAAAGCAATATGTTCCTCAGACTTAGTTTGCAAAGATGATTTGTTCAATTGTCCCTTAAGAAAACAATATGTTTTCTAAGACTTAGTGCAATAGATTGAGATTTCTTCAAAGCTCATCCTGCATGAACATGTTAGGGAAACCCATTTTGCTCTATGTGAGTGATAAGAATCTACAACCAATCGATTAGTTCCACAAAAACTCACAAAGTTAGCAAAAATAAATCAATTTGACCAAAAGCACTGCGCTGTGTTACCAAAGGCAACTTACTGTAATGACAAAAGTGCTGCACTATATTACTAGAGGCGAGTTGCTACAGAACCAGAAGCGATGCACTGTGCTACCAAAAGTGTGGTGTTGTGCTACCAAAAGCGAGGTACTTTGCTACCAAAAGCGAGCTACTGTACTACTAAATGTGTGGCACTCTACTACCAAATGTCCGGTGTAATAATAGGCCTGCAAAAAATAATATTTCATCAAGAAAGCTAGATCAAAGGATGATTGAATGATTGAGTGATGATCTAGGATGTTGATAAGTGATAAGATGCTGCAACAAATAATATTAGTTCCAAAGAAAACAACAAGATGTTAGAAATCAAGTCAAAGCCCTAACAATAAGTGAGAAACCCTAGAAAACCAAAGTGAAATCCATAAAATTGGTAACAAATATGATGAAATACAAGAGATTAAATATCACCAATGGATTCCTTATGATTTTCTATGCAATTTTTAAAAAAACATCTAATTTCGTTAAGTTTTGAGAAAGTTATGGGTTTTTGAAGTTTGCAAGCTTGTTATCCCAACCAAAAGTGCTTTACTATTATACCAATAGCGCTTTACTATTATACCAAGTGCACTTTACTGTTATACCAAGAGCACTTTGCTATTTTCTCAAGAGCGGTTTACTGTAATACCAAAATTGTGGTTTTGTGCTACCGAAGGCGCTGCAGGATGGCCCGAAAGCATTGTACTACTCTACCAAAGGCACTTTTCTGTGTTGAGATGCAATGTTCCATACTGTACTTCAAAAAAATCAATTTCTCAAATAAAAAGAGTGATTAGTGGGTTCCACCGGGCGTGCCATAATGTGTATGAGGAAAATCGATTATGTTTAAATAATAAAATCAAAACTATGATAATAACCAAATCAAAAACCCATAACATAAAGAGATCCATCTAAATAAAAAGCCATTATTACTAAATCAAATTAAGAAAGCTTTTACCCAGATTGTGTTGTTCTCTTTGTCAAATGTCAATTGCTTAATAACGTTGTGAAACCACATTTACAACAAGCAAGTGTAGGTGCTCAAAGTGCTCAAGAAGATCAATGTCAAAAGATCGTAAAGTACTCAATGACGTGATGTATGCTCCAAGCGTTGTAAAGGATGCCTAAGAATAAGTGATCGAAGAGGATTTGTGAAGGAGATGAGGGGGGTTTATATAGGTTTCAACAGAGATCGATCAACGGTCCAAATAATTCAGAAGAATCAACAGAGGAGATAAAACAAATAACCATGATGAATGTGCACACAACATGTGTCAATCCATAAGGATATTTTATTAAGATATGATGAAAACAAGATTGATTGAATAGATAACTCAACTTGTGATTTTGCCTTTTTTAGAGTTCTAAAAATAAGACTGATTGTGCACATGAGTTAACAAGATATTTTAAGAGGAATTGGAAGATAACTGAAATTAAATAAATAAATTTATTTAATTGTTTGTGCATGATAGAGGAATAGATAAGATATGAAGATTTAAATAAATTAAACAAATAAATTGATTTAATTTATGTTGCATGATGAAGGATAAATAAAATATGTGATTATATTTTATTTTTAGAAGATTTATTTTTAGAGGAAAAAGCAAATTAAATAAATAAATTTATTTAATTGTTTGTGCAAGATTAGAGGAATATGAAGATTATAAATAAAATACTTGATTTTATTTATTTTTAGAGGATTGAGACAATTTAAATAAATTTGCATGATTTATTTAAATTTAGAAGAACAATTGATTTAATTAAATAATGTAAATTATTTAATTGTAGATAAGAGGATTTGTGATGAATTAATTAAATAATTGGATTTATTTAATTAATGGAGACTTGAAATTTGAAAGAGGATAATGATTTAATTAAATAATTGAAATTATTTAATTTTGGAACAATAAAGTTGAATTTAATTAAATAAAGAGAATTTATACAATTAATGTCAAAATTATGTGATTTAGAAGAATTTGATGAAATTAATTAAATAATTAGATTATTTAATTAACGTTAAATGTAGGCGATTAGACAGAAATGCAAGTGATGTGATGACCTGGTCATTTTAGGGTGTCTACAGCCATGCCCATCTCTATATTGGGTAGACCTCAAAATATGTTGCCGATACAAACTTATATATGTTTTTTATAAAAGATGAGATTGAGGAGACAAAATGAAGGGTCACATCGATTGATCCACATGCAAATGTTCGCGTCATAAGAAGATATTAGATCGCCCTAACATTACAAAAGTCCTACTGATGAAGGGAGTTATGGCGATGTGACATCTCACAACGATTACGAAAATCAATACACTGGAACAATTAATTGCAGAAAAGGAAGAAATCATTTGAAGAGCCATTCGAAATGACTGCAATTAGATTTAAATGAATTGTCTAAGAGGAGTGCATAAGCGAGAACTCAGAGGAAAGGATAGAGGAGTTCAATCATCACATAACAGGTACATACTCAGAAACCTCTGTGTGATAGACTATAGCTTTGAATTTGCCATCCATAATTGTAATGGAGACTCCAATGAAAGGAAAGCACAGAAAATAGCCGAGTGAAACCAATAAGCCCAAGAAACAAAAAATAGACAAAAGCCCTGACGAAAAAATAAAAGACAGGAAATTGAATCAGGATTTAACTAACCAATTGCCTGGATCAACCCCTAAAGTCAAAATGTCTTCACAACTTAGGGCAGAAGTAGAGAAATTAGAAGACAAGTGCAAATACCTTAGAAACGTGTGGACTCCAATAAGAGGTTATGAATTGTTCAAATTGCATTACAATAGAAGATTCAGGAATTTCCTAGTGTCTAACCCATGGCACTTGATTTTGGGAAAATTGGTCGTTCCTGATGTGTTTCTGAATGTAGAACTCCTCAAACTCCTGGCTAAGCATTATAATCCAAGCCTCAAGGCCATATGCAACCTACAAGGGGAGCCTGTTATACATTTGTCTAAGAATGCCATTTGTGAAGTATTTGACCTAGATGATTTTTGTATTGTTCCCATAGTTTATGAAGATTTCGACAAAGAATATTGGAGGATGGATACCACCTATAATGGATGGAGATTACCTCTTCACAGGCCTAAGGAGGAAGGAGAAATAGTGCCTCTTAATGATAATGATGGACCCCCATTCCATGTGTCATTGTTTGAACCATATATATAATACACATATTATTCCATGGGCCAAGTCCTAGGGTCAGAGGTTCCTGATTTTAAGACAATTCCTTTGATGGTGATAGCTATAGATATCCAATGTCACAATGCCAGGTAGTTTGACTATGCTGCCTATGTTTTAGGAAGAATTGATTCTAGTTTAACTACAATCAAGAACAATGCCCCATCGGTCTCTTTTGTACACTACTCACTCCTCACGCACATGGTGCTTTATTATGGCCAGGAAATAGGATTATGGCCAAGTGAATTCAGAGTTGTTCAAATGGACCAGAGGGGACAAAAGTCACCCGTACAAATGTGGACAAGGATATGGGACAGTAGGTATGCCCATTCTAGTTATATTCATTTTGAAGAATACTGTGTAAAAGTGTTGTATAGATATTTCAATCATCCTTGTGAATATTCACTGTCAAATGAAATAAAAAGGTTTATCAGACCCAAATATTTTGGTGGTCCTCCTACTGTCACCCACAACTAGGGCGATTGGTATTGTTTCGAGGATTCAACCATGGTCAGAATTTATGGTTTTGAGGACACCCCGTTTATATTGCCTAAGACAGTTCCTGACAGAATTGCCTACTTAGAGATAGTCAGGCAAATGAACTACTCTAATGTGATGAATTTGAGCTCCTATGACAAGCAATCCTTCACACCTAGTACTCTGTGCTTTGGAGATTTTACTGTGGTATCTCAAGAGGGTTATGGTCTCATCATAGATAAATTGATGCATTACAACATGAGATATGCAGAGGCAAGAAAAGGATTTGATCCTAAGGGTTTCATTGATCTTGCTAGGAGAAAACAAAACCTCAGTGGCTATACACATTGTTGGATTTTTTCCCAAACTAGATTCTTCTTCCTAGTTATCCCTACAAGGTTGCCATCATTGATCAATAGGATTCCTAGGCCAGGGGCCAACAGTATAGGAGATAGACTCTATAAAAATCTCCTCTTCTTCTTTAAGCTCTGCAGAACCAAAGGGGGTATTCCCTATTCAACATCCATAAAATATGACTATATATTGAGTGGGATGTTGACACAAAGCAGATGAATCCTCTCTTATGCAGACCAAAACTGTGAAATAAGTGCAAAGGGGCTAGCTCTGGGCTTATGCTCAGTTGTGAGACAGAGGATCCTGATCCTAAAACTACCTCTAAATGTCCTAAAGGTTTGTATTTTGAAGTTTAAGTTTGATTTTTGGTAGTTGGATGCAAAACTAGGACCTTGGTTGTAACCTCAATACAAGATTGGATCGGTGCCTATCTCAGGGTTCGGAGTCAATAGACATACACATGTGAATGGTCAGCATAAACATACACCAAAGACTGGATATCAAGGGGATTTTTAATATCTGCCTTACAGATACTTCCCAAAATTTAGTGTTCAGTTATCTCTACTTACAAACATCCTCACTTGCAATATATTCTTCCCAACACTTGACCTAAAACAATTAATCTACTCCTTGAGCAGAAGTAAAAAGTCAAGCAATCAATACAACAAACCCATATTCTAGAATCTTAAACACCCCTTAGCTGTTTGGATTCAGAAGAAGAACACACTCAATTTGGAGACAGATAACAGAACACATGCAAATGAAGCATTACACATTTAAATCAACATGAAACCAGTAAATTTATGCATGAAACATACAACATGAGATTCATAAACTCACAAGACACCTAGGACAGAGCCACTAATGAAGTTCTATCTTATCACAGCACCCAAATTTTGTCCAATTTTCCACACAGCAAATGAGTAACACAGTCTACTATATACAGCAGGAAGGTGTACTCAACATTAATTACATGGCAATTCAAAATTCACCAGATATAATGCATCATGAGAAATGGCACTTAAAACATTGAATGCAGCAGGCAGAAGAGAAAGCAGGGAGTGGTTGGACTCGAGCCTTGTGCCACCATTTGGGGATTTTCAACTTCAATCAGGTAGTTGATCCATCCATGCCTTCACCCATACCTCTGCAACATCTATCATCAATGGCACACCAACCCGCAGTTCACTGGAACGCAACAGTCACAAGGCCTTTGAAAATTTTTCCCGCCAAGATCTGGGGCCTCAAATTGAACAAGCGAGCCGCTGGCCAACGAGATCATGCCACATGGGTATTTCTTGTTGATCGCTGACTTTCCAAATTATGTGAGAACTGATTATCCCACATTCACCCTGCAATGAGCTCCCCAATACTTTATAAGCAAGACCACACCGAAAGACAATAGTCGGTGATTTTGCTCTCGATGACGCCAGTTTAGAACCCATCAAGGTAGCTCACGCTATCAAAGTAACACTCCTCATCCGCACTGATATTGTTGGTCATACTGATGATCCTCCTATACGATACCCTGTCAGCCAGACCCCCTACATAAGCGAACCTCCTGCTTGCTCACCTGATATTGCAATATCACCTGATATTGAAATATCACCGGCACAACCCAACATACCAGAGGAAGATCCTCCTGTACATATCATGTCCTCATCGGTGATCGGTGGGACCCCTAGCACAGTTGCTGATAATAACCATCATGCCAAAAACCATATGATGCATCCCATCGGACTTAGATGACATCATCGTCATGTTTGCACAAGGTGATATTCGTAAGATGACTGATATTTGAAATATGACCCTCCGCAAGATGTATGAAGTTGTTAGACAGGCAGATATCAACCCCCATGTAAAATTGATGTCTGCACTTCACGGATCAAGTGATTATGAGGTGATAATGCAACATCAGGGTGATCTTCCAGAGATGAATGATATTTGGAATATGAGGCCCCACAAGAATATCAGGCCTGACTAGAAATTTGACATAACACAACTTTTGCTTGAAACTCAAACTCCATGTGCAAGCACCAACATTGGCTTCGACTGGGGACTGTTGTGTGGTTACACAACACGCCCTATTTTGACTTGGCAAAACAGGGACCCAACTTCTTTTGGCTTGGTTTGTGTTTCTTGCTTTCTGGCGGTTTGGTAAAAATCAGTCAAATGCATCATCACGTTGAGTCAGGATGAGGTAAGTCATCATTATGAGGTTAGTTTGTCAAAATTTGTATTTCGTATCTGTGACCTCATATTCTGGAAGAACATTAAATTTCATGCAGGTTTGCCTTTTACATCACCCTGGTATTCATCAGGATGTGAAAGTTATGGATAGTCAAAGTCTTGGTCAAACCTGATATTCGCAGAGGAGAGGGGGGGTCATATTTTGTAATCCCAGTCATGTTTTGAACATCATCATCATATTTCTAACATCTCCTGATATATCCTATGGCTCAAGTATCCTGACGTCAACTTTAAATGGTAGTAAGTCTTTCCCGTCAAGCGGTCTTTTATACCGCGAACATCATGTTTTGAAAAGTAACCCGATATTCGTTAATATCATCTTGGCGCGAAATATCACCCTTAACAAACATCCTGATGACATCATCTGAATACGATAAACGAAGAAACAAACATCCTGATGACATCATCATCATATTTACATTTCGACAGGATATTTTGTAAACATGATCATGTTCGCCCAATATGACGATGACGTCATGAAGCATTTCCAATACAAAGAACGAATATCATGATGATGTCATCCTGATATTCAGAAAGGGAAAACGAGCAAGCTTGGCTCATCATCATCATTTTGTTTTGAAACATCACCTGATAAACTAAAATATCCTCCTGATGTGCTAAAATGTAAACAAAGGGTGCATTATCACCCGAATCTTGTAGCGATAATAATTTTAATGCTAGGGAGGATGATATCGAAACTCAACCCGATATTTGTGAAATATCATCCTGCCCTCATGATATCCTGTCATATGGATATCCCCCGCTCCCTTTGCCGCCATTATCATTAAATGCGTGCAGATATGGTAGGTGATTCCCGCTGATCCTGGAACCCAATGAAATACCTGTCGAGATCCTGAGTTTTCGCACGAATGATCAAAGATTGCAATCTAACTTGTCATATTTGCCCTAAATTTACCCTAACTGCGAGGTTAAAAGGTAATTCAACTGCCATTGTTACGTTTACCTGCGTTAAAATTGTTTTACAGAGCACCAGCCTCCATATCCACATAACAGCTACCGTTGCGCAGTTCGAGCTCACAGATAGAAGGAAGGAAGTGATCAGCAGTTGAATTAAGAGCGTCTTGACGATATACTGGTATAAAGAAAAATCTACATAACTAGGTAAGTAAACTGAAACCCTCATCATGTTGTTTCTAAATGATGTTGTAAGTTCGGGTTATGTATCCATGTAAGTAAGTAATATGAAATTGATGCAATAAGCATGATATTTGCAATATGTATGCATGCATATCCCTGTTGTGAGAAGAAATGTTGTTAATTGCAGGTACCCATGGCTGAAAAACGCTTAGTCAAGAATCAGGAGGAATTCAGCAGGCCAATGTTCTCTTCCCAGAGAGGGGTCCTGTTCAAATATGGGGCAATTACAGATACCCATCAGGGGATTACTAACCTAGAGGCCTGGTCAGCCAAGCTAAATGATGGACAAGACAAGAGTCCTGTGCTGGACGCAGTGTTTGTATCAGGTATGTGGAACGCTGCTGGCTTCCCATACTCCATGGAGTCTCCGGAGCTAGTCATTGAATGCACCCGGAATTATAACCCTCAGACGAGGCAGGTGGTGAAGCATGGGAGAGTGTATGCAGACCTATCCATCAAAGGTCTCTCCCAGACATTTGGACTGCCAATGGGCAGTAAGGTAAAGAGTGTAGACTTGAAGAAGTCTAAAAGAGAATACGAGGCCAACAAGAAGGCAGCCAGAAAGAACATGTATGCTTGGCGGGCCGAGAACAGCACATACAATGCGGCGGCCAAGCTCCCCGTGCATATGTTCAAGTTTGACTTCAATGAGGAGTATCAGTACGTGATTGCCCTACTGAACAGGGTGAGTGGCCAGCCTGATACTGGTGAATTTAGAGATTGGATGTATGGCATAATAATGATGTGTCTGTATGCAGACATCAAGCCACTATGGGGCCAAATAATTAGCAATGCTCTGCATGAGCAGCTGATGAACCTGGGAGGTTCAGCTTGTGCATTCTACATGACCTCCTATATTGTTTATTCCTGTGCTTATAGGGGCACTTTTGACGCCCTGGTCACAAATGGAAAACTGACGGGCACAAATGTAGCATATATCTGGGATCATCATCCCCAGCTGCAAAGAACCAACTATATCAAAGATTACAAACTGGTCAATGATGCATTTTCTATGCATCTGGTAAGGACCATGGAAGATGACAGAACTAAAAGACTGAGCATGGAGGCTCAGGAGGCAGTATACAGGCATGGGGCATGGTACATACAATTTGCCACCTTTTCCTATATCAGGATAGAAGGTTTCGAAGGACATCCCCTGATGCTGCCAAGATATCCTACGGATGCAGTAGTGTTAATGGAATTTATCAGGCAGGGCTCCACCATGATACAAATGTATAAGGATGCCAAGAAGCTGCCACCAATTTTGTTCCCAGTCAGCATCGGCAACTACATGTGCCCTGACTCTGATAATATAAAGAAGGTGATGGTCACTCTGAACAAGATGAATCTACTACCTTTTCCGATAACTAGACCATATGATCCTTACGGTAGGATATAGAAGATTCTAGGAAAGCCTATTCACCAGAGGCACCTAGAAGATTTTTGGGCTGACTGCGAAGATGAGGCAGAAGCCAGGAGGAGGAGGTATCAGAGGTTGACTCTGAACCAGATCAGGACATTTGATTGCATATCCCTCCCTCAGCAGCTGAAGAGTGATGACGGTAGGATAATGGCAGATGAATATGAGCAGAAGAAGATTTACAATGATACCATCTCTGCACCTGACCTCACCATGCAGGAGGATATGTCCTTGGACCCATTCTTTGCCAGAACCCTACACTTGACCCAAGCTTGGGTAGATGCACAGGTAGAGGCATTGAAGAAGAAGGGTGTTGCCATCACGGTGGACAACAAGAAGAAGGGGCAGGACATCCCTGCAGATGAATATGATGACTTCCTGCTGGAGAAGCAGAAGACTAAGGGAGAGAGGATCCCTCCACCACAGCAGCCTAGCAAAAGGGCCCCAAAGGGCAAGAAGGTGGAAAAGGGACCCAAAGGGGTCATAATTGACAGGGCAGTATTCACAGCGGAGGAGGCAGCCAAATCAGGATCAGAGTCAGATTCTCCTCCAAAGCCCAAGAAAACCAAGACAGCAGAGGCTGGAATCACAGAGACCCAAGAAGTGGGTCAGTCATCCAAACAACCAGGCAAAGCTATCCTCATGGAAGAGGAGCCTGAAGAAGAGGAGGAAGCTCCACTAATCATAAGAAGAAAGAGGAGAGCTCCGCAGGTGTTGGTTCCCGCCACACCTAAGAAACCAAGAACCTCCATGAGAGGTGAGATAAGTCAACCCCCTGCACCAGTACAAGGGGCAGGTAGTGAAGTGCAGAAAGAACTTCAGCATAACGTTCCACTTCCTACCATTGTCAAGTTCAAAACTGAACTTGCTGAAGAGCAACAAAAGGAAGCATCTCAGACACAAGTGGAAAGGCATGTCTCGCTAGACGAGACAATAAACTTGTCTGATGATGAGGTGGTGTAGGATGTGGCTGCACAAGAAATGGAAACACTGGCTGCTAGCATCAGTGTGACTCCTCACAAGCCTCCATCTGTCCAATCAGTGCTTGAGGAGATGAAACAAGCAGAAGCGGAGTGAGAAAAGAGCCCGGAACCAGAAAAGAGCCCGGAGCAGGTAGCTCAGGACATAGGGCTGGACACACTGATCACTGAGGTGACAAGTCCTGTAGTGGTAGACTTGGCAGAGAAATAGGATGCAAGTCCTGAGAAGCCAGCAGGATCACCTGATAAGGGCCACCTAACAGAGGAGATAGAGATGGCAGAAGCAGAAGGCCATGCTCTTGAATTAGGCCAGCAAAGCCCACAAGGTGCATCAGCAGGACCTGCTATAGTGGAGGTCCAAGAAATAAAGGCTGATGAGAAGAAGGAAGAAATAGAGGATCCAGCTGATAAGGCACAAGAGGTGGATAGTGCAGGCACAGAACAAGTAACAGCTGTAGAACAGATGCCATCACCTCAGGCAGATCCTATGATATCAGATACGGTGGACATACCACCAGAAATAGAGAAACAAAAGGAGGATGATCAACCTCCACAAGAGGAAGAAATGGGGACAGGTGAAGAAATGATGGAGAAAGATCATGATCATCATGATCTACATACAGGTACACCGCAGGGTTCCCCACATAGAGAAGATGCTCCCCCAGAAAAGGAAGTTCCTCAACAGGAGGAGGCACCACAGGATCAGCAGCAAGGCGAGCATCAAGAGGGAGAAAAGGAAAAATCACTATCTCCACAACACGTGTTGATAGAAACGGGAGATAGGGGTGAACAGCATCATGATGCTGAAAAGCATGATCAGGTGCCTCCATGGTTAGAAAAGGAGGTAAATGTTGAGGAGGAACTTGAAATCCAAGAGTTTGACGTCTCCACCTTGTTCTCCGCGGATATAATGAAGCCCAGGAGAAAGGCCAGAATGACTTCGGCCATCAAAAGAGATCCAGCGACAGGGAGAAGGACTGCACAAATTGCTATACCTGCAGTAGAGAAGGAGAAAGGTAAAATCACTATGGATGAATTCCAAATAAGCACAGTTGATTTGGGTTTTGCCAACAAAGAGCAGGAAGGTCAGGAGGGAAAAGACATCATAGACTCTCTAATTCAGAAAGTGAAAAGAGAGAAGGAGAAAAATAAGCAACATAAAGAGCACATTGCTCAGTTGCATGCATACATTAAAGGTTTAACCAACCCTGATGATACTACAAGTGAAGCTGCAGTCCCATTGACTGCCATTTCTCAGGAAGAAGTAAATAAACTGGACCTCATGAAACATGAGGCTTCCGTAATAAGGAAATGGATGTCATCCACATTGGATGAGGCTGTTGAAATAATGAAGGGTTCTTTAAAGAGATGGAGCATATTAAGTGACTCCAAAACCAAGGTGGACAAATTGCAGATGCAGACCGGGAAAAGGTCCTATAAACTGGAGAAAGTCCTCAGCCTGTTGGGAGAAATAAGGAAGATAAACCCACAACTGGTTATCAGTAAGCAGGTATTGAATAATAATACTGCATTGTTAGTGGATATCTGGTACAAAGATGTACAGTTTGAATGCAGAGTCCTCAAGAGATGTAATAGTAAGCTGAGGGAGATCAGCATGAGGCTACGTGATTTAATGGGCATTGAGGCAGACATGCTAGAAACATTAGAGGGCAAAGTGGAAGGGAAAATAGAGAATCAAGATGAAGATTCTGCCCTTAAGGCTCTGCGCAGTAACTTCCAGATGGAAGATGATGGTCCACTCATCCACTTGACAGAGGAGATTATAAATAAGGTGATGAGGATCAAGGTCAAGATGGAGACCTACAGTGGGACATTGCAGGACAGAGAAAATAAGCTGGATAATAGCAGGGATAAGTATGAGGCACACAAGCACGCCATTATCAAGGCAAAGACTCAAGATGGTAGAGGAATAGATCAGGTTGTGCAGTCATATGAACAGATCCAGAGCAGCATGCAACCCCATATGCAGCAGCATCATCATTAGGATAGCGAAGGTTCAGAAAGCGATGCACATGATGATGATCCGCATGAAACAGATGAAGAACATGATGAAGATACATCATGAAGGGGAATATTTTGCATAGGTAATATAGATAGTTGCCAGCTGGCAACTTGTGCTATTTTGTAAAATTGACAAGTCGTGGAATAATGACCGTTGATTTGTATTGACATATCAGATCCGGGGATCTTTTGTAACTGATTCCTCACCTTATTCTATAAAAGGTGGTGGAATGTCTTATTATATGCATTCGAAACTTAATTGAAATCTGTTTGCTGAAATATTCAGGGCTCATTTCAAAGCTACTGTATATGTATATGTCTTTTGCATACTTAATGAAAGAGAAGAGTATTTTGATTACAAAATCTTTGTAAATCCTGAGTAATCTGTGTCTGAATTCTGGATATGTGCTTTGATTTGCTGCGTCCCTTGGAGTGCTCATCATGTTGCATGTATTGTTTTCATTCATTATCCTCTGAAGTTTGCATCAACTGTATCTAGCTTTGGAATGTCCTGGTGAACATATGGTTTGATTTCTTCTCCTCATGACAGTATCAAGCATGTATGTGGATCAAAAGATAAAGGTTCAACTTAATTAGAAGTATTTCCTTTAATTTCTTTCAATTTCAGAACATCTCACCATCACAATTGCAAATAATTGATAATCTTAAGCAAATAACGCAAATATACAAACATCTCATAGGTAATCGCAAATATTTAGCATATTTGAATAAAAGCATGCACAATTGAAAATATCATGCAAAGATCGAGGTATTCCTATATCTTTTCATCTAATAACTGCATAATATAACTTCTCTGTAAGGAATTTCTACAGGAATGTCATGATGATGGCGCAATTTCACGTAAGGCCCCAAAATGGAAACAGCAATTCACATTAACTACTGAGTAACGTCAGTCGATTAAGACCTAATCACCAGAGACTTGGGATCATGAATTCTCTGAATTCACTGTATCTTTCGAGATGAATAAAGGTTAATGTGTACTTTTATTCTATGTTTGTTTGTGACTAACATCATGACCAATAGGGACGTGCAGGCACAAGGCTGCAATGAGGACCAGACCACCTCCGGGCAGACCAGGCAAAACACCGACTATACAGAGCATTTACAGACAATGTACAAATAATTTACAATCATGCATAGAAGATAATCACTTATGAAAATAAAGCTTAAGGAATTGACTGTGCACAGGCAATTCCAATATTTCACCATTTAGGGCCTGGAGAAAGTAGGAGTCTTCTCCATGAGTGTTGCTGATTTAGTATGGGCCCATCCATAAGGGCTCAAACTTACCATGCTTGCCCCTTTCTTGTCTCCTTACATTCCAAACAAGGACTAAATCACCTATCTGAAATTTCCTTTCTGTAGTCCTTTTATCAGACAGATATTTCACTCTCTGCTGCTTCCTAATGTTTGTCCTGTGTGCCACTCTTCTGATTTCATCCAATGCAACCAGCTGATTTATCCTTTCAGTCATTGAATCTTCAATCTCTTCATCATTTTCTTGTATGAATCTATAAATTGGCAAGAGATTATTTACAGGCAACTTGGCTGTTGTGCCATGTACTAGCTCAAAAGGTAACCTTCTAATTGATTTCTTCACTATTATCCGGTCAGCCCATAGTGCCATCTTCAGCTTTGAATCCCAGGCTCTTTTGTTCTTGTCTACCATCCTTTTGATGATTTTCATGAGGCTTTTGTTACTTGACTCTGCTTGACCGTTTCCCTGTGGATGATAGGGTGATGCATATGACAAATTAATCCCATATTTGTTGCAAAAATCAACAAATTCACTAGATCTGAAGCACATGGCATTATCTGTGACCACTTTGAATGGTACTCCAAATCTGATAATAATGTTTTCCAGAATAAAGTCCATCACCACCCTACTTGTAGCTTTCTTAGTTGGAATGGCTTCAATCCATTTGGTGAAATAGTCAGTAGCAGCCAAAATCCAACTATGTCTTCCACTTGATTTTTCTGAAATTTCCCCTATGAAATCAATTCCCCACTGCTGAAATGGAGCCTCCACAGTTACAGTTCTAAGGGGTAATGCACCTTCATACTTTAGTTTTCCTGAGAACCTTTGGCAAGAATCACATCTTCTTACCATCTTTTGTGTATCTGAGAAAAGAGTTGGCCACCAATAGCCTGCTCTAAGAATTTTATGGGCTGTTGTCTGGGCAGTATAGTGTCCACCACACACTCCCTTGTGCATGTCATTTAAAACATTCTTAGCTTCATTTTTATCCACACACCTAAGTAGTACACCATCAGGATTCTTCCAATACAACTCTCCTTGAATAATGATGTACTTGATTGCATGTAGCTTCAAGGTCCTTTCTGACTATCACTGAGATGGGAAGGACAATTCAAATTCTGCAAATAATATACAATATCCTTGTACCATTCAGATTTTGACATATTAACACTTTCATTTTGAACTACATTCACTTGGCATGCTTCCAAATTTGATTGTGTCATCATTTTAGCCAAACCTTGTCCCCTCACCAATTTTGTGATCTGTATCTCCATGTTGAATTCTTGTAATTTGTTTATCCACCTGCATCTTCTTCCTGTTACCTCCTGCTGAGTAAAAATATCCTCGACTGTTGTATGGGGCACATATACAACTACCTAAGATCCTACTAGATACGGCCTGAAGATTTTGACTGCTCTAACTAGTGCATATGCCTGCTTTTCCATGATATCATACTTCAATTCAGCTGCCTGCAATGACATACTAAAGAAAGCAATAGGCTGTTCAAAACCATCTTCATTTTTTTGTAATAAGCATGCAGCAATAGTATGAAAAGAAGTAAATGAAAACAACTAGAATGGCTTAGAAAAATTAGGAGATTTTAACACAGGAGCCATCTTTATAGCCTCTTTGATGTTCTGGAATGATTTAATTGCTTCATCATCCCATTTGACAGTTGCACCCTTCTTCAACATTTTAGAAATATTCTTTGTGATCTCTGCAAAATTGGGGATGAATCTTCTAACAAAATTAATCTATCCAAAGAAGGACTGAATTCCTTTCACTATTTTGGGAACTTGAATCCTGTCAATTGCAGCAACCCTTTCAGGATCAATCCTGACTCCATCCTTGGAAACAATGTGCCCTAAAATCTTTCCTTCCACCACCCCAAAAGCACATTTCTTTGGGTTGAGTGAAATGCCATATTCCAGTGCCCTAATAAAAATTTGTTCTAAGTGCATGCAATGTTGCTCTTCCCTTTTTGAATAGGCAGTAAGATCATCCTAATATACAGCCAGAATTGAGTTAATTAATACTGCAAAAGCAACATCCATAGCCCTCTGAAAAGTGGCACCAGCATTTGTTAGTCCAAATGGCATTCTCACATATACATAAGTTCCCCATGGAGTAGTAAAGGCAGTTTTGTATTGTTCAGATTCTTTCACCTTCACCTGATTGTACCCTGAGAATCCATCCATCATGGATAGAAGCTCACAACCAATTACCTTCTGCAGCATAGCCTCCATGTTGGGCAGTGGATAATTGTCCTTTAAAGAGGATATATTCAGATTTCTAAAGTCAACACAAAGTCTTATATCACCATTCTTTTTCCTAACTAGGACAAGATTAGATACCCAAGTTGAATGTCTAATAGGCACAATTATTCCAGCCTCCCTAAGCTTCATGAGTTCTTCTTGCATTTTTGGAGCCAAAGTTGGGTTGATAGGTCTTTGTTTTTGTCTGAATGGCTTAGCTCCAGGTTTCAAAGGGATTTCATGCTAGAATAGATCTTCTCTATAAGCTTTCAGGTCCTCATATGACCAGGCAAAGACATGCTTATATTTTTTCAACAATGCAATCAGCATGTTCCTGATGTGTGGTTTGAGCTGTTTGCCAATATACACCTTTTGGGGGCATGAGACGTCCCCAAGTTTATCTCCTCCAAGTCATTCTTGTTTGTAGGAGATGCTTTTGAAACAAATTGGTCCCTATTGTGAAATGCTCTTTCTAAAGCAACTAACCCTCTTGGGATTTTATTTGTCTTCAGCTGAATTACTTCCTTCCCCAAAAGAGTTTCTTTTCCATCCACAACCTCTACAAAATTCTAGAAATCAATCTCTTGATTCTCATATTCATCTATGCAGTGTAAAAATCTTAACAAATCTTTATCATCATCAAATACTTGCCAACTGCATATATTTTCGGGTACTGTAGGTCTAATCTTAACCTCAACATTTGTAACATCAGACAGATTAATACCATCTAGCCTTATGGCCACATTAGATAAAAAATCTGCCATGACATTTTTTGATCTTTCTATCCAGTTTATTGAAAATGCATCAAACAATTCAATTGTGTCCCACACAGCATGCTTATACTGTTTTAAGCTCTTATTTTTTGAAGCATACTTATCTCTAACCTGGGAAACAATTAATTCTAAATCTCCAAATACTTTTATCATCTTAATTCCATGCTTCAAAACAACATTCAATCCTAGTAAAAGAGCTTCATATTCTACAATATTATTTGTACAGGCAAATCTTAACAGTAAAGAAAAATTTAGAAGCTTACCAGCTGGAGACAAAAACACAACCCCAGCACCAGAGCCTTCCTTTGAGAAAGATCCATCAAAATACATAGTCCAGAGACCCTGTTGGTTTAGCTCTTGAACACAAATATCTTCCCCTTTGTTTCCTTGATCATCTGAGACAACCCTAAAATTTCCACAATCAGTGTCCACAAAACATATATGTTCCTGTGAATCCTGACCCTCAACTGTTTCTAGTGACCTTTCTTCTCTGACCAATTTGACATCTTTTCCATTCATTGGGATCATGGCATATGATAGATCTAGTTGCATACTTCCACCAATCAATGTTGCCCATCTTCTTGATAATAGCATACCATATTGTGGCTTTATATCAACCACTGTTACATTCATTCTATATGTTTTTTCTGGATATGCTGCTAACCTGAAATCCACATCCTTCATGATTCCAATGACTAGCACCTCCCTAGCATCCATTGCATAGCATTTTCCACATGCCTTGTCTATTTTCAATCTAACTTGTTGCATGATAGCCAGAGACATAATATTTGTTGATGCTCTAGAATCAAGCATACAATTCTTGATTGTTTTTCCATTAATAACAAGGGAGACATAAAATGGCTCAACCTGTGAAGGGCATTTTGTCATGGTCACCCCTAGATAAACTTCAGGAACCTCATCCTCTTCAATACACAAGGCCTGTTTCTTTCCCTGAGTGTCATCATTCTGCTTAGCTTGACAGGGCACTCCTGAAATTAGGGACAATGTTTTGTTTCTGAATTCCTCAACCTTCATCAATTCCATCAATGGAACAGAGACCTTTATTTGGGACAAGACCTGAGCTATGTCAAAAGGAGCATAGTTTTGTATAACAGTTGCAGCTTGATCCATGGTTTTACTTTTATCCTGGGATGATCTAGCTTTAATTTTTGCGGCCCCTTGACTGCAATCCTTGACCTGAGCATTCTTTCTTTGATTTTCATTTTGGGGTACTCTGTTTTCTGGTCCTTGAGGATCATGACCTATTTTTTGCTTAAAATTCTACTTATTATTGCTCCATTGTTTCTTTTGTGGTTCAACCTCTTTATGACTATGCACTGGTTGGCTCACAAAAGTATTCTCTAGTTAGCGTGAGTTGCTTACCTGAGCCTTACCCCTAAGGTTATAATTACTTTTGACCTGAGCTACTACTACAGCTGTGAGGGCTCTAATCTCTTCATCAGAAGGCCTTCTCAAATTATTCAGAAAAATATGTGAGTCCTGAGCATAGGCATAGCTATCTTCATCATCTTCACCACAGGATACCTGCTGGTAGAACTGAATCTCATTATTTGTATTTGCATCAGCATCATGAGAAGGATATTCCCTGTTTGTGGACAGCATATTGACATTATCATCCTCCATACAATGTGGCTCATTGCACTTATCACAGGCAACAGCATTATTATATAAAGATTGAGCAATCATACATTGTGACTGTGAGTGAGGCATTTGACATATTATACACCATGGAGTGTCATCAATAATATTAATAGCCTTCTTCATAGGATCAAGAGTTTCCCTTGCATTTTGAGCCCTTTGATTTGTGTTGTTGTTTGGGAGAATAGGTTTACCATTATGCCAATTAGTGTTATATGGCATGTCATGTAGTGATGGTCTCTTTTCTTGAGTTTGGTAGACCTGTCTATCAGGACCTATCCCTTTATCATTTTTAGCTAGTCTATAACTTAGGTCCCTGATAATAGTTGCTAATTTATCTCATTTCTCCTTAGAAGTGGATGCATTACCTTGAACACTCTGAGATTTAGTATTTGGATTTTGCAGAATTTTTACGTCATCTCTTATGTTTGTCTTACCAGATGCTTTTCTATTATTTTTAATATTTGTTGCAATTTTGAAAGCATCCCTGAGGCTGGTAGGGCCCTTGTCTCTTAACCCATACATTGTTTTGGCATCAAAAGCATTTATGTACAATACTATGCACATTGGTTCATTAGGCCCCAGGTGATGTGGCAATTTGTTCAACACCTTAGTGAATCTAGAATGAAATCTGCAACCTGCTCATTTGATCCTTTAGTAATACCAGTGAACTCATTTTTGGATCAGTTTTGTCACCATATTGTTCTTTGAATATCCTCCTGAAGTCATCCCATGATGAGATACTTTGGTCAGGCAAACCCTTATACCATTCTCTAGCTTCATCAACTAAGGATTGTATAAACAACTTCATAAACACATCTTCATGTTCCACCTCAAAGTTGTCCATGACATTTTGAAAGGCTTTTAAATGATCCTCACCTGACACAGTATTGTTTTCTGAAAACTTTGGCACCTACAGCCTTACATGTTTGTCAATGGGATTAGGGTATCCAGGAATACCATAAAAAACAAGCTGCCTGAATCTATCCAGCTGCATAGGTTGTCTACCAAATTGATTAATATTAACATTTCTATCAGCATTTTGATTTCTTACATTATTTAACGGTGCTCTAACATTGTTTACATTGTCTCTGATCATTCTGTTGATATTGGATTTCATTTCTATGTTGGTTTCTCAAGACATCTGCATTATCAAGGGTGGGGACTACATCATGTTGAGCAGTTCTCAGAGCTTGCACTTTTTGTCTCATATCATCTCTAATCTTCACAGCTTGTAAATATTCTAACTTAGCTCTCAAGCTTTTGATTTCTTCAGCCAATTGTTCATCTTTGGGCATAGAAGAAGATGGTCCCTTTCCATATTAGTCATCATCATCATCCCTTGGGGACTCGGTCTCTTCAAATCTGTCAGAGGGATCTAAGAAAGGGCATTCCTGAAACACATCTGATCTCACTCTCAAATTAACACCCTGCTGTCTTTCATATACATTCTAGATTTCAGCCTCAATGTTTGAAAAATAAGGTATTGTCTGCTCTGAGGATCTAAGATTGTCTTGGATATTATCATTATTTCTGGGAGAACCTTCATGACTGGCTGGGACAGCCCCTTTTTTCCAATACATCATTTTTCTGGGTAACTCTTCAAATAGAGAATTACGCAGGGATCTTCTCCCTTGCATACAAATTTTTACTTTACCGATTGGGAGATTGTTCGGAGTCACCACCTACAACTAGGAATTATTTTATTTTAAAATCAGGGTTCTTATACAAAGCAGTCCCCAGCGGAGTCGCCAAATCTATTGGATTGTTTCCCAAACTGGATGCTTCTTCCCAGTTATCCCTACAAGGTTGCCATCATTGATCAACAGGATTCCCAGGCCAGGGGCCAACAATACAGGAGATAGACTCCATAAATATCTCCTCTCTTTAGGCTCTGCAGAACCAAGGGGGGTATTCCCTATTCAACATCCATAAAATATGAGTATATACTAAGTGGAATGTTGACACAAAGTAGATGAATCCTCTCTTATGCAGACCAAAACTATGAAATATGTGTAAAGGGGCTAGCTCTGGGCTTATGCTCAGTTGTGAGACAGAGGATCCTGATCCTAAAACTACCTCTAAATGTCCTAAAGGTTTGTATTTTGAAGTTTGAGTTTGATTTTTGGTAGTTGGATGCAAAACTAGGACCTTGGTTGTAACCTCAATACAAGACTGGATCAGTGCCTATCTCAGGGTTCGGAGTTAATAGACATACATATGTGAATGGTCAGCATAAACATACACCAAAGACTGGATATCAAGGGGATTTTTAATATCTACCTTACAGATACTTCCCAAAATTTAGTGTTCAGTTATCTCTACTTACAAACATCCTCACTTGTAATATATTCTTCCCAACACTTGACCTAAAATAATTAATCTACTCCTTGAGCAGAAGTAAAAAGTCAAACATTCAATACAGCAAACCCATATTCTAGAATCTTAAACACCCCTTAGCTGTTTAGATTCAGAAGAAGAACACACTCAATTTGGAGACAGATAACAGAACACATGCAAATGAAGTATTACACATTTAAATCAACATGAAACCAGTAAATTTATGCATGAAACATACAACATGAGATTCATAAACTCACAAGACACCCAGGACAGAGCCACCAATGAAGTTGTATCTTATCACAGCACCCAAATTTTGTCCAGTTTTCCACACAACAAATGAGTAACACAGTCTGCTATATACAACAGGAAGGTGTACTCAACATTAATTACATGGCAATTCAAAATTCACCAGATACAGTGCATCATGAGAAATGGCGCTCAAAACATTGAATGCAGCAGGCAGAAGAGAAAGCAGGGAGTGGTTGGACTCGAGCCTTGTGTCGCCGTTTGGGGATTTTCAACTTCAATCAGGTAGTTGATACATCCATGCCTTCACCCATACCTCTGCAACATATGTCATCAATGGCACACCAACCCATAGTTCGCTAGAACGCAACGGTCGCAAGGCCTTTGAAAATTTTTCCCACCAAGATCTGGGGCCTCAAATTGAACGGGCGAGCCGCTGGCCAACAAGATCATGCCATGCGGGCATTTCTTGCTGATCACTGACTTTTCAAATTATGTGAGAACTGATTATCCCACATTCACCCTACAATGACCTCCCCAATACTTTATAAGCAAGACCACACCGAAAGACAATAGTCGATGATTTTGCTCCCGACGATGCCAATTTAGACCCCATCAGGGTAGCTCATGCTATCAGAGTAACACTCCTCATCCACACCGATATTGCTTGTCATACTGATGATCCTACTATATGATACCCCGTCAGCCAAACCCCCTACATAAGCGAACCTCCTGCTTGCTCACCCAATATTGCAATATCACCCGATATTGAAATATCACTGGCGCAACCTGATATAGTAGAGGACGATCCTCCTATACATATCATGTCCTCATCAGTGATTGGTGGGACCCCTTTTACAGCCACCGATAATAACCATCATGCCAAAAACCATATGATGCATCCCATCAGACTTAGATGACGTCATCATCATGTTTACACAAGGTGATATTCATAAGATGACTGATATTTGAAATATGACCCTCCGCAAGATGTATCAAGTTGTTAGACAGGAAGATATCGACCCCCATGTAAAATTGACATCCGTACTTCATAGATCAAGTGATTATGAGGTGATAATGCAACATCAGGGTGATCTTCCAGAGATGACTGATATTTGGAATATGAGCCCCCGCAAGAATATCAAGCCTGACTGGAAATTTGACATAACACAACTTTTGCTTGAAACTCAGACTCCATGTGCAAGCACCAACACACATGTCCCATATCCACATGATGACATTATCAGGAATATGGAAGAAGCTGAGATTGAACTAGTGATTGAGAAACATAATAGAGAACTAGAAGAGAAGAAGAGACAGATTGCATAGATAGAGTTGTTGTCCTCTACTGATGAGGGGTCTATAGAAGAAGAAAAGCCACATCAACATGTCACCAAAATATCCAGATGAAAAATTCAATGCTATCAATCTCCTGATATAGAATGTGATGAGGAGGGGCCTGCTGATGAAGATCCTAGACAATTAGCATATGATTCTTTTATTTCAGATGATCAATTTGTTAATTCTAAAGAGTGTAAATCATTTTTATATAAATGCAAGGGGAAAGAGATCAGGGAGTCAATTGATAATGTCATGACTGACAATGAAAGACAATTAATTGATATGTTAAAAACAACGGTGGACAATGAATTGAAAGCTATGACTCCTAGTAAGGGTAGACAGCTGCTCAGAGAAGCAGGCATTATGATATTTCCTGGACTTGATTTAAACTCTGCTTTGGTGTTTGATAGTTTTTTGCATAATACTGATGACAAATACAATCTCACTCTTGAGGGTGTCACAGAAGTGTATATGGGTACCAAATATAACAACAATGAAAATTCAATAATGATATGGGCCTTGTACCCGCCTCATAAGAAGACAGCCATTATAGATACTGAAAAGGCTTTTGGGCATGTCATGACTTTGAAGGCAGGGGAAAGTGACCCCTTGATTACTACAGAAATTGGCATAAATGTTGCAAAGTTGAACAAATCATAGGCTAATATGCTGATCAAAGAACGGGATGCATATAAACTGAGTTGTGAAAGATTAACAAAAGAAAATGATTTCTTGAAAGATACTATTAAGAATACCTTCGGAGGGTCAGTGAAAAGGTTAACTCAAGGAGAGAGCTCACAAAGTGCCCAATTACCATCTATTGATCAGATAGCTCAGGTCCAGATTGACACACTTGCAACAATGCTCCAGAATAGGCATGTTAACATGATGCATTGGATGAACAAATTTTGGGATGTTTATTCTGAAAACTAAAAAGTGATCCAAGAGCACGAGAGGCTCAACAATAAGCTGCAGGAGAAACTCCATGAAACACAGAGTAAGGATGTTTCTGACACTACAGGTATTTCTAGTACAAAAGACTTGATTGAGAAGCATCAGAATATTATGACTAGCTTAAGAATGATGCCAAAGAATGTATTGAGGCTTCAAAAGTAGGAGTACCCATGTTGTTCAGAAACGACAAAGAACTGAAGAGAAAAGATGAATGGAGTAAAGACTGTCAAGTGATATTGCATGAAGCCTTAGGATCTCTCAAGGACAAAGACTGCATCTGGAGAAGCTTACAAGCATCTGGAGAAGATGGTAACAATGGATGTGATCACAATAAATGCTAGTGAGTTTACTAATACACATTACAGCCAAGAGTACTTAGATCACATTGCTCAAATATACCTGTGGTTAAGTAGAGCTTCACATCGTTATCTTTATTGTTGTTATGTTAATCATGTTAATTCCCAAAAGACATTTTGAAGAGTTATGTATCTTCATAAGTATTTCTATATAAGTTGAATATATGATGCTGAATTATCATTAGTAGTAGGAGATAATATAGGAAGTTTATAATATTTTAAAAGACCATGTTGCAAGTATTACATTTAAGAAGTTAATAGAAGATCTCTAATTCTGTGGACTTATACTAGCATCAATTGTTTGTTGAAGTTATTCAGTTATTTGGTTGTCTCCAGTTTAATATTTCCCTATTATTCAAATTGATATATCAAGTATATATTTAATTTGTCAATGCACATTTGATGTATTTATGTGATTTGATTAATTGGTTTCCTTAAAAAGGAATTAAAATCCTTCTGGTCAGTCACAGTAATCTGGAAGTGTTGATTTGGATTATTAAGAAGAACCATATAATTAGGATTGTCATCCTGTCTCCAAGTTGATATTATCTGTTATTCTTGTATATCTCATTCAATTGGTTCCTTCAAGAAAGGATTAAATTTCCTTCTAGTGAATAATAAGAAATCTAATTTTGTCAATTGGATTATTAAGAAGAGTCTGACAATCATTTCCCTGCACATTTATACAAGTTATAAACCAAAGTATTGTGCCAAACAGTTAGAGTTATCACCCAATATAAGCCACTGGTCTTTGTCTTTCATTTGATTCTATTTACCCAACAAGGCACTGGTCTTATTTCAATTCATCATTTAGTTTTATCCAAAAGCCATTTATTAGTTAAGCATAGTTGTAAGGTTTACCTTGATATTGCTTATACAATTTATACCAATCATCCATCAAATATTAGATATAGAATTAGTTAGCAAGCTTTCATCTATTCTACACCATTTGCCACTGTAGGTAGATCCATTAACTTAGTCAAAACACTTACACTTGATCTGCTTTAATTTTCAAGGTTCACCCGCCTAGGTATAGCAGTGCCTAAAGTGCAGGGAGTCATCAAACCCTAAAGGTAACTCCATCGCGTTAGTTCAAAAACGTTGCCAATCTGACCATAGAGTCTAGCATCCTCTTCGGATTTGCAACCTGCATTTTTGAGACCTAACACCCCTCTCCGTATCTTGGTGTGTTCAACACATTATACTATCTAGGTGTTTAGGACACTAGCGTCAAGGTGTCCTTTTTGGAACTTGGAAATGAAAACTTAAGGGTAGGATTTAGGGGTTTAGAGAAGCCTTTGGATAGTTGTAGATTAAATTAGTGATAGGTACAACTCTAGAAATATGTCACACCCCAAATTTTAACTATGATTTATTTTTACTTGCACATAATTAGTAGTTAATTATGCATGAATTAATGATTTGATGTTATGTGAGAATGTCACAATAAATCAATGATATCATGAGATTATGTTTATATGATCAGAATTTAGACGTGTGATTATAAGATGTCATTATTATTTATTCATAAGGTTTATGGGTTGACTAACAATGCACTAATCCTAGTTTGGTGATTCCAAGTTGTAACCATGAAATAGGGTTTTCCACCCTGTATGAAAGAGAGGGAGAGGATCATCAGAGAGAAGATAATAGATGTATGGATAAGAATAGATTGTTTGTCATCTAAGTCTTGTGATTTCACAATTTAGTGAACCTTTGTTGAGTATGGTAAGTTATGTTTGACCAATTGGTCTAAGTTTGGTTTTGACTCTACAAATCGTCAATTGTCAACTAGATTCATTATGCTGAGCTTATTGTCGAAAACTAAGTCAGGTTAGAATATGACCATCGACAAGGCAATGGTCAATAGTCATTATTTCTTTGCGTGAAGTAATATAATTTTATATTACTAGAGCGAATAAATACTAGTAGTTACACTACTTTATTATCAGTAATTCCTATTTATATTATGTTATTTATCTATTTTGAAGTTTAAACAATTTTGAGAGGGGGAGAATACCTTGATCCCATTCTCAAATCATATTGTGTGTTAGAGACAATGTAAGTATATGTTGTATACACCAATGGTTGTTAAATATCTATTTAATATGATCTATAAGTTTAAACCAATTGTTTTGTTGTCAATGAGCTTTTTAGGGGAACGTGGTATAGTTGCAAATTTAATGCAAACCACTACATGATCTTATGGACACTCGACTCCTTTCCTCCATGTTGGTTATGGAGAGAAAGGAGGAGTTTTGAACAGATTTGGAGTGGTCTTTATGACCAGTAACTCCATCTTTTTTCTGCATGCCATCGTAGAGAGTGAATAGGCAGAGATGTAGGAGGAATCCATAGTTATGTGGAGAGTTACGCCTTTTAAAAGGCTATATTAACAAGTGAAATGGAATGTGTGGGCTCTCGTCTATATGAGTATGACTCCAACTGCATAGAGAAGCAAAGTACTATGTTAGACACATAGCTTTGTACTGAGCAAGAATCCGCAGAGAGAGATCTCTATTATCATATAGAATCTGCAGAGAGAGAGAGAGAGCTCTATTATCATATAGAATCCACAAATAGAGAGCTTTGTTATCATATAGAATCTGAAGAGAGAGAGAGAGAGAGAGAGAGAGAGCTTTGTTATCATATAGAATCCATAGAGAGAAACAAATGCAAAGGAAGGGATAAGATATCTCAAATAGCAGTGGGAGTAAGGAAGAAAACTAGCACAAGAGTTGGAAATCATCGAGATTGAGGTAAGGATATCTCATTGAAACAATTATTTCACTCTTAAACTATGATAATTCCATTCTGTATAAACATACAGAGATGTGTTTTCATATAGAAAAGAATACAGAGTTATGTAAAGTAGTGATCTTATGGTCATAACAACTATGTAAACATAGATATGTAGGAAATAGAGAAATACTATCTTGTCTAGCTATGAAACTGCACTCAGAGTGTTTGTGATAATGGAGTCAAACTTATAAGGGTGACACAGTAAAAATGTCATGGTATAGCAGTATAAAAACTGAAGAGGATAAACAATAGAATGTTTTAGTTATTAGAAGGATTACTATGGAAGATGACTTGTTTATGCCATTGTTTTGTATCATCAAACCCATAGAGAACTTTGTTGCGTTATTAGACATATGGTTCTGGAAGATTGTTATGAATAACATTGTGACTGAACCTTTTGAGAACTCTATTTTAAACCTAGGAGTCGAGATGAGTAAGTTTAGACAGTGATAGATTCATATTTTCTAATGATTTATATGTATAAGTTTTATTGTTTACTATCAAAAGATTTTTTGATAGATATTCACTTATTTTAGAATATATATAAATGATAATTGATATCATTAAAACACCTAAGTATAGTGATTCAATATCACATATGCATTATTCAAATAATGATAAGTATTATCCTGATATACAAAGGATGTTATATATGATTTCATAACCTATTCTATATTGAAAGTCGGTGGACTTAAGGAGACCAAGAGGTCAAAAATATTATATATTATTTTAGACTCAAACCTATTTAGGTTGAAAGATTAAACTTAGTGAAGAGATTAGTTATGATAATGATAGTATTCATTAAGATCTTATATGAATGAGGATATACCTCGTGTACTATGTTTATACATGTTATGAGAAATGTGAATTCGAGCAATGCCCAAGTGGTCAAGAGAAGACTAGAGGTTATCATTCCATGTTATATTATTATAAACTCTTACTTTTGGAGAACAAGAGTATTTGATATTCCAATGCATTGGGGTAGAGAATTTAAATCCCTGGATTTGACCCAGAAGGCTTAAGAAAACTTGAAAACTCTTAAATCGGTTATAACATTGAATTATTCTATTGTTTTTTATGGTCAATTGTGAATGGTCGAGAAACCATAGATCAAGACAAGTATAATTTAGGAAGAGTCTAAGAAGCACTTATGATAAATTAAATGATTTCTTGATAGAGTCAAAACTTGATATATTACAAAAGAGTGCTTAATCTTTGGGTCATTGAGTAGAATCACAAGAAGTCATAGACCCTAGTATTTGCAAGTATGCAAAGAGGGACTCTTTAAGAGGTTAAAATCACCTAAACCCATATATTACAATTATCCTAGATTAAGGATTAAATTCTAGGTCAGATTGACTAGGATTTGAGTTTAGTCAAGACAATTTATGTCTAGAGATACTAACTTCAAGCAAGTTAAACTATAGGATGTGTTAGTTTCTAAGTCAAGTTAAAGGTGTGTGAACACTTGACTACGTTTATTGCAAATGTCTATTTATAGAGAAACATTGGTCAAAGTGATGCATTTGTCTCTGCTTGCATTAGTCGGTTCACCATGTCTAGATTGTGTAACCTGTCAGGATGATCATACTTAGCTAGAAGATTGTCTAGATTTGTATGGTCGATTGAGTTACGTAGGACACAACACTAGAACTCAGATGGAAAATAGTTGGTTCCTTATGTCTAAACTCTTTGTGAAGGGTAGGGCCACTTCCAAATGGAAGATGAGCGAGGGACCACTAGTCTGTGGTTGGAGGAAAAGCACTCAGATGATGCTCTCCCTTTGTAGTAGAAGACTCGTTGAGATTTGTGAGACAAATACTAGATTCCAGATGCAATATACTTTATGTTTTGACTTATGATTTTCAAACTTATGTAAAATTATTCATATTGCCAAGAACAAATTATTTTTAAATGTAAAGTGAAATAATTTCACTATGATTTTATCTTTGATTATATTGTAATTTCAAGGTTGAAAAATATTTAGAAAAGATATAATTTTTATTCTATATTATTTTTATGGAGTAAAAAGTGGACACATGCTTTTTTTCTTCCTAGTTTAGCTCCTAAGTCACCGTGTTTACACTCTACAAGGAAAAATATTCATCCCGATGAGAAATGCCTCGAAACCCATGTCAAATGGGAACTAGGCGCCCATTTAATGCTTAGGTCCTGACCAAAAGAGCACCTTGGGACTTGGACACCCATGCCCGAGTCCACCCTAATTGGTCAGGGTAAGATTTAAGTTCTGTTAGCATAGGACTTTTAAATGGGTCCTTCCTTGTTGGCTCTTTCAATTAATTTGTGAAAGTTTAATGGGATAGCATATATAAACAAGTGTTTGAATTCATTTTCTAACAATTTGATGATAGCAAGGTTGTGATATTAAGAAAAGGAGCATTCAAGGCATTCATTATGTTATTTCTACAAATTTGTATTAGTATTGTGTTTTTTGAAGATTTGGAATCATCATCAACATCCTTATGAGTTGAAGATTCTTCATCCTCCTAAGGACTTCACCTCCAAGGTCACATCATTGTGTTTGAATCATTTCATCATCATTTGGATTATCTTTACCCTTTGTCCTACAAGGACATGCTCTCTCTCTAACTACAGTGTTGGGAAAGCTTGAATGTTAACCTAGGATTTGACTGAGGCAAATCCCTAAACACCACAACCCCCAAACCCCTTTTCTTCTTGTGTGCAGGTTACAGGTGTGGGAATTACAGAAGTAAAGGTATAGGGAGGTTGGTTAAGGGTTAAAGATTCAAGATCCAAAAATAGAGTTTAGAAATTCATCTGTAGCAGACTCAGACACTAGCCCATATGTCCAGCAGCTAAAACAAACCTTGGAAACAACATCAGAGCATCATTTATGACATTTTTCCAATTTTGAGCTTTCGGGTATTGGGACTTTCTAGAATTGGGCATTAGCCACAAAGTCTTCTAACATTTCAACTTTTAAGGGACAAGTTTCAACATCTCACTGATCACCCTAGTGCTTTTAGATCCTGACTTGTTATTATTTCTCTGTTATAGGATGATTATCATAATTCTAGGGTTTAGTACATTGATTGACCTAGGGTTTGATAAAGGCTTGGTTGAATCACATCTTTCCTCTACAAACAAGAGCACAAAATTAGTAGCTGACTTCTCTTCTATCTTGTAGTGACTTGGCTCAGTTTTATCCTTGAATGTTGTAGTGAAAGGAGGGTTTGATCTAGTGTACTCACATACTTTGTATCCACTTTTCTTTTACTACTTAACATTTTGCAAAATCATGAGAATCCTTTTGCAAACATCATTAATAAAACATGAAGAAATAGGCAAGCAAGAGACAGAAGGAGGAAAAGGCAAGCCTTATCTCAACAAGCAACACCTCAACAAGAACACATTCCACCAACTACTATTGAATCAACAAAGGAAGAGCTAAAGGCTAAAGAGTTAAAGGATAATGATTCAAGTTGGGCAATAGTACCTTATGTACCTATTTTCTCTTGAATTAGAGATTGGGAGGAAGATGATTTGCTTGATGACAACTGCTAGTTTGGTTGTGTAACAGGTAAGTATTTCTAACCCTTTTCAGCCAGCTTTGATGTAGCATCTCTTTGAGTTGCTCACTTACGTGGCCTCCTCTTTTGTGTTGTGTTTCCCCATGATGTGTTATATGTTTTTTAGGTCTCTTTGGATGACCCTTGATATTCTTGTAAGGTCAAGGATGCAAGGAGACCACATCTATTGTGACCATTCTTCTATTTGTTTCTCTATTATTCTACTTATCCTCTCCTCTATTTTATTGTTATGTGTTGTGTGTTGGGGGCATAATGTTGTGGAGGATGTCTTGGGGACATCTTCCCATGTTGTAAAACCAAGTCACTCTTGTCTCCTCTCTCATTTTTATTGCTTCCATTCTTCAGTGACTCTACTAGTCAGCGGATGAAAAAACAAACAAATACTAATAAGGACCCTGCGTCCCTTCAACAAGAAAGCAAAAATAGACCCAGTCCATATATGAAGATGGGGTTGATATATATATATATAACGCTTGACTAATAGAATCACTCTGTGTTCTGATTCGTATTGTGATATCCATTCTAACAAAATTTTGCAATACTCTAAATCTGCTTCTATGCACTTTGGATGGTTTTGTATCTCACCTTGTTGCTACACTCAGTTCTGAGGTACCTGCAGTATAACCTAATGGCTATACTCAATTTCAAACCTACAAGTGTAGCCTTGGTCTCTCATGTGATATGATTTCTACATAGCTTTTGATGAATTGATTTGTTTGTTATCTTAGAGTAAGATTTTCTAACCAAAGCTTATATATTCTTGATCATCTTAGCATATGACATCGATGTGTTTGTGGAAACATTCAGCGATCATGGTACATGTCACTTTGGGGCATGGGGTTTGCAAAAGCTCTTGTTCCCTTACATGTTTTCACTCTACCTTAATGTGTTTGATACCAACAAGTGAGATCAACTACCTTAAGGTGGGGGTGTATATAATGGTATCTGCTTGATTACTTTTATAGTGACAAAGCATGTTTGTAAGCCCTCATCATGAGGTGGGATGGCATATCTCTTGAGCTAGTGCGCATCCTTTTAAACAAAAGCCCTTCTATGGAAGGCAAGGTGGTGTATCTCTTGAGCTAGTGCACACCCTTTTTGAACAAAGCCCTCATCGTGAGGCGGGAAGGCATATCTATTGAGCTAGTGCACATCCTTTTAAACAAATCCATCATCACGAGGAAGGATGGTGTATCTCTTGAGCTAATGCACATCCTTTTATACAAAGCCCTCATCGTGATGCAGGGTTGGATCTTGAGTCATTCACCCTTAAGCATGTATTTGGCAGTTTAGGTAGTGTAGCTTAACCATCAAGTGTGTTTGGCATGTTTTAGATGGTGGAGTGCAACAATGAGCTCCTTACTATTGCCTGTGTTTGTTGTGTATAAGATGTATAGTGTGTCGACGACATGCTATGCGGCACTCGTGTATTCTATGTGTCTTCCACGTGTTTTACGTGTCTTTCTTGCATGTTTGTGGCATGGTCTAAAGACGTGTGGCGATGAGCCCCCCCCACGCTGTATGTATTTTACATGTCTATACATGTGTGTTTTATTTACTTTAGTTAGCATTATATATAGATATGAAATGGATTAATAATGTATTCTCTTCATGACTTCTTCATGTATTGGGTGATTGTATTCATGTCTTCTCCATGTATTGCATGCTTTCACTATATGCTCTATGTATTGTGTGCTTTCTTACTATATTCACTATGTCTTATGTTTTCCTAAGTCTGGGGGCTAGAAATATTCCTTCAAGCTTAGGGTGTGTCTTCATTCTAGTGTTTGATGTGTTTGATGTGTTTTGATATGTTTGACTGTACTTCAATGTATGTGTTAAATCATAGGATCGCACACACATTAAAGTGGGGGCTAAATGTTATGGAGTAAAAAATGGACACATGTCTTTTTACCTCCTAGTTTAGATCCTAGGTCCCCATGTTTACACTCTACAAGGCAAAATATTCATCCCAATGAGAAATCCCCCGAAACCCATGTCAAATGGGAACTAGGGGCCCATTTAATGCTTAGGTCCTAACAAAAAAGGCACCTTGTTACTTGGGTTCCCGCACCCAAGTCCACCCTGATTGGTCGAGGTAAAATTTAAGTCATGTCGACATAGGACTTTTAAATGGGTCCTTCCTTGTTGGCTCTTTTAATTAATTTATGAAAGTTTAACAGGATAGTATATATAAACAAGTGTTTGAATTTATTTTCTAACAAGTTGATGATAGAAAGGTTATGATATTGAGAAAAGGAGAATTCAAGGCATTCATTGTCTTATTTTTGCATATTTGTGTTAGTATTATGTTTGTTATAGATTTGGAATCATCATCAACATCCTTATGAGTTGAAGACTCTTCATCCTCCTAAGGAATTTACCTCCAAGGTGACATCATTGTGTTTGAATCATTTCATCATCATTTGAATTATCTTTAGCCTCTGTCCTATAAGGACGTGTTCTCTCTCTAACAATGGTGTTGGGAAAGCTTGAATGCTAACCTGGGATTTGACTAAGGCAAATCCTTAAACACCACAACCCCCAAACTCCTTTTCTTCTTGTTTTTAGGTTATAGGTGCAAGAGTTGCAGAAGTAAAGTCATAGGGAGGTTTCTTAAGGGTTAAAGATTCAAAGTCCAAAAATAGAGTTTAGAAATTCATCTATAGCAGACTCGATAATGATCCCCAATGTCCAGCAGCTAAAACAGACCATGGAAATAGCATCAGAGCATCATTTATGACATTTTTCTAGATTTGAGCTTTTAGATATTGGGACTTTCTAGACTCAGGTGCTAGCCCTGGAGTCTTTTGACATTTCAGCTTCAAAGGGATAGGTTTGGACATTTCACTAATCACCCTAGTACTTTCAGATCTTGACTTGCTGTTACTTTTTCTCTGTTCTAGGTTGACTATCATAATTCTAGGGTTTAGTGCATTGATTGACCTAGGGTTTTATAAAGTCTTGGTTGAATCACATCTTTCCTCTACAAACAAGAGCACAAAATTAGTAGTTGAGTCCTCTTCCATCTTGTAGTGACTTGGCTCAATTTTGTCCTTGAATGTTGTAGTGAAAGGAGGGTTTGATCTAGTGTACTCACATACTTTTTATCCACCTCTCTTTTACTATTTAACATTTTGCAAAATCATGAGAATCCTTTTGCAAACATCACTAATAAAACACAAAGTAATAGGCAAGCAAGAGATAGAAGGAGGAAAAGACAAGCCTTAGCTCGACAAGCAACACTTCAACAAGAACACATTCCACCAACTACTATTGAATCAACAAAGGAAGAGCTAAAGGTTGAAGAGTTAAAGGACAATGATTCAAGTTGGGAAATAGTACCTTATGCACATATTTCCTCTTGCATTTGAGATTGGGAGGAAGATGATTTGCTCAACGACAACCTTTAGTTGGTTGTGTAACAGGTAATTATTTCTAACCCTTTTCAGCCACCTTTGATGTAGCATCTCTTTGAGTTGCTTGCTTACGTGGCCTCCTCTTTTTGTTGTGTTTCCCCATGATGTGTTGTTGTTTAGGTCTCTTTGGATGACCCTTGATACTATTGTAAGGTCAAGGATGCAAGGAGACCACCTCTATTTTGACCATTCTTCTATCTATTTGTCAATTCTTCTACCTATCCTCTCCTCTATTTTATTGTCATGTGTTGTGCCTTGGGGCCATAATGTTGTGGATGATGTCTTGGGGACATCTTCCCGTGTTGTAAACCCAAGTCACTCTTGTCTCCTCTCTCATTTTTACTATTTCCATTCTTCAGTGACTCTACTAGTCAATGGATGATGAAAACAAACAAATACTGATAAGGACTGTGTGTCCCTCTAACAAGAAAGCAAAAATAGACCCAGTCCATATATGAAGATGGGGTTGATATCCATGTTGTGATCCATATTGTGATTTCTATCGTAACAAAATTTTGTAATACTCTAAATATGCTTCTATGCACTTTGGATGGTTTTGTATCTCACCTTGCTACTACACTCGTTTCTGAGATACCTAAAGTATAACCTAATGGATATACTCGGTTCCAAACCTACAAGTGTAGCCTTGGTCTCTCATGTGATATGATTTCTACATAGATTTCATGAATTGATTTGGTTGTTATCTTAGAGTAATATTTTCTAACCAAAGCTTATATATTGTTGATCATCTTAGCATATGACGTCGATGTGTTTGTGGAAACATTCGGTGATTGTCACTTTGGGGCATGGGCTTTGTGACAGCTCTTGTTCCCTTACGTGTTTTCACTCTACCTTAACGTGCTTGATATTGACAAGCAAGATCAACCACCTTAAGGTGGGGGCATATATAATGGTATCTGCTTAATTACTTTTACACTGACAAAGATGTTTGTAAGCCCTCATCATGAGGTGGGATGGCATATCTCTTGAGCTAGTGTGCATCCTTTTATGTAAAAGCCCTTCTATGCAAGGCGGGGTGGTGTATCTCTTGAGCTAGCGCACAACCTTTTTGAACAAATCCCTCATCGTGAGGTGGGAAGGCATATCTCTTGAGCTAGTGTGCATCCTTTTAAACAAAGCCCTCATCGCGAGGCGGGATGGTGTATCTCTTGAGCTAGTGCACATCCTTTTATACAAAGTCCTCATCGCGAGGTGGAGTTGGATCTTGAGTCACTCACCCTTAAGCATGTCTTTTGCGGTTGTGGTAGCATAGCTCAACCATCAGGTGTGCTTGACATGTTTTAGATAGTGGAGTACAATGATGAGCTACTTCCTATTGCCTGTGTTTGTCATGTATAAGATGTATAGTGTGTCAACGACATGCTATATGCTTCTTGTGTATTTGTTTTCCTCAAAATCAGTTGTACTCATTTTGTAGACAAGCCCTACGAAACTTGTTTGTTTCGTAGCCTACACTCTAAGTTCACAAATCAAGGCAAGTTCTCTTGGCCTCATGCGAAGTCTTTTGACACCATAGAATAGCTTGTGACATTTCCATAACTCGATTCCTCAAGATTCGTGAGAATCATTTAGGTTACAAGCTTGTCAAAATATCAATTTTGACCTTTTTTAAGGTGTTAGAAAAGTTTGTTGGTTTGATGTGCATGAGCGGCGAATTTTGCTGCTCATACATCTTGTTTTTATCGATTTCCTTTACATATGTTGAGACGGTGAAATTTGCCGCCGTGACATGTTTTTCTTCTATATGCAAGGGCAGCAAATTTTGCTGCCCATGCATGTCATGCCTCTGTCTATGTTAGCGGTAAAAATAACCGCTTTTACACTTCATTAATGTTACGACGAGTTAACTCTTGTGACATTAATGGCAATTTTTGGTTTTGGTTTTAGGTTTTTAAAAGGTCTTTTAAATCATTCTATTCTTTATTTTTGTTTATGTTGTCATTCTTCACTCCTCTAATCGATTAGCAAACCCTTCTTGAAATCACGTGAAGTCAATGATCAAAGCAAATTTTTGACTTCGAAGGCATGTCTAGGGTTTCAGTCGACTGTTGCAGGTGAGTCTTATTTTTTGTTTTCGTTTTTGCTTTAGGGTTTGTTGTATACATCAAAGATACTTGTTTATGATATTTGTAAATTCCTATAAACTTAGTTAAATTTATCTTTGTGTTTATCATTTGTTGTAAATCATTTTAGTATACGTTTTAGTCTTTGCGTTTCTTATCGAAAACCCTAGTTTTTTAGTTTTGGGTGAGTCTTGTTTTTCCCACTGTGTCTTTGTGTTTTCTTTAAACTTGTTTTTATTTTGGGTTTTTGATCTTTAAAGGTAGAGGCGGAGGATTTCTCTGCTCCCACTTTTTTGTTTATTTGATAATGTATCAGCGGCTAATTACACCGCTGATGCATTTTGTCTTAGTTGTTCTACCCTGTGTAAGGGTGGCGAAATTTGCCACCCCTGCACGAAACTGATACATGTCCAAAGATCAACTACCCCACATATGTTTGAGTGGTCAAACCTACCACCCTAACATGTAAACTACAAACTTTACTATATGTCAAGTCGGTTAATTTCACTGCCAATTCGTATATGCGTAAAGTCTTTTGCTAAGTGTTGGGTCAGCAAAATTTACCGCTTGTGTACTTGAATGTTCCATCCTAAGGTGTATGGATGGCAAATTTCATCACCTTTACACAAAGAAAACTTTAAACTTCTAAATGTAGAGTCGGTCCATTTTGTCACTCTTACATAAACTCTGCGAACTCCCCGATATGTAGGGTTGGCAAAATTTGCCGCCCTGACACCTGCAAACTATCCCTAACATGCAAGGGTGGCAAATTTTGTCACCCGTGCATTCACTCCCTCAATTTTTTCTAACTCTGGGAGATTTTCCAATTTGCTTTCCTGAGCCTGCTTTCCTCCATTTTTTTGACCTACTTGCGCTCTAGCCCTTTCAAGCTTACTCCTATGGTCATGATCATCAACATCCAGTCTCCCCAAATTACCAGTATTTTCCCCTAACTGGATGATCATGGATTTTTGTTGCAGTATCTTCTACGAATTTGCTCTATTCATCGACATCCTTCTGGTGTTGGTCTTCCAAATGACTGAGCTGTCTCTAAAGAAGTCAAAAGCAATGAAGTACAAATACCAAGGTGTTTTTCTAATCACCTCAGTTACCTTGAATGTTAATGATATTCGAGATAGAGAGATTGGCCATGTGGATATGGCTAAATTTGTAGAGAGGACTAAGTCAAATAACCCCAGTCCTCTTATGTAGAAGATCATCAAGAGTAACATTCACCTGGTGTCTTCTTTTCCAGTGGTAGCACAAAATACAGAGTTTGTTCCTCAGTGTGCTCATTTATACAACAAAGACACTACGGTAATGGTGGATGCCAATGGTAATGTGATCATAAGATTGGACCCAGAGTTTATTGATAAAGTTTTGATGTGTCTCGCTTTGGTTGATGTTGTAAAACTTGATTTTACTATTGCTTAGCAAGAATATGATAAAAACTCTAAGAAGGCTAAGAAGACAATTAATAACAAGTGGCTTCAAACTCCAAGGTCAAATTTGTCCAGATGGCCAAGGAGTTTTCCTCGAAGTGATTTTGTTGAGGAAGTAGGCGATCTAATAACTCTTCTTAGTAGGGTAAGAGGGCTAGCTTCTTCTTCACTTTTTCATGAATGGATGTATCCTTTCATCAAGATTATACTTTAGGGCAAGCAGGTGATCTTTTGGGCTGAACAAGTCAACAATGCTCTCCATGAGCAATTGATTAAGGTGCATACTACTTTCAAATTCGATTTGACTTCCTATCTTGTGTACATAGCATCTTCAAAGAGGATCTTTCTGGGCTTGACATCTGAAGGAGATAGGAGGGTTGTTCCCATGTATCAATATTATCCTTAGCTGACATTGAAGGGTTCAATCCATCACTTCAGGAGGGTAAATGATGCCTTCTTTATAGTGTTCCTGTCTCTTTTTTATCCTCAATTAGAACAGAGAAGAGTTTCAAATGAGGCTTGGTCAGTTGTGAATGGTTTCAGGTGTATGTTCTTACAGTTCCAAACTTTTTCATATCTAAGGGTTGGCTTTTTCCAAGGCTATCCTTACATGTTGCCATGATTTCCTTCAGATAAACTTGTTCTGATGGAATTATGTAGACAAACTATTGTCATACATAATAAACAAATGGAGCTTAAGAAACCAGGATTCAGGTTTCTAGTTGAAATTGGTAGATACTCAGTGTTAACTGCAGTAAAGGCTAGAGCTATGGAGACTGAGATGCAGTTGGTGACCATGAAGCAATTCAAATGGAGACCAAAGTTTGATTACAAAGGTGTGAAAGATAAAATTAAAAGGAAGACTCAATTTCATAAGCCTATGGTTGAATGTGTCTAGGTTGATTTCAGGACCGAGGAGGAAATCAGAAAACTAGATTATAGTAGGTTATCTCTAGAACAAATTGAATATTTAGGTCTAGTTGATATTCCAGAGGATATGATTGATGATGAAGAGGTTCTTGTAGACACCCTATGAATGACCAAGTCTTTGAATCACTTGCATTTCATCTAATCTGTCGAATCATCTACATTTCAAACATTAATTGAATAATCTAATTATTTAATTAATTTCACCAAAATCATCAAATTCTTCTATATTTTGCCAAAATTAAATAATTTTAATTATTTAATTAAATCATTATCCTCTTTCAAATTTCAAGTCTACATTAATTAAATAAATCCAATTATTTAATTAATTCATCCAATTCTATCTTATCTATAATTAAATAATTCTTCATTATTTAATCAAATCACTTGTTCTTCTAAATTTAAATAAATCATGCAAATTTATTTAAATTGCCTCAATTCTCTAAAAATAAGTAAAATTAAATATTTTATTTATAATCTTTTGTTCCTCTATCATGCACAAATAATTAAATAAATTTATTTATTTAATTTTAGTTATCCTTCCAATTCCTCTTAAAATATCTTGTTAACTCATGTGCACAATCTGTCTTATTTTTAGAACTCTAAAAAAAGTAAAATTACAAGTTGAGTTATCTATTCAATCAATCTTGTTCTCATCATATTTTACTAAAAATATCCTTATGGATTGACACATGTCGTGTGCACGTTCATCATGGTTATTTGATTTATCTCCTCTATTGATTCTTCTAAATTATCTGGATCGTTGATCGATCTCTGTTGAAACTTATATAAACCCCCCTCATCTCCTTCATAAATCCTCTTCGATCACTTATTCTCAGGCATCCTTTACAGCGCTTTGAGCATACATCACATCGATTGAGCAACTTACGATCTTTTGACATTAATCTTTGAGCACTTACACTTGCTTGTTGCAAACATGGTTTCACAGCATTATTGAGCAATCCACATTTCAACAAAGAGAACAACACAATCTGGGTAAAAGATTTCTTATTTCATTTGATTTATCAATAATGGCTTTTTATTTAGATTAGTTCTCTTTATGTTATGGGTTTTTGATTTGTTTTGATTTTGTCATTTAAACATTAATCAATTTTCCTCATACACATTCTGGCACGCCCAATGGGACCCACTAATCCCTTTTTTCTTTGAGAAATTGATTTTTTTGAAGTACAGTACAGAACAGCACAAAAGACACAGCAAAGTGCTTTTGGTAGTATAGTATAGCACCCTTAGGAGATACTGTAGCGCCTTTGGTAGCACAGTAATGCGCTATTGGTAAAATAGTTAAGCGCTTTTGGTAGCGCAGTAAGGCGCTTTTGGCATATTAGGGTTTTTGAGATCTTGCTTTGTAATTTGTAGGATTTTTACTCACATAACTATCATTGATTGACTGACAAGATGATTTATTTGTCTTTCAATTATTTTTTTATACTTCCTAAGCTGACGTATTTAGGAGTATTTTTAATTTTTGAGTTAACCTATCTATTTGCGGCATTCTTTGAGTTGTTCTTGATCCCAGGTTACAGATCTATCAACTATTACATCTCAAATTTTTAAGTCAACCATGAAATCACATTTTTGACCTAGCCTTTTTTTTATAAAATATAACTTTCTCTAGATCTAAGACAGTAAGGTGCTTTTGGTAGCACTGTATCGCTCTTTTGGTAGCACAGTACGACGCTTTCGGCAGCACAGTAAATTGCTTCTGGATCTGCAACAACTCACTTCTGGTAGCACAGTGAATCACCTCTGGTCTAGATCACCGTGCTTCTGACAACACAATTTAGCACTATTGGCATTATAGTAAGTCGCCTCCGGTAAGATAGTGAAGCACTTTTGGTCAAATTGATTTATTTTTGCTAACTTGTGAGTTTTTGTTGAACTAATCGATCTGTTGCAGCTTCTTATCACTCACACAGAGCAAATGGGTTTTTTTAACATGTTCATGCAGGACGAACATTGAAGAAATCTCACTCTATTGCACTAAGTATTAGAAACATATTGGCTTCTTAAGGGACAATTAAACAAACATCTTTTGCAATCTAAGTCTTAGGAACATATTGCTTTCTTAAGGGACAATAGACATGTATACAAAAACACCTCAATTTTCTAAGGGACAATGGACATGAATTCCAAACACTTCAATTTCATAAAGGACAATTGACAACTACAATCGTGTGTGTGCCTAATCTAATTGCACCTTATTTTTTTATAACGGGACAATTGAACCTTTGTTTGACGTGCTTGCTCTCACATTTCAGTTATTTCTTTAGAAGGGCCTACTTTTGGATTATATTTCATCCAAAAGGGACGACCCTAAGGGGAGTTTTCCTTTGAACCGCTATATAAGAGGGATAAGGCGAAAGCCAAGTCCTAACCGACGTCAGCCTTACCTTGTGGTGCCAAACTAAAAAGAGGTGTACTAGCTCTTTATGGAAATAATTTTCACATCAAGCAAAGTGTTTAATACTCTTAATAGGATTGGTTAAAGCTTTTAGTAGCTTGTCACATTGCTCGTAAGGCATTGGTCCCTCAAAGTTACTAAGAACCATTCTAGATAGTGACTACCCGATCTACCTCTGAACATTGCGGTAATCATCAGTGCAAGGGGAATCGATTTAAGCCCTCAAGATACTCACCATTGGCTCCCTTGAGAAGAGAGTATTCCCTCAGCCATAAAGCTCTTATGACCTACTTGAGCTTTCCGAGGGGACGATGAGATATCCCTACCTATCATCTCTCGCAAAGATACAAATGTCCAACACCTTTATGGAATGACATTTGGTCGACGGAGTATTAAGCTATGAACTAATCTACTGCAATGAAACCTTGTCTCTAAGGATAAAAAGTGCTTGATATTGTTTGCAATTGTATTATACCTGTGGAAACATTGGGCTTTTTGTGAGCCTCGTACATACAATTTCTGTTGTGTCAGTCCTTTTTTTCCACTTTGTTTGTTGTGTTTTCTCTTGCCAAAGCAAAACCAATCAGAACCAAAACCAAATCTATCAAAATTTGCCTTATAAAACATCACAAACACTACTTCAGTACCTTTGGTATAACAGTACCTCACCTCTGGAAAACCTACTTCTGTGCCCTTGGTATAACAGTAGCTCACTTTTGGCCATAGTAGCTTGCCTTTGGTATAGCAATACCTCACCTTTGGTAGCTCAGTCCATCGCCTTTGGTATTACAGTAGCTCACTTTTAGTAGCACAGTCCTGTGCCTTTGGTCAAATAGTACAGTGCCTTTTGTCCAGTCAACTGTGCATCAAAATTTGTCTTTTCCAAAACACAAGCAAAATCCCAGCATATTGTCCTAGTGTATTCCATGGTAACCACTAGACTCCAACAAACTATGAAGTTCAAGAAAGTTGTCCCTAGGAAGCGCAAATCACCTCCTCACATACCTCAATCAGGCCGATCCAACATTACTCCCAAGGTTACTCCTAGGACACCCGCGGAAAGATCGACCAACTCTCAAAACATGTCATAGCTTGACCAACCAAACAATCCTCAAGAAGGTAGGGCCCCTTTGTAAGTACACCTCACTATACCACTGGCATGCCTCCGGATTTTGTTCCACAAGGCTATGCTGTTGATCAAGTCCCATCTCAGGAAGGTAGGGTCCCTTTGGTAAGTACACCTCACTATACAATCGGCATGCCTTCGGATTTTATTCCACAAGGTTATACCATAGATCAAGTCCCATCTCAAGAAGAGCGACACTTCGAAAAAGGTCAACCCTCTCAAGAAGATGGACAAGATCTTGATGAATTCATACAAGATCCTAGAACCATAGCCGCCTTCGATAAAATCCTTAGTGAAAACTAGGATCATTTCTTTCACTTGCTAACAGATTAAGGAGTCAAATTACCCAGAGGTTTTGATCTATCCATGCTTAGTGAGCCTAACAACACCCAAGACACTATACATGTAGTCCAAAGAATAAAGCTCACAAGGGAGAACGATTGTACAATATGAGAATCCCCTTTATCAAAATCCAACAGGAAAGAGAACCATATCACCGCTTCTGACTCCTATGGAGATCTACAAAAACAACAGGAGACTCTCCAACGTCAAGTGGAGCTAGCCAAACAAGCCACCATAGCTCGATCAAACATACAACAAACTCCTAGAATGCCCACACCAATTGTAAGTGGAAACATGGCTACCCCATCACGAGAAGGTTTCTCACCAAATTACAATCCAGGGAATAACTATGTAGCCATGCAATAAGGGTCTCAACAAACACCCCCCAACATCATCAAACCTTCATATCCTTCAAACAACCAGGGTCATGCAATGCCAACCACAACATTCTTCTACGCTCATCCTCAATCAACCTCAACCATCACAAAACACATCTACCTATGTCCCCCCACCACAATGATCATCAGCGCTAAACTTTTTCAACACATTGCCTATCCACCCTCAACATTCCCAAAACCAAACTTCCCAAAGCTATGTTCCGCAACCACAACCTAACCCAATGAACTTTAGCTTTCTGCCACCAAATTATTTTTGTCAACCATCACAAAGCCTACATTCTTACCTAGTGCCACCCCCACCTCCTCCAAATCAAAGCATCCAATTCCAACCCAATCTAAACCCAACATACAACACATATGGCCCCAACCAATCTTATGACCCTTACAACACCAATGCCCATGGATTACAATACAATCTTCCATATGGGCATCAACAACCACCTCTAAGACAACAGGAGATGTTTCCAACCCCTCCCACGACTATGGAGTTAAAAATCATAGAATTTCAACAACTATCTGATCTTACGTTTGGCCACACCAAGAAGACCTTCTCTTTAGAAGAAGTGTGTCCTTATCCTTTTGATCGGTCATTACCCATGAACCCTTTTCCTCAAAATTTCACCATTCCCAAGTTTGATAAATACAAAGGAAAAGGGGATCCAAAAGACCATCTCAGGGAATTCTATCTTGCTTGCTTCGAGGTCTCACATAATGACACATATCTTATGCGTCTCTTTCCTCGCAGTCTCGGAGGTCAAGCTATAGAATGGTTCTCCCACTTACCCACGAGTATCAAATCTTTTAACGAGTTAGCGGAGAAATTTTCCACCCATTTCTCCTACAACACAGAGCATGAGATCTCCATGACTAATCTATGCAACAACAAACAGAAAAATGGAGAAAATTTCATTTCTTTCCTTTAATGATGGAGACAAATGGCTAGCAAATTCCCATTCAAGATACCTGAAAAATAGCTTGTTAGCATATTTGTGTAGAAGCTCAACCAAGAATTAGGTTTTCATTTGCAAATTCTTAGTGCTACAACCTTCGATGAAATTACCTACAAGGGAATCAACATTTAAAAGGCCCTCATTGCTAAAGGCGTGGTCAAAATCTTCAAAGAAACTAAAGACAATGCTCCTCAACAACAAACAAACGATAAACCAAAGTTTTGGAATAAAAATAAAAACGTGGTCAATGATGGGGTGGTCGATTCTAAACATGTCCAAACATTGCAAACACCACTTCAACTTTCCAAACCAAGTCAAGCTCCACCTCAACAGCTGCAACAACAATGACAACAAGAGCGACCTCAACAAGATTACCCTCCGCGGCATCAATTCACTCCCTTAGGAGAGCCCATAGAGTCAGTCCTACAAAAGCTTTTACACAAAGGGCTCCTCACCTTACCAGATGCTCCCCCATATGGTGAACTTGTTTACAAAACTGCATGGTATAGAGAAAATGAATGCTGTGAATTGCATAGGAGCAAAGGGCACCGAACTGCATCATGCATAAAACTCAAGCACCTAATCCAAAATCTCATTGAGAAACCAAATCTCTTTTGAAGATGAGCCACCAGCTCAACACATGAACAAAGACCTCAACATGTACAAGGAACCATTCCCTCACCATGGTCCACCTCCTCCTTAGGATAAAGGTAAAGGTGTCAATAATGCTTCCACTTCCTTTGACTCCATTGTCGGTCGTTTTGAAGAGAGTTGGGTGTCTACCCTCACAATCAAAGGCAAATTTATGGATTGTGCTGTTACAACTTGTCATGGTCGTGTCACCATTCATGGTCCTACACCCAGTCTCCCAACTCAATCCGATTATAATCTTATGAACATCTAGGGAAAATGCCAGCACAGATCTCTATCTTGGACCTTCGACAGTCATCACCCACACATAAAGTGGTGCTAGAAAAAGCCCTCCAAGAGTCTTCATTTCCTAACAACATAGCAGTCGTCAATCTCTGAGCTATAGTAGGTAACATTGCTTCACCCTAGAATGTGGTCTTCTCTGAAAAGGACCTCCCATCCCATGATCCATGTCACAATGATGCCCTTTATATTGAGGTTCCCATCCATAAACGCAAAATCAAACACATAATCATAGATGTTGGTACTAGTCTCAACATCTGTTCTCTAAAGTTACTTAAGCAGTTGGGATAATCTGAGGATCATGTCAACATTGATCAAAGTATTACAATCAAAGGGTATGATGATGTTGAATGCCATTCAGAAGGTGTTATCCACTTGCCTATATAACTGGGCCCTGTCATGTTTGAAACCAGGTGCTAGGTCCTTGACATTGAGCTGCCTTACAACATTATCCTAGGTCACCCATGGATCCCCCACGTACCATCAGTCTCTAAAGTTCCCTCCACGTACCATCAGTCTCTAAAGTTCCCATTCAATGGTATGGAGATCACTACCCCAGGAGACCCCAATCCTTTTGAATTCTGTCGTGTCTTACAAGGTAGTTATAAGAATTGCAACCAAGTGCCTCAAAATGACAAAGCCCTTGAATCCCCACTATATGTCGATCCTAAAAATCTGACAGAAGCCTCTGCAAGTGAACCTCATCCTCTTCCTGAAATCAAACCTCACATCCGTGATATAGGCTTTGGAACATATGATATCTCAAAATCTTGTTGTGTAGGGCAGATGCCTTTATCCCCTAAATCTTACAGCCAACCACCCATTGCCAAAGTAACTAAAAAAGCAGCTATTCCTCCCCTAGCATCTTTAACCCAATTCCAAAAGGGAAAATTTTTAGAAGAGGAAACTATTGAAGACATTTCTTCTTGGCTCTATAAGGAGAAAGAACTAGTCACAATACCAGTCAAGCAATATGGCAATGGCTTAAGGATAGTCAAAAACATGGGCTATAAAGGCAAAGGTGGCCTTGGGAAATAGAATCAAGGAACAATGGAACCCATCATTGTGACAAAGAAACTAGACAAGAAGGGGTTAGGATTTGGTAGAAAGGTACCGCGTGCCTTGGACATTGAGGGTATCCTCGACAAGGTGACTGAAACTTCTCTTGCAGATTCGACGTCTAATGAGGATAGCATCGATGACTCTTCCCTCCATATGACTGACCTATTTACAGAATCCTTCATATTTATGCTATCCTCTGTATCCCTAACATCCATCACAAACACCCAGAAAGTAACACTTGTCTACCCTAAACTTATCAATTGGGACCAACAAGGGTCCCCCGTTATAGATGTATTTCAGAATGACGAAACTATAGCTAAGTTCATGGGACTCCGGGAGGGTATCCCTCTTGGCAATCATAAAGAAGGTTTTGTAATGGAACTAGAGCCAACAACTTATTTTGGTGAGAATGCCAAATCCTCTAGTACCAAAAGTAAAAATAAATAAATATCTCTAGGTGAAAACCATACTGTGGCACCTCTTGATCACAAAATAGTAAAAACAAAGGACGTATCCAAAGGTGAAAACCCAATTGTGGCACTTGAGGATGGAGGATTTGACCTTCCTCTACCATCTAAGTATCAAGAGAAGTCAGCTCTCCTAGTGGAAGATTCTACAGAGATAAACCTTGGCACAGAGCAAAATCCAAAGACCACATTCCTGGCAGCATCATTATCAGAAATAGAGCACAAGAATCTTAACAAATTCTTCTTACAGAGAACCATCAACTTTGCATGGACCTATATTGATATGCCAGTATTAGATCCTAAGCTAGTAGTTCACTATCTCACAGTGGATCCAAAAGTTAAACCAGTCAAGAAAAAGCTGAGGAAGATGCACCCATAGATAGCTCTCTTGGTAAAAGTGGAAATACAAAAGTTGTTAGATGTAAAGTTCATCCAACCTACTGACTATTCAGATTGGGTCTCAAACATTGTACCTGTGTCTAAACCCAATGGGCGCATCCACACGTGTAATGATTTTAGAGATCTTAACAAAGCATGTCCCAAAGATAACTTTCCATTACCGAATATTGACCTCATAGTAGACTTGACTGTAGGTCATGAAATGCTTTCTCTCATGGATGGATTCTCCAGCTACAATTAGATAAGGATAGTAGAGGAAGATCAACACAAAATAATTTTTACTTGTCCATGGGGTAATTATTGTTGGTGTGTCATGCCATTTGGTCTAAAGAATGCCAGGGCAACTTATTAAAGAGCTATGATAGTGATATTCCATGATCTCTTTCATCATATCATGGAGGACTATGTGGATGACATACTAGCTAAATCTTCTAGGGTAGATCACATACAAGTTCTAGGACAGATCTTTGACTTGCTCAAGAAATACCAAGTGCGCCTCAATCCAAAAAAGTGTCTTTGGTGTAACATCAGGGAAGCTGTTCGGATACATTGTATCTTGTAGAGGCAACGAAGTAGACCCCACAAAAGTCAAGGCTATAGTGGAGATGCCTCCACCAAAGAACCTCAACGCATTAAGGAGCCTTCAGGGAAGGTTGCAATCCATTAGACATTTCAACTCACAGCTAGCAGATAAATGATCCATTTCAACACTTGCTCTGAAAGGATGTCTCATTTTGATGGGATGATAAGTGTCAAGCAATATTTAATCATCTCAAAGAATATCTTGCTACACTACCTGTCTTAGTACCACCAGTGGCTGATAAACCTTTGATATTATACATCTCAACTACAACTTCAGCCCTAAGGGCCCTTCTAGCACAACATGATGAGTCAGGAAAAGAACATGCAATTTATTATATCAGTCGAACCTTGGTGGCATATGAACTCAATTATTCACTGATAGAAAGAGCTTGTTTAGTAGTAATGTTCGCTTCCCAAAAGTTGCGGCATTACATGCTAAACCAACATACAAATCTTATAGCCAAAATTGATCCATTGAAGTATCTACTAGTGAAAGTAGCTCTCACAGGCAGACTAGCTAAATGGGTCATGATCCTTAGTGAGTTTGACATTGAGTATATGGATCATAAAGCAATCAAGGGACAAGCCCTAGCAGATCAACTAGCAGAAACACCCATGACAGATACACACCCTATGGTAGCAGACTTTCTGGATGAGAATCTCTTAACTCTTTCCAACTCAATAATGTAGAAGTTATACTTTGATGGTTCCGACACACAGCATGGATCAGGGCCCAGTATCTTATTTGTCACACCTCAAATGACTATATTCCAAAGTCATATCGGCTTGGATTCCCTTGCACCAACAACATTTCTGATTATGAAGCACTCCTCATAGGTCTCAATACAACAGTTCAATGGGACATCACAGAATTACAGGAATATGGAGACTCACAACTAGTCATTCGATAAGTCACAGATGAGTACCAAACAAAAGATGAAAAATTGGTCCCCTAGAAGCAATTAGTGGATGCCTACAAACCACACTTCTCTAGCATCACATTTGAGAAAATTCTAAGAGAGCATAAAAGGCTGCAGATTCTATGGCTTCTAGAGGGTCACTTATCGACATGTTTGCAAATACACAGAAATGTGAATTCTTGATCAAGCAGTTGTTGATACCAGCCGTCAAAATTCCAATTACTAAAATCATCTACGAACTTGTTGGTCCCAATTCCCCATGGTACGATGATATCTATGAATACCTTAAAAACAACACCTTTCCCTCTGAACTATCATTCACCCAACGCATAACCTTTATCCATCGATCCTCCCATTACACCATTGTGGGTGATACACTATATCACCGGAGTCTCGATAGTATCCTCTTACGATGTCTTAACGTTGAAGAAGCTGAAGCTACCTTACGAGACATACATGAAGGTGTCTGTGGCACACATTCTACCAGTCCTAATCTCGCTAAGAAGATACTCAGAACAGGTTACTACTGGCCTACAATAGAACAAGATGCTGCACAATTTGCTAAGAAGTGTCTACAATGCCAGCAGCATGGAGATTTAATTCACATACCAGCTCATGAACTACAACCTGTAACAACTCCATGGCTTTTTTCTCAATGGGGTCTCGACCTCGTAGGAAAAATCCACCCATCCTCATCCAATGGCCACAAATTCATCATTACTGCCACTAAGTATTTCATGAAGTGGGTTGAAGCCATTCCCATGACCTATATCACTAGTAAGAAAATAGCCAAGTTTATTCTTAACTACCTCATATGTTGGTATGGTATTCCCCAAGCCATTGGCACTGATAATGGGAGATCATTCAAGAACCAAGATGTCCATGCCTTGTGCACACAATACAATATCCAACATCTCTTTTCAACTCCCTACTATCCGCAAAGTAACGACCAAGCTGAGGCTTCCAATAAAACCATTCTCAAAATCCTCAAGAAAATGGTCAATGAAGTTGGTCGCAACTGGCACTTGCAACTCAATCTCGCCCTATGGGCCTACCGCACTAGTATCAGAACACCAACTGGTGCCACACCATATGCCTTGGTCTATGGCTTTGAAGCCATCCTACCTATAGAGGTTGAGATCCCATCCCTCAGAGTATCCATGCAGAATCTGATCAAGGGAGAGGAGTATCACACTTCCAGATTAGCTGAGCTAGAACTGCTAGATGAAAGCCGCCTTGCCGTGCTTAATCATCTCCATGTCTATCAAAACAACCTCCAGCGTAATTACAAAAAAAGGCTCAAAGAAAGATGGTTTCAAGTTGGTGATCTTGTACTCAAAGAGAATCAGAGAAATCAAGCAGACCGAGAAAAGAAGGGCAAGTTTGAGCCTAACTAGTTAGGTCCCTTTATTGTCACAGTAGCATATGGATCAGGAGCTTATACTTTAGCTACATCTGATGGCATTCCTCTAGATGAGCCACTTAACAGTGTTCATCTCAAGAAGTTCTATGCCTGATCCTCAGAGTTTTAAAAAAATGATGAAAAACACAAAAAAACAAAATAATTCATCCTATGGTGAAAACCTGCTAAACAAGCACCTTGGATAAGTACCGTAGTGAAAACCTGGCAAACAGGCGCTATGTGTAGAGTTAGCATCCATCATCTATCAAGTCCTATTCATTCCATGTCCATTTCACAGAAAGCTTCATCCATTCTTCCATAATAAAACCATTGACCTTGTTTGCATTTCCATCTCCCTATCTAGTATAGCTTGGAAATTTGTCAATGTCCATCATTGTCATCCCACGTCTTGATCTGTGTCAACATTTAGTACTGTCTTGTCCTAGGTCAAGCTTGTTATGTCTTCTTTGTTAGTCATCCATGTGAATTCCTCTACCAGAATGGGGGCATTTCTTGCCTTAACCTAGGTCTAGGAGTGGTTCCTTGTTCATGGTTCACAAAACACTGCAATCTTTCTCCTTTCCATAGATAACACCCTTTAACGGACATATCACTCCTACGATAAGGTTGTTATCTTCTCCACACTTTTCCCACATCATCAAACCAACCAGAACTACGTATCATCTCATTTCAATCTTAAGGTACCTTGATCCCATGGATATGGGTATGTAGGCAATCTAGAATATGAAGGAAGTATCCAGTACTCAGGTACATAAGATCTCCTCCTAACCACCTTGACCCACTCATCACTCTATCTAGAACTACATATTATCATTTTTCATCTTTCCTCATAATGTGCCTTGATCCCGTGGATACAGGGTATGTAGGTAGTCTGGAATATGAAGGATGTATCTAGTACTCAAGCACATATGATACACATTCTTCACCCATTTCAATCCATTGACATGTCACCTTTCTAGTCTTCTGTTTATCAAAATCCATTCACCTCGACTTGACTAACTCAAGCAGCACAATAGCAAGCTAGCACATCCTTTCAAATCAAAAAGTCCTTAACAACCCTAAAGCAAAGCAACTTACTTCCTAAGTCATCTACTATCCTGTGTATTGATTTCCAACATCAGCTAAATCTAGCTTAATCAAAGCACTAGATCAACAAGCTTGTCTTTTGCAGAGTGTTCCATTGTCGAGACCAACACACGCATCTCATGCAACATGTAGCATTTCCTACAATGCAACATTGTCTTTTTAGATAGATAGCCCCCTTTAACGAACACATCACTCCTACGATAAGGCTTTTATCTTTCCTATCCAATCTATCCTGAGCAACCTCTTTGGCAAGAGAATATGTTGGCTGTATGTTTACTCTGTAAGTCAGTCAATTTGCTTTTTGGTTTATCTTTTGTTCCTTTATCCATTACCTATTCAAGGCTACCTTGATTTATCTATAATCTTGGTATGTTGTGATGCAGTACGGATTGGGGGCATAGTCATTGCTTTTGTATGCTGTGTTTGAGGAACGATCTTTAGTATCTTTCATGGCAATATATTTATCTTGTCTGTTACAACGTAGCATCTTACATATTAATATTCTTCTTGAATTTACATGTATTGAAGTTTATTTTATGTTCAAGACTATGGCTCATTCACATGTACCAACAAGGTCATATTATGTCTAAGGGATCTAAGTTCAAACCGCTTGCTTGTAGGGTCAACGTCCATGTACTCAGATAATACAGCCCCTTGGTCTATTATACCTTGGTGGCGAACTATCCACGTGCTTTATCAAAACTAAGGATTGCTCTTTATATACAATTGTGAAACCAATGCAACAAGCTCATCATTTTCCCATCCATTTTCACAACCCTTATATCATTTTCAAAGCAAGGTTCGATCAACAGTCTCCCTCTTCCATCTCCTCTTTTCTTCTCTCTGGTGCATATCTACAAAACCCACATGTTAGATATCACAAGTCATAGCATCTATATCATCATACATCTATAAGCAGCAGGTCATCATATGTCATACATCTATAAGCATCATATAAGCAATATGTGTCATCACATAAATCCATAATCATACGTACATATCATCATATCCATGTCATCAAGAAGTGCATACACAAAAGCATGAACAATCAGTAAGCGTAATATGTCATCATATATATCATGTGAAGGTCATCAAAATACAAATTGTATGTGTCTACATCAATGGTCCATCGGTATACATCAATAAAGTACATCAAAGCTATCAAGAGCCCGCAAAATATACATCAGGATGCACGTAGGCATCAGTCAAAATATACAAGTATCCATAATGATACAAGAATGTACAAAAATGATACAATGTACAAATGTGTATGCTCTAGTGGGTAGAGCTACCCTCCTGCTATGGCCCCTATCTTCCACCTGTGCTCAGTGCAGGTCCCCCTGCTGGTCCTCCTCCCCCTAGTGGCACAAAGGGTGCTCTAACTGAGGACAATGACTACCCTATCCTACGAGACCCAAATGCTCTAGACCTGCTCCTCTCTCTATAACTAGGTGCCTGCTGAGCTATTGGCACCGCACCAACGTAGAGTCCCTTGTAGTACTTAACCTCTCTACCTGCCGACACTAGCTCTCCCTACACACGGACGAGCTTGTTGTATAGTGTCCTCTGATCAGTACCCAATGCACGGTGTGCCTCATCTCTCTCCCACCTCACTCTCTGTAGTGTGGCCTCTGTTGTCAACCATAGTTGTACCTCTGTGTCCCTCTCCCTAGTCACCTAGGCTAACTGCCCATCATTGCCTGACGGTGTGGGTGCGACATGTGCTTGTGACTGTGCCTGTACAAGGGCTCCTTGTGTCGTTGCTGCTATCTGTGTCTCTACCTGTGCTAGGGCCTTGGCCTATCTTGCCTCTACCCTCGCTGCATCCCTATCTCTCCTAACCCTCACCATCCAGAGCTCTAGTCGTGTCCTCCAGGCTATCTCCTCCTGTAGTAGCTACTCAGCCCACTGTAAATCAATCTCTACGACTGAATCCTCCTCCTCCAACATCTCTACATCTGCCTGCTGACCTCCAGCCTCTACACCTGCCTACTGTCGGGCCTCTCTGGCCTGCTGTCTCATCCTAGCCTCCGCACTTGGGACTAGTACCTCCCCCACTGCCCCTGCCACACCTAGTGTAGTCAGTCTCATCAGCTTGTGTGTCTGCCAGTACCTATCATACTCAGGTAAAGTACCTGGGTCTGCTAACCCTGAATCCCAGTCCCATCTAACTGGGACAAGTCCTCATACCTCTACCAAGGTTGTAGCCACTGGAATCTCAGCATCCCAGTCTCCAATCTCCCTCCATGTCCTCGCATGGGTAGTCTCCCCAACTGGCAATCCCTGTGGTAGTCCAAACTATCTGAGTACCTGCTCTAGCAGGTATCTCTCAATAGTATCTATCCATCTCCTGAATAAGTATCAAGCCTGTCGATAGTACATCAGCTGCTCATGCTCATTCTCCCACTCCTTGCATAGTAACCACGGCCTCCAAATGAATAGGTCCATCTCATCGATATGTTGCCTCTAGTGGCTGACACATCCAAGCTGCCTGTGTGTAATAACTCCCTCATATAGAAATGCATATGGCTCCCCCCTCTCCCGATGGCGCTGTGTAATAGGTCTGATCACTGGGACGTGCTCCCACACCCACACCTGTAGTAGAGTCACCCCTGCTGAGAGACTCTGACCTCTCCTATAGACACAATCATGCATATCTCGATATACCTACCCAAGTACACATGGGCCCCATGCATACTAGATGCCATGTGTAAACATCCTAGATAGTACAGTTCCCCATCCAATAGATAATCCTCTGGATTGCCTTTCTGGGCACAGGAAGCCGCCAATCAATGATGATACTAGCCATTTGATCCTATCACATAGTCTCGGCATGTCTGCCTACCGAATCTCGCCCTCATCTATCCTCAGATCATATGTGCAAAACACCTCAGTCAAGCCTGCCTCGCCACACACCGGGTTGAAGTCAACTTGCTCTCCATCAATCTGGATCCTAAGGATGTGATACACATCCTCCAATGTCACTGTAGCCTCCCCTGTCAGAAAGTGAAATGAACATGTCTCACTGTGGTATCTCTCCACCACCATTGTCATGTGCCATAATCCCATGTACTCTAGGAATGCATCCTACTCCCATGTCAGTTGTACCACCTCGTGCGCTATAATGTGGTGACTCTCTCTCGACATCAGCAGTGGCATCATCCTCTGCATTCACAAAGCCACTTGTTAGACCTTTTAAACATTTCTTCAAACCCCTACCAACATCTACCCTATGCAGTGAAACCCTTTACCTAACTTAACATATCCCTAGCTATTTCCTTGTTCCCCCTAACCCTTTCACTCTTCTAACTTAACTAAAAGCGCCTTGTTTTAGCCTAGCGCACTGCACTATATTACCTAAAGTGCCTTACTATTGCTCCAACAACGCTTTCCTACTATCTACCAAAAGTGACTTATTTTCAACCAGTGCGCTACACTGCGCATCCAGTCGCACCTCACTGCACTCACAAATGCGACTCGATTTTCCTTATCCCCTGCCAACTGCACCTAACTACCCGACCAACTGCGCTCTCCTGCTCTACCAAGAGTGCTGCAGATTTCTACCAACCGCGCTGCGGCGCAACACCCAAATACTAATAGCACTTTGTTGTGACCAACCGTGCTGTACTGACCTACCAAAGACGCTTTAGCAGGCCAAAAGTGCCTAGACCGACTACAAAATGCACCCTAGCATCCTGCAGCACTTTTGGCTGACCTAAAGACCTACCTAGACCTAACCCTAAAAATGACCTAAAAATTCACATACAAAGGGGTTTTCAAACACTTACCGCTGTCGGAGCTCCTACTGGTCTCCCGTACATCCGCACCAGCTCCGCCCGATGCCTATGCACTGGGATTGGCATCTCTCTGCGCTACAAGCTCCTTCTCCACTCCACTCTCACACACTAAGCTAGGAGGCTCTACACTCTAAATTTAGCAAACTCTTAGTGTGCAAAGTGAGGATTGTGGTCCCCTTGGGACCTATTTATAGTGTCTCACCCACATTTTTTTATTCTTCCCACCCCATTCTTTTTTCTACTACCTTGTCGCACAATCTTCTAGTTGAGCATCAACCCAGTTCTTCTGTCACTTCCCTATCTTTCCACTTGAGGGGGCATACGTTGCGGTAACTAGCTACACTGGGGCATCAAATATTGTATAATGTCTTCAACAATCATTTTCTTTGACGCAACGCTATAAAATGCATTGCATCAAAAAGGGGCAAAATGTAGACACCCTAAAATGACCAAGTCTTTGAATCACTTGCATTTCGTCTAATCTGTCGAATCACCTGCATTTTAAACATTAATTGAATAATCTAATTATTTAATTAATTTCACCAAAATCATCATTAATTGAATAAATTGTATTTATTTAATTATTTAAATTAAATTCCTCTATATTCTGCCAAAATTAAATAATTTTAATTATTTAATTAAATCATTATCCTCTTTCAAATTTCAAGTCTACATTAATTAAATAAATCCAATTATTTAATTAATTCATCCAATTCTATCTTATCTATAATTAAATAATTCTTCATTATTTAATCAAATCACTTGTTCTTCTAAATTTAAATAAATCATGCAAATTTATTTAAATTGTCTCAATTCTCTAAAAATAAGTAAAATCAAATATTTTATTTATAATCTTATGTTCCTCTATCATGCACAAATAATTAAATAAATTTATTTATTTAATTTCAGTTATCCTTCCAATTCCTCTTAAAATATCTTGTTAACTCGTGCACAATCTGTCTTATTTTTAGAACTCTAAAAAAGGCAAAATTTAAAAGTTGAGTTATCTATTCAATCAATCTTGTTCTCATCATATTTTACTAAAAATATCCTTATGGATTGACACGTGTCGTGTGCACATTCATCATGGTTATTTGATTTATCTCCTCCGTTGATTCTTCTGAATTATCTGGACCATTGATCGATCTCTGTTGAAACCTATATAAACCCCCCTCATCTCCTTCATAAATCCTCTTCGATCACTTATTCTTAGGCATCCTTTACAACGCTTTGAGCATACATCGCATCGACTGAGCAACTTACGATCTTTGGACATTGATCTTTGAGCACTTACACTTGCTTGTTGCAAACATGGTTTCACAGCATTATTGAGCAATCCACATTTCGACAAAGAGAACAACACAATCTCGGTAAAAAATCTTTCTTATTTCATTTGATTTATCAATAATGGCTTTTTATTTAGATTAGTTCTCTTTATGTTATGGGTTTTTGATTTGTTTTGATTTTATCATTTAAACATTAATCAATTTTCCTCATACACAGTTCTTAATTTAAGCTATGTCAATCAGAACATTGCTAATTATCCCTTGCCTGTTATACAATGGTCTCAGAAGGAATTGACTTCTTTAAGGAAGAGGTTCGAACCTGTGTTAGCTAACATAAACCTATGGCTCCAAAGCAGAGGCATACCATTGAAGGATTTTGTAACTAGATCTGAAGAAGAGATTTTAGAGTAACTGGTAAAAAGGCTGAATTCAGGACAAAGAATAAAAGTGGTACTCTAGGTACATCTAAGATTTCCAAACCAAGGATCAAATTTGTGTCTAAGGGAAGAAAGGCCAAGGTCACCGAGAAAGAGTCTGAGGTGGAAGAAATGGAAGTTGAGGAACAGAGGACTGATGAGCCAGCTACTGAGGAGATGGAGGTTGAAGATAAGTTTTTAGGGGAGCAGAGGGAAGAACAAGAGAAAGAGATAGGAGAGGGTCAAGAAGGTTTGCAAGATGAAGTTATGTCTCCATAGAGGGATGTACCACAGGAAACTAAACCCTTTCTCCTTTGCCCAATGTATCTATTTCAATTCCTTTGTCTATTTTGCCTACTATCCCAGTTTCACCTATCAATATTCCATCTTTTGAATCTCCATCATCTTCGAGGACAATTTTTGATAATCCTCAAGTTGCTTTTGATAATGTTCTCCTCTCTTCTGAATCAATTCCTAGTATGTCCTCATCATCTTTTGACATTGGAGATTCATCGATCTTTGACCACTTTGTTTTGGGATCTGAACAAGTTTCAAATGTGGATGTGTCAGGTGCAGTGTTTACTGATACTCCTCCCATTATTTCTACTTCAAGTGCTGGTGCAATTCCTACCACACCAACAATGGGACTTGATCCAAATGTAAGTACTTATGTACTTCCTCCATGGCTATCATATTATACACTCAAGAGAAAGAAACAAGCCATCTCCCTAGATGATTTTGATTTTGGTAAACTAATGCCAGTTAAAGCTAAGACTCAAAAGAAGCCTAAAACACTTTCTCGAGTGCTGGAAGATAAAGGACACAAATTTGTGGAAATTGCTAAACCCCCATAGGATGCCACCATGGAGAATTTCAATTTGAATGATTATTCTATTTCTAGAATTGAACTTGGCAAAATCACACATGAGAGTGCAAAAGTTGATATGCAATCTGCACTAGATTCTTTGATTCAAAAGTTTGATAAAGAAAAGGAAATGAAGGACTATTATAAGGCAATGGTAGAACAATTGACTGCAGTGGTGAGGAAGATCACTTTGAATTCTGAATCAGTAACTCCTAAACCTATTTTTGTTGAAGACCCTATTATTCAGAAGGCTGAAAAGACTCATCTCAAAGGAAAAGTGGTTGAGGAGTATTTGGAAAATGTGTGCACAGGGAGTATCTCTTCTTATAGATGTAGCTAAGAAAATAGGTAAAATGGAGAAGGTCAGAGCAGAGCTTGATGATTTGGTTGACACTATTTCTTAGGATACTGAGCATTTGGATCAAAGCTATGATAAATGGACATAAATGAGGAAATTGAAAATCAATGCTTTGATATCAATTGGTGTTATTCCAAATCGGGATTCATACACAGAGACTAAGGAAGCATTAACATATCGGAGCAATGTGTTAAAGGATTTGATCAAGGATCTGGAAACTACCAAGAATTTGAATGACCAAAATGACGTTAGTCTCTTACATAAGTTGGAGGAACTTCCGTGCAATTTGGTATCTAAGGATAATCAATTTATTCATGTGGATGAGATGATCCAAGAGTTTGAGAACATGTTTCAAAAGGAGTTTGAAGATAAAACCTTTTCAGTTTCTTCCATGGATAATATTCTGGATAACCAGTTAACTTTGGATAATCTAAAGGCCAAGTTAACTAGTCATGATAAAGCAATCACAACAGTAAGAGATGCAATAGTCAGAGCCTGGATGATTTTCAGGAACATTGTCAGTCCAGATAGTTTGGGGATGCAGGCTGCATTTACCATGTATGATGCTCATTTGAAGAAAGAAGGCAATGCAAGTTGAAGCAGGTTTACATAACTTAGTTTTTGTTTGTGTTTTTCATATGTACTTTTGAATTAGTTTTGGACATTTTTATATGTACTTTTCTCAGATGTAATTACATGTAAAAACTTAGGAAGTCCCAAGTCAATAAGGACCCCTATTTTTGAATAAGTCAAAGTAGTTAGGTTTTTCCTATTTTTTCTCCAGGATCCTCCCTATAAATAAAGAGGGCCTCTTTTGTAATTATCTATCTTTTATCTATTGCAAAGAAACTCTATCAAATTAGAAAATATATCAAGACTTTGAGTTTTTAATGTTTATCAAATTTTCAAGTGAACATCAATATAAGCAAGTAGTTTGAGTAACAAACTTTAAGTTGAATCATATTGTTTTATGATATCAGTGTTCTTATGTCATTGGTGTTATATTATATTGAATCATTCCTGGAATAGTGGAGTTTATTGAAAATTGAGAGAAGTGTTCTTGTTTTGGTTAAATAGACTTTGTGCTATTTTCACATTGCAAGAGTTTGTGTTTACATTTGTGAGAATAGAATTGTTTAGAGACTTTGTGCTATAAACTTTTGTGTTCAATTTAGTTATATCATATTGGGTGAGAGTGGATACTTTGAGCTACATTTGAATTCAATTAAGTTTGTTTGTGGGAAATAAGTTAAACAATAGAAGATTTTGGGTTTCTATGGTTTGTTTCAGTTCATAAGTTGCTAAATATTAGTTCTATTGAAATTGTCATTTTGAAAAGGAAAACATCTATTCTGAAAAAAGAGAATAGGATGAAATGAAAACACCCTAGTTATATAAGTATTAAGAGTTGTTGATTAGAAATAATCCATTATCTAGAGGGAACCTCCTCTTGCTGAGAGGAGAGACTCTGTCTCATCATAGTTGTCGCAATATAACCACTTTGTCGTCAGTTCGCTAAACGACAAAATATTCACCCAATGGTTTTTTGGTGACTCTACTAGGGAAGAACGTGCAACTTAGAGCCTCACGCTTTGAGTTGAAGCATTTCATCCTCGTCCATTGTTTTAAGTTGTTCAAAACTTTATTGAGTACATTGCATTCTGGTAGACTCAAGGTATACACAAAGTAAGAGAGCTCAAGGTATTATTGATCCTGGATTTGAGTTAATGCAGCAAAATAACTTTGGTCTTTTACCTCCATAACCTCAGCTTCAATGAACAAGGAGTTTTCCTCCTACCAACTCCAAGTCTCCAATACTAGGTGAAGCTTCCAGCTCTAGTACTAATAGAGTTTTATCTGTTTGAATCCCTCAAAGGTTTGTTATCCCACCTTTCGATTAGCGCATAATGGCAGCTCAAGGCCTGTGGGGTAATACTTTTGGTCCTTTGAATTTAATGCCACTACTACATGAACTACCTTGTAGTTCAAGGAAGAATTTCCCTAAATTTTATGGTGATGGGAAAGTCCATCCAAATGAACACATTGCAGCTTTTTGTATAGCTTGTGGTGTGCTAGGAGTGGAACATGAAGATGTGGCTGTGAGACTTTTTGTAGAATCATTGCAAGGTGCTACTGCAGATTGGTTCTACTACCTCCAAGCTCAAACCATAACCAACTAAAATACTCTCAAAACCAAGTTTGAAGCTATGTTTAAGCCTGCAAAAGATGCACATGCTTTGTTAGCTCAGCTAACGTAGATGAAGAAAGAACCACGTGAGCCCATGCGAGATTTCATCGCCAAGTTCAATAAATTGACAAATAGGATTCCAGCAATTGCTCAACCAACGGCGGAGAATCTTAAATGTTTCTCCATCAACACTTAGCTTTCTGAGGTAAGTTCTCTATTAAGGTAGGCTGGTCTTGCTAATCTTCCTGCAGCTCAAAGTTTGGCTATAGAGGTTGAAGATGATCTTATCCTTGTGGGTAAGATAAGAAGAGATTCAAACAAAAATAGAGGTCGGCCCTCTACTGATAATTCATCCACAAGCACCATAGATCCTATGGTGCAGAAGTTAGAAAATGAGTTTCTAGATTTGAAGAAACAAATGTCCCAAGGTATGTCCACTCCTTCTTATAGGGATATACCAAGGAGGACATTTCCTAACAATTCATATTAGAGCAATGCTGCCAAAAATCAAGGGCAACAAAATCGTCTTCCACCCACACAGGGGAAGCTTGCCATTGAAGCACCACCGGTCAACTCAGTAGTTGGCTACTATGAAGTGGAACATGATAATTCTTTCCAACCTGATTTGGATCAAGAGGATAATGCTAATCTTTTTACAGAAGGAGAAGAAGAATTAGCTGGCAACTCTACCATTGGTTTTCTGAACTACCAAGATGAAGCAGAAAGAGAAGGAGAGGTATATGATGGAGCGTATGTTGTTTTTACCAGGTCCCAAAATCAATCAAATCAGCAAGATGATAAAGGAAAGTCAAGAGAGGAGCCTCAACCTGTGATTTCAATTGCCAAACGAGGAAGTCCATTGCCTTTTCAGTCAAAGGATCTGGTTGTTAATAAACAAGTAAGTTCATCTAGCAATCCTGTTTCTTTTACTTTTGTTCCTCAGACCAGTACTACCCCTATTAAACCCCAGAATGATGGATTTCCTTCCTCCATATCTAGTTCATTTCGTCTCTTTGACATAATAGATCATGCTAGGAAAACCAAAATCCAGATGTATGAAGTAGAATATCTACAAGCTAACCCTGATCAATTTGTTAGGTTAGCTAAGTATGTTAAAAACAAGACTGTCCCTACAGGGCAAGATTCTCCTAAAATTTCCCATGACTCTTCAAAGAATAGGTCCACCCAATATAACCTAGTCACTACTCCCCTTGTTGCTCCAAGGAAGATAGAACCCTTCTATGTTTCTCTATTGGTCAATGGCCACAAGTTAAGCAATTGTATAATAGACTTTGGGGCTTCTGACAATGTCATGCCCACCACGGTGGCAGATGCTCTTAGTCTCACTTTGACTAAGACCTTTGGGAGATGTTTTTAATGGAGAATAAGCAAGTACCTTTGTCAGGCCAAATCAAGGATGCCCAATTTGCATTTGTAACCTTTCCAGATAAGAGGATCAAGATGACCGTCCTAGTTGTTGATGTTCCAGCTTCTTATGGCATTTTTCTTGGACATAATTTTTGTAAAGATGTGGGTGAAGAACTAAACATGGATCTATCCGAGACAAGGATTCCTATTAAAGGTGTTAGGCAAAAGTTATTTCCTGAGAAGGAGGGCAAAATATATTGTTACCTAAACGAAAAATCCAAAAGCCCAAATTTTGTTTGAATCTTCAGGAATGGGTAATTATTTCTTGTCTACTAAAAATACTTCTAGTTCATCAGATGAGAGTTCAGATATTTCAAATGGAGAATCAGCAGATATTTCAGAGGAAAGTTTAGATGAAGGCATAGTAATGCCAGATTCTTCTCTTTCTAATGAGGAAGAATCTACGGGTCATAGAAACATCAAAGTAGGAAATTCAAATGATGTTTAGATTTTAGAATTTGATGGCAGTTGTTCTTCCACCGGATCTAGAGCTGGAGTAGTTCTAATATCTCCACAATGTGATATATTTCCTTTCTCCTATAAGTTGCAGTTTGACAATACTAATAACACCGCTGAATACGAGTCATTATTACTCAGAATGGAGGTTGCTCATGTTAAAGGTATTAAAAATCTTCACGCACAAGGTGATGCTAAACTTGTGGTTTGTCAAGTGAGAAATCTATATCAGACCAAGAATGAAAGGCTGAGACATTACTGCAATTGTGTCTAGGATTGCATTGAAGTTTTTGATGCTTTTGACATCTCTGCAGTGCTAAGAGAGTTTAATGATCATGTTAATTCATTAGCTATCTCTGCCACCCTTATGGTCCCCCATAAGGACTTCAAAGGTAACAAGTACACAATTGAGTTGGTTTTCCAACCAAGTGTGCCAGACAATGCTAACCATTGACAGGTCTTCAATGGTGATAATCAGATCATAGCTTTCTTAGAGAAGACAAATAACTTTGATGAGCTCTATTTTGAAGGTAATGATTCTCCACCACGTGAATATGTTTCTGAAATAGATTCACCAACTGGTGATGAGATTCTTTAGCTAAAAGGGAATAAGATTCTGAAAGGTTTGGTTTCTCTAGAAAAGTTATTTAACAAGCATGATAGATATATTAAACAGTAGAAACAACTTGATTCAAGTTCATCCATGGAATTTGAGCAAGTAAATTTGAGTTTTGAGGCAGATCCCAAAATGGTTAACATTGGGAAGTGTTGCACTGCTGATGAGATATTCAAGTTCATTACACTTCTTCGTCATTACATTGATGTTTTGGCATATTCATATGATGATCTGAAGTCTTTCAAACCCTAGGAGATCCAACACGAAATCCCTCTCAAGGTTGGATCGTTGCCTCACAAGAAAAAATAGAGGCAGTATAATCCCAAGATATCAGGTACTATTCTTTCTTAAATTCAAAAAATGCTTAATGCTAGAATAATCTTTCCCATCCATCATTCCACTTGGATTGCAAATATTGTTCCTGTGAGAAATAAGAACAAAGAAATCTGTATTTGTGTTGATTTCAAAAATCTAAACCAATCTTCTTTAAAAGATAACTATCCTCTTCCTATTATGGACGAAGTGTTACAAACTGTAACTAGTTTAGAGATACTGTCTATGTTAGACAGTTTCTCAAGCTATAATCAAGTAGAAGTTAGCAAAGCAAAGCAATACAAGACTGCCTTCACAACACCTTGTGGCACATTTGCATACTGCAGGATGTCATTTGGTTTGATTAATGCTGGCGCTACTTTCCAAAGAGCAATGGATCTCGCTTTCAGAGATGAGATGGGGAAATTCATTGTGGTGTATCTTGATGACTTGACCATTTTCTCTAAATAGCGTCAAGATCATGCCTACCATTTGTGACAGGTTCTGGAACGGTGTCATCAAAATGGTATTTCTCTTAATCCTAAGAAATTAGTTTTTGGGGTTACAGAGGGTAAGCTTCTCGGTCACATTGTTTCTAGAGAAGGCACTAAAATTGACTCAAAAAGAGTCAAGTCTATCCAGAATCTTACTTTTCCTGCTAGTAAGACTGCAGTTCATTCTTTCTTTAGCAAGGTGAATTTTCTGCGGAGGTTCATCCTGAAATTCACAAAGAAAACCCATCATATTGTCAATATGATGAAGGGTAAGACCACTTTTTGTTGGAGTGCGGAAGGTAAGGCAGCATTCAAGGATATTAAAAGGGCCATATCTCATGCTCCGGTTCTAGTTTGTCCTGACTATACTAAATATTTCATAATGTACAGTTATGCTTCTGAACATACACTTTCAGCCATTCTAGTTCAGTAGAATGAAGAAGGTGCAGAATCTCTGATTTCATTTATGAGTTGCCCACCGAAGGCTTATGAACTTAAGTACTCAAATAAGTAGAAACATGCTTATGCCATGGTAAAGGTGGTGAAGAATTTTTGGTTTTACATTTTGAATTCACATACTGTTGTTTTGGTGTTGGATACAATAGTGAGATCTATCCTGACACAACAAGAATTTGGGACTAAAAGGGGCAATTGGATTGCCAAAATTCAAGAGTTTGATCTTGATATCAAACCAACCAAGCTTGTGCATGGTAGGGGTTTGTGTCAACTAATTGCTAACAATGTCCCAAAAGAAACAGGTGATGAAGAGGTAGAGGTTGAGGATATGCCAACTATTCTCTTCGTTACTACAACAAATGAGTGGTATTCCACTATTGCTCATTTTCTTACCTATGGTGAGTGTCCTCATTTATCTTATAAAGAGAAGCGAACTATCAAGTTAAAGGCTGCAAATTATGTCTTGTGGGATAATGGTTTGTATAAAAGAAGCCTTGATGGAGTTTTTCTCCGTTGTGGATAAAGCACAACAAAGCAAACTTTTAGAGTCTTTTCACAACTTGGCATGTGGAGGACATTTTTCTACACCTGTAACAACTCATAAAATTTTGCGGGCTAGGTACTATTGGCCTACATTGTTTCAAGATGTGTACAACTAGGTACGTAGATCTGAGCTCTGTCAATAGTTTGTTGGGAAGCCTAAGTTGGCTGCATTACCAAATAAACCAGTTATGATTGAAGAGCCTTTTCAGCAATGGGGCATTGACTTCATTGGTGCTGTGAACCCACCATCAATTGTGGGACACAATTTTGTTCTCACTGAAACAGATTACTTCACCAAGTGGGTGGAGGCAATCCTAGTCAAGCATGCTACTTCTGAGGTAGTGTGCAATTTTCTCAAGGAGAATATTATTTCCCAGTTTGGAGTTCCAAACAAAATTGTAGCAGATAATGCTACCTATTTTTCTTCAAATGAGATCACTAGTTTTTCCTTTGGATATGGGATCATTCTTTCTCATTCATTAGACTATTATCCATAAGGGAATGGTCAGGTGGAATCTAGCAATAAGAATCTGGTTACAATTATCAGGAAACTGGTGGAGGATAATTAGAGGACTTGGCATAAAGCTTTGTTTGATGCTTTATGGGTTGAGAGAATTACCCCCAAGAGGGCAATAGGTATGTCACCGTTTCAGCTTCTATATGGTTTGAATGCAGAAATACCTATTACTTTGGAATTGTCAGCTTTGAAGTTGGCAAAAGCAGTGGAAGATAGAACTTTTGAAAGTTCTTTGGATAAAAGAATAATGTACCTCACTGAACTTGAAGAGCAACAGGTTATGGTAGTAGACCGTATTGCTGAGCATCAAAATTAGGTTAAGAAACTTTTTGACAAGAAGGGGAAGGCTAGAGAATTTCAAATTGGAGATCAAGTCTTGTTATGGGACAAGAGGAGAGAGCCAAAATGAATGCATGGGAAGTTTGATTTCCTATGGAGAGGCCAGTTCGTCATTCACCAATTTTGTGGTGAAAATAGCTTCTTGCTAGAGTATCTTGATGGAACACCATTCTTGCTGCCTCATAGTGGACAACATCTGAATCATTTCAATCCATGAAGCATCAGATAAGTTCGCATGTACATTTGTATAGTTTTTGTGTTTTTACTTTTTAATTTTTGTTTAGTCTTTTTGTGTCTTTTTGTTTTGGTAGCTTGACTCTATGGCCCAATGGCATGGATGAAGGGACTTAGAGATTAGATTCTTCTCCCTTGGATTGCTTCAAAGAATGATTGAAGGAAGTTCCCCAGTTAGAGCCAGTTGTTGTCCTCAAAATTAGCTGTGCTCATTTTGTAGACAACCCCTACAAAACTTGTCAATTTCATAGCCTACACTCTAAGTTCACAAATTGAGGCAAGTTATCTTGGCCTCGTACAAAGTCTTTTCACACCATAGAATAGCTTGTGACATTCCCATAAGTTGATTCCTTGATATTCATGAGAATCGTTTAGGTTACAAGCTTGTCAAAATATCAATTTTGACCTTTTTTAAGGTGTTAGAAAAGTTTGTTGGTTTGATGTGCATGAGTGGCAAATTTTGCCCCTCATACATCTTGTTTTTATCGATTTCCTTTGCATATGTTGAGACGGTGAAATTTGCCGCCATGACATGTTTTTCTTCTATATGCAGGGGCGGCAAATTTTTCCACCCATCCATGTCGTGCTTCTGTCTATGTTAGCAGTAAAAATAACCACTTTTACAATTCATTAATGTTACGACGAATTAACTCATGTGACATTAATGGCAATTTTTAATTTCAATTTTAGGTTTTTAAAAGGTCTTTTAAATCATTCTATTCTTTATTTTTGTTTATGTTGTCATTCTTCACTCCTCCAATCAATTAGCAAACCCTTCATGAAATCATGTGAAGTGAAGGATCAAAGTGGATTTTTGACTTTGAAGGCGTGTCTAGGGTTTCAGTCGACTGTTGCGGGTGAGTCTTATTTTTCATTTTGATTTCTACTTTATGGTTTGTTGTATACATCAAAGATATTTGTTTATGATTTTTGTAAAGCCCTATAAACTTAGTTAAATTTATCTTTGTGTTTATCATTTGTTGTAAATCATTTTAGTATACATTTTAGTTTTTGTGTTTGTTATCGAAAACCCTAGTTTTTCGGTTTTGGGTGAGTCTTGTTTTTCCCACTGTGTCTTTGCATTTTCTTTAAACTTGTTTTTATTTTGGGTTTTTGATCTTTAAAGGTAGAGCCGGCAGATTTCTCCACTCCCACTTTTTCGTTTATTTGATAATGTATCGGCGGCTAATTACACCACCGATGCATTTTGTCTTAGTTGTTTTACCCTAAGTAAGGGTGACGAAATTCGTTTCCCCTGCACGAAACCGATACATGTTCAAAAATCAACTACCCCACATATGTTTGAGTGGTCAAACTTACTACCCTAACATGTAAACTACAAACTTTACTATATGTCGAGTCAGCGAATTTCACCACTGATTCATATATGCGTAAAGTCTTTTGCTAAGTGCTGGGTCAGAAAAATTTTCTTCTTGTGTACTTGAATGTTCCATCCTAAGGTGTATGGGTGGCAAATTTTTCTGCCTTTACACGAAGGAAACTTTGAACTTCTAAATGTAGAGTCTGTCCATTTTGCTGCTCTTACATAAACTCTACGAACTCACCCGATATGCAGGGTTAGTAAAATTTACCACCCTGACACCTGCAAATTGTCCCTAACATGCAAGGGTGGCAAATTTTTCCGCCCGTGCCATTCACTCTCTCAATTTTTTTCCCATGCATTCACTCCCTCAATTTTTTCTAACTATGGGAGATTTTCCAATTTTCTTTCCTGAGCCCGCTTTCCTCCATTTTTTTGGTCTTCTTGCACTATAGCCCTTTCAAGCTTACTCCTATGGTCATGATCATGAACATGCAGTCTCCCCAAATTACAAGTATTTTCCCTTAACTGCATGATCATGGCTTTTGTTACAGTGTCTTCTACGAATTTGCTCTATTCATCGACATCCTTCTGGTGTTGGTCTTCCAAATGACTGAGTTGTCTCTGAAGAAGTCAAAAGCAATGAAGGACAAATACCAAGGTGTTTTTCCAATCACCTCAGTTACCTTGAATTTTGATGATTTTCAAGATACAAAGATTCGCCATGTGGACATGGTTGAATTTGTGGAGAGGATTAAGTCAAATAACCCCAGTCCTCTTATGCAGAAGATCGTCAAGAGCAACATTCACGTGGTGTCTTCTTTTCCAGTGGTAGCACACAATACAAAGTTTGTTCTTCAGTGTGCTCATTTCTACAACAAAGACACTACGGAAGTGGTGGATGTAAATGGTAATGTGATCATAAGATTAGACCCAGAGTTTATTGATAAAGTTTTCATGTGTCCCGCTTTGGTTGATGTTGTAAAACTTGATTTTACTATTGCTCAATAAGAATATGATGAAAACTCTAAGAAGGCTAAGAAGACAATTAATAACAAGTGGTTTAAAACTCCAAGGTCAACTTTGTCTAGATGGCCAAGGAGTTTTCCTCAAAGTGATTTTGTTGAGGAAGTAGGCGATCTAATAACTCTTCTTAGTAGGGTAAGAGGGCTAGCTTCTTCTTCACTTTTTCATGAATGGATGTATCCTTTCATCAAGATTATACTTCAGGGCAAGCAGGTGATCTAAGGGTTGGCTTTTTCCAAGGCTATCCTTACATGTTGCCAAGATTTCCTTCAAATAAACTTGTTCTGATGGAATTGTGTAGACAAATGATTGTCGTGCATAATAAACAAATGGAGCTTAAGAAACCAAGATTTAGGTTTCCAGTTGAAATTGGCAGATACTCAGTGTTAATTACAGCAAAGGCCAGAGCTATAGAGACTGAGATGCAGTTGGTGACCATGAAGCAATTCAAATGGAGACCAAAGTTTGATTACAAGGGTGTGAAAGATAAAATTAAAAGGAAGACTCAATTTCATGAGCCTATGGTTGAAGATGTCTGGGTTGATTTGAGGACCGAGGAGGAAATTAGAAAACTAGATTATAGCAGGTTATCTCTAGAACAAATTGAATATTTGGGTCTAGCTTATATTCCAGAGGATATGATTGATGATGAAGAGGTTCTTAATTCAAGCTATGTCAATTAGAATGTTGTTAATTGTCCCTTCCCTGCTATACAATGGTCTCAAAAGGAATTGACTTCTTTAAGGAAGAGCTTTGAACCTGTGTTAGCTAACGACAACCTGTGGCTCCAAAGCAGAGGCATACCATTGAAGGATTTTGTAACTGGATCTAAAGAAGAGATTTTAGAGCAAACTAGTAAAAAGGCTGAATTAAGGACAAAGAATAAAAGTAATACTCCAGGTACATCTAAGATTTCCAAACCAAGGATCAGATTTATGTCTAAGGGAAAAAAGGCCAAGGTCACCAAGAAAGAGTCAGAGGTGGAAGAAATGGATGTTGAGGAACAAAGGACTGATGAGCTAGCTACTGAGGAGATAGAGGTTGAAGATAAGTCTTCAGGGGAGCAAAGGGAACAACAAGAGAAAGAGATAGGAGAGGGTCAATAAGGTTTGCAAGATGAAGTTATGTCTCCGTAGAGGGATGTACCATAGGAAACTGAAACCTTTTCTCCTTTGCCCAATGCATCTATTTTAGTTCCTTTGTCTATTTTGCCTACTATCCCAGTTTCACCTATCAATATTCCATCTTCTGAATCTCCATCATCTTCGAGGACAATTTTTGATAATCCTCAAGTTGCTTTTGATAATGTTCTTCGTTCTTCTGAATCAATTCCTAGTATGTCATCATCTTTTGACATTGGAGATTCATCGATCTTTGACCACTTTGTTTTGGGATCTAAGCAAGTTTCAAATGTGGATGTGTCAGGTGCAGTGTTTACTGATACTCCTCCTATTGTTTCTACTTCAAGTGCCAGTGTAATTCCTACCACACCAACAATGGGACCTGATCCAAATGTAAGTACTTCTGTGCTTCCTCCATGGCTATCATCTTATACACCCAAGAGAAAGAAATGAGCCATCTCCCTAGATGATTTTGATTTTGGTAAACTAATGCCTGTTAAGGCTAAGACTCAAAAGAAGCCTAAAACACTTTCTTGAGTGCTAGAAGATAAAGGATACAAATTTATGGAAATTGGTAAACCCCCACATGATGCCACCATGGAGAATTTTAGTATGAATGATTATTCTATTTCTAGAATTGAACTTGGAAAAATCACACATGAGAGTGCAAAAGCTGATATGCAATCTGCACTGGATTCTTTGATTCAAAAGTTTGATAAAGAAAAGGAAATGAAGGACTATTATAAGGCAATGGTAGAACAATTGACTGCAGTGGTGAGGAAGATCGCTTTGAATTCTAAATCAGTAACTTTTGAAGTTGTTTCTCTTGAAGACCCTATTATTCAGAAGGCTGAAAAGACTCATCTCAAAGGAAAAGTGGTTGAGGAGTATTTGGAAAATATGCATGCATAGGGAGTATCTCTTCTTACAAATGTAGCTAAGAAGATAGGTAAAATGGAGAAGGTCAGAGCAGAGCTTGATGATTTGGTTGACACTATTTCTTAGGATATTGAGCATTTGGATCAAAGCTATGATAAATGGACAAAAATGAGGAAATTGAAAATCAATGCTTTGATATCAATTGGTGTTATTCCAAATTAGGATTCATACACAGAGACTAAGGAAGCATTGACATGTCGGAGCCATGTGTTAAAGGATTTGATCAAGGATCTGGAAACTGCCAAGAAGCTGAGTAACCAGAATGATGTTAGTCTCTTACATAAGTTGGAGGAACTTCTGTGCAATCTGGTATCTAAGGATAATCAATTTCTTCCTGCGGATGAGATGATCCAAGATTTTGAGAACATGTTTCAGAAGGAGTTTGAAGATAAAACCTTTTCAGTTTCTTCCATGGATAATATTCTGGACAACCAGTTAACTTTGGATAATCTAAAGGCCAAGTTAACTAGTCATGCTAAAGCAATCACAACAGTAAGAGATGCAATAGTCAGAGCCCAGATGATTTTCAGGAACACTGTCAATCTAGATAGTTTGGGGATGCAGGCTGCATTTACCATGTATGATGCCCATTTGAAGAAAGAAAGCAGTGCAAGTTGAAGCAGGTTTACATAACTTAGTTTATTTTGTGTTTTTCATATGTACTTTTGAATTAGTTTTGGACATTTTTATATGTACTTTTCTCAGATGTAATTACATGTAAAAACTTAGGAGGTCCCAAGTCAATAAGGACCCCTATTTTTGAATAAGTCAAAGTAGTTAGGTTTTTTCTATTTTTGCTCCAAGCTCCTCTGTATAAATAAAGAGGGCCTCTTTTGTAATTATCTATCTTTTATCTATTGCAAAGAAACTCTACCGAATTGGAAAACATATCAAGACTTTGAACTTTTCATGTTTATCAAATTTTCAAGGGAATATCAATATAAGCAAGCAGTTTGAGTCTCAAACTTTAAGTTGAATCATATTGTTTTATGATATCAGTGTTCTTATGTCATTGGTATTATATTATATTGAATCATTGTTGGAATAGTGGAGTTTATTGAAAATTGAGAGAAGTGTTCTTGTTTTGGTTAAATAGACTTTGTGCTATTTTTGCATTATGGGAGTTTGTGTTTACATTTGTGAGAATAGAATTATTTAGAGACTTTGTGCTATAAACTATTGTGTTAAATTTAGTTATATCATATTGGGTGAGAGTGGAGACTTTGAGTTACATTTGAATTCAATTAAGTTTGTTTGTGGGAAATAAGTCAAACAATAGAAGACTTTGGGTTTCTATGGTTTGTCTCAGTTCATAAGTTGCTAAATATTAGTTCTATTGAAGTTATCATTGTGAAAAGAAAAACATCTATTCTGAAAAAAGAGAATAAGATGAAATGAAAACACCCCAAACATAGTTTTAGTTTATATAAGTATTAAGAGTTGTTGATTAGAAATAATCCATTATCTAGAGGGAACGTCTCCTTGCTGAGAGGAGAGACTGTGTCATTATAGCTGTGGTGATATAACCATTTTGACGTTAGTTATCTAAATGACAAAATATTCACCCAACAATATTCCATGTGTCTTCCATGTGTTTTATGTGTCTTCCTTGTATGTATTACATGTTTGTGGCGTGGTCTAAAGATGTGTGGCAATGAGCCCCCCCATGCTGTATGTGTTTTACGTGTCTGTACATGTGTGTTTTGTTTACTTTAGTTAGCATTGTATTTAGATATGAAATGGATTAATCATGTCTTCTCTTCATGACTTCTTCATGTATTCCATGATTGCATTCATGTTTTCTCCATGTATTGCATGCTTTCACTGTCTTCTCCATGCATTGTGTGCTTCCTTACTATATTCACTGTCTTATGTGACTGTTCAGTGTTTTCTTATGTTTGCCTAAGTCTGGGGGCTAGAAATAGTCCTTCAAGCTTAGGGTGTATCTTCATTCTAGTGTTTGATGTGTTTTGATATGCTTCGATTGTACTTTAATCCATGTGCTAAATCATAAAATTATGCACACGTTAAAGTGGGGGCTAAATAATGAAGGGGGTAAATTATAAAAGACACAACAACAGAAATTGCACATAGAAAATAGAACTTTCTTTTATTGATTTGGACAACTTATTACATTACAGGAGCTCAAATACAATCAAAGGAATAAACCATCCATAGGCTGCAACACATTACAAGTTCCTCTCACAAGACTCTGGAATCATCTGCCTTCTGTAACCCCAAATCAACTAGGGTTTCTATTTTCCTGCCTATTCTTGAATCTACACTCTCCCCCTTAACTCCACTACTGCCCAAGGTTCCCAAAATAGTCATAAATAGCACTTTTTGGCAGACTCCAGCTAAATTTTGAAATTAGCAACTCCCTCCAAAAGTAGGTCAACTTCCGGGAAGCATAACTTTTGATCATAGTGTTTGATTGATGAACCGTTTTAAGCGCCGGAAAGCTCACGATGTGAAATATCACATCAAAAATGTGTAAATCGATTTATGTCAATGTTTTGGGACATTATGGGATGTTTTAGTGCCACATATCTTGTTTCAGAAATTTTCAAGGGCTTTTCAGAAAACAAAAACTTTAATATCTTTCAGCTCACAAATGATCTTTGCCTGATTCCTTCGCCAAAGGTCTTATATTTCAGTTATGAATCTTGTTGCAGGTTTTCACTTCAATCCGTGCCCAAATGTAAAATTACCTAAAATGGCAGTTAAACTTTCCAAAACTGGCAGTTTGCTATTTTTAGCAGTTTGGAAAAATTGAAAGTCCTACATCATTATTCAAGAGATTATGGAACCAGAAACACTAATTATGGAAAGAAATGAAAACAACTACAATGATTTTGAATCAAATTCTTTTGGGGTGATGCAAGATTACCCTTACACCACTGGATGCTCCTGCATCAAACACCCAAGGTAATTTGAGAAGTGACCCTTTCACGTCTCAGGTGTTTGTTTGAGGAAAACCTAAATGGTCAACCTCTGCTTTAGATAGCCAAGAAGACTCTTCAATAGGCCTTCCTTTCCATTTCACTAGATATTCTTCATATTGCCTGTTCCGAGTACTCCTTCCCACATGGCTATCCAAGATCTCTTCTATTTCCTCTGTTGAAGTAGATGCTGGAATACTCCACTATTCTTCTGTTGGTCCATCCTCTGTGCCACCTTCATGATATTCTGTTAAACCATTAATGTTGAACACAGGGGAAATATTGATCCCACTTGGAAGCTCTACCTCATATGCATTTCCTGAATCATGCTTCTTCAAGATTCTGCACGGTCCAAATTTCTTCATTTTCAACTTATTGTATGTTCCAATTGGGAACCTTTCTTTTCTTAAGTGAACCATGACTTCATTTCCTACTTGGAACTCTTTATATCTCCTCTTTTGATCTTCCTTAGCCTTGTACTAAATATTCATCTTATTAATGTGCTTTCTCACCTCTTCATGCAAATTCTTCAGGTGTTCTACAAAGTCTTCGGCTTCGGCACTTGTCTTTTTTCCTTTTTCCAGCTTCCTTAACTCAGAAGTATTTCTTGGGCTATTGCCATATATAATCTGGAATGGTGATTTACTAGTACTCCTATTGATAGAATTGTTGTAAGCAAATTCTGCCTGTGTTAAAATCAAATCCCATCCCTTGGGTTTATCTCCTACTAAGCATCGTAGAAGGTTACCCAAACTCCCATTCACCACTTTGGTGTATAGAACTAAACTTCAAATCTGTCTTCAAATTCTTCCACAATGTCCTCTAGAAATAACCAAGAAACTTGGTATCTCGATTTGGAACTATGCTCTTTGGTAGACTGTGTAATCTCACCACCTCCCTGAAAAAATAACTTTGTAATATGAATAGCATCATTAGTCTTCTTGAAAGGAATAAAATGTGCCATCTTCAAGAATTTGTCCACCACCACAAAAATGGAATCATGTCCTCTTTGTGTCCTTGGTAAACCAAGAACAAAATCCATACTAATATGATTCCATGGCTTCTCAGGTACAGGTAGTGGCTGATACAACCTTGTATTCTGATTTGTTTCTTTTACCATCTGACACACTCGGCAACTCTACACAAATTTCCTCACATCCTGCTGCAACTGTGGCCAATAATAATTTTCACCACAATAGAAAAGGTGTTATCTCGACCAAAGTGTCCAAATAATCCCCCACTATGCTTCTCTTTTATCAGGTTCTCTCTCATGGAACTCCTCAAAATGCACAACTAGCTTCCTCTAAACAACATGCCATCTTGGATTATGAAATCCAACCATTTTGTCCCATCCAAAGCAACAGGTTCCAGACAAGCTTTCCAAGCCTCTGCAAAATCTGGATCTTCAGGATACAAACTTTTGAGCTCATCGAACCCAACAACCTCTATCTTCATTTCTGTCAACAAATTTTGCCTTCTACTCAAGGCATCTACAACTCTGTTGGACTTGCCACTCCTGTGCTTCAAAACAAAAGTATAACTCTGCAAAAACTCAACCAATTTCAAGTGCCTTTGATTTAAGTTCCCTTGACTATTAAGATACTACAAAGCCTGATGATCAGTATATAAAACATACTCTTTTGGCAATAGATAATGTCTCCATTTCTTCAAAGCCTGAACTATTGCATAAAATTCCTAATCATAAACAAAATACTTTTTCTTGGCATCATTAAGCTTCTCACTAAAATAGGCAATGGGCTTACCTTCTTGACTCAAAACAACTCCTATAGCATTGTGACTAGCATCACAATCTACCTGAAATACCTTATTGAAATCTGGAAGTGCCAAAATAGGTTGCTCTGTGACTTTCTGCTTCAATGTATCAAAACTCTTGTCTGCTCCTTTAGTCCATCTAAACTCTTTTCTATCCCCTCTCATTGTTTCTGTTAGGGGTGCAGAAATGCTACTAAAATTCATAATAAAATTTCTGTAAAAACTTGTCAAACCATGAAAAGATCGTACCTATGTGGCACTCCTTAGCATAGGCCATTCGATGATAGCCCTCACCTTCTCTGGGTCCATCTTAAGACCTTCCTCTGAGACAACAAATCCAAGGTATACCAACTCCTTCTTTGCAAAACTACATTTCTTCAGATTGATCAACAACTTCTCCTCCCTCAGCTTCTCCAAAACTCTTCTGATATGCATCATATGCTCATCCCAAGTCTTACTGAAAATCAAAATATCATCCAAATAAACAATAACAAAACTTCCCAAAAATTCTTTCAATACCTCATTCATGAGCCGCATGAATGTGCTTGGTGCATTGGTTAGCCCAAATGGCATGACTAACCACTCATACAAACCTTCCTTTGTCTTAAAGGTTGTCTTCCATTCGTCTCCTTCTCTGATTCAGATCTGGTGATACCCACTCTTCAGGTCAATCTTTGTGAAGTACGTGGCTCCACTCAAACAATCCATGATGTCATCCATTCTTGGCAATGGAAATCTATACTTGATTGTTATCTTATTGATGGCTCGAGAGTCTGTACACATCCTCCACTCTCCATCTTTCTTTGGTGCTAGTATTGCAGGTACCGCACATAGACTTAGGTTCTTCCTTATCATTCCCTTCCTCAACAACTCCTAAACTTGTTTGTTCAACTCTTCATTCTCTACAGGGGTCATTTTGTGGGCTGCCTTATTCAGCAAACTAGCTCTCGATATCAAATCCACTTGATGACTTATATTCATTACTAGTGGTAAACCTTCTGGTACATTATTAGAGATAATGTCCTAAAATTCTTCTAACATATCAGAAACTTCTTCTGGTACATCTTCACATTTCTCTTGACTGATCTTAGGAATCAATGCAAAGCAATGACACTCATGCTTCATACCTTCCAAAAAATTTCTACCATCTACCAAGCAAATTCTGGTAGTACTACATACATTTTCTTCCACCTCCTTCAAGGGCTTCAATTTATGATGAACTCCATCCTTTGTTAGGGAATATGTGTTTGCACGGCCATCATGGACAATGCTCCTATCATACTGCTATGGCCTCCCCAACAGCATATGACATGCATCCATTGGTATGATATCACACAACACCTCATCATGGTAGTCTCTAATCGTGAACTTCACTAAACACTACTCATTGACTAAAGCTCTATGGTCCTTCTACAACCATGCAATCCGATATGGATCTACATGCTTTCTTCTTGTCAACTTCAACTTGTCAACCATCTCCTCTAAAACAAGATTATCAGTGCTTCCACTATCAATAATAATATCACAACACTTACCTTCACATTTGCACCTTGTGTGGAATAAACTCTTCCTCTGATTTGGTTATTTCTCCTCATTCAACAAAGTTCTTCTGACTACTAGGGTTTCTCCCCTTTTAGCATCTTCAGAACACTTAGATTGTGCATCTTCATCTACATGTACAACTCATGTATTACCTTCAGGTCTTCAATTCGTCCTTCCTTGATGTTGCAGACACTCGTATGCTCGATGCCCTTCTTCTCCACATTACAAATAGGTTCCTCTGAAACCTCCTCTTCCAAGTCCTTGCCCAAGTCTGCCTCTTCCTCTTCCTCTTTGTTCACCATTGTTCTAGTCACGAGGGCGGTAGGCATTATCCCCTCTCTAATTTTGACTGGTGCCAGCTTCTCCACTTTTCTTTTGATCTTCATTACGGCCTCCATAGGGTCTTCCACCAGTCCTTCCTCCTTGACCTCTTCCCCTTTGCATGCTATCGAATCTTTTATTCGGCTTCTCTTCCACCTTCAGGGAAAACTAGTATGCATCTTCTATGGTGGTCATTCTACCTAGGCTCAACTCCTCTTGAATACTCAGCCTCAACCCATTAATGTAACGGGCTACCTTCTCCTTGTTGTGCTCTACATGGCCTATCCTGATAGTAATTTTATAAAACTCTTATGTATACTCCTTAACAGACTTGTTACCTTGCTTCAGTCCTTGTAGCTTCTTCAGCAGCTCCATCTCATAGTCCACAGGAATGAACTGCTTCTTCAGTTTCTCCACCATCTGATCCCATCTAGTGATCTTTCCTTTTCCTCTTATGTTCCTCTCTAATTGGACCTCCTTCCACCAAATACTAGCATGGCCCTTCAACTTTGTTTTTGCAAACTTCACCCGATCTAGGTCCTCCACATCTTCATACTCGAAATACTCCTCCATGTCATTGATCCAATCAATAAGTTGTTCTAGATTCAAATCTCCAGAATATGTAGAAACTTCGATCCTAGGCCTCTTTCTGATCTTTGAAATGGCCCTCAACAACCTAACTTCTACAGGATCTCTTGCAGCTTCTTGTTCTTCCTCAAATAGCTTTTCTTCAGCTTCATCTTCCCTTTCTTCTCTTATTCTCAGATCAAACCCTCTTCGCATCCCCTCTTGCAATGCATCGATCTACCTTTGCAGGGCTCTAAAACCCTCTTCCATCAAAGCATTCCTCCCAATATGATTTCTTCGTGGAGGCATCTTGATCTCCCTAGCAAACCCACAACCTCAGGTCCGGCTACAAACTGCGTCATAGTCGGCAATCTGTCTACACAGTCAAGAACCCTTGCTCTGATACCACTTGATGAAGGGGGTAAATCATAAAACACACAACAATAAAAATTGCACACAGAAAATAGAACTTTCTTTAATTGATTTGGACAACTTATTACATTACAGAAGCTCAAATACAATCAGAAGAATCAACCCTCCACAGGCTGCAACACATTACAGCTTCCTCTCACAAGACTTTGGAATCATCTGCCTTCTATAACCCCAAATCAGCTAGTGTTTATGTTTTCCCACCTATTCTTGACTCTACACATTCCCCCTTAACTCCACTACTGCCCAGTGTTCCCAAAATAGTCATAAATAGCACTTTTTGGCGGCCTCCAGCTAAATTTCAAAATTTGCAACTCCCTCCAAAAGTAGGTCAACTTCCAGGAAGCATAACTTTTGATCCGGGTGTCCAATTGACGAACCGTTTTAAGCGCCGAAAATCTTGCAATGTGAACTATCACACCAAAAATATATAAATGGATTTTTGTCAACTTTTTGGGATGTTATGGGATGCTTTAATGCCTCATATCTCATTTCAGAAATTTTTAGGGGCTTTTTGGAAAATAAAAACGTTAATATCTTTCAGCTCACAAATGATCTTTGCCTGATTCCTTCGCCAAAGGTCTTATATTTTAGTTATGAATCTTTTTTCAATTTTCTTCTTCAATCCATGCTCAAATGCAAACTTTCCTAAAATGGTAGTTAAACTTTCCAAAACTGGCAGTTTGCTATTTTTAGCAGTTTGGCAAAACTGAAAGTCCTACATTATTATTCAGGAGATTATGGAACCAGAAACACTAATTATGGAAAGAAATTAAAACAACTACAATGATTTTGAATCAACTTCTTTTGGGGTGATGCAAGATTGCCCTTACACCATTGGATGCTCCTGCATCACTAAATGTTATGGAGTAAAAATTAAACACATGCCTTTTTACCTCCTAATTTAGCTCCTAGGTCCCCGTGTTTACACTCTACAAGGCAAAATATTCATCCTGATGAGAAATCCCCTGAAACTCATGTGAAATGGGAAGTAGGGGCCCATTTAATACTACGGTCCCAACCAAAAAGGCACCTTGGGACTTGGGTGTCTATGCCCAAGTCCACCATGATTGGTTGGGGTAAAATTAAAGTCATGTTGGCATAGGACTTTTAAATGGGTCCTTCCTTGTTGTCTCTTTCAATTAATTTACAAAAGTTTAATGGGATAGCATATATAAACAAGTGTTTGAATTCATTCTCTAACAAGTTGATGATAGCAAGGTTATGATATTGAGAAAAGGAGCATTCAAGGCATTCATTGTGTTATTGTTGTAGATTTGTGTTAGTATTGTGTTTGTTGCAGATTTAGAATTATCATCAACATCCTTATGAGTTGAAGACTCTTCATCCTCCTAAGGACTTCACCTCCAAGGTGACATCATTACATTTGAGTCATTTCATGATCATTTGGATTATCTTTAGCCTCTGTCCTACAAGGACACATTCTCTCTCTAACAACAATGTTGGGAAAGATTGAATGCTAACCCAAGATTTGATTGAGGTAAATCCCTAAACACCAAAAACCCCCAAACTCCTTTTCTTCTTGTATGTAGGTTACAGGTGTAGGAATTATAGAAGTAAAGGTATAGGGAGGTTGCTTAAGGGTTAAAGATTCAAGATCTGAAAATAGAGTTCAAAAATTGATCTGAAGCAGACTCGGGTGCTAGCCCCAATGTCCAGCAGCTAAAACAAAACCTGGAAACAACATCAGAGCATCATTTATGACATTTTTCTAGTTTTGAGCTTTCAGATATTGTAACTTTATGGACTTGAGTGCTAGTCCTGGAGTGTTCTGACATTTCAACTTCTGAGGGATCGATTTGGACATCTCACTAATCACCTTGGTACTTTCAAATCTTGACTTGTTGTTATTGTTTCTCTGTTATAGGTTGATTATCATAATTCTAGGGTTTAGTGCATTGATTGACCTAGGGTTTGATAAAGGCTTGGTTGAATCACATCTTTCCTCTACAAACAAGAGCACAAAATCATTAGTTGAGTCCTCTTCCATCTTGTTGTAAATTGGCTTAGTTTTGTTCTTGAATGTTGTAGTGAAAGGAGGGTTTCATCTAGTGTACTCACATACTTTGTATCCACCTCTCTTTTACTACTTAATAGTTATTATGCAAATGTTTAAAAAAAAATCGCACTCATGGTTGAACATGTTCTTTTACTTTCTTAGTAAATTTTATGATTAATTCCAAGTTGTATGAGTTGTTATGTTACAAAACAAGGCGAATGAATTCTAGAATACACCTATAGGAGTAGCCATTAAAAAGTACAAAAATGTAAGGCGAAGATTGCAAAGTAGGAAAATTTTGACCTTGCAATAGAGTCTTAATGTGTAACCTTTTATTTGATAGAATCATATCATGCAACTTGATCTAGGACATAATTGTTCCATGTAGGCCCTAGTCTATCTAGTGCAACCTTATCTAATGGTGATGCAACCTTCTACCTTTTTCTCTCCTTCATATTTTGATTTGTTACTAAAGAAATAGTTATGTTAAAAATCATAGTGGGACATGCTCTTAAGGTGAGATGCGAAGACCTAAGCTTATCTTAGTTGTATTCAAGCACCTAGAATGTTAATGTACAAGAATGCAAACACCCCATACAAATAATAAAAGATGATGATGTGTAATGAACTAAAATATGATGAAAAATGATGCACTAAAATTATCTGTAATCAAATATGCCTCTCAAGTGATTATTTGATTTCTAATTGATAGTCGATTGTTGCTAATGACCTAGAAATGTCTATAAATACATGTCCTTAGTTAATTCATTAGTTTTGATGTACGAGACAACAAGATAATGGTCAAATTTTGGGATTCAAGTCATCTTGGAAGTAGGTAATTTGAATTAGGGATAAGGTGGACTAGGTCATTTGACACAACCTAGTCTTAGGTGATAAATAGATATGGGGAACAATTGACCTAGACAAATGTGATATGTTAGTGTAAAAAATAAGTCAAATTAGGCACCACGATAATGTATTTATAATGTGATTAATTTGTTGTTTTAAAATAAATATGTAAAAGTGCAAGGTATGCATTTGTATCCCTTACCTTTCCCCCCACTTTGGTGTGTGTTTGAATGTATACGAATCATGCATGTCAAAGTAAACTATGTAGTAATATAAATAGTCAACCATAATAGGATACAATGTTGAATCTTGAAATGATGCCTTGTTGTAGTTATGCACTTGCAAAAAACACACCATCATGTTTTCACTTGCATAGAAGATCTTATTAGTTGCACCTAGAAAAGGTGTTAGTACGCAAAAAATCATAATCACTAATTAGAGGATACATATGTGTGAAGCAAAATTTGTAGTAAATTATGAAAATATGTAGTGTATGTAATTGTGTATAGGGTAGTGTGGATGTGTAACCATTGTTTACCTCACAAAATATACTGATGGAAATTGATGTAGAAGGGATCATGACACATAGGGAGATTGTGGAGTTGGACATAATGTGAAACCCACTATGTATATGCATGGAAACCATATAAATTTGGTCTAAATGAAATCATGGAGTTTGAATTGATGTGGCCTACATGATGTATGAAAATGTGATGCCATGTAAAGAATGTATATGGAATCATGATGCATAAGTAAAACATGGAGTTGGAATTGATGTGGCCTCCAAAATGTATGTGAGCATGACACCATGTAAGGATGAGATATTTTGATAGGATGTATGCCTCTCTCAAATTGAATGTAAAATGTCGTTATATGGTCAATTTGATGAGAGGAGAAACTATGTGGTGTAGTAGTGTAGTGGTCAAATACAATGTATTAGTGTCCCTCAATGTAATGCATATGATGTTATTGATAAGGATTGTACAATGATGGGCATATTCATGTCCCCCAATTCCCCCCCACCCCCGCAAGTGAGTTCAATCATGTATGTAAAGTGTATCGATATATGCTAGATGTCATCATGTAGGAACAATGTAAGTAATATAATATAAGATATGATCATTTTTAAAGTAATGTATAATTCATGTTATCTTGTGAAAATGACATAAAAATTCCATCATGTGAGAACAACATTATTAAAGTGTCATATAAGATATCATCATGTGAAAATGATAGAATACATAGGACTTGATTGTGAGAAGACTATTTATGTAAGATAAAAGTCATGTAAGAATAGGATAGGAAATATCATGTGAGAAGCTATCAAGTAAGAGCAAGGAAGTAAATTCCATTAGAATTGTTATTGTATAGGTATGATGGCATGATTTCACATGAGGTTGAAAATGTGTAATTATTGTTTATGTTATCCTAATGGAGATGAAGTACTCAACTTGTTTGCTAAAGTGACATAAAATGAACCAAATGAGTAAGATAGGTATTATGATGTGTGCTATGAAGTAAAAATCCATGTTGTTTTGAAAGAGATTTTGTAAGAAATGTGAATGCAAAAGTAAAATTTAAGAAGGGAAACAATTGTACAAGGGAAACTATGAGCACGATGAACCATAGAAAACAAGATATGAACCCAAAAAGAAATGGTTTCCATATTTTTGGTCAACATGAATGAAGTATCACAAGGACACATTTTTCCTTGCATCATCCCAAATCCATATATGAAAAATCACAAAGGTAAGTGAAAAATAACTAAAAGGTATTAAAAGAAGGATTCATGAACTAAAGGGAATGATCATAGAAAATTTTGTCAACATACATAGTGAAAGGTAGCATTTTCATCATCCAAAAATTTCAATGAACATATGAAGGAATAAAATTGAAAGAAAAAACAAAAAAGAGAAGCAAAAATATGTTATAAATTTATAATGTTATCATGTTTGGCCCTTTTAAAAATGTGTTTGATAGGACATATTTTGATTTTAGTTTTGGAACCCATATTTGTTTTTCCTTTTGTTCTTCAAGTTCATAATATTATTGTCTTGATTAAATGCATTAAGTGTATAGCCACTTGTTTATTTTATACATATTCTATTGTAAAATTGTTTGGTTTTCTCTTAGTAGAATGTACTACATATTTCCTCTTATTCTAATGGGATAAGAGTTGTAGTCCTGAATATTCAAATTAGGTTGGATTTTACCATAGTATTTGATAATCCATTAATAGACAACTTACACTCTCGAGATTATTATTTTTTGATGATCTTATATAAGCTATATGATATATTATTCCTTTATTGAGGTTTTTATTTCTTTTTGTCAATAAATGAATCTTTTCAACAGGTTTATGTCTCTTGGAATTGTAATTTTTTTTCCCCTTATGAATAAATTTGACTCAAGGATGCAAAATTGAGGGAATTTGTTTATATTTCTCAAGCTAGGGATGTCTAAGGATCATGCAAAATTAAGCCCTTTTGTAATTTCTTTTACTATGTTTTGCACTCATTTTAATGTTCCCTTTGCCTAAGTGATTTTACCCCTTTTTAGTCCCTTTTCCTAGCCTTATCTTATCTATAAACCTTTCATTTCCCCTTTCCTATGTTTTTTTCCACCTTCCCATGTGTTCCTTAGCACTTAAGTAAGCCTTATTCCCATTTCCTAGTTGTTAGTTATCCCTTCCCACAAATATTTAATGCTCTCCTTACCCCTTTCATGTGTAGCCTACACTTCCCCTTGTTTCTTTTATATATCACAATCCATAAATCTAATTCACTTGAAACAACCACCAATCATCTTTATTCCACCTCCTCTTCCTTCTCATAATATTTGAGCCTCCTTGAGATATGGGTCAAACACATCTCACAAGTTTGAACTACCCTTTTTCAAGTTCCAAAATTAAATGTAAGGTTATCCTAGGCTAACTTGCCCCATTTTCCTTTCTTCTTGCCTTATATTCCTTCAAAAACATATAAATAGGTCCTCATTTCACTCATTTTGGGCATCCACAATCAAGTTTTCTATTGTGTGTTATCATTTTGCTAGAGCTTTAGCACATTGTTTGAGCCTTAGAGCCTTGGAGCATTATCATCTTGCTAGATAATTTCTTAGGATCCTTGGAGTTTTATTTTCCAACCATTCTGGAGCTTTTCCCATAACTTTGATGTGCCCTTTCTATATCCTCCCTTTATTTCATCATGTTTTATCTTTCCTCTTTCTATTTCCCCTATGATTTCACCCAATTTCTATCCATTTCCTTCCATTATCTCTCTCTCTCTCTCCTTCCATACCTTTTCAATCCCAATCCATCTCCCACACTTTTTGTTTCCATTTGATCCTCCATTTGTTTCTCCCATTACTTTTTCACCTCCTAGTTTCTATTTTCCCCCTTTCCATCCAAATTAGGGTTTGTGATTTGCGTTTCCATTTACATGTTTTTTATAGTTTTGATCTATTTATACTATTATCATGTTCATTTTTTATGTGGATCCATGTTTGAACACCCATTTGGAGCTTGACAAGGCTAGGTTCCCCTTTGATCTTTCCATTTTATAGGGTTTTTATACAAAAATCTATTTGCAGGTCAAATATGGGACAACTTGTGTATTTCTAATAGAGGTGGTAATTACAAAATGATTAGAATCTTGAGATGAACATTCCCTAAGTTTTTTGTCATTTCTAAGCAAGTTCAATTCTATCCATGAGGTTAATATTACCACACCTAACACATGATTTCTAACCCTAGGTCAAAATTTGTATGCCCCACATAACCAACCTTGCCTCAAATCAACTCCTATAGTATTCAAATTTCACAAAAAGCTTCTTTCTATCATTTACAGTCTATCTGTCTGATTTCATTAGCTTTTATCAAGTGCAAGGGTTCCATTTTTGTTTTTGTTTCTTTCATTTTATTGTTAGTTTTGAACAGCAGTTTATATGGAGTTACCTCACTCACTCTCCCACCATCACTAGGTTTTCTTTTGATTTCTTTGTTCTTGTCTATCAAAAGAAGCTAGAACAACTTGGGAAGACATGTTCATCATTGTACCTACATGTCTTGAAATTTTTAGTAGATCTTAACATATGGTCAATATTCTTGCTCCTACCACATTTGACCTACCTCTAGTGACCTTGAAATTTGATTCAAAGCCTCATGGGGTCATCCATAGCCTATTTCAAGTCGATCCTTAGTTAGTTTCCAAGTGTTTTTTTTTTTTCATTTTTCCTTGTCATACTGCATTTTTATTTTCAATTTTTAGTTTCAAGGATCAGTCTCTTATCTTTCATTAGTCCTAGTTCTAGTGTTTGCTTATTAGTGTTATACTAGGTTGAAAATTCTTATTTGGCACTAGTTTACATACACACATAAGAAAAGTAAAAACCCTAACTCTTGGACTTTATTTTCTTTTCTTTCATTTAGTGAACTTGTTAGATCATACTAATTCTTACTTTTGATTTTCATATGTTAGAGTAACTTTTCATCTTCAATGTGCTTAGAAGAGATTTTATTTTTACATTTGTTTTTTTATTATGTCCTTTTTTCTTGTGTTCTTTCCTTTTTACAAGAAGCTATTCCATTCTTATTTGTGTCTCTTTTCTCCTTGCTTTATTCTCATCCTTGTCCTCTTATCCTTCTTTTCCTTATTCTAGACTTCCTTTTAGCCATGGTATTTGCTTCTCTTTCCCTTGACCTTCTTATCTTTTTCCATGACTATGCCTACTATTCCCATTTAATTTCCACCTAACCCCTTTTCTTTGAGTGCCTTCTCACTTTCTTTGAGATAGATGCTTCCCTTATTTTCACTAGATTTATATGGAGTTACCTCACTCACTCTCCCACCATCACTAGTTCCTTCATTTAAGTATCCTAATGACCTAGATTCCTTCTTGAACTTTTATGCTCATGATAATGCTTATATCCTTTTCCCATATTCTAGTCCACCTTATAATGACTCTATTCCTACTTCCCTTATCTCTCCACCTTATCCTCCTAGAGAGCATTCACTTGTGGACCATGATAGTGATCCATCTGGCAAAGCTTCTCCTCCTATTCCCCCATCTACTATAGACACATTTATTGGAATTAGGTCAGACAACTAAGAGGGGGGGTGAATCAGTTGTCCCAAATCTTAACACTTGCAACTATTTCTTTATCAGACAAAATTGATTAATGATGTAAACATTTAAAGCATGAATCATCAACACATGAGCAAAAACAAATGAAAACAGAACACCAGAATTTTTACGTGGAAACCTAGTTAAGGGAAAACCACGGTGGGGGTTAACCCACAAAGATTTGTACCCTATTAAAAGTACTTTAGAAAAATAGAAGGCATATGCCTTCGGGCGCACTACCCAGAGCTCACTGCTCAAAAAGAGGCTCACTGCCTACAAGTGATTTATGTTTAACATAGAAAGGACTAACTGATAATTAGCATCTTTTCATGCCCGGTTTAGTTTCATTGAATGTTCACAAAACTTTTGCTTCTATCTCCAAATTCTTCTTTACTGACTCTTCACTCTATACTGCTCTCGCTCATTTTCTTCTCTGCTCTACTTCTGATCCTTTATTCGGATTTAATCCATTTCGCTCAAGGATAATTTTCAACAACTCTTCAACAATTATTTATACGCTTCACCAACCTTGGAATGAACAAGGTCAGATAAACTTGACACGGATCAATGCACTGTTGGCCAATCACAACTAAGACTTGAATCTTCCTCTATAAACATGCTACGCTCCATAGAATGCTCTTAGATCATCCGTAACAAGCTAGGATCATTCGGTTGGCCAAGACTGGGAAGAACAACAACAACCAAGAGGAAAATTTCAATCATGAGCTCCTTTGTCAATGCAGACCACCAACACAATAGCCACACAATCTAGAGACCACAAAAAGCACAATGAAGTCAATAGGAACAAACACACCACTTCGCATCACTAGAATCACTTGCATATTCACACTAAACCTCAAGAAAACACACTACCATGACTATCACATTAGAAAGATTACTTTTGGAACTCCAAACCATGAACCACTTGAGATGAGGGAACACACCAACATCCTAGACATGCCTCTAGATCTACAGATCACAATATGCTCATACCAGACCAATCCGGACAAACTTCTTGCCACTCTGTCATTACTGAACAACTACAGAAACCTATTCTACTCAGAAGGCCATAACTTCGCCAAATCTTCATGCAGACCTCTCAAATCTCAACTGGAGCAACAACAGACAATCCTATATAAACCCTTTAATCTGCATACTCTGATCTTTCACCTTACTAGAAATACTGATCACTCCTTTGCACTATCTTCACTGTTTCTGATAGAAAAATATGTTGACATCAATGACAACACATCAAACACATATTTGCAACAATCTCCCCCTTTGTCATTGATGGCAACATATGATGTGAACAACTAATTCGACCATCAAAACAAGAACTTCTCCCCCTTTCTCTTATCACACCTACAGCCACTTTCTTCACTGCTTCCCCTTTCACCAGCAACTACTTACTTCCAAGTTTTTCACATGACTTCTCTCCCCCTTTGACATCAATGGCAAAGGGTGCATATTTGCAATCATCTCTTCCCAAACTGAATTTTAGAAATCACATAATGACTACTCCCTCTGAGTAGCATCCCCTCAACACCAATCTAGATCACAAGATATGACTGTGAATTCCACAAAACTTGGAGTACAAATACTTGTTGTTGCTGTATACTCTACTTCAGCAGTAGACAGAGATATTGTCTCTGCTTTTTGCTCAACCAAGAAACCAAACTCTTTTCCAAGAGAAATGCACAACCACTATTACTCTTCTTGTCATTGACACCTCCTGCCTAATCAGCATCTTAGATCTGCACCCGGTTAAGAGTGTAGACAACAGTACCCATAGTCACTCTCTAATGGGAATATGGAACATTTGCCTCCATCATCATGGTTCTAGCATCCTTCTTAAAAGATCTGATTCATTCTAGGAGCAGATAACTGTCTTCTTATTCCATGCTTTTCACAAAATGCATTAAACTCATTGGGGGTAAACTCTCCACCATTGTCAGATCTCAGATACTTTAACTTCACACCAATCTCATTCTCCACCTTAGCCTTGAAAATGTCAAGAGCCTCTAACTCCTTTCACAAGAAAGTGATCCACACCATCCAGTAGTACTCAATCAGCAACATCAAGTATTACTCTCTTTCCAAACTCCTAACTTTAGCATGACCACAGAAATTAGTGTGCATATGTTCCAACAAACCACTTGATAATTGTTCTTTACTTTTGAATGTAGTTCAGACCTATTTGCCCAACTGACATTCCTTACACAAGCTGCTACAAGTTTTGGAAGATCACTCATAGCCTGAGTAGTACTTATCTTGACAATGTTATCAAAGTTCACGACACAATCTCCTATGTCATAACCAACTCTGATCAATATGAGGAATCAAGCAATTTTTTCTAGTACCACTTAAATGAAAGATTTTACCTCTAATCCTTTGTCAACAAACTGATCAACATTGAGAAGATTATGCTTCAAGCCTTTTATCACTAGACATATGAAGAGAACATCCACAGTCAATCATCCATTCATCTTTCTCTTCAATCTGAGCAGCCAATACAGCTAGTAGATTTGGTAGGCACTGGTTCTTCTTCTTTGATAATAATGAATCACTTATTCATTTCCAAAGGTACTTCTCATAACAAGTTCATCATTTGTGATTCTTCCATCAGCAGCTTCTTGGACACAAAAGGATTTCTTTTGAACTCTAGGTCTGTTTGGCTTTGAGACCCTCTCCAGACATCGTGCTGCAAAAAGGCCAATCTTATTGCAAGAAAAGCATTTGAAAGGTAGCTTTCCTTCATACTTACCGGATCCTTTTGGTAATCTTATGGAAACCATAGCTTCAAGTTCTTTAAGCTCTATTCATCTTCTTTAAGTTCGTTCCTTGCCTTCTCATATCTGCTTAGTCTTCTTGGAGAGCATTCACTTGAAACAAATCTTTGCTTACCCTTTCCGGAACCACTAGCCTTAAATGCTAAGTTAGGAAGAGAAACACCAAATTCATTCACCAACCAACAGATCCCTTGAAATATCTATCATAGTCCTGAATTCCTCAATAGCAGCAACCTTATGCTTGTATGCAGCAGGTAAGGATCTGAGTACTTTGGCAACAATCTCTGATTCTTCCAAATTCCCACTAGCACACCTACTTTTGATGTGAAATATGCATTTTCCCTAACTCTTCCAGATACTCAGTTTCTTTAAACAATTTCTCATAGATTACTTCACAAATTGCCACATCAACTTCTTTTCTTCTATAACTTCTTTCAGATGAAATGCAACAGGCCATTCTGTATTCTTTCACATGCCAGATCCACGCATCCACTTACTGGTAGGGGAGATAAGATTTTCAATGCAGCTCCCCCTAAGCCAGAGCTCCTAATTCAATTCTTAAAGGAATTATCAGCACCTAATTCTGGTGCGGACCCATTATTAACGTTCACAATTGTTTTCTTGACCCATGTCTTGCTCATTTCATTCTGGATCTCATTCACATCAATTTTTCCTTTGCCTTTGTCTTGTCTCTACTCATCCAATTTTCTATTTACCGAACCTCTTCTTTCATTATTCCTACTTCTACAGAATCTTGCAATATGACCAGATCTATTCCAATTAAAGAAAGCAACATTCCTTTGCTTATATGCTTGATTTCCTCTTGATCTGCACTAATTAGCCATGTGTCCATATCCATTACAAGTAAAGCAGTAACCATTGAAAGAGTTGCCATTTTCTCTAGAGTAATTCATTATCTTACTTTTGCATTCATTTGATCTATGACCATACCTCTTACACTTGAAGAATTGACCAGAGAAGGATGGACCACTTTGATTTATTCTACATTTGTATTGAGTAGCTCTATGACCAAATTTGTTGCAATTAAAAAAATTTCTATTGAATGATGGATATCTTTGAGCATTAGGCTGTCTTACCAGAGGTCTTCTAGGTCTATTTCTCCCATTCCTTGGTTGAAAATTTCTTTTTCCAGATCCAGAGCTTTCACCGTTCTTATATCCAAGACCGTGCTTGTCATTAGCCTTTTTTTGTCCTTCAAGTAGTGCTTCAAGTTTAGTTGAGCTTATCTTGAACTTCTCCTTATACTCATTTGCAATTTCTAGGTCATGTCTGAGAGTGATAATTTGTCTCTCAAGTTCTCTCTCATTGTTTCTACTTTCTTATAGATTAGATTCTAGGAGACCAGCTATTCCATCCAATTTGCAGCATTCTTCAATTCTTTCTTTCAAATTTTGATTCATCTCTTCTTTAGTTTTCTTCCTATCTTCAATTTCCTTGGTTAGTCTCATCACCCCAGATTCCATCTCATGTTTTAGGACAACAACTTCTTTAGCTAACTTTTCACATTCCTTTGTCTTCTCTTTCAGGGCCTTGTCTTCATAATGATTTCCTAGTTGAAGAGGTTGCTCCTTCCCTTTTACATTGGATTTTCTCAAATTTTTCTTTTAAAATCTCAATGAAGTCTTCATCTTTTTTGAGGTTTTCTTGTAGCTCTTGGACTTCTGCTCTGGACTGCTCAAGATCTTTTAGGGCGAGATTAAGTTGCCCTTGAAGGTTATATTCATCTATTTTACTGCCTTCCCAGATCTTCCTTAAGCTGCTAAACTTTTTCAAAGGAACCTTTCTCTGATACGAATTATTGGAATTAGGCCGGACAACTGAGAGGGGGCATGAATCAGTTGTCCCAAATCTTAACACTTGCAACTATTTCTTTATCACACAAAACTAATTAATGATGTAAACATTTAAAGCATGAATCATCAACACATGAGCATAAACAAATGAACATAGAACACCAGAATTTTTATGTGGAAACCTGGTTAAGGGAAAACTACGGTGGGGGTTAACCCACAAAGATTTGTACCCTGTTAAAAGTACTTTAGAAAAATAGAAGGCACATGCCTTCAGGGGCATTGTCCAGAGCTCACTACTCAAAAAGAGGCTCATTGCCTACAAGTAATTTATGTTCAACATAGAAAGGACTAACTAATAATTAGCATCTTTTCATACCTGGTTTAGTTTCAATGAATGCTCACAAAACTTCTGCTTCTATCTCCAAATTCTTCTTCACTAACTCTTCACTCTATACTTCTCTCACTCCTTTTCTTCTCTGCTCTACTTCTAATCCTTTATTTGGATTTAATTCATTTCGCTCAAGGATAATTTTCAACAAGTATTTATACGCTTCATCAACCTTGGAATGAACAACAAGGTCAGCTAAACGTGACGCAGATCAATACACTATCAGCCAATCACAACTGAGACTTCAATCTTCCTCTATAAACACGCTATGCTCCATAGAATGCTCTTAGATCATCCACAACACACTAGGATCATCCAGTCAGCCAAGACTGGGAAGAACATCAACAACCAAGAGGAAAACTTCAATCACAAGCTCCTTTGTCAACGCGGACCACCAACACAACAACCACACAATCCAGAGACCACCACAAGCACAATGAAGTCAACAGGAACAACCACACCACTTTGCATCACTAGAATCACTTGCATCTTCACACTAAACCTCAAGAACACACATTGCCATGATTGTCACACTAGAAAGATTGATTTCAGACCTCCAAACCATGAACCAATTGAGTTGAGGTAACACACCAACATCCCAGACATGCCTCTAGATCCGTAGATCACAACATGCTCATACCAGACCAATCTGGACCAACTTCTTGCTACTCTATCATTACTGAACAACTGCAAAAACCTGTTCTACTCAAAAGGCCATAACTTTGCCAAATCTTCATGTGGACCTCTCAAATCTCAACTGGAGAAACAATAGATAATCCTATACAAACCCTTTAATCTGCATACTCTGATCTTTCACCTTACTGGAAATACTGATCACTCCTCTGCACTGTCTTCACTATTTCTGATAGAAAGATATGTTGACATCAGTGAAAACACATCAGGCACATATTTGCAACAACATTACCTATGCTTGATACTTCTACCTCATTCATTGCATTATAGCATGTCCCTCCCCTCCATATTGTCCCATTTAGTCTTATGATGAGCTTATATGGACTACCTTACATCATCATTTAACTAAACCTATCATTTTCTCTAATTTGCTTGTGTCTTAATCTGCTTCTCTTAGTGACATTTCTGACTTGTAAGAGGTGAACCCATCCATTGATTTCATTCCTCACATTTTAGAGTCTTTGTCATCCTTCACTTATTTCTATGATCTTAGGTATTATCTTCCTTCCATTCTAGATGATTTTATGATTTTGACTATTCTCCTAGTCCATTCCATGATTCTTCTCTCAATAATTATCTCCAGGGTTTCATTGGGCATAATAGCATGAATGAATAATTTTCATGTCACAATGACAACTATGTTCTTATTCTCCCACACCTCCATCACCACCTGATAATCCACCTCATGCCACACCTAATTCATCTTCATCACCCATCAATCATGATCCAACTAGATACCATTTTATGATGCCCCTTATGATATAGCCCATGATTTCTCCTTCTCTATTCATGATGAAATCACATAACCCTCTTTTCTCTTCTAAAGACAATTGGGGCACCATCTATTATAATATCAATACATACCACTATACTTATTCCTCTATGACTTCCTCTATTCTTCCACCATAACTTACCTCCATATCTTCCACCCAACCCTCTCCTCTTCCTCCATCTTCCCTTCCTATGGACACACCTCTTCCATATTTAACTTATTCTTTCATTTCTCCTGCTTTTGATCATGATTCATTAACCCAAGTCATCCATACCCTTTCCATCTCTCCTTTCACCACTCACATACCTCCCATACATGTATCTTTTGTTGATTTTGCTACTTCCACCAAACCCTCCTCTATAGACATAGACATCATACTTTATAATCGTCTACTCCTATTGATTATCCTATACCACAACCATCTCATAAGGTTTCTACTTTTTTCAGTCACTCCTATAGACCTTTACTCTTCTTCATCTTCTCCTAGCACTATCATTGCTTGCATACATGATTCTACACCACCCATCATACACAAACCACCCCTCACATACCTATAGTGGTCCAAGTCATACCTACTCTTCCTTCATATAATTTTTCTTCTTCTTATGGGCCCTCACAACTATCTCTTTGGGACCTTGCTCATACATATTCCATAATCAATGAGTACCTTTGCAATCCTCTTAATCATATCCATGTCCACCCTAATACTCCACCAAAACAAATTGTATCCATCTACACATATCTTAGTGACATGGATATAATCTTTTCTACATCTAAACTTCCTCCCCCATTTGTGATTCAAAAATATCTTCCTCTTCTTATCATTTAAGGATATTGTAACACTTGCAGCAAACAAACCTTTATAGACAATGGATCTAGATTTAATGTTTGCACCACTTAATTTTTAAGAAAATCCACATTGACCCTAATTCTCTAATCAATACAAATATACCAATTAGGGGATTCGATAATCTTCATCAAAATGTATGTGGAACCATCACTTTTCCAATCACTATTGGCCCTATCACCCTTGATACTTAATTTTATATGATGTTGAGAAAGTTTTCATATGACATTGTATTAGGCAGACCTTGGATCCATTACATGAAATTTGTGCCCTTGACCCTTCATCAAACACTCAAATTCATTCATCATGGTGGGGTTTACACTATCTTTGTTGATCTTCATCCCTTCCAATATTGTATTACACCACCACCACTTTTGACATTCAATACTGAAGCTAATCCTCCTTTTCATTTTCCATCTCAACCCTCTTCATCTCGTTTGCCTCTTCCTCCTACAAGTCCTTACCTAATTTTCCTACTTCTCTTCATCCTTATTCTCATCCACCACTTATGTTATGATTCCTCCCATACCTTCAAATACTAGAGTAATTTGGTAGAGACTCACTCTCCCTCTCACCCTTTTTCCTCTTCTATTGATCCCTCTTATTCACATTATCCTCCTCCTTTGTCCACTTCTACTTCACTTCATGACCATTCCCTATCTTCCATTTGAGATTACATTACCCTTCTTTGACTTAGGTTATGCCCATAGATGATACTTTAGTACCCCACCTTGGGGACCTCACCATCAAGTCTCATCCTCCTTAAACACCTACTTATTCTCTTGATCCTCTTCTAATCTATTCACCTCACTCTCCACCACCACTCTATGTTGTTCCACTCCACCTCATACTATGCTTGATTCCATCACTAATGTTCCACCCCTCACATCCACCTTCACTCCCTAATTGACACAAATGATTTTTTTGATGCCTCATTTTTTAATGATGATTTGATGGTTGATGAGACTCCACCTAGTGGAGCTCAAATGCCTTGTGTTTGCCTTTTCTATTACCATATTTTGTACCTATAGATTTTATTTTTGTGTTCCCTATTTATGAGCATGAGCTATTAAGGCTCCACTCTTGGGGCTACTATTTGGTGTTGTGTTGTGTTTACTATTCTTTATCTATGTGTGTGATCTATTACACCACCGCTCTTGGGGTACAACATTAATGTTGTGTCCTTGTATTGTTGCATATTGCTTTTTCATTTCTTATTTTTCCTCATCCTTTGTCTTGCATCTTTTTATGTCAATCCTCTTTAATGTGGTTTGTCTTATTTATGTCATTCCTCTCTCATGTGTTTCATTCCCTCCTTATGTGTCCTTCCTCTTTCTCTCATTTTCTATCTTTGTCTGTTCTTTGTTAAACTTAGGAACTATGAAAAACATTAGGGGCTTCCTACACCTTTTCATGTTAGCCCTTGAAAGTTTGACCCTTTTTCATTATCTTTATGTTGTGTTCCATTAGGATTCTTATATCTTATTTATTTTCCCTTTTATGTAACTATATCCTTTTTTTCTTCCTCCTTTTTCTACCTTACCTTCTATATTTTGAGTTTGTTTACTCAGCTTATCATGTACTTCTCTCTATTTACCCTAGAGTGGATCTACTGGATATAGTGGATTCTTTGTGTGTGCTTTAGGGGATGCCTATGGGTGGATTGGCTAGCTCCAATGGTCCCTCTACTTGTAGCAGATCCTCAAAAAGTGATCTCTTGTTGTCATGATGCTTGCTAGTTGATGGAATCAAATTTAATTGCAACAACATGTCAAACCAAAAATTAGATCAATTATTTCAATGTTATTTAAACAATATAGACTAATAATTAGTAACATTTTGTACTACAAAATAAATAAATGCCACTAATGAGGCCTCTAGAATTGATTGATAAAGAGATAGTGCAAATGGACAAACTATGAGTTCTTGCAAGAAAAATGGAAAGAATGTAAGACTAATGTACATAATCATAAACAACTTTAATTAATATCAAAATAACTAATCAACTATAAACTATAAACAACTAAATAAAGAATATTTAATTCTATAATGAAAATTTTGTTTGAGTAACTTTGACTCTTAAGACTTCTTTCTTTAGTGGCCTTATGTAATCCAATCTTGACCTAGGTAAATTACATCACTTCAGCATTTCAAATTAACCATGGTTCCACTAAGGGTTGGATGTGCCACAAGAGGATGTGTTCCACCCACAAACTCTTAGCACCTATTTTTCCTTCTATTTCTTCCCCATGCTCATTAGTGACACATTGTTTCATCTCTCCATCTTGCCACACATTCAACCCCATGAGCCTTACCTTGCATTGGGTAGCACCAACTATTGTTTCACCTAACAAATATACATGTTTATTATTGTGTAACTTCTTCATCCTTGCTTCATACCATTTTTTTGGGTTCTCATTTGGGTAAAATATTTTTTGGGCATTACAAATTTAATTACTTTGATTGATTTTTTATGACCAGAAAGTCATATCACAGATAATGGTCCAATGAGATGATTAGGTGTCTTACTAAAACCTGATGAGTTAGGTGGAACATCACTCGTGTTTGGAATATAATATAAAAGTAAATTGGTATTAGTATAACTTGACATATATTACTAACAAAGCAAGGAAATGTTTCTAATAAAAAGGTTAAATGCATAGAAAAATTCATACTAGAAGGTCTAAGCCAAAATCAATGGTAGAAAGTGTACTCTGATATTTTGGAATACGCCCCTCCTCTAGCATCAATTTTTATCACATTTATTTATTAACACTAATCTTTGTTAGTATTAAATTCAAATGAAAAACCATGACATAATTTTAAAAAAAATTGAATGAAATAGTAGTCTTCCTCTTCACATGATCTAGTTTGTGATGCCTTAGGTTATTATGTAGAGGAATCTAGAGGGAAATTATAGTATACTATGTCTAGGGTTACCTCCTTGATCTCCTCAAGAGTACCTAAGCACAAATGGTCTCACATGATAAATAGTGAGGTACACAAATGTGTGCTAACGAGGGTCCACCAACATAAAATGATCCACTAGGACCATTTGTATAATGTGGTTATGCCAACTAGGAAGTGTGAGAAACCAAATGTTGAGTCAAATAGTGTATACCAGAGAGGCTCTAACATGATGTATTGGTGAAAATGACTAGGTGTTGCCTAGGAGGTGGAGAAGAGACAATAGGACGGGAAACAAATTGATATAAATTTTAACAGAGAATTCAAATAACAATACCTAGCGTTGAGCATGTGGTATTGTAAAAAAATAAACAAGAGCTCAATGTGCAGAACTCGTAGAGAGTTGCAGGCAACCAAAGAGGATTTTATTTGCATCAAAAATTGTTTATATACAATGAAGTAAGAATGTGAAGATTCACCTTATCCATGGAATTTGAAATGGATAGTTGGAATGTGACAAAACCAACTAACTATCAAAAATTCAAATTTTCAAATTTTCAAAAAACTACTAAATTTGGAACCCCACTTGATAGGGTCATAACTCCTAGCCAGCTAGTCAAAATCCAAACTTCTCAGATTTGTTGGAAAGATATCCAAGAGCTCTAGATTGAGTTGCATTGATCCCTTCTTATGGCTACCACTCACAGCAAACGATGAAAGTCTTGATCCCAAATTCCACTCCGAAGGCCTCTGAAAATGCCATATACTAAAATGTAGACAATTCTGAAAAAAAAAATTAAAAAACTAAAAAATGTAGTTGCCTGTACGAATGCCATCCTAGTGCTCTTGAATCTCTGTGGGATCATTCCATCCCCCTTGAGAAGAAATGGGCTACATTGTACCTATGTGTTACAGCAGATGAGGAAATTTTTTCTCAATCTGGTTCTTAGTGAACCATTTTCCCTGATTGGGAAATTGACCTGCCTGTACCACCTGATAGAGAGGGATTTGTTGCTTCTTCAATGTTTTGACCAGAACATCAGTAATCTGATCACATGTGAGAGGGACAGTAGTGTCAAGATTCAACTCTATGCTACTAATATGTTCTGCAACATCTAAAGTGTCCAACAATGGTGGAAAATATGGACGCAACAACCCAACATTGAAAACTGGATGTAGTCCCAAAAAAGATGGTAGATTGAGTTTAAAACCATTTTCACCAACTTGTTTGAGTATCATGTATGGACCATACGAATGGGACATAGTTTTCTATGAGGCCCTTGAAGTCTTTCTTTTTGAAGGTGAATCCAAACCTTGTCCCCAACCTTAAACTGATGAGGTGTGCGATGTTGATCATGTATGTCCTTGTATTTCTGATTGCTATGTTGGAGAATCTCATGCACTTGCTATTGAATATGATGTATCTTTTCAACAAACTTAGTTGCTCTATCTACCTCCTTCTCTAAATGTGTTGATGGGTCACTCAGCATGGTTGGCAATGCCACATCAATTGGAGCCAATGGTTGGTACCCAAGACATACCTCAAATGGACTGTGCCTTGTGGAACTATGCAGTGCATGATTGTAACTATGTTGTACATATGGCAAACTTTCATCCCAAGTCTGAGGATGTTTTGAATGATACATCTGCAAAATGTGAATGATCATCTGATTCACCACCTCAATTTTCCCATCTATTTGGGGGTGGAAAGCAATGGATTTTGTCAAATTTGTGTCCATCAAGGCCAAGAGTGCTGACCAAAAATTTCTAAGAAATCTACTATCCCTTGCAGATATGATGGTTTGTGGCAATCCAAAGTGTACCCAAACATTCTCAAAGAAAAGCTTGGCAGTTTCTTCCACAGAGACTCCCTTCTTGCAAGATACCATGACAACCATTTTTAAAAACCTGTCTACCACCACATACACACAATCATGCCCACATTTTGTAGAAGGTAGGCCAGACATGAAATCCATCGAAACTAAATGCCAAGGTTTGTCAAGGACTAAAAGAGGTGTATACAATCCTTGCTTATGATTGGCAGGCTTTGTAATGACACAAGTAGTACAAGCTCGAATGTATAAAATGACATCATGTCTCAATTTGGGCCAATAAAAATACCTCTGAAGTATAGCAATGGTCTTCTCCACCCCAAAGCGTCCTGCAACATGACTGTAGTGTACCTCCCATATCATCTTTTCTCGCTCTTTGGTTGGAACACATATGTGCCCCATGTGACATAGAATCCTATCCTTCAAGTAGAAATTAGTAGCTTGTTTAACCTCTACTAGACTATTGTAGGCATTAGCAAAAATAGGATTTGTGCCATACAATTGAGGCCAATATGTTGTGTGGTGGCCACAAGAATCCAATGCCACTGTTAGGTTTGTGATCGAAGGTCTACTCAAACAGTCTATAACTTTGTTAGTAGTCCCCTTCTTGTGGTAGATATTAAGGTGAAATTGTTGCAAGTAGGCAGACCATCTTTGATGCCTATCATTTTGTAGATTCCCTTATGTTTGTAGAAATTGCAGAGGTTTATGATCTATGTGGATGATAGTCTGTGAGGACCGCCCTTTTTACTTCTGTTGTTATGACTATTTACATTACTGTTATTGTTATTTTTATATTTGTGGGATAGCAGTTCCCGGAATTGTCAAACTATTAAACTTTATTATGATTTCGAAAAAACTAATTGGGTGATGTTTGGATAAGTTTACATTTCAGAAAAAACATTAATTAGGTGATGATGGAAAATTGTAATATGATTTCATTTATGTTAATTAGTACTATGTCATGATAATGCATGTTTTTAGTTGCTTCGGCTATGATGATTTTATGTGGTTACTGATCTTGTAATTTAGTGTGCAGGAATTACTAATCGAACCACAGAATTCGGAGATCATTCCGCACCTTGTTATTTGTTATTCCCTGTTAAGCCGATCTGATTCCACGAGGAACCAAGATCTCTTTGTGTTTGATGTAATGATGTAATGTGGTCTTTCGTATGGTCGAGTGGGTTAGGTTACCCTCATGTAACATTATTTTATAATTTGTGTTGTAAAAAGGATTGAAATTGAATTTCCTTATTTAATTTAAATTTATGAGGCCTTTTCTTGTGCTTTACCTTGACCAGGGGTGTCTTGTATGGGTTAAAGTTGACCCTGGGTTATACCCCATGGGTCCAGGGGCCCATTTGGCATGGGTAACCCTTGAGTAACCTCCATCTAGTCATCTTAACTTCCCCCTGAAGTTAAGTGGCGAAAATTGGAGGTAGGAGGGGACATGATGGGTTGTACCAACACCCAACCCATCCCCTCTACATTCCCCAAGGTAAGAGATGCCATCCATTATTGAAGGATTGACTTAAAGTCACCCCTTCCATAGTGAGATTCCCCCATGTGCTGTGGGGACACCCATGTGAAGAAGGGAAGAAGGGGCATGGGTCACCTGTCTTCTTCCCCATTAACTCCTTTTATTTCTCCCATGCGTAAGAGGAATCACATGAGGAGAGGAATAAGGAGTACTCTTGGGAAGGGTGAGTGACATAAGCCACCAGGGTAGAATAGTGGTTTTGGGGGAGAGTGAGAAGGTGACAAGTGTCACCTCCCCATTCCTCAAAACTGAAAAGAATTTGGTTATTTGTTTGGAACTTTGGGATGGGAGGGAGTTAGTTGAATTTTGGCGAAACTTTCATTTTTTTGCTTTACCAAAAATAGAAAGGTTAGCTTGCAGGAGAGAGAAGGGAAAGGGAGTTGGTGGCTAAGGTTGGAAGAGAACTCTGTGGGCTCTGCAACAGCTTCATTCCAGGAGGGCTTTGTAAGGTTGGTTTAAATTTTACCCTTGTTTCGTATAGCTGAATGTGTATGTAAAGTGTGTGAATTTGTGTTTAGATTTGTTTTCTGTGGGGTTTGTTGTCGGGTTGTTTGACAGAGCTTCTCCCACTTGGGAGAAATGCTCATCAAGTTTGGGGTAGGGGAGGAGAGATCCTCCTCGGGTGCATACCTGTTTCCATCTTTTGGGATGTTGAAAGCCTGGAGGGCATGTATCTGTGTCTGTATCTTTGACTTGAGAGTCATATATAGTTTTCTTAAAAATTTGAGATCAAACTTGGTTTGAGACCAAGAGAAATGGTATTGGTTAACTTATCTGTCAGGGTGACACTCTGGAGTCGAGTGTGTCCACTCTCCTGCCCCTTATGAAACTCACTGTAGTTGAGTTTCCGTGTTGTGTAAATGACCCACGGGTGTTTGTATGCTTTGGGATTGTTGTTGTTACTGTTGTGAAGTGGAGTGTTTGAGTTCCCAGGTGTGAGTATGGTCTCCCTAGCTCGGGGGTGACCCACTTGCGGGTCTACGGAAGGGAGGAGAGCTAGATGAGTGGTGTTTTCTTCTTTGTTTGTCTTTGATACGCAGGTTTTCCCTTGGAGCTTCTGGTTGGCTTGGGAGAAGTTATATTTGTGAAGAAACAGTTATTCTTCTTTGTCATGAGAATTAGGCCTGGTTCATTTCTTAAGAGTTGAAGAGAGAGCACCTCTCTTGTTATTACTGTAATTTATTGTTACCCTGGGGGTGAAGGAAATCACCTCCCTGATCTTGTTATTAATGGACTTCTACTTGGTTGTCCCAAGTTATCAGTTGTATACTATTTGGGTGAAGAAAGTTCATATCTGGGAAGTTGGTTGTTGTATCCATGGTTTAAAATCTGTAATATGAATGTGCTTAAATTTTCAAGTTTGTTGCTTTGTATACCTTTTTAAATAGAAAAGTCATCTCTTATTTGCAATCTAATCTGAGTTTGTTTATGTAATTGAAAGTTTGGAATTGCTTAACTAGTTGAAATGTTAGTTTTATGGTTCATTGTTCTAAAGGAAAAGACAATTTTAAATATTTAAGTTTATTCTTCATATATAGTGGTTTCAGTTAATTTGAAAAGATTAGAGGAAATCTAGCATGTATATATTTCTGTTTGTTAATTTAAGAAACTTAAATGTTTTATGAAAATGGAATATATATCGCTACATATAAATATATATATATATACTTATATATATATATATATATATATATATATATATATATATATATATATATAATAAGTTGTTATATATTTACCATTTCTACCGAATAAGTGAAACTGGAATATATAGATATATATATATATATAAATATATATATATATACATATATATATAATCGTTATTTAATTATCATTATAACAGGTTGAAATTTGAGAAAATTTTGAAATAAATAAATATATATATATATATAACAGTTGTTATAAATTAACATTTTGACAAAATTAGAGATACTGAATTAATGGTTGATTGAGAAAATGTAAATGACAACTTGAAACTGAATAATATATATATAAATATATATATATACATATATACATATATATATATATATATATATATTTAATTAGCATTAGTTAATAATAAATTCGGATTGCATTCGTTTGACAGTCGAAATGCGAAATGTGAGAGCGCTGTGAACAACACAGCCGAAGCTTCATATTGGGCGGTGGGGAGAAATCCCCACCGCAGTATCTATCTATTAATAAGAGGTGTGGGGAGGGGCGGAGCCCCACCCACACCCCACATTCCCCTTCCCTTATAACTCCGCGGCCTACACAGGCCATCACTCTGCGCGGCCGACTGTCTCCTCTGTCGCTGCGGCCACCGCCGCCCATATCCGCCGCTGCTGTGTCTAAAACAAAAAAAAAGTTAGGGCTTTTGGCCCTAACATATGAGTTGATCTCTTTTAAAAGGAAACACATTATAAATGCCATATATATAGACATATATAGATACTATATATGTCTATATATATAGCAATATATATAATGAAAGAATTAATATATCTATATATATATATGTATAAATATATATATATATATAAAAGGGATGACGAGGAGTTTGTTAAACAAAGTTAAAAGATCATTTTTGTAAACTACATATACATTAAAATATATATATATATATATATATATATATATTATATTTATGGAAATAGTTTTATGAGCCATTTTATTGGACCCTCGTTTAAAATCTTGATAAAATGTGACACATGGATATACAAAAATAAAATTAAAAAATATATTTTCACAGTAGTTTTTTATTAAGTGTTGAACACAACAACCAAAGAAGTTATGTTTCCATGATCAGGGTTTTATAAAGTGGAGAGCCTCCTACATGTATTAACAACGGTAAATGATTTACAATAAGAGTATTAATAATACTGATTAGGAATAATAACAACAGTAATTATAGATAAGAGAAAATAAAATTATAATTTAATGAGAGCATAAAGGAATATACTGTGTTACCCGGGAAGAGTTTCTCGGAAGTTTCACTATCAACGTAATTTCAATCACCCGAAAAATGAAGAGGAAAATTACACGTCACCTTGCTTAAAAGAACACTGGAAATAAACTTAAGAAGCCATCACAGACATTCCATGTGGCCATTTTAATCCCAACTGTAGTAAACGACCTCATAAGTAAACCTGTAAGAGAGTCCGAAGAAGAAAAACTAACATTGGAAAACACAGAGGAGAAAATGCATGACATTTCCCACATGGGATAAGAGAACTAAGTTGACGGACCCTTCTGCTAAATCTACTTAGGAACAAGATTAATTAATACAAACGAAGAGGAGATACCGTGATCGGAGAAGACTAGGAGACCAAGTCCAGCGAAGTAGTAAACCAGTCTATGTGACCTAGACCATCCTGAAGTTAGGTTTAATATCAACAATAGAAACAGTGATAACCCTGATTGATGTAAATCATGAAGAAAGGCCCGGATATACATAAAGAAAGCATAGAAAACGAAAGAGAGAGAGACCGAAATATAAACAAACTAAATTATCACAGAAATAGTTAAGGTGAGCGCGATAAAAATACAATCAAAATTAAGACCCAGAGAAAAGGGAAGAGAGAGCAAACAAACCGCCTTGTTGAGAATGCTAAGTCGTAGGAGGAGTATGTTTCAGGAAACAAGAGAGGAGACAGACAACCGTGCCTTGCTGAAAATTGACTAAATAGGGAGATCACTAGTCGGTTTAGTCAGAACAAGGCGTCGTGGGAAGTTGTTAATCTATCAGCGAACCACGTGCGTAAATGAGTGCTGCGTAATTCCCACTAATGCCGTAAGGCGTTATGCTGCCGAAAATTGCCGAGGTTTAGATTTATGAACTTTGGTAATCTCACTCTTGCAATGACGTTAGCGGCGTCGTAGAGATCCTCTTGTTTGTCTGCTTGCGTCTGGTTGCACGCAATTGTACTTATATCCCGCCGAAAGCTGTAGTATTTTCGCCATGAGAGAACACCGCCGAGCATGCTTACGCATGCAAGGGGGTTTGTAGGACAGTGTGAGAAAAGTTTTTCATATCTTGTGTCATAACCACATAACAGATGTGGCTATGACACGTGTGATGTGTGTTGTGACCACAAGGAAAATGTGGGCATGACATAGTCTCCTTCCCCAGAATGTAGTGTTTCCATTGTTTGCAGGCCTACAAAATAGCATATAATTCCTTATCATATGTGGGATATTTGCACATTGTGTCAAGGAAAGTCTCACTATGGTAGGTGACTGGATGCCCATGTTGCATGAGAACTACCCCTAGTGCATAATCTGAAGCATTTGTTTCAATTTGAAAAGATTGTTGCAGATATAGGAGTGCTAGTGCTAGTGCAGATCATAACCTCCTCTTCAACTCCATGAATGCTTTTTGTTGTGCCTCTGTCCAGTAGAATTTTGCTCTTGCTCCTCCCCTAAGTGCCTGATTCATAGGTCATGCCAAATGTGAAAAACCAATTACGAACCTCCAGTAGAAATTGGCTAGACCCAAGAAGCTACAAAGTTCTATGAGGTTTTTGGGAGATGGCCAATCTTTGAGAGCTTGTATCTTTTTAGGGTCCACACGAACACCCATTCTGTACACAATGTATCCTGGAAATACTGAATACTCTCCATACCAAAGGAACACTTGTCTCTGTTAGCATAGAGCTTGTGTTGTTGCAAGGTTGAGAGTACTTGTTGAACATGTTGCAGATGGTCACCCCATGTTTTGCTGAAAATGAGTATGTCATCCAAATAGATGACAATGAAAGAACCAATGAATGGTCTAAGGACATCATCCATCACTCTCATGAAGGTGGCAGGGGCATTGGTCAAGCCAAAAGGAATGACTATCCACTCAAACAACCCTTCCTTGGATTTGAAAGCAATCTTCCACACATTTGATGGCTCAACTGGGACTTGGTGGTATCCAGATTTCAAGTCAATTTTGGTAAAAAAATTTGCCCCCCTCAGTTGGTCTAGCAAATTATCAATATGAGGAATTGGATATCAGTTCTTTACAGTGATTTTGTTGAGAACTTGATAATCAATACAAAGTCGCCATGTTCCATCCTTCTTTTTGGCCAAAACAATTAGACTTCCACATGGTGAGGCACTTGGGCGAATGTATCCTTTCTTGATCAACTCTTGAACTTGCTTCTTGATTTCTTCATTCTCCAAAACTGACCTTTTGTACAATGGCCCATTTGGTAATGGTGTCCCTAGAATTAGATCAATTTGATGCTTGACTTGGTAGTGTAGTGGTACCCATATTGGTGGATTGAATACAGCCCGATATGTTGACAATATCTGATCCATCTATTTCTATTCAGTTGTAGTAGTGGCCCCTTTGGTATGACTGCTAGCCACAATCGACCTTGCCTCCTCAGGTCAGACCATTAGTAGAACAAATTTTCTAGTGTCAGCAATCAAATGATTACATTGTTTTGCAGTAATCAAAGAGACTAGTTCTACAGGACTTACCTCAAGTATTCAATATTTCTTTTCTCCTAGCTTGATGATGATGCTACATGGCCTAGAATCATAGACTCCATGGCACTTGTACATGTATGGGTGCCCCAACAATACATCGCATACATCCAAAGGTACCACATCACGTATCACTTTATCTTTGAACGACTTGATAGAATAAGGTAAGCAACACTATTTATTCACCTGAATGTTTCATCCCTAACTTACCCATCCCATATGATATGGCTGTGGATGTGGTGTGGTATGTAGATTCAATCTCTTAATAGCGTCAATAGAAATCAAATTCTTTTGGCTTTCACTGTCAACAATGAAATGAAGAGCCTTTCCATTTACCCACATCTGTAAGTGGAATAAGCACTCATCATCTTCATGGGGCATGATTTTGGTAGTACCAACTATGGCATGTGGGTTAATCTCAATGATCTATTTTCCATCCTTTTGCTCACAAGGGTTTTTAGGCAACGAATCATGTTTAGTCTCTCCTTGATAGATTTATGCCATCAAAGTCTTCGTAGCTCAGCAGTCCTTAGTATTATGTCTAGGGCTTTTATGGAATTCACACCACATCTTTTAGTTACCCTTGTTTGTTGTTGATGATGCTTGTGAGGAGAAGTCCTTGGTTGTCTTTTTCCCACCAAATTTGCTACCACCTTCACCCTTGGATTTGTTGTTTGAGAAATAATCTGTCTTCCCCTTTTATTTGAATTTTTCCTCTAGCTTTACTGCATATTTGAAGGCAGTTCCCAAGGTCTCAATATGTAGGAAATCCATTTCTGTCTGGATATATCAATGAAGCCCACTGTGATACTTCAATACCCGATGCTTTTCTGTGTCAATGATTCCCAACTTTGTTGAAAGTGCATGAAATGTATTGGTATAGTCTTGAACAGATTGATCCTTATTTTGTCAAAGTAATTGCCATTGTATGTATTTATCCTCATACAAATTTTTAGGGTAGTATTCCTCCTTGATGTATTCCATGAATTCTCCCCATGTGGGATTGTCATCCACTAGCGCATCGAATTCTTGGTTGTTAGGGCTATTTCTAGATAGCAATCTATTCTCCCAAGATTGTTTAATATGCTCTTCAGCTTTGAGGAGGGCAAAGGTTATTTTCTCAACATCTGAGAAGTGATTTACAGAAAAGTATTTCTCTAGTTTTTATAGCCAATCATCAACAGTATCTGCATGAATTTTTCCCTCAAAATTTGGGATGTCAAAATTTACTTGTACCTTGAAAGGGGTGTGACCACGAAATGGTGCTCCAGCTGCATCTTGTGGTTGATCACCATCATTTTGTTGGAGAATTCAAGACAATTCAATCATCATCTCCTCACGTTGATTTGCCAAATCTTCTTGTACCAGCTCCTTGAAAGGGTCGGATCCATCTCCTTGTTCTTCCATCTTCAATCGTGTGTGTCTCAAGGGTAGGTAATCTAATGGGTCTCGTGTCTGCAATCCCAACCTTCGATAACCTGACCACGTACGATGTGACATACAGAAGTGAACCTAGTTTTGATACCACTAATCTAAATTTTAACAAAGAATTCATATAACAATACCTAGCATTGAGCCTCTGGTATTGTAAAAAATTAAACAAGAGCTCAATGTGCAGAACTCGTAGAGAGTTGCAGGCAACCAAAGAGGATTTTATTTGCATCAAAAAGTGTTTATTTATAATGAAGCAAGAATGTGAAGAGTCACCTTATCCATGGAATTTGAAATGGATAGTTTTAAGGTGACAAAAATAACAACTAACTATCAAATTTTCAAATTTTCAAAAAACTACTAAATTCTGAACCCCACTTAATAGAGTCATAACTCCTAGCCAGCTAGTCAAAATCCAGACTTCTCGGATTCCTGGGAAATATATCCAAGAGGTCTAGATTGAGTTGCATCAAGCCCTACCTGTGGCTATTGCTCCAAGAAACTGATGAAAGTCTTGACCACAAATTCCACTCTGAAGGCCTCCGAAAATGCCATTTACTAAAATATAAACAATTCTGAAAAAAAAATACAGAAAAGCTAAAAATATAGTTGCCTGTACGAATGTCATCCTAGTGCTCCTGAATATCTATGGGATCACAAATGGACCTTGCACAACTCTTACTACCCTAGGTCTATGTTGAGGCATGCATTTACCTAATCCTTGAAAGTCGTTGAAATCAAATTGGTTGACATGATGGCATAATAAAATCTCTATGTGTAGTGTGGAAAAACTACTCCTTAATCAAATACCTTCAATCAAGGGAGTTAATCACAAATACCACACTTGGGTTCTACTATCTGAGGTGTCAGATGTTAAGTAAATCTATCCTAGATTACAACATAACCACTATGTGTCCTTGCCAAAGCAATGCAACCTGAACAGGTGATTGATAATGGAGGGTAATGAAGAGAATGCAAAAAAAACTATTATAAATAGAATCTAAAATAGACGGTTGCATAAATGAAATAAGATATGAAATAGGAACCTATCATAGCAAGGAGAGGGTCTTGGCCTCGGATGACAGCGAGCCGCGAGGATGTCTACGCTGGGCGTTGGAGTCCAAAATGTTAGAAAGAAGGATCTACTAAGCCAATGTTGATCACAAATTTGGAGTAATTTGATAAATAAAGTGTGTTGTACATATAGTGTTGAGTCATTGGGTTGAATCAGAAGTTGATCCCAATACTCAAGGAGCAGTGGCAATCCTTCTCCACCAAGTGGTGAAGGAGTGGCAACATGTATCTTGGAGATTTGTGTTGAACTCTCAAAGTCAACACATAACCACCTAAGGTGGCTTAAAGCCATGTGTGAAATATATGTATAATTACTTATTAAATAATAAGTAATAACATTAGTATTTCTACACTAACAACCCCCTTAAGCACAACCTAAGTGGACACAATAAAGATGGGTCCTAGCTACTAGGCCTAATGAGGTACCCATGTACAAATGCATCTCTCATAAGGTGGAGAAAGAAAGAATATCCTGTGGGAAAAAAATTTCCTCCAAAAGAGAGAAATGTGAAAAATTGCATGCCATGTGGCTACAATAAAGTCCTACTTTGAAGATTCTCTAGAAGCCTTCTGTGAAGCAACTCTAAAATCTGTAGAAGCAAAGGAACTAATATCAATCTTCTGTTGCAATGAATCTCTGGAAGTTCTCTAAGAATCAACTCTCGATTCACGTGTAGCATTAGGTGATGGTGATGTTGAAGTGTTCTTGACACATCTCAATGCAATGCGAAAAAAATGTTGAAGGATGATGGAGTAGTGGAAGTGTTCGTAACATATATTTGTGGAAGTGCTCTTGACATATCTCATAAATGCTCTTGATACAACTCAGAAATGCTCTTGACATATCTCTATGGAAGTGCTCTTGACATATCTTTGTGGAAGTTGTCTTGGCACAACTCATAAATGCTCTTGACACAACTCTATAAACCACCCCATAATTCAATATTTTTATCCTCTTTGAGATTTGTGACACTTTATAAGTTGAGTGTGTGTATAACCCCAAATTGCTTGATTAAACCCCTTAATCAAAAATGCAAAAAGAAGTGTTGAAGTATTCTGGACATGACTCAAGGAAGTGCTCTTGACACGACTCTATGGATGTGCTCTTTGGCACAACTCAAAAGTATTCTTGGTGCAACTCTATACACCCCCCTGATTCAGTATTAGGTGACCCCTAGATTTGTGGCACTTTATAACTTAGTGCATTTTACAATGCAAATAGGACCAATGCATGGGAAATGAAAAAGCATTAACTTTTGCAAAAAATGGTGCTCAATTTCAAGCTACCAATCAAAAGTTATAACACAAACAATTTCCCGTAAATGAGGGCTTATTTTAATACATTTTCACTAAAATGTTAAAAAAATGCTCTAAGGTGAAATGAACCTAGCCTTCCAAACACTCGTTGGAATTGTCACGGAGTGAAGAATATAATGATTTTGATTTTGAGGGGGTATTAGTCTCCTGCCAAACTAGACCTCACCCTTCATCTTCAACAGGTGAAAATACAAGGGTTTTAAAAAACCATAATCTCTCCAAATCAATTTTGCCCAAATTTTAAATGCCCCCCTAAGATTTACACGTAATTTCCTTAGTGCTTTTAGATAAAGGAAAATTGCCTATTTAAAACACTAAAATAAATTTTAAATGGCTTTTTGAGGGCAAATATTTTGCCTTGTCAATTTTTTTAAAAGCATAATGCCTTGCAAATAAAAATAGGAAAAATTATCAAAAAAGAGGGCAGTGGCAGATTAGGGCAAAAAATCTCAAAAAAAACTTGTAAGGGCAGCCAAAAGAGAGGGAAAACAGGGGCAAAATGATGGCACTTGGAGATGCAATGGTGGCTAGGAGTTTTGAAGAGCAGAGGCAGCCAGATCTAAATGCCTTAATTAGGGGCATTTTGTAGATCAAAATGCCTTAATCAAAAATGGTTTCCTTCCCTCCATAGATCGGGCAAGTTAGGCCTGTAACAAGCCATGAATCACTAGATACAGGTCATGGGTCAGAAAAAAAAATTCCCTTCCAGTACAACATGGGTTACCACAGACAGGTCATGGGTCAATAAAAGTGCCAAAAATTCCCCTTCAACACCTCCTTGTGCCTGGCTTGGACATCGTGAGCCTTAATGGGTCAACCCCTCTCTGCGAACCTTGAAGCTACACCCATGTTGCTTGCTCAAATCATGGTCAAATCACCACTCTAAATGGGGGTATGTTGCCTTGTACAGGGTTGATACACTGATTGGATTCCGTACCACTTCCAAATAGGGGTATGGTGCTAGCAAAATTCTTGACTTACAGAGAAATTTGTGCCTTCTACACAGGGTTTAAACACCTCTCTCTACCTAGATTGTGTTCAAATCAGTCTCTCAAAAATATCAAAATGTCTATGTTGACCTACAAACTACGATTGCCCAGATGAATACAGAGAAACATAGAACACAAATTCCCAATATAAAATTTGCATGCAAATATTTGTTACAAAAAACTATCCAAAAAAATAAATAAACTAGTAATGAAATCTTGCCCAATGTCAATTTTTTATTTAAAAAAATTTGCTTTTTTTTGGAAAAAAAAATTGTATAGCTCTACACATGCCTCCAAATCGACCTATAGCTCCAAACAAACTAGAAAACAAGCTTCAGTCCCTCTCTGCTACCATGTTTGATAGTATTCAAATGACGGCCCACAATATAAAACTTAACCCTGCAAAAGGAAAATGTTGTCTGCTCCACCCGCAATGACCATATACACTACAACAGAAGAGGCAATTAGTGCCTAAAATAGCACCAAAATTTAGTGCATTTGAGTCCATGAATTGGATACTTATGCTGGCGCAAAACTCAGTGCCCAATAGCATCTCACTATTATGCTGGGTTTAGCACCGATTATAATGTCAGGTTTTGCGCCAGGGTTAGCGCTGGGTTTAGCGCCAAATTTTAGTGCCAGGTTTAATGCCAGATTTAGCGCCAAATTTTGTTGCTTCCAGTTTGGCTTCCTATTTTGCTTCTTGTGTTGTTTCCAAGTTTGCTTCTAGTTTTGCTTCTAGTTTTACTTCCGGTTTTGCTTCCAATTCTTCTTCTGGTTTTGCTTCTGGTTTTGCTTCCACTGTTGCTTCTGGTTTTACTTCCAGGTTGGCTTCCAGTTTTGCTTCCAATTTTGCTTCCAATTTTGCTTCTGGTTTTGCTTCCGGTTTCACTTCTAGTTTTGCTTCCAGGTTTTCTTCCAATTTTGCTTATGGTTTTGCTTCCAATTTTGTTTCTGGTTTTGCTTCTAGTTTTACTTCCAATTTTGCTTCCAGGTTTGCTTCCAATTTTGCTTCTGGTCTTGCTTCCAATTTTGCTTCCAGGTTTGCTTCTAGTTTTGCTTCCAGTTTTGATTCCAGTTTTGCTTCTAGTTTTGCTTCCACTTTTGCTTCCAATTTTGCTTCCAGTTTTGCTTCAAATTTTGCTTCCAATTTCTCTTCCAATTTTGCTTTTGGTTTTGCTTCCAGTTTTACTTCCAGTTTGGCTTCCAATTTTGCTTCCGGTTTTGCTTCCAATTTTGCTTCCAATTTTGCTGCCAATTTTGCTTCCAATTTTGCTTCCGATATAACGTCGCTTGTTGCTTCCATTTTTGTGTCTTTTGTTGCTTCTAAAAAATCTTATTGTTTTGCTTACATTTATTAATTTAATATGTTTTATTTCAATTTAATTAGTTAAATATAGCATGCCTCTTAAATAACTCATATGATTATAAAGTAACTAATTTAATTATTTAAGTCATATGATTAAATAACAAGATAGTTATTATAACATGATCATCATCTATAATTAAAACAAGTGAGTCAAATATCTATAATTTGATTGAATTTGACAACATCCATCCTGAGCAGTAAATTAAAATCATCATACGTAATAAATATCCATCCAAAAATCATCGACCACTTTCAATATATATAAATTAACAAGTAAATATGGATAAGATCATCATCATATATAACTAAAACAAGTGAAAGTCAAATATGCCAGTAGATCAATAATATGTCTAAATGATACATGTATAAATGATATAAGTAAAAATGATAAATTACGTACCTCAAAATGATACAAGTCAAGATGATACATGTCCAAATGATATAATTCAAAATGATACATAAATTTATGATACAACTCATCAATATGGCACTGCAAGCCGTGAAAATGATACATATGATAGCTAGTGACTATGAAAAGAGGCATCATAACGATATATCAACAATGATCCATGATGCAGTCTATATGATCATGAATGTCACTGGCTACTACGAGCAACTACCTCATCATCATCATCACCATCATCGTCGTCATCATCATCATCGGCCTCAATGTCTTCTGTATCTACATCATCATCATCCTCTGCCATGTGATATGTGCCAGAACCAACATAATCTGGATCTTTATCATGAGGATCATCTTGATCTTCTAGAAGACCCATGTTCTGCAAAAAAAAATATTTAAAATGAAAAGTTATTATTTATTTCATGCAATAATTTATTTTTCTGTTATATATCTAATATTACAAATGAAACGAAACCATAATCATATTACATCATATCAAAGTACACATACCATAATAAAATTTCAAAAAAAATACAACTAATATGTCATTCCAATGATGTAAAACATGCAACAATTCTAATAAATGTTAGTAAAGATCATAAAAAAAATTTGTTATAAATTTAACTATCAACTATAAATTCTATTACATAACCTTAAGTGCTACAAATTGCTTGGTCAAAAGCTCCCATTTTGACACAGGCAAGGAGGATGGTGGCAAAGGTTGTGGAATTTGGCTTTACACCAGCCAATTGCATTTGCTTTAAAATTTATGAAGCCTTTTCAACAAATCCATTTTGTGTATATCCTGCAATCATTGCAGTCCATGAGACCACAATTCTTTGAGGCATTCTGTCAAACAGTTCCCATGCCTTGTCTATGCTTCCACATTTTGTATACATGTCTAACAGGACAGTTGCAACTACAACATCTGACAAAATTCCTCTATCCCTTATGTATTGATGGATGTCCATACCCTATTCCAAAGCTCCCATTTTGACATAGGTAGGGAGGATGCTGGCAAAGGTTGTGGAATTTGGCTTTACACCAACCAATTGCATTTGCTTTAAAATTTCTGAAGCCTTTTCAACAAATCCATTTTGTGCATATCCTATAATCATTGCAATCCATGAGACCACATTTCTTTGAGGCATTCGGTCAAACAGTTCACGTGCCTTGTCTATGTTTCCACATTTTTCATACATGTCTAACAGGGCAGTTGTAACTACAACATTTGACAAAATTCCTCTATCCTTTATGTATTGATGGATGTCCATACCCTATTCCAAAGCTCCCATTTTGACACAAGCAGGGAGGATGTTGGCAAATGTTGTGGAATTTGGCTTTGTACCAGCCAATTGCATTTGCTTTAAAATTTCTGAAGCCTTTTCAACAAATCCATTTTGTACATAGCATGCAATCATTGGAATCCATGAGACCACATTTCTTTGAGGCATTATGTCAAATAGTTCACGTGCCTTGTCTATGCTTCCACATTTTGCATACATGTCTAACAAGGCAGTTGCAACTACAACATCTGATAAAAGTCCTCTATCCTTTATGTATTGATGGATGTCCATACCCTATTCCAAAGCTCCCATTTTGACACAGGTAGGGAGGATGGTGGCAAAGGTTGTGGAATTTGGCTTTACATCAACCAATTGCATTTGCTTTAAAATTTCTAAAGCCTTTTCAACAAATCCATTTTGTGCATATCCTGCAGTCATTGCAGTCCATGAGACCACATTTCTTTGAGGCATTTTGTCAAACAGTTCACGTGCCTTGTCTATACTTCCACATTTTGCATACATGTCTAACAGGGCAGTTGCAACTACATCTGACAAAATTCCTCTATCCTTTATGTATTGATGGATGTCCATACCCTATTCCAAAGCTCCCATTTTGACACAAGCAGGGATGATGTTGGCAAAGGTTGTGGAATTTGGCTTTACACCAGCCAATTGCATTTGCTTTAAAATTTCTGAAGCCTTTTCAACAAATCCATTTTGTGCATATCTTGTAGTCATTGCAGTCCATGAGACCACATTTCTTTGAGGCATTCTGTCAAATAGTTCATGTGCCTTTTCAATGCTTCCACATTTTACATACATGTCTAATAGGGCAATTGCAACTACAACATCTAACAAAATTCCTCTATACTTTATGTATTGATGGATGTCCATACCCTATTCCAAAGCTCCCATTTTGACACAGGCAGGGAGGATGGTGGCAAAGGTTGTGGAATTTGGATTTCAAACAACTCATACTCATAGAGTCATGGTTTTAGGTCACGTATGTTATGGTAACAACAAGGGATTCCAACTATGGTTACAATAGCTAAGATTGCCCTCATTTGTGACCGTAACAAGGTTCTTGGACAACACTATCTTGCTCTTCACACTAGGTACTATATAGTCCAAGATTGGGTTGAAGAAATCACTTGATGGTTACCTATAAAGTGATACCACACCCTAATACCCCATGCATTCTAAATAGCTTGAGATTTATACAATACTCAACCAAGATGAAATTGTATCACTATGCCACACTTAACTATGATAGTCCTTTCTTGACAACAATTTGTAATCTTTAGACTATTGGGATACTTACCACAAATAAATATTAGGTCAATGACACAAGGCTTTTAAACAAAAACCATAATCCCAACTCTATATCCATCCCCTTGGCAGTCTCAAGGGCCACCTTGAGGCAAAAAATGCTAATGTACTATTATGACAGTTATGATTGTCCTCCATCGTTTTGTTATGCATTTGAAACTTGAGATGAGGATTGGGGAGGTCTCCATTTGTAAAAACATGGAAAATACTCATGGCAAGATCTTTAAAATAAGCATATTCAATTTCAGGCATTTCTGTAGACCCTAGGAAGGTGGATGTAAACTTAGTGACTTTAATTACCACCACAAAGACTATCCCCTTTGTGACTATGACAAGGTAACACTGTCAGGCCCTTTATGACAATCCCTTCTCCATTGGGTGATGGCCTAATAACATTTATCTCCTTTATGATTTCAATGCCTCTCTAATGCACTATCAAAGGAGTCTTGACAGTCCTTATGTATTAGTGAAGAAGGCTTCCAACAAATTGGAAAGGAGGGCTTAAGATTACATATAAAGTCCTAGTCTTCATACCCTAGTCACATATCACCACTCTAAGAAGACCTCAAGACAATTGTCCTTTAATACAGGAAGTCAATTTAGTTTCAAAAGATAAAGTGCAAGAGGCCACAGGACAAGAAAACTTAAGGCCTTAAGGGGTTTAAAGGAATAAAAATATAGGCTTGCAGACTTGACTTAAAACCCTAACCCTAGGTGAGTACCACTAGATACCACCAAAACCCTTTAACTTGGCACTGCAAAACCTTGTCCAATCTGATCATGGGAAGCTGAAATCAAGCATGTACACTCACATATGATAGATAAGTATGCCTACCAAGTGGTTTGACATAAAAATGAATAGGCTTCAAATTATAACCCTTCAAAGTAGGCCACTGAAGTATATTGTACAGGTGCATTTCTGAGTGTTGCAGTCAGATTTTTCATCATGGGAACCTAAATTTTTTACAAAAAATGGTAGGAAATTTTAGGTTCCAACAAGTCCATTAGTTGGAGGAAGGAAAACAAGGGTTTTCTATTCATTATTAGCCCGTTAAACTTAAGCATATGAGATAGCATGGCACACACAAAATGTTGTGGATAATGACCACAAGATTAGGTTAATTGCAACCACTTTTTGTAAGCAAGCACAAGACTAGTATACTCATTATGATCCTAATGGCACCAAGAAGGGTCTGCAAAGATATAAGAGTAATCATTTGTCATCTAAGAGAAATCTTACATTTAAGGTCACTAGGGCCAACAGAGAAGCACTTTAGAATTCATCCTATGCATCAATAAACAACTCAACACAAGACATTCAAATTGACATATTAACACAACAATATCCAACTAAGTTATTGAAAGTCAACTATTGATACCTCATTCTCCATCTAGATTACAAAATCGGTCCACTTTTTTCTTTGTAACATTTCCTTTTCAAATTGGCTTGGATGCCAGCCATATTTCTCCTCCTGTCAAAACATGGCACATGAACTAGTTAAACTAATTAATATGCAATCATTTACTTTTTCCTAGGAAATTTTAAAAAAACATCATTTAACTTATTAAATATACTTACAAATGTACAGATCAAGGCCTGTAAACCTTTCTGGCCACTGTGATGCATGGCACGAAGTTTGTCAAGCCTAGCCTTGGAGGCCTTGTCCTGAAACGTATACTAATTCAATTTAACTATGCACAAATAAAATTTAAAAATCATTTAATAAATTTGATATAATCTTATGAGTAAATTCAAATACCTGTGTACTCTCCTCATCGAACTTCCTCCGTGCATTAGACTTCTCATATGCTTTTACAAGCTCTTTCCATACTTTCAAACTTACATCAATTGGCCTTTTTTTGAGCCTTTGCTCAGGAGGGAGTTTTTCTATCTTCTTTGTTTGGTTGCACTGAAATCTCTTGCAGTTTTGAGACATTCGTAGCTTTATCTTCTTTACAAACCAACCTATGCCAAATTTAGTCTCCATGTCTTGGATAACTACTTTTTGCAGGTGCATGGGTATCTTTGAGAATGGAAAATGTAGATGGTTTTTGAACCGTTGAAGGCATGATTCCTTCAACCTATTCACAAATGTTTTTCCAGCATCTATCATTCAGACATCCCCTGAAACCACATCGTATTCTATCTTGGTATCATAGGTACCAATGTAAGATGCAAAACATGGTGTGGTGGTCGAAGAAGTCTGTGTCCCAGGAGTGGGTGGGACATTGGAAGCCTCTGTTCCCTGTTCCACATTCTTAGAGGTTATTGTTATTGATTTTCTCCTAGATCTTTTGCTCGATCCATGATGGTTGGGGAATCAATTGATTCCCTTTGACACTATTGATTTGGTTGTAATGTTTCAGGGGCTTTACCAAATCATTTTTCTATGTATCTGGCAAGCATTGTCAAGTCCACACCATCCAATTTGTTCACTGCCTCTTCCCCCAATATGGAAGCCAATGCCTCTTTATCTTTGTCAGTATCATGCTCCTATAAAATAAATTTCTTCTTTTAAATTTACAAATAAAAAACTAAAAACTAAAAATTAAAGAAACAATGGAAACATTTACAAATCTTTAAATTGACAATGAATTACTTCATTATGGCCAGAGTCTGCTCCCTTTGCTCTCTTCCCTCTATTGCTTGACATTTTGAGGTGACCTAGGGAAAATTATTGTCATTTAGTCTGTGGAGGCAAACAAAGTACACACTGCCAGGTATGAAAGTTTTCGTCCATTTTTTCTGTATTCCTCAAGGTTTTTAACCCTTACTTTGTAGAGCAAATCATGAGGTTGTTTTCCTATGATTCAATTGGTGCCTTGGGAGGGAATCTATAGTTCCTAGCCTAATTTTAGTTTGCTCACCCTCGTCTCAAAAGCCCTATCTCCTCGTATTGTCTCAACCAACCTCTATTTTAGTTTTCTCACCCTCGTCTCAAAAGCCCTAATTTTAGTTTGCTCACAATCAACTTGTCTTAAAGCACTTGACTACTTTTTTAGGAAGGAAGTGAGAAAGTTGTGTTTAGAGAAAGGTATTGATGGTAATGATAAGTGAACCTGGGCATTGGGGTTTGAAAAATGCATTCACTGCTCTCAGATGCAGAGGAAATAATGTAATGTCTACAATTTTACCCTCCTCCTTTGCAACCACATGAGACTTGAACAATTTGCCAATAAACAAAACAATATTCACAACCCTTTCTTCACAATCCTCTCCATTTAATTGAAACAAAAATATATTTGGGAATGAAAAAATTTTATTGTAATTGTAACCTTAAACTATGGTGTCCAAAACTAAATCAAATTTCTCATCTCTTCGCGCGGCATTTTTCTCCTCTCTTCACGCCGCGTTTTTCTCCTATAATTATCAAATTTCTCATATATTAATTCAAGTGGGACTCCAACCCAAACGCTCGATCTCCAAACAAAAAAGAACACCAAAAATCAATAAAGTTTTCTTTTTTTTTTGTTTTGGGGTATGTGCAAACGGGAATTTTTTTTTTTTTTTTTATCCAGTAGTCAGAGCAATTAACATCGACTTTAGCGCCGACTTTTAGGCCAAAAATGTAATCTATTTGGGGCACCAAAGGTGGCACAAAGTGCGCCTAATTTAGTGTCAATCAGTGCAAAATGATGTATTTTGCTTGGAAGTTGATAAAAATGTAACCTCACCAAATTTGGATTGTCCTTATAATAAGTAACTATATCTTGTTTCCATGATAGTATTTTGACTTCATGTTTCTCTTATGATTAGCTCAATAATGACTCACTCATTCATGACCTTACATAGATAGTTGGTGACAATCCTTATGCAAGTGATATGGCTTTGGAAAAACCAAACAACTCTTCTCTTACTATCATGATGACATGATATTGGGACTATATTGGGAGCTTATGGAGTGTGCTTATGGTATTGTGATTTTCATTTCTATGTTCTCATTAACCTATTTTAGGTTGAAGCATGGTAACTAACCCACTAGCTATTATGACAGTTATACAATGACTAGACAATCCTCCCCACTTTGACTATGACAGTCCTATGCATGGTGTTTTCTTCATGACAGTCCCTAATAATGTACATTATTGATAGTAGCTAGTTCAAATGGAGTTTTGGATGGTGTAGGATGTTGTCCCTATGGCTCATGATAGTGCATGCCTTGGTTATATCCTTGTGACATTACTCTCTAGATATCTCCTCTTTATAGTGACAAGGTTTCAAGAACATGACAACTTAGGTAAGGTATCAACTTGTCTCTTTAACCTCTGGATTGTCATTTTTCAAGAATTGATCTCATTGAAATGCAAATACAACATGTCATAGATTAGATGAAAAGATCAAGGAGATGCATGTTATAGAGTATAAAACTCAAAAATCAAAGGTCTTTTTGGGCCTTTTTCCAACAATATGAGCAAAATTCAAACTTTAAACATGTAGCACATGTACCATATGACTCACTCGCATACATCACACATGTGGGACCACTAAGAAGGGAGGTAGGTGCTTAGTATGAGCAATGACAATTGCACATAATGTTTAAGTTCACTTCAACAGATATTTGGGGTTATGATAGCTAATGGAGGGTTTTCTTTTCAAAGGAAACCATTAATTTTGGAGTGAAAGGTAATGGTGAAATATAACATAATGTCCCTATAATTAAAGAATATCCAATGGATAGGATTAACCTAACAAAGATCTAATGACGTGATTTCAAAATTAACATCCAAATTATCCTTCCCTCCATCAAGAATTTAAAATTTTGGTGCCAAAGACTCTTTGAGACTATTTTGAGGGTTCTATGATAGTTTTGAGGGTTTTATGGCCACTTGGAGAGATATAGATTGCCTTAAATGACCCATAAAAGAAAAAGGACAGTCAAATATGAAATAAATGTCTTTTTGATGTGAATTTGTAGTCATCTTGTAATCATAAGATTTGAGCTCTAGTTGTCAAGATTCCGCGTGTAAACTTTTTCTGAAGAGCAAAATGTTGCAATGTCCTATTTTGTTTTCATGGTGCATCTTAATGAAAAGCGAGTGTATTAACAAGATAAATTCAAGAATATTCTCTTGGTGCATAGCTGTTATGTGACTATTGTCATTGTTGTGTATTACAAGATCCAGAGGAGGCCATGGAGAGAGGACATGGACGGCGTAGAACTACTAAATCACAGAGAGGAAAGTAGGTAGAAATAGATATGACAACAGAATCTGCAGATACAATAGAGGTAAGAAGAGAAAGCAACCTCAACCAAAGGAGGAAGGTGTTTATGAATTCACAAATGCTACAACATAGAGGAGATAAAGTCATTTTTTTGTCCACGAGGCCTCTGACGTCAAACTTATTGGTTGAAAATGCACAAGAATGGTGATTAAATGTGATTCTATGATCGAGGGAAAAGTTTAAAAATTAGGATGGCCAAAACATGATATCAATATGTCAAATATATGGCTAAAGTGAGGTTTTGTGTTGGATAGCATATTTGTTGAAATGATATAATTGGTGTACTAAACATTATTTACTATGTTGTGTATTATAGGGGCCAGATGAGGCCATGGCAACAGATCGTGTCATATCAAATGAGGACACAACGGATGAAGTGGAAAATCAGGTACTCAAATCCAATTTCCTTAGGAAAAAATTATCTGATGGCATTTTGTGATACACCTATCTTTTTTCACAATATTATTGAAATTTATAATGTATTATCCAATCTTGACATAAATTAATGCATGTTGTTGATTATTTTAAATGGAGATTAGAGCAAATGCAGAGCCTGAGCATTCCACTAGAAAATGAAAAATATATGTACGTGGACATGGACCTAAAATTGTTAAATCACGTAGATGATAGTGGGTGGAAGAGGATATGACAATGGATCCTATAGACACAACAAATGATTGCACTGAACAAGAGGTTGGTTAGGAATATAGTACATGGGATGAATACTTTGAGAAAATTATTGTTTGTGGATGTTATGTATGTCATGGAAAGAAATAATTGAAACGAGCGATTATACAAAGACATTACATATATGATGAGCTTCCAGTCGGTAGTATGCCTCCTACAATTGATTCAAATCCAATAGGAATTGTTGTAAGAAATCTTCCAAATTGATATAAATAACATGTATACTTCATTTAAACATTGTTTTATATTATTTAAATAACTAATTTTTTTCTTAATGGACACTTGCAGGATAAAGTTCTTGGTTTAAAGTTTCCTGGATCACTAACTTCCAGCCTAGAGGGCAATGATCATTTATCAGATGATACATCTATCAAAAATATGTGCCAATATAGCAGCTCGGAAGATGAGGAATTGATGAAAACAAGCAATAGAACAAGAACCGGTTTAAAGATGCATAATTTGCTTAAAGACAAGGGGAAGGTGGACTACATACCCTATGAGAATGAATGTGATGGAGATGATGACTTGCCCCTGAGTTTGAGATCAATTTACAAAGAGACATTTGATCGTCGACTATATTGTGCTTGGCCTAGTGATCAACAACTACCTAGAGTGTACGAGGTGTTTCAATTTTGGGGATACAGCTACATGATACAACCCTCTAATATTCATGGAGCGAATATAGGCCTCTTTATTGTCCAAAATGTACATGTGGGGTCTAAACATAGAAACGATTCAAAACAAACCACTAGGAGATTAATGCCATATTATGGTCCATCATATTACAGTGGTGAATGGAGAAGGCTAGCAGAATATAAGCCTAGCATGTCAACATATGGTCTAAATTCAGAAATGTATACACATCGTCTCCAATTGGAAAGTGGAAAAGAAATGAATAGAGGTCATCTTATGTATATAGATGGACGTGCATACACACAAAAATATTACAGGATTTATAAATAGTAGTAAGAGAAGGGACCCTACTGTAAGACCGAATTGTCAATTTGTTGAAGTTATAAATGATAAAGATGGAGATATGGAAAGAGAGGTTGATAGATTGATAATGGTTGAGGCTATTATGGACCTTACCATTGGGGATGAGTTATTGATTGATTACCCCTTCTTAAAATGCACTCCTGCGCGAAAGAAGAGGGAAGAACAAGGTCTCCCTAAGGATGTTCTTAAGGACAGAAAACTAAAGAATAATAAATGAGTGTGGACTAATGTTTTATAAACTATGTTGTCCAAATTGTGTTTTATTTAAATTATTGTATAAAAAAGGTAGTCTATAAAATAATGTTCCATTATTCAATTGATGTATATATGTTCATACAACCAATATTTTTATTTTTTAAGCCATATTTGATTATATTTCTTTGAAATTGATACATTTATGATTTATCCAATTGTTGCCAAACATTAAATAATGCTTGTGTTTGTTGATAGGTAGAAGATATTGATGAAACACATACTAATACCCAAGATCCAACTGGGTTATTAAGATTTGGACGGGATGATCCAAACCATCCTTTAAACAATACCAGGGTGAAAAGAGCATTATTGAAGAGAATACTATCAGCTAAGAAATTTGAAGAGCTGATGAGATCCACATACACTGATGACATGCCACCTAGCCTTAATGAAGATGATCATGATAGTGAAAATGCAGTGTATGAAGAAGGATTGAATGAAATGCTTACAGATTTCTTTAGGGATGAAAACAATGATGACAATAATGATCATATGGTTGGTAGTAACGATGATAGTAGGGGTAATTACCACCAACGTAATGTTGATGATAACAACCTGAAAGACTCCATCAAGCAAGCAGCGAAGACACCTGTGTTCAAATCGGGTGCAAGTAGAACCTCAAACTAGCATGCACATTAATATTATTTGAAATCAAGTCACTATTTAGTTGGTCAGACAAAGGATTCACTACCCTACTGAAGTGAGTCGAAATCTATTTCTTACTTTGCAATTGTCAATTGGTGTACATAATTCGTAAACATTCATCAACTTTGTTTATATTTCTTTAAGGGGATTTTAAAACCATATATTGTATATAAATAGTCCTAGTATAGATTGACATATCAAACATGTTCATCATAAGTCAAACATTCAATTGATTTAATCTTTGGCAATCTTACAGAACACTAAAAACTCAAATATTCCCTGAAGATAATGTGTTACCATCAACTTGCAGAGAGGCACGTCTGTTGTTGGTTGAGTTGGGGATTGAATATAAGCAAATTCATTCATGTAAAAATGATTGCATTTCATACAGAGATAAATATCAAAACAAGGTAGAATGCCCTGTATGCAAAGAGAAGAGATATCGTACAGATGTACAAGGTCCTACAGTTCCAAAGAAGGTTTTACGTCACATGCCAATTATACGTAGACTTCAACGAATGTTTCATTGAAAGTCACTTGCACAATTGATGGATTGGCATGCAAAGAACAGGAGTAAAGATGGATTCATATGAATTTCAACCGACTCTAAAGCAATTAAACACATAGAGGAAAAATGGTCAAGAAAATTCAAAGATGAACCCCGTAGTATCAGGTTTGGTCTTGCAATTGATGGAGTGTGCCCATTCTCTTTCCTGAGCTCAAATTATAGTGTTTGGCCAATCAGATTGATAGTATACAATATTCCCCCATGGATGAGTGTTAGAAAGGAGCACCTTATTTTGACTCTCATTGTTCCAAGAAAACATCAAGTTAAAAACATGGATGTTTATCTTGCGCCTTTTATTGATGAGATGCAACTGATATGGAAAGGTATAAGAATGTATGACATATCACGTCCCTCATCAAATAGGTCCTTCATGTTGTACAGTGTGCTATGTTAGACTATTCATGATTTCCCAGGTCTTGGTGTTTGTTCTAGTAAGATAAAATATTTACGTATTTACACTCATAATTTATTTTCATCCCAACTTTCATACTTAGTTTTATACTATTTTTTTTATGTTATTAACATTACTTATTAAATTGCGGGGCTTCAAACAAAGGGGATATTTGCATTTCCAAGATGTGTAGAACAATTTGAAGGGCGGTATTCTAAAGATCTACATAAATCTATTTACGCAAACAACAGGGTTTTTCTACCACTAGATCATAAGTTTAGAAATCGCCTGAAGAATAAATTTGATGGAAAAGTTGAAAATAGAGGTCCTCCCATGATTATGGGTCCAGGTGATTGGCTTAAGAAGTATGAAGATGCTGAATTGAAAGGTCGGGAGGATTTTTTTGCTCAGGGTGATTCAATTGAAGAACTAGAACAAGTTGTAGTTAATATGCCAGAAGGAATGAAAAGGAAATCCATATTTTATGAGCTCCCTTACTAGAAGGATCTATTAATATCTCACCTATTAGATCCTATGCACGTCTTCAAAAATGTCCCAGATTCTATATTTTGACATATATCAGGCAAAGAGAAGGACACCTTGTCTTCGATGAGAGATATTGCTCTTTCGCATACCAAAATTGATAGAAAACATTTGTGGCCAAACAGGGAAAATGAAACATATGCAGAAGCTCCATGGATTTTGAAAAAAAAGAGCTAGACCAACTAAAAAATGTCATCCGTTCAATAAGGACACCTATTGGCTATGGGTCATCATTGGCTAAAGTTTTTACAATTGATGGACATATCACAGGATTTAAAACACATGATTTTCATAATTTTAGGAAGGTATTATATATCATCATTTAACATTTACTAGTAACATTGATTAAGTACTAAATATATTTTGATATCGTTATGTTGTGTGAGAAAAAAATACTAATGACCTTTTCATAAATGTGTTTCATAGCATATCATGCCATTGGCAATTAGGGGGATTCATGTCTTACAGATGACTTAAGGAATGCCATAAGTCGATTATCAGCATTTACAAGGTATGTGGTTAATGTGTGAGACACATAGATACATTATATTGCATTTTAATTTTTGACTAAAGGTTCATACTAATTTACTATTCTTATATTAAGTGGGTGACCTCCAAGGAGATCCACGAATGTGACGTGCCAAAATGGAAGAAGGAAATTGTAGAAATTGTATGTGTATTTGAGAAGGAGCTCCCTACAAGTTTCATGGACCTACAAGTCCATTTACTTATACACCTAGTCGATGACATTGAATTGATGGTTGTTGTATCAACGAGGTGGATGTTTTTCTTTGAGAGGTATATAAAAACTCTAAAAAGATATGTTCAACAAAAGGCACATCCAGAGGGTTGCATCACTGAACGGTATGTATTGAATGAAGCATTTTTCTTCCTGTGTTAATTCCTTGGTAAGGATTTTGAAGATGGGCCATGCTTTTGGGATGAACGAGCATCAGATATTATTGATGGAGAAAAACCACAATCTAATGGTGTTCAGGTAGAAATTAGTAAGTAAATTCATGATCAATGTGGTTTTTTTTCTTGCAATCATTAATTTACTCTATAATTTATTTGTCAAATTAACAGCATGACATTTGGAGTTTGAAATAAACATGTTGACATGTAATAGGCGTAGACGAAAGTGCTATACTCGACAAGTTCATCCTGTACCACATGGACTTTATGAACAAATGGATTGATCTGTATGATAAAAAGAGAGAAGAAGTGTTAGAAGCAAGGAGACAATTTAAGAGATCAAACCCAAGGAATACTCCACTTCCCACTGATCTGCTTAGGGAACGGGGCAAATATTGCACACTAGAATGGGTTACTGAACAAATTCAAAATCAAATAGAAGATGCAGGTATAGATTCAAACATAACAGAAGATGAAATCAACATGTCTAGAGGATGTGAAAGAAAGGTACAACTGGAATTTTACAAATATTGTTTCCTTACAGCTTTGACACTATTAACTATTTTAATATTCATCATTATATTTGTTTTCACTAAAATAAATGGTCTTTCACAAGTGAGGAAATGTCCAGCGGTGTGGGCATATGGTCGACATTATCATGTAGAAAGTGTAGATGTAAAGAGACGATCCTTCGATTGTGGCATCATGGTTGACTTCAAGCAATCCAGTCGATCAAGCTCAAAAGATAAGAATATAATTGAAGGGAATCTACAATATATTGAGAAAATACAAGAAATTATTGAGTTGGATTACCGCACTTTTAAATGTTGTATTTTTAAGTGTAGATGGTATGAAGCATTTGAGAGGACACAAAGACATGATACCCATAGTGGATTGTTTTCTATAGATTCCACATGTTTCCTACCGGAGGATAAGGAGCCTTGTGTTCTACCAATTCATTGTGAGCAGGTATTTCTTTAACTCAAACAAGAAGCGGTAGTGATCATTAATCTATTAATTCATAGTTTATTGTGAATATATACATGTGTTTATTAATCAATAAAATTGTTATACCATACGTCTAATATATGTATGTCGTTCATGTGCAGGTATTTTTCTATGAAGATAGTTTGGACCCGAAATGGATATTTGTCATACATTATGATCCAAGATTAAGGCATGTATTTGACGATACATTAGTGGATACTAAGCAAAACAATAATGGCCAACAAAATGAGAGAGAGGGATTAGATAACATTGAAGAAATTGACATCCATGATGATGTTGAAGATGGTTATGTTCAAGAACAAGAAGACAACAATCCAAAGTTGGATGATCTTATGGAAGACAAAAATATGGATGGTACACAAAATGATGATCCAAATACATCTGGTAACAATATAGATGGCCTACAGTCAGATTTCAATGATGATGAAGATGATGGAGTTCAAGATGAGGATGATGATAATATTAAATACTTGAAAGAACATATGAACATTGACAATGATACACTGGATGACATTGTAGCAGACAATAAAGTTAAAGACCAAGACTTCTAAATTTTTAGAATTATTTGCAATCCATGTTTAAAAAAGGATGATTAAATTGTTGCCAATAATGTTAATTAAATGGATTGTTCAATTGTTGATAAATTACCTATTGCAATATCCTTAAATTGTTCAATCTTTGGTATGAATTGTTGGCAATAATGTTAATTAAATAGATTGATTGATGTTCTTCATAACTTGTTAATGGATAATCCTTATGTGATGGAAGTATTAAGTGATTAGGTCAAAGGATAAGCTCATCAAGTTCCTTAAATAGTGGGTGTTACCTTGTTTCACTAATGACAATTTACTTTCAAGTTTGCTGGTGACTTCAAAACAGATTAAGGAGCTTATGTAATTTTGTCAATTAAATCATCCACTTCACTTAACCCAATCTGGCATATGATTTGGATTAATATTTTCTATAAATCTTTAAACCCTGCTCCTATAACAAAAAAACAAATTTGGATTTTGAAAATATATAAAAGGGAATGATTTTTAAAAGAGAAAGACTGCTGCCTGCCACATGATGAATTTGTTTATCTTTAATTATTTTTCATATATATTGTTAATTGTATCTATGCCATGTTATCTTGTGATAAGTACTTGAGTAAGACCATCAATGAAATATGAAGTGGACATATTATCATCTATATTAGCTAATTGATTGCACAAATATTTCAATTTATCAATGATCTCATGTTTCTATTCATTTTCAACACTTTTAATAAAGACATCATGATCATAATATTCTTCTTCATCATTAGAATCCAACATGTGATCGTCATAGGAAGTAGGAGAAAGAGGTAGTCATGTTTGCAAGGTGAGGGTTTGACCTAGTACTTTGTTGAATGGGACATAAGGATCATACATGTTTCTTAGGAATGCAAAATTAAAGGCATTGGGTTGTTTCCAACAAATGCAAACCACAAAAATCTCAAAATAAAAAATCAATCTTTTTTTATCCTAAACATAGGCATGGCAATTGCAAGTTCAAAAAAATGTAGGGAAATAAATCATACCCTATAATAGAATATTTAAGTCCAATCCTAGATTTAATTAAACTTTAAAGTACAAGGAGTTGAGAGTAGAATAAAATATTGAGATATTAAGTAATTAATATAGAGAAATGAAATAGTTGAGAAGAAATACAAAACTTATTTGATCTTTTTAGCATGATGTCAAATGTGAAGTGTGTGATTAACCAATGAATTATGAAAAAAGAATGAAAACTAGGATTTTCTACTAGAATAATGATCATGAGATTGTGGCAGTGATTAACTAATTTTTTGCATCCCTTCTTCACTTGTCCTCTTTTTCCATATTTCCAAAACTTTACTCTTATCTTCCTAGGGATTCTAGATTTTCCTCTTGACTTGGATTGATATTTATACCATTCCCCTTTAGATCCACTTTTGTCCTTGGGCCTTTGCGAAACATGCAAGGCATCCTTAGAACCTCCATCATTGAACTTTCTCCTCATATCTCCATTGAGCATTGTAACAATAAAGGATTCCATAGTCACCTTTGCAACACTACCATTTATAACAAGCATTATGTTCTCCTCATTTTTGGGTAAAGAAAAAAGTGAGAAGATGCATTTGTCTTCCACATCAAGTTTAACATTTATTGAACATATTTGACTCAAAATCATATTAAAGGTGTCAAAATGTTCTACAGTAGAATATCCTTCCTTCATTTTTAAATAATATAAACATCTTTTGAGATATAACTTATTACTTTATAATTTTAGTTTGATAAATATCACCTATCCTCTTTTGTAATGTCAATGCAAGGGTCTCTTTTGATTTGAATAACAAAGAAAAAGTAAATTGGAGACAACCAGATAAATTATTAGCAAATCCAATTCAACAAACAAATGATAACCAAAAGTTGACTACTAGAGAATAGCAGCTTTTATATTGATTTTCTTCAAAGTACAGGCAGTGCAATGTCTCTTTCAAAAAATCAAAATCCCAGATAGATTCTGAGCCATAAGGTCTTGGTTTCCTTTTATAAAGGAAGCAACAAGCTTCATACCTTTCACATTCAAAATGGCTCTTTGTATTCCTAACCCTTGATATTACAATATTTGTTTTTTATAAGTCCAATTTAGATTTTCAAATATATTTGAATACATTTTGAAAACATGAAGAAAACATAAAGAGATAAAAAGAGAGCGTTCATGATGTGGTGGTGCTATTTAATGCCATCATATGGCTCATTGCTCTTCTACACCTCAACCTGTGTTGCTGATGGTTCATCTCTAAGATATATCTCCTCCCATTTATATATTGTAAAATCACCAGGCCATTGGTAAGCCTAAATCTAAAGCAAGTTCTCCTAGTGATCTTTCCATCTTTTATCAAGCAAAGCTCTGACATCCATCACAAATTTTGCATACCCAGCATCCAACGCAATTACTCGGTCCAATATCATGTTGAAACTGAGAATGCTGACATCTCCATCCTTCTTCAAAAAATCCATAACTTGGAATACTGTTTGGCCAAATTCCATCTTCCATGTGTTAAGACTTGATTTTCTCTTCTTCTATCAGTATGAAAGGAATAAATTTATGCTTGAACGTAGTAAAAGATTCAACCTTTTCTTACATCTTCTGGATTTCCCCATTCACATACTGGTATTCATCAATGATCATTTTGACTATTTTCTCAGTGGGCTTCAAAGTTGTAGGGGCATCAAGATTCCTTTGCACTACTAAGCACATCGTAACCAAATTGTGATGATAGGGTTGCCATTTTTAAACAACAAATCCAAAACAAAAAAGTTTATCTTCAATTGCTCAATGGCCTGAGATAAAGAAGAGTAGAAATCATGCACACTCCCAAGCTTATCCACAACCAACTTTACTCTATCCTCCAAAATTTTCTCAAAAATTTCAAAAACTTTCATCTTTGCCTCATTCTTTGTCATTTCATTTTGTTTATTCAAACTTTCAATTTCCTTCTCAAATTTCAATCTTGTTGCATTAAATTCTTTAGTAGACATTGTGACATCACTAGTTGTTTGTGGCATAGGGGGCTGATAGGGTACAATGACTTGACCTTGAGAAGAATTCACAGCTTGCAATTGTTTCTTTAATTTCACATTTTCAAAATACAATTTGTTTATTTCATCATTCATTAATTTTTGAGTTTGCTTATAATATGTTAGCCTTTGTTCTAACCTCTTCACAACAGCATGAGTAAACATAGCAGTATGAACATTGAGAGCAGCTACTTATGTTGTTGATGTATCTTGTAAAGTCTTTACCACAGTTGTACCCCTCATTTCTTGAATAATATCAAGCAATCTTGGTTTGCTTGTATTCTTCTGAGTAGTCCAGATTGCAAGGGTCTATGTCTTTGGATTAAAACCATATCCACTTATGCCATCTTCATAATCAAATTCTGAAACAAGTTGTGGATCATCCTGACTTCTAACTTGGTCAAGCAAAAATACCTTTTTCAATTCAAGGCCAGAGATGATGAGCATATTACTTTTCAACACCATTTGTCTTGCCTCCTCTGGACTCACATCAATTTCATCTACTTTCAATTCTTTGAAAGTTTTTTTAATGATTTGATCATGTTCTGTTTCATCAGCACCCATTTTATTTATTGCAACTTTTTCATTATATTCTTTCATTTTCATTTTCAGCCAGAAATCCTTAAACTCTAGAGTTTTGATGAAGTCGTCATCTTCTATGAACTTCATGGATGCTATAATCCTTCCATCCTCCTCCAACTCTAGTTTAGCTTGGGTTTGCTCACCCTTCCTAGCCTCAGGCTTATGTGCATGAGTGGGTTGACCAACCAATGGCTGATCAACCTCTTGCTCATCTCCCATGTGCCTCAAGATGTTAGCCACCTCATTAGTATCCCCCACCTCTTTAGTCATTTCATAGGAGACAAGTGGAGATACCTCTTCTGTCCTCTACTTCTTTGCTGGTGGTGATTCTGGGACCTGTGGATCTTGCACTAACATAACATCAGGAGCAGACTCATGAATCTCAATCCTTGCAGACCTTTTCACTAGAAGTTTAGTAGCCTTAGGAGGCTGCTTCTCAAATTTACCATAAATACTTTCAAAATTATCAATGATTACATCAATTCTCTTTAGAGGGTCTTTTTCTTCAACAAAGAATCCAAGAAATAAGGGATTCTACTTTTTCTTTTCATCTTCAATATTTTTCAAGATATCCCATTTTCTCTTCCTAATGTATACCTCATCAAAAGTGACAAGACTTCTTATCACATCCTCATCAAACAAGCCCTGATGGGATACGGCCATTTTAGTCAAAATTGATTGTCTCACAAGATTCATATGACCCTTAGGGTCACAATTCCTCTCAATACCCAATTTCAAACAATATTTTGCCTTTAACAAGGCTTGCAATTTTTCAAGAGTGTCAGAGCCAATAGACCAATCACCAAAAATTGTAGCATCGGGTAGAAATGTACCTTTCTTTTGTCTTTTCATCACCTCCTTTTCCATCCACATCATTTGCCACATAAACTCCATGAATACAATTCTTTCTGATACAAATTTTGGCAATATGTGAGGTGGCTAGGGGCAACCATACACTCTAATTATAGTATGATTTGACATAAAAAACCAATCAGCAAAATTACGGTTGTGGCCCTGCTCTAGTTTGTGTGCAAGCGGCCTCAGCATTACCATGACTTCCTTAGTCAACCTAGGAAACCAAATACCAAGAGAATTCAATATCTTGACAACAAACAAATCATGAAATACAATGTACTCACTATTTTGGCAATAGGAATCCCACTTATAACACCAAAACTGAGTCAGCAATCTTTGTCCTTTCTCATCAACCATAATTAGATCCATTTTGCTTGACCATCTCCCTCTATTCTGATACAGAATCAAGTGACACAATAAAGAATAGAATTTGAAATCTAAGGGTTGCTTATTCTCCTTCACACAGAAGAATCCTTCATGCAGTTTTTTCTCAATATGAGATGTAAAGTCGTATTCAGCGTTCACCTCTGGATGTTGTATTTTCATAGCCATCATCATTAGGCTAGTTGGCATTCTTCCTTGTGCATCAATTCCCAAGACTTGGCATAGTGAAAAATAGGTTCTCTTGAAATATACAGCAAATTCTTCCATAGGGAAAGGCTCAATAGCATTTGATGGAATCTCAATTTTTCTATTGTTGGCCCCGCTTCTCATATATATTGGCAATTCATCTCTCCTAAGTGTTTTCATCAGGCTTGTGTAATCTCGTTCAAATCTTCGTAAATCCACTTGAGTGAAAGCTTTCTTGTTCAACATAAAATAGTCAACAATTGCATTCCTGTCTACTATCACCAATGGCAATCCATTTGGCATTCTGACTATTTCAGTGGAGGATGGTAAAATTGTCCTAGTGCCCTAATCAATTCCACATCCACAAATACAGCGGGCACCACTAACGTTGCCAAATCCAATTTCCATGGATTTCCCACTGGTCCCTTGCCATCCCTTTTTGCATAAAAATACCAAAACAAATCCCACCCAAAGATAGGGATTTTAGCATCCCAGCACCCTTCTGCTGCGTCTATAAACATCTTCTTTGGACCCTTGTTTATCGACTGGGGCAATACTTCTAGAAGAGATTGTTAAAGTGGTCTTTTCTTGGGAACTATAGGCTCATCACCTTTACTGGTAGACTCAGACCTCTTGGGTGCCATGTTTAATGACTTGAACAGGCTAGGGTTTTTCAAAATTCAACTTACTGTACCAGCAACTAAAAAATAGATTGAAAGAGCAAATGAACTTGACATGGTCAATTAATGTAGGTAGACATAGGAATAAAAGAACAGTATTTAAAATTAAAAATAAACCCATTCAAGAATGGATAAGAATAGGATTTGTATCTTTGGTCAGCATCATAGTCAAATTGGGGAACTTTGCAAGTAGCAAAGATAGAATAGACTACAGCCCCCCTACTGTATAACACAAAATCTTAGCCCCAAGATTTTTTTAAAAGAGAAATTTTATATTAACAAAAGATGTAATTACAAGAACCCCAGTTTTAGCAACTGAAAAATAGAGTGAAATATACGCCAACTTCTAATTAGAGAGTGCAGGAATGAACTTACCCGGTCAATTGTAGTTTGCAGAAAACATACTAAGCTGAGTTGCGCCTTCTCCAAGTTGCGAATTCTCTGAAATGAGCAAATGCCAAGAAATCTTCAAATCTTATTTAGCCAAGGAGTTCATCATATCGTCATTACTCTGGTTCGTGCCACGAGATCATAAAATCTCAACATTCAATTCCTTTCTCAAGATTTGATAGCAATTCTCGATAACTGCGACCCCGCATTGAATGTGCTTGCCATTTATTTCTTTTACTGCATAGCCGCAAGGCTTGACTAGACCAGCTGCAAGATAGCGGGGGCTTACAGCCACTACACCGCCAAACTGTAAATGCTTAGATTGACCCCTATAGGACCACAGGAGATTATTACCTGATGTCCATCTATTTACCGCCCACCCACAAATGTTATGAATGACTGTCACAGGATAGCGGTGACTTACAACCACTACACTTCTATTTCATCCTTTATCGTCAGACTGCAAATGCTTAGATTGACCCCTGCGGGACCGCAGGAAATTATTACCTGATGTCCTTCTATTTACCGCCCAACCACAAATGTTATGAATGACCGTCATGGGATAGCAGTGGCTTATAGCCACTACACTTCTATTTCATCCTTTACCGCCAAACCACAAATGCTTAGATTTGACCCCTGTCGGATAGCGGGAAATTATTACTTGATGCCCTTCTATTTACCGCCCAACCGCAAATGTTATGAATGACTGTCACGGGACGGCAGGGGTGAAAACTAATTACATTCTCCTCTTGCCACTCTACTGCGGGCCTCGGTTGAAACCCTCGCGGGGATGCGGTAAGTGTTATTACCGCAATGCCGCTGGTTGCTTTTCAAACCTCCATGGGACCGCGGGAAGAGACTAACACCGCCAAGCATGAGATGAACATCGCCAAGTTGCAAGTGTCAAATGAACCGTCCATGGGGTAGCGGTAGCTTCTTCATATCAATCGCTTCCTACCACCAAGCCACAAACTATTCTTTTATGCTTTGCGGGAATGCGGTATGTGTCATATTTCATTCCTCTTGTTCCCGCATAACTGCAAAAGATAATCAATTAACCTGCGAGACAGTGGTAATAAACAAAAATACTTATATAGTCAAAAATAGTCAAGATTGTTTCACAATGGCCATGATATATATGTATTTATTTAGTTGTGGGGGAATGTTGGGGTGATTGATTTAATTAAATAAATGTGGATTTATTTAATTAAGGATGAGACTTTAGAGGAAGGGTTAATATTTAATTAATGTCAGAAGAACAGTTAGATTTATTAATTAAATAGCATGACTTATTAAACTGATATTAGGAGGAATGATCAAAGTGGTTAATTAAATAAATATGATTTATTTAATTAACATTGTAAGAGGAGATGTGGGATAGATCTGGTGTGATGTTAGGCCATGGTAAGATTTAGGTGTCTACATTTCTAACAGTGCATTAGTTTTTGGGTCTATGAATAATGATCACAATTTATCTTTGGTAATTTTTTCCTTCACCATATCATGAGACAATTTTGAGGAACAAAATTGATGATAAATTTCTCTATGGGTTGCCCATGTATTTATTTTCCTTCACTATTAAGATAGATTGAATTAGGAATAGGAGAGCATCAAACAAGGATCAAATTAGTGAGTGCAATCATGATTATGTTATTGGATTTCAAACTTTGTCAACAAAGATACACTATCAAATTCCTAATGATGATTTTGATACACTATCAAATTCTTAAGTCCAATGCACTTAAATATCGATCTCATCCTTCAAATTTTCAATAGGAAAATTCAGTTTTCAAAAGGGTGAAAATAAGCAAGAAAATCAACAAAATGCTCACCATGTTAATTTACAGTCAACTTCAGATGTTATTTCATCAAACTCCCAAGGTGAACTAGTGAGGGACAATCCTATATTATCTATTAATGTAATTAATAAGATCATAGAATACATAAAGGAAAATAGATATGTAAACCAAAACACATTCAAATATAGAAGGGTTCTAACATATATGTCACTTCTACTCAAAATGAACAAAGGAAATATACATAGAGGTAAGATGAAAATTTGTTATATATACCTCGATTTTACTTTACAAAATGTACAAAGTAGGCATTTGTTCAAGAATACCATCAGTTATTCTACATGTAGATGTTGACAAATATCCAACATATTGTATGGTGCATTTCTTATATGGATGGGATGAGAACAAATGTACTCAAACTTGTATGGTCATGCCAACTAGTAGATCATTGGGGCATATTGTGGCGTACATGGACGTAATGACCATGTGTCAGATGCATACAATGCCAATTATATAATCATGTTTTGCAATAGAAATGTCATTAGGTGGCACACGTGTATGGAAGCATAACATGTGGTTGTTGATGTTCCATGTGTCTAACTAGCCACCAACATGTGTAGCAATGTGTATAGCCACACTATCTAGATCAGCCTTGAAGATCTATAAACCCTGAATAATACCCCTAATAACCCTAAACCCTAACCCCTAACCCCTAAACCATAAACCCTAAATAATGCCCCTTATAAGCCCTAACCCGGCCCTGACCTACCATAAAACCTAAACCCCTAAATCCTAAACTGCAAACCCCTAAACCCTAAATAGTACTAAACCCAAGCAACCCTAAACCTCTATCTCCCTATCTAGCCCTATATCTATCATTCCTCTACCTCTCAATATCTCTCCCTATGTCTCTAGCCATGTCCCTCACTCTTTATATCTCCCTATTGGTCCTCTCTCTCTCTAAACACTAAACCCTAAACCTCTAAACCTTAACCCCTAAACCATAAACCCTAAAGTACCCTAAATAATGCCCCTAAACCATAAACCTGAAACCCTAGTAAACTCTAAACCCTAAACTTGAGCAATGCTAAACTCATAAATGCTAAATAATGCCCCTAAACCCTAGCCGCTAACCCCAAGCAACTCTCTGTCTCTGTCTCTCTCTCTCTGGCCTATATATTATCTACCAACTCCTAGCTAGTTAAATCCTTTTCCTAGCTTTCCTAGTTTTCCTTTTCCTTTCCAATTTCCCTTTAGATCCCACCAATTTTTCCCTATTTTACTATTTTCCACCTCTCCTCTCATCATTTGATCTTCCCATCCAATGAACTTTAGTTTTATCATCTTGTTTCCATTTCATCCGGCTGCCAATTTATATCCTCATCCCTCTTTTCATGTCCTAGTTTTCTTGTTTCCATTTACTTTGTTGATAATGGAGATGGATAGAGACAAAGACGGAGAGAGAGAGAGATGGTAGAGGGACAATATTAGAGATAGGGAGATATATAGGGGTTTAGGTTTTCTTAGGTTTAGGGTTTAGGGGTTAAGGTTTAGGACCATTATTTAGGGCTTACGGTTTAGGGTTTAGATGTTTAGGGTTTAGTGTTTTAGAGAGAGGACCAATACCTGGGAGATATAGAGAGTGAGGTACATGGCTAGAGACATAGCTGGAAGAGATTATAGGGATATATATGGGGAGTGAGGGACATGGCTAGAGACACAGGGAGAGAGATTGAGAGGTAGAGGAACGATAGAGATAGAGAGATAGCTAGGGAGATAGAGGTTTAGGGTTGCTTGGGTTAGTGTTTAGAGGGTTTGGGGTTTAGGATTAATTAGGGGTTTAGGGTTTCTCAGGTTTAGGGTTTATGGGTTAGGGGTTAGGGGCATTATTTAGGGTTTATATATGTTTTAGGGGTTAGGGTTTAGGGTTGCTCAGGTTTAGGGGCATTATTTAGGGTTTACAGTTGCATGTCAAAAGAAGTCTCTCTCTCTCTCTAAATCCCTTAACCCTAAATAATGCCCCTAATACCTAACCCCTAAACCCTAAACCTAAGCAACCCTAAACCTCTATCTCCCTATAATCTCTCCCTTATCTCCCTCTCTCTAGCTATCATCCCTCTACCTCTCAATATCTCTCCCTATCTCTCTAGACATCTCACTCACTCTCTATCTCCCTATCTCTCACTCAACTATGATCTCCTCTATCTCTCCCAATCTATCTCCTCTCTCTCGACTCTACATACCTATCTATCTCTCTCTCCTATCTCTTGCCTTTCTTTCTATCTCCCTATCTCTCTAGACATCTCTCTAGTGATCAATCTCTATCTCCCTATCTCTCCCCTCTATCTCCTCTATCTCTCCCTATGATCTATCTCCTCTCTATCTCTCTCTACCTATCTATCTCTCCCTATATCTCTATCTCTTGCCTCTCTCAGCCCCCTATCATTCCTATATATATCATTAATGAACAAGCATGGAAAACTTTC